>CP136056.1:480188470-481451970 GCA_032464435.1 Aegilops umbellulata
ATAGTTCACATCGATAAGTGACCAACAGCAAAAAGGGTTTACTAGAGTCAGTAATCTAGTTCACATCGCTATGTGATTAACACCCAAAGAGTACTAAGGTGTGATCATGTTTGCTTGTGAGATAATTTTAGTCAGCTGGTCTGTCATATTCAGATCCGTAAGTATTTTGCAAATTTCTATGTCAACAATACTCTGCACGGAGCTACTCTAGCTAATTGGTCCCACTTTCAATATGTATCTAGACCTAGACTTAGAGTCATCTAGATTAGTGTCAAAACTTGCATCGATGTAACCCTTTAGGACGAACCTTTTGTCACCTCCATAATCGAGAAACATATCCTTATTCCACTAAGGATAATTTTGACCGTTGTCCAGTGATCTACTCCTAGATCACTATTGTACTCCCTTGCTAAACACAGTGTAGGGTATACAATAGATCTGGTACACAGCATGGCATACTTTATAGAACCTATAGCCAAGGCATAGGGAATGACTTTCATTCTCTTTCTATCTTCTGTCGTGGTCGGGTTTTGAGTCTTACTCAATTTCACACCTTGTAACACAGGCAAGAACTCTTTCTTTGACTGTTCCATTTTGAACTACTTCAAAATCTTGTCAAGGTATGTACTCATTGAAAACTTACAAGCGTCTTGATCTATCTCTATAGATCTTGATGCTTAATATGTAAGCAGCTTCACCGAGGTTCTTCTTCGAAAAACTCCTTTCAAATACTCCTTTATGCTTCGCAGAATAATTCTACATTATTTCCGATCAACAATATGTCATTTACATATACTTATCAGAAATGTTGTAGTGCTCACACTCACTTTCTTGTAAATACAGGCTTCACCGCAAGTCTGTATAAAACTATATGCTTTGATCAACTTATCAAAGCGTATATTCCAACTCCGAGATGCTTGCACCAGTCCATAGATGGATCGCTGGAGCTTGCATATTTTGTTAACACCTTTAGGATCGACAAAACCTTCTAGTTGCATCGTATACAACTCTTCTTTAATAAATCCATTAAGGAATGCAGTTTTGTTTATCCATTTGCCGGATTTCATAAAATGCGGCAATTGCTAACATGATTTGGACAGACTTAAGCATAGATACGAGTGACAAACTCTCATCGTAGTCAACACCTTGAACTTGTCGAAAACCTTTTGCGACAATTCTAGCTTTGTAGATAGTAACACTACTATCAGCGTCTGTCTTCCTCTTGAAGATCCATTTATATCCATCAAAGTCCATACTTTGTTCTCATACATGGATCCCATCTCAGATTTCATGGCCTCAAACCATATTGCGGAATCTGGGCTCATCATCGCTTCCTCATAGTTCGTAGGTTCGTCATGGTCATGTAACATGACCTTCAGAATAGGATTACCGTACCACTCTGGTGCGGATCTCACTCTGGTTGACCTACGAGGTTCGGTAGTAACCTGATCCGAAGTTACATGATCATCATCATTATCTTCCTCACTAATTGGTGTAGTAGTCACAGGAACATATTTCTGTGATGAACTACTTTCCAATAAGGGAGCAGGTACAGTTACCTTATCAAGTTCTACTTTCCTCCCACTCACCTCTTTCGAGAGAAACTCCTTCTCTAGAAAGGATCCATTCTTAGCAACGAATGTCTTGCCTTCAGATCTGTGATAGAAGATGTACCCACCAATCTCCTTTGGGTATCCTATGAAGACACATTTCTCCGATTTGGGTTTGAGCTTATCAGGATGAAACTTTTTCATATAAGCATCACAACCCCAAACTTTAAGAAACGACAACTTTGGTTTCTTGCTAAACCACAGTTCATATAGTGTCGTCTCAACTGATTTAGATGGTGCCCTATTTAATGTGAATGCAGCTGTCTCTAATGCATAACCCCAAAACGATGGTGGTAAATCGGTAAGAAACATCATAGATTGCACTATATCCAATAAAGTATGGTTATGACGTTCGGACACACCATTATGTTGTGGTGTTCCAGGTGGCATGAGTTTGTGAAACTATTCCACATTGTTTTAATTGAAGGCCAAACTCGTAACTCAAATATTTTACCTCTGCGATCATATCGTAGAAACTTTTATTTTTGTTACAATGATTCTCCACTTCACTCTGAAATTCTTTGAACTTTTCAAATGTTTCAGACTAGTGTTTCATTAAGTAGATATACTCATATCTGCTCAAATCATCTGTGAAGGTCAGAAAATAATGATACCCGTCGCGAGCCTTAACACTCATCGGATCGCATACATCAGTATGTATTATTTCCAACAAGTCAGTTTCTTGCTCCATTGTCCCGGAGAACGGAGTTTTAGTCATCTTGCCCATAAGGCATGGTACGCAAGCATCAAGTGATTCATAATCAAGTGATTCCAAAATCCCATCACCATGGAGTTTCTTCATGCGCTTTACACCAATATGACCTAAACGGCGGTGCTACAAATAAGTTGCATTATCATTATTAACTTTGCATCTTTTGGCTTCAATATTATGAATATGTGTATCACTTCGATCGAGATCCAACGAACCATTTTTATTGGGTGTGTAACTATCTAAGGTTTTATTCATGTAAACAGAACAACAATTTATTCTCTTACTTAAATGAATAACCGTATTGCAATAAACATGATCAAATCATATTCATGCTCAACGCAAACACCAAATAACACTTATTTAGGTTCAACACTAATCCCGAAAGTATAGGGAGTGTGCGATGATGATCATATCAATTTTGGAACCACTTCCAACACACATCGTCACTTCACCCTTAACTAGTCTATGTTCATTCTGCAACTCCCGTTTCGAGTTACTAATCTTAGCAACTGAACTAGTATCAAATACCGAGGGGTTTGCTACGAACACTAGTAAAATACACATCAATAATCTGTATATCAAATATAACTTTGTTCACTTTGCCATCCTTCTTATCCGCCAATTACTTGGGGTAGTTCCGCTTCCAGTGACCAGTCCCTTTGCAGTAGAAGCACTTAGTATCAAGCTTAGGACCAGATTTGGGCTTCTTCACTTGAGCAGCAACTTACTTGCCGTTCTTCTTGAAGTTCCCCTTCTTCCCTTTGCCCTTTTCTTGAAACTAGTGGTCTTGTCTACCATCAACACTTGATGTTTTTCTCGATTTCTACCTTCGTCAATTTCACCATTACGAATAGCTTGGGAATCGTTTCCGTTATCCCTTGCATATCATAGTTCATCACGAAGTTCTACTAACTTGGTGATGATGACTAGAGAATTCTGTCAATCACAATTTTATCTGGAAGATTAACTCCCACTTGATTCAAGCGATTGTAGTACCCAGACAATCTGAGCACATGCTCACTAGTTGAGCGATTCTCCTCCATCTTTTAGCTATAGAACTTGTTGGAGACTTCATATCTCTCAACTCGGGTATTTTCTTGAAATATTAACTTCAACTCCTGGAACATCTCATATGGTCCATGACGTTCAAAACGTCTTTGAAGTCCCGATTCTAAGCCGTTAAGCATGGTGCACTTAAACTATCAAGTAGTCATCATATTGAGCTAGCCAAACGTTCATAACGTCAGCATCTGCTCCTGCAATAGGTCTGTCACCTAGCGGTGCATCAAGGACATAATTCTTCTGTGCAGCAATGAGGATAAACCTCAGATCACGGATCCAATCCGTATCATTGCTACTAACATCTTTCAACATAATTTTCTCTAGGAACATATCAAAATAAACATATGAAAGCAACAACGCGAGCTATTGATCTACAACATAGATATGCTAATACTACCAGGACTAAGTTCATGATAAATTAAAGTTCAATTAATCATATTACTTAAGAACTCCCACTTAGATAGACATCCCTCTAATCCTTTAAGTGATCACGTGATCCATATCAACTAAACCATGTCCGATCATCACGTGAGATGGAGTAGTTTCAATGGTGAACATCACTATGTTGATCATATCTACTATATGATTCACGCTCGACCTTTCGGTCTCTGTGTTCCAAGGCCATATCTGTTATATGCTAGGCTCATCAAGTTAAACCTGAGTATTCCGCGTGTGCAACTGTTTTGCACCCGTTGTATTTGAACGTAGAGCCTATCACATCCGATCATCATGTGGTGTCTCAGCACGAAGAACTTTCCCAACGGTGCATACTCAGGGAGAACACTTTTACTATGATAATTTAGTGAGGGATCATCTTATAATGCTACCGTCAATCAAAGCAAGATAAGATGCATAAAAGATAAACATCACATGCAATCAATATAAGTGATATGATATGGCCATTATCTTGTGCTTGTGATCTCCATCTCCGAAGCACCGTCATGATCACCATCATCACCGGCGCGACACCTTGATCTCCATCGTAGCATCATAGTCGTCTCGCCAATCTTATGCTTCTACGACTATCGCTACCGCTTAATGATAAAGTAAAGCATTACAGGGCGATTGCATTGCATACAATAAAACGACAACCATATGGCTCCTGCCAGTTGCCAATAACTTGGTTACAAAACATGATCATCTCATACAATAAAATTTAGCATCATGTCTTGACCATATCACATCACAACATGCCCTGCAAAACAAGTTAGACGTCCTCTACTTTGTTGTTGCATGTTTTACGTGGCTGCTACGGGCTTAGCAAGAACCAATCTTACCTACGCATCAAACCACAATGATAGTTTGTCAAGTTGGTGCTGTTTTAACCTTCGCAAGGACCGGGCATAGCCGCACTCGGTTCAACTAAAGTTGGAGAAACTGACACCCGCTAGCCACCTGTGTGCAAAGCACGGCGGTAGAACCAGTCTCGCGTAAGCGTACGCGTAATGTCGGTCCGGGCCGCTTCATCCAACAATACCGCCGAACCAAAGTATGACATGCTGGTAAGCAGTATGACTTATATCGACCACAACTCACTTGTGTTCTACTCGTGCATATAACATCAAACCATAAAACCTAGGCTCTGATACCACTGTTGGGGAACGTAGTAATTTCAAAAAAATTCCTACGCACACGCAAGATCATGGTGATGCATAGCAACGAGAGGGGAGAGTGTTGTCTACGTACCCTCGTATACCGAAGCGGAAGCGTTGACACAACGTAGAGGAAGTAGTTGTACGTCTTCCCGATCCGACCGATCCAAGCACCGACGGACGGCACCTCCGAGTTCTGCACACGTTCAGCTCGATGACGCACCCCGGGCTCCGATCCAGCAAAGCTTCGGGGGGAGTTCCGTCAGCACGACGGTGTGGTGACGATCTTGATGTTCAACTGTCGCAGGGCTTCGCCTAAGCACCGCTACAATATGACCGAGGTGTAATATCGTGGAGGGGGCACCGCACACGGCTAAGGAACGATCACGAGGATCAACTTGTGTCTCTATTGGGTGCCCCCTGCCCCCGTATATAAAGGAGTGGAGGAGGGGAGGGCCGGCCCTCTCTATGGCACGCCCTAGGAAGTCCTACTCCCATCGGGAGTAGGATTCCCCCTTTCGTAGTCCAACTAGGAGTCCTTCCATGTAGTAGGAGTAGGAGACAAGGAAGGGGAAAGGAAAAGGGAAGGGAGGAGGGGGCGCAGCCCCTCCCCCTAGTCCAATTCGGACTAGGCCTTGGGGGGCGCGCGGCCTGCCCTAGGCAGCCCCTCTCTCTTTCCCGTATGGCCCAATAAGGCCCAATACTTTCCCCCCGTATTCCCGTAACTCGCCGGTACTCCGAAAAATACCCGAACCACTCAGAACCTTTCCGATGTCCGAATATAGTCGTCCAATATATCGATCTTTACGTCTCGACCATTTCGAGACTCCTCGTCATGTCCCCGATCTCATCCGGGACTCCGAACTTCTTCGGTACATCAAAACTCATAAACTCATAATATAACTGTCATCGAAACCTTAAGCGTGCGGACCCTACGGGTTCGAGAACAATGTAGATATAACCGAGACACGTCTCCGGTCAATAACCAATAGCGGAATCTGGATGCTCATATTGGCTCCCACATATTCTACGAAGATCTTTATCGGTCAGACCGCATAACAACATACGTTGTTCCCTTTGTCATCGGTATGTTACTTGCCCGAGATTCGATCGTCGGTATCTCAATACCTAGTTCAATCTCGTTATCGGCAAGTCTCTTTACTCGTTCTGTAATACATCATCTCACAACTAACTCATTAGTTGTATTGCTTGCAAGGCTTAAGTGATGTGCATTACCGAGAGGGCCCAGAGATACCTCTCCGACATTCGGAGTGACAAATCCTAATCTTGAAATACGCCAACCCAACAAGTACCTTCGGAGACACCTGTAGAGCACCTTTATAATCACCCAGTTACGTTGTGATGTTTGGTAGCACACAAAGTGTTCCTCCGGTAAACGAGAGTTGCATAATCTCATAGTCATAGGAACATGTATAAGTCATGAAGAAAGCAATAGCAACATACTAAATGATCGGGTGCTAAGCTAACGAATGGGTCATGTCAATCACATCATTCTCCTAATTATGTGATCCCGTTAATCAAATGACAACTCATGTCTATGGCTAGGAAACTTAACCATCTTTGATTAATGAGCTAGTCAAGTAGAGGCATACTAGTGACACTCTGTTTGTCTATGTATTCACACATGTATTATGTTTCCGGTTAATACAATTCTAGCATGAATAATAAACATTTATCATGAAATAAGGAAATAAATAATAACTTTATTATTGCCTCTAGGGCATATTTCCTTCACTAGACTTATAGCAAGGCACACATCAGGTCTGGTACACAGCATTGCATACATGATAGAGCCTATGGCTGAAGCATAGGGAACATCTTTCATTTTCTCTCTATCTTCTGCAGTGGTCGGGCATTGAGTCTTACTCAACTTCACACCTTGTAACACAGGCAAGAACCCTTTCTTTGCTTGATCCATTTTGAATTTCTTCAAAACTTTGTCAAGGTATGTGCTTTGTGAAAGTCCAATTAAGCGTCTCGATCTATCTCTATAGATCTTAATGCCTAAAATGTAAGCAGCTTCACCAAGGTCTTTCATTGAAAAACTCTTATTCAAATATCCCTTTATGCTATCCAGAAATTCTATATCATTTCCAATCAATAATATGTCATCCACATATAATATTAGAAATGCTACAGAGCTCCCATTCACTTTCTTGTAAATACAGGCTTCTCCAAAAGTCTGTATAAACCCAAATGCTTTGATCACACTATCAAAGCGTTTATTCCAACTCCGAGAGGCTTGCACCAGTCCATAAATGGATCGCTGGAGCTTGCACACTTTGTTAGCTCCCTTTGGATTGACAAAACCTTCTGGTTGCATCATATACAACTCTTCTTCCAGAAATCCATTAAGGAAAGCAGTTTTGACATCCATTTGCCAAATTTCATAGTCATAAAATGCGGCAATTGCTAACATGATTCGGACAGACTTAAGCATCGCTACGGGTGAGAAGATCTCATCGTAGTCAATCCCTTGAACTTGTCAAAACCCTTTTGCAACAAGTCGAGCTTTGTAGACAGTAACATTACCGTCAGCGCCAGTCTTCTTCTTGAAGATCCATTTATTCTCAATTGCTTGCCGATCATCAAGCAAGTCAACCAAAGTCCACACTTTATTCTCATACATGGATCCCATCTCAGATTTCATGGCTTCAAGCCATTTGGCAGAATCTGGGCTCACCATCGCTTCTTCATAGTTCGTAGGTTCATCATGATCTAGTAGCATGACTTCCAGAACAGGATTGCCGTACCACTCTGGTGCGGATCTTACTCTGGTTGACCTACGAGGTTCTGTAGTAACTTGATCTGAAGTTCTATGATCATCATCATTTACTTCCTCACTAATTGGTTCAGACGTCACAGAAACCGGTTCCTGTGATGTGCTATTTTCCAATAAGGGAGCAGGTACAATTACTTCATCAAGTTCTACTTTCCTCGCACTCACTTCTTTCGAGAGAAACTCCTTCTCTAGAAAGTTTCCAAATTTATCAACAAAAGTCTTGCCTTCGGATTTGTGATAGAAGGTGTATCCAACAGTCTCCTTTGGATAACCTATGAAGACACATTTCTCCGATTTGGGTTCGAGCTGATCAGGTTGAAGCTTTTTCACATAAGCATCGCAGCCCCAAACTTTAAGAAACGACAACTTAGGTTTCTTGCCAAACCATAGTTCATAAGGTGTCGTCTCAACGGATTTTGATGGTGCCCTATTTAATGTGAATGCAGCCGTCTCTAAAGCAGAACCCCA
This sequence comes from Aegilops umbellulata, assembly GCA_032464435.1. Taxonomy (NCBI): domain Eukaryota; kingdom Viridiplantae; phylum Streptophyta; class Magnoliopsida; order Poales; family Poaceae; genus Aegilops; species Aegilops umbellulata. The sequence goes on from CP136056.1 coordinate 480,196,718, forward strand.
AAACGATAGCGGTAAATCTGTAAGAGACATCATAGATCGCACCATATCAAGTAAAGTACGATTACGACGTTCGGACACACCATTACGCTGTGGTGTTCCGTGTGGCGTGAGCTGTGAAACTATTCCGCATTGTTTCAAATGTACACCAAACTTGTAACTCAAATATTCTCCTCCACGATTAGATCGTAGAAACTTTATTTTCTTGTTACGATGATTTTCAACTTCACTCTGAAATTCTTTGAACTTTTCAAATGTTTCAAACTTATGCTTCATTAAGTAGATATACCCATATCTGCTTAAATCATCTGTGAAGGTGAGAAAATAACGATATCCGCCACGAGCCTCAACATTCATCGGACCACATACATCTGTATGTATGATTTCCAACAAATCTGTTGCTCTCTCCATAGTACCGGAGAATGGTGTTTTAGTCATCTTGCCCATGAGACACGGTTCGCAAGTACCAAGTGATTCATAATCAAGAGGTTCCAAAAGTCCATCAGTATGGAGTTTCTTCATGCGCTTTACACCGATATGACCTAAACGGCAGTGCCACAAATAAGTTGCACTATCATTATCAACTCTGCATCTTTTGGTTTCAATACTATGAATATGTGTATCACTACTATCGAGATTCATCAAGAATAGACCATTCTTCAAGGGTGCATGACCATAAAAGATATTACTCATATAAATAGAACAACCATTATTCTCTGATTTAAATGAATAACCGTCTCGCATCAAACAAGATCCAGATATAATGTTCATGCTCAACGCTGGCACCAAATAACAATTATTTAGGTCTAATACTAATCCCGAAGGTAGATGTAGAGGTAGCGTGCCGACCGCGATCACATCGACTTTGGAACCATTTCCCACGCGCATCGTCACCTCATCCTTAGCCAATCTTTGCTTAATCCGTAGCCCCTGTTTCGAGTTGCAAATATTAGCAACAGAACCAGTATCAAATACCCAGGTGCTACTGCGAGCATTAGTAAGGTACACATCAATAACATGTATATCACATATACCTTTGTTCACCTTTCCATCCTTCTTATCTTCCAAATACTTGGGGCAGTTCCGCTTCCAGTGTCCAGTCTGCTTGCAGTAGAAGCACTCAGTTTCAGGCTTCGGTCCAGACTTGGGTTTCTTCTCCTGAGCAGCAACTTGCTTGCCGTTTTTCTTGAAGTTCCCCTTTCTTTTCCCTTTGCCCTTTTTCTTGAAACTAGTGGTCTTGTTGACCATCAAAACTTGATGCTCCTTCTTGATTTCTACCTCCGCAGCCTTTAGCATGGCGAAGAGCTTGGGAATTGTCTTATCCATCCCTTGCATATTATAGTTCATCACGAAGCTCTTGTAGCTAGGTGGAAGTGATTGGAGAATTCTGTCAATGACGCTATCATCCGGAAGAGTAACTCCCAGTTGAATCAAGTGATCACAATACCCAGACATCTTGAGTATATGCTCACTGACAGAACTATTCTCCTCCATCTTGCAGCTATAGAACTTATTGGAGACTTCATATCTCTCAATCCGGGCATTCTTCTGGAATATTAACTTCAACTCCTGGAACATCTCATATGCTCCATGATGTTCAAAACGTCGTTGAAGTCCCGGTTCTAAGCCGTAAAGCATGGCACATTGAACTATCGAGTAGTCATCAGCTTTGCTCTGCCAGACGTTCTTAATGTCGTCAGTTGCATCAGCAGCAGTCCTGGCACCCAGCGGTGCTTCCAGGACGTAAATTTTCTGTGCAGCAATAAGGATAATCCTCAAGTTACGGACCCAGTCCGTGTAATTGCTACCATCATCTTTCAACTTTGCTTTCTCAAGGAACGCATTAAAATTCAACGGAACAACAACACGGGCCATATATCTACAATCAACATAGACAAACAAGATACTATCAGGTACTAAGTTCATGATAAATTTAAGTTCAATTAATCATATTACTTAAGAACTCCCACTTAGATAGACATCCCTCTAATCCTCTAAGTGATCACGTGATCCATATCAACTAAACCATGTCCGATCATCACGTGAGATGGAGTAGTTTCAATGGTGAACATCACTATGTTGATCATATCTACTATATGATTCACGCTCGACCTTTCGGTCTCTGTGTTCCGAGGCCATATCAGGGAGAACACTTTTACTATGATAATTTAGTGAGGGATCATCTTATAATGCTACCGTCAATCAAAGCAAGATAAGATGCATAAAAGATAAACATCACATGCAATCAATATAAGTGATATGATATGGCCATCATCTTGTGCTTGTGATCTCCATCTCCGAAGCACCGTCATGATCACCATCGTCACCGGCGCGACACCTTGATCTCCATCGTAGCATCGTTGTCGTCTCGCCAATCTTATGCTTCTACGACTATCGCTACCGCTTAGTGATAAAGTAAAGCATTACATGGCGATTGCATTGCATACAATAAAACGACAACCATATGGCACCTGCCAGTTGCCGATAACTCGGTTACAAAACATGATCATCTCATACAATAAAATTTAGCATCATGTCTTGACCATATCACATCACAACATGCCCTGCAAAAACAAGTTAGACGTCCTCTACTTTATTGTTGCATGTTTTACGTGGCTGCTACGGGCTTAGCAAGAACCAATCTTACCTACGCATCAAACCACAACGATAGTTTGTCAAGTTGGTGCTGTTTTAACCTTCGCAAGGACCGGACGTAGCTGCACTCAGTTCAACTAAAGTTGGAGAAACTGACACCCGCTAGCCACCTGTGTGCAAAGCACGGCGGTAGAACCAGTCTCGCGTAAGCGTACGCGTAATGTCGGTCCGGGCCGCTTCATCCAACAATACCGCCGAACCAAAGTATGACATGCTGGTAAGCAGTATGACTTATATCGCCCATAACTCACTTTTGTTCTACTCGTGCATATAACATCAAACCATAAAACCTAGGCTCGGATGCCACTGTTGGGGAACGTAGTAATTTCAAAAAAATTCCTACGCGCACGCAAGATCATGGTGATGCATAGCAACGAGAGGGGAGAGTGTTATCTACGTACCCTCGTAGACCGAAGCGGAAGCATTGACACAACATAGAGGAAGTAGTCGTACGTCTTCCCGATCCGACCGATCCAAGCACCGAACGGACGGCACCTCCGAGTTCTCCACACGTTCAGCTTGATGACACACCCTGGGCTCCGATCCAGCAAAGCTTCGGGGGGAGTTCCGTCAGCACGACGGCGTGGTGACGATCTTGATGTTCAACTGTCGCAGGGCTTCGCCTAAGCACCGCTACAATATGACCGAGGTGTAATATCATGGAGGGGGGCACCGCACACGGCTATGGAACGATCACGAGGATCAACTTGTGTGTTCTAGGGTGCCCCCCTGCCCCCGTATATAAAGGAGGGAGGGGGAGGTGCGGACGGCCCTCTATGGGTGCGCCTGGAGGAGTCCTACTCCCACCGGGAGTAGGACTCCCCCCTCTTGCCTTGTTGGAGAAGGAAAGGGGGAAGGGGAAGAGGAAAGGCCCCCCCCCTTCCTTGTCCTATTCGGACTAGGGGGGAGGGGGCGTGCGGCCTGCCCTGGCCAGCCCTCCTCTTCTCCCTTAAGGCCCATGTTGGCCCAATAACCCCCGGGGGGGTTCCGGTAAACCCCCGGTACTCTGGTAAAATCCCGATTTCACCCAAAACAATTCCGATGTCCAAATATAGGCTTCTAATATATCGATCTTTATGTCTCGACCATTTCGAGACTCCTCGTCATGTCCATGATCACATCCGGGACTCCGAACAACCTTCGGTACATCAAAACATAAACTCATAATAAAAACTGTCATCGTAACGTTAAGCGTGCGGACCCTACGGGTTCGAGAACTATGTAGACATGACCTAGAACCATTCTCGGTCAATAACCAATAGCGGAACCTGGATGCTCATATTGGCTCCCACATATTTTACGAAGATCTTTATCGGTCAGACCGCATAACAACATACGTTTGTTCCCTTTGTCATCGGTATGTTACTTGCCCGAGATTCGATCGTCGGTATCCAATACCTAGTTCAATCTCGTTACCGTCAAGTCTCTTTACTCGTTCCGTAATACATCATCCCGCAACTAACTCATTAGCCACAATGCTTGCAAGGCTTAAGTGATGTGCATTACCGAGAGGGCCCAGAGATACCTCTCCGACACTCGGAGTGACAAATCCTAATCTCGAAATACGCCAACCCAACAAGTACCTTCGGAGACACCTGTAGAGCACCTTTATAATCACCCAGTTATGTTGTGACGTTTGGTAGCACACAAAGTGTTCCTCCGGTAAACGGGAGTTGCATAATCTCATAGTCATAGGAACATGTATAAGTCATGAAGAAAGCTATAGCAACAAGCTAAACGATCAAGTGCTAAGCTAACGGAATGGGTCAAGTCAATCAGATCATTCACCTAATGATGTGATCTCATTAATCAAATAACAACTCTTTGTCTATGGTTAGGAAACATAACCATCTTTGATTAATGAGCTAGTCAAGTAGAGGCATACTAGTGACACTCTGTTTGTTTATGTATTCACACATGCATTATGTTTCCGGTTAATACAATTCTAGCATGAATAATAAACATTTATCATGATATAAGGACATAAATAATAACTTTATTATTGCCTCTAGGGCATATTTCCTTCACTGTCCTCCTAGTCGTTGGTGGCGAGCCGACACTATGACATCGAGTTGTCCTTCTCCTTGCAATCGACAAGCTCCTTGTACATCTCCTCGCGCTCGGCCTCGAGGTGGGCAATTTTGCGACGCTCTCGTGCGCGTTCTCCATGAACTCAAAGAAGGAAGAACGTGCAATTCTCGGTGAGGAGCGCGGCCATGAAGGCAGCTCATTGGCGCGCTTGGTCGGGCTATACTCCTCCTTTGGCATGGGAGGCGCGATCGCAGTTGCGGCGTCAAAGAGGATGTTTAGCTTCACCCATCTCTCGAAGAAGCAAAGCATGACGACTACCTGCTAACACTACTTTGTTGCATAATTAAACAACATTAGCATATTACCATAACTTAATTAAACAGTCCACTACCTGCTAACACTACACTGACATCAAGCTAGCTAAAGCATCAAACAAGATAATAAACTAAAAGACGAGTTGTACTCCTCGCCGACGAAGCCGTTGGTGGCGAGCCGACGCTATGACATCGAGTTGTCCTTCTCCTTGCAATCGACAAGCTCCTTGTACATCTCCTTAGGCTCGACCTCGAGGTGGGCGATTTTGCAGCGCTCTCGGCCGTGCGCATTCTCCATGAACTCAAAGAAGGAAGAACGCGCAATTCTCGGCGAGGAGCGCGGCCATGAAGGTAGCTCATTGGCGCGCTTGGTCAGGCTATACTCCTCCTTTGGCATGGGAGGCGCGATTGCAGTTACGGCGTCAAAAAGGATGTTTAGCTTCACCCATCTCTCGAAGAAGCAAAGCATGACGACGTCGATGCAGGCGCACACGACCTCCTCCATGACGACGAGCATGCCAAGGCACACTCGCGCCGACATGTCTGGGTTACGGATCATCGCCCACTTGCCCCACGACCAGAGCCTCACGTCGCGGTACTTCGGCAGCGGCGACAGTTGTCACATGATCGGCGGTGCGGGTGCTCGATGAAGGAGGCGACACGGCGAGACAATAGCGGGAGCTCAAGGAGAAGGCAGTGAGCCGCATAGGGAGGCAATGGCGCGGGCCTCGGGAGGCGACAGTGGCCGAGCGTCGATGACGAAAATGGATGAGCGGCGGTGTGGGTTATGGTTGGGGGTGGTTATAGTCAGAGCCAGGCGAATCGGTTAGCGCGACGGTCGCCAGGCCATGAATGCAGGATGGACCGATCTCCCCCCTTTTTTTATTAAGAAGTGCTCTTCTTAGAGAAAAATGAGTGAGAGGGGAAAGTTTTGTGTAGTGAATGAAGGAAATATGCCCTAGAGGCAATAATAAAGTTATTATTTATTTCCTTATATCATGATAAATGTTTATTATTCATGCTAGAATTGTATTAACCGGAAACATAATACATGTGTGAATACATAGACAAACAGAGTGTCACTAGCATTGACACAACATAGAGGAAGTAGTCGTACGTCTTCCCGATCCGACCGATCCAAGCACCGAACGGACGGCACCTCCGAGTTCTCCACACGTTCAGCTTGATGACACACCCCGGGCTCCGATCCAGCAAAGCTTCGGGGGGAGTTCCGTCAGCACGACGGCGTGGTGACGATCTTGATGTTCAACTGTCGCAGGGCTTCGCCTAAGCACCGCTACAATATGACCGAGGTGTAATATCATGGAGGGGGGCACCGCACACGGCTATGGAACGATCACGAGGATCAACTTGTGTGTTCTAGGGTGCCCCCTGGCCCCGTATATAAAGGAGGGAGGGGGAGGTGCGGATGGCCCTCTATGGGTGCGCCTGGAGGAGTCCTACTCCCACCGGGAGTAGGACTCCCCCCTCTTGCCTTGTTGGAGAAGGAAAGGGGGAAGGGGAAGAGGAAAGGGCCCCCCCTTCCTTGTCCTATTCGGACTAGGGGGGAGGGGGCGTGCGGCCTGCCCTGGCCAGCCCTCCTCTTCTCCCTTAAGGCCCATGTTGGCCCAATAACCCCCGGGGGGGTTCCGGTAAACCCCCGGTACTCTGGTAAAATCCCGATTTCACCCAAAACAATTCCGATGTCCAAATATAGGCTTCTAATATATCGATCTTTATGTCTCGACCATTTCGAGACTCCTCGTCATGTCCATGATCACATCCGGGACTCCGAACAACCTTCGGTACATCAAAACATAAACTCATAATAAAAATTGTCATCGTAACGTTAAGCGTGCGGACCCTACGGGTTCGAGAACTATGTAGACATGACCTAGAACCATTCTCGGTCAATAACCAATAGCGGAACCTGGATGCTCATATTGGCTCCCACATATTTTACGAAGATCTTTATCGGTCAGACCGCATAACAACATACGTTTGTTCCCTTTGTCATCGGTATGTTACTTGCCCGAGATTCGATCGTCGGTATCCAATACCTAGTTCAATCTCGTTACCGTCAAGTCTCTTTACTCGTTCCGTAATACATCATCCCGCAACTAACTCATTAGCCACAATGCTTGCAAGGCTTAAGTGATGTGCATTACCGAGAGGGCCCAGAGATACCTCTCCGACACTCGGAGTGACAAATCCTAATCTCAAAATACGCCAACCCAACAAGTACCTTCGGAGACACCTGTAGAGCACCTTTATAATCACCCAGTTACGTTGTGACGTTTGGTAGCACACAAAGTGTTCCTCCGGTAAACGGGAGTTGCATAATCTCATAGTCATAGGAACATGTATAAGTCATGAAGAAAGCTATAGCAACAAGCTAAACGATCAAGTGCTAAGCTAACGGAATGGGTCAAGTCAATCAGATCATTCACCTAATGATGTGATCTCATTAATCAAATAACAACTCTTTGTCTATGGTTAGGAAACATAACCATCTTTGATTAATGAGCTAGTCAAGTAGAGGCATACTAGTGACACTCTGTTTGTTTATGTATTCACACATGCATTATGTTTCCGGTTAATACAATTCTAGCATGAATAATAAACATTTATCATGATATAAGGACATAAATAATAACTTTATTATTGCCTCTAGGGCATATTTCCTTCACCGTCCTCCTAGTCGTTGGTGGCGAGCCGACACTATGACATCGAGTTGTCCTTCTCCTTGCAATCGACAAGCTCCTTGTACATCTCCTCGCGCTCGGCCTCGAGGTGGGCAATTTTGCGGCGCTCTCGTGCGCGTTCTCCATGAACTCAAAGAAGGAAGAACGTGCAATTCTCGGTGAGGAGCGCGGCCATGAAGGCAGCTCATTGGCGCGCTTGGTCGGGCTATACTCCTCCTTTGGCATGGGAGGCGCGATCGCAGTTGCGGCGTCAAAGAGGATGTTTAGCTTCACCCATCTCTCGAAGAAGCAAAGCATGACGACTACCTGCTAACACTACTTTATTGCATAATTAAACAACATTAGCATATTACCATAACTTAATTAAACAGTCCACTACCTGCTAACACTACACTGACATCAAGCTAGCTAAAGCATCAAACAAGATAATAAACTAAAAGATGAGTTGTACTCCTCGCCGACGAAGCCGTTGGTGGCGAGCCGACGCTATGACATCGAGTTGTCCTTCTCCTTGCAATCGACAAGCTCCTTGTACATCTCCTTAGGCTCGACCTCGAGGTGGGCGATTTTGCAGCGCTCTCGGCCGTGCGCATTCTCCATGAACTCAAATAAGGAAGAACGCGCAATTCTCGGCGAGGAGCGCGGCCATGAAGGTAGCTCATTGGCGCGCTTGGTCAGGCTATACTCCTCCTTTGGCATGGGAGGCGTGATTGCAGTTACGGCGTCAAAAAGGATGTTTAGCTTCACCCATCTCTCGAAGAAGCAAAGCATGACGACGTCGATGCAGGCGCACACGACCTCCTCCATGACGACGAGCATGCAAAGGCACACTCGCGCCGACATGTCTGGGTTACGGATCATCGCCCACTTGCCCCACGACCAGAGCCTCACGTCGCGGTACTTCGGCAGCGGCGACAGTTGTCACATGATCGGCGGTGCGGGTGCTCGATGAAGGAGGCGACACGGCGAGACAATAGCGGGAGCTCAAGGCGAAGGCAGTGAGCCGCATAGGGAGGCAATGGCGCGGGCCTCGGGAGGCGACAGTGGCCGAGCGTCGATGACGAAAATGGATGAGCGGCGGTGTGGGTTATGGTTGGGGGTGGTTATAGTCAGAGCCAGGCGAATCGGTTAGCGCGACGGTCGCCAGGCCATGAATGCAGGATGGACCGATCTCCCCCCTTTTTTTGTTAAGAAGTGCTCTTCTTAGAGAAAAATGAGTGAGAGGGGAAAGTTTTGTGTAGTGAATGAAGGAAATATGCCCTAGAGGCAATAATAAAGTTATTATTTATTTCCTTATATCATGATAAATGTTTATTATTCATGCTAGAATTGTATTAACCGGAAACATAATACATGTGTGAATACATAGACAAACAGAGTGTCACTAGTATTGCCTCTACTTGACTAGCTCGTTAATCGAAGATGGTTATGTTTTCTGACCATGAACAAAAAAGTTGTTATTTGATTAACGGGATCACATCATTAGGAGAATGATGTGATTGACATGACCCATTCCATTAGCTTAGCACCCGATCGTTTAGTATGTTACTATTGCTTTCTTCATGACTTATACATGTTCCTATGACTATGAGATTATGCAACTCCCGTTTGCCGGAGGAACACTTTGTGTGCTACCAAACGTCACAATGTAACTGGGTGATTATAAAGGAGCTCTACAGGTGTCTCCGAAGGTACATGTTGGGTTGGCGTATTTCGAGATTAGGATTTCTCACTCCAATTGTCGGAGAGGTATCTCTGGGCCCTCTCGGTAATGCACATCACATAAGCCTTGCAAGCATTACAACTAATGAGTTAGTTGTGAGATGGTGTATTACGGAACGAGTAAAGAGACTTGCCGATAACGAGATTGAACTAGGTATTAAGATACCGACGATCGAATCTCGGGCAAGTAACATACCGATGACAAAAGGAACACCGTATGTTGTTATGCGGTCTGACCGATAAAGATCTTCGTAAAATATGTAGGAGCCAATATGAGCATCCAGGTTCCGCTATTGGTTATTGACCGGAGACGTGTCTCGGTCATGTCTACATTGTTCTCGAACCCATAGGGTCCTCACGCTTAAGGTTTCGATGACAATTATATTATGAGTTTATGAGTTTTGATGTACCGAAGGAGTTCGGAGTCCCGGATGAGATCAGGGACATGACGAGGAGTCTCGAAATGGTCGAGACGTAAAGATCGATATATTGGACGACTATATTCGGACATCGGAAAGGTTCTGAGTGGTTCGGGTATTTTTCGGAGTACCGGGGAGTTACGGGAATACGGGGGAAGAAGTATATGGGCCTTATTGGGCTTTAGGGGAGAGGAAGATGCAGGCCGCACCCCCCCCCCCATTGAGTAGTCCGAGTTGGACTAGGGGGAGGAGCGGCGCCCCCTCCTTCCTTCTCTTCCCTCTTCCCTTTCCTTGACTCCTACTCCTACTACTTGGAAGGGGGGGGGGGGGGTCCTACTCCCGATGGGAGTAGGACTCCTCCAGGGCGCGCCATAGGGGCCGGCCCTCTCCCCCCTCCTCCACTCCTTTATATACGGGGGCAGGGGGCACCCCATAGACACACAAGTTGATCTTCGTGATCGTTCTCTTAGCCGTGTGCGGTGCCCCCCTCCATCATAATCCTCGATAATATTGTAGCGATGCTTAGGCGAAGCCCTGCGACGGTAGAACATCAAGATCGTCACCACGCCGTCGTGCTGACGGAACTCTTCCCCGACACTTTGCTGGATCGGAGTCCGGGGTTCGTCATCGAGCTGAACGTGTGCTAGAACTCGGAGGTGCCGTAGTTTCGGTGCTTGATCGGTCGGGTCGTGAAGACGTACGACTACATCAACCGCGTTGTCATAACGCTTCCGCTTTCGGTCTATGAGGGTACGTGGATAACACTCTCTCCTCTCGTTGCTATGCATCACCATGATCTTGCGTGTGCGTAGGATTTTTTTTTTGAAATTATTACGTTCCCCAACAGTGAAAAGTTACTTTTTTGAGGGACTAAAGAAAATGAGAGATCTCACATATGGGTGTTAATTCTTTTAAAAGAAAATTCATGTCTCAAATATAATTTTGGGGGGACTAGAGTCTAGAGATGCTCTAACAAGAGGAAGAGAAAGATGAGTTTCACCACGTGAATCATTTCATCAAAAAAGTATGTTTACGACATTTGACGAGAAGAACAATTCTACTGTGTACGGGATATTCCGTGCATGGATCCACCATCCATTTTTACTTCTATTCCGTGCATGGGTCCACCATCCATTTTTACTTCTAGAGTAACGCGCTACTGTGTACGGGATATTCCATGCATGGATCCACCATCCATTTTTACTTCTATTTCGTGCATGGATCCACCATCCATTTTTACTTATAGAGTAACGTTAATTGTGTGATTGTTTTAGATTGTGTCTTGTTTCTAAGTGTTACATTAGGTTTTTCTTCTTGTTCCAAAGTGTGCTTTAATGTTTCATTGTGTATCATCATATATCAGCAAACCTGATCCAAAAAAAGTGTATTATTTTTGTTGTTACATGACGTAGCATGGTGCTACAGTTGAAACAAGACAAAAACCCAGCAAAGCATTTTGGAACAAGATAAATTTGGACAACAACCGCAAAGCAAAATGAATCTCAAAGCAACCATGGGCTATGGCCATCCATCATCATTCATTCATGCACTGCATATGAAAACTGATTCCTTGAGAGTAGAAAGAAAAATAAAGCGCCCACCGTGGGGCTCGAACCCACGACCACAAGGTTAAGAGCCTTGCGCTCTACCAACTGAGCTAGACGGGCTTTGTTGTATTTCAGTTTATATTTATTAAGTGTTCCATGCTGCACGCACAGAAGATATTTATCTCTACATGTTTAGGTCCTCATTTTAACCAACCAAATACGTATGTGCTATATGCCATCAAAAGCATGATAGGAACAGTAGCAGTACGAACACCGATTTCGCAGTCAGAAACAATGACAGGACAGATCAAAGTTCAACAAAATCCATAAGTTGACAAATAATGAACAGGAATGGATTAACCAGAGAGGTGCACAGCTACAACTAACGCTACATGCAAGGCTGCTCCCTTTCCTCAACAATCAGCATTTTTCATGGTGAAATAGGAGGGTCATCCCAGCAGCTAAGCACTAGGAACCAGCCAACGATCTACAGTTAGTTAGCCCATGTTCAACTGATCAATTGTCACTGCAGAACGTTTTGCAGCTGCGGCGGCCACCGCGTTCAGCTGGAAAGAAACCCCCCTCTGGCTCTGAGGCTGGTGTTGCTCGCTGCCCCTCTGATCCTGCGGATAGTTTGGATTAGGATTGGTAGGGCTTGCGCCGGCTCCCTCATTGTCATCTTCTGCTTCCTCGGTCTGAGTTGGCGGCTTCAATGCAGGTAGGAGTTGGTAGTTTTCACTCAACAGTGAGTCCTGTTCGGGTGGCAAGGGAATCGAGCCGGGTGGAGCTATAGACTTGGGCAGCGGGATCTTGTTCCGGCTGCGTGCCAACTCGAGTAGAACCTGTGTGACATCAGAAAAATGACTTGTCATCAACCTATGCATATAGAGTACTTTGTGTCAGCTTGAGTTTCAAGGGATTTGATAAAACATAAAACAAGCACTTGACTTCAATATCTTTGTACCGAAGATCTTCTTTAGTTGCACTTAGCAGCTAACACGAAGTGAGTGCACTTGTGCATGACCCTCAATCTCTAATATCTTTGTACTACCTAATATGGCTTCATCAACATTTTAGGTATACCTTCAGATGCCAGCCTCATACACATTAAGAATCATTCCCTGTTCGCTCCGTGTTTCTATAGAAGTCTAGCCATGCATTCCCAAAAAAATGATTTCTACTACGCGTAGCCTATTCTTGACGAATTAGAGGGGTGGGAGTGGGGGCACCGGTGTATCAGTGAATTGGCAGGTGACCGTCATTACGGATGTTATGTGGAGAATTCCGTATCAGAAGCCCTCAGGCCACAGCAGTCACAAGGGAGTTAGAATAGGCTAAGAGTATTATTAGGAAATGATCTTTTGTTCCCTAAATTAAGAGTTGTTTCATTAGAACCTGCACCAATCACGTTCTGCAGCAGTTTGAGTTTGTATCTGTCCAGGACACTAGTCTTGAGTTGCCTATATAAAGGTCCCCTAGCTTCAATGACTGATGCAAGTTATCAATAAAGAAGTCTTCCCCTAATCTCTATTTCCCACTACCCATTACCTTTATGATCTGCGCTGGCTATGGTGCCTCCTCGTCGATACCTCGTCAGCTCTCTAGCACAGGCAGGCCTCCGGTCCAGAGGCTCTATCTAACAGATGATCTCCTTTCTATCTGATTATTTGACTTGACCCGTGAAGAGTGTCCAAATCTAACAAAAATAACCGGTAGTGCACATAACATATCTAAAGAGTAAAGCCAACTAATAAAGAATCTGAGTATTATTGTTTCCAATTCCAACAGTAAGGCTGCTGCTTACGGTACCAGCAGCATCTCTACACACACTACACTAACAGAAAATGGTATTTATTTCCTGCTTGGTTCTCAAAGGTTACATGGTGAATGTGGAACTAGTTGCACATGACAAACCCAGTGCTAGAAGCTCCCACACCAGGTGGGCATATAGGGAAGGATTATACGAGGCAAACCTTACCCCTTCACGGTGCAATGCAGAGAGGCCACGTCGTACCCAGGACCAATTGGCACAAGTGGGGAGTACTTCACCACTGCGCCAGGCATGTCCTTCATGGAACTAGTTGCACATGATTCCTAAGATTTTGGACCCTTCATCAGCAGATAAGTATTCAACTTTCCAAACAAGATATGGGCTCAGCTGAACGTTCCTAACAAGACATGGGCTAAATTAGGCGTCAATCTTCTGCCCCAACTTAACTATTCTTGCATCATCTGCTACGAGCTTCTCCCAGGGATTTAAATCTCAGCACTCCTTGGTTACCCACCAAACTGGCAAAAGTTCGGTAGGTTCCTTCCAAAAGGATAAACGAGTCATCTTGATAATAGCGGTAGGGTTGAGACTTGAGGGTACTACTTGAGACAATCTGAGTTCTAATCCCACCAAACTGGCATAAGTTCGGTCGGTTCAAACTTCCTAGTAGAGGATAAAGGAGTCATCTTGGTACTGGTGGTAGGGTGCTAGAGTACCGCTTGAGATGAACCTGGGTTCAAATCCCACATTCCGTCCTATGTTTTCCTTAAATTTCAGTATAACACTTCCTGACATATTGGTTCCCATCCCGGATGGCTACGAGTGTAGACAAAATGACATTTCGTGAGCTGAAGAGCCCAAAACCGCAATTCCTTCGTTGCAGATGGTGGCTTCTAACCACCCTGTCTGAAACTTTGATTGGTGTGTTCTTATTGTGGAACGCATTCATTTAATCGAGACCCTTATTTGCAATTTATATTTTCCCCCAAAAATACCTCTCAGCCGAGAAAGCAACTAACTGAAGGGAAATCTCAACATTACACATCATTTTTCGTATCGAGATTGTTTCTACCACGACACATAGCACGTGCACGTCGTCTATTGTGCCTATTTTTTCCCCCAATTGGAGTCCACAACATTACTCCCTCTGAATCTGATCTGAAAGTCGGTCCTCGATCTAGAGTTCAAAGTGGCCCTTGGTCCTCGTCATTCACCAATTGAATGAAGCTACGAAACCTAGTAATTTGTCCGAATCTAACGAAGATATGTACACTCTAGGGTTCTTGCTGAGAGTGGTGGTACACGTACCTCGCGCGGCGGCGGCTGGGAGAAGGAGAAGTTGACCTTGGCCTGGATGGCGAGGCGGACGTCGTCGGCGTCCATCTGGGGCTTGGCCGCGTGGTCGGCGTAGACCTGGGCATCGCCGAGCACGTCCCCGACGTAGCGGTAGGCCAGGTCCAGGAACTGGTGCACGACGCGCGGCTCGTACTCGCCCTCGCCGAGCCCCATCGAGCGAAGGAGCTCCCGCACCACGCGCGCGTCGCGAGGCTCGTCCGGGCCGGAGGCTCCTCCCGCCGCCGCGGACGGGAGCGATGGCCTCACGCCTCCGCCGCCGCCGTCCATGGTCTGACTGCTGTTTCTTGGGGCCTTGGCTGGTGGTGGGATTTCAGGGAGCGAGTCGGGTTTAGATATCGCTCCCATTTTTAATAGGAAAAGTAGCTACTAGAACACAAGCGACGCTTTGGCCGAGTGGTTAAGGCGTGTGCCTGCTAAGTACATGGGGTTTCCCCGCGAGAGTTCGAATCTCTCAGGCGTCGCAAGCTTTTTTTTTTCGTTTTCGTCCGTGGCTCGTATATCTATTGACTTCATGGTCTCCTTTTAGATCATCAGCGAAGCATCGATGCTTCATGATCTCTTTATTTTTTGCACGGATTTTCTTTTGAAAAGAAAGGGGTTGCCCCCTACCGTATTTTGTTGAAAACGAGGCACAAATTTTGGTGCTGCCTCCTCTTCCCAGCTTAAGTTTTCTCCGCCTCCCGCTGGCGCCGCCGCGGCTTCGCCTAGTCTTCGAGTGGTCTTAGGGCCATGGAAGGGATACAACACGGCGAGCTTACATATTACAAGAAAAAAAACGATCTCAACAGCGAGAGTGAGACCTAAGAAGCCCAGCCGCATGTCCTCCTTGCTCACACTCATCTTCACCAAGCGATCTGCAGAAGTTCTCTTCGACGATCTAGTAGTCGCAAGTGTCTCTGAAGTAGCACCGATTGATCGCCCGAGCACAAAATCTTCCATTGATGGATCATGGCACTCACTTTGTCCAAAAGGGATTTTGTATTGCTCCAGACCGTGCCCTGAAACATAAGTCATTACGTGCAGTCCATAAGCTCCTGATTACCGCAACGCAAGCAATATTAGTTACTGACTTCTTAGTGTTAAGTCGTTAACGCCCCACAAGGTGGCAAAATCAAACATGTTGCAAGGAAAACAGAATTCAAAGATAATAGCAATAACAGACCAAATTTCTCTGGCAACAACAAAGTCAAAGAAAAGGTGTGAAACCGATTCGAATTCACAGCAGAAAAGGCAGGTCTTATCATCTAAACGCTCCTATATTTTTTTTTCGGAGGAAGTATTTCTTGCCTTTTACTCAAGTTGTCTCGGGTTAAAATCTTGTTATGAAAAGCCAACCAAATGAACACCAAGTATCTGTGAGGGACCATAATTTTCCAAAAGTTTTTCAAGGTCAGGGTATGAACCCCGCCCCGATTGATCATTTTATAGAAAGATTTTACAGAATATAGACCAGAGGGCTCCGGATCAGGGTATGAACCCCATCTTTTTCCTGGCAGGTTGAAAGTGCGCCGGTGACCGCTCCGACTAGCGCGCCCTGTCCTCGTCGACTCAGCCTCGCAGGAGGCCGGGCACGCTGCCGATCACCGTACCGGCTGCACACAGTCCCCCTCGATTAATCGATTATGGCGCAAAGAAACTAAGACGAAGAACCCACTGAAGACGGCGGCGACGAGGGAGTTCGCGGCGCCGACGTGTGTCCGAGTCCCACAATTTCTATATGAGCGTCGTACCGTATCTAACTCGAAACCCAATCCTGTGTCCGACTCCGACTGCAGCTCCTTTTCTTGTCCCAGCCCAGCTCGGCACCCTCCTTTTAATACGCCTCTGCACCGCTTATGGCAACACAATTACAACAAGAGATCTCTAATCTAACAACAACAACAAGCGATCGAGATCGAGATATGCAGCGTGGACGCATTGCCGTGAACCCGGCCGCCGGCACGTTCGCCAGGTTTCCGCCGCCGCCGCCGCGCTTCAAGTTCAATCACATGTTTCCCGTGCAGGTGCAGGCCCCACCGTTTGCCTACCACGCGGTTCCCCTGCCGCCGGTACAGCCGCAGCTGGCGGTCCAGGTGCGCCCTGTGTGGGCGGGGAACTTCAACGAAGAGTGGGGCTACCTCCAGAGCTTCGCCGCGTGCGCCCGCTACGTCGCTGTCGACGTGCACTACCCTGGACTCGTCCACGCCGCCGGCCAGGACCTCAGCAGCCTGACGGTGGAGCACCGCTACGCGCTCATGAAGGCCAACGTGGACGGCCTCAAGCCGCTCCAGGTCGGCATCGCCGTCTGCGACCACCAAGGCCAGCAGGTCGCCTGGGAGTTCAATCTCCGCGACTTCTGCCGGCTCGCCGACCCGCACGACGACAAGGCCCTCGACTACCTCGCCGAGCGCGGCCTCGACCTCGACACGCTCCGGAACCACGGCGTCGACGCCTACATGCTCGGCGCGCTGCTCATGGGCTCCGGCCTCATCGGCGCTGGACACGGGCGGCCGCTGTCGTGGATCACCTACGCCGGCGCCTACCACGTGGCGTACCTCCTGAAGATCGTCACGGGCGGCGCCCCGCTGCCGCACGACGTGGCCGGGTTCCTCGGCGCCATGCAGTACTACCTGGGCCAGCAGGTCTACGACGTCGCGACGATGGCGGCCGGCTGCCCGGGCATGCCGGCGGGGCTGGACCTCATTGCCGCTAACCTGCGCATCCATCCGCCGTGGGGTAGCCCTCGCCTCGCAGGCGCCGCCGGCGTGCGCGCGCTTCTGGCCTTCAGGATTCTGAAGCAAGGGCAGTTGGGCGGCAGCGTGGAGAGGTTCCGAGGCCTGCTTCAGGGCCTGCAGCATTAGTTCTTCCACGGTCCATCAGAATCACACACGAGCAACGTCGTTGGTCAAGAATTCCAATGTGCAACGGACTCATGCCGCCCAGCGGTTAAATACATTGCGCACTTGCGTCAATCATTGGTACTACTAGTTCAGAAGATTGTTTACTACTACAGTTTTATATAGGTCGCAAAAGAAAAAAAATCCATTTGGTGGTAGTATTCAGAACTTCCAGTCAAGGGTTCTTTTAGTAATGCGTGATGTATTTCTGTCATAATAATTCGCAATACTTACTTGAGTAGTATGTATAAGCTACTGCAACCGTGTACCTTCTACGCAAATACAAGCATTGTATTCTATTCTGTGTGTGTTTTCTTAGGGCATCGCCAACGCTGGATATAGTATTTGTCTATGGACGTGTATGTAAAAAGTGATACGGAGGGCCCGCCATCCAATGCTTACCGTAAACCTTTGTCCGTAATACAATTGGATTGAGACATAACTCATGCGATGACGACGTAATTCATGCAAACAGACATAAATCTGATATATTTTATATAAACCGAATGATATTTCATCCGGTCAACTAAAACCTAAACTAATTTGTAGCGGAAGGTGACCTCGTACACCTGGCCGGGTCGGGCGGTGGCACCTCCACTTGCGAAAGGGCACGGGGACCCGGCAGCCCGCCTGGCCGCCACCTGGTGCTTGCTTAGAAGCCGCTCTGCTTCCTCATGCGTCATGCGGAAGGCCACCTCGGCCAACGCCGACCCTAGCCGGGGAGCCCTACCCTTGCCCCTGTCAACGGCGACGGAGGTGTCCCCAATCTTGATGAGTTCCCCATCGAGGCGCCGCAGTCGCCGCACGGACATCTCTGTGGCGGCCATCGCCCGGTCAGGGGTCCACACCTCCGTGAGGTTGGGGCCTATGACGGTTGACTTCGTGAACGCCGCCTTCGTTGCCGCATTGTGCTGCTCCTGCCGCGCTGCCTCCCTGGATGCCTTCTACTATACCAAGATGATGCTCCGTGACGAGGTGTGGCCGCCGCCGCCCAGCCACCAAGGTAGTGGAGGAGGCGCTCGCGCGCCTTCGGCAACTCCTTCACGGCCATGGCGCGTTGGTTGTGACGCGACAGCAACGCTGGCTCCTCCTTCATGCGACGTCTGATTAGAAACGTTTCAAAATCGCTTGTAGAAAATAGCATGAAGTTTGTCAGGGCCAAGGACGCCCTCCCGTCACTACTATTGTGCCAGCCCAAGTAGCTTCCTGCGGGTTAGTTCATTTTTCTTCTTTTTTGGTTTTTTTTCTTGTGTTCATATTTTGAAAATATTCTAAATACGTACATTTCAAACTGTAAAACCGTGAACTTGAAAAATGTTAATGCAATGTAAAAAAAATGTTAGTGTAGTTATAAAATATGTTGATATCACTAAAAAATGTATGTAACATTTAAAAAGTGTTCATTTCAAAAAGATGTATGTGGAATATTTTTATAGTGCAAAAAACCTGTTTGTGTAATTAAAAAATATTTCATAGCATTTTAAAAAAGCATGTTGTATTTTAGAAATATTCCTGCATTTCAAAAGATGTCTATGACATAAAAAAATGATCGAGTAGTTTAAAAAATGTTCCTTATCATTGAAAAAATGTATCACCATGTATCTGAAAAATGCTCAACACTTATTCAAATATTGTTGAAAAATATGTATTTCATAGGCGGGCCACGGTGCGGCGTGTATTATGGTGGGGCAGGGCGACCTTGTTGGGTCCGCGGGCGTCGGTACGCCAGAGCGCATGTGGTGTCGTATCAGTTACGAGTCAATTACACAGGTGGTGCTAGAACTTGTTGTGAACGGTCACTTTGATGCTAGAACTTGCGGCATACATTTGGGCACCTCAAAAAAAAATATGGCCAACATTTTGGCACGTGTGGGCTATTTCGTGAGGACAAAAAAATTCGAGTTTCTTTTTGCTAAAATAACAGGCCACACGTCATCTGGTGGCTAACGGCGGGACCTGCACCATGCAAGTGAGCCTAGTTAGTGTCGCTTTTGTATCCAAACGTGATTTGCACCGTGTCTGCACGCTTGAGCCAAGTTTTTATACCAGTTCGATATATGCCACAAGTTCTAGCACCAAAGTGACCGTTCACGACCAGTTGTAGCACCACCAGTGTAATTGACTCATCAGTTACCGCTGGTGTTGGGGAACGTAGTAATTTCAAAAAAATTCCTACGCACACGCAAGATCATGGTGATGCATAGCAACGAGAGGAGAGTATGATCTACGTACCCTTATAGATTGCAACGGAAGCGTTTGACACAACGTAGAGGAAGTAGTCGTACGTCTTCTTCCCGGTCCGACCGATCCAAGCACCGTTACTCCGGCACCTCCGAGTTCTTAGCACACGTTCAGCTCGATGACGATCCCCGGGCTCCGATCCAGCAAAGCGTCGGGGAAGAGTTCCGTCAGCACGACGGCGTGGTGACGATCTTGATGTACTACTGACGCAGGGCTTCGCCTAAGCACTGCGACAATATGACCGAGGTGGAATTTGGTGGAAGGGGGCACCGCACACGGCTAAGGAACGATCTCAAGGATCAACTTGTGTGTCTATGGGGTGCCCCCTGCCTCCGTATATAAAGGATCCAAGGGGGAGGGGCTGGCCGCCCAAGGGTGGCGCGCCAGGAGAGTCCTACTCCCTCCGGGAGTAGGATCCCCCCCCAATCCTAGTTGGAATAGGATTCCTCAAAAGGGGGGAGAGAGAGGGGGGGCCAGCCACCTCTCCTAGTCCTAATAGGACTAGGGGAAGGGGGGGGCGCACAGCCCATGAGGGCAGCCCTTTCACCTTTCCACCAAGGCCCATGTTGGCCCATTTGGCTCCCGGGGGGTTCCGGTAACCCTCCCGGTATTCCGGTAAAATCACTATTTCATCCGGAACACATCTGATGTCCAAACATAGGCTTCCAATATATCAATCTTTACGTCTCGACCATTTCGAGACTCCTCGTCATGTCCGTGATCACATCCGGGACTCCGAACTACCTTCGGTACATCAAAATGCATAAACTCATAATAACTGTCATCGTAACGTTAAGCGTGCGGACCCTACGGTTCGAGAACAATGTAGACATGACCGAGACATGTCTCCGGTCAATAACCAATAGCGGGACCTGGATGCCCATATTGGCTCCTACATATTCTACGAAGATCTTTATCGGTCAGACCGCATAACAACATACGTTGTTCCCTTTGTCATCGGTATGTTACTTGCCCGAGATTCGATCGTCAGTATCCAATACTTAGTTCAATCTCGTTACCGGCAAGTCTCTTTACTCGTTCCGTAATACATCATCCCGCAACTAATTCATTAGTTGCAATGCTTGCAAGGCTTAAGTGATGTGCATTACCGAGAGGGCCCAGAGGTACCTCTCCGACGATCGGAGTGACAAATCCTAATCTCGAAATACGCCAACCCAACATCTACCATTGGAGACACCTGTAGTACTCCTTTATAATCACCCAGTTACGTTGTGACGTTTGGTAGTACCCAAAGTGTTCCTTCGGTAAACGGGAGTTGCATAATCTCATAGTCATAGGAACATGTATAAGTTATGGATAAAGCAATAGCAACATACTAAACGATCGGGTGCTAAGCTAATATAATGGGTCATGTCAATCAGATCATTCAACTAATGATGTGACCTCGTTATGTCAAATAACAACTCTTTGTTCATGGTTAGGAAACATAACCATCTTTGATTAACGAGCTAGTCTAGTAGAGGCATACTAGTGACACTCTGTTTGTCTATGTATTCACACATGTATTATGTTTCCGGTTAATACAATTCTAGCATGAATAATAAACCTTTATCATGATATAAGGAAATAAATAATAACTTTATTATTGCCTCTAGGGCATATTTCCTTCAGTCTCCCACTTGCACTAGAGTCAGTAATCTAGATTACACTGTAATGATCCTAACACCCATGGAGTCTTGTTGCTGATCATGTTTTGCTCGTGGAAGAGGCTTAGTCAACGGGTCTGCAACATTCAGATCCGTATGTATCTTGCGAATCTCTATGTCTCCCACCTGGACTAGATCCCGGATGGAGTTGAAGCGTCTCTTGATGTGTTTGGTCCTTTTGTGAAATCTGGATTCCTTTGCCAAGGCAATTGCACCAGTATTGTCACAAAAGATTTTCATTGGACCCGATGCACTAGGTATGACACCTAGATCGGATATGAACTCCTTCATCCAGACTCCTTCGTTTGCTGCTTCCGAAGCAGCTATGTACTCCGCTTCACATGTAGATCCTGCTACGACGCTTTGTTTAGAACTGCACCAACTGACAGCTCCACCGTTTAATGTAAACACGTATCCGGTTTGTGATTTAGAATCATCCGGATCAGTGTCAAAGCTTGCATCAACGTAACCTCTTACGGTGAGCTCTTTGTCACCTCCATATATGAGAAACATATCCTTAGTCCTTTTCAGGTATTTCAGGATGTTCTTGACCGCTGTCCAGTGATCCACTCCTGGATTACTTTGGTACCTCCCTGCTAAACTTATAGCAAGGCACACATCAGGTCTGGTACACAGCATTGCATACATGATAGAGCCTATGGCTGAAGCATAGGGAACATCTTTCATTTTCTCTCTATCTTCTGCAGTGGTCGGGCTTTGAGTCTTACTCAATCTCACACCTTGTAACACAGGCAAGAACCCTTTCTTTGCTTGATCCATTTTGAACTTCTTCAAAATCTTGTCAAGGTATGTGCTTTGTGAAAGTCCAATTAAGCGTCTTGATCTATCTCTATAGATCTTTATGCCTAATATGTAAGCAGCTTCTCCGAGGTCTTTCATTGAAAAACTTTTATTCAAGTATCCCTTTATGCTATCCAGAAATTCTATATCATTTCCAATCAGTAATATGTCATCCACATATAATATTAGAAATGCTACAGAGCTCCCACTCACTTTCTTGTAAATACAGGCTTCTCCGAAAGTCTGCATAAAACCAAATGCTTTGATCACACTATCAAAGCGTTTATTCCAACTCCGAGAGGCTTGCACCAGTCCATAAATGGATCGCTGGAGCTTGCACACTTTGTCAGCTCCCTTTGGATCGACAAAACCTTCCGGTTGCATCATATACAACTCTTCTTCCAGAAATCCATTCAGGAATGCAGTTTTGACATCCATCTGCCAAATTTCATAATCATAAAATGCGGCAATTGCTAACATGATTCGGACAGACTAAAGCATCGCTACGGGTGAGAAAGTTGTTGGGGAACGTTGCAGAAAATTAAAATTTTTCCTACGGTTTCACCAAGATCCATCTATGAGTTCATCTAGCAACGAGTATTCAGATTAGATAGCATCTACATACCACTTTGTAGATCTCAACGGAAGCGTTCGAGTGAACGTGGATGAGGTAGTCGTACTTGCCGTGATCCAATTCACCGATGATCTAGTACCGAACGGACGGCACCTCCGCGTTCAACACACGTACGGGACGGGAGACGTCTCCTCCTTCTTGATCCAGCAAGGGGGAAGGAGAGGTTGAGGAAGATCCAGCACGACGGTGTGGTGGTGGATGCAGCAGAACTCCGGCAGGGCTTCGCTAAGCAACTACGGGAGGAGGAGGAGGTGTTGCAGGGAGGAGGGAGGAGCCAGGGCATAGGGTGCGGCCACCCCTCCCTCCCCTCCCTTTATATAGGCGCATGAGAGGGGGGGAGGGCGCAGCCTTGCCCCTTCCTCCAAGGAAGGGGTGCGGCCAAAGGGGGGGAGGAGTCCATCCTCCCCAAGGCACCTCGGAGGTGCCTTCCCCTCTTTGGACTCTTCCCTCTCCAAGTCTCCTTGGCGCATGGGCCCTTGGGGCTGGTGCCCTTGGCCCATATAGGCCAGGGCGCACCCCCTATAGCCCATGTGTCCCCCGGGGCAGGTGGACCCCCCGGTGGACCCCCGGGACCCCTCCGGTGGTCCCGGTACAATACCGATAACACCGAAACTTGTCCCGATGGCCAAAATAGCACTTCCTATATATAATTCTTTACCTCCGGACCATTCCGGAACTCCTCGTGACGTCCGGGATCTCATCCGGGACTCCGAACAACATTCGGGTTACTGCACATACATATCTTCACAACCCTAGCGTCACCGAACCTTAAGTGTGTAGACCCTACGGGTTCGGGAGACATGCAGACATGACCGAGACGGCTCTCGGGAAATGACCAACAGCGGGATCTGGATACCCATGTTGGCTCCCACATGCTCCATGATGATCTCATCGGATGAACCACGATGTCAAGGATTCAATTAATCCCGTATACGATTCCCTTTGTCAATCGGTATTTTACTTGCCCGAGATTCGATCGTCGGTATCCCAATACCTCGTTCAATCTCATTATCGGCAAGTCACTTTTCTCGTTCCGTAATGCATGATCCCGTGATCAAACACTTTGATCACCTTGAGCTCATTGTGATGATGCATTACCGAGAGGGCCCGGTGATACCTCTCCGTCAAGCGGAGTGACAAATCCCAGTCTCGATCCATGTCAACCCAACAGACACTTTCAGAGATACCCGTAGTATACATTTATAGTCACCCAGTTACGTTGTGACGTTTGGCACACCCAAAGCACTCCTACGGTATCCGGGAGTTACACGATCTCATGGTCTAAGGAAAGGATACTTGACATTGGATAACTCTAGCAAACGAACTATGCGATCTTATGCTATGTTTAGGATTGGGTCTTGTCCATCACATCATTCTCCTAATGATGAGATCCCATTATCGATGACATCCAATGTCCATAGTCAGGAAACCATGACTATCTGTCGATCAACGAGCTAGTCAACTAGAGGTTC
The DNA here is from genome assembly GCA_032464435.1 of Aegilops umbellulata. NCBI lineage: Eukaryota > Viridiplantae > Streptophyta > Magnoliopsida > Poales > Poaceae > Aegilops > Aegilops umbellulata. The sequence goes on from CP136056.1 coordinate 480,220,926, forward strand.
ACTAGGGACATATTGTTGTCTGTTATTCACACATGTATTACGATTTCCGGATAACACAATTATAGCACGAATAAAGACAATTATCATGAATAAGGAAATATAATAATAATGCTTTTATTATTGCCTCTAGGGCATATTTCCAACAGTCTCCCACTTGCACTAGAGTCAATAATCTAGTTACATTGTGATGAATCGAACACCCATAGAGTTCTGGTGCTGATCATGTTTTGCCTTAGGGAGAGGTTTAGTCAACGGATCTGCGACATTCAGATCCGTGTGCACTTTACAAATCTCTATGTCTCCATCTTGAACATTTTCACGAATGGAGTTGAAGCGACGCTTGATGTGCCTAGTCTTCTTGTGAAACCTGGGCTCCTTTGCAAGTGCAATAGCTCCAGTGTTGTCACAGAAGAGCTTGATTGGCCCCGACGCATTGGGTATGACTCCGAGGTCGGTGATGAACTCCTTCACCCAAATTGCTTCATGTGCTGCCTCCGAGGCTGCCATGTACTCCGCTTCACATGTAGATCCCACCACGACGCTTTGCTTGCAACTGCACCAGCTTACTGCCCCACCATTCAAAATATACACGTATCCGGTTTGTGACTTAGAGTCATCCAGATCTGTGTCGAAGCTAGCGTCGACGTAACCCTTTACGACGAGCTCTTCGTCACCTCCATAAACGAGAAACATTTCCTTGGTCCTTTTCAGGTACTTCAGGATATTCTTGACCGCTGTCCAGTGTTCCTTGCCGGGATTACTTTGGTACCTTCCTACCAAACTTACGGCAAGGTTTACATCAGGTCTGGTACGCAGCATGGCATACATAATAGAACCTATGGCTGAGGCATAGGGGATGACACTCATCTCTTCTATATCTTCTGCCGTGGTCGGACATTGAGCTGAGCTCAATTTCACACCTTGTAACACAGGTAAGAACCCTTTCTTAGATTGATCCATATTGAACTTCTTCAATATTTTATCAAGGTATGTACTTTGTGAAAGACCTATGAGGCGTCTCGATCTATCTCTATAGATCTTGATGCCTAATATATAAGCAGCTTCTCCAAGGTCCTTCATTGAAAAACTTTTATTCAAGTAGGCCTTAATGCTGTCCAAGAGTTCTATATCATTTCCCATCAAAAGTATGTCGTCTACATATAATATGAGAAATGCTACAGAGCTCCCACTCACTTTCTTGTAAACACAGGCTTCTCCATAAGTCTGTGTAAACCCAAACGCTTTGATCATCTCATCAAAGCAAATGTTCCAACTCCGAGATGCTTGCACCAGCCCATAAATCGAGCGTTGGAGCTTGCACACCTTGTCAGCATTCTTAGGATCGACAAAACCTTCCGGCTGCATCATATACAATTCTTCCTTAAGGAAACCATTAAGGAATGCCGTTTTGACGTCCATTTGCCATATTTCATAATCATAAAATGCGGCAATTGCTAACATGATTCGGACGGACTTCAGCTTCGCTACCGGTGAGAAAGTCTCATCGTAGTCAACCCCTTGAACTTGTCGATAACCCTTAGCGACAAGCCGAGCTTTATAGATGGTCACATTACCATCCGCGTCTGTCTTCTTCTTAAAGATCCATTTATTTTCTATGGCTCGCCGTTCAACGGGCAAGTCAGTCAAAGTCCATACTTCATTTTCATACATGGATCCTATCTTGGATTTCATGGCTTCCAGCCATTTGTCGGAATCCGGGCCCACCATTGCTTCCTCATAGTTCGAAGGTTCACCGTTGTCTAACAACATGATTTCCAAGACAGGGTTCCCGTACCACTCTGGTGCGGAACGTGTCCTTGTGGACCTTCGAATTTCAGTAGGAGCTTGATCAGAAGCATCTTGATCATCATCATTAATTTCCTCTCTAGTCGGTGCAGGCACCTCAGAAACGTTTTCTTGAGTTTCGCCATTTTTCGGTTCAAGAGGTAACACTTCATCAAGTTCTACTTTCCTCCCACTTACTTCTTTCGAGAGAAACTCTTTCTCTAGAAAGGATCCATTCTTGGCAACAAAGATCTTGCCTTCGGATCTGAGGTAGAAGGTATACCCAACAGTTTCTTTAGGGTATCCTATGAAGACGCATTTTTCCGACTTGGGTTCGAGCTTTTCAGGTTGAAGTGTCTTGACATAAGCATCGCACCCCCAAACTTTTAGAAACGACAGCTTAGGTTTCTTCCCAAACCATAATTCATACGGTGTCGTCTCAACGGATTTCGACGGAGCCCTATTTAAAGTGAATGCGGCAGTCTCTAAAGCATAGCCCCAAAAAGATAGCGGTAAGTCGGTAAGAGACATCATAGATCGCACCATATCTAATAGAGTGCGATTACGACGCTCGGACACACCATTACGCTGAGGTGTTCCAGGCGGCGTGAGTTGTGAAACTATTCCACATTTTCTTAAGTGTGTGCCAAATTCATGACTCAAGTATTCTCCTCCACGATCTGATCGTAGAAACTTGATCTTTTTATCACGTTGATTTTCAACCTCACTCTGAAATTCCTTGAACTTTTCAAAGGTTTCAGACTTGTGTTTCATTAAGTAGATATACCCATATCTACTCAAGTCATCAGTGAGGGTGAGAACATAACGATAGCCACCGCGAGCCTCAACACTCATTGGACCGCACACATCGGTATGTATGATTTCCAATAAGTTGGTTGCTCGCTCCATTGTTCCTGAGAACGGAGTCTTGGTCATTTTACCCATGAGGCATGGTTCGCACGTGTCAAATGATTCATAATCAAGAGACTCTAAAAGTCCATCTGCATGGAGCTTCTTCATGCGTTTGACACCTATGTGACCAAGGCGGCAGTGCCACAAATATGTGGGACTATTGTTATCAACTTTAACTCTTTTGGTATTCACACTATGAATATGTGTATCATCACGTACGAGATTCATTAAGAATAAACCATTAACCATCGGAGCATGACCATAAAACATATCTCTCATATAAATAGAACAACCATTATTCTCGGATTTAAATGAGTAGCCATCTCGAATTAAGCGAGACCCAGATACAATGTTCATGCTCAAACTTGGCACTAAATAACAATTATTGAGGTTTAAAACTAATCCCGTAGGTAAATGTAGAGGCAGCGTGCCGACGGCGATCACATCGACCTTGGAACCATTCCCGACGCGCATCGTCACCTCATCCTTCGCCAGTCTCCGTTTATTCCGCAGCTCCTGCTTTGAGTTACAAATGTGAGCAACTGCACCGGTATCAAATACCCAAGAGCTACTACGAGTACTGGTAAGGTACACATCAATTACATGTATATCACATATACCTTTGGTTTTGCCGGCCTTCTTGTCCGCTAAGTATTTGGGGCAGTTCCGCTTCCAGTGACCACTTCCCTTGCAATAAAAGCACTCAGTTTCGGGCTTGGGTCCATTCTTTGGCTTCTTCCCGGCAACTTGCTTACCGGGCGCGGCAACTTCCTTGCCTTCCTTCTTGAAGTTCTTTTTACCCTTGCCCTTCTTGAACTTAGTGGTTTTATTCACCATCAACACTTGATGCTCCTTCTTGATTTCTACCTCTGCTGATTTCAGCATAGCATATACTTCAGGAATGGTCTTTACCATCCCCTGCATATTGTAGTTCATCACAAAGCTCTTGTAGCTAGGTGGAAGCGACTGGAGGATTCTGTCAATGACCGCTTCATCCGGGAGATTAACTTCCAGTTGAGTCAAGCGGTTGTGCAACCCAGACATTTTGAGTATGTGTTCAGTGACAGAACCATTTTCCTCCATCTTACAGCTAAAGAATTTATCGGAGACTTCATATCTCTCGACCTGGGCATGAGCTTGGAAAAACCATTTTCAGCTCTTCGAACATCTCATATGCTCCATGTCTCTCAAAACGCTTTTGGAGCCCCGGCTCTAAGCTGTAAAGCATGCCGCACTGAACGAGGGAGTAATCATCGCAGCGTGACTGCCAAGCGTTCATAACGTCTTGTTCTGCAGGGAGAATAGGTGCGTCACCCAGCGGTGCTCTTAGGACATAATCTTTCTTGGCAGCTATGAGGATGATCCTCAGGTTCCGGACCCAGTCCGTATAGTTGCTACCATCGTCTTTCAGCTTGGTTTTCTCTAGGAACGCGTTGAAGTTGAGGACTACGTTGGCCATTTGATCTACAAGACATATTGTAAATATTTAGACTAAGTTCATGATAATAAAGTTCATTTAATCAAATTATTTAATGAACTCCCACTTAGATAGACATCCCTCTATTAGTCATCTAAGTATTACATGATCCGAGTCAACTAGGCCGTGTCCGATCATCACGTGAGACAGACTAGTCAACATCGGTGAACATCTTCATGTTGATCGTATCTTCTATACGACTCATGCTCGACCTTTCGGTCTTCTGTGTTCCGAGGCCATGTCTGTACATGCTAGGCTCGTCAAGTCAACCTAAGTGTTTTGCGTGTGTAAATCTGGCTTACACCCGTTGTATGCGAACGTAAGGACCTATCACACCCGATCATCACGTGGTGCTTCGGAACGATGAACCTTAGCAACGGTGCACAGTTAGGGTGAACACTTTCTTGAAATTATTATGAGGGATCATCTTATTTACTACCGTCGTTCTAAGTAAACAAGATGCAAAACATGATAAACATCACATGCAATCAAATAATAAACGTGACATGATATGGCCAATATCACATAGCTCCTTTGATCTTCATCTTGGGGCTCCATGATCATCTTGTCACCGGCTTGACACCATGATCCTCATCATCATGATCTTCATCATCGTGTCTCCATGAAGTTGCTCGCCAACTATTACTTCTACTACTATGGCTAACGCGTTTAGCAATAAAGTAAAGTAATTTACATGGCGATTCTCAATGACACGTAGGTCATACAAAAAATAAAGACAACTCCTATGGCTCCTGCCGGTTGTCATACTCATCGACATGCAAGTCGTGATTCCTATTACAATAGCATGAACATCTCATACATCACATATAGATCATTCATCATTCATCACAACTTTGGCCATATCATATCACATAGCACTTGCTGCAAAAACAAGTTAGACGTCCTCTAATTGTTGTTGCAAGTTTTATGTGGCTGAATTAGGGTTCTAGCAAGAACGTTTTCTTACCTACGTTAAAACCACAACGTGATTTGTCAACTTCTATTTACCCTTCATACGGACCCTTTTCATCGAATCCGCTCCAACTAAAGTAGGAGAGACAAACACCCACCAGCCACCTTATGCAACTAGTGCATGTTAGTCGGTGGAACCGGTCTCACGTAAGCGTACGTGTAAGGTTGGTCCGGGCCGCTTCATCCCACAATACCGCTGAAGCAAGATAAGACTAGTAGCGGCAAGAAGAGTTGACAACATCTATGCCCACAACAAATTGTGTTCTACTCGCGCAAGAAGAACTACGCATAGACCTAGCTCATGATGCCACTGTTGGGGAACGTTGCAGAAAATTAAAATTTTTCCTACGGTTTCACCAAGATCCATCTATGAGTTCATCTAGCAACGAGTATTCAGATTAGATAGCATCTACATACCACTTTGTAGATCGCAACGGAAGCGTTCGAGTGAACGTGGATGAGGTAGTCGTACTTGCCGTGATCCAATTCGCCGATGATCTAGTACCGAACAGACGGCACCTCCGCGTTCAACACACGTACGGGACGGGAGACGTCTCCTCCTTCTTGATCCAGCAAGGGGGAAGGAGAGGTTGAGGAAGATCCAGCACGACGGTGTGGTTGTGGATGCAGCAGAACTCCGGCAGGGCTTCGCTAAGCAACTACGGGAGGAGGAGGAGGTGTTGCAGGGAGGAGGGAGGAGCCAGGGCATAGGGTGCGGCCACCCCTCCCTCCCCTCCCTTTATATAGGCGCATGAGAGGGGGGGGGGAGGGCGCAGCCTTGCCCCTTCCTCCAAGGAAGGGGTGCGGCCAAAGGGGGGGAGGAGTCCATCCTCCCCAAGGCACCTCGGAGGTGCCTTCCCCTCTTTGGACTCTTCCCTCTCCAAGTCTCCTTGGCGCATGGGCCCTTGGGGCTGGTGCCCTTGGCCCATATAGGCCAGGGCGCACCCCCTATAGCCCATGTGGCCCCCCGGGGCAGGTGGACCCCCCCGGTGGACCCCCGGGACCCCTCCGGTGGTCCCGGTACAATACCGATAACACCGAAACTTGTCCCGATGGCCAAAATAGCACTTCCTATATATAATTCTTTACCTCCGGACCATTCCGGAACTCCTCGTGACGTCCAGGATCTCATCCGGGACTCTGAACAACATTCGGGTTACTGCACATACATATCTTCACAACCCTAGCGTCACCGAACCTTAAGTGTGTAGACCCTACGGGTTCGGGAGACATGCAGACATGACCGAGACGGCTCTCGGGCAATAACCAACAGCGGGATCTGGATACCCATGTTGGCTCCCACATGCTCCACGATGATCTCATCGGATGAACCACGATGTCAAGGATTCAATTAATCCCGTATACGATTCCCTTTGTCAATCGGTATTTTACTTGCCCGAGATTCGATCGTCGGTATCCCACTACCTCGTTCAATCTCGTTATCGGCAAGTCACTTTTCTCGTTCCGTAATGCATGATCCCGTGATCAAACACTTTGATCACCTTGAGCTCATTGTGATGATGCATTACCGAGAGGGCCCGGTGATACCTCTCCGTCAAGCGGAGTGACAAATCCCAGTCTCGATCCATGTCAACCCAACAGACACTTTCAGAGATACCCGTAGTATACCTTTATAGTCACCCAGTTACGTTGTGACGTTTGGCACACCCAAAGCACTCCTACGGTATCCGGGAGTTACACGATCTCATGGTCTTAGGAAAGGATACTTGACATTGGATAACTCTAGCAAACGAACTATGCGATCTTATGCTATGTTTAGGATTGGGTCTTGTCCATCACATCATTCTCCTAATGATGAGATCCCATTATCGATGACATCCAATGTCCATAGTCAGGAAACCATGGCTATCTGTCGATCAACGAGCTAGTCAACTAGAGGCTCACTAGGGACATATTGTTGTCTGTTATTCACACATGTATTACGATTTCCGGATAACACAATTATAGCACGAATAAAGACAATTATCATGAATAAGGAAATATAATAATAATGCTTTTATTATTGCCTCTAGGGCATATTTCCAACAAAAGTCTCATCATAGTCATTCCCTTGAACTTGTCGAAAACCTTTTGCGACAAGTCGAGCTTTGTAGACAGTAACATTACCATCAGCGTCAGTCTTCTTCTTAAAGATCCATTTGTTCTCAATTGCTTGCCGATCATCGGGCAAGTCAACCAAAGTCCATACTTCGTTCTCATACATGGATCCCATCTCAGATTTCATGGCTTCAAGCCACTTTGCGGAATCTGGGCTCACCATCGCTTCTTCATAGCTCGTAGGTTCATCATGATCTAATATCATGACCTCCAGAACAGGATTACCGTACCACTCTGGTGCGGATCTCACTCTGGTTGATCTACGAGGTTCAGTAGTATCTTGATCTAAAGTTTCATGATCATCATCATTAGCTTCCTCACTTATTGGTGTAGGTGTCGCAGAAACAGTTTTCTGTGATGTACTACTTCTCAATAAAGGAGTAGGTACAGTTACCTCGTCAAGTTCTACTTTCCTCCCACTCACTTCTTTCGAAAGAAACTCCTTCTCTAGAAAGTTTCCGAACTTAGCAACAAAAGTCTTGCCTTCGGATCTGTGATAGAAGGTGTATCCAACAGTTTCCTTTGGATATCCTATGAAGACACATTTCTCCGATTTGGGTTCGAGCTTATCAGGTTGAAGCTTTTTCACATAAGCATCGCAGCCCCAAACTTTAAGAAACGACAACTTTGGTTTGTTGCCAAACCATAGTTCATAAGGCGTCGTCTCAACGGATTTAGATGGTGCCCTATTTAACGTGAATGCGGCCGTCACTAGAGCGTATCCCCAAAACGATAGCGGTAAATCAGTAAGAGATATCATAGATCGCACCATATCTAGTAAAGTACGATTACGACGTTCGGACACACCATTATGCTGTGGTGTTCCGGGTGGCGTGAGTTGCGAAACTATTCCACAATTTTTCAAATGTACACCAAACTCGTAACTCAAATATTCTCCTCCACGATCAGATCGTAGAAACTTTATTTTCTTGTTACGATGATTTTCAACTTCACTCTGAAATTCTTTGAACTTTTCAAATGTTTCAGACTTGTGTTTCATTAAGTAGATATACCCATATCTGCTTAAGTCATCTGTGAAGGTGAGAAAATAACGATATCCGCCACGAGCCTCAATATTCATCGGTCCACATACATCGGTATGTATGATTTCCAACAAATCTGTTGCTCTCTCCATCGTACCGGAGAACGGTGTTTTAGTCATCTTGCCCAAGAGGCACGGTTCGCAAGTACCAAGTGATTCATAATCAAGTGGTTCCAAAAGTCCATCAGTATGGAGTTTCTTCATGCGCTTTACACCGATATGACCTAAACGACAGTGCCACAAATAAGTTGCACTTTCATTATCAACTCTGCATCTTTTGGTTTCAACATTATGAATATGTGTATCACTACTATCGAGATTCATCAAAAATAGACCACTCTTTAAAGGTGCATGACCATAAAAGATATTACTCATATAAATAGAACAACCATTATTCTCTGATTTAAATGAATAACCGTCTCGCATTAAACAAGATCCAGATATAATGTTCATGCTCAAAGCTGGCACCAAATAACAATTATTTAGGTCTAATATTAATCCCGAAGGTAGATGTAGAGGTAGCGTGCCGACCGCGATCACATCGACTTTGGAACCGTTTCCCACGCGCATCGTCACCTCGTCCTTTGCTAGTGTCCGCTTATTCTGTAGTCCCTGTTTCGAGTTGCAAATATTAGCAACAGAACCAGTATCAAATACCCAGGTGCTACTGCGAGCATTAGTAAGGTACACATCAATAACATGTATATCACATATACCTTTGTTCACCTTGCCATCCTTCTTATCCGCCAAATACTTGGGGCAATTCCGCTTCAAGTGACCAGTCTGCTTGCAGTAGAAGCACTCAGTTTCAGGCTTAGGTCCAGACTTGGGTTTCTTCTCTTGAGCAGCAACTTGCTTGCTGTTCTTCTTGAAGTTCCCCTTTTTCTTCCCTTTGCCCTTTTTCTTGAAACTAGTGGTTTTGTTAACCATCAACACTTGATGCTCCTTCTTGATTTCTACCTCCGCCGCTTTTAGCATTGCGAAGAGCTCGGGAATAGTCTTGTTCATCCCTTGCATATTATAGTTCATCACGAAGCTCTTGTAGCTTGGTGGCAGTGATTGGAGAATTCTGTCAATGACGCAATCATCTGGAAGAGTAACTCCCAATTGAATCAAGTGATTATTATACCCAGACATTTTGAGTATATGCTCACTGACAGAACTGTTCTCCTCCATCTTGCAGCTATAGAACTTATTGGAGACTTCATATCTCTCAATCCGGGCATTTGCTTGAAATATTAACTTCAACTCCTGGAACATCTCATATGCTCCATGACGTTCAAAACGTCGTTGAAGTCCCGGTTCTAAGCCGTAAAGCATGGCACACTGAACTATCGAGTAGTCATCAGCTTTGCTCTGCCAGACGTTCATAACTTCTGGTGTTGCTCTAGCAGCAGGCCTGGCACCTAGCGGTGCTTCCAGGACGTAATTCTTCTGTGCAGCAACGAGGATAATCCTCAAGTTACGGACCCAGTCCGTGTAATTGCTACCATCATCTTTCAACTTTGCTTTCTCAAGGAACGCATTAAAATTTAACGGAACAACAGCACGAGCCATCTATCTACAATCAACATAAACAAGCAAGATACTATCAGGTACTAAGTTCATGATAAGTTTATGTTCAGTTAATCAAATTAATTAAGAACTCCCACTTAGATAGACATCCCTCTAATCCTCTAAGTGATCACGTGATCCAAATCAACTAAACCATAACCGATCATCACGTGATATGGAGTAGTTTTCAATGGTGAACATCGTTATGTTGATCTTATCTACTATATGATTCACGCTCGACCTTTCGGTCTCTGTGTTCCGAGGTCATATCTTATATGCATAGCTCGTCAAGTATAACCTGAGTATTCCGCGTGTGCAACTGTTTTGCATCCGTTGTATTTGAACGTAAGGCCTATCACACCCGATCATCACGTGGTGTCTCAGCACGAAGAACTTTTGCAACGGTGCATACTCAGGGAGAACACTTCTTGATAATTTAGTGAGAGATCATCTTATAATGCTACCGTCAATCAAAACAAGATAAGATGCATAAAAAGATAAACATCACATGCAATCAATATAAGTGATATGATATGGTCATCATCATCTTGTGCTTGTGATCTCCATCTCTTAAGCACCGTCATGATCACCAACGTCACCGGCGCGACACCTTGATCTCCATCGTAGCATCGTTGTCATCTCGCCAATCTTATGCTTCCACGACTATCACTACCGCTTAGTAATAAAGTAAAGCATTACATCGCGATTGCATTGCATACAATAAAGCGACAACCATATGGCTCCTGCCAGTTGCCGATAACTCGGTTACAAAACATGATCATCTCATACAATAAAATTTAGCATCATGTCTTGACCATATCACATCACAACATGCCCTGCAAAAACAAGTTAGACGTCCTCTACTTTGTTGTTGCAAGTTTTACGTGGCTGCTACGGGCTTAAGCAAGAACTCATCTTACCTACGCATCAAAACCACAACGATAGTTTGTCAAATAGACTCCGTTTTAACCTTCTCAAGGACCGGGCGTAGCCACACTCGGTTCAACTAAAGTTGGAGAGACAGTCTTCCGCAAGCCATCTATGTGCAAAGCACGTCGAGGGAACCGGTCTCGCGTAAGAGTACGCGTAAGGTTGGTCCGGATCGTCTCATCCAACAATACCGCTGAACCAAAGTATGACATGCTGGTAGGCAGTATGACTTGTATCGTCCACAACTCACTTGTGTTCTACTCGTGCAAATAACATCAGACCATAAAAACCTAGGCTCTGATACCACTGTTGGGGAACGTAGTAATTTCAAAAAATTTCCTACGCACACGCAAGATCATGGTGATGCATAGCAACGAGAGGAGAGTATGATCTACGTACCCTTGTAGATTGCAACGGAAGCGTTTGACACAACGTAGAGGAAGTAGTCGTACGTCTTCTTCCCGGTCCGACCGATCCAAGCACCATTACTCCGGCACCTCCGAGTTCTTAGCACACGTTCAGCTCGACGACGATCCCCGGGCTCCGATCCAGCAAAGCGTCGGGGAAGAGTTCCGTCAGCACGACGGCGTGGTGACGATCTTGATGTACTACTGACGCAGGGCTTCGCCTAAGCACTGCGACAATATGACCGAGGTGGAATTTGGTGGAAGGGGGCACCGCACACGGCTAAGGAACGATCTCAAGGATCAAATTGTGTGTCTATGGGGTGCCCCCTGCCTCCGTATATAAAGGATCCAAGGGGGAGGGGCTGGCCGGCCAAGGGTGGCGCGCCAGGAGAGTCCTACTCCCTCCGGGAGTAGGATTCCTCCCCCCCCCAATCCTAGTTGGAATAGGATTCCTCAAAGGGGGAGAGAGAGAGAGGTGGTCGGCCACCTCTCCTAGTCCTAATAGGACTAGGGGATGGGGAGGCGCACAGCCCATGAGGGCAGCCCTTTCACCTTTCCACCAAGGCCCATGTTGGCCCATTTGGCTCCCGGGGGGTTCCGGTAACCCTCCCGGTATTCCGGTAAAATCACTATTTCATCCGGAACACATCTGATGTCCAAACATAGGCTTCCAATGTCACAGCCCCAGTTTAGGCCTTGCCTGCCTTTGTTTGCATCCATGCATCATGTTTAAAATTCCAAAGCAATTTGAAATGGGGATTGTTGAAACCCTAGCACTAAATGAAATTCACTAGGTTCAACTAAAATATTTTCATTGATTCCAAATGGCTTTAAAAATGTTCATCATTTCTGGAAAAATGCAATGAACCATAACCAGAGGTGTTGCACATTTTTCATGACATATTTGGTCACTGGATTAAATCTTTAGTATTTGAGTTTGGGCATTTAAATTATATAAAATATTTCAAATACTCAAATAACCCCAAACTAAAATGTTCCATGCTGGATATATTCCAAGTAGTGGCCATGTGTAGTTTGGTGATTTTTGGAGTTGCCTAGGTATTTTTAGAAATGCAACAAACCTACAGAAATAAAATAAAACAAGAACAATTAGAGAAGGACTAACCTGGCACTTACCTCGGCCCACCTACCTGTTGCCGGCCCAGCTTCACCGGCCCAGCCCACCAGGGCGAAGCGGTCGTCCTCAACCTCTGCCAGTAGGCAGAGGAGGGACACCGCGACGCCGCCGAGCTCGCCACGCCACCACCCTGCCTGCTTGCCGCCTTCCCTCGTCGCTCTGGACGCCCTCCCGCGACGCCACGCAGCCTCTTTCTCCTCTCCCTCGCTCTCTGTCCCTTCTGCCCTCTCCTCTGCTTCCTCACTCGCGCCCGAGCGGAGTTCGTCGCCGCCGCACGCCGTTGCCGCGGCCACCGCCTCCCCCTCGCCCTCTCTTCGAGCCCATAAGCTCCGCCACGTCGTCCTCCACCTCTCCGTCAAGCCACGCGCCTCGGGAGGCCCTGGAGAGCCGCCTCGCCGCCGTCTTCATCCTCGGTCGCCGGAGATCGACCTCGCCGCCCCGACCGCTCCGGTGCTTCCCCGAGCTCGCCGAAGTCTCCATCGGAACCGCAGTGAGCTCCAGCCCCATTCCCCTCTCTCCGTTTAACCGCCTGCACGCCGTAGCCCCTTTTTCCCCGCCGTGGCCATAGCCTCTCGCCGCCGTTCATGTCGCCGCCGTTGCCCTGGCCACCGCAGCCCGCAACCGAGCTTGTCACCGTGCTCCTGGTGCCACGAGGGTGCCGCAGAGCCCCTCGGGTGGCCTCACCGTGCCCCGTTGACCTGCTGACGTCATGATGATGTCAGGCCGACGCGATAACTAATTTTCTGGAATTATTATTAATCAGGAAAATCCAGAAAATTGCCTAAACTTCCAAAAATCATAGAAATTCAACCATAGCTCAGAATGAAACAATTTATATATGAAAAATTATCAGAAAAATTCAAGGAATCCATCTGTACCATTTTCATGCATGTTTGAACAACTTAACCTCACTGTTTAGTCCAAAATATGATAATGCACTATTTGAATTCATAGCTTGAATTTGAATTTGAACCTTGAGTTCAAATCAACCCAAACCTTTCTGTTACTAGTTGCAATAGCTCAATCAACAGCATATTGCCATAACATTATCATGCATCATAATTGTTGCATTGCATTGATTGTGTTCTTTCTCAGTTGCCGGTGTTTGTCCCCTCTCGATAGACGATGTGCCGACGATGAGATCGATGACACTGATGAAGAACTATATTATCTTCAGAAGTGCCAGGCAAGCAAAACCCCCTTGTGCATTCCGATAAAGTCCCACTCTCTCGCTCCAGCTCTCTTTTATTGCATTAGGACAACAACGATTCATGTGTTACTTGCTGCGGTAGTTGAACCCTTTATCCTTTGCATGACCTGTCATTCCACAGTAAATAGATGAAACCCACTAGCATGAGTAGGAGTTGTTTGAGCCCTGTTGTGCCTACTCATTCATGCTTGTTTGTCATGCCTGCTACTGCTTAGAGTTGAGTCGGGTCTGATTCATCGGGAATGAATTGGTATGGTGTTGAACATGTCCTACTGTGTGTGATCTAAGTGTGTGAACACGATTTGGTAAAGGTATTGGTGAGAGGCCATGTAGGAGTACATGGTGGGTTGTCTCATTGAAGCCGTCCTCAGGAACTGAGTTCTGTGTTTGTGATCCATGAAACAGTTACTACCACGCATTGGGCCCGAAACCAATGGACCCTCTCGGCTTCTTGATCACCCTTGTCCTCTGTCCAGGAGTTGCAAAGTAGTTTCTGGTGTTTGTAGTATGCTGGGGGCCGCGCAGCGCTGACCGTAGGGGTGGGCTGTGTTGCGGTAGGCACGTGGCCGGGCAGCCGGGCGCCCGTTTGGTGTCTCGGACCCGGTACACATCGTTTGGGGCTGTGAGCGAAACTCCGGCCGGATCTCCTCATGGATGGAACCCGAATAGGCGATAAACCTGGACTAGAGACTTGAGTGTTTAGGTAGGCCGTGGCCGACACCCTCGCTGGGCTTCCGCTTGAAGGTTGCCGAGTACATGTCGTGTAAACGGCGATAAGTGGTGAGAGCGTGTGTGAAGAAGTACACCCCTGCAGGGTTAACATCATCTATTCGAATAGCCGTGTCCGCGGTTATGGACTTCTGGGTTGCCTATAACAGTTCATAGACAAGTGAAAGTGGATACTCTAAAATACGCAAGATAAGCGTGAGTGCTATGGATGGCCTTCTCGTAGGGAGACGGGAGCGGATCCATAGTGGTGTATTGATATGGTGAATATGTGGACTCGTGTGCGCCACCTCAAAAGAGTTACTTGCAGTCGTAGTTCAGGTTAACCACAGAGTCAAAGCTGGCTTGCTGCAGTCAAACTCCACCACCCCCTTTATTGATACTGATGCATATGTAGTTAGTTCTGATGTAAGTCTTGCTGAGTACAATTGTACTCACGTTTGCCTATTTTTTATATTTTTGCAGAGAGACTTCAGTCTCGCTAGTAGTACCGCTTGGACTTCGACGTTTAGCTTGATACCTCAGCTACGATCTTGTGCCCTCGGCAGGATCTGGTAGATAGTCAGGCTTCTCAGCCTTTTTCATTTGTAGATGTCTGTACTCAGACATGTTAAGCTTCCGTATGTGCTTTGATTTGTATGCTCTGATTGTTGGGTCATGAGACCCATGTTTGTAATATCTCGCTCCTCGGAGCCTAATGAATAAATACTTGAGTCGTAGAGTCTTGTTGTGATGCCATGTTGTATCTACACATATCGAGCATATTGTGTGTATGATTGAAATGCTTGCTATGTGTGGGATCCGACTATCTAGTTGTTTATCCTTGGCAGCCTCTCTTATGGAGAAATGTAGTCTAGTGCTTCCTGAGCGATAGTAGTCCGCTACAGCCCGGTTCACCGGAGTCCTGCTAGCCCAGCACTACTGCTTGGAACACTTGACTGGCCGGCATGTGTTTCACGTCGTTCCTGTGTCTGTCCCTTCAGGGAAATGTCACGCGGTGTTATCCGGAGTCCTGCCTAGCCTGCTACAGCCCGGGTTACCGGAGTCCTGTTAGCCCAGTGCTACAGCCCGGATTCACACGTTGATGACCGACATGCTTGATGTGATTCATGTATGCCTGTCCTCATGGGTTAGCGCCGCTTTGGGTTCACGACTAGCCATGTCGGCCCGGGTTCTTTGTCATATGGATGCTAGCGACACTGTCATATACGTGAGCCAAAAGACGCAAACGGTCCCGGGCCAGGTAAGGTGGTACCCGTGGGAGTTCCGTGCGTGAGGCCGCAAAGTGATATGATGTGTTACATGCTGGATCGATGTGGCTTAGGATCGGGGTCCTGACATCCAATATATCAATCTTTACGTCTCGACCATTTCGAGACTCCTCGTCATGTCCGTGATCACATCCGGGACTCCGAACAACCTTCGGTACATCAAAATGCATAAACTCATAATAACTATCATCGTAACGTTAAGCGTGCGGACCCTACGGTTCGAGAACAATGTAGACATGACCGAGACACGTCTCCGGTCAATAACCAATAGCGGGACCTGGATGCCCATATTGGCTCCTACATATTCTACGAAGATCTTTATCGGTCAGACCGCATAACAACATACGTTGTTCCCTTTGTCATCGGTATGTTACTTGCCCGAGATTCGATCGTCAGTATCCAATACTTAGTTCAATCTCGTTACTGGCAAGTCTCTTTACTCGTTCCGTAATACATCATCCCGCAACTAATTCATTAGTTGCAATGCTTGCAAGGCTTAAGTGATGTGCATTACCGAGAGGGCCCAGAGATACCTCTCCGACGATCGGAGTGACAAATCCTAATCTCGAAATACGCCAACCCAACATCTACCATTGGAGACACCTGTAGTACTCCTTTATAATCACCCAGTTACGTTGTGACGTTTGGTAGTACCCAAAGTGTTCCTCCGGTAAACGGGAGTTGCATAATCTCATAGTCATAGGAACATGTATAAGTTATGGATAAAGCAATAGCAACATACTAAACGATCGGGTGCTAAGCTAATATAATGGGTCATGTCAATCAGATCATTCAACTAATGATGTGACCTCGTTATGTCAAATAACAACTCTTTGTTCATGGTTAGGAAACATAACCATCTTTGATTAACGAGCTAGTCTAGTAGAGGCATACTAGTGACACTCTGTTTGTCTATGTATTCACACATGTATTATGTTTCCGGTTAATACAATTCTAGCATGAATAATAAACCTTTATCATGATATAAGGAAATAAATAATAACTTTATTATTGCCTCTAGGGCATATTTCCTTCAGTCTCCCACTTGCACTAGAGTCAATAATCTAGATTACACTGTAATGATCCTAACACCCATGGAGTCTTGGTGCTGATCATGTTTTGCTCGTGGAAGAGGCTTAGTCAACGGGTCTGCAACATTCAGATCCGTATGTATCTTGCGAATCTCTATGTCTCCCACCTGGACTAGATCCCGGATGGAGTTGAAGCGTCTCTTGATGTGTTTGGTCCTTTTGTGAAATCTGGATTCCTTTGCCAAGGCAATTGCACCAGTATTGTCACAAAAGATTTTCATTGGACCCGATGCACTAGGTATGACACCTAGATCGGATATGAACTCCTTCATCCAGACTCCTTCGTTTGCTGCTTCCGAAGCAGCTATGTACTCCGCTTCACATGTAGATCCTGCTACGACGCTTTGTTTAGAACTGCACCAACTGACAGCTCCACCGTTTAATGTAAACACGTATCCGGTTTGTGATTTAGAATCGGCCGGATCAGTGTCAAAGCTTGCATCAACGTAACCTCTTACGGTGAGCTCTTTGTCACCTCCATATATGAGAAACATATCCTTAGTCCTTTTCAGGTATTTCAGGATGTTCTTGACCGCTGTCCAGTGATCCACTCCTGGATTACTTTGGTACCTCCCTGCTAAACTTATAGCAAGGCACACATCAGGTCTGGTACACAGCATTGCATACATGATAGAGCCTATGGCTGAAGCATAGGGAACATCTTTCATTTTCTCTCTATCTTCTGCAGTGGTCGGGCTTTGAGTCTTACTCAATCTCACACCTTGTAACACAGGCAAGAACCCTTTCTTTGCTTGATCCATTTTGAACTTCTTCAAAATCTTGTCAAGGTATGTGCTTTGTGAAAGTCCAATTAAGCGTCTTGATCTATCTCTATAGATCTTTATGCCTAATATGTAAGCAGCTTCTCCGAGGTCTTTCATTGAAAAACTTTTATTCAAGTATCCCTTTATGCTATCCAGAAATTCTATATCATTTCCAATCAGTAATATGTCATCCACATATAATATTAGAAATGCTACAGAGCTCCCACTCACTTTCTTGTAAATACAGGCTTCTCCGAAAGTCTGCATAAAACCAAATGCTTTGATCACACTATCAAAGCGTTTATTCCAACTCCGAGAGGCTTGCACCAGTCCATAAATGGATCGCTGGAGCTTGCACACTTTGTCAGCTCCCTTTGGATCGACAAAACCTTCCGGTTGCATCATATACAACACTTCTTCCAGAAATCCATTCAGGAATGCAGTTTTGACATCCATCTGCCAAATTTCATAATCATAAAATGCGGCAATTGCTAACATGATTCGGACAGACTTAAGCATCGCTACGGGTGAGAAAGTCTCATCATAGTCAATCCCTTGAACTTGTCGAAAACCTTTTGCGACAAGTCGAGCTTTGTAGACAGTAACATTACCATCAGCGTTAGTCTTCTTCTTAAAGATCCATTTGTTCTCAATTGCTTGCCGATCATCGGGCAAGTCAACCAAAGTCCATACTTTGTTCTCATACATGGATCCCATCTCAGATTTCATGGCTTCAAGCCACTTTGCGGAATCTGGGCTCACCATCGCTTCTTCATAGCTCGTAGGTTCATCATGATCTAATATCATGACCTCCAGAACAGGATTACCGTACCACTCTGGTGCGGATCTCACTCTGGTTGATCTACGAGGTTCAGTAGTATCTTGATCTAAAGTTTCATGATCATCATCATTAGCTTCCTCACTTATTGGTGTAGGTGTCGCAGAAACAGTTTTCTGTGATGTACTACTTCTCAATAAAGGAGTGGGTACAGTTACCTCGTCAAGTTCTACTTTCCTCCCACTCACTTCTTTCGAAAGAAACTCCTTCTCTAGAAAGTTTCCGAACTTAGCAACAAAAGTCTTGCCTTCAGATCTGTGATAGAAGGTGTATCCAACAGTTTCCTTTGGATATCCTATGAAGACACATTTCTCCGATTTGGGTTCGAGCTTATCAGGTTGAAGCTTTTTCACATAAGCATCGCAGCCCCAAACTTTAAGAAACGACAACTTTGGTTTCTTGCCAAACCATAGTTCATAAGGCGTCGTCTCAACGGATTTAGATGGTGCCCTATTTAACGTGAATCCGGCCGTCACTAGAGCGTATCCCAAAAACGATAGCGGTAAATCAGTAAGAGATATCATAGATCGCACCATATCTAGTAAAGTACGATTACGACGTTCGGACACACCATTATGCTGTGGTGTTCCGGGTGGCGTGAGTTGCGAAAATATTCCACAATTTTTCAAATGTACAGCAAACTCGTAACTCAAATATTCTCCTCCACGATCAGATCGTAGAAACTTTATTTTCTTGTTACGATGATTTTCAACTTCACTCTGAAATTCTTTGAACTTTTCAAATGTTTCAGACTTGTGTTTCATTAAGTAGATATACCCATATCTGCTTAAGTCATCTGTGAAGGTGAGAAAATAACGATATCCGCCACGAGCCTCAATATTCATCGGTCCACATACATCGGTATGTATGATTTCCAACAAATCTGTTGCTCTCTCCATCGTACCGGAGAACGGTGTTTTAGTCATCTTGCCCAAGAGGCACGGTTCGCAAGTACCAAGTGATTCATAATCAAGTGGTTCCAAAAGTCCATCAGTATGGAGTTTCTTCATGCGCTTTACACCGATATGACCTAAACGACAGTGCCACAAATAAGTTGCACTTTCATTATCAACTCTGCATCTTTTGGTTTCAACATTATGAATATGTGTATCACTACTATCGAGATTCATCAAAAATAGACCACTCTTTAAAGGTGCATGACCATAAAAGATATTACTCATATAAATAGAACAACCATTATTCTCTGATTTAAATGAATAACCGTCTCGCATTAAACAAGATCCAGATATAATGTTCATGCTCAAAGCTGGCACCAAATAACAATTATTTAGGTCTAATATTAATCCCAAAGGTAGATGTAGAGGTAGCGTGCCGACCGCGATCACATCGACTTTGGAACCGTTTCCCACGCGCATCGTCACCTCGTCCTTTGCTAGTGTCCGCTTATTCTGTAGTCCCTGTTTCGAGTTGCAAATATTAGCAACAGAACCAGTATCAAATACCCAGGTGCTACTGCGAGCATTAGTAAGGTACACATCAATAACATGTATATCACATATACCTTTGTTCACCTTGCCATCCTTCTTATCCGCCAAATACTTGGGGCAGTTCCGCTTCCAGTGACCAGTCTGCTTGCAGTAGAAGCACTCAGTTTCAGGCTTAGGTCCAGACTTGGGTTTCTTCTCTTGAGCAGCAACTTGCTTGCTGTTCTTCTTGAAGTTCCCCTTTTTCTTCCCTTTGCCCTTTTTCTTGAAACTAGTGGTTTTGTTAACCATCAACACTTGATGCTCCTTCTTGATTTCTACCTCCGCCGCTTTTAGCATTGCGAAGAGCTCGGGAATAGTCTTGTTCATCCCTTGCATATTATAGTTCATCACGAAGCTCTTGTAGCTTGGTGGCAGTGATTGGAGAATTCTGTCAATGACGCAATCATCTGGAAGAGTAACTCCCAATTGAATCAAGTGATTATTATACCCAGACATTTTGAGTATATGCTCACTGACAGAACTGTTCTCCTCCATCTTGCAGCTATAGAACTTATTGGAGACTTCATATCTCTCAATCCGGGCATTTGCTTGAAATATTAACTTCAACTCCTGGAACATCTCATATGCTCCATGACGTTCAAAACGTCGTTGAAGTCCCGGTTCTAAGCCGTAAAGCATGGCACACTGAACTATCGAGTAGTCATCAGCTTTGCTCTGCCAGACGTTCATAACTTCTGGTGTTGCTCTAGCAGCAGGCCTGGCACCTAGCGGTGCTTCCAGGACGTAATTCTTCTGTGCAGCAACGAGGATAATCCTCAAGTTACGGACCCAGTCCGTGTAATTGCTACCATCATCTTTCAACTTTGCTTTCTCAAGGAACGCATTAAAATTTAACGGAACAACAGCACGAGCCATCTATCTACAATCAACATAAACAAGCAAGATACTATCAGGTACTAAGTTCATGATAAGTTTATGTTCAGTTAATCAAATTAATTAAGAACTCCCACTTAGATAGACATCCCTCTAATCCTCTAAGTGATCACGTGATCCAAATCAACTAAACCATAACCGATCATCACGTGATATGGAGTAGTTTTCAATGGTGAACATCGTTATGTTGATCTTATCTACTATATGATTCACGCTCGACCTTTCGGTCTCTGTGTTCCGAGGTCATATCTTATATGCATAGCTCGTCAAGTATAACCTGAGTATTCCGCGTGTGCAACTGTTTTGCATCCGTTGTATTTGAACGTAGAGCCTATCACACCCGATCATCACGTGGTGTCTCAGCACGAAGAACTTTTGCAACGGTGCATACTCAGGGAGAACACTTCTTGATAATTTAGTGAGAGATCATCTTATAATGCTACCGTCAATCAAAACAAGATAAGATGCATAAAAATATAAACATCACATGCAATCAATATAAGTGATATGATATGGTCATCATCATCTTGTGCTTGTGATCTCCATCTCTGAAGCACCGTCATGATCACCAACGTCACCGGCGCGACACCTTGATCTCCATCGTAGCATCGTTGTCATCTCGCCAATCTTATGCTTCCACGACTATCACTACTGCTTAGTAATAAAGTAAAGCATTACATCGCGATTGCATTGCATACAATAAAGCGACAACCATATGGCTCCTGCCAGTTGCCGATAACTCGGTTACAAAACATGATCATCTCATACAATAAAATTTAGCATCATGTCTTGACCATATCACATCACAACATGCCCTGCAAAAACAAGTTAGACGTCCTCTACTTTGTTCTTGCAAGTTTTACGTGGCTGCTACGGGCTTAAGCAAGAACTCATCTTACCTACGCATCAAAACCACAACGATAGTTTGTCAAATAGACTCCGTTTTAACCTTCTCAAGGACCGGGCGTAGCCACACTCGGTTCAACTAAAGTTGGAGAGACAGTCTTCTGCAAGCCATCTATGTGCAAAGCACGTCGAGGGAACCGGTCTCGCGTAAGAGTACGCGTAAGGTTGGTCCGGATCGTCTCATCCAACAATACCGCTGAACCAAAGTATGACATGCTGGTAGGCAGTATGACTTGTATCGTCCACAACTCACTTGTGTTCTACTCGTGCAAATAACATCAAACCATAAAAACCTAGGCTCTGATACCACTGTTGGGGAACGTAGTAATTTCAAAAAATTTCCTACGCACACGCAAGATCATGGTGATGCATAGCAACGAGAGGAGAGTATGATCTACGTACCCTTGTAGATTGCAACGGAAGCGTTTGACACAACGTAGAGGAAGTAGTCGTACGTCTTCTTCCCGGTCCGACCGATCCAAGCACCATTACTCCGGCACCTCCGAGTTCTTAACACACGTTCAGCTCGGCGACGATCCCCGGGCTTCGATCCAGCAAAGCGTCGGGGAAGAGTTCCGTCAGCACGACGGCGTGGTGACGATCTTGATGTACTACTAACGCAGGGCTTCGCCTAAGCACTGCGACAATATGACCGAGGTGGAATTTGGTGGAAGGGGGCACCGCACACGGCTAAGGAACGATCTCAAGGATCAACTTGTGTGTCTATGGGGGTGCCCCCTGCCTCCGTATATAAAGGATCCAAGGGGGAGGGGCTGGCCGGCCAAGGGTGGCGCGCCAGGAGAGTCCTACTCCCTCCGGGAGTAGGATTCCCACCCCCCAATCCTAGTTGGAATAGGATTCCTCAAAGGGGGAGAGAGAGAGAGAGGTGGCCGGCCACCTCTCCTAGTCCTAATAGGACTAGGGGAAGGGGGAGGCGCACAGCCCATGAGGGCAGCCCTTTCACCTTTCCACCAAGGCCCATGTTGGCCCATTTGGCTCCCGGGGGGTTCCGGTAACCCTCCCGGTATTCCGGTAAAATCACTATTTCATCCGGAACACATCTGATGTCCAAACATAGGCTTCCAATATATCAATCTTTACGTCTCGACCATTTCGAGACTCCTCGTCATGTCCGTGATCACATCCGGGACTCCGAACAACCTTCGGTACATCAAAATGCATAAACTCATAATAACTGTCATCGTAACGTTAAGCGTGCGGACCCTACGGTTCGAGAACAATGTAGACATGACCGAGACACGTCTCCGGTCAATAACCAATAGCGGGACCTGGATGCCCATATTGGCTCCTACATATTCTACGAAGATCTTTATCGGTCAGACCGCATAACAACATACGTTGTTCCCTTTGTCATCGGTATGTTACTTGCCCGAGGGTAAGTATCAAGAGGCGTCTCAAACCTTCATGGGGATTAGGACTATAACAACAAATTATGTAAATGCCCACTCACCTAAAGCAAAGAGAAAGAATGAAGGATGGTGCAGACCTCCCATTGGGTATGTTAAATTGAATGTGGATGCTTCTTTTGATCATGATCAGCTAAGGGGCACATCGGGTGCTGTTATCAGAGATGACAAAGGAAAACTTCATAGTAGATGGTAACTGGAAGATTCAGTACTGTGCGGATGCTCAGACAGCGGAGGTGTTAGGACTCAGGTTTTGTTTAGTGTTGGTACAGAAAACAGGCTGCAATCGTCTCATTATCAATTCTGGTAATATGGAAGTCATTGACACAATGAAGAAAGGCTGCGGGAGCGGCGGCTTCAATTTTTGAGGATTGTTTTTTTATGGCCTGCAATTTTTCACAAACCAGTTTTGAACATTGTAATAGAGAAACGAACAAAGTAGCTCATGAGGATAGACGATGTAACCATTATTTCTACTGTTTTTCAAAAAAAAAAAGCATGGAGGGGAGGGAGTGCATGTACGTACGTTTGTAGCTGGCGGCTAGTCACGCGTGCATGCATGTGCCATCGATGCATGGAGTCTAATCTTTGTAGTCTTGTGTCAGTTTCCTCTACATTTGAGTCTTGTAGGCATATATGCCCATGCTAATTTGTGAGATGTATAATGGAAGGACCACGTACGACCTCTCATCTTGCAACGACAACAACTTGTGGTAGGCACGCTGAGGAGTGAGGATCACGCATGAAGTCTGAACTCTCAGCTGGATAATAAGATCACTCAAAACTCATACAGCACAGCAGGTTGGTGCAGAATGGAAATTAACCTGCTATAGAAAAATTGACGAAGATTCATCTTCATCTTTCGATGCATGCGCGACGGGTCCTCGTTCGCGCTGCGCTGGACAAGGACACGAGCGTATTGTTCAACAAGAGGCGGGGTCCTTCTCTGTTTATTCATGGAGCCGCGCTGACCCCGAGCTAGCTAGCAGTGGATCCTGAAGTAGTGGAGCACGTCCTCCCTGCTCGCGGCGGCGGCGCTGTAGACCTTGATGAACTCGCTGAACTCGAACTCCTTGAACTTCGCGGGTCCCGTCGCCTCGTTCACCATCTCCGGCGCCGGCCCGATGCGGGACTCCATCTTCGGCATGATGAGGGTCACCACCGACAGCCTCACCGTGTCGGTGCTGGTGACGGCGCGGTGTTCCACGCTGGCCAGGAGCCCGTTGGTGATGATCTCCATCTGGTGGCCCAGGTTGACGACGAAGGCGCCGGGGACGGGGCGGACGAGGAGCCACCGCCCGCCGTGCCTCGCCTGCAGCCCGGCGACGTCGCCCTGGGAGAGCACGGTGAGGAGGTGGCGGTCGCAGTGCGGGAGGAGGCCCAGCGTGAGGCTCGGGTCCGGGCACGGCGGGTAGTAGTTGACGTTCATCTGGGTGCTGCCGTCGCTGAGGTCGCCGGCGAAGAATCCTCCGTCGAGGCCGAGCCCCTCTGCAATGAGCCGGAGCAGCGTCTGTGCAAGCTCGTGCACCGCCGTGGAGTACTCCGCGAGGGAGCTCCTGAAGCTTTCCGGCTTTTCCGGCCACTCTCGGACGTGCTCGTCGGTGACGGGGTGGCAGTTGATCTTGAGGTAGTCCAGCCAATAGCGGTCCCCGTTCCGGTCATAGGGGGTGCTGGAGGAGACGCGGAAGTGCTTGCTCAGGTCATCGGAGCGGTACGGCAGCTTGTCCTCCGCCGGCATCGCGAAGAACCCCGCCGCCGCCTCGCGGAACCCCTGCACCACGTCCTCCGCCACGCCGTGGTTCACCACCTATATATGGAAAGATCGACCGGTCAGATACATGGAAGATGCCAAAGTGTGAATCAACACTTCAATAGACGTGCCTGGAAGATGCCGAACTCCTTGCTGGCCTTGATGATCTCGGCGGCGACCAGCTGGCGCCGGCAGTCGTCGGAGACGGCGGCGCCGTGGAGGTCGATGACCGGTATGGCGACATCGGAGCTGGGTTCGTCGTCGAGGAGCGAAGGGCGCTTCTCCGGGGGCAACACGTACTTGTCCGGCACGGAGGTGTGCACCGGGCAATCGGACAGCAGCTCCATCTCTGTCATCAGTGGACCTTCTCTTCTGGCTTTGCTGGCTGACTCGTTAGAAGAGTGTGATATATACAGGGGGCGTGCTTCAGTACACCTCCTTAAAAATATTGAAAATGGACCGCGTGACACACGTAGAAAATTCGAATCTGAGCCCGAGCTCATCTGCACCCGCGCTCACGAAAAAAATCAAAATAAATACTAGAAAAATTTAAAAAATTCTAAAAAAATTAAGGTGGTAGACAATTTGATGCGTAAGGTACGCTCCAATTTTCAAAACATTTGGACTTCTGTGCAGCTCTCAGCAAAAAAGACAAAGTGTCTGATTTGTCTTTTTTGCTGAGAGCTGCACAGAAGTCTAAATGTTTTAAAAATTGGAGCGTACCTCACGCATCAAATTTTCTACCACCCTAATTTTTTTGGATTTTTTTGAATTTTTCTGAATTTTTTATGAATTTTTTTTGACCGGGTGCAGATGCACCCGGGCACCGAAACGCTGCTCTCATACTTCATCTAATAGAAAACATATGTAATCTTTTTAGTCTTAGCAGGATACGAAGTTCGATCCTAATTTTTTTAACAGATATTGGTCGATCCTAATTTGATTGCATTGTTGATTTGTTTGTCAATTTTGCATCATGTATGTGCTGGCCAGTAGCCACCATGCATGCTGTGCCAAGAAGCAACCAGCAAACAATTGCAGTCAAAGAATCGCGAAGCTGGTACACACGAAGTTCATTTTTTTTAGAGACGTGCCCGCAAAAAACAAAGAAATTAGGCACATATTAAGATCAAGAATATGTGTGTCAGACTGGTCCTTGTCGTTGTCGTCGTCGGAGTGGTCCTTCCACAGACGGAAGCCTTGCCTGGCTACTGCCTGACGCTCGCGGAGGAGCCGCTCCGCTTCCTTCTGCGTCGTGCGGAGAGCCGCCTCGGCTAACGTCGTCCCTGGCCGGGGAGCCCTGCTCTTGCCCCTGCTGGCGGTGACAGAGGTGTAAGGGAGCGGCCACTCCTCCCCAATCTTGGCGAGTTCCCCGTCGAGACGAAACAGTCACCTTGTGGATGTCTCTGCGAGGTCGGGGGCCGCGATGTTGGGCTTTGTAAACATCGCCTGACGCGCCGCATTGTGTCACCCCCTCCGCACCGCCTCCGTAGATGCCTTCTCCTTCGTTGAGACGATGCCCCGCGACGAGGTGCCGTCATCGCTGCAACCACCAAGGTAGTGGAGGATTCGCTCACACACCTTTGCGGTTGGTAGGGGCAACTCCTTCACGGCTTTGGCAACACTCGTGTCTGGCGGAGCTACAGTCAAGCAAAACTGTGCTATGGCCCGCCCAAGTTTGGTAAAAATACACTAGGATATTTAAGCAAATAGGGCATCAGATTAAAATAGTTAGACTTCCCTCAATTTGGCCCGCCCAGGTTTTTATGTGTAGCTCCGCCACTGCTTTGGCAAGCTAGTACATGTTAAGATCAAGGTTCTTTAGGAAGCTAGTAGTACATGCTAAGATTAAGTACTGCCTCCGGGTATAAAGTTGTACTAATTCAGGCGAAGAGATAGGACAGGAACGTTTGATTCCTGGGTGTATATACACCCTATATGGAAAAATAAATTAGCAATTCAACAACAAGTCAAAAACTCTGAAAATATTTTTGAAACAAACTTGACCTTCTATTATACTTGTGAGAAAAATTTCACAAAAATAAAATCACCCTTTGACTTCTTTTAAAAAAGACAAATTTTCAGTCAAAATAGTGTGAATGGTGACCTATAATAGCAAATATTTTTTGTCTTTTTTTCCCTAAGGACAATGTTGGTTTTTTTCTGAAAAATTATATACTAGTGCAAAACAATGTCAAGTGTAATCTAAAAATACTTTTAAACTATTTTGACTTTTTCTAATTACTAAAAAAATTCCTCATATAAGGTGCATATACAACCAATAACCAAAGTGTATTTCCCCGAAGAGAGAGTACTTTTTTTGAGGGGGGGACGTGGGGGGGGGGGGGCACACGTGATCATGTCGTTAATTGCATTCATAAAAATCAAGTTGCTACTTAAAGGACTAGAGGTGGCCCACCAAAAA
The DNA here is from genome assembly GCA_032464435.1 of Aegilops umbellulata. Classification (NCBI taxonomy): domain Eukaryota; kingdom Viridiplantae; phylum Streptophyta; class Magnoliopsida; order Poales; family Poaceae; genus Aegilops; species Aegilops umbellulata. The sequence continues at coordinate 480,248,050 of CP136056.1, forward strand.
ATTACACTATACTTTTCAACGAAGAGGTGCTTTTCTTTCTTTTTCGACATAGCCAGATTTATTAAAAAAAGATCACCGGAAGTTAAAAAACAACTTAAACATAATAAAAACCATCGAGGTCCTTAGACCAGCGAACTACTATTACCGCCGTCAGAACAAGCCGCCGACGCGTGTTGTCGCTCGTTTCATACCAGAGCCGGCCTGATCTTGAATATGTTAACCGAAAAGTCTTTGTGCACTTACCCCTAAAAACAAGCCTGGAGTCGTACTCGTTGTGGTTAAACCCTTGAATCAATTTGAAGAGCCTGACACTAGATTTGATTGTCGCGCACGTACCATGAGAAACCCTAACCTATTCACCTCAATGAGAAACCCCTAATACAGTGAGTCTGGGTTTGCCTGATTATTGTGCCGGTCACATGCAGCACAACCCCATATGTACGTGAATGTTACTATGATAAAACGCATATGTGTGTCATTCGTTGGTACTATCATTTACAGTCCGCGCCCCCACATGTGAAATTATTTGGTTCACGACTGTAGCCATTAACGAGTGTTACCTGATCGTGGAACATATTTAGAGCAAGGCTGGTAGCACGACCAACAATTGTCTACTCCCTTATTGTACGACTGGGTCCTTACCAAAGGCAATCAGAACTGAGGCCATGCAGCTGCCGCCGGGAAGCACAAATCTCCGGCACGGCAAGGGCTGCAGCAGACGACGCCGGCGCGTCACCCAAGTCGCCGGGAGGTACGAGCTCCTGAAGCAGCCGCAACGCCGGCGCGTCAGCAACGAACTACTGGCATCCATCACAGGCACCGATCGAACAAACAAATTTGACTTCTTATTTACAACCATATAAGCAGACCAGTCCTTACTACAGCACAGATCATATTTCATAGCGACTTTTAACCAAACTGCACACACACACACACACACACACACACACACACACACACACACACACACACACACACACACACACACACACACACACACACACACACGACATGTTTCACTAGAAGTATTCCTAGATTGGGCAAAGCACGAAACGGTGCCTACGATATTCTAGGACGAGCCGACGCAGAAGCGGATCCATTCCATGGCAGAAACGGAGCTTACCATATTCTGGGACGAATTCACGACACGTTCCGTTCTTCTTGAAGCACCTCACAGTCCACTGAGTTTCTAAAAAAAAAAAACCTCACAGTCCACTTTGATTGGCCGGGGTTTCTCAAAAATAAACTGTGACTCGCTGGTGATTAAATTTGGATAATTCTTAATGAAGAACTTTTTTCTGGCGGGGTCTTAATGTACTACTCCTGCCATCGAGAGTAGATCTTTCTAGCGTTGATTAAATAGTGACCTATCAAATCTTTGCCTGATTCTCCAAGTAAAAACGCCTTCCGATTGTTTAATCAAAACTCCGTCATCTCGATGAACTTTGCCACAGATGTACGCTTCTATTTGTTGGAATTATGAGCAATTTATCAAATAATTTTGCTAATGGAAATACTAGATAAAGCATGATTAATATAGCAGAGATAAAGCAAGTCATGCAATCTGACAGAGTGAAGGTAAATAGCATCTGCATATATGAACTTGTACTAAACGCATCTAGAACAAACACTAGATGAAGTTGCATATATGAAGTAGAATCTATCATATGTAGGGCAGAAACTAGAACAAAGAACTGTGGCAGGACATCTAACAGAAAGAGCAAGAACACATACGGGACAGCAGCAGCAGAAGCACTGGACTTGGGGTCGACATCCTCTCCAGCCATGTCGTCGATGAGGTTGTCGACGTCAGGGAAGAAGTCGTCGGAGTCCGTGATGAAGAGTCAGTAGTCGCGCGGAGCGCTCCCCAATAACCTTATCACCCTTCTCCCATACAGGACTCAAAAGGTGCGGTTTCGGAAGCCTACTGTCCCGACCTGCCGTGCACGCCGCAAGCCGGGATGAGGAAGATCGTATGTTCTGGTGTGTCTTTCTGGGAGGAGCGACCTCCGTTATATCAACGCGGTTGATGTAGTCGTACGTCTTCGCGATCCGACCGATCCAAGCACCGTTACTCCGGCACCTCCGAGTTCTTGGCACACGTTCAGCTCGATGACGATCCCCGGGCTCCGATCCAGCAAAGCGTCGGGGAAGAGTTCCGTCAGCACGACGGCGTGGTGACGATCTTGATGTTCTACTGTCGCAGGGCTTCGCCTAAGCACCACTACAATATTATCGAGGATTATGGTGGAGGGGGGCACCGCACACGGCTAAGAGAACGATCACGAAGATCAACTTGTGTGTATAGAGGTGCCCCCCTGCCCCCGTATATAAAGGAGCAAGGGGGAGGGGCGGCCGACCAGGAGGGGCGCGCCAGGGAGGAGTCCTACTCCTGCCGGGAGTAGGACTCCCTCCTTTTCCTTGTCCAAGTAGGAGAGGGGGAAGGAAGGGAGAGAGGAGAGGAAGGAAAGGGGGGGCGCCGCCCCCCTCCTTGTCCAATTCGGACTAGAGGGGGAGGGAGCGCGCGGCCTGCCCTGGCCGCCCCTCCTCTTCTCCACTTTAGGCCCATAAGGCCCATTAACCCCGGGGGGGGGGGGGGGGTGGGGGTTCCGGTAACCCCCCGGTACTCCGGTTTTATTTGAAACTTCTCCAGAACACTTCCGGTGTCCAAATATAGTCGTCCAATATATCAATCTTTATGTCTCAACCATTTCGAGACTCCTCGTCATGTCCGTGATCACAACCGGGACTCCGAACAAACTTCGGTACATCAAAATATATAAACTCATAATGAAACTGTCATCGTAACGTTAAGCGTGCGGACCCTACGGTGCGAGAACAATGTAGACATGACCGAGACATGTCTCCGGTCAATAACCAATAGGGGAACCTGGATGCTCATATTGGCTCCTACATATTCTACAAAGATCTTTATCGGTCAGACCGCATAACAACATACGTTGTTCCCTTTGTCATCGGTACGTTACTTGCCCGAGATTCGATCGTCGGTATCTCAATACCTAGTTCAATCTCGTTATCGGCAACTCTGTTTACTCGTTTTGTAATACATCATCTCGCAACTAACTCTTTAGTTGTAATGCTTGCAAGGCTTATGTGATGTGTATTACCGAGAGGGCCCAGAGATACCTCTTCGACAATCGGAGTGACAAATCCTAATCTCGAAATACGCCAACCCAACATGTACCTTTGGAGACACCTGTAGAGCACCTTTATAATCACCCTGTTACGTTGTGATGTTTGGTAGCACACAAAGTGTTCCTCCGGTAAACGGGAGTTGCATAATCTCATAGTCATAGGAACATGTATAAGTCATGAAGAAAGCAATAGCAACATACTAAACTATCGGGTGCTAAGCTAGTGGAATGGGTCATGTCAATCACATCATTCTCCTAATGATGTGATCCTGTTAATCAAATGACAACTCTTTGTCTATGGCTAGGAAACATAACCATCTTTGATCAACAAGCTAGTCAAGTAGAGGCATACTAGTGACACTCTATTTGTCTATGTATTCGCACATGTATCATGTTTTCGGTTAATAAAATTCTAGCATGAATAATAAACATTTATCATAAAATAAGGAAATAAATAATAACTTTATTATTGCCTCTAGGGCATATTTCCTTCAGTCTCCCACTTGCACTAGAGTCAATAATCTAGATCACATCACCATGTGATTAACATCGATAGTTCACATCATCATGTGATTAACACCCATAGTTCACATTGCCATGTAACCAACACCCAAAGGGTTTACTAGATTCAGTAATCTAGTTCACATCGCTATGTGATTAACACCCAAAGAGTACTAAGGTGTGATCATGTTTTGCTTCTGAGAGAATCTTAGTCAACGGGTCTTTCACATTCAGATCCGTTATGTATTTTGCAGTTTTCTATGTCTACAATGCTCTGCACGGAGCTACTCTAGCTAATTGCTCCCACTTTCAATATGTATCTAGGTCGAGACTTAGAGTCATCCAGATCGGTGTCAAAACTTGCATTGACGTAACCCTTTACGACGAACCTTTTGTCACTTCCATAATCGAGAAACATATCCTTATTCCACTAAGGATAATTTTGACCGCTGTCCTGTGATCTACTCCTAGATCACTATTGTACTCCCTTGTCAAACTCAGTGTAGGGTATACAATAGATCTGGTACACAGCATGGCATACTTTATAGAACCTATGGCCAAGGCATAGGGAATGACTTTCATTCTCTTTCTATCTTCTGCCGTGGTCAGGCTTTGAGTCTTACTCAATTTTACACCTTGTAACACAGGCAAGAACTCTTTCTTTGACTGTTCCATTTTGAACTACTTAAAAATCTTGTCAAGGTATGTACTCATTGAAAAACTTATCAAGCGTCTTGATCTATCTCTATAGATCTTGATGCTCAATATGTAATCAGCTTCTCCGAGGTCTTTCTTTGAAAAACTCCTTTCAAACACTCCTTTATGCTTTGCAGAATAATTCTACATTATTTCCGATCAACAATATGTCATTCATATATACTTATCAGAAATGTTGTAGTGTTCCCACTCACTTTCTTGTAAATACAGGCTTCACCGCAAGTCTGTATAAAACCATATGCTTTGATCAACTTATCAAAGCGTATATTCCAGCTCCGAGATGCTTGCACCAGTCCATAGATGGATCACTGTAGCTTGCATATTTTGTTAGCATCCTTTGGATCGATAAAACCTTCAGGTTGCATCATATACAACTCTTCGTCCAGAAATCCATTCAGGAATGCAGTCTTTACATCCATTTGCCAGATTTCATAAAATGTGGCAATTTGCTAACATGATTCTGACAGACTTAAGCATCGCTACGAGTGAGAAGGTCTCATCATAGTCAACTCCTTGAACTTATCGAAACCTTTTGCGACAATTCTAGCTTTGTAGATAGTAACACTACTATCAGCGTCCGTCTTCCTCTTGAAGATCCATTTAATCTCAATGGCTCGCCGATCATCGGGCAAGTCAATCAAAGTCCATACTTTGTTCTCATACATGGATCTCATCTCAGATTTCATGGCCTCAAGCCATTTCGCGGAATCTGGGCTCACCATCGCTTCTTCATAGTTCGTAGGTTCATCATGATCTAGTAGCATGACTTCCAGAATTGGATTATCGTACCACTCTGGTGCGGATCTTACTCTGGTTAATCTACGAGGTTCAGTAGTAACTTGACCTAAAGTTTCATGATCATCATCATTAACTTCCTCACTAATTGGTGTAGGTGTCACAGAAACCGGTTTGTGTGATGAACTACTTTCCAATAAGGGAGCAGGTACAATTACCTCATCAAATTCTACTTTCCTCCCACTCACTTCTTTCGAAAGAAACTCCTTCTCTAGAAAGTTTCCGAATTTAGCAACAAAAGTCTTGCCTTCGGATCTGTGATAGAAGGTGTACCCAACAGTCTCCTTTGGGTATCCTATGAAGACACATTTCTCCGATTTGGGTTTGAGCTTATCAGGATGAAACTTTTTCACACAAGCATTGCAACCCCAAACTTTAAGAAACGACAACTTGGGTTTCTTGTCAAACCACAGTTCATAAGGTGCCGTCTCAACGGATTTCTATGGTGCCCTTTTAACGTGAATGCAGCTGTCTCTAATGCATAACCCCAAAATGATAGTGGTAAATCGGTAAGAAACATCATAGATTGCACTATATCCAATAAAGTACGGTTATGATGTTCGGACACACCATTATGCTGTGGTGTTCCAGGTGGCATGAGTTTGTGAAACTATTCCACATTGTTTTAATTGAAGACCAAACTCGTAACTCAAATATTCTTCTCCATGATCAGATCGTAGAAACTTTATTTTCTTGTTACGAGGATTTTTCACTTCACTCTGAAATTATATGAACTTTTCAAATGTTTCAGACCCCTATTTCATTAGGTAAATATAGCCATATCTGCTCAAATCATCTGTGAAGGTCAGAAAATAATGATACTTGTCGCGAGCCTTAATATTCATTGGACCACATACATCAGTATGTATGATTTCCAACAAATCTGTTGCTCGCTCCATTGTTCCGGAGAACGGAGTCTTAGTCATCTTGCCCATGAGGCATGGTTCGCAAGCATCAAGTGATTCATAATCAAGTGATTCCCAAAGTCCATTAGCATGGAGTTTCTTCATGCGCTTTACACCAATATGACCTAAACGGCAGTGCCACAAATAAGTTGCACTATCATTATTAACTTTGCATCTTTTTCGCTTCAATATTATGAATATGTGTATCACTACAATCGAGATCCAACAAACCATTTTTGTTGGTGTGTTTGACCATAGAAGGTTTTATTCATGTAAACAGAACAACAATTGTTCTCCAACTTAAATGAATAACCGTATTGCAATAAACATGATCAAATCATATTCATGCTCAACGCAAACACCAAATAACACTTATTTAGGTTCAACACTAATCCCGAAAGTATAGGGAGTGTGCGATGATGATCATATCAATTTTGGAACCACTTCCAACACACATCGTCACTTCATCCTTAACTAGTCTTTGTTTATTCTGCAACTCCCGTTTCGAGTTACTAATCATAGCAACTGAACTAGTATCAAATACTGAGGGGTTGCTATAAACACTGGTAAAGTACACATCAATAACATGTATATCAAATATACTTATGTTCACTTTGCCATCCTTCTTATCCGCCAATCACTTGGGGTAGTTCCGCTTCCAGTGACCAGTCCCTTTGCAGTAGAAGCACTCAGTCTCAGGCTTAGGTCTAGACTTGGGCTTCTTCACTTGAGCAGCAACTTGCTTGCTGTTCTTCTTGAAGTTCCCCTTCTTCCCTTTGCCCTTTTCTTGAAACTAGTGGTCTTGTCTACCATCAACACTTGATGTTTTTCTCGATTTCTACCTTCGTCAATTTCAGCATTACGAAGAGCTTGGGAATCGTTTCCGTTATCCCTTGCATATCATAGTTTATCAGGAAGTTCTACTAACTTGGTGATGGTTACTAGAGAATTCTGTCAATCACTATTTTATCTGGAAGGTTAACTCCCACTTGATTCATGCGATTGTAGTACCCCAGACAATCTGAGCACATGCTCACTAGTTGAGCGATTCTCCTCCATCTTTTAGCTATAGAACTTGTTGGAGACTTCATATCTCTCAACTCGGGTATTTGCTTGAAATATTAACTTCAACTCCTGGAACATCTCATATGGTCCATGACGTTCAAAACGTCTTTGAAGTCCCGATTCTAAGCCGTTAAGCATGGTGCACTAAACTATCAAGTAGTCATCATATTGAGCTAGCCAAACGTTCATAATGTCTGCATTTGCTCCTGCAATAGGTCTGTCACCTAGCGGTGCATCAAGGACATAATTCTTCTGTGCAGCAATGAGGATAAACTTCAGATCACGGATCCAATCTGCATCATTGCTACTAACATCTTTCAACTTAGTTTTCTCTAGGAACATATATAAAACATAGGGAAGCAACAACGCGAGCTATTGATCTACAACATAGATATGCTAATACCACCAGGACTAAGTTCATGATAAATTAAAGTTCAATTAATCATATTACTTAAGAACTCCCACTTAGATAGACATCCCTCTAATCCTCTAAGTGATCACGTGATCCAAATCAACTGAACCATAACCGATCATCATGTGAAATGGAGTAGTTTTCAATGGTGAACATCACTATGTTGATCATATCTTCTATATGATTCACGCTCGACCTTTCGATCTCAGTGTTCCGAGGCCATATCTGTATATGCTAGGCTCGTCAAGTTTAACCTGAGTATTCCGCGTGTGCAAAACTGGCTTGCACCCATTGTAGATGGACGTAGAGCTTATCACACCCGATCATCACGTGGTGTCTGGGCACGACGAACTTTGGCAACGGTGCATACTCAGGGATAACACTTTTATCTTGAAATTTAGTGAGAGATCATCTTATAAAGCTACCGTCGAATTAAGCAAATATAAGATGTATAAAAGATAGACATCACATGCAATCAAAATATGTGACATGATATGTCCATCATCATCTTGTGCCTTTGATCTCCATCTCCAAAGCATCGTCATGATCTCCATCGTCACCGACATGACACCATGATCTCCATCATCTTGATCTATATCAATGTGTCGTCACATGGTTGTCTCGCCAACAATTGCTCTTGCAACTATTGCTATCGCATAGCGATAAAGTAAAGCAATTATTTGGCGCTTGCATCTTATGCAATAGAGAGACAACCATAAGGCTTCTGCCAGTTGCCGATAACTTCAACAAAACATGATCATCTCATACAACAACTTATATCTCATCACGTCTTGACCATATCACATCACAACATGCCCTGCAAAAACAAGTTAGACGTCCTCTACTTTGTTGTTGCAAGTTTTACGTGGCTACTATTGGGCTTAGCAAGAACCATTCTTACCTACGCATCAAAACCACAACGATAGTTTGTCAAGTTGGTGCTGTTTTAACCTTCGCAAGGACCGGGCGTAGCCACACTCGGTTCAACTAAAGTTGGAGAAACTGACACCCGCTAGTCACCTGTGTGCATAGCACGGCGGTAAAACCAGTCTCGCGTAAGCGTACGCGTAATGTCGGTCCGACCGCTTCATCCAACAATACCGCCGAACCAAAGTATGACATGCTGGTAAGCAGTATGACTTATATCGCCCACAACTCACTTGTGTTCTACTCGTGCATATAACATCAACGCATAAAACCTGGGCTCTGATACCACTGTTGGGGAACGTAGTAATTTCAAAAAATTTCCTACGCACAGGCAAGATCATGGTGATGCATAGCAACGAGAGGGGAGAGTGTTGTCCACGTACCCTCGTAGACCGAAAGCGGAAGCGTTATATCAACGCGGTTGATGTAGTCGTACGTCTTCGCGATCCGACCGATCCAAGCACCGTTACTCCGGCACCTCCGAGTTCTTGGCACACGTGTAGCTCGATGACGATCCCCGGGCTCCGATCCAGCAAAGCATCGGGGAAGAGTTCCGTCAGCACGACGGCGTGGTGACGATCTTGATGTTCTACTGTCGCAGGGCTTCGCCTAAGCACCGCTACAATATTATCGAGGATTATGGTGGAGGGGGGCACCGCACACGGCTAAGAGAACGATCACGAAGATCAACTTGTGTGTGTAGAGGTGCCCCCTGCCCCCGTATATAAAGGAGCAAGGGGGAGGGGCGCGCCAGCGAGGAGTGCTACTCCTACCGGGAGTAGGACTCCCTCCTTTTCCTTGTCCAAGTAGGAGAGGGGGAAGGAAGGGAGAGAGGAGAGGAAGGAAAGGGGGGGCGCCGCCCCCTCCTTGTCCAATTCGTACTAGAGGGGGAGGGGGCGCGCGGCCTGCCCTGGCCGCCACTCCTCTTCTCCACTTTAGGCCCATAAGGCCCATTAACCCCCGGGGGGTTCCGGTAACCCCCCGGTACTCCGCTTTTACCTGAAACTTCTCCAGAACACTTCTGGTGTCCAACTATAGTCATCCAATATATCAATCTTTATGTCTCGACCATTTCGAGACTCCTCGTCATGTCCGTGATCACATCCGGGACTCCGAACAAACTTCGGTACATCAAAATATATAAACTCATAATGAAACTGTCATCGTAACGTTAAGCGTGCGGACCCTACGGTTCGAGAACAATGTAGACATGACCGAGACATGTCTCCGGTCAATAAGCAATAGCGGAACCTGGATGCTCATATTGGCTCCTACATATTCTATGAAGATTGTCGGTGTCAAAACCGGCGGATCTCGGGTAGGGGGTCCCGAACTGTGCGTCAAGGTCGGATGGTAACAGGAGACAAGGGACACTTTATTTTACCCAGGTTCGGGCCCTCTCGATGGAGGTAAAAACCCTATTCCTGCTAGATTAATATTGATGATATGGGTAGTACAAGAGTAGATCTACCACGAGATCAAGGAGGCTAAACCCTAGAAGCTAGCCTATGGTATGATTGTGTATGCTGATGGTTCTGTCCTACGGACTACAACCCTCCGGTTTATATAGACACCGGATAGGGTTAGGGTTACACAGAGTCGGTTACATTGGTAGGAGATCTTGAATATCCGCACGCCTAGCTTGCCTTCCACGCCAAGGAAAGAATCTTCCGGACACGGGACGAAGTCTTCAATCTTGTATCTTCATAGTCCAGGAGTACGGCTAAAGGTATAGTCCGGCTATCTGAACACCCCCTAATCCAGGACTCCCTCAGTAGCCCCTGAACCAGGCTTCAATGACGACGAGTCCGACGTGCAAATTGTCTTCGGCATTGCAAGGCGGGTTCCTCCTCCAAGTTCTTCAAGAAGATCATAAACACCAAGAATAGTGTCCGGCTCTGCAAAACAAGTTTTCCACGTATTGCCATAGAGAATAATATTAACACAAATCAAATCTGCTGACGTATTCCGCAGTGCATCATAACACTGCGACAAAGCCTTCTGTATGGATTATTTTTCATCGTTCCACCTCGGCGCGTACAACGAGGCGGTTTCCTTGGCACGTCTTGTTAAAGCAGAGATCGTGTGCCCCTTTCAGCGGGATTCTCATCAACACAGACATGGGTAACCCAACCGCGCCATTTACCACGGCGCTTGAGAGGCAAGTGAGTTTTATTAGGTAGGTGGGACGCATAACCGCATCAGCCTATATAAGGGGATAAGGATCCACCTTTTTTACCTACGCCTTCTTCCTCCTTTGCCCATCCATCTCTCGCGCACTCGAGCTCCAATGCCCAAGTCCGCCCTTTCTCCCTCAACCTTCTCCAGCAATGTCCGGAGCGGGAGGCAAGTGGATGGCTTCCTCCATCACGGAGGCTCAAATTAAAAAGCTTAGGAAGGCCGGATATCTGTCCAAGGACATCCCGCACCGGCTTCCTGCGGAGGGGCAGCTTCTTCCTACCCCAAGGCCCCATGAGAGGGTAGTTTTTCTCCCCCATTTCCTCCGTGGACTGGGTTTTCCACTTCACCCTTTCGTCCGGGGGCTCATGTTCTACTACGGCCTGGACTTCCACGATCTGGCCCCGAACTTTATCCTCAATATCTCGGCGTTTATCGTCGTGTGTGAGGCCTTTCTCCGCATCCGCCCCCACTTTGGCCTCTGGCTCAAGACCTTCAACGTCAAGCCCAAGGTGGTGTCTGGCACCCATGCGGAGTGTGGAGGCGCTATGGTTGGCAAGATAGCCAACGTCCTCTGGTTCGATGGCTCCCTCGTGGAGTCCCTAAAGGGGTGGCAAGCTGGGTGGTTCTACATCACCGAGCCCCGCGATCCGAAATGGGTCGCGGCCCCTGAGTTCAGATCCGAACCCCCCACACGGCTCATGTCCTGGAAAGAGACAGGCCTGTCGTGGGGCAACGAGGAGGAAGTGACTGGGTTGCAAACATGCATCCAGTCCCTGGTGGACAAGCCAATCCGGCTTGTCAATATAGTCCAAGTCATGCTCGTTCGCCTGATCCTCCCGTGCCAAGAACGGGCTTTTACTCTGTGGGAATTCGACCCGGCGCAACACCAAACCCTCAGCAGGCTATTCGACACGGCGTATGAAGACGTCTGGAAGGTGCTGACCAAAGGCGCCGAGTCCCCCACATCCGCCTCCGAAGATCGCGGATACAGCTCGCAGCGCAACGCTGGCGAGGTAAGCTATCTATACCTTTTACAGGTTTGTTAAGCCTTTCTTCATAGATTAACTCTATGCAGGATCTAAAAACTCCCTTTGCCTTTGACAGGAGTGGCTGAAGATAGCCGGACAAATCAACTGTCCGGCTCCTCTGCCCGAAGACCTGGCCCCAGCTCTCTTGGTGAAGCTAATGGCTCCGGCACCTTACGTGGTGCCGGAGAGGAAGGCCAAGAAGAAGAAAACCACCGGGACTCGAAAAAGTGCCCGCAACACGGTGGTGTCGGACTCGTTATCTGACGAGTCCGCAACGCCCTCCTCTCGTGAAAACGAGGAGGAGGAGCAAGGAAGCTCTCCCCCTCCAGTGAGGGGAGCAAAGAAGAAGAAGGCCGCCCCAGCGGGGGAGGCCAAGGGGTCGAGGAAAAGGAAGACCCCTCCGCCGGACTACTCCCTTGACGCCGAAGAGGGCGGAGAGGAGTGGCCGGACAGGACCAAGAGTCTGGCGACATCGTAAGTATTTACATACTAGGGTGACTCATAGTATTTTCAAGTGCGCAACTTACCCTAATGTCGAATGTTATTTGTGCAGACCGCCCCGGGCCGGACTCGATGATTCGTCGAGCGGCTCCCTGGATTCGTCGGACATAAACTCTGTTCCGCCCGCAGTCTCCCCCAGCGGGGCGGACGACGCCGAAGTGGCGCCCTGCCAAACAGGGCAGGAGGAGGTGGTCCTGGAGGAGCCGCAAGGCAATCCTCCGGAACCCAGGAGTAAAGGGGATGAAACCCCCCAGGGCTCCAAGTCCGGCTTTGTGCCGGACACCGCGCTGGACTCAACAGTCCTGGTATGCGGTAGGCGAACTCCTCCTAAGAGGAGTAAGCCGTCTGAGTCGGCGTCCTCTGTCCAACCAGAGGCGCCGAACAATCTGCTGGCGGCGCTTGAGGGCGCCACCATCGACGAGGAGCACCGTACTGTTATGAGTACGATAATCCAAAGGGTTCAGTCCGCCAAGAGCGGACTGACTAAAGCTTGCGCTAGCCTTCTAACAGGCTTCGAGGTAAACAGGAATATGTCAAATTTATTTACCGCATAGACAGTAGCCCCTGATGCTCTGTTCGGTGTTCGGAAAGAAAAGCCGGATAGAGGATCTACTAATTTTCGCAGGAGTCTAACAAAAAGGTCAAATTTGCGTATGCAGGCTTCGCTGCTGTCCACCGCCGCACTGACTGCGCAGGTGGATGTCCTGAAAAAGGACCTTGAGCGGTCCGAGCAAGAGCTCGGCCTTGCCAAAAGGTAGCTCGAGGAAAAAGAAGGTAAGAAATACCCTAAAAGAAAAAAAAGGTGCCTATAGAGAGGCTTGATTGCAAGAAGAAATAACAGGATTGTGCTGCTTATTGTAGGGGCCACAGCCGAGGTGACAACCCTAAAGCAGGCGCTGGCTGAGGCCGAGAAGAAAGCGAACGAGGAGCGCGCCGAGCGAGAAAGGCTTGGGGTCCGAGCCGGCGAGGTGCAGCAAGAGCTGCAAGCTCTCATGAAGAAACATGAGGGTTTGGAGCTTGAGGCGAAAACGCAAGCATCCGAGCTCGCGTCGGCCATTGAGACCACCAAGAGTGCCAAGGCCGAAGCCCAGAAGGCCCTCCAAGAGTTGGAGGATGTAAAAAAGATAGCAGCGGGTAAGGCATTCTCAATGCAAAGTAGGAATATGGAAGTAAAATACCTATTACTTACCCGAATCCGGAGTTCTCCAGGGGCGTTCTTTGATCTTCCCCGCAGCGCATCCGACGCCGCCGCATTCTACCGAGCTGAAGAGGGCAGCTCGACGGAGAGTGTGTTCTGGTCTCAGTATTCTGAGGCCGGACACCCTGTGCCTTTGAGCGATCAGCTGAAACAGCTGGCCGAGCTCCACAAGGCGGCCGAACAGGCCATGAAGGGCTTACTAGTTCGGCTGTGGCCTGGAGAGGCCCTGCCTGGGAGCTACTTCGGGCTGGTGCGGCGGCTGGTGGAGGCCTGTCCACGACTTGAGGTCATCAAGCGCTTCGTCTGCATAGAAGGTGCCCGGAGGGCCCTTGCCCGTGTAAGGGTACACTGGGGCAAGCTGGACGGAGAGAAGCTGGTGAAGGACGGGCCGCCGCAGGGGAAGGAGCATCGCAAGCCCGAGAACTACTACAAGGAAGTTCTTGCTGGAGCTCGCCTTGTCGCGGATGAATGTACCAAAGATGTAATATTTGAATAAACTCGCTCGTTTGTATCCTGTGCGCTGAAAACTTGTTCATATGCGCTAAGCAATGCTTATTTAATTTAAAATATTGTTTTCTATGCGGCTGTTTATCAAAAATTGAGAGATGGCCAGTCGCCGGCTTCTGCCCCCATGCCACTAGTGCTGGGGTGTTCGGGATAAACCTGAGGGCTCTTGTTCCCATAGTTGGGTCCTTCGAGGGAGGCGCTCAGCACAGCGAACCAGGCAATCGGACTATAATGCTTGAACACTCTCACTTAGCCATAGAACGTTATAATTTTAAAATTCGGCGAAGCCCCTAGTTCGGAAGGCCGAATTCAGGGCGCTATCCACGCCTTTGGCCGGACTTAACCAGCTCCTCGCTCGAAGCGGCATAAGCCTTTAAGGACTCGAAAAACCTCTCAAACAGCGACCGGTCTCATGCCTTATCATGACAGTCTGTTTTAGCTTTCTCCACTGAGGTGCTCGCCCACCTGATCTGGGGCATAATCGCAGTGGTTCTCCTAGTGCTACCTTAGCCGATATAGCGGAACGTAAGGCACCAAAACATAGGAGCTGGGCAAACCCAACATATGACCAAAATCATGACTCGGAGCCGATGCATATAATGCTATAAGTTCAGGGTGCCGCACTTGTGAAAGTGTACAGACTTCTCACGCTAGATAAAAGGGTAATAAAGCCCCTGGCGTGGTTTGCCGTACCATGGTGTACAGGTGCAATCATGTTATTGAATAAACATATATATATATATATATATATATATATATATATATATATATATATATATAAAGATGATGATGCAAAAAATAGACAAAAAGCTATGCATTGTTTATTAAGAGGCTGTTTACTCAAGCCGAACGATACAAGTAGTGCGATAAGCGAGAGATATTTTAGACTATTTAACATGTTCTAACCAGGCGCAGGCCGCGGAATTTAGAAACAGATATATTGCTCGAAATAGAGACCACCTGAGAGTTCCATAATGCGGCGTTGCTTTGTCTGCTTTCCTGGGTCTTGTATCGTCTGTGCGGCGGCGAAGCCAAACAGTTTATCCAGAGTATGGAGTCCTGAAAGTAAAAAAGGAAAATTTGGCAGCCCCTAGTACGTTTGACGCCGTATTGTAGGCATGCCGTTTAATGTGCCCCTCCCCCTGTGCCCATGGAATTTTAAGGGCGTAATTGTGTACTCTAGGTACTAGCTCCGCTATGGTGCGACGGCTGGGGTCGGGGCCGTATTGCTATGCTTGCTCCGAACGTGCCAAACGGTCTTGATGCAGGTTACTCCGGGCGCGCTTTGCATTGTCCGGCTTTTTAACGGCCGGACTGGAGAGTTGCCTTAAAAGGCTGCTTTGTACTTCTGCTGCGAGGGCCGCCGTGTGCTCCTCCGTACGGATGGAGCGTTCGGTGTTTCCACTGACTGTGATTACTCCTCGAGGGCCTGGCATCTTGAGCTTGAGATATGCGTAGTGCGGCACCACATTGAATTTAGCGAATGCGGTTCGTCCAAGCAGGGCATGATAGCCACTGCGGAACGGGACTATATCGAAGATTAACTCTTCGCTTCGGAAGTTATCCGGAGATCCGAAGACCACATCAAGTGTTATCGAGCCTATGCAATTGGCCTCTACACCTGGGATGACGCCTTTAAAGGTCGTCCTTGTGGGCTTGATCCTTGATGGTTCTATGCCCATTTTCCGCACTGTATCCTGGTAAAGCAGGTTCAGGCTACTGCCGCCGTCCATGAGGACTCTTGTAAGGTGAAATCCGTCAACGATTGGGTCAAGAACCAATGCGGCGAAACCACCGTGACGGATGCTAGTGGGGTGGTCCCTTCGATCGAAGGTGATCGGGCAAGAGGACCATGGGTTGAACTTTGGGGCGACTGGCTCCATCGCGTATACGTCCCGTAGCGCACGCTTCCTCTCCCGCTTGGGAATGTGAGTCGCGTATATCATGTTCACCATCCGCACTTGTGGGGGAAACCCCTTCTGTCCATTGTTGTTCGGCGGCCTGGGCTCCTCCTCGACGTCGCTGTCCAGCCCCTTGTCTTTGTGTTCGGCTCTTAACTTGCCTGCCCGCTTAAACACCCAACAATCCCTGTTGGTGTGATTGGCTGGCCTTTCGGGGGTGCCGTGAATCTGGCACGAGCGGTCGAGTATCCGCTCCAGACTGGACGGGCCCTGGGTATTCTTTTTAAATGGCTTTTTCCGCTGATCGGATTTATGGCCTCTGAATCCGGCATTTACTGCCGTATCCTCATTGCTGTCGCTGCTAACGCGGCGTTTTTGTTTATTCCGACGCGACCTGCCACCTTTGTCCTTGGTATCCGGACTACCTTTCTTTTTCGATAAGTTGTTGCTGCGAGCTAGCCAACTATCTTCGCCCGCGCAAAAGCGGGTCATGAGTGTCGTGAGGGCTGCCATTGATTTCGGCTTCTCCTGACCCAGGTGCCGGGCCAGCCACTCGTCGCGGATGTTATGTTTGAAGGCCGCTAGGGCCTCTGCATCCGGACAATCGACTATCTGATTTTTCTTCGTGAGGAACCTTGTCCAGAATTGCCTGGCTGATTCTTCTGGCTGCTGAATTATGTAGCTTAGGTCGTCGGCGTCCGGTGGCCGCACATAGATCCCTTGAAAGTTATCGAGGAATGCGGCCTCCAGGTCCTCCCAAGAGCCGATCGAGTCTGCTGGGAGGCTGTTAAGCCAATGCCGGGCTGGTCTCTTAAGCTTAAGGGGTAAATATTTGATGGCGTGCAAATCATCGCCACGTGCCATGTGGATGTGGAGGAGATAGTCCTCAATCCATACTGCCGGATCTGTCGTACCATCGTACGACTCGATATTGACGGGTTTGAAACCCTCTGGGATTCTATGATCCATTACTTCGTCTGTGAAGCATAGTGGGTGTGCGGCGCCCCTGTACTGGGCTATGTCACGACGCAGTTCGGAAGAGCTGTGCCTGTTGTGTTCGGCCCGGCCGGACTTACTGTGTCCGGAGTGAAAATCATCACGTGCCGTCGGGCGTCCGCGCGATCCATAGATCGATCTTGTTTGCCTTGCTTTATTCTCCAGGATGTCTCGCAGGTCTGGTTCATTTTCCCGTGCCTTAGTTGAACGGCGCCGGGGCATGGCTTGTTTAGAGGTTCGACAGGCCTCTCTGTCGCGGCCGCGAGGTGGCCGGTCTGCCATGTCATGAGCTTCCTCCTCTGATTGGGGTAGCGGCCTGCGCTTAGGATAATTTTTGGAGGGGCATCCGAGTTCATACTCTTCGGCCGCAAGGACTTCAGTCCATCTGTCAGCTAGCAAATCTTGATCAGCTCTAAGCTGTTGCTGCTTTTTCTTTAGGCTGTTCGCGGTGGCTAGAAGCCTGCGTTGAAAGTGCTCTTGTTCGGCGGGGTCTGATGGTACGACGAATTCATCGTCGCCGAGGCTTGCCTCGTCTTCGGAGGGAGGCATGTAATTATCATCCTCGACCTCTTGCTCTGCCGCTCTCTCGTGAGGGCTGGCTTCTTCATCTTCCTGCACCGAATCTTGCTGGTTTTGGTGTTCTTCGGCGCTGTCCGGGGTAGTATTATCTCCCGTGCCGGAATCACCGTTTCTGCTGTGGCGGGATTTAGAGCGGCGCCGCTGACGCCGGTGTTTTGGAGGCTTTTTCGAAGTGCCGTCCTCCGTTGTTCCATCGCCATCTCCATCTTTTGGGGCATCCACCAGGTATATGTCGTATGACGAGGTGGCGGTCCAGCGCCCTACGGGGGCTGGTTCTTGTTCGTCTCCTCCTTCGTCGTCCATGCCGTCAAAGTCTTCGGAGCCGAAGTCGAGCATGTCGGATAGATCATCGACAGTGGCTATTAAGTGGGTGGTGGGTGGGTTTTGAATTTCTTCGTCGTCCGAATCCCAACCTCGCAGGCCATAGTTCGGCCTGGGCTCTCCTGACAAAGAGAGAGACTTGAGAGAATTCAGAATATCACCGAACGGTGAGCACTGAAAGATGTCCGCGGCGGTGAACTCCATTACAGGCGCCCAATCGGATTCGATTGGCAGGGGCGCGGAAGGCTCGGAGTTCGGAGAAGAGTCCGGCTCCTTGGAGTCATGGGCCATGCGGAGTGCGGGGCTTGCGTTCGGCTCGATCGCCTTTAAGATCGCAGCCCCCGAGGTGACGTCCAACCGTTCATCCTCAAAGGACGTAGCGGGCTCCAAGTCGAGGATCGGGGCCGGTGCGTATGCGGCCTCCAGGACACTGTTCGGGGGCAGAGCTATACCATGCCCCTCGGGATAGTGCGGCACGCTTGGCTGTGGCTCGAATCTGTCAAAGATCAAGTCTCCGCGGATATCCGTCGTGTAGTTTAAGCTTCCAAACCTGACTTGATGGCCAGGGGCGTAGCTTTCGATCTGCTCCAGATGACCAAGCGAATTGGCCCGCAGAGCGAAGCCGCCGAAGACGAAGATCTGTCCGGGGAGAAAAGTCTCGCCCTGGACCTCATCGTTGCTGATGATCAAAGGAGCCATCGGGCCTAAAGGCGACGACATAGAGGAACTCTCAATGAAAGCACCAATGCCGGTGTCAAAACTGGCGGATCTCGGGTAGGGGGTCCCGAACTGTGCGTCAAGGTCGGATGGTAACAGGAGACAAGGGACACTTTATTTTACCCAGGTTCGGGCCCTCTCGATGGAGGTAAAAACCCTACTCCTGCTAGATTAATATTGATGATATGGGTAGTGAAGGAAATATGCCCTAGAGGCAATAATAAAGTTATTATTTATTTCCTTACATATCATGATAAATGTTTATTATTCATGCTAGAATTGTATTAACCGGAAACATAATACATGTGTGGATATATAGACAAACAAAGTGTCACTAGTATGCCTCTACTTGACTAGCTTATTAATCAAAGATGGTTAAGTTTCCTAACCATAGACAAAGGAGTTGTCATTTGATTAACAAGGTCACATCATTAGTTGAATGATCTGATTGACATGACCCATTCCATTAGCTTAGCACCCGATCGTTTAGTATGCTGCTATTGCTTTTGTTCATGACTTATACATGTTCCTTTGACTATGAGATTATGCAACTCCCGTTTACCGTAGGAACACTTTGTGTGCTACCAAACATCACAACGTAACTGGGTGATTATAAAGGTGCTCTACAGGTGTCTCCGAAAGTATTTGTTGGGTTGGCGTATTTCGAGATTAGGATTTGTCACTCCGAATGTCGGAGAGGTATCTCAGGGCCTTCTCGGTAATGCACATCACATAAGCCTTGCAAGCATTGCAACCAATGAGTTGGTTGCGGGATGATGTATTACGGAACGAGTAAAAAGACTTGCCGGTAACGAGATTGAACTAGGTATTGGATACCGACGATCGAATCTCGGGCAAGTAACATACCGATGACAAAAGGAACAACGTATGTTGTTATGCGGTCTGACCGATAAAGATCTTCGTAGAATATGTAGGAGCCAATATGGGCATCCAGGTCCCGCTATTGGTTAT
This sequence comes from Aegilops umbellulata, assembly GCA_032464435.1. Lineage (NCBI taxonomy): Eukaryota > Viridiplantae > Streptophyta > Magnoliopsida > Poales > Poaceae > Aegilops > Aegilops umbellulata. Next base: position 480,267,428 of record CP136056.1, read on the forward strand.
TGACCGGAGAGGTGTCTCGGTCATGTCTACATTGTTCTCGAATCGTAGGGTCCGCACGCTTAAGGTTACGATGACAGTTATTATGAGTTTTGATGTACCGAAGGAGTTCGGAGTCCCGGATGTTATCACGGACATGACGAGGAGTCTCGGATTGGTCGAGACGTAAAGATCGATATATTGGACGGCTATGTTCGGACATCGGAATGGTTCCGAGTGGTTTCGGATAATACCGGAGTGCCGGAGGGGTTACCGGAACCCCCCGGGGGAAGTATGGGCCTTATTGGGCCGCGAGGGGAGAGAGAGGGCCGCGCCAAGAGGTGGCGCGCACCCCCCCTTTCCCTCTCCCTCTCCCTCTCTTTCCTTCCCCCTTCCCCCCTCCTAGTTGGACTAGGAAAGGGGAGTCCTACTCCTACTAGGAGGAGGACTCCCCCCCTCCCTTGGCGCGCCTCTAGGCCAGCCGGCCCTCCCCCTTGCTCCTTTATATACGGGGGCAGGGGGCACCCTAAGACACAAGTTGATCCTTGAGATCGTTCCTTAGCCGTGTGTGGTGCCCCCCTCCACCATGTTCCACCTCGGTCATATTGTCGCAGTGTTTAGGCGAAGCCCTGCGTCGGTAGTTCATCAAGATCGTCACCACGCCGTCGTGCTGACGGAACTCATCCCCGGAGGTTTTGCTGGATCGAGACCCGGGGACGTCATCGAGCTGTACGTGTGTCAAGAACTCGGAGGCGCCGGAGTAACGGCGCTTGGATCGGTCGGATCGCGAGGAGAACGTACGACTACTTCCTCTACGTTGTGTCAACGCTTCCGCTTCGGTCTACGAGGGTACGTAGACAACACTCTCCCCTCTCGTTGCTATGCATCACCATGATCTTGCGTGTGCGTAGGAATTTTTTTGAAATTACTACGTTCCCCAACAGTGGCATCCGAGCCTAGGTTTTTATGGTTTGATGTTTTGCACGAGTAGAACACAAGTGAGTTGTGGACGATACAAGTCATACTGCCTACCAGCATGTCATACTTTGGTTCGGCGGTATTGTTGGATGAAGCGGCCCGGACCGACATTACGCGTACGCTTACGCGAGACTGGTTCTACCGCCGTGCTTTGCACACAGGTGGTTAGCGGGTGTCAGTTTCTCCAACTTTAGTTGAACCGAGTATGGCTACGCCCGGTCCTTGAGAAGGTTAAAACGGAGTCTATTTGACAAACTATCGTTGTGGTTTTGATGTGTAGGTGAGATTGGTTCTTGCTTAAGCCCGTAGCAGCCACGTAAAATTTGCAACAAACAAAGTAGAGGACGTCTAACTTGTTTTTGCAGGGCACGTTGTGATGTGATATGGTCAAGACATGATGCTATATTTTATTGTATGAGATGACCATGTTTTGTAACCGAGTTATCGGCAACCGGCAGGAGCCGTATGGTTGTCGCTTTATTGTATGCAATGCAATCGCCCTGTAATGCTTTACTTTATCACTAAGCGGTAGCGATAGTCGTAGAAGCATAAGATTGGCGAGACGACAAGTGATGCTATGATGGAGATCAAGGTGTCGCGCCGGTGACGATGGTGATCATGATGGTGCTGCGAAGATGGAGATCACAAGCACAAGATGATGATGACCATATCATATCACTTATATTGATTGCATGTGATGTTTATCTTTTTATGCATCTTATCTTGCTTTGATTGACGGTAGCATTATAAGATGATCTCTCACTAAAATTATCAAGAAGTGTTCTCCCCGAGTATGCACCATTGCCAAAGTTCGTCGTGCCCAGACACCACGTGATGATCGGGTGTGATAAGCTCTACGTCCATCTACAACGGGTGCAAGCCAGTTTTGCACACGCAGAATACTCGGGTTATACTTGATGAGCCTAGCATATGCAGATATGGCCTCGGAACACGAAGACCGAAAGGTCGAGTGTGAATCATATAGTAGATATGATCAACATGATGATGTTCACCATTGAGAAATAATCCATTTCACGTGATGATCGGTTATGGATTAGTTTTGATTTGGATCACGTGATCACTTAGATGATTAGAGGGATGTCTATCTAAGTGGGAGTTCTTAAGTAATATGATTAATTGAACTTAAATTTATCATGAACTTAGTCCCTGATAGTATCTTGCTTGTTTATGTTGATTGTTGATAGATGGCTCGTGCTGTTGTTCCGTTGAATTTTAATGCGTTCCTTGAGAAAGCAAAGTTGAAAGATGATGGTAGCAATTACACGGACTGGGTCCGTAACTTGAGGATTATCCTCATTGCTGCACAGAAGAGTTACGTCCTGGATGCACCGCTAGGTGCCAGGCCTGCTGCTGGAGCAACGCCAGATGTTATGAACGTCTGGCAGAGCAAAGCTGATGACTACTCGATAGTTCAGTGTGCCATGCTTTACGGCTTAGAACCGGGACTTCAACGACGGTTTGAGAACCATGGAGCATATGAGATGTTCCAGGAGTTGAAGTTGATATTCAAACAGAATGCCCGGATTGAGAGATATGAGGTCTCCAATAAGTTCTATAGCTGCAAGATGGAAGAGAATGGTTATGTCAGTGAGCATATACTCAAGATGTCTGGGTATTATAATCACTTGAATCAGCTGGGAGTCAATCTTCCGGATGATTGCGTCATTGACAGAATTCTCCAATCACTGCCACCAAGCTACAAAGGCTTCGTGATGAACTATAATATGCAAGGGATAGATAAGTCTATCACCGAGCTCTTCGCAATGCTAAAGGCTGCGGAGGTAGAAATCAAGAAGGAGCATCAAGTGTTGATGGTCAATAAGACCACTAGTTTCAAGAAAAAGGGCAAAGGGAAGAAGAAGGGGAACTTCAAAAAGAACAGCAAACAAGTTGATGCTCAAGAGAAGAAACCCAAGTCTGGACCTAAGCCTGAAACTGAGTGCTTCTACTTCAAGCAGACTGGTCACTGGAAGCGGAACTGCCCCAAGTATTTGGCGGATAAGAAGGATGGCAAGGTGAACAAAGGTATATGTGATATACATGTTATTGATGTGTACCTTACTAGAGCTCGCAGTAGCACCTGGGTATTTGATACTGGTTCTGTTGCTAATATTTGCAACTCGAAACAGGGACTATGGATTAAGCGAACACTGGCAAAGGACGAGGTGACGATGCGCGTAGGAAATGGTTCCAAAGTCGATGTGATCGCAGTCGGCACGCTACCTCTACATCTACCTTCGGGATTAGTATTAGACCTAAATAATTGTTATTTGGTGCCAGCGTTGAGCATGAACATTATATCTGGATCTTGTTTGATGCGAGACGGTTATTCATTTAAATCAGAGAATAATGGTTGTTCTATTTATATGAGTAATATCTTTTATGGTCATGCACCCTTGAAGAGTGGTCTATTTTTAATGAATCTCGATAATAGTGATACACATATTCATAATGTTGAAGCCAAAAGATGCAGAGTTGATAATGATAGTGCAACTTATTTATCGCACTGCCGTTTAGGTCATATCGGTATAAAGCGCATGAAGAAACTCCATACTGATGGACTTTTGGAGTCACTTGATTATGAATCACTTGGCACTTGCGAACCGTGCCTCATGGGCAAGATGACTAAAACACCGTTCTCCGGTACTATGGAGAGAGCAAAAGATTTATTGGAAATCATACATACAGATGTATGTGGTCCAATGAATGTTGAGGCTCGTGGCGGATATCGTTATTTTCTCACCTTCACAGATGATTTAAGCAGATATGGGTATATCTACTTAATGAAACACAAGTCTGAAACATTTGAAAAGTTCAAAGAATTTCAGAGTGAAGTTGAAAATCATCGTAACAAGAAAATAAAGTTTCTACGATCTGATCGTGGAGGAGAATATTTGAGTTACGAGTTTGGTCTACATTTGAAACAATGCGGAATAGTTTCGCAACTCACGTCACCTGGAACACCACAGCGCAATGGTGTGTCCGAACATCGTAATTGCACTTTACTAGATATGGTGCGATCTATGATGTCTCTTACAGATTTACCGCTATCGTTTTGGGGTTATGCTCTAGAGACGGCCGCATTCACGTTGAATAGAACACCGTCAAAATCCGTTGAGACGACACCTTATGAACTGTGGTTTAGCAAGAAACCAAAGTTGTCGTTTCTTAAAGTTTGGGGCTGCGATGCTTATGTGAAAAAGCTTCAACCTGATAAGCTCGAACCCAAATCGGAAAAATGTGTCTTCATAGGATACCCAAAGGAGACTGTTGGGTACACCTTCTATCACAGATCCGAAGGCAAGACATTTGTTGCTAAAAATGGATCCTTTCTAGAGAAGGAGTTTCTCTCGAAAGAAGTGAGTGGGAGGAAAGTAGAACTTGATGAGGTAACTGTACCTGCTCCCTTATTGGAAAGTAGTTCATCACAGGAACCGGTTTCTGTGACATCTACACCAATCAGAGAAGAAGTTAATGATGATGATCATGAAACTACAGATCAAGTTACTACAGAACCTCGTAGATCAACCAGAGTGAGATCCGCACCAGAGTGGTACGGCAATCCTGTTCTGGAAATCATGCTACTAGATCATTACGAACCTACGAACTATGAAGAAGCGATGGTGAGCCCAGATTCCGCAAAATGGCTGGAAGCCATGAAATCTGAGATGGGATCCATGTATGAAAATAAAGTGTGGACTTTGGTTGACTTGCCCGAGGGTCGGCAAGCAATAGAGAACAAGTGGATCTTTAAGAAGAAGACTGACGCTGACGGTAATGTTACTGTCTACAAAGCTCGACTTGTCACAAAAGGGTTTCGACAAGTTCAAGGGATTGACTACGATGAGACCTTCTCACCCGTAGCGATGCTTAAGTCTGTCCGAATCATGTTAGCAATTCCCGCATTTTATGACTATGAAATTTGGCAAATGGATGTAAAGACTGCATTCCTGAATGGGTTTCTGGAAGAAGAATTGTATATGATGCAACCAGAAGGTTTTATCGATCCAAAGGGAGCTAACAAAGTGTGCAAGCTCCAGCGATCCATTTATGGACTGGTGCAAGCATCTCGGAGTTGGAATAAACGCTTTGATAGTGTGATCAAAGCATTTGGGTTTATACAGACTTTTGGAGAAGCCTGTATTTACAAGAAAGTGAGTGGGAGCTCTGTAGCATTTCTGATATTATATGTAGATGACATATTACTGATTGGAAATGATATAGAATTTCTGAATAGCATAAAGGGATACTTGAATAAGAGTTTTTCAATGAAAGACCTCGGTGAAGCTGCTTACATATTGGGCATTAAGATCTATAGAGATAGATCAAGACGCTTAATTGGACTTTCACAAAGCACATACCTTGACAAGATTTTGAAGAAGTTCAAAATGGATCAAGCAAAGAAAGGGTTCTTACCTGTATTGCAAGGTGTGAAGTTGAGTAAGACTCAAAGCCCGACCACTGCAGAAGATAGAGAGAAGATGAAAGATGTTCCCTATGCTTCAGCCATAGGCTCTATCATGTATGCATTGCTGTGTACCAGACCTGATGTGTGCCTTGCTATAAGTTTAGCAGGGAGGTACCAAAGTAATCCAGGAGTGGATCACTGGACAGCGGTCAAGAATATCCTGAAGTACCTGAAAAGGACTAAGGAAATGTTTCTCGTGTATGGAGGTGACAAAGAGCTTATCGTAAAGGGTTACGTTGATGCAAGCTTTGACACTGATCTGGACGATTCGAAATCGCAAACCGGATACGTATTTACATTAAACGGTGGAGCTGTCAGTTGGTGCAGCTCTAAACAAAGCGTCATAGCGGGATCTACATGTGAAGCGGAGTACATAGCTGCTTCGGAAGCAGCAAATGAAGGAGTCTGGATGAAGGAGTTCATATCCGATCTAGGTGTCATACCAAGTGCATCGGGTCCAATGAAAATCTTTTGTGACAATACTGGAGCAATTGCCTTGGCGAAGGAATCCAGATTTCACAATAGAACCAAGCACATCAAGAGACGCTTCAATTCCATCCGGGACTTGGTCCAGGTGGGAGACATAGAGATTTGCAAGATACATACGGATCTGAATGTAGCAGACCCGTTGACTAAACCTCTTCCACGGGCAAAACATGATCAACACCAAGACTCCATGGGTGTTAGAATCATTACTGTGTAATCTAGATTATTGACTCTAGTGCAAGTGGGAGACTGAAGGAAATATGCCCTAGAGGCAATAATAAAGTTATTATTTATTTCCTTACATATCATGATAAATGTTTATTATTCATGCTAGAATTGTATTAACCGGAAACATAATACATGTGTGGATATATAGACAAACAGAGTGTCACTAGTATGCCTCTACTTGACTAGCTTATTAATCAAAGATGGTTAAGTTTCCTAACCATAGACAAAGGAGTTGTCATTTGATTAACAAGGTCACATCATTAGTTGAATGATCTGATTGACATGACCCATTCCATTAGCTTAGCACCCGATCGTTTAGTATGCTGCTATTGCTTTTGTTCATGACTTATACATGTTCCTTTGACTATGAGATTATGCAACTCCCGTTTACCGTAGGAACACTTTGTGTGCTACCAAACACCACAACGTAACTGGGTGATTATAAAGGTGCTCTACAGGTGTCTCCGAAAGTATTTGTTGGGTTGGCGTATTTCGAGATTAGGATTTGTCACTCCGAATGTCGGAGAGGTATCTCAGGGCCTTCTTGGTAATGCACATCACATAAGCCTTGCAAGCATTGCAACCAATGAGTTGGTTGCGGAATGATGTATTACGGAACGAGTAAAGAGACTTGCCGGTAACGAGATTGAACTAGGTATTGGATACCGACGATCGAATCTCGGGCAAGTAACATACCGATGACAAAAGGAACAACGTATGTTGTTATGCGGTCTGACCGATAAAGATCTTCGTAGAATATGTAGGAGCGAATATGGGCATCCAGGTCCCGCTATTGGTTATTGACCGGAGAGGTGTCTCGGTCATGTGTACATTGTTCTCGAACCATAGGGTCCGCACGCTTAAGGTTACGATGACAGTTATTATGAGTTTTGATGTACCGAAGGAGTTCGGAGTCCCGGTTGTGATCACGGACATGACGAGGAGTCTCGGATTGGTCGAGACATAAAGATCGATATATTGGACGGCTATGTTCGGACATCGGAATGGTTCCAAGTGGTTTCGGATAATACCGGAGTGCCGGAGGGGTTACCGGAACCCCCCGGGGGAAGTATGGGCCTTATTGGGCCGCGAGGGGAGAGAGAGGGCCACGCCAGGAGGTGGCGCGCGCCCCCCCATGGGCAGTCCGAATTGGACAAGGAGGGGGGGGGGGCGCGGCCCCCCTTTCCCTCTCCCTCTCCCTCTCTTTCCTTCCCCCTTCCTCCCTCCTAGTTGGACTAGGAAAGGGGAGTCCTACTCCTACTAGGAGGAGGACTCCCCCCTCCCTCGGCGCGCCTCTAGGCCGGCCGGCCCTCCCCCTTGCTCCTTTATATACGGGGGCAGGGGGGCACCCTAAGACACAAGTTGATCCTTGAGATCGTTCCTTAGCCGTGTGTGGTGCCCCCCTCCACCATGTTCCACCTCGGTCATATTGTCGCAGTGTTTAGGCGAAGCCCTGCGTCGGTAGTTCATCAAGATCGTCACCACGCCGTCGTGCTGACGGAACTCATCCCCGGAGGTTTTGCTGGATCGAGACCCGGGGACGTCATCAAGCTGTACGTGTGTCAAGAACTCGGAGGCGCCGGAGTAACGGCGCTTGGATCGGTCGGATCGCGAGGAGAACGTACGACTACTTCCTCTATGTTGTGTCAACGCTTCCGCTTCGGTCTACGAGGGTACGTAGACAACACTCTCCCCTCTCGTTGCTATGCATCACCATGATCTTGCGTGTGCGTAGGATTTTTTTTGTAATTACTACGTTCCCCAACAGGTAGTACAAGAGTAGATCTACCACGAGATCAAGGAGGCTAAACCCTAGAAGCTAGCCTATGGTATGATTGTGTATGATGATGGTTCTGTCCTACGGACTACAACCCTCTGGTTTATATAGACACCGCATAGGGTTAGGGTTACACATAGTCGGTTACATTGGTAGGAGATCTTGAATATCCGCACGCCTAGCTTGCCTTCCACGCCAAGGAAAGAATCTTCTGGACACGGGACGAAGTCTTCAATCTTGTATATTCATAGTCCAGGAGTCCGGCTGAAGGTATAGTCCGGCTATCCGAACACCCCCTAATCCAGGACTCCCTCAAAGATCTTTATCGGTCAGACCGCATAACAACATACGTTGTTCCCTTTGTCATCGGTACGTTACTTGCCCGAGATTCGATCGTCGGTATCTCAATACCTAGTTCAATCTCGTTACCGGCAAGTCTCTTTACTCGTTCTGTAATACATCATCTTGCAACTAACTCTTTAGTTGTAATGCTTGCAAGGCTTATGTGATGTGTATTACCGAGAGGGCCCAGAGATACCTCTTCGACAATCGGAGTGACAAATCCTAATCTCGAAATACGCCAACCCAACATGTACCTTTGGAGACACTTGTAGAGACCTTTATGATCACCCAGTTACGTTGTGACGTTTGGTAGCACACAAAGTGTTCCTCCGGTAAATGGGAGCTGCATAATCTCATAGTCATAGGAACATGTATATGTCATGAAGAAAGCAATAGCAACATACTAAACGATCGGGTGCTAAGCTAGTGGAATGGGTCATGTCAATCACATCATTCTCCTAATGATGTGATCCCGTTAATCAAATGACAACTCTTTGTCTATGGCTAGGAAACATAACCATCTTTGATCAACAAGCTAGTCAAGTAGAGGCATACTAGTGACACTCTGTTTGTCTATGTATTCACACATGTATCATGTTTCCGGTTAATACAATTCTAGCATGAATAATAAACATTTATCATGAAATAAGGAAATAAATAATAACTTTATTATTGCCTCTAGGGCATATTTTCTTCAGAACTTCCACCTAGAACCCTATGCTACACTAGTAAGCAACTTGAACCGTGGACTGGGCCTTGAACTACAAGTTTTCTGCGAATCAAGCTTCACATAAAGCCTTGACCGATACGTGGCTACCGTGGATCTTCCCCGTGGGTGGAGCTTATGCGTCATACTCCGAGACCTTTCATGAGTTTACTAGAGAGAACCCTACTCTCATAGATTGCGACGTTTAACAATCAGACTCATATATGTGTGTTCTTCAAAAGATGTTCTGCAAGACGACATCTCTGCTTCAATGAGCCACTTAGAACACATTAAGATATACATCAACCTGCCATGCAGATTAGGAGAGTATTGCATCTTCATGGAGTGGTATTGTTGATAGTAAGGATACTCTCCTCTCAGTTGACCAACAGCTTGTCTTCCACATCTAATTCACGGGATCTCCGATCACAAAGAATAGGTTACCACCGTGAACAACTCATATTGTGGGTCTCATACCCATCTCCCTCGATGCATTATCTATCACATTACATGATAGACCCTTAGTAAAAGGATCTGCCAGATTCTTAGACGTTTGGATATAATCCAATGCAATAACTCCGGAGTTTTTCATTTTCCTGACAGACTTTAACCTTCTCTGAACGTGTCTTGATGACTTCATGTTATTCTTTGAGCTGCTCACTTTCGTGATCACAGTTTGATTGTCGCAGTTCATAAGGATACCCGGTACATGTTTCTCAACCACTGGCAAGTCATTCAAGAGCTGGCGAAGCCAATCTGCTTCGACCGTAGCTGTATCTAGTGCTGTGAGTTGTGCTTCCATTGTTGACCTCGTTAAGATGGTATGCTTGCAAGACTTCCAAGAAACAGCGCCACCTCCATGAGTGAATACATATCCGCTCATGGCCTTTATCTCATCAGCATCTGAGATCCAGTTTGAGTCACTATACCCTTCAAGCACCTTTGGGTGCCCAGTGTAGTGAATTCCATAATTAGCAGTGCCTTTCAAATAACGCAAAACTCTTTCTAGAGCTTTCCAATGCACATCTCCTGGTTTTGAGACAAACCGACTCAGTTTGCTAACAACAAAAGAGATGTCAGGTCTTGTAGCACTGGCTAAGTACATTAGCGAGCCAATAATCTGAGAATATTTCAATTGGTCTCTAGCAATTCTTTGATTCTTTCGAAGTAACACACTTGCATCATATGGTGTTGGGGAGGGCTTGCGGTCACTATAGCCAAAGCAACTCAAGATCTTTTCCACATACTCCCTCCTTCCATCTATATAGGGCCTAATACGTTTTTCGAGGCTAACTTTGACCAAATATTAGAGGAATAATATATAACATGCAACTTACACAAAGCACATCGTTAAATTCGTGTGTGAAAGGAGCTTTCAATGATATAATTTTCACCTTGTGCATGTCATGTACTATTAATCTTGTCAATAGTCAAAGGCGGTCTTAAAAAACGCATTAGGGCCTATATAGATGGAAGGAGGGAGTAGTGAGATTGAAGCAATGTGATCCCAACATCATCGTCTCTCAACAATTTGATGTTCAGAATGACATCAGCCACTCCTAAATCCTTCATCTCAAAACAACGAGATAGGAAATCCTTGACCTCCTTAATAACATTCAGATTTGTTTCGAAAATCAGTATGTCATCAACATACAAGCAAAGGATAACTCCCTCACCCCCACCATGGCGATAGTACACGCATTTGTCAGCTTCGTTCACAACAAAGCCTGCAGCTGTTGAAGTTATTTGAAACTTCTCATGCCACTATTTGGGTGCTTTCTTGAGTCCATACAAAGACTTCAGCAACTTGCACAATTTTCTTTCCTGACCATCTAGTACAAACCCATCTGGTTGTTCCATATAAATTTCCTTGTCAAACTCTCCATTTAGGAAAGCAGTCTTAACATCCATTTGATGAACGAGAAGACCATGCGAGACAGCTAGTGAAAGTAGAACTCGAATAGTGGTCAGTCGAGCCCCAGGTGAGTAAGTATCAAAGAAGTCTTCACCTTCCTTTTGGGTATAACCCTTAGCCACGAGCCGAGCCTTGTACTTTTCAATAGTACCATCAGGCCTAAGCTTCTTCTTGAATACCCATTTGCATCCTATAGGTTTGCACCCATAAGGACGATCAGTTATCTCCCAACTTTCATTCGCTAAGATGGAATCCATCTCGCTACGAACCGCTTCCTTCCAGTAGTCAGCATCTTCAGATGCATAGGCCTCTGAAATAGAACTGGGAGTGTCATCTATGAGATACACAAGAAAATCATCACCAAAGGACTTTGCAGTCCTTTGTCTCTTGCTCCTAGTAGGAACTTCATTGTTCTCCTGCACAGGACTTTCAAAGTGTTCCATCGAAATGGCAGGTTCGGTAATTGTAACTTGTTCCTGATTCGATGAACTAGGCATCTCCTGATTAGATGAGGTAGCCATATCCTTCATAGGAAAGATATCTTCAAAGAAAGTCACATCATTCGAATCCATGATCGTACTGACATGCATGTCAGGTACCTTAGATTTTACAACCAAGAATCTATAGCCAATGCTATAAAAAGCATATCCCAGAAAAACACAATCCACAGTCTTTGGTCCAACCTTCCACTTCTTTGGAATTGGATTGACTTTCGCCAAACAACCCCATGTTCGCAGATAAGAGAGTTTTAACCTTTTCTTCTCCCATTCCTCGAATGGAGTTATCTATTTGTTCTTTGTGGGGACTCGGTTTAGGACATGACATGCTGTCAATATCGCCTCCCCCATGCCTTGGAGAGACCCGATGTGTCTAACATGGCGTTAACCAAATTAGTTAGAGTACGGTTCTTTCTTTCGGCCACCCCATTAGATTGAGGTGAGTAGGGAGGCGTCCTCTCATGGATTATACCATGCTCCGCACAAAAAGCATCAAATTCATTGGAAAAATACTCTCCGCCACGGTCGGACCTAAGCCTCTTGATTTTTCGATCAAGTTGGTTTTCCACTTCAGCTTTATAGATCTTGAAAATCAAAGCCTCATTCTTAGATTTCAGAAGATACACACGGCAGTATCTAGTGGAGTCGTCAATTAACGTCATGAAATATTTCTTTCCACCTTTTGTCAAAACACCATTCATTTCACATAGATCTGAATGTATGAGCTCTAGTGGTGCAAGATTTCTCGTTTCCGTAGTCGTGTGAGACTCACGAGGTTGTTTAGCTTGCACACAAACCTGACACTTAGATCCCTTGGTGATGGTGAAACTAGGGATTAAGTTCAACTTTGCTAGTCGCGACATGCAACCAAAGTTAACATGACAAAGACATGAATGCCACACATTTGATTCACCATTGTTGCAAACATGATTAACAAATTTATTGCAAACATCTGATAAGGATAAACGAAATAAGCCTCCTGACTCATAGCATTTACCAACAAAGGTTCCATACTTGGATATTACAAATTTATTCGACTCAAAGACAAGCTTATAGCCATCTCTACACAAAAGAGATTCGCTAACAAGATTTTTATTAGCGGAGGGGACATAATGCACGTTCGTCAGCTGCACGATCTTCCCCGAAGTAAACTTCAGATCGACCATGCCAACACCACGAACAGAAGCACTTGAACCGTTGCCCATCAGCACGGTTGAAGTCCCTGCGGTCTGATAAGACGAAAACATGGAAATATCACTGCATACATGCACATTAGCACCCGTGTCAATTAACCAATCAGGAGAATGACATACTGAAAGAATAGTGGGAAATATACCATACCCAGCATCCTTCATGCCAGTGTCTCCAATGACAACATTAGCGGTCTTGCCGCCTTTCCCAGGATGATGCTTGTCATAGCGATTAGGGCAACTAGAAGCCCAATGATCAGGATCTCCACACACATGACAGACACCTTTCTTCTTGTCAGGAGGCTTCAAGAAGCACTTCCACCTTCAGGTTTGCCAAGAGTGGCGTCATAGCAACTCATGGTCTGAAACCATAAGACTGCTCTCACACGCCACCTCTTATAGTGGATACCCTCAAACATAGGAGGTCTCATGGAAGCAGCAAAACCACTTGGTGTAAATTGCCTATAATAAGGTTTTTGGATTGTTGGAATTATGAGCAATTTACCAAATAATTTTGCTAATGGAAATACTAGATAAAGCATGACTAATATAGCAGAGATAAAGCAAGTCATGCAATCTAACAGAGTGAAGGTAAATAGCATCTGCATATATGAACTTGTACTAAACACATCTAGAACAGAAACTAGATGAAGTTGCATATATGAAGTAGAACCTATCATATGTAGGGCAGAAACTAGAGCAAAGAACTATGGCAGGACATCTAATAGAAAGAGCAAGAACACATACGGGACAACAGCAACAGAAGCACTGGACTTGGGGTCGACATCCTCTCCAGCCATGTCGTCGATGAGGTTGTCGACGTCAGGGAAGAAGTCGTTGTCGGGGAAGTAGTCGTCGGAGTCCGTGATGAAGAAGCCAGTAGTCGCGCGGAGCGCTCCCCAAAAACCTTATCACCATTCTCTCATACAGGACTCAAAAGGTGAGGTTCCGGAGGCCTACTGTCCTGACCTGCGGTGCACGCCGCAAGCCGGGATGAGGAAGATCGTAGCAGCAACTCAGTGGGCAGTAACTTGGAGGCGAGAGGGTTGCGTTGTTCCGGTGTGTCTCGCTGGGAGGAGCGACCTCATAGGTGAAGAAAAGGAGGGAGACGAAGCGAACAGGCAGCGGCCGAAGAGACGCGCCGTTCGGTTTCAGCTCCAGCGTGACCTTTCGTATACCCGTCGTGCGTGGCAAAAACTTAGACATCGGCTCGGCTCATTCCCGCAACCCGCGGTGCGGCGCGACGCGTCATGCCGAGGCGGGCGGCGGAGGAGGAGCGCGCGTGGATGTCCCTCTTGTTCTCACCCTCATACATGTGGAGAAAGAGCCTCCCTTATAAAGAGGTCCAACTCCCTCTAAACTAGCAATGTGGGACTATACTTTGTTCCACCTCTTACCTTGCACGAATGGGCTGCGTGGGCCTCTAGGATTTATTAGGAATTTCTAAAACTGCTATTGGGCTAGGCCCAAAATAGACAAAATTCCAGCATTATTCGCATTCCAGCTCCAGTGTCTGGTGATTGGGGGCGTGCACTGGAAGAATGAGATTTTCAGATATTGACACATAGGACAAGCTCTAATCTATTGAAGGAATACGATGGATTTTCAGATATTCACGGTCCAGCTCTAATCTATTGAAGAAATACGATGGATTTTCAGATAGGCGACCACTAGGCGCCGGCACGCCGGCCGAAAGTTTTCGGCCGGTCGGCCCCCAGCCACCCGATAAATGCATCCACAACCGCTTGATTGGACGCCGCAATGTTTTCTTCCTTTGCTGCAGAAAAAAACACTGTCCGCTCGCATCAGGTAAGGCCGTGCCCCCCGCCCCTCTTGCCGATAGATCAAAATTCCCCTCCGGCTTGCCTCGTCGCTGATGCTCACCGCCGTCATGCAACAAGCGTCCCCCCTCCCCCGCCGGTGACTGTAGCCTCCCGCGCACCCCTTGCCGGTGTTGCCCACCCTCCCTCCCTCCCCTCCCCACCTTGTCCCCTAGCAAAATCAATGGCAACGCCTCCATGGTTCGCCGTGGTATAAAAATAAAGATGGTTCCAGCAAACCCAAAGACCCTCGTAGTACCAAAAAATGGAGCCGGTTCCAACAAATCAAAGCGCCAGTGGTAGCAAAAAAATGCTACAATTTGGCGTTGATTCCAGCAAAAAAATCAAAAAACATGTGGTAGCAAAAAATAAACATAGTTCCAGCAGAAAACATTGTTGGTTGTAGCAAACGCCGATGATGGTTGTAACACAAATTGTCTCAGACACTAGGTTGTAGCTCGTCGCACCATGGACGTCGACCGCACCACTTCAGGTTGCAAAAATCTTTTGGAGCGGGTTCTAGCAAAAATCAAATTTGGTGGAAGCATTTTGGGCGGTTTCTTCCAGCAAACCCCCAAAGGGTGATGGTAGCAAATTTAGGCGTCGGTTCCAGCAAACTCTAAAATAGTTGCAGCAACACAAAGGCATCGCCGCCGTTGAACAACACCGCCTTGCATGCATGTAGCAAAATATGCCACCCGTGGCAGCAAAAACAGGCTACGGTTGTAGCAAAAAGCGTCGCTGACCAGCAGGACGAACTCCAGTGGTAGCATTTTTGTATTCTACTTTTAGCTGAACAAAATGCTACAACTAGCTGAACAGAATGCTACAACCACTGATTTTGAAAGCTGAAACTAGTGGTTTCAGGAAAAAGGTGCTAAGGAACAAATTTTTGAAGAAAAAACTTGAACAAAATGATTTAAAAAAGATGCAACCAGTTTAGAAGAAGCTACAATCGGCCATCCAAAAAGCTACAACCGGTTAGCATTAAAAATCGGGCAGATTTTCTTCCGCCATGGCTGCTGCGGAGGGGATCAGGGGAGGAGGAGGGGGGAACGAGGGTCGCCGGAGTTGCAGCGGCCTCGGTCTCTTGTGGTGGCTCTGGAGGTGCTCGTGGCAGCGACCTCGGAGCTGTTCCGCGACAGCGAACTCACACGGGATGAAGTAGGCAAGGTCATGGTTGTTGCAGGGTAGAAGAGACAGAGAAAAAGAGGGGAGATTGAGGGGGAGAGAAACAGTGGAGGCAGAGGATAGATGAGTGCATGGATGGATAAGAAGGGAGAGCGGGCGGTGCGCAGGTCCCACAGAACACGTCGTCGTGAGAGGACCAGGGATCGCTCGATCTCTCTTTCATCGTACGTGCCGCATGCGACCGGCCCAATCTTCGGCCGGCGCACCGGCCACAAACGTTTCCTTTTCAGATATTGACATGACTGATATGGATTTCATCGATGTCCATCTAATGGCGATTGATCCAAAATCAAGAAAGTGCTTAGCACCGATGGGATTCTGGGAAGAATGAGATGCCTTCTACACAACTATACGTCTATACCTCTGAAAGCTAATCAGATCGCTGCAATAGTGGACAACTTAGGAAATCAAATCAAAATGGTACTACTATTGCATCGCCTTTGAATGTACACGAGAAGAAAAGGACACAAAAGAATGGTGAAGGCACTAGCAATTCTGCAATAAACACAGGATAAGCAGGCTCCCAGGATGAGCCTGCCCGGACACAACAAAATTCATAAGTTGGAACTGCCACAGGCTGAAAATCCACGACAACTTGAATGCTTGTGGAACTCAAGAAGCAATAGAAAGCAAGTGTTCTTTTTTTTGTGTGAGACACAATTGGGAAAGGTTAAGGCGGGAAAACTAATGAGGAAGATAAACTTTGACGAGATGGAAGTGGTGGAAAGTGATGGTAGAAGTGGAGCCTTGTTGATGTTTCGACACATGGATTTGAATTCCATTTCTAGATAACTGCACGATATCTTCATTGACACCCGCATTGTTGAATCCTGCTTGTGGGGATGGCATCCCACTGGCATATACAGAGAACCTAGGGGTGATCGGAAGCACTTGACTTGGGATTATCTTCACTAGAACAGTCTGTGTGCACCATTCTAAATGTAAAAGGTCGCCATAGAAATGCTGCACCTGCACCCCAATCCCAACCCTCCCGATCTCCTAAGCACCCCGATCCCAACCCTTCCGCTTGCTCCCTGCCTCCGTACGAACGCTACAGCCAGGCCCTCGTGATCGCTAGTTCGCTACAGCCGGGTCCTCCAGATCGCTAACCCACGCTGCTCGGGGTGGGATGGCGACTCGCGGGCGCCGCCTAATGCTGGCGATCCGGCCTACAGTGCCCTCACCAGCGTCGTCCTCCAAGCCAGGGGTTCCAGTGGATCTTGGTTCTCATGCCTCGGCTCGGATTATGGATCTTCCGATGAGGAGGGCGGGCCAGCCGTTGGGATCAGGATGGCGATGAATGTGCTAGCCGATGATGTGATCCCGTTAATCAAATGACAACTCTTTGTCTATGGCTAGGAAACATAACCATCTTTGATCAACAAGCTAGTCAAGTAGAGGCATACTAGTGACACTCTGTTTGTCTATGTATTCACACATGTATCATGTTTCCGGTTAATAAAATTCTAGTATGAATAATAAACATTTATCATGAAATAAGGAAATAAATAATAACTTTATTATTGCCTCTAGGGCATATTTCCTTCAGTCTCCCACTTGCACTAGAGTCAATAATCTAGATCACATCACCATGTGATTAACATCGATAGTTCACATCATCATGTGATTAGCACCCATAGTTCACATCGCCATGTAACCAACACCCAAAGGGTTTACTAGATTCAGTAATCTAGTTCACATTGCTATGTGATTAACACCCAGAGAGTACTAAGGTGTGATCATGTTTTGCTTCTGAGAGAATCTTAGTCAACGGGTCTTTCACATTCAGATCCGTTATGTATTTTGCAGTTTTCTATGTCTACAATGCTCTGCATGGAGCTACTCTAGCTAATTGCTCCCACTTTCAATATGTATCTAGATCAAGACTTAGAGTCATCCAGATCGGTGTCAAAACTTGCATTGACGTAACCCTTTACGACGAACCTTTTGTCACTTCCATAATCGAGAAACATATCCTTATTCCACTAAGGATAATTTTGACCGTTGTCCTGTGATCTACTCCTAGATCACTATTGTACTCCCTTGTCAAACTCAGTGTAGGGTATACAATAGATCTGGTACACAGCATGACATACTTTATAGAACCTATGGCCAAGGCATAGGGAATGACTTTCATTCTCTTTCTATCTTCTGCCGTGGTCAGGCTTTGAGTCTTACTCAATTTTACACCTTGTAACACAGGCAAGAACTCTTTCTTTGACTGTTCCATTTTGAACTACTTCAAAATCTTGTCAAGGTATGTACTCATTGAAAAACTTATCAAGCGTCTTGATCTATCTCTATAGATCTTGATGCTCAATATGTAATCAGCTTCTCCGAGGTCTTTCTTTGAAAAGCTCTTTTCAAACACTCCTTTATGCTTTGCAGAATAATTCTACATTATTTCCGATCAACAATATGTCATTCACATATACTTATCAGAAATGTTGTAGTGCTCCCACTCACTTTCTTGTAAATACAGGCTTCACCGCAAGTATGTATAAAACTATATGCTTTGATCAACTTATCAAAGCGTATATTCCAGCTCCGAGATGCTTGCACCAGTCCATAGATGGATCACTGTAGCTTGCATATTTTTTTAGCATCCTTTGGATCGATAAAACCTTCAGGTTGCATCATATACAATTCTTCTTCCAGAAATCCATTCAGGAATGCAGTCTTTACATCCATTTGCCAGATTTTATAAAATGTGGCAATTTGCTAACATGATTCTGACAGACTTAAGCATCGCTACGAGTGAGAAGGTCTCATCGTAGTCAACTCCTTGAACTTGTCGAAACCTTTTGCGACAATTCTAGCTTTGTAGATAGTAACACTACTATCAGTGTCCGTCTTCCTCTTGAAGATCCATTTAATCTCAATGGCTCGCCGATCATCGGGCAAGTCAATCAAAGTCCATACTTTGTTCTCATACATGGATCTCATCTCAGATTTCATGGCCTCAAGCCATTTCGCGGAATCTGGGCTCACCATCGCTTCTTCATAGTTCGTAGGTTCATCATGATCTAGTAGCATGACTTCCAGAATTGGATTATCGTACCACTCTGGTGCGGATCTTACTCTAGTTAATCTACGAGTTTCGGTAGTAACTTGATCTAAAGTTTCATGATCATCATCATTAACTTCCTCACTAATTGGTGTAGGTGTCACAGAAACCGGTTTGTGTGATGAACTACTTTCCAATAAGGGAGCAGGTACAATTACCTCATCAAATTCTACTTTCCTCCCACTCACTTCTTTCAAGAGAAACTCCTTCTCTAGAAAGTTTCCGAATTTAGCAACAAAAGTCTTGCCTTCGGATTTGTGATAGAAGGTGTACCCAACAGTCTCCTTTGGGTATCCTATGAAGACACATTTCTCCGATTTGGGTTTGAGCTTATCAGGATGAAACTTTTTCACACAAGCATTGCAACCCCAAACTTTAAGAAACGACAACTTGGGTTTCTTGTCAAACCACAGTTCATAAGGTGTCGTCTCAACGGATTTCGATGGTGCCCTTTTAACATGAATGCAGCTGTCTCTAATGCATAACCCCAAAATGATAGTGGTAAACCGGTAAGAAACATCATAGATTGCACTATATCCAATAAAGTACGGTTATGATGTTCGGACACACCATTATGCTATGGTGTTCCAGGTGGCATGAGTTTGTGAAACTATTCCACATTGTTTTAATTGAAGACCAAACTCGTAACTCAAATATTCTTCTCCACGATCAGATCGTAGAAACTTTATTTTCTTGTTACGAGGATTTTTCACTTCACTCTGAAATTATATGAACTTTTCAAATGTTTCATACCCCTATTTCATTAAGTAAACATAGCCATATCTGCTCAAATCATCTGTGAAGGTCAGAAAATAATGATACTTGTCGCGAGCCTTAATATTCATTGGACCACATACATCAATATGTATGATTTCCAACAAATCTGTTGCTCGCTCCATTGTTCCGGAGAACGGAGTCTTAGTCATCTTGCCCATGAGGCATGGTTCGCAAGCATCAAGTGATTCATAATCAAGTGATTCCCAAAGTCCATTAGCATGGAGTTTCTTCATGCGCTTTACACCAATATGACCTAAACGGTAGTGCCACAAATAAGTTGCACTATCATTATTAACTTTGCATCTTTTTCGCTTCAATATTATGAATATGTGTATCACTACGATCGAGATCCAACAAACCATTTTCGTTGGTGTGTTTGACCATAGAAGGTTTTATTCATTTAAACAGAACAACAATTGTTCTCCAACTTAAATGAATAACCGTATTGCAATAAACATGATCAAATCATATTCATGCTCAACGTAAACACCAAATAACACTTATTTAGGTTCAACACTAATCCCGAAAGTATAGGGAGTGTGCGATGATGATCATATCAATTTTGGAACCACTTCCAACACACATCGTCACTTCACCCTTAACTAGTCTTTGTTTATTCTGCAACTCCCGTTTTGAGTTACTAATCATAGCAACTGAACTAGTATCAAATACTGGAGAATCGCAAGAGGAAGTACGGACAGGGAAAGTACAACTCTGGAGTTCAGCAGAAGCCCCGCTATACCCCGTACTCGGGAAATAATGGACCAGGATCTGGCAAGTATAATGGACACACTCACCATAACCATGGAGGACATTCACATCATGGAGGGAACGGACACAACCATAATGGTCATAGGAATGGCAATGGGAACGGAGGAAACAACAATCAGCATCAGTCCAACCCCGCTACACCGGCAAAGAAGGATCTGAGCCACATTACCTGCTTCAAGTGTGGGAAGACCGGACACTACGCCACCGAGTGTCCTGAGGTGAAGAACGGAAATGGAAGCTCTGGAAAGAAGCCCAATCCTTTCACCAGAGGTCAGGTGAACCATGTCAATGTGGAGGAAGTTTATGACCAGCCTAATGCCGTTGTTGGTAAGTTCTTGATTAATTCATTTACAGCCCTTGTTCTTTTTGACACCGGTGCATCACATTCATTCATATCAAGGGGGTTTGTGGATAAGTTTAAGTTGCCGACCGTAGCCCTTAAGTCACCTATGTTAGTGAGTTCCCCAGGAGCAGAGTATATGGCTAGTCAGGGATGTTTTCAGTTGCCATTGACCACAGGGAGACATGTTTTCCCTACAGACCTCATCATCCTAGAATCACAAGGATTGGACGTAATTCTAGGCATGGGCTGGTTATCCAAGTATGAAGGGAATATTGATTGTGCCCGTAAGTCGATTCTTCTCACCACCCCAGAGGGGAAACGGATCAAGTATGTGTCGAGGCATACGCCAAGGAGGACTCAAGTGAATTCTCTTTTGGGAGTTGTTCAGGAGGAAGTACCGGTTGTGAAGGATTATCCCGATGTATTCCTCGAGGAATTGCCCGGCATGCCACCGGATCGGGACATAGAGTTTTTGATTGAATTGTTACCAAGCACCGGACCAATATCCAAGAGACCGTAACGGATGCCCGCAAATGATCTGGAGGAAATTAAGAAGCAGATTAAGGAATTATTGGAGAAAGGTTATATTCGACCGAGTTCATCACCTTGGGGAGCCCCAGTGCTTCTAGTTGAGAAGAAGGATGGAACCTTGAGAATGGTTGTAGATTATCGTGCACTAAACGAAGTGACGATCAAGAACAAGTACCCTCTGCCAATGATCAATGATTTGTTTGACCAGCTACAAGGAGCAAAAGTTTTCTCCAAGATCGATCTTCGATCAGGATATCACCAGCTGAAGATTCGAGAACAGGATATACCCAAGACAGCCTTTACCACGAGATATGGGCTTTATGAGTATACGGTCATGTCTTTTGGTTTGACTAATGCTCCTGCCTATTTCATGAGAATGATGAATAAGGTATTCATGGAGTTCTTGGACAAGTTTGTTGTGGTATTCATTGATGACATATTGATTTACTCGAAGAATGAAGAAGAACACAAGGAACATTTGCGCTTGGTTCTTGAGAAGCTCAGGGAACATCAATTATACGCAAAATTCAGCAAATGTGAATTCTGGTTGAAGGAAGTCGGATTTCTTGGACATGTTATATCAGGAGAAGGAATAGCAGTAGACCCCTCCAAGGTTGAAGCCGTCACCGAATGGGAGGCACCCACCTCAGTCGGAGAGATTCGCAGTTTTCTTGGACTTGCAGGATATTACCGGAGGTTTATTGAGAATTTCTCCAAGATTGCGAAGCCCATGACAGGGTTATTGAAGAAAGACAGTAAGTTTGTTTGGACCGACGAATGTGAGGCCAGTTTCCAGGAGCTAAAGAAACGTTTGGTCACAGCCCCAGTGCTAATTCTTCCGAATATACACAAGGATTTCCAAGTATATTGCGACGCTTCTCGTCAGGGACTTGGAGGTGTTCTTATGCAAGAAGGAAGAGTTGTTTCATATGCCTCATGTCAGCTTCGACCTCATGAGCGGAATTATGCCACGCATGATTTGGAGTTAGCAGCCGTAGTGCATGCACTCAAGACCTGGAGACATTTTCTTATCGGAAATCGTTGTGATGTTTACACGGATCACAAGAGTTTGAAATACATCTTCACGCAGAAGGAGTTGAACCTTAGGCAGAGAAGATGGTTGGAGCTCATAAAGGACTATGACATGAAATTGCACTATCACCCAGGAAAGGCCAATGTTGTGGCAGATGCATTGAGCCGCAAGAGCTATGTCAATACCCTCACAGCAGGAGGATTACCTCAGGAGTTAATTGATAATCTCAGAGATCTTCGATTGGAGATAGTACCACGAGGTTTTGTTGCCGCAATGGAAATTCAATCCACTTTGTTGGGAAAGATCCGAGAAGCCCAGAAGTTAGACAAAGGTATTGCGGAGATAAAGGGAAAGATGAACCAAGGAAAGGCAGAAGGATTTCGTGAGGATGAACATGGAACCTTATGTTTTGAGTAGCGTATTTATGTGCCAAATAACCCAGAGATCAGGAAATTAATTCTTCAGGAGGCTCATGATTCGCCTTATTCAATACACCCGGGCAACACCAAGATGTATTTGGACTTGAAGGAAAGTTTCTGGTGGACAGGTATGAAAAAGGATATTGCCGAGTATGTCGCAGTATGTGACGTATGTCAGAGGGTTAAGGCAGAGCACCAGAAACCAGCAGGATTACTTCAGCCTTTGCCGATACCAGATTGGAAGTGGGACAAGCTTGGCATGGACTTCATTACAGGATTACCCAGGACCCGATCAGGCTATGATTATATTTGGGTAGTGGTTGATCGCTTGACTAAGGTAGCTCACTTCATCCCCGTGAAAACCACATATACAAGTGCTAAGTTAGCCAAGGTGTACATGACCAGGATCGTATGTCTGCATGGAGTTCCGAGGACCATCGTATCAGATAGAGGAACACAATTTACCTCAAAGTTTTGGCATCAATTACATGAAACTTTGGGTACCAGACTGGAGTTCAGTACAGCTTTTCATCCGCAGACAGATGGGCATACCGAGAGAGTCAATCAGATTTTGGAGGACATGTTGAGAGCTTGTGCGCTAGATTATGGATCAAGTTGGGATGATAATTTGCCTTACGCGGAGTTCTCATATAACAACAGCTATCAAGCTAGTTTGAAAATGGCCCCTTTCAAAGCTTTGTACGGAAGGAGGTGCAGGACACCATTGATGTGGGATGAAGTTGATCCGCGACAGACTCAAGGTAGCCCAATCCAGACAGAAGAATTATGCTGATACTAAACGCAAGGAGGTAACCTATGAAGTCGGAGATAGAGCATATCTGCGTGTGTCGCCACTTCGAGGAGTTAAACGATTTGGAGTCAAAGGAAAGTTAGCACCACGGTTTGTTTGGCCATACAGAGTTTTAGAACGCATGGGTGAAGTTGCCTACAAGTTGGAATTACCAGAAGCCTTGTCAGGAGTTCATGATGTGTTTCACGTTTCCCAGTTGAAGAAGTGTCATGCGGAGATGGCCGATATTCCTTTGAGAGATACAGTGCCACTGGAAGCCATACAGTTGGATAATGATCTGACCTATGAGGAGAAGCCCGTCAAGATTCTCGAAACTGCAAGCAGGGTTACCCGCAGCAAGGTCATCAAGTTCTGCAAGGTTCAATGGAGTAATCATACCGAAGAAGAAGCCACCTGGGAACGAGAAGAAGATCTTCGACAGGACCACCCACACCTTTTTGCTAGCAAACCCGAATCTCGAGGGCAAGATTCATCTTAAGGGGGGTAGGTTTGTAACATCCCAATTTTCAATTTGGATGTTTATAAATAGATCATTCATATGCATCCATGATTTATGCATTTTTGCCTCATTTCTTTTATTTTGAATTTTGATCCAAGGAACTTTGAGCAACTCAAGGACCAAAAGAGAGAGTTGGAAGTTTCCCTAAAAACCAATTTTGAATTTTTTCGAAGTTGGGATATGGATCAAATTTGATTTCACCAAAAATTCATTTCCATCATATCAAAATTAAAATAAAGAGAGAAGATAAAATGACTTCTTCAAAAACAGAAGGAAAATATTGGAAATTGAGTTTGGAACCAAAATATAATTGTTGGGTTTTATTTGCAATTTATTTTATTACTTTAGCAAAAATATTTTTTTTGAAAAAACTTGCATTTTTATGCCAGATAAATGTTCACAAGGTCATATATAAGACCATATTATTATGTGAAATTCTCTGGGATTTTTAGGCTAACTTTTATTTGTATTTTCGATGTTTCATTGCTTCTGTAAAAAAAAACGTTAAAAAAAGTGGGCAGCCAAGGCCCAAGGAAGGCCTATGCCCATGCACTATCTTCTTCTTCCTCTCAACGTACAGAAACTTGTACGCACGCACCCAGGGCAGCACCCCACCATAGCGCCCCACCCATCCCCTTCCTCTCCCTCGCCCCGAAAACCCTCTGAATGGAATCCCCTCAACTCCCTCTACCGTTTCCACCCCCTAGTGCGCCTCCTAGACAGCCATAATGGCCACCACGAACGCTTCATACTGCAGCCATTAAACACATTAATTCCGGCAACGCCCCGCTCTCCTCTGGCTTCCCCTGACCCTCTATAAAAGCCCAGAGCGTTTCCCCAGTTCCCCTCGTCCGAAGCCCCCTATTTGCAAAAGCTATCTCCCTCCCTAACCTCGCCAATTGCTCGCCGGAGTTCGTGGATTCCGGCGGCTTCTCCACAACGCTAGGAGGCGATACTGACCCCGCGGCACTGCTCCTCAGTTCCGCCTTACGTTGCTCTTCACCGTCCCGCACGCGCCCTTCGCTGAAGCACACCGGAGCCTCCTTCTTCCTCGTCTCCGGCGACAAGTCCGGTGAACACCCAGGCCAAATTTGTCTCTTTTTCCCGTATTTTTTTCAATCTCAGATTCTATACCAATTCTTGTTTCTTGTATATCTTTTAGTCTATAAATCCGATTTAGTTGATTCTTTTTCCTACTAGTTCATATAAATCCCCTCTATCCAGAGAACCAAACTAAAAATATTTTTGAAAATTTTAAATTTTCAATTCAAACAGATTTGAATTCAAACTTCGTTAGGCCGTAACTCGAGTTTCGTAACTCCGTTTTAGGTGATTCTTTTTGCAAATCGAAGCTTGTGTCGTGTAGTTTCTGTTAAACCCAAACACACATAGTTTTGCTGCTGTAAAAATTACGTTCTGTATAGAAACTTTATTTAGTTGTTTTGGAGTTTTTCGAAGTCTTTCATTTGTTTTCTTTTTGGATCTTTGCTTGTATGCTTATGTATGTTATTGCTTGCTTACGTTAGATCATCCGGAGTGCGAAGCTTGCTACTACGAATCTTTACAGTTCAACGAACGTCAGCAAGGCAAGTTCACACTTTGATCATAATTTTCAATACCCAGTTTTTACTATGCATTAGTTTCACCCTCAAAGATTGCATGAGTAGGATTGGGAACATGTGGTTATGCTATGTAGTTCATGTGGTAGGAACCTATGACCTTTGATCACCCCGGGAATATTCGTTATATCATATATTGCTT
The DNA here is from genome assembly GCA_032464435.1 of Aegilops umbellulata. Taxonomy (NCBI): domain Eukaryota; kingdom Viridiplantae; phylum Streptophyta; class Magnoliopsida; order Poales; family Poaceae; genus Aegilops; species Aegilops umbellulata. Next base: position 480,293,035 of record CP136056.1, read on the forward strand.
AGCCATGCTCGTAGACGGGGATTGGTATGTGTGATTCATGCAAGTTGCGAGAGATAATAATTTTGGGATAACCTAAGGTGGCAACTTTAATACACATCTGGGTGGACTGTTTGGGGCACCTGAAGAAACTAGTGCTTGCCCAAGGGGAATCCTAGAGTACCCGTGTGATTTACCCTAGGTCCGCCACCCAGGCTCAAAGGGATCATAAGATATTTCATGCCTAGAAACTTTCGTGTGCAGCCACAAGCCATTATGGGCTCTGGCATAGTTGAGTAAGTTGTGTGACCTCCTTCCGTGGTAGACTAGCTGATGTAGGGGAAACTAGGTGTACCGGTCTATCCAGGGTTAAGGGGAAACGCTTCTGAAAGGCTATGTCTCGATCTTCCGATCATGGAGGTGGTCGAGTCTTGTGGGGAAAAATGCGCAAACCTATGCAGAGTGTACAAACTAATCATGATTTGCCGTGTCCCCGGGTATGGACAACTTGAGTATCTAGAAGTGAATTATTGGTTGATCTCATCACTCTATTTAATGAAATTATTGGGTTAATAATAACTTGGAAATGTTTGGTTTGAGTTGGAGGAACCTTCTCAGTAATGGCATTTTAACTTAGTAGTAATAAAAAAAATTATTCCTTTGTTGTAGGGAAAAATTGGCTTTATGCAAAAATTAAACTTAGAGCGTCCACCAGCTAAATTTGCATATAGAGACAGTCTTTTCATTTATTGGTGTGAAATTGCCAGCATATTCCATGTGCTGACCTACACGGCCGCAACGTCTCATGTTGCAGACTTTTCCGACGAAGATTAAAGGTGCGATAGGTCGTTGTTCTGCACTCAGTTTGCCGTGGAGTTGGATGGACTCATTTACCTTTGAAGCTTCCGCAGTTATTTTTATTTAGATGGCCTTTGGCCATATTATTGTAATAAATACTCTTTTGAGAACCTCGATGTAATAAAGTGTGATTGAACTCTGTTATAATTCCTCGAGTACTGTGTGTGTCAGCATACCGATCCAGGGATGACACTTACGCACAGAGACTTCGATCCATTTTGGGTCGGGTCGCTACAACCTTCTATCACAGATCCGAAGGCAAGACATTCGTTGCTAAGAATGGATCCTTTCTAGAGAAGGAGTTTCTCTCGAAAGAAGTGAGTGGGAGGAAAGTAGAACTTGATAAGGTAATTGAACCTTCTCCCTTATTGGGAAGTAGTTCATCACAGAAATCTGTTCCTGTGACCACTACACCAATTAGTGAGGAAGCTAATGATGATGATCATGTAACTTCAGATCAAGTTACTACCGAATCTCGTAGGTAAACCAGAGTGAGATCTGCACCAGAGTGGTACGGTAATCCTGTTCTGGAAGTCATGTTACTAGAACATGACGAACTTGCGAACTATGAGGAAGCGATGATGAGCCCAGATTCCGCGAAATGGTTTGAGGCCATGAAATCTGAGATATGATCCATGTATGAGAACAAAGTATGGACTTTGATGGATTTGCCCGATGATCGGCAAGCCATAGAAAATAAATGGATCTTCAAGAAGACGGACGCTGATAGTAGTGTTACTATCTACAAAGCTAGAATTGTCGCAAAAGGTTTTTGACAAGTTCAAGGTGTTGACTACGATGAGAGTTTCTCACTCGCATCTATGCTTAAGTCTGTCCGAATCATGTTAGCAATTGCCACATTTTATGAAATCTGGCAAATGGATAAAACAAAACTTCATTCCTTAATGGATTTATTAAAGAAGAGTTGTATATGATGCAACCAGAAGGTTTTGTGAATCCTAAAGGTGTTAACAAAATATGCAAGCTCCAATGATCCATCTATGGACTGGTGCAAGCATCTCGGAGTTGGAAAATACTCTTTGATAAGTTGATCAAAGCATATAGTTTTATACAGACTTGCGGTGAAGCCTGTATTTACAAGAAAGTGAGTGGGAGCACTACAACATTTCTGATAAGTATATGTAAATGACATATTGTTGATCGGAAATAATGTAAAATTATTCTGTGAAGCATAAAGGAGTATTTGAAAGGAGTTTTTCGAAGAAGGACCTCGGTGAAGCTGCTTACATATTGAGCATCAAGATCTATAGAGATAGATCAAGACGCTTGATAAGTTTTTCAATAAGTACATACCTTGACAAGATTTTGAAGTAGTTCAAAATGGAACAGTCAAAGAAAGAGTTCTTGCGTGTGTTAGAAGGTGTGAAATTGAGTAAGACTCAAAACCCGACCTCGGCAAAAGATAGAAAGAGAATGAAAGTCATTCCCTATGCCTTGGCCATAGGTTCTATAAAGTATGCCATATCTATTGTATATCCTACATTGTGTTTAGCAAGGGAATACAATAGTGATCTAGGAGTAGATCACTGGACAGCGGTCAAAATTATCCTTAGTGAAATAAGGATATGTTTCTCGATTATGGACGTGACAAAAAGGTTCGTCGTAAAAGGTTACGTCGATACAAGTTTTGACACTAATCTAGATGACTCTAAGTCTCAATCTAGATACATATTAAAGGTGGGAGCAATTAGCTAAAGTAGCTCCGTGCAGAGCATTGTAGACATAGTAAGTTGCAAAATACATACGGATCTGAATTTTGGCAGACCCGTTGACTAAGCTTCTCTCACAAGCAAAACATGATCACACCTTAGTACTCTTTGGGTGTTAATCACATAGCGATGTGAACTAGATTACTGACTCTAGTAAACCCTTTGGGTGTTGATCACATATCGATGTGAACTATGGGTGTTAATCACATGGTGAATTGAACTATTGCTGGTAAATCACATGGCAATGTGAACTAGATTATTGACTCTAGTGCAAGTGGGAGACTGAAGGAAATATGCCCTAGAGGCAATACTAGAGTTATTATTTATTTCCTTATTTCATGATAAATGTTTATTATTCATGCTAGAATTGTATTAACCGGAAACATAATACATGTGTGAATACATAGACAAACAGAGTGTCACTAGTATGCCTCTACTTGACTAGCTCGTTAATCAAAGATGGTTATGTTTCCTAACCATGAACAAAGAGTTGTTATTTGATTAACGAGGTCACATCATTAGTTGAATGATCTGATTGACATGACCCATTCCATTAGCTTAGCACCAGATCGTTTAGTATGTTGCTATTGCTTTCTTCATGACTTATACATGTTCCTATGACTATGAGATTATGCAACTCCCGTTTGCCGGAGGAACACTTTGTGTGCTACCAAACGTCACAACATAACTGGGTGATTATAAAGGAGCTCTACAGGTGTCTCCAAAGGTAGATGTTGGGTTGGCGTATTTCGAGATTAGGATTTGTCACTCCGATTGTCGGAGAGGTATCTCTGGGCCCTATCGGTAATGCACATCACATAAGCCTTGCAAGCATTGAAACTAATGTGTTAGTTGTGAGATGATGTATTACGGAACGAGTAAACAGACTTGCCAGTAACGAGATTGAACTAGGTATTGAGATACCGATGATCGAATCTCGGGCAAGTAACATACCGATGACAAAGGGAACAACGTATGTTGTTATGCGGTCTGACCAATAAAGATCTTCATAGAATATGTAGGATCCAATATGGGCATCCAGGTCCCGCTATTGGTTATTGACCGGAGACATGTCTCGGTCATGTCTACATTGTTCTCGAACCGTAGGGTCCGCACGCTTAAGGTTACGATGACAGTTATTATGAGTTTATACATTTTGATGTACCGAAGATTGTTCGGAGTTCCGGATGTGATCACGGACATGACGAGGAATCTCGAAATGGTCGAGACATAAAGATTGATATATTGTATGACTATATTCGGACACCGGAAGGGTTTCGGAAAGGTATCGGATAAAAACGGAGCATCGGGGGGTTACCGGAACCCCCCGGGGGGTTAATGGGCCTCATGGGCCTAATGTGGAGAAGAGGAAGGGGCTGCCAGGGCAGGCCGCGCGCCCCCTCTCCCCCCAGTCCGAATTGGACAAGGAGGGAGGGGCGGCGCCCCCCCCCTTTCCTATTCTCCCTCCACCTCTCCTAGTTGGACAAGGAACGGGAGGGGAGTCCTACTCCCGGTAGGAGTAGGACTCCTCCTGCGCGCCACCATAGGGCCGGCTGCACCCCCCTTGGATCCTTTATATACGGGGGCACGGGGGGCACCCCATGACGCACAAGTTGATCTTCGTGATCGTTCCTCAGCCGTGTGCGGTGCCCCCCTCCACCATATTCCACCTCGGTCATATTGTCACGGTGCTTAGGCGAAGCCCTGCGTCAGTAGTTCATCAAGATCGTCACCACGCCGTCGTGCTGACGAAACTCTTCCCCGAGAGCTTTGCTGGATCGGACCCCGGAGAACGTCATCAAGTTGTACGTGTGTCAAGAACTCGGAGGCGCCGGAGTAACGGCGCTTGGATCGGTCGGATCGGGAGGAGGACGTACGACTACTTCCTCTACGTTGTGTCAACACTTCCGCTTCGGTCTACGAGGGTACGTAGACAACACTCTCCCCTCTCGTTGCTATGCATCACCATGATCTTGCGTGTGCGTAGGAAAATTTTGAAATTTCTACGTTCCCGAACACGCAACACCCGAGAAAGAGATTCAAGAGACCACCCTTCCCGGCAAGGAGACAAGCAGTGAGTGGATTATGTACTTTGGCAAAGCTTTCTCACTCCAAGGTGCTGGTGCTGGCGTGCTACTCGTCGCACCCACCGGAGAGCACCTCAAGTACGTAATCCAGATGCACTTTCCCCAGGAAAAATCAACGAACAATACGGCGGAGTATGAGGGGTTGCTTGCCGGTCTCAGGATAGCGTCAGACCTCAGAATCAAGAAGCTCATCATTAGAGGTGATTCACAGCTCGTCGTCAAGCAACTTAACAAGGATTACCAAAGCCCACTGATGGAGCCCTGCGTGAATGAAGTGAGGAAGTTGGAAGAACGTTTCGACGGCCTACAAGCAGAGCATGTTCCCCGAGTGGAGAACGGCGTTGCCGATGACTTGTCGAAACGTGCTGCCCCCAAGTTGCCTGTGGAACCAGGTACCTTTGTACTTCAGTTAACTCAGCCATCCGTTGAGCCATCAGCAAGGCAGAACAAGCGAAGGAAGACAAGCCGCGGCAAGTACCTCCCTGCCGAGCTCCTAGGAGCCGCCGGCAAGGAGGTTGCCAGGTACCCCAAGCTTGCTGACGGGCAACTACCTCCAACAGGGCCCCAGGCCCTGACCGTAGAGGCAGCCGCCCCTACGGCCGAAGATGTGCCTTTGGTCCTTGCCGTCGAGCCCCAGGCTCCGGCATGGGTGCAGCCCACCGTCCGTTTCCTCCAAATAGGAGAGCTCCACGAGGAGCAGGAAGAAGCAGAGAAGGTAGCCCGTCGGTCCAACATGTACTAGTTTGTGGATGATAACCTGTATAGAAGGAGGCCAAACGATGTGAGGCTGAAGTGCATTCCTCAAGAAGATGGACTAGAGCTGTTGGCAGAGATATATGGAGGTGTATGTGGCTCCCACACAGGGTCAAGGGCCCTTGCCGGCAAGGCATTCCGGCAAGGTTTCTTCTGGCCCATAGCCCTCCAGGATGCAGCTGCACTAGTAACCAAGTGTGAAGCGTGTCAGTTCCATTCGAAGAAGCTTCATCAACCAACTCAAGCCCTTCAAACAATCCCCCTCTCCTAGCCATTTTCGGTCTGGGGGCTCGACATACTGGGCCCTTTTCCCCGTATTGTCGGGGGCTTTGAGTACTTGTACGTCGCAATCGACAAGTTCACAAAGTGGCCCGAAGTGGAGGCAGTGAGGAAGCTGACAACACAGTCAACCGTCAAGTTCTTCAAGGGGATAGTTTGCCGTTGTGGTGTGCCTAACAGGGTCATCTTCGACAACGGCACACAGTTCACAAGCCGCACCTTCATGCAATACATCCAGGACCTCGGTAGCAATGTCTATTTCACTTCTGTGGCACACCCACGGAGCAACGGCCAGGCGGAGAGGGCAAATGCTAAAGTACTGCAAGGCCTGAGGACAAAGACTTTTGATAGGCTGCACAAGTGTGGAAGGCACTGGATTGATAAGTTGCCGGTGGTTCTTTGGTCGATCAGAACGATGCCAAATCGAGCCACTGGCCAGACACCCTTTGCCCTGGTATACGGGACATAAGCAGTTCTCCCCACGGAACTCACATATAGGTCACCTCGAGTGCTCGCTTATGACGAGCTTGAGCAAGAGCAGTTGCCGCAAGATGAAGCGACACTCCTTGAGGAAGATCGTCTTCAGGCGGCTGTGCGAGCTACACGCTACCAGCAAACCTTGCGTCGCTACCATAGCCGCAAGGTTCATGCCCGAAGTCTTGAGGAAGGCGACCTTGTTCTTCGGTGCATTCAGTCTGCCAAGAATTCCAACAAGTTGATGCCGAAGTGGGAAGGCCCTTATCGGGTAATACGAGTCACCAGGCCTGGCACAATCTTCCTGGAGACCGAAGATGGTAAACCCGTGAGCAACTCCTGGAACATTGAACATCTTCGTAAGTTTTGCCCATGAGGCACGGTTGCCGGGCCTCCCGGCAAACCACCTTTTGTACAAGCCTTGCCGACAAGGCATGTAACCCTTTGTACAAAGCCAGGCGCAGACTCTGAGCATAAATAAATGAAGCACTTGTGCCCTTAGTTTTAGCATGCATGCTAGGTTAAGTCCCTCTCTTTGATAGGGTTGATACTGCTCAGCGGCAACTAACCCGTAGCATAGAGTTCGGGTGTGTGTCTTTCCGTCCTTTCCAGTTCTTTCTTTGGTTCGCAGGCTGCACAGGCGTTTCTGCCAGGCCACTTAAGAGCAGGGAGATGGATTGACATCCTCGACCCCAACAAGGTTGCCGGGGGCTGCAGATTCAGATAAGTCTTTTATCCCCTGTTATACATTTCTGTATGGAACTGGGACGTATGGAGCCTCGTTTATTCCTGGGCCACCGTGCTCCCCCTTTCCTGTGCCCAAGAACTATTCTTTGGGCCGGAACTTGGTTGTAGTTGTGGTGACAAGAAAGCAAACGAAGGGCATAATCCTACTGGGCACCTGCCTCCGCCGAGAGCGTGAGTATGGTCGTGCCATGAAGTGAGGGGACGGCAAGGCCTTTTGCCGGGCGACGAAGTTTATCTTAGAAATAACAAGGATTCATTCCTTGGCATGGGACTCAGTCACGCACAAAGAATCCGGCAAGCACCCTTTTCCATTAATACGTTCCAAACAGGTACAGTTCATACGGAATTTAAACATGAGCATGGGGATTACAAGGTTTAAACCTAACAAGCGCCCGCAGGCTTAAAAACTAAAAAAGGATAAGATGCCCGTAATCCCTTTCTTGTCCCTCTCCTCAGGAAACGGATCAGGATAAGCGGGAGGGCAAAAGGGGCGCCTAGGCGAGGTACGAGCAGCAGAAGACACCAAGAGAAGGCTGGTGATGACGGTGCCGGGGGAGAGGCCGAAAGATGAGGCAGTAGGCCGGCAATACGTGACGAAGGTGTCTGTGCCATCGTACTCTGATTTGACGGCCCGCCACCCGCCTTCTTCGCCTTCTCCGGCCCTCTAGCGCCAGCCACCGGAAGTAGCGGCCCCGAGAAGTTCAAGGAGCTGGCGGTGCAAATGGTGGTGCTGCCGGTGTTGCCGAGGGTCGGTGTGTCTGACGCCTAGTCGGACCCGTCATCCTCCCGACCGCTACCCTCGTCGACATCGTCGCTGTCCTCCTCATCGCTGTCTCTCGAGGAGGAGCTTCCATCATCGGTCGAGCTCTTTGCACAACACCCTAGCATGTGACCCGAGCGCCCAAAGACCTCGATGGAGAGTAGGTCGCTCTCCACTAGCTTGAAGCAGAGGACGTGCCCATCCATCAGGAAATGGGCACGTGCGAAGGTTTTCTAGCCCCGACGAAGGAGCATCACATGAGGGGCGGGAAACCTTGTGTTCACCCACATGTCATCGTGGCAACACCCCTTCACGTGGAGCCTCGGCCACGGTGGCCGGTCGATCTCTAGGACCCTCACGAACACCTCGGGAAGGCGAAGGCGGCTGTGCGGCGGCCCATGCAGCTATAGAATAAACTCGAGCACTGTGTCCCCAACGTGGCCACTCACAACGTAGGAGGAGATGGTGGAGGAGATGGCGACAGAGATGGAGACGACGCAGGCATCCCCCTTCCACGCCCACCTCCGCCTCTGCCTCGGCCAGCTCGCCGACCGCGGCCCCGTCCGGTGCCCCCACCTCGAGCATGGCCTTCGGCTTGGGCATCTGGCTCTTCCTTGACCGCCGCAGCTCTCTGGCGGGAGAAAGACCTGGTCGCCTCCGCGGAAGAATGGTCGCGGCCACGCCCTCTCGCCATGACAGTGGATGAAGAATGGCGACAAAGGGGAGGCGCAGGGAGATGCTCGTCGTCCTACCCCGAAGTTCCCTTTTTATAGTTGGACGGGGAAGGCCAAAAGACTAGCTCTACGCCTCTGAAGAGCCCGCTCAGGTACGGCTCATTAAGTGGCAATGAGCAAGGCCATTGACCGCCCTCCTCACCCAATCAAAGGCACATGAGTATCGGCCCCCGCACGCCTTCCCATATTCCATGCGTCTGTCACCTACCCCACGCCGTGCATGCGGTGTAGGTGGTGCAAGGGGAAGGCGTAGTGGCAAACGTGGAACAACGATTCCAAGGTAGAGAGAGTAAATGGGCGGCGGCCCTGCAGTTTTAAAAGGACACGCAAGCTGCCTCTTTACTATTCACCATGGGATGACGTGAGCATGCTACGGTCATTCCACACATGACCCCCACGTCACGCATTGAACACGGGTCATGGGGGAGCGCAGCAAGCGAGGGAATTACTGCAGTAAAAACACCAGCGCTCGTGCGCCCGCGCACCGTTCTAGGCCTGGCCAAATAACGCCCCGCGCTTATATGTGGCCCAGGCCCGGTAGCTCCTGTAGGTGTACAAAAGTAGGGGTCCCTTTTTGTCACCCTTTACTTGTGCGCGGGCAGTCGCAACCCCATCCCGTGGCCACACTTGGCGGGCAGAACCGCAGAAGAAGCCAAGGTTACAAGAGCAACGCCAATCCAGAAACACGAAGAACAGAAGGGCGAGGTGGACTCCCCCGGCAAGGCCCTTGCCAGGGCGGCCTCCATAGCCCCGGCAAGAACCTTACCGGGGCAACTTTTCCAATTCCAGCGGGGCTACCACCCTTGATCCTAAGAGTTCTGACGCCCTCAACACATTGGAACCAAATCTCGGGAGGCGCCTCCATGGTGGTGTGCAGATCTTTCTGAATACCAAGAACATACAAAGACTAGATGAGAATCGGAAGATGAAGATCCTCGGCAAGATCCTTGCCGAGGATACCGGCGAGACCCCCCATCAAGACCCTTGCCGGGGACGCCCACGACACCGCGGCAAGATCCTTGCCGGGACCCCGGCAAGACTCTTGCAGAAGATATCCGCGGGGCCACAGCCAGGCCCCCACCTGCCAAGACTCCACCACCGTTCCCACACAGTTGCCAGCCCACCAACTAGGCGAGCACCTGCATGGCGACGTGCGGCCTCTAGGCCAACTCAGCAAGCACCTACGTGGTGGCATGCAGATCTTCATGATGACTCTGCCACCGCACCAACTCAGCAGCCAGCCAACCAGCATGGCACTACCCGCCTCGTCGGCTCGGACGCGCGTCGAGGCCAGGCGAGGCGGCGGCAGTTGGGACGAGCTTCCTCATCGTCCCTGATAAAGCAAGAAGGGCACGTCGACAGCGCATTAAATGTGTTTATCCTACGGTGCCAGAGGATAGACTCGACTACTGTACAACTTTCCACCTCCTGTGTGCCAATGTGGCAGCCCCTTTATCTATAAAAGGAGGCCCGCGGCCTACTGGAAAAGGATTCGGACTTTTTAGACCCTGCATGCTTTGTAGCTAGTCCAAGAACACCAGGTCAACATAAACCAGCAGGAGTAGGGTATTACGCATCACTTGCGGCCCGAACCTGGATAATCCCTTGATACGTCTCCATCGTATCTACTTTTCCAAACACTTTTGCCCTTGTTTTGGACTCTAACTTGCATGATTTGAATGGAAATAACCCGGACTGACGTTGTTTTCAGCAGAATTGCCATGGTGTTACTTTTGTGCAGAAATAAAAGTTCTCGGAACCTAAAACTTCATGGAGAATATTTTTGGAATTAATAAAAATACTAGCGAAAGAATCAAGACCAGGGAGCCCACACCCTGTCCACGAGGGTGGGGGACGTGCCTACCCCCCTGGGCGCGCCCCCTGCCTCGTGGGCCCCCTGGTGCTCCACCGACCTCAACTCCAACTCTATATATTCATGTTTGGGAGAAAAAAATCAGAGAGAAGGATTCATCACATTTTACAATACAGAGCTACCGCCAAGCCCTAATGTCTCTCAGGAGGGCTGATCTAGAGTCCGTTCAGGGCTCCGGAGAGGGGAACCCGTCGCCGTCGTCATCATCAACCTTCCTACATCACCAATTTCATGATGCTCATTCCCGTGCGTGAATAATTCCATCATAGGCTTGCTGGACGGTGATGGGTTGGATGAGATTTATCATGTAATCTAGTTAGTTCTATTAGGGTTTGATCCCTAGTATCCATTATGTTCTAAGATTGATGTTGATATGACTTTGCTATGCTTAATGCTTGTCACTAGGGCCCGAGTGCCATGATTTCAGATCTGAACCTATTATGTTTTCATGAATATGTGTGAGTTCTTTATCCTATCTTGCAAGTCTATAGTCACCTATTAGGTGTTATGATCCGTTAACCCCGACGTGACAATAATCAGGATACTTACTGGTGATGACCGTAGTTTGAGGAGTTCATGTATTCACTTAGTGATAATGCTTTGGTCTGGTGCTCTATTAAAAGGAGGCTTTAATATCCCTTAGTTTCCAATAGAACCCCGCTGCCACGGGAGGGTAGGACAAAAGATGTCATGCAAGCTCTTTTCCATAAGCACGTATGACTATATTCGGAATACATGCCTACATTACATTGGTGAACTGGAGCTAGTTCTGTGTCACCCTATGTTATAGCTGTTGCATGAGGAATTGCATCCGGTATAATTCTCCATCACCAATCCAATGCCTACGAGCTTTTCACATATTGCTCTTTGCTTAGTTACTTTTCCGTTGCCATTGCTACAATTACTACAAAACTATTACTCTTACTTTTGCCACCGTTACCGTTACTTCCATACTTGCTACTAAATACTTTGCTGCAGATATTAAGTTATCCAGGTGTGGTTGAATTGACAACTCAACTGCTAATACTTGAGAATATTCTTTGGCTCCCCTTGTGTCGAATCAATAAATTTGGGTTGAATACTTTACCCTCGAAAACTGTTGCGATCCCCTATACTTGTGAGTTATCAAGACTATTTTCTGGCGCCGTTGTCGGGGAGCATAGCTCTATTCTTTGAGTCACTTGGGATTTATATCTGTTGATCACTATGAGGAACTTGAAAGACGAAAAAACGAAGATTTATCCCTCAACTACGAGGGGAGGTAAGGAACCGCCATTTAGCTCTGCACTTGATTCACCTTCTGTTTTGAGTAAGCTTGCGACACCTAAACCTGCTTCTTCCATTAATTCCAATATGTCGCATGTAATTGATGATGCCACTTCTGCTATGCATGATACTTATGATGAAACTACTTCTATGCTCAATAATACTGTGCCACTAGGTGAATTTCTTGATGAACAATGTAGCGATCTGACCTCAAACGGTCAAATCTCTGTGCTTAAGTGTCATCCCTGGATCGGTAATGCTGACACGCACAGTACTTGAAGGATTTATAACAGAGTGCAATCACACACTTATTACATCGAATGTCTGAGAAGAGAACTTATTACAATAATATGGCTTAAGGCCATCTAAATAAGATAACAGCGGAAGGCTTGGAAGGTAATGTGAGTCCATCAACTCCAACGGCATAGCTAACTGCATGACAACGACCTAACGCACTTTACTCTCTTCATCTGAAAAGTCTGCAACATGATATATTGCAGCCCGAAACGGGTCAGCACATGGAATATGCTGGCAATATAACACAGTAGAGCAATGAACAGAATAAATGCTATCACTACATGCATATATGACTGGTGGAGGATCTATAGTTATAATGTTTTTGCGAAAAGCCAATTTTTTGCTACATCAAAGGAATAAATTTTATTTAACTATCATGGTAGTTGATAAACATTGAGAATGGTACCCCCAACGCAATCCCAATTAAAAAGTAATTAATAACCCAACAAAATAGTTTAGAGTGATGAGATCAACATGATAATACAAGAACCAGATACTCAAGTTGTCCATAAACCGGGACACTACTAACCATGATTAGTTTGTACACTCTGCAGAGGTTTGCGCACTTTTCCGCACAAGACTCGATCTCCTCCGTTGGATTTATCGCACTACATGGTGTTTGAGAAACGGATGACCGAGACACAGTCTTTCAGAAGCATTAACTCTTTACTCTGGGTAGAAAGTTACACCTACTTTCCCCTACATCTACTAGCCTACCACTGAAAGAGGTCATGCAACATACTCAACTATGCTAGAGCCCATAATAGCTTGTGGCTGCACACAGAAGTTTCTAGCATGAATAATCTTATGATCCCTTTGAGCCTGGGTGGCGAACCATAGGATGATCACACTGGTTCCCTGGGATCTCCTAGGACAACACTGGTATATCCCCAGGTGTCCAGGCAAGCCACTGGTATATCCCAAGGGTACCCCAACCAATCCACCCAGATGTGTATTAAAGTAGCCACCTTAAGTTTCCCTTAGATAATATTACCCTCGCAACTTTCATGAATTCTCTCAAATCGAACCACGTCTACGAGCATAGCATAGCAGTATAAGCATAACGTAGTAACACCCAGGGGTTTGAATGCAAGACAATAGGTTCCTACCTCATCAACTACTTCCCAATACCCACATGTTATCAAATCCTAACCATGCAATGTTTGAGGGTTGAAACTAATGCATAAAAATTGGGTATGAAAAGTATGATCAAAGTGTGAACTTGCCTCGTACTGTTGATGAAGATGATTCGTACTGATATTTCTATTCATCACACTCCGTTCAATCTATCATAAGCAAGCAATAGTAACCCCACATAAGCAATGATGCAAAAAGGATCGAAGAAGGGATCTCGGAAAACTTCAAAAACAAACAAACCACTCTTGCGAGAGAAATCAATTTCTAAGAGTACCAAAATTAACTGAATTTGGCTTTATCAGAAAGTTTACGTCGAGAGCTTCGATTTGCAAAAAGAATCAACTCAAACGGAGCTATAAAACTCGAGTTATGATCAAAAGAAGTTTGAATTCAAATATGTTTAAAATAAAATTTTAAATTTTCAAAATATGTTCAAGTTGATTATCTGGATAGAGGGGATCATAATGAAGAAGTGGGCATTGGTTTTGTTGGATTTGGAAAAATGGTTTAAAAGTTGTGCTAGTTTGAAAAGCAGGGACCAAACTGTAAAGAAAGTAATTGCATCTAGGTCCCTGGCCGAAATTAAAACAGAAAAAAACTATCGAGCGAACGCTCGCTACCGAAACTAATCTAAAGAATCTGTTTGCTGTAGAACCTAAACGAATGAATCGTTCGCTACAGAACCTAAACGAACGAATCGTTCGCCAAATACCCTAACTAAATGATAAAACCGGCTAAAAACAAAACCAAAGAAAACCTAAAAAGAATAAACCGTTCCGGGGCGGTTTAGTACCGGTTCGGGCGGTTTTCTTCAAAAACCGGCGGCGGATCGGCTCGAGCGGCCGCGGCGGATCGGCAGCACCGGCGAGCGGCTCTGGCGGCAGCGAGGCTGGGCGAGGTGGTGCGGGGTGGCGCGGGCGAGGCTAGCGGTGGCACGGCTGATGCGGAGTGCGACGGCGACGGTGCGGCGTGGTGGCGGCGACGAAGTGCGGCGGCGTGGCGGCAAGATCGTGGCGGTGGCGGCGCATTGGGAGGCGGCAGCGGCGCTGCGCGAGAAGAGGAGGGGGGTCGAGGGCGCGACTTTTAAGGAAGGGAGGGGGCCGGGCTTGGAGGAGGGGCAAGGGAGGCGGTGGCGGAAGGCCGGGTGAAGCACGGCGGTGGCGATGCGTGCGCGCTCGGGAGTCGGGGACAAAGGCGGTGGCGCGCTGGGCTTTGGCCTGGCTTCGGCTGGGCCGACCCAGTCGGGGAGAGAAAGTTTTTTTCCAGATGGAAATAAAATTAAATAGCAAAATAGTAAAAGTTTTATATAGCATATTATATATCAAAATTTTTAGAAAAAGATTTTCTACAACGTAAACATTTTTCTAACGTCAAATAAAATACACAAAATTTTAAATAAATCAAAGAGTGCTACTGGTGCAATAAAACCCAGCAAAAATCATTTTAAAAATACCAAAATGATTTCAAATTTATTTCTCTCCAATTTTCTATTGTAGGGAATCATTTTACCCTAATTTCTATATATTTTCTTTTTGGAGAAAAATAATTTGGATAAAACCAAATAACTCCAAATTAAAAATAATTTCAAAAGGACTTTAAATTTGATCCTTTTAAACTTCCAACTCATATTGCATATGTTTTGAAGAAGTCATTTTATCTTCTCTCATGAAAATCATTGAGTTGCTTAAAGTTTCTGAATTTAAAATATTGCCAAATGAAATTCAAATCTTTTCAAAAAACCCTTTTCATTTATTTAAATGGAAGAAGTCATATCATCTTCTCTCTAGGGTTTTGTATTTGAAAAGAATTTGAATTCACGGAGATCATAAATGCAAAAATGAAAGTTTGGGAAAGTCCTTTTATTCCCTCAAATTTAACTTTGAAAAGTTTCAGTTTCACTCACTTTCAGTCAATCAATCACACAACAATCAAACAAACAATCAAAACTATTTATTTATTATAACATTCCAAAATTTAGAATTTTGGGATGTTACAAACAACTTGCTAGGGCTAGAGAGAATGAAATTATTGAAACTGATAATATTGATGAAAGTGATGATGAAGATTCTCCACCGAGATATGAATTGTCTGTTGTGCCTGAGGGTTATGTTATGGATGAAGAAACTGTTAGAGACTTTCTTGCTTGCAATGATAGATATGATCTCAAGAAATTATTACCTAAGCTGAAAGAAAAATCTTTGAATGATAGAATAAAATATGACCCTGCTTTTGCTACTTCACCTATCTGTATTTCCGATAAGTATTATGATTTCTTTGTCGACCCTAAGATAATTACTTTGGTTGAATCTGATCCTTTTATTGGCTATGAATCTGAAACTGTTGTGGCCCATCTTACTAAATTAAATGATATAGCCACCCTATTCACTAACAATAAGAAAACTCGTTACTACTATATCCTTAAATTATTTCCATTCTCATTAAAGGGTGATGCTAAAACATGGTTTAATTCTCTTGATCCTGGTTGTGTGCGTAGTCCCAAGGATATGACTTATTACTTCTCTGCTAAATATTTCCCCGCTCATAAGAAACAAGATGCTTTGAGGGAAATATATATTTTTTTGCAAATTGAAGAAGAGAGTCTCCCATAAGCTTGGGGGAGGCTTCTCCAATTACTTAATGCTTTGCCTGATCATCCTCTCAAGAAAAATGAAATACTTGATATCTTTTATAATGGACTAACCGATGCTTCTAGAGACCACCTGGATAGTTGTGTTGGTTGTGCTTTCAGGGAAAGAACTGTTGATCAAGCTGAATTGCTATTGAATAATATGTTGACTAATGAAAATAATTGGACACTTCCAGAACCAACTCCTAGGCCAACTCCGAAGAAAAGGGGTATTCTATTTCTTAGTCCTAAAGATAAGCAAGAGGCAAAGAAGTCTATGAAAGAAAAAGGTATTAAACCTGAAGATGTTAAGAATTTACCATCTATTGAAGAAATACATGGTCTTGATAACCCGACACATGTAGTAAAGGTAAATTCTCTCTATAGATTTGATGAAGGTGATATTCCTTGTTATAAGTCTGCTAGCCAATGCTTAGATGAGTTTGATAATTTTATTGTTAAACAAGAAAACTTCAATGCTTATGTTGGTACACAATTGAAACGTAATGCTTATATGATTGAACACTTGAGTGATTATATGTCTAGAGTTAAAGGTGAACTTAAACTCATTAGTAAACATGCTTCTATGGTTACCACTCAAGTAGAACAAGTGCTTAAAGCTCAAAATGATTTGCTCAATGAATTAAATAACAAGAAAAATGATAATGATGTTAGAGTTATGACTAGAGGGGGTAAAATGACTCATGAACCTTTGTATCCTGAGGGCCACCCTAAGAGCATTGAGCAGGATTCTCAAAGAACTAATGTTGATGCACCTAGTCTTTCTAAAAAGAAGAAAAAGAAAAATGATAGGACTTTGCATGCTTCTATTGAACCTGTTGACACACCTGAGAATCCCAATGATATTTCTATTTCTGATGCTGAAACACAATCTGGTAATGGATATGAACCTAGTGATAATATTAATGATGATGTTCATGTTGGTGCTCGACCTAGCAATAACAATGATGTAGGGATTGAACCCGCTGTTGATCTTGATAACCCACAATCAAATAATCAACGTTATGATAAAAGAGACTTTGTTGCTAGGAAGCACGGTAAAGAAAGAGAACCATGGGTTCAGAAACCCATGCCTTTTCCTCCTAAACCATCCAAGAAAAAGGATGATGAGGATTTTGAGCGCTTTGCTGAAATGATTAGACCTATCTTTTTGGGTATGCGTTTGACTGATATGCCTAAAATGAATCCTTATGCTAAGTATATGAAGGATATTGGTACAAATAAAACAAAGATACCGGAAGCTGAAATTTCCACCATGGTTGCCAATTATACTTTTAAGGGTGGAATACCAAAGAAACTTGCACTACAAAAAAAAGACACATCCATGACATTTTGGGCCGAATGAATTTTTTTCTGTCATATATATGACACTTCTATGACGATAATTGTGACAAAACCCGGTATCATCATAGATGTGGTGGGCTCCTACTTCTATGACAAAAAATCATGACAAAAAATGGGCTTTTCGTCCTGGGCGGGCCGGAGACGCAGCTGCATGACATTCTTTGGGCCGTCCATGACAGAAAAAAAGGGGTAGAAGCGAGGGGGAGGAAAATTTCGAGGAGTTCCCGGTTACGGTGGGAGGTCGGGGGCCAAACGATGCACGTTTCTCTCATACACGTACGCGCGTGTGTGCGAGGCGTTGGCTCTAACTGAACCCGAGCGAGGCGTTGGGATCTAACTGAACCCGAGCGATTGCACTGCAGGCTACGCGTTACTGAACCCGAGCGATCGATCGATGGCTGTTAACTGAACCCGATCGAGCGATTCCTTCGCTACTGGTACTAACTGAAGCCGATCGATGGGATGAACAGTGAGCATTGCGGGGTGTTTGGGTGAACAGTGAGCGGTGGCGTTGCCTCTGGATGAACAGGACCCCGTGGTGTGGTGGATGGCTGGATGAACAGTAGACGATGGAGGGGTGCCCGTGGAGGGGTGGATGAACAGGACCCCGTGGTGTGGAGGGCTGGATGAATAGTAGACGGTGGAGGGGTGGTTGAATAGGACCCCATGGTGTGGAGGGTTGGATGAACAGTAGACGGTGGAGGGGTGGTTGAACAAGACCCCGTGGTGTGGAGAGCTGGATGAACAGTGGACGGTGGAGGGGTGGTTGAACAGTAGCTGGTGGAGTAGCGCGCGGTGGAGGCTGGATGAACAGGAGCCCGTGGAGGCTGGAGGAGGTCGACGGTGGATGAACAGTAGCTCGTGGAGGCTAGAGGGGGTCAACGGTGGAGATGAACAGTATCTCGTGGAGTCCCGTTTTGCGGTACGCCACACCCCTCCTAATGAACAGGACCCCCGTTTCGACCGTAGAGCTCCAACACAAGTCCGTTTCCTCCATTTTGCGGTACGCCACACCCCTTCCGATCAACAGGACCCGCGTTTTGACCGTAGGAGGTCCGTTTCCTCCGTTTTGTGGTACGCGACCCCTTCCGATCAACAGGACCCCGTTCCGAACGTAGGAGGTCCGTTTCCTCTGTTGTGCGGTACGCCAGGCCTCGTTTCCATCGCCTGTTCCGTCCAAGCCCTCCCGATGAACACGACCACGCATTTCGTTCCAACCCAGCCGGTTGGCTCCCACGCGTTTCGTTGCCTCCCGATGAACACGACGCATTCCGTTGCCTCCCCAAGAACACGACGCATTCCGTTGCCTCCCCATGAACACGACGACGACAGTGTTTTTCCGTTCTGACCCAGCCATGTACACGAGCCCTGGCCGTACGTATGCGCGAGTAGGCGTTCGAGACCCTGCCCATATGTACGTTTGTGGCCGTATTTTCTTTCTTGCACCCTGGCCGCTGTACGTACGTGTACATGCTACGTGCGCGCCTCTACTATGACACGTAAGCGCCTCTACTACGACACGTGCACGCCTCTACATCCACCAGTATATATGTACGTACACGTTTGCGACCAGAATGACAATCCTACGTACGCTTCGACCAGGTGGGTCCCGACTGTCAGGCACTTCCTTGCCTGGGAAGATGTACCTGGTGGGTCCCAGCACTCAGGGGGAGAATCGTTTTGTTTTTTTACCCGGACGCACTTCCTCGCGTGGGAAGGTGTAGCTGGTGGGTCCCAGCAGTCAGGGGGCTGGTGGGTCCCAGCAGTTAGGGGGGCGAATCGGTTTTTTTACCCGGACGCACTTCCTTGTGTGCGAAGGTGTAGCTGGTGGGTCCCAGCAGTCAGGGGGCAAATCGTTTTTTTTGCCAGGACGCACTTCCTTGCGTGCGAAGGTGTAGCTAGTGGGTCCCAGCAGTAAGGGGGGAAACGTTTTTTTTCACGAAATACGGTTGCCCGTCCGGTGGGTCCCTGCTGTCAGCTGGAGGAATCATTATTTTTCGCCTAATAAGGAGGCACTTCCTTACTGCCGCCGTGGACCCAACTGTCAGCCTCTCCACGTACAGTCCACGTCCGATGGAAGTCGTTCCTTGACCACGTTGACCACGCCGCGCCGAGAGCACCAGGGCGATGGACGACGGCGAGGCCTAGGAAGGGGACGGCGCGGAGCCGGTGAAGATGCGGCAGTGGATGCCCACGCGGAGAGGAGTATGAGGGTTTACTCGTTCGACTGTGGTGTGAGGCTGCCGTCGCCGCAGGGCCTGGCCAGCGGTGGGAATAGTAGGGGGCGGTGAGGCCTCCGCGGCAGCACAGCCGGCCACGAGAGGCAGGAGCAGGCGGCACGACTGGCGCTGCTTTGGGCGCCTGGAGCAAGAAAACCAGAGGTTGAAGAAGCACTGCGGCCATTGGATGGACATCGTACGGTCACTGGAGCTAGAATCGTGCATATTGACTAAGTTGACAAAGACCTCCGTCCCCGTCAACTTAGTAGGCCCACAAGTCAGCCTGCCACCAAGGTGGGTCCCAGCTAACATGGGGAGTATTCATTTTTTTGTGCGTAATAAGGAGGCACTTTCTTGCGTGCGAAGATATAGCTGGTGGGTCCGAGCTGTCAACGACAGTAACGTTTTTTTCGCCAAATACAGAGGCCCTTTCGATGGGTCCCTGATGTCAGGTGGAGGAATCATTATTTTGCGTGTAATAAGGAGGCATTTCCTTGCGTGCGGCCGTGGACCCAGCTGTCGGCCTCTCCACGTACAGTCCACTTCAGATGCATGTCGGTTGTTGACCACGTTGACCAGGCCGCGCCGAGAGCACCAGGGCGGTGGACGACGGCGAGGCCTTGGAAGGGAACAACACGGAGGCAGGGAAGACTCGGAAGTTGTTTCCCACGCGGAGGGGAGTACGACTGTACGAGGGTTTACTGTTTCGTCTACCGTCGCCGGAGAATAACAACAGGTGTGGGTGAGTAGAGGGATGGCTAGGCCAGGGATGGGAGTACGGTGGGGCGGTGTGGCCTGCGTGGCAGCAGAGCCGGCCGCGGGGAGGAGGGAGCAGGCAGTCCCGCCGGTGCCTGTTTGAGCGGGTGGAGCAGGAAGAGCAGAGATTGAAGAAGCACGACGGCCGTTGGATGGCCATCCAACAGTCAATGCTTGTGCGTCAACCTTTTTTTAGGAAAGCCTCAAATCTGTGGAAAACAACATACAACCCATCTGCCATTATTTCTAATAATTTTCAGTCCATTAGCTAATTCTTAAGGTTTTTTTGGAGCCCGTATTCTTTTTGTTAGCATTACAGCCCATATTGTGGCCACGGTTAAAAAATTATATGAAATTTTGCATATTTCGGTGCGGTTCGAACTGTTTTTAATCCCGAAATTTCAACTCACATTCAAACTGATTTTAAAAATAAATGTATATCAATATAAAATCCAACAAATTCGCCACGCATAAAAATTAATGTAATTTAAAATCTCGAAATAAAAAAGACATTTTAAACTAATTGTCGGTTTGATGTGTTTTAAAAATGTACATCCCATTTCTCATTACTGATGGGCCATTTTCTCGGCCAGCCGAATGAAGCTCTCCTTGTCTTGAAATATTTGCAGCCCAACAGGCCTGACAAAGCGACTTACTTGGCAAATCACAAAAAAACTTGGCTTTGGCCGTGGACCCAGCTGCCAGCCTCTCCACGTACAGTACTCTTCCGATGGAAGTCGGTCGTTGACCACATTGACCACGCCGCGCCGAGAGCACCAAGGCGGTGGACAACGATGAGGCCTAGGAAGGGGACGACGCGGAGCCGGGGAAGACGCGGCAGTGGATGCCCACGCGGAGAGGAGTACGAGGGTTCACTGGTTCGGCTGTGGCGTGAGGCTGCCGTCGCCGCAGAATAACAGGGGGTGTGGGTGAGTAGAGGGATAGCACGGGCCAGCGGTGGGAGTAGTAGGGGGCGGTGAGGCCTCCGCGGCATCACAACCGGCCACGAGAAGTAGGAGCACGCGGCACGACCGGCGCAGCTTTGGGCGGCTGGAGCAAGAAGTCCAGAGGTTGAAGAAGCACTATGGTCGTTGGATGGACACCGTATGGTCACTGGAGCTAGAATCGTTCATATTGACTAAGTTGACAAAGCCCTCCGTCCTCGTCAACTTAGTAGGCCCACAAGTCAGCCACCCACTATGGTGGGTCCCAGCTAGCAGGGGGTATTCATTTTTTGGTGCGTAATAAGGAGGCACTTCCTTGCGTGCGAAGATATAGATGGTGGGTCCGACCTGTCAGCGGGGGGAACGTTTTTTAGTCCATTTGGTGGGCTGGGTGAAACAATGATGTAGCATCTATGCAGCCCGTTTAAATCCCATTTGCATTTTTCTCGAAATCCGCGGACTTGCTGGGCTGGGTGAAAATATCATGTTGGGCTAGACGGAGAAATGTTATAAAAACATAAACACATGATTGCACGTCAGTAAAATCTTTGCAAGCTTATGTACGCAATCACTAGGAGTTAACTTGCCAAGTTATATATAAACAATTATTATTATTATTTTGTAAGTACTTTCAACTTACGAAATAAAATATCATTTCAATTTAATGAGTTAATAGTACGTGGGGTATTATTATTTTTTAGGCTAGACGTGGGACAGTTGAGTTGGTTCTAGGGGAAAGTACTGGGAGAAAACTCAGTTTACATCAAAAAAGAAAGTGGGAGAAAATTCAGAGACCTGCTGGGTCCACCTGAGGAGGGGAATATGTTGGGAGGAAGGAGATTCAAAGCACGGCAGCCGAGTGAACTAGTTTTTTTACGGACAAGTGAACTAGTTTACATACATAAGCAAATAGCCACTAAAAAAAGCAATCAGGTTAATGGGTTCTTAAAAGAAATATTTCAGACAAAACAGATAATTACGACACATAGGCTAATGCATGAAACACTCAGATGATAAAGGTGCTTATAAACAGATAAAGTACAACATCTAGACCTTCTTGGCACGTTTGATCATGATGTTGCGGCTGTCCGTGTACTCGTCGGTTACGGGAAGCAGACACGCCCTCATGTCCGAGATCTTCCTGTACATGTCGTAGAATGCGTATGCGTCCTTGGCCGCATAGGTTATGTAGGCTAGATTTAGAGGTACCTCCCACGTGTTTAGGTCGTCTTCTTTCATGTTGGCGTATCAGGGGTCGATGATGGTCTCAGCGAGGTCAACCACGGAGTCCTTCTCCTGCCCGTTGCTGATGATCTTGTATTGCTTCTGGATGTCGACAAGGTTGTTGCACCAGATGGCCGAATCGTAGCGTTCTTCCTTCTCTCCACTGTAGCGAAGGTGCAGTCGGCGCTACCGATGAAACGGGCGAATGCTCCAGAACCTGGTGCAGCCACAGGACTGAGGCGAGGCAGAGCTTCACCGAGTCCGTATCGTTGGTGTACATCACATTCAACTTGGTGCAGCCATAGGACTGAACGGCGAACTCAAAGGGGAACTCCTTGCTGAAGTCCATATCCAGCAGGCTCACCTAGCGGATCGCCATTGGAGTCTCTTCGAGTGAACGAGTGTGTAGGCGGCGACAGCAGTTCGTTTTTTAGCTCCTGGGGAACTGTATTCAATAGTAAGCTGAGTGTGTACATGCGACAACAGTTACTACCCCTCCCTCGTCCGCTGCATGCCCGGCAGAAGATGCACCCTCGGCCACACGTCAGTTCACGAGCGGGTCTGTATTGGTACTGTAATAACAGGAGTTAGTGGTCACTTTACTTAAATTTAATTGGCTCTAATAGAAATTTATACTTAAAACAAGCAATGCATTCGCTCGTTCTATCAGTGCCACAACATGCACAACAATTAGAATTATTATTCTCAGGACTTACACGATCAACACATTTGTCGCACTTTCACAAAGATAATACTACCAAGTTTGAACTGTTTGTTATGGTTGTTGTCCTCTGCATCATCATGTTGTGTTTCCTAGCTTGCAAGATTCAGAACCAACAAATAAGATCCAAATAATAAGTACAACAAAGATGCCTACACATCTCATTGATTCCCAGCTTGCAAGATTCAGAACCAGCAAATAAGATTCAAATAATAAGTACAACAAAGATGCCTACACATCTCACTGATTCCCAGCTTGCAAGATTCAGAACCAACCCATTAGAGCCTTTTGATAAAGTGAATATCGGGATTAAATCCATCTTGGCTAGCCATGTCATACAATCGAAGAACTTGGCGAATGCTCTTGACCGTCACAACATCTGTAGTTGAGTATTCCTGTTTGCATAGCACAAACCAAGAGAGCATGATTTCACTTTAATAGTGGCCTCCTTTACTCAACCTGCACCTCCACTCGGATGAAGCCTGCCTCGAGTTCCATGATTCAATTCATGCGCCTTTTTCTGCAGTTCACCTGAAATGAAGCAAAGATTGCATCATTCAGCTAGCAAGAAGTACTTGCTCTCGTGAGCTGGCAGGTTCTTCTTTAGTAGTTGCACTAAAATTGAGGAACATTAAGGTTGGCTGTCCGGCTCATGTAAGGTGCAACTATAATTTTGTTTTCCTTTTGTGCAGTTCCACTAAAATAAAGTGCCATTGTGGTGACAGTGACAGCTCATCTTGCAAAGGCTAATAAAATGTTGCACGAGATTACCAGCAGAACTAGACGGAGATTTTGGAAACTCCAATCACCATTTTGTGCAGTTCCACCAAAATGGAGAGATGTTGCCCACGTGACATTTTAGTTGAACTGCACAAGACAATCATTCCAAAAAAAAGTGTTTTGTGCAGTTCACCAAAAGGTCACAATAGCAACAAGGTGAAATGGACA
Organism: Aegilops umbellulata; assembly: GCA_032464435.1. Lineage (NCBI taxonomy): Eukaryota > Viridiplantae > Streptophyta > Magnoliopsida > Poales > Poaceae > Aegilops > Aegilops umbellulata. The sequence goes on from CP136056.1 coordinate 480,316,809, forward strand.
TCCCTATCTGCACAAAAAGATAGAAAGTAAATAGTTGCTGGTCAATAAGAATATACGAAACATATACAAAATGAAAAGAAGCATCTTAATTATGTTCATGGCAATTACGCAAGGATAGTAGAAATTTTAAAACGTCAGCAATGCTTCATGTTACCAGAAGCATTACGATCAACAATGAGATTCCTCAAATATGGGTTTACTTTAATGGTGGCATTGCTTGTTTACCAGACACAGTAAATCAACAGCAGCTAAAGAGTTGGTTTAAGGGCATGGGACCGTGGGGACACCAGGACACTCAGCAACGTAAAGGAGCAACTGACTTATCATACTGGGGAAAACAGCAGGAGTGCCATTTGTAACACAGTTTAATTGCATCTTATCACCGGAGGCATTAGATTAACAATAACACTGGTTAGACATGTCCCTAAGGTAACAATGTGATCGCTCCATTTTACATGCGCCCTTACATTAACTACAGCAAAAGGTTGGTATAAGGACATGCGACAATGGATGCATCAGCACAATGTACCTACAAGGAGGCATAAAGTGGTAATGCCAAGTTTGTTCATGCTATGTGAGGGCAGCAAACCTAATCCTGGAGACCTTGTACTATGTGAGGGAAGCAAATCTAATCCTGGAGACCTTTTACTATGTGAGGGCAGCAAATCTAATCCTGGAGACCTTTTACTATGTGAGGGCAACAAATCTAATCCTGAGACCTTTTACTATGTGAGGGCAGCAAATCTAAACCTGAGACCTTTTACTATGTGAGGGAAGTAAATCTAATCCTGGAGACCTTTTACTATGTGATGGCAGCTAATCTAATCCTATACATACTCTGTTGACTTGTCCACCAGCCGCCACGTTCTATCCTTTTTTCAACCAATAATAGATCTATTACTTATCCAGTTTGTACTGCGTTTTCCCATTATTTCCCTTTTCAACCAAGAGCGACCGGTTGGGTATCCGGTCTCTACTACTTTCACCATATTATTTCCTCTTTGAATCAAGTCCAAGATTCATGCTACAACTCCCCCTTTCTTCGTTGTTTGAAAAAAGTCCTAGATTCGAATGCATGAAGTAGCTTTACCTCTAATAATACTAAAAATTTAGGTGGCTTTGGAAGAGCTGATGGGAGTAGAAAAAGATGCACATGCAGACACGTGGGGAGTTGCGGCAGTAGAGCAAGGCCGCTTTCGAAGAACTTATACCTGAGGGTCGCCGGGATGTCGACGGCGGCAGGTCGGATCTGCGGACAATACGACAGGGAGGAAGAAGGGTCGAAGGACCTCCCGAGCCAGCGCTGTGTCGGAGAGAACGACACGGGCAGAGGATCGGGCCCCTCCGTCAGCTGTGGGTTTCCTCCCTCAACGGCGATGACCGCGTGAACGATGCACCTTTTAGTCCTCTACACACACCGGCCGAAGGGATCCGGCCGGATCTGTGACCAGCGGTGAGCAGAGAGAAAATGTCGCTACCGCTGTCTTGTTTATATCTGGAGAGGGTGAGAGAATGAAGAGAGCAACCCTAGTAAAGCAAGCGCTCAGGCCCCTGCGTCCATATATAGTGGAGTGATTATCTTTTTTTCTCTCCACAACAAGCGTTTCAATTTGTGTACGTGGCATTAAAGAAAAGAAACTCTCTATTTAAGGTGACTACTGTACGACTCCTACTTACTACTACTAGTAGTACTGCAGTATTGTTCACTTGTGCTCCCCGCCCCTCCATTCATTGAACAACCCCACAGGTGAATAAACATACAATACTTACTGTATTTATATAGAACGAACAAGCTCAAACTATTTTCGCGTAGTTAAAAGTTGAGGGCGCGGCTTTTCCCGGGCAGTACGCACGGCAGTTTTCGGGTAGGCGGTTTGACAAAGAGGCGAGGAGGGTGAGCGATTGGGGCTGTGCGATTTGATGGCGTGTTACTGCTGAAAAGACTTGTGATATGACCACTCACTATAGTCATGAATTACTGGCGCTCCAATCGGGGTGATGCCCCCCTTCCGTTCCGCGCTCTAATCTGGTGCATGACACGTCGACCCGGATGCTGGCTCTCCCACATGTCGGAGTAGTAAGAAGGAGCAAAGAATGATGCGGTACATACTAGTACTATACTACTCCCTCCGTTCCTAAATATAAGTCTTTGGAGATATTTTACTATGGACCACATACGGAGAAAAATGAGTGAATCTACACATAAAATGCATCTATATACATCCGTATGTGGTCCACAGTGAAATATCTACGAAGACTTATATTTAGGAACGGAGGGAGTACTACTCATGTCGGAGGAGTGCGAACCACGCAGCCTAGTGAACCAGCAGTGCGAACCACGGTAGCCCAGTGAACCAGCATTAGAAAACAATGTGGTAATATGGCCATAAAAAACAATGTGCTACGGTCTACACTGTAGCAAGTACAGTAGCACTCCTCTTTGTTTGGATCCCTGAGTTAGAGCTAGTTTGGGTTGAAATAGCCTCAAATTATCAAAACAAGAGGGGTTAGTTTGAGCTAGTTTGCTCTAACCCAGCTAAAAAAACTATCCTGATGGAGAGGTTCTAATTGGGTTAGTTATCCTTGGGCCCACTAGAAGAGAACTAAAAAAATCTCCCCTGCCCGCACCAGATCGCTCCCCCCCACCTATCACACGACTCCTCTCTGTTCCCCATAGGGTCACTCGCCCTCTCTCTCCTCCGGCCGCCCTCTCCCTCCGGCCTTCGAAGGTCGCCCCGCTCCCCCTTCACCAGTCGTTTTTCTCCCTCTTTCGTGCGCGGCAGCGGCGCATCTACCAGGGAGGTCGCAAGAGGGGTGAGTTTGTTCGTTCCTTCTCTGTCTCACGGCCATATCAGTGATCTTGCTTGCTTTAGCGCTAATTCTGATTTGGAAAAGTAGATCCTGATCTAATATGGTATAGATTTGTGGTGCACGCATGGAATTGTTTGATGCTGCTTGAGGAGGTAATAAATCTTTCTAGAAGCCCAAAGATTCAGGTCACCTTTATAGGTATTTCAATTTCAGGCTTGCATTATTTCTAGAGGCCCAAAGATTCAGTTCACCTTTCTAGGTATTTCAATTTCAGGCTTGTATTATTTCTAGAGGCCCAAAGATTCAGTTCACCTTTCTAGGTATTTCAGTTTCAGGCTTGCATTATTTCTAGAGGCCCAAAGATTCAGTTCACCTTTCTAGGTATTTTAGTTACAGGCTTGCATTATTTCTAGAGGCCCAAAGATTAAGTTCCCAGTCGGCGGCAAGCGGCCCTGCTACCCATGTCGGTGTCGACCTCAACTCGCAAGGCCCAGCATCGGAGGGGTTCCCGGGGCTTGGTCTCTACAGATCCTTCCTCCAGAGCGAGAATGGAGAGCTCCTCCCTCGGTGCGTGAGGGGCTCCGGGCTCCCTCCCTATCATGAATGACTTCCGTGATGAGTTAGCTCATTCTTTGTTTCATGAAGTGTTTTTTTATTTTGTGAAGCTTGATTGACGACTTGTATGTTTAAGTGGGATATCTCATTTGTATGGACAAAGTAAAAATTATCATGTTTTGCATGCTTGATTTGTATAGATGGTTCGTTTATGTCAATTGTGAGCGGGAGGAGGCCACAGAAGAGCCGGCCACACCAAGAGGGTGCTTGGATCCAAGGGACTTATTTTAGTCTGACTAAAAATAGTCTCTTTAAGAGGCTAAAATTTCCAAGCACCCCTGACTAAAGAGGGGCTAAAACTAGTCTTGAGACTAAAAAGTTTAGTCAGGGGTACCCCTACTAAAATGTGGATTAGTCTTCTCTCTCCTCAATTAAATCCTCTCCTTTAACACAGGCGAGTTCTGGATTGGAGGGTTTGGAGGATAATAAATGATCAGTAATTTGATTTTAGTCTCTTTAGTATTTGGATCCAAGCATGGGTGAGGCTAGCAAGTTTTAGTCTCACTACTTTTAGTCATGGAACTAAAACGTATCCAAGCACCCTCCAAATCTGGCAGGAAATAGGGTCCAAAGTAGTCAAATGATTGAGATAGAGCATTTATTGTCAATCTAACCCTGCCATCCATACACCTCTTCGGTTTAGAGTTAGTTCAGGGTTAGAATCTAACTCTAACCTCTAACTGAGTTAGAGTTCTCCTAGTCTCGGTTCATCGCCATCATACTTTCCCCATTCCTGTGTTTTCAGTATCCTGCGAATCAAAGAGGCCCTTTTTTTGCGGGAAAAATCAAAGAGGCCCTTAGACTGGTTTTGGTCCGGTCATTTTTTATAAATGTGCTATGTCCAAAATTTAATGAACGTGATCCGGTTTCCACGAAAACAATCCGGTTTCATGAAGTAATTCAATCATTTATTTATTCTTCTGCGGGGGGTTTGCATGAAATTCTTGAGGTCTGAAATGTAAAGTACCCGGGCATATGCTCCGAGTCGTGCATGCACTACGACCCAGATGCTCTATGTCCCACATGTCGGCGAATGGGAGCACGTGGAAATAGCCTAGGAGTAGATATAGGAGGATAAATGCGTGAAATAATATGTACTGTGAAGCGTAGCCGCGGTTCGAAAAGGAGACCTAAAGTGATGACAGCTATAGGTCGCACGCACCCAACTAGTGGTACTAGACATACGACTAATCTTTCCCTCAAAAAAGAAAAAAAAGAGGCACGAGTGCTCAGTACTCCTATTCTATAAACACGAGTCCCATCTGGCAGCAGCGTCCGTGCTATAGCTAGTCCTCCTCCCTCGTTTCTCTCTTCTAATTCTAAACTCGGCCGACGCTTGGTGGGCGGGGTGGGTTTGCTCAACTGCGGCCCCACCTCACAGTGAAAACGTTACGACTAGAATAAAATTGCCATATGCTCCCTCCGTTCATAAATATAAGCCTTTTTAGATACTATTTCAAATGGAATACAGCATACAGATGTATGTAGACATAGTTTAGAGTGTAGATTTACTCATTTTGCTCTGTATGTAGTAGTCACTTGCTGGAATCTTTAGAAAGACTTATATTTGGGAACGAAGGGAGTACTATACTAACAAAACATTAAGGCCACGAGGCGATGCAGTGCTGGTTACAGGAGGCAAGAAGAAGAGATCCATCCATTGAGGACATCGACCTCCTCGACTCAGGGCTCCGGCCCACCGAACGGCGCCTAAGTAGCAGCGGCTTTCGTGGCCATGTCGACGTGCTTCTGAACAATGGCGTCCAAAGATTCCAACCGCAGGAAGAAGGCCAACATCTTTCTATCCTCGCTTGCCTTGTAGTGGCCTATGTAGACGATTTCCTCGTAGACGTGGATGTGCAGGTCGACGGTTTCTTGCATGGCGAGGCGCTGCGCGGCGAGCGCGGCCTCGAGGTGCACATTCTTCGTAGCGACCTCCGGCACCTGTAGGGCCACCAGGGCTTGAAAGAGTTCGTCACCTTGAGGCCGATGAGGGTGGCAGGCAATGAGGATCCTGGGCGCGCGGGCTGGAGCAGTACGGCAAGGTCGTCCGCGTGCTTCTTAACAGCGATGAACTTGCGGATGGAGTTGACCATCATGTCGTCCATGCCAGAGGCTAAGCCAGCATCGGCGAGGGGTACGATGCCTGCGATCGCCAGCACCGTTTGGAAACACTGCGCGGTGCGGGGCCGCAGGCCGGCGCCTTGGATGATTTGGCACAGCGGACAGCCGCTCGCTTCCATCGCCTCCATAGGGGTGCTTGTGGCTTCTGGTCACTTGGTCTTGGATTGGAGTGAGCAGTGTTGCGCAGAGACTTGGGAGTAGATGGATTGGAGTGGTGGGGCGCCTTTATTATATGAGAGTCCAAACTCTGTTGCATTCACATCGTGTTGGCTCTATTCTGCTTGTCCAATTAATTCCCTCTACATTTAATTGAGGATGCATCATTGACCGTTCAACATCTCAGGAACCGCTACCCTCTCCCTCCTTGGCATTCAAGCACCTATGGACCCGTCGACGACGAGGTGCCTATGGTGACTTCGTAAATTTCAAGATGATAGTGCCGTGCGTGTGTGCGTTCATAGGGGTGAGTGTATGTGCGTGTATATGAGCGCTTGCGTCTGTACTGTGTAAAAAATGTAAATGCGTGTTAAAAAGAGACTAGTCAGTATACTCAATATTGTGCACCCCGGAGAGGAAAAAGATAGAACTAGTACGTATTTATTTACGGTGCAGATTCACTCATTTTGCTCCATATGTACTCCGTCTCGGTGTAGTCTAGTCACTTGTTGAAATCTCTAGAAGGGCAAATACTCCGTTCTAGTTTACAGGGCTATACTAGCAAGTAGTTGTACGTACTAGTACAATGGTGGGCTCACATAGCAATTTTTTCTCATGCAAGAGCCTGGCTATATGCTTGCTCCAATGTTCGCAACTGCAATGTTCGGTTTGCGCTTGGCTCTTCGCCTCTTCGAGAAGACGAACAATGATGTTACTACTACTGCTTCTACAGTGTCGAATCCACTGCTGCATGTCCGTCCACCGCGAGCGGGACGGATAGCTTGTTGTAGAAGTACTACTAAGCAAAAGCATGTCCTCGTTTGCGAGCAACCACGCACATGGGTGAGGGAGAAGGCGTGTAGTAAAATCAAGCTTCTCCTCGTTGTACGAGTTGGCGCGACACATCATAGCACTGGCCCCACATGCTTGCCTCTAAACTTGGCTGAAAGACCCGCAGTGTACAATATATTTACTGCAACCTCTAACATTTACCCACCACAAATTAAAATATATGTGGCCGTATGCATCGTTTTGATGCAGAGGCCGGGGAGTCCCCCCTTTTCGAAAAAAAACAAATTAAAATATATATTCCTGTCTTGACCACATGAGCGTGCAAACTACAATCACCAGGGTGTCAGGTAGGGCCAGAAGACTATTTTAATTTTTTTTAAAACTTCGAGACGGCCACATAGCATGGAGCCGGCCCCAACAATTTTAAGCTTACATGCACGGTACACGCTATCTAGACTACTCTACATGAAACTGCCACACGAGCGTCCGCGCTGCGCTTGGCTCTTCGCCTCTTCGGGAAGTCGAACAATGATGGAGTACTACTGCACTGGAGGAGTACTACAGTACGCTTCTGGCCATCTGACACTGATTTAACTACTGCATGTCCATCGCGTGCGGGAGGGAGAGCGTGTAGCGAAAGCTTCTCCTAGTCTTGCCAGCCACCACGCTCATGGGCGAGGGAGGGACGCTCCTGCCTTTGCGTGTATGACAGGTGGGCCCGGCAGGTGTGTGGCCAACCTGTCATACAGCCAAAGGCAGGTGCAGTTAAGTCGGCGAGGGAGAGGATAATCAAACTTCTTGTTGATGTACGAGTTGACGCGACACATCAAAGCACTGCACTCGATATATTTCAATAATTTTCGTTTACCGATGCATTAATTACAACGCATGCATGCATGCCGTGACTCTCCTTTTTATACTTGCATGTGTTGATTTAATGCACCTTGAAGTAGTATAAAATATGTGACGGTAAAGCTTTGTAATACCTTAGCCCAAGTCAAGAGATGGTTGTGCACGAGGAGGGCGAGATCATGCAGACTGAACAGGACCCGACGATGGAGCTCTCTAAGGTCTCGATGAACCTCACCGTGCTCCACTGCCCCTTGTGCCTCCACCCCTTGACGCCTCCAGTGTATGAGGTTCGAATACACCTCATCCGTTCGGCTGATTGAGCAAGGTGCAGGTTTCTTGATTGATGTGTTGTTCGATTGATTTCTGCAGTGCAAGGGACGACACCTGGCCTGCACGGACTGCCGCATCGAGCGCCCCGGGAACTAGTGGCAGTGCCAGAAGTGCGAGCGCGGCGGTGGCTTCGACGTGCGAAACACGGCGGTGGACTCCGTCCTTTCATCGGTGAGGGTGGAGTGCCCGCACGAAGGCCGTGGGCTCTACGTCACTTACCATAAGCTCGCCGATCACCAGAGCGTGTGTCCGCTCGGGCCCTGCAAATGCCCTGTGCCCGTCTGCGGCTACGAGGGCCCACCGCCGGCGCTCTACCACCACATCAGCACCGCGCATCCCATGCCCGTGCACATGATCCAGTATGGCAAGGTGCTCCAGCTGCAAGTGCCACTGTCGAAGCCACGGCTCTTCCTGTTCGCGGAGGAGGACCGCCGCGCGTTTTTCTTGGTCGGTGGCGTGCTCGACATCGGCGCGCCTATTGTCATGTCGGTCGTCTACATCAAGATCCGTGCTTTCAGATTTTCTTTTTTCTCTCTTAAATCTCAGTCGAGTGAGACATAGCCACGCCATTAAATAGATGCTCGGGCGCCATGAATGGAGACCTTGGGAGAGAGGTGGACAACATATGGAGGTCAAAGGGCTCTCCTCCCGATAAGCACGCGCAGGGGTCTGATTGCACGCCTCTCGTACTCAAATAGCTACCCTGCACGGCGCCTCCTAGATAATAAAAAATGGGGATGCGTGGCGGCACGTAAATGGTACTAGTAAGTAGAACGCCCACGGTTTCAACAATACTCGTGTTTCCGATTGTAACATGACAGCACTTGTTCCAAAATGACTTTGTTGATTGTTAATGTGTGCACCTTCGCAAATCAGACTGCAAATTTACCACAGCATGTTGGTGCCATGTCATGGCACCAAGCCAAGTTTCATTATTTTCATGCGTGTTTTGGATTTACAGGAATTAAAAAACTAAGTTTCTCAATGTTTCCAACCCAGCCACGACGCCCAGAATTTTGAATTTCATTCCCATTTCTTGCATGTAACCTAGAAATTTACCCGAGGACACACATGTAATTTTTCAACCAACTTTGGTGCATTGGAACATGTGCTTGTATTTCAAATTTGAATTATGCACACAAAGGTGACACGTTCCCTCCCAAAACCACGAGCCTTCTTGAGAGAAGCTCCGATCTGCAAGAAGCTTATACCAAAATTTGTTCCTATTCGGCCAATTTTTTTTACCACGGCATGGTACTACCATGACATGACACCATGCCAAGTTTCATGATTTTAAAACCAAGTTTCTCAATGTTCTCGACCGAGCCACGATGCCCAGATGATTGAATTTGATTCTCATTTTTTGCATGGGACCTAGAAATTCACCCGAGGACACAAATGTGATTTTTCAACCAACTTTGGTGCATGGGAGCATGTGCTTGTAGTTCAAATTTGAATTATGCACATTAAATGACCAAAAACTCAATTAATGTCAAAATAAGGCCAAACGAAGCCGGAATAATTCCAAAATTTAACAGGGCACTCATGTAGTTCCATGTTGCCTTTGTAAATAAACTCAAGGGGGACAACGTATATCGTTTCGCACTCAAAGGTGGCACATTCCCTCTCAGAACCACGTGCCTTCTTGAGAGAAGCTTGGGTTTGCAAGAAGCTTATACCAAAATCTATTCCTATTCGGCCAATTTTTTTACCACAACATGGTATTACCATGACATGACATCCATGCCAAGTTTCATGATTTTCAGACGTGTTTTGGATTTACAAGAATTTTAAAACCAAGTTTCTCAATGTTCTCGCCGAGCCATGATGCCCATATGTTTTAATTTTATTCTCATTTCTTGCATGGGACCTAGAAATTCACCCGAGGACACAAATGTGATTTTTCAACCAACTTTGGTGCACGAGAGCATGTGCTTGTAGTTCAAATTTGACTTATGCACATTAAATGACCACAAACTCAATTAATGTATAAAAAATGACAAACGAACCCGGAATAATTCCAAAATTTAACAGGGCACTAATGTAGTTCTATGTTGCCTTTGTTAAGGAACTCAAGGGGGGGGGGGGCAGCGTATATCGTTTCACACTCAAAGGTGGCACGTTCCCTCTTAGAACCACGCGCTTCCAATCGGCCCAATTTTTTACCACAACATGTTAGTGCCATGACATGACACCATGCCAAGTTTCATGATTTCCAGGCGAGTTTTGGATTTACATGAATTTAAAATCAAAGTTTCTCGATGTTCTCGGCCGAGTCATGATGCGCACATGTTTGAATTTCATTCTCATTTCTTCCATGGGACCTAGAAATTCAACCAAGGACACACATGTGATTTTTCAACCCACTTTGGTGCACCGGAGCATGTGTATGCAATTCATATTTAGATTATGCACATTAAAAGTCCAGAAACTCAATTAATTTATAAAAAGGCCAAATGAACCCGAAATAATTCCAAAATTTAACATGGCACTCATACAGTTCTATGTTGCCTCTGTAATTAAAATCAGGGGGAGGCAACGTATATCGTTTTGCACACAAAGGTGACATGTTCCCTCTCGGAACCACGAGGCTTGTTGAGAGAATCTCTGGTTTTGCAAGAGGCTTATACGAAAACTTGTCCCAATTCAGCCAAAAATTATACGTATGAAAACAGGGTTTAGATTATCCCAAACATCTCGCTACCAAGACCAATAATGTACTATGATTTGAATTCAACATAAAATGGATACAAATATTTGAATTGGAGAGCGTATGGTACATGTAGTTCATAGTGAAATATGATTACTGCTATATGTATGTTTTTTGTTATCAAGATAATATTTAAATTATTGTATAACTTGACAACAATCGTATTCAAATAAGGAAAATTGATTCAAATTTAGTCCATATGGTAGACGACAATATATATGTTCACATGGTGGAGTAAAATGTTCATATATGATGGAAGATCAAAATGTACGACTGCATCAATTATAAATTGCAATGTCACCTAACGATATATTCGTATTCAACATAACGTGGATTCAAAAATTGAAATTCGAGATCATGGCATCTGTAATTATATAAAAAGGTACATTACTCTTTCTTTGGTGGGAATTGATTTGTTTTTTGTTGTTGTTGAGGGAAGTGTGAATCGATTTGGTACTGTGCAGGGTAATCTTGTTCTCCCGATTTTTTTTACATTTTTCTTGTAGTTTTTTCAATGGCATCTACAGCAATATAGTAAAAGGGGACATGACTCTCTTGTGTCTTGTATGAATTGTTTTTTTACATGTTAAGTTTGTTCTGCCGAACAAGGAATCCGCACCTTGGTATCCGAAAATTTTCAAGCTCGAGTATCTTTTGTCTCACCTGCTTTGAAACTCCCGCTTCTTCAACCCGCGCCGCGCCTTGTTATCCCAAAATTTGGACGCGCGTGACAACTCCCTCCTCATCCGAAATCGCTCCTGCAGCCCAGGCACGCAAAATCCCCCTTCTACCCCTCAACCGGAAATGAAGCTCCACGTCGCGGTGTCAAAACCGATGGGGGTACGCTGGTAACTTACCCTACATTTCGGACAAGCGCGTCCCTAAGCTTGGCTCCCCCCTCCCCCTTTGCCCCCCCCATTCGTACACCAAGCCCGCCAAAACCCGCGAAACCCCATGCTCCTCCGTCGGCCTCCCGACCGCCGCCCAGCCGGAGACTCTTCCCCGACTATGTCGTCCACCGCAACAGCTCACCATCCCTCATCCACCGCACCGGATGAGGATTCGTTGTCGATCTCGTCGCCGCCGGATCAGCCGCCCCGTCCTCCACCTCCAAGGAGTTGCCCCGACGTTCGCCTCGTCTATCGCGCCACCTCAATCCCAACAGCATCGTCTTGACCTGCCCCACCGGAACCGCATCACCCTCACCAATTCCTCTGATGAAGCCGAGGCCAACTTGGCGCAACCAAGGAGGTTCTGCACTCAGCGCTGCATTTTATCTTTTATTCGATCTCACGGGGCTGCCGGTGCTCGATACCGAGCAGACATGGCGTGTCTCCATCGACGGCGCTGTCGCCGGCCACATCATCCACGGCGTCTCTCCCCCATGTCTCTTCCTCGGCGGCGACTTCCACAACGGCACTAGTTGCAGATGCTCCGGCTCTCGCTCGCGCTGCGGCTCTGTTCTTGCTGTCGGTCGTGCTGCTCCTGCTTTCGTTCGTGTTGCTGCTCTCCTCTTGCTCTCGCTTGCGCTGCTGCTGCTGCTGCATGACCTCCGACAGCTACAGGAGTTGCTGCTTTAGCACTCGCTTGCGGTGCTACTGCACGACTTGCTCTCTGCTAGTGCGTTCCCTGCTCGAGCGTCTGCTGATTTAGATCACTGCTTCTCTGCTACTAGTCTTCGAACGCCCTAAACATCTACTGCAGTGCTCTGTTACTAGTTCAATCTGTTTTGATAGTAAAATTCAGTTTCGACTATGAAGTTCATTTTCTTCAGTTAAGTTTAGAGTGAACAGTACTTACAGTATCAGTCGGAGCGACCGTGGCGCGACTGATGGGTTTTACATCTAGCACTTTTTGGTGATGTATTTTACATCATATATTGCAGATGATATTAGGGTCCCACTTCAGATTAACATTGTCTGTCTTGTCATGCTTCAGCCTCGTCGCCGTACACCTTAGCGGAGCTGCTCCAACGACAGAACCATCCATCACAGCGGAGCAGTACCCTCGGCGCCATTTCTAGAGGCCTCGGATCTTATTCCCCTCCTCCGACAGTCACACCAGCATCATCACCATCCTCCACGTCCAACCCAATAATGTTGAGGTCCACAAGGCTATGCCAAACAGGTTGTACACTCGTCGCATCACTTTGTTTCTCCATTCCTCTGTTCTTCCAATTCATGTGAGCCAAACACACAGGTTGACCGAAATCCTATGTTTCCAAATGCTCTATTTTGCACGTGCATTCCTATCCTATTCCTGTGTTTTTCCTGTCCCTGCGTAAGGAGCCCTTACAGATTTACTTCATTTTCAGATAGGCGTCAAAGAAAACTCTGTGTGTTATGTCCTGCTCCTGCCGTGCCGTCATCCACCCCACTTGAGGTGCACCATCAATAGAAGCGTTCACTGAAGCAGAGATCCCCCCTGCAGACTTCCTTTTGCCGCCTCAGATCATCTTCCCCCTTGTCGGCAGCCACGCCAACCGCATTACCATCATCGACTGAGAAGATGAACCTGAGGACTACACAGTTCCGGAAGAGAGGTCGTAGTCTTTCGTGTTTGCTTACGTTATACATCGGTTATTATTACCTGCAACTTTATCGTTCAATCTTGAGTTTTGAATTGCCCATGGGTCTCATATCGAGCCAACAACGAATAGTATCTGTCTACTATCTGGTTCATCTGGGGTCTTCTATGTGGTTCATGTTGGGTGGGCAACAAACAATATATGATCCATTGTCTATCTTTTTGAACTGAAGCTATAATCTACCTGGTATCATTAGTTTTGGATCCATCCACTCATTTGCTACCATCAGTCTGGATTTTTGCATGCACCCCTTAGGCCTTACAAAATCTAACTATTTTTTATTATGCATGTAAGATATTGTACAAAATCGTACTGAACATGTAGAGAAAAAGAGAAGACCGTTGCGTTCGAATATAATGTCATGCAGACGTCGCTCCATGGTGGGCGAAGTACCCCCTTCCTGCATTTCCAGATTGTATTCCAGAGGAAGATAACTGTTTAGATGGAGATTCAGAAGGAGCCGACCACGCCTGTTTACCACCTGAGGTGTTTGCTCTAACCTGGCATGCTGATGTTGGTCATATCATGCATATGGCGCCTTGCATTGCTTACATTATACATCTTATATGTCATCAGCTTAGTTTAGATTTGCTTTGTGTGAATGCCACCTGTTTGGTTTCTATATCATACTCCCACCATTCCTAAATATTTTTCTTTTTAGAGATTTCAACAAGTGACTACATACGAAACAAAATGAGTGAATCTACACTCTAAAATATGTCTTTATACATCCGTATGTGGTAGTCCATTTGAAATCTCTAAAAAGACAAATATTTAGGAACGGAGGGAGTATATGGGAATTATGCAATGCCATCTTCTTTAGCCAGGCATCATATACGTGAATCATGCAATGCCATCCTGTTTAGCCAGTCATCGTATATGTGAACTGTATCGTGCCATATTTTTTTCATAATGTATTCCATTTGTCAACAATATTTATACATTCATCTACTCTTCCTGTGCATCAGCCATTTGAGTCGGTCATGGGAAAATCTGGAGTGAAAACAAGGTTTTCTGAGCAGTCAGTGCTACCTGTCGATGCAGATTTCTTGCTGGTCACAGATAGCTCCTCAAAGGAGGATTCAAAGAGAGATGACCAGTCGTATTCCCCTCGAGGTGCATGCTCTAACTTGGCTGGGTTATATTGCTCATATCTTGCATATCTTGCATTGCCATGCCATCTGCTCAGATTAGACATGCTTTGTGTGAATGCCTCCTGTTTGCTTTTTATATCAGATATGTGAATTATGCAATGCCATGTTTTTCAGCCAGTTATCATATATGTGAATTATCTCATGCCATCTTTTTTTTTCATTACGTATTCCATTTCTCGACAATCTGTGTATATTGAACTACTCTTCATGTGTATCAGCCATTTGAGCCGGTTATGGAAAAATCTGGAGTGAAAACAAGGTCTTCAGAGCAGGCACTGGTACCTGTTGAAGCATATATCTCGATGGTTACTGGGAGCTCCTCAGAGGAGGATTCAGAGACAGATGACCAGTCCTATATCCCACCTGAGGTGTATTCTCTAAGTTGCAATGTTTAGATTTCTCATATGATGCATATGGTGTCTTGCATTGCTTAGTTTAGACATCATATGCACACTATTGAATTCTATCTGCTTAGTTTAGAGATCGTACATGCGAGTGCCAGTTGCTTAGTATATGAATCAATTATATATGTCAATTATATCATGCCATCCTGTATACTTAGACAACATGTATGTGAATTATTTCATCCCAACCTATTTTAGAAAGACATCATATAGTTTTGTCATGTCATCCTGTTTAGGTACTCATCATATGTTGAATTATGCCATTATATCCTGTTAAGTTAGCCATCATATATCTGAAACTGTGTCATGCTATCCTGTTTAGTTAGGCATCATATATGTGAAATTGTGTCATGCTGTCCTGTTTGGTTAGACAACATACATGTGAATTACCACATCTGTCTATCATACAATGTCTGTACGTTCAATTTCTTTACTTGTTTATCAGCCATTTGAATTGGAGGGGGTGATGGCAGTATCTAAGGGAGCAAAAACCCGTTCTTCACAAAAGACAGTGCTACCCGTTGCTGCAGATAAAACCATGGTTGTACTGGCGCACAAACTAGCCCCACCACACATAATCGAGACTCTTCCAGATTGCACACTTACACCGTTGGGCAGAGAACCAGCTACAACCCATCTAACCGCAACCCCAGCGGATAGTAACCCACTTATAGTTGACAAAGCACCATGTCCACCACAGAGTACCCCCACACGAGCAGTTTGTAAAGCTACTGCAGTGCCCAAAGCACGAAGACCACCACAGCTAACCCAAACTCCATATTTAAAGTAGAAGAGCAACTGTTCTCAGGTCAGATTCCGTAGCTATGGTCCATACTCCTTTGCTGTTGTATCACTGTATTTACTCATACCAACTACTTTTGAATTTGAAGGATCCAATTGAAACTCCAATGGCGCAACACGTATGTTTTAAACCTATTTCTTTAACTGGATTGCTGTTCTAACTTCTTGCTCTATGTTGATTTCAGTTTAAGTTGCATAAACAGTTATTTTCTCATGTGATGCACATTACAAGTGCTGCTAATGTTGTGTAGTTTCTCACACTTATATTCTGTCTATGCTGCTGTGTCTTAAAAATATATGAGTTGAACTGTGTCTCTATCTTGATTAGGGAACATAAACTAGAATGATATGGACAATACATTGACCATAGTACATAGATATATGTTTGTTTCATGCTGTTATCCTGTCCACCTTACTACTGAACCGGTTTACCAAAATGAGTTTCGTATACTACAAGCTAAACCTGTGATGTGTCTGCTTGTTTCTCTTGTAGTATGCAAACAGAATATTGGAGAAGAGCACCCCACTATGCAATGGTAGAGAAAGTAATGCAGATAAGGTTCAAGATAGTGAGACAACCCTATTTGTCTCCAAGAAAGGTGATAAAAATGATCTTGTAGACAGTCAGAAAACCCCACAGTCCTGCGTTGATGTAGTGTTCGAGTTACTAGCCAGTACCGCTGGCACAAGCTCTTCGAACTCGCTGCCTGAATCACTTCGGTTCTTCAGTCTCGGCTACAAGCTGAAGGGCATCAGTCAACTGTGCTGCGGCAAGAAGCCGAAGGACTGAGGAAGTCCCTGCAGAATTTAGATGCGTACTTTCTTGTGCAACAGCAAGCGCTGGAGGATTTAAGCGTCAAACAAGAGAAAGTTAATAAGCTTGCTAAGCATCTTGCCAGCATTATGGGTACCCAGGATATTGTTTCTTGAGCTCGTCTGAAGTGGTTTCAGCTATGGACTTGTTTTGCTGCGGCATTTATATGTTGATGTGTTCTCTATATTTGCACTGGTGGCGAACTTTGATGCCCAGTGGATGTAATATGTGTAATAGCCGTGATAGCCTAGCATAAGTTGCTTGCTTATTTATTTCCTTGTTGCCTTGTTTATTAGTTTGCTTGTAGTGAGTGCAGTTCTTTTTCCACGGTTTGCTAGTGGCTACAATAACCTTATTTTTAAAACTAGGCCACAATAACCATGGGCTAATATTTACTATAGTGACATTGGGCCTCCTACAGGCCGTAGAAACAGTGGGCCTTCTACGGGCTATAGAAACAGTAGTCCTTCTATGGGTCGTAGAAACAATGGGCCTTCTACGGGTCGTAGAAACAATGGGCCTTCTACGGGCCGTAGAAACAATGGGCCTTCTACGGGTCGTATCATCAATGGGCCTTATACGGGTCGTATGATCGATTGGCCAAACATGGGCCAATAACATGCCTCATTATGGCCGTAAACGGGCTAGAGTTGGAATCGTCCGTTCATGGGCCGACCATAACGGCCATCGTTAATAGGTCGTATTTGATGACGCTACGAAAACGGTCCAACGAATTAACGGACCACAAACGGGCCGACTGTAACCACGGGCTGAATTTGGCCCACAAGCAGAAAATGACAGTAACGGGCCGTAAGTAAAGGAATGGTGGAAATGAGCCCAAGAATAAATGGGCTCTGAGAAGGCCGAAAGATAACATGGGCTGGAAACGGCCCAACGGAATAACGGGCTGTTAATGGGTATAAAGTGATACACTGTTCATTACGGGCCAGTTTCACCACGGGTAGTTAATGGGTGTAAAGTGATACACTGTTCACTACGAGCCAGTTTCACCACGGGTCGTTAATAGGCCAAGAGTTACATAGGGCCTCATATGGGCCGAAAGACGTCATGGGACATACATGGGCTAGAAGTGAAAACGGGCTGGAATCATATTGAATGGCCCAGATGACGCTACTAGGCTTAATTCGGATAGGGCGTAACGGGCCTTGGGTTAGCGGGCTGTAAATGGGGTATATGCGAACAGGCCGTTAATAGGCTTTCCATGGGCCGGCCCACCACCTTTGGCCAAGTCAAACGGGCCGGCCTTTTCATAGGAATGGGCCTCTGTCGGGCCGTGCCACGTGTCGACGTATCATAGGCGCCTATCTGACCCACTGACGAGCTGACACGTGTTTAGTCCGGCTAATAAGAATTTTACACGTGGAAATTTCCCATTAGTCGCAGCTTTTAACGGGTTATCGGATCCAAAACCCGACCCGATAGCTTAACGGTGTTCCGTTACGGTGGATGCCACGTGTCGGTCACCCTTGACGAAAGCACTTCTATGACGCGCAATTTATTGTCATGGAAGTGGACACTTCTGTGATGATAATTTTGGTAATGTCATGGAACACTTCTACGATAGCACAGGTATGACTATCTTGATTCTGTCATAAATTTGTCATGGATGTACAGGCATAACAAAAAACGTGACCTACTGTGACAAACACGTATCATCACGGAAGTGTATTTTTTTGTAGTGTTGGAGATCCAGGAGTACCAACTATACCATGCTCCATTAAAATAAACTATGTTAAAACTGCTTTATGTGATCTTGGAGTCTGTGTTAGTGTGTTGCGTCTCTGTTTATATCGTAGACTTGATTTGAATAAGTTGACACCCACTGAAATATCTTTGCAAATGGCCGATAAATCAACTGCTATACTTGTCGGTATTTGTGAGAATGTGCCTGTTGTGGTTGCAAACGTTACTATTTTAACGGACTTTGTGATTCTTGATATTCCTGAGGACGACAGTATGTCGATTATCCTTGGTAGACCATTTTTGAATGCTGCAGGGGCTGTTATTGATTGCAACAAAGGCAAGGTCACTTTTTAATGTTAATGGTAATGAGCATATGGTACACTTTTTGAGGAAACAACCTCAAGTCCACAGTATTAATTCCATTGGAAAAATTCCATCAATTACTTTTGGAGGTTTTGAATTTCCTCTTCCTACTTTCAACTAGAAATATGATATTCTTATTGTTGGGGACGTGCATATCCCTATTGAGGTAACTTAGTGTTATTCGAAAATTCTCTGGTTTCATGCAATTTGGAATGAGTTTGTTAACAAGACTTGATCAACCTTGTTAGTGGATTCCTTTTGATGAGCATGAGATGGACGAAGTTATAAAGCACAACTTTATGTACCTCATTTAACTTTCTGTTATTTAGAATGAATAAAGCAAAATTAGTGTTTTTGTCTGTTTTCTGTTTTATCCTTGCAATAAAAAATACCCTGAAAATAAAAGTTCTTCAAATGACCCGAAATTGAAATATGATTCTTTTCTAGAATATTTAAGAATAATTAGCACTCGAAGCAGACCCGGGGGCCACACCACCTGGCCACGAGGGTACAGGGAGCGCCCCTGCCTCGTGGGCCCCACGTGGCCCCCTCCACTTATTCCTGCACCCACACACTCCTTCTTCCTCCAGAAAAAATCACCAACCAGCTCAAGCACGAGTTCTAGCTCAACTTAATTGCTGTCATTTTCGATCTCCTTGCTCAACGCTCCATTCACGAAACTGCTTTGGGGGATTTTTCTTTGGTATGTGATTCCTCCAATGGTCCAATTAGTTTTTGTCCTAGTTCTTTATTTATTGCAAATTTTTGCTGCTGAGGTGACCCTGTTCTTGAGCTTGCATGTCAAATTTATATGGTCCCAAGTAGTTCTAATGCATGATATAGTCTCTAGGCACTTGTAGGAGTAGTTGCTATCAATTTTGTTGAGTTTGGTTCACTTTTATTTTGAGTCACTAAAAATTTCAGAAATTTTTCAGAGGAATAAATATGTTTAGGAAAATATACCAAGATGGTTCTTCAAGGAAGCAAGGACCCAGGCCTGCAATACGTGAGCCGGACTATGAACTACCAAGAGAAGCTCAAGTGCGGCCTTATGAATGGCCGTCAGAAAATTACATGGTCCAAGCAGGAATTAAGGAGGAATTTGACGCATATGTGCGTAATGCTGAACTCGAGGGCTTCATGCTAGATAAGTGCCCTCAGTATTATTACCTAACTGATTCCTTTGTGAGAAGGTTCAAATTTTCATCCTCGCACAATTCTCACACTGTCCTATTTGATCTTTATGATAAATCCTATACCATGGACTTAGAAGATTTTAATACTGCTTGTAAACTCCCACAATGGGGTAGTGCTAGTGATCCTCGCAAATCTGAGTTTAAAGATTTTCTTGCTAGTATCACTGTGGGGGAATCTAGAGAAATAACACAAGCTACCATAGGGAGCATTAATTTTCCTGCTATACATTATTTTGCTCTCTTTATAGGTAGATGTATTAACGGTAAGGACGAGGCATGTCACATGTGTGTCCTGGATCTTAGTGTTCTCAAGAGTGTTGTATTAGGAGATAAACAATATAACTTGGGGGCCATTGTTGCACGAAGGTTGCATCTTAATAGTTTAAGTGGAGACTTGTTTGGTGTAATTTATGCAACCCGTGTGGCAAATTTTCTTGAGATACCCATACATGAAAATGATATGGAATTGCCTCCCGCTTATCTAGATTTTAATGCTATGGTTCGCCATCAGTTTATTGAGAGGAATGAACAATCTCTCCAGTCCGAGTAATCTTTAACCGACGTCGCACTGTCCATGTTGCTCTCCCTCCTCCTAGTTTCTTTGACTTTCAGGCAAAAAGGAGATATATTATAACCAGGGAAGAGGCGAACGAGTATGAGAGGACGACAGAGGCAGCTCGCCTCCAAGCTGCAGCTCATGAGGCAATAGCTGCTGCATCTCAGTACGACCCCCAGCTATAGCTTTGATCCATGAACATAGACCAACTTAGGCCAAAAGCCTAAGCTTGGGGGAGTACGTATTTCTCACTGACATTACATTCATGTTCACACACTCACTCTAGTTGTCGGTGCTCATACTTTTTCATTGTATTATCCATGCTAGTTTATTTTCTTTTCTCGCTTTCTTCTTGTGTGTTAGAAAAACCTTAAGAAAAACTAAAAAAAAATAGTTGTAGCTTTTAGTTAGTTTACTTTCCATGCCTGCAGTAGTAATAATTAAAAGAAAACCCATAAAGATTTCTTGTTCTGCTCTTGTTTGTTGGGAGCTTTCAAATAGTTTTATTTCTTTTCTTTTCTTTGGGGGTCGAGAGGATAAGACCATAATGAAAATGTTGAGTGGCTCTTATTTTCATTATTGTTGATTTAACAAAGAGCCCATATTACCTTGTCTTCTCCTTTGTATCAAATGCTTGCAGATTCCAGCTTAGTCCAATGCACGTGCACTATTATTATTATACATACCATTCAGTCGTGCAAGTGAAAGGCAATAATGACGATATATGTTGGACTGATTGAGATGAGAAAAGATGGTATGAACTCGACCTCTCTTGTTTTTGTAAATATGATTAGTTCATCGTTCCTAATTCAGCCTATTATGAATGAAACATGTTTGCAATGACAATTAGAGATTATAGTTGCTTATGCCATGCTTAATTTGTTAGGAGTTTATAATTGTTTACCTTGCGTGCCAACATGCTATTAAAATGGTTGTGATGTGGTATGATAAGGTGGTATCCTCCTTTGAATGATTCGAGAGACTTGACTTGGCACATGTTCACACACGTAGTTGAAACAAAATCAACATAGCCTCCACGATATTTATGTTCATGGTGGATTATATCCTACTCATGCTTGCACTCAATGTTTATTAATTTTAATGCATGTTCATGACTGTTGTCGCTCTCTAGTTGGTCGCTTCCCAATCTTTTTCTAGCCTTCACTTGTACTAATCGGGAATACTGCTTGTGCATCCACTTCCATAAACCCCAAAGTTATTCCATATGAGTCCACCATACCTTCCTATATGTGGTATCTACCTGTCGTTCCAAGTAAATTTGTATGTGCCAAACTCTAAACCTTCAAATGAAATTCTGTTTTGTATACTCAAATAGCTCATGTATCAACTAGGGTTGTCTGTATCTTCCATGCTAGGTGGGTTATTCTCAAGAGGAGTGGAGTCAGCTCCTCACTCACGAGAAAATGGCTGGTCATCGGGATGCCTAGTCCCATGCTCAAATCAAATCAAAATAATTGAAAACAAAACTCCCCCAGGATTGTTGTTAGTTGGAGGCACCCGTTGTTTCGGGAAAGCCATGGATTGTTGCTTGTTGGTGGTGAGGGAGTATAAACTTTGCCATTCTGCTTGGGAACCGCCTATAATGTGTGTAGCATGGAAGATATCGAGATCTCTCGGTTGTTATGTTGACAATGAAAGTATGCCGCTCAAAATATTATTCATCTCTGCTTTAAAATTGAGCTCTGACACCTCTACAAATCCTGCTCCCCTATGCGAAGGGCCTATATATATTTACTTTTATGTTGAGTCATCATCCTCTTATTAAAAAGCACCAGCTGGAGAGCACCGCTGTCATTTGCATCCATTACTATTAGTTTATATTGAGTATGACTATGACTGGATCTCTATTACCATGAATTACAATGTTTAGTCAGTCCTTAATCTTCAGAGGTGCTCTGCATTTATAATTTGCGGTCTCAGACAGGGCTAGCGAGATAACATCTTGTTATATCATATTATGATTGTTTTGAGAAAGTGTTGTCATCCGAGATTTATTATTATTGCTCGCTAGTTGATTATGCCATTGATATGAGTAAATACGAGACCTAATCTTTGCTGAATATGGTTAGTTCATAATCTTTGCTGAAAACTTGAATGCTGGCTTTACATATTAACAAAAACAAGAGCAAACAGAGTTTGTAAAACTTTATCTTTATCACTTTCAGTTTATCAACTGAATTGCTTGAGGACAAGCAAAGGTTTAAGCTTGGTGGGGTTGATACGTCTCCATCGTATCTAACTTTCCAAACACTTTTGCCCTTGTTTTGGACTCTAACTTGCATGATTTGAATAGAAGCCGCCACCAAGCCCTAATCTCTCTCGGGAGGGCTGATCTAGAGTCCGTTCGGGGCTTCGGAGAGGGGAATACGTCGCTGTCGTCATCATCCACCTTCCTCCATTACCAATTTCATGATGCTCACCGCCGTGCATGAGTAATTCCATCGTAGGCTTGCTGGACGGTCATGGGCTGGATGAGATTTATCATGTAATCGAGTTAGTTTTGTAAGGGTTTGATCCCTAGTACTCATTATGTTCTGAGATTGATGTTGCTATGACTTTGCTAAGCTTAATGCTTGTCACTAGGGCCCGAGGGCCATGATTTCAGATCTGAACCTATTATGTTTTCATGAATATATGTGAGTTCTTTATCCTATCATGAAAGTTTATAGTCACATATTATGTGTTATAATCCGTTAACCAATAATCGGGATACTTACAAGCTCCTGGCTTTCTAGACTACGAGAAGACTTAGCTCTCCTAACCTATAGGGTGGGAGATAAGAATAAGCCTTTTTTACTTTCCTTCTTAGAAACCTTGTAATAAAAATATTCAGTGTAGTTCCACCCCCCCTTCCACCCACAAAGTGGGATGGATATGTAATACTACTCTCATGTACAGCTGCCGATTCATTTAATTAATTTGCAGTAGGAGCCTCTCCTACTGTTTCAAAGGTTCAAAAAAATCAGGATACTTACTGGTGATGACGTAGTTTGAGGAGTTCATGTATTCACTAAGTGTTAATGCTGTGGTCCGGTGCTCTATTAAAAGGAGGCCTTAATATCCCTTAGTTTCCAATAGGACCCCGCTGCCCTGGGAGGGTAGGACAAAAGATGTCATGCAAGTTCTTTTCCATAAGCACGTATGACTATATTTGGAATACATGCCTACATTACATTGATGAACTGGAGCTAGTTCTGTGTCACCCTATGTTATAACAGTTGCATGAGGAATCGCATCCGGCATAATTCTCCATCACCGATCCAATGCCTACGAGCTTTTCACATATTGCTCTTTGCTTAGTTACTTTTCCGTTGCTGTCGTGGAATTGTCACGGCAGATGTCCTTAGTGTGAGGACTTAGTCGCGAGGCCAACGCATCTATGTGGTAGCTTGAGAGGGGTTGAGCAAACACGCAACACAAGACAAGGGTTTAGACAGCTTCGGGCCCCGGGAAACATCATCCGGTAACAACCCTACATGTTGTTTGTCGCTAGGTCTCATTATGCTCATGAGGGTGACGTCGTAAATCCGGCTCTCCTCTAATTGTGTCTAGCCCTAGAGATTGTTTCTTGCTTGTCCTTCTTGGGGAGCCATGCCCTTCCTTATATAAGTTAGAGCCGCGGGTTACATGTGGAGTCCAAATAGGATTAGGACTAGCCTATCTTCTACTACCAGCCGGATACAAGTCCGGGTCTTGATTCCCTGTAAGGGAGATATTCCTCACGCCTTCCGTCTTAAGCCGGCCCACAATAAGATGAGCCGGTCTACTGGGCCTTCGGCCCTTGTCATCTTCTGACCCGCCGTCGGGGCCATTATTAAGTCGCCAGGCTCGTGAGTCGTCACACCAGTGAGACGCCAGACCCATGAGTTGCCAATCCTTCGGAGGGTTACGATGAAGCGTCAAGTCCGGCCGGGTCATACTTCCGGCCGGGTCATACCGCGGGGTATATCCCCGACAGTTGCCATTGTTACAATTACTACAAAACTATTACTGTTACTTTTGCCACCGTTACCGTTACTTCCATACTACTTTGCTACTAAATACTTTGCTCCAGATATTAAGTTATCAAGGTGTGGTTGAATTGACAACTCAACTGCTAATACTTGAGAATATTCTTTGGCTCCCCTTGTGTCGAATCAATAAATTTGGGTTGAATACTTTACCCACGAAAACTGTTGGGATCCCCTATACTTGTGGGTTATCATCCCCCCGCGTTGACCTTCTAATCCTGCTCTTTCCAAAGCCCCGTGCCCGCCAACCTTAGCAAAAGGGATTCTTCGTGATCTCATAGGTGTCGTTTCCCCCGACACTTGGTGATTGAGAACATAGGTTGTTGGGTTTCAAGAGAATTAATTATTTGAGCCTTAACATGTGAATTGGTTGCTACTTTAACATGAAAAGTTTCATAAGAAAGAATTACTGTTATGATGCAAGGAAAAGTGATTGAAATTATCATTGATCAAACTTGTGCACTTTGCTAGCATTCACACTTCATAAATTATTTCTTTTATCATTTACCTACTCGAGGACGAGTAGGAATTAAGCTTGGGGATGCTGATACGTCTCCAACGTATCTATAATTTATGAAGTATTAATGCCGTTACATTATCATTCTTGGATGTTTTACAATCATTTTATAGCAACTTATATCATTTTTTGGGACTAACCTATTGACCCAGTGCCCAGTGCCAGTTGCTGTTTTTTGCTTGTTTTACATCGCATGAAATCAATATCAAACGAATTCCAAACACCGCGGAACTTTTTGGAGATTTTTTATGGGCCGGAGCACTCAGGATGGGCCAGAGCAGCACCTGGGGGTGCCCAAGGGGGCATAACCCACCAGGGCGTGCCTAGGGGCCCAGGCGTGCCCAGGTGGGATGTACCCACCTCGGTGGCCTCCCGCACCCCCTCTTTACCCTATAAATTCAAATATTCCAAAAAGCCTCGGGGTTACCCTAGATCAGAAGTTCCACTGCCGCAAGGCTCTGTAGCCACCAAAAACCAATCTAGACCTGTTCCTGGACCCTGACGGAGGGGGGAATCATCTTCGGTCGCCATCTTCATCATCCCGACGGCCACCACAACGAGGAGGGAGTAGTCCACCCTAGGGGCTGAGGGTTTGTACCAGTAGCTATGTGTTTAATCTCTCCCACTCTCTCTCATGTTCTTGAGATGTCATGATCTTGATGTATTGCGGGCTGTGTTAATATAGCCGGATCATATGGTGTTTTCCCCTCTCTATCTTGTTGTGATGAATTGAGTTTTTCCCTTTGAGATTCCGTTGTTATCGGATTGAATACTTTTATGGATTTTAGAACACTTGATATATGTCTTGCAATTGAATACTCGTGGTGACAATGGTGTATTGTATTGATTCACTTGATATATGTTTTGGCACTCAACTCGCGGATTCCCGAGGTGACATTGGGGTAATCTATGCATAGGGGTTGATGCACGTTCTTGTCTTTGTTTCTCCGGTAGAAATCTTGGGGCACTCTTTGAAGTTCTTTGTGTTGGATTGAGTATTATGAATATGAATTTGCTTTGGTGTTATTTTAGTGCGAACTCTAGGATAGATCGAACGAAAAGAATAGCTTTGTGTTGTTTTAGTACGGACTCTTGAATAGATCGAACGGAAAGAATAGCTTTGAGGTGGTTTCGTACCCTACAAACAATTTATTCTGATGTTCTCCGCTAGATAGTAACTTTGGAGTGATTCTTTCGTTGCATGTTGAGGGATGGTTATATGATCCAATTATATTAGCATTGTTGAGAGGTTGCACTAGTGAAAGTACGGACCCTAGGCCTCATTTTCCAGCATTGCAATACCGTTTTTTTGCCCGTTTACTATTTTCTACTTTGTTGTTTTTATTTATTCATATTATAAAAATATAGTTGTACCATCCATATTACACTTTTATCACCATCTCTTTGCCGAACTAGTGCACCTATACAATTTGCCATTGTATTGGGTGTGTTGGGGACACAAGAGATTTCTTCTATTTGGTTGCAGGGTTGTTTGAGAGAGACCATCTTCATCCTACACCTCCCACGGATTGATAAACCTTAGGTCATCCACTTGAGAGAAAATTGCTACTGTCCTACAAAACTCTGCGCTTGGAGGCCCAACACGAGTCTACAAGAATAAAGTTGCGTAGTGGACAGCAACGGCTAGCCATGGAAAGTGAAACTATGGTTGAAAAAGGAATAAACTTTATTTTCTGTTTGGGAACCGCCTATGATATATCTAGCATGGAAAGTGTTGGGATCTCTAAGTCGTTTTCGTTGGTGGGAAGGATACACCTCCCAAAATGTTTTTATCTGTAACTTTTTCGCTTTGAGCTCTGGTACCTCTACAAATCCCTACTTCCCTTTGCGAAGGGCGTTTCTTTTACTTTACACAATTTTTATTTTTGAATTTGAGTCTCCATCCTCTCTTATAAAAGCACCAACTAGGATGCACTATGATCGTACTTGAGTATTGGGTGTAGCTAATATGCGAGTGTGTTTCATGAATGGATCAATGATTGAGCATAATGGGCTAGGGAAAACTTATTTTAGCGTTGATATTTTGAAAGACATGGTTTCTTCTTGATATGCTTGAGTATTTAAGTTATCATGTCAAAACTAGACTATTGCTTTGAACAATATAAAAAGTCCAAATGTCCATGCTACAAAGAAAAGAAATATGATATGACATGATAGGCAGCATTCCACATCAAAAATTATGTTTGTTCACTTAACTTCTCGAGGACGAGCAGGAGTTAAGCTTGGGGATGTTGATACGTCTCCAACGTATCTATAATTTTTTATTGTTCCATGTTGTTATATTATCAATCTTGGATGCTTTATAATCATTTTATATCATTTTTTGGTACTAACTTATTGACATAGTGCCAAGTGCCAGTTGCTTTTTTCTGCATGTTTTTTACATCGCAGGAAATCAATACCAAACGTAGTGCAAATGCAACAGAACTTTACGGAGATTTTTTTGGACCAGAAGACACCTAATGGGCCAAGCCTACGCCTGGGGGTGCTCCGAGGAGAGCACAACCCACCAGGGCGCGCTAGTAGGACTAGGCGCGCCCTGGTGGGTTTTTCCCACCTCGGGTGCCCCCCGTACCGCCTCTTTGCTCTATAAATACCCCAATATTCCAGAAACCCTAGGGGGGTCATCGAAAATCAATTCCAGCCGCTGCAGAGTCCAGAACCACTAGATCCAATCTAGACACCATCTCGGATGGGGTTCACCACCTCCATTGGTGCCTCTCCGATGATGCGTGAGTAGTTCTTTGTAGACCTTCGGGTCCGTATCTAGTAGCTAGATGGCTTCCTCTCTCTCTGAATTCTCAATACAATGGTCTCTTGGAGATCCATATGATGTAACTCTTTTTGCGGTGTGTTTGTTGGGATCGATAAACTTTGAGTTTATGATCAGGTCTATCTTTTTATATCCATGAAAGTATTTGAGTTTCTTTGATCTCTTTTATGCATGATTTCTTATAGCCTCGTATTTCTTCTTCGATATTTGGGTATTGTTTGGCCAACTTGATCTGTTTATCTTGCAATGGGAAGAGGTGCTTTGTAGTGGGTTCGATCTTATGGTGCTTTATCCCAGTGACAGAAGGGGAACCGACACGTATGTATCGTTGCTACTAAGGATAAAACGATGGGGTCTATCTCTACATAGATAGATCTTGTCTACATCATGTCATCATTCTTATTGCATTACTCCGTTTCTCCATGAACTTAATACACTAGATGCATGCTGGATAGCGGTCGATGTGTAGAGTAATAGTAGTAGATGCAGGCAGGAGTCGGTTTACTAATCTTGGACGTGATGCCTATGTAATGATCATTGCCTGGATATCGTCATGATTATTTGAAGTTCTATCAATTGCCCAACAGTAATTTTTTCACCCACCGTTTGCTATTTTTCTCGAGAGAAGCCACTAGTGAAACCTACGGCCCCCGGGTCTCTTTCTCATATTATTTGCCTTTGCAATCTATTTTCCTTTGCTTTTATTTTTATTCTAATTCTTATTTATTAAACCAAAAATAGAAAAAATACCTTGCTGCATTTTATTCTTATTTATTTTTATTTGGCGTTCGATCTATCAATCTACTACAATTTTATTCACGTCCGTTTGCCCATCTTGGGGCGCCGCTACCCGAAAGGGATTGACAACCCCTTTTACATGTCGGGCTGTGAGAAGTTGTTATTTGTGTGCAGGTGTTGTTTACGTTGTGTTGCTTGGTTCTCCTACTGGTTCGATAACCTTGGTTTCACATCTGAGGGAAATACCTACCACCGTTGTGCTGCATCATCCCTTCCTCTTTGGGGAAACACCGATGTAGCTTCAAGCCGCATCAATACGTGGACACACTCTCCCCCTCTCGTTGCTATGCATCTCCTATATAGATCTTGCGTGAGCATAGGAATTTTTTTTGAAATTGCATTCTACGTTCCCCAATAGTGGCTTCCGAGCCAGGTCTATGCGTAGATGATATGCACGAGTAGAACAGAAAGAGTTGTGGGTGATAATATGTAACGCCCCAGATCTGATGCGCCAGGTGTCCGCCAGTTATTCGCCGTAGTTGCCATGTCATTTTCTTGCGTGTTGCATTTTGTCATGTCATCATGTGCATCTCATTTTTGCATACGTGTTCGTCTCATGCATCCAAGCATTTTCCCCGTTGTCCGTTTTGCAATCCGGCACTCCTATGTCCCCTGGCGCCCCCTTTTACCTATTTTCGTGAGCGGGTGTTAAACTTTCTGGGAATGGCCCTAGTTTTGCCAAGAGGCCTTGGTATACCACCGGTAGACCGCCTGTCAGGTTTCGTGCCATTTGGAGTCCGTTTGATACTCCAACGGTTAACCGGGTAACCGTAAAGCCCCCTTTGTGTTGCAGCCCAACACCCCTCCAAAGTGGCCCAAAAACCCATCCAAACCCCCTCCATCCTCTCGGTCGTTCGATCACGATCGTGTGGGCGAAAACCACACTCCATTTGGAGCCTCCTAGCTCCCTCTATAAATGAGTCCCTCCCCCCGAATTTCCGCAGATGAAACCCTAGCCCCGCTCCCCTCGCGCCGCCGGACACATCCAACTCCGACCGGACATGTCCAGCCTCCACGTCGCCCGGACCAATCCCGGGGCGACACGTCACCCCGCCGCCGCTCCCGGCCAGTGGTGTCACGCCACGTCGCGCCCAGCTCCTCTCCCCCGCGCCTCCTCTCTCTCTCCGCCGCCCGCGGCCCGTGGGGCCCGTGGCCGGCCCGCCCGAGCCCGGATTCGCCACCGCCCGCGCCCGCCTCGCCGGTGATCCGCCTCTGCTCGCCGCCCCGCCGCCTCGACTTGCCGCCAAGCGCCCGCGCCTCCGCCCGTCCTTCGCGCCGCCGCCGTGCCCCTCGCTTCCTCTTGCGCCGCCCCGCCGCAGCAGCAGCGCGCTGCCGACCGCTGCCAGCTGCGCCGCCTTGCTTGCGCGCCTCCCGATCCCGTTGCTGCACTGTGCCCCGCCTCCTTGGGCACCGCTCTGCCGCCCCATGCGCGCCGCGACCGCCGGCCGCCGCCGCGTCCCCGCTTCCCGTCGCTGGTTCCCCCTCGCCGGAGCTCCCGCGAGCTCGCCGGAGCTCGTGTCGGCCAGATCCGGCCCGGGGTGGACCAGATCCACCCGTCCGCCCAACCAAACGCCGCCCATCGTCCCGATCCACTCCGTCCCGGGTCCTCCTCGTCCCTTTTTCGCGAGGTGAAATTCTGCTAAGTCCCTGTATCTGCAATATTTTAATGCCATGTTCAACTTACCATAACTCCATGCTCGCTGCTCTGCTTCATGCATATAATATATATAAGTATTCACCTGGATGTCCTCTTCATTTTGTTCCATTGTGCCATGTCCATTTGAGTTCATCTTGAGGCCCTAATCATCGTTGCAAGAGTGCTATATTATGTTGTCTGATGTAGTTTAACAGCACGTGATCATTTCTCATTTTTGCATCTTTTTGTGTGATTTTCTTTTGAGCATGAAGTCTACATGCGTTATGAGCTACAACATTACCTATTTGCAGAGGTGCAATCCATTCTTCAAGAAATTCCGTGTGTTGATTGTTACAAGCTTGCAAAGTAGCCCTCGTGATATTGCTGATATTTTTATGCCATGTATTCATGTTGCTATAGTGAGATTCATGCCTCTTTTGAGTATGTTCAGTAATGATGTTTTGTTCATATGGTTATGCTCTATCCATCCATGGCTCTGTTTGCATTTATGGAGTGCTCTAGCATGTCTTAATCTTGCTCTACTTTTGCTATAAAATGTTCCTGACAGACTGTTTACATGGTATTCAATGTTGCCAAGGTTGTTGGTAGTGATCGATGCATGCTATGAACTTGATCTTGCCATTCTTAGCTTAATGAATATGTCTTCTTGCTGATGCTATGCTTATCTTGTCATGAAATGCCTTGTGGTGAGTGAATCAAGCTCACCAACATGCCTACTTATCGTTGTTCCTGCCATGTGCTGTTATTTTCACCAAGTCTGAATCTGTAACGAAACTTGCTATGTTTACAATGGGTGCCATCATATCTTCTAATCCTTTTTGGTTCATTGTCAGTAAGGGACTTTTGTTATATGCTTTGAGTAAATTCATTCCATCCTCTAGTTTGACATGATAGCTTGCTGTAACATGTTGTTTGGATGCCTCCCATATGCCTAGTTGCTGTTTTGGACAGCTTGTCCTTTAGACTTGTATAGTGTGTATGTGTTGGACCGTTGCTCCGTTTTGCGTGTGCTATATATGAAACTTGCTTAGTTTTGCATGTAGTTTCATCTTATATTGTTCCATCCATGTGTTGATGTGTTTGCTTTTTGTTTGTATGCATTTTGCATCAATGCCATGATTAATTTGTTTTGCTCATATCTTCTAGGCCGTAGCTTCGTATCTAATGAACTTTATATGTAACTTGACTAGAATTTCATGTAGATCATCATGGTGCATCTTAACTAGATGTTTAACAACTAGAACTTAAGGTTTATTCAGATCTGGACCAATTGCTAAATTTGCATATGAGGACTTACCGGATTTGTCATATGTTGTTTCCGGACTCATTTAAACTTGCTTTGATGTGTTGTTCTTGTATGCATCATCTCTTGCCATGGGTACCTTCATGTAGCCTTGTCATGCATCATACTTGGTTGATCATCATGCCTTGTTCTTGTGTGGTGAGTTTACTATGTTGTGTGCTTCTTCTCGATAGTTCCCGTTTCGTTGCGACCGTGAGGATTCGTTCGTCTACGCTTGGTTCGTCTACGTGGCTTCATCCTCTTCATGGACTCGTTCTTCTTCCTTGCGGGATTTCAGGCAAGATGACCGTCACCTTGGATCTCATTACTATCATTGCTATGCTAGTTGCTTCGTTCTATCGCTATGCAGCGTTACCTACCTCTTGCTGCTCAAGCCTCCCAAATTGCCATGAACCTCTGACCTTTGTAACCCTTCCTCACAAACCATTGTCTGGCTATGTTACCACTTTTGCTCAGCCCCTCTTATAGCGTTGCTAGTTGCAGGTGAAGATGAAGATTGCTCCATGTTGGTTTATGTTTATGTTGGGATATCACAGTATCTCTTATATTATTAATGCATCTATATACTTGGTAAAGGGTGGAAGGCTCGGCCTTATGCCTGGTGTTTTGTTCCACACTTGCCGCCCTAGTTTCCGTCATATCGGTATTATGTTCCCGGATTTTACGTCCCTATCGCGGTTGGGTGATTTATGGGACCCCCTTGACAGTTCGCTTTGAATAAAACTCCTCCAGCAAGGCCCAACCTTGGTTTTACATTAGCCTAACAACCTATCACCCCTTCCCTCCGGTCGGCCAACCCGAGGGTCATTTTTATTCAGCCCCCCCCCCGGGCCAATGCTTGTCTAAGTGTTGGTCCGAACTAGAGTCCTTTGCAGCGCCACCTCGGGGAAACATGAGGGCTGGTTTTAGTTGTACGGTGTGCTCATCCGGTGTTGCCCTGGGAACGAGATATGTGCAGCTCCTATCAGGATGTCAGCGCATCGGGCGGTCTTGCTGGTCTTGTTTTACCATTGACGAAACGTCTTGTAACCGGGATTCTGAGACTGATCAGGTCTTCCCGGGAGAAGGAATATCCTTCGTTGATCGCGAGAGCTTATCATGGGCTAAGTTGGGACACCCCTACAGGGTTTGAACTTTCGAAAGCCATGCCCGCGGTTATGAGGCAGATGGGAATTTGTTGATATCCGGTTGTAGTTAACTTGAAGTAAACTCTTCTAAAATACACCAACCGTGTGCGTAACCGTGAGTGTTTCTTTTTAGGGTTGATCGAGAGGAGAACACGGTTTCTGGGTT
Organism: Aegilops umbellulata; assembly: GCA_032464435.1. Taxonomy (NCBI): domain Eukaryota; kingdom Viridiplantae; phylum Streptophyta; class Magnoliopsida; order Poales; family Poaceae; genus Aegilops; species Aegilops umbellulata. The sequence continues at coordinate 480,349,171 of CP136056.1, forward strand.
ATGTTTGACGTAAGTAGGATTTCAGGATCACTTCTTGATCATTATTAGTTGACGATCGATTGCTTTGCTTCTCTCCTCGCTCTTATTTGCGTAAGTTAGCCACCATACATTGCTTAGCCGCTGTTGCAACCTCACCACTTTACCCCTTCCTTACCCATTAAGCTTTGCTAGTCTTGATACCCATGGTAATGGGATTGCTGAGTCCTCGTTGCTCACAGATTACTACCCCAACAGTTGCAGGTACAGGTTATGCGATGATCATGACGTGAGAGCGATGTTTATTTGTGTTGGAGTTCTTCTACTTCTTCGTCGATCAGGGGATAGGTTCCTGAACGGCAGCCTGGGCTAGCAGGGTGGATGTCGTTTGAGTTTCTGTTTATGTTTCGTCCGTAGTCGGATGTTGATCTTGTATGTTGTATTGTTGTATTCCTGTGACATTGTATGTGTTGGGGAACGTTGTAGAAAATTAAAATTTTTCCTACGGTTTCACCAAGATCCATCTATGAGTTCATCTAAGCAACGAGTCATGGGAGAGAGATTGTATCTACATACCAATTTGTAGATCGCGAGCGGAAGCGTTCAACGAACGGGGATGAGGTAGTCGTACACGACGTGATCCAAATCATCGGAGATCCAAGCACCAAACGGACGGCACCTCCGCGTTCAACACACGTACGGTCAGCGTAACGTCTCCTTCTTCTTAATCCAGCAAGGCAAAGGAGAGGTTGAGGAAGATGGCTCCAGCAGCAGCACAGCGGCGTGGTGATGGTGGAGCTGCAGTACTCCGGCAGGGCTTCGCCGAGCTCTATGGAGCAGGAGGAGGTGTTAGAGAGGGAGAGGGAGGCGCCAGGGCAAGGGGTGGGGTTGCCCCCTCCCCTCCCCCTTTATATAGGCCCCTTGGGGGGGCGCCGGCCCTGGGAGATTGAATCTCCCAAGGGGGCGGCGGCCAAGGGGGGTGGAGTGCCCCCCAAGGCAAGTGGGCGCCCCCCCCCACCCTAGGGTTCAAACCCTAGGCGCAGGGGGTGGGCCTTGGGGGGCGCACCAGCCCACTAAGGGCTGGTCCCCCCTCCCACTTCAGCCCATGGGGCCCTCCGGGATGGGTGGCCCACCCGGTGAAACCCCGGGACCCATCTGGTGGTCCCGGTACAATACCGGTGACCCCCAGATCACTCCCGATGGCCGAAACTGCACTTCCTATATATAATTCTGCACCTCCGGACCAATCCGGAACTACTCGTGACGTCCGGGATCTCATCCGGGATTCCGAACAACATTCGGGTTACTGCATATACATATCTTCACAACCCTAGCGTCATCGAACCTTAAGTGTGTAGACCCTACGGGTTCGGGAGACATGCAGACATGACCGAGACGGCTCTCGGGCAATAACCAACAGCGGGATCTGGATACCCATGTTGGCTCCCACATTCTCCACGATGATCTCATCGGATGAACCACGATGTCGAGGATTCAATTAATCCCGTATACGATTCCCTTTGTCAATCGGTATTTTACTTGCCCGAGATTCGATCGTCGGTATCCCAATACCTCGTTCAATCTCGTTACCGGCAAGTCACTTTACTTGTACCGTAATGCATGATCCCGTGATCAAACACTTTGATCCCGTGATCAAACACTTATGATGATGCATTACCGAGTGGGCCCAGTGATACCTCTCCGTCAAGCAGAGTGACAAATCCCAGTCTCGATCCGTGTCAACCCAACAGACACTTTCGGAGATACCCGTAGTATGCCTTTATAGTCACCCAGTTACGTTGTGACGTTTGGCACACCCAAAGCACTCCTACGGTATCCGGGAGTTACACGATCACATGGTCTAAGGAAAGGATACTTGACATTGGAAAACTCTAGCAAACGAACTATGTGATCTTATGCTATGTTTAGGATTGGGTCTCGTCCATCACATCATTCTCCTAATGATGTGATCTCGTTATCATTGACATCCAATGCCCATAGTCAGGAAACCATGACTATCTATTGATCAACGAGCTAGTCAACTAGAGGCTTACTAGGGACACGTTTGTTGTCTGTTATTCACACATGTATTACGATTTCCGGATAACACAATTATAGCACGAATAAAGACAATTATCATGAACAAGGAAATATAATAATAATGCTTTTATTATTGCCTCTAGGGCATATTTCCAACAGTCTCCCACTTGCACTAGAGTCAATAATCTAGTTACATTGTGATGAATCGAACACCCATAGAGTTCTGGTGCTGATCATGTTTTGCCTTAGGGAGAGGTTTAGTCAACGGATCTGCGACATTCAGATCCGTGTGCACTTTACAAATTTCTATGTGCCTGGTCTTCTTGTGAAACCTGGGCTCCTTGGCAAGTGCAATAGCTCCAGTGTTGTCACAGAAGAGTTTGATTGGCCCCGACGCATTGGGTATGACTCCGAGGTCGGTGATGAACTCCTTCACCCAAATTGCTTCATGTGCTGCCTCCGAGGCTGCCATGTACTCCGCTTAACATGTAGATCCCGCCACGACGCTCTGTTTGCAATTGCACCAGCTCACTGCCCCACCACTCAAAATATACACGTATCCGGTTTGTGACTTAGAGTCATCCAGATCTGTGTCGAAGCTAGCGTCGACGTAACCCTTTACGACGAGCTCTTCGTCACATCCATAAACGAGAAACATTTCCTTAGTCCTTTTCAGGTACTTCAGGATATTCTTGACCGTTGTCCAGTGTTCCTTGCCGGGATTACTTTGGTATCTTCCTACCAAACTTACGGCAATGTTTACATCAGGTCTGGTACACAGCATGGCATACATAATAGAACCTATGGCTGAGGCATAGGGGATGACACTCATCTCTTCTATATCTTCTGCCGTGGTCGGACATTGAGCTGAGCTCAATTTCACACCTTGTAGCACAGGTAAGAACCCCTTCTTAGATTGATCCATATTGAACTTCTTCAATATCTTATCAAGGTATGTGCTTTGTGAAATACCTATGAGGCGTCCTGATCTATCTCTATAGATCTTGATGCCTAATATATAAGCAGCTTCTCCAAGGTCCTTCATTGAAAAACTTTTATTCAAGTAGGCCTTAATGTTGTCCAAGAGTTCTATATAATTTCCCATCAAAAGTATGTCATCTACATATAGTATGCGAAATGCTACAGGGCTCCCACTCACTTTCTTGTAAACGCAGGCTTCTCCATAAGTCTGCGTAAACCCAAACGCTTTGATCATCTCATCAAAGCGAATGTTCCAACTCCGAGATGCTTGCACCAGCCCATAAATCGAGCGTTGGAGCTTGCACACCTTGTCAGCATTCTTAGGATCGACAAAACCTTCCGGCTGCATCATATACTATTCTTCCTTAAGGAAACCATTAAGGAATGCCGTTTTGACGTCCATTTGCCATATTTCATAATCGTAGAATGCGGCAATTGCTAACATGATTCGGACGGACTTCAGCTTCGCTACCGGTGAGAAATTCTCATCGTAGTCAACCCCTTGAACTTGTCGATAACCCTTAGCGACAAGCCGAGCTTTATAGACGGTCACATTACCATCCGCGTCTGTCTTCTTCTTAAAGATCCATTTATTTTCTATGGCTCGCCGCTCTACGGGCAAGTCAGTCAAAGTCCATACTTCGTTTTCATACATGGATCCTATCTCGGATTTCATGGCTTCCAGCCATTTGTCGGAATCCGGGCCTGCCATTGCTTTCTCATAGTTCGAAGGTTCACCGTTGTCTAACAACATGATTTCCAAGACAGGGTTGCCGTACCACTCTGGTGCGGAACGTGTCCTTGTGGACCTTCGAATTTCAGTAGCAGCTTGATTAGAAGTATCTTGATCATCATCATTAATTTCCTCTCTAGTCGGTGCAGGCACCTCAGGAACGTTTTCTTGAGTTTCGCCATTTTCCGGTTCAAGAGGTAACACTTCATCAAGTTCTACTTTCCTCCCACTTACTTCTTTCGAGAGAAACTCTTTCTCTAGAAAGGATCCATTCTTGGCAACAAAGATCGTGCCTTCGAATCTGAGGTAGAAGGTATACCCAATAGTTTCTTTAGGGTATCCTATGAAGACGCATTTTTCCGACTTGGGTTCGAGCTTTTCAGGTTGAAGTTTCTTGACATAAGCATCGCATCCCCAAACTTTTAGAAACGATAGCTTAGGTTTCTTCCCAAACCATAATTCATACGGTGTCGTCTCAACGGATTTCGATGGAGCCCTATTTAAAGTGAATGCGGCAGTCTCTAAAGCATAGCCCCAAAAAGATAGCAGTAAATCGGTAAGAGACATCATGGATCGCACCATATCTAATAGAGTGCGATTACGACGTTCGGACACACCATTACGCTGAGGTGTTCCAGGCGGCGTGAGTTGTGAAACTATTCCACATTTTCTTAAGTGTGTGCCAAATTCGTGACGCAAGTATTCTCCTCCACGATCTGATCGTAGAAACTTGATCTTTCTATCACATTGATTTTCAACCTCACTCTGAAATTCCTTGAACTTTTCAAAGGTCTCAGACTTGTGTTTCATTAAGTAGATATACCCATATCTACTCAAGTCATCAGTGAGGGTGAGAACATAACGATAGCCACCGCGAGCCTCAACACTCATTGGACCGCACACATCGGTATGTATGATTTCCAATAAGTTGGTTGCTCGCTCCATCATTCCTGAGAACGGAGTCTTGGTCATTTTACCCATGAGGCATGGTTCGCATGTGTCAAATGATTCATAATCAAGAGACTCTAAAAGTCCATCTGCATGGAGCTTCTTCATGCGTTTGACACCTATGTGACCAAGGCGGCAGTGCCACAAATATGTGGGACTATTGTTATCAACTTTAACTCTTTTGGTATTCAACTATGAATATGTGTATCATCACGTACGAGATTCATTAAGAATAAACCATTAACCATCGGAGCATGACCATAAAACATATCTCTCATATAAATAGAACAACCATTATTCTCGGATTTAAATGAGTAGCCATCTCGAATTAAACGAGATCCAGACACAATGTTCATGCTCAAACTTGGCACTAAATAACAATTATTGAGGTTTAAAACTAATCCCGTAGGTAAATGTAGAGGTAGCGTGCCGACGGCGATCACATCGACCTTGGAACCATTCCCGACGTGCATCGTCACCTCGTCCTTCGCCAGTCTCCGTTTATTCCGCAGCTCCTGCTTTGAGTTACAAATGTGAGCAACTGCACCGGTATCAAATACCCAAGAGCTACTACGAGTACTGGTAAGGTACACATCAATTAGATGTATATCACATATACCTTTTGTTTTGCCGGCCTTATTGTCCGCTAAGTATTTGGGGCAGTTCCGCTTCCAGTGACCACTTCCCTTGCAATAAAAACACTCAGTCTCGGGCTTGGGTCCATTCTTTGGCTTCTTCCCGGCAACTTGCTTACCGGGCGCGGCAACTTCCTTGCCGTCCTTCTTGAAGTTCTTTCTACCCTTGCCCTTCTTGAACTTAGTGGTTTTATTCACCATCAACACTTGATGTTCCTTCTTGATTTCTACCTTTGCTGATTTCAGCATAGCATATACCTCAGGAATGGTCTTTACCATCCCCTGCATGTTGTAGTTCATCACAAAGCTCTTGTAGCTAGGTGGAAGCGACTGGAGGATTCTGTCAATGACCGCTTCATCCGGGAGATTAACTTCCAGTTGAGTCAAGCGGTTGTGCAACCTAGACATTTTGAGTATGTGTTCACTGACAGAACCACTTTCCTCCATCTTACAGCTAAAGAATTTATCGGAGACTTCATATCTCTCGACCCGGGCATGAGCTTGGAAAACCATTTTCAGCTCTTCGAACATCTCATATGCTCCATGTCTCTCAAAACGCTTTTGCAGCCCCGGCTCTAAGCTGTAAAGCATGCTGCACTGAACGAGGGAGTAATCATCGCAGCGTGACTGCCAAGCGTTCATAACGTCTTGTTCTGCAGGGAGAATAGGTGCGTCACCCAGCGGTGCTCTTAGGACATAATCTTTCTTGGCAGCTATGAGGATGATCCTCAGGTTCCGGACCCAGTCCGTATAGTTGCTGCCATCGTCTTTCAGCTTGGTTTTCTCTAGGAACGCGTTGAAGTTGAGGACTACGTTGGCCATTTGATCTACAAGACATATTGTAAATATTTTAGACTAAGTTCATGATAATAAAGTTCATCTAATCAAATTATTTAATGAACTCCCACTTAGATAGACATCCCTCTTCTAGTCATCTAAGTATTACATGGTCCAAGTCAACTAGGCCATGTCCGATCATCACGTGAGACGGACTAGTCAACATTGGTGAACATCTTCATGTTGATCGTATCTTCTATACGACTCATGCTCGACCTTTCGGTCTTCTGTGTTCCGAGGCCATGTCTGTACATGCTAGGCTCGTCAAGTCAACCTAAGTGTTTGCATGTGTAAATCTGTCTTACACCCGTTGTATGTGAACGTTAGAATCTATCACACCCGATCATCACGTGGTGCTTCGAAACAACGAACTGTCGCAACGGTGCACAGTTAGGGGGAACACTTCTTGAAATTATTATGAGGGATCATCTTATTTACTACCGTCATTCTAAGTAAACAAGATGCAAAACATGATAAACATCACATGTAATCAAATAATAAATCTGACATGATATGGCCAATATCACATAGCTCCTTTGATCTCCATCTTGGGGCTCCATGATCATCTTTGTCACGGGCTTGACACCATGATCTCCATGATCATGATCTCCATCATCGTGTCTCCATGAAGTTGCTCGCCAACTATTACTTCTACTACTATGGCTAACGCGTTTAGCAATAAAGTAATGTAATTTACATGGCATTTCTCAATGACACGCAGGTCATACAAAAAATAAAGACAACTCCTATGGCTCCTGCCGGTTGTCATACTCATCGACATGCAAGTCGTGATTCCTATTACAATAGCATGAACATCTCATACATCACATATAGATCATTCATCATTCATCACAACTTTGGCCATATCATATCACAAAGCACATGCTGCAAAAACAAGTTAGACGTCCTCTAATTGTTGTTGCAAGTTTTACGTGGCTGAATTAGGGTTCTAGCAAGAACGTTTTCTTACCTACGTGAAAGCCACAATGTGATTTGACAACTTCTATTTACCCTTCATAAGGACCCTTTTCATCGAATCCGCTCCAACTAAAGTGGGAGAGACAGACACCCGCCAGCCACCTTATGCAACTAGTGCATGTTAGTCGGTGGAACCGGTCTCACGTAAGCGTACGTGTAAGGTTGGTCCGGGCCGCTTCATCCCACAATACCGCTGAAGCAAGATAAGACTAGTAGCGGAAAGAAAAGTTGACAACATCTACGCCCACAACAAATTGTGTTCTACTCGTGCAATAGAGAACTACGCATAGACCTAGCTCATGATGCCACTGTTGGGGAACGTTGCAGAAAATTAAAATTTTTCCTACGGTTTCACCAAGATCCATCTATGAGTTCATCTAAGCAACGAGTCATGGGAGAGAGATTGTATCTACATACCACTTTGTAGATCGCGAGCGGAAGCGTTCAACGAACGGGGATGAGGTAGTCGTACACGACGTGATCAAAATCACCGGAGATCCTAGCACCGAACGGACGGCACCTCCGCGTTCAACACACGTACGGTCAGCGTAACGTCTCCTTCTTCTTGATCCAGCAAGGCAAAGGAGAGGTTGAGGAAGATGGCTCCAGCAGCAGCACGACGGCGTGGTGATGGTGGAGCTGCAGTACTCCGGCAGGGCTTCGCCGAGCTCTATGGAGGAGGAGGAGGTGTTGGAGAGGGAGAGGGAGGCGCCAGGGCAAGGGGTGGGGTTGCCCCCCTCACCTCCCCCCTTTATATAGGCCCCCTGGGGGGGCGCCGGACCTGGGAGATTGAATCCCCCAAGGGGGCGGCGGCCAAGGGGGGTGGAGTGCCCCCCAAGGCAAGTGGGCGCCCCTCCCACCCTAGGGTTCCAACCCTAGGCGCAGGGGGTGGGCCTTGGGGGGCGCACCAGCCCACTAAGGGCTGGTCCCCCCTCCCACTTTAGCCCATGGGGCCCTCCGGGATGGGTGGCCCCACCCGGTGGACCCCCGGGACCCATCTGGTGGTCCCGGTACAATACTGGTGACCCCCAGATCATTCCTGATGGCCGAAACTGCACTTCCTATATATAATTCTTCACCTCCGGACCAATCCGGAACTCCTTGTGACGTCCGGGATCTCATCCGGGACTCCGAACAACATTCGGGTTACTGCATATACATATCTTCACAACCCTAGCGTCACTGAACCTTAAGTGTGTAGACCCTACGGGTTTGGGAGACATGCAGACATGACCGAGACGGCTCTCGGGCAATAACCAACAGCGGGATCTGGATACCCATGTTGGCTCCCACATGCTCCACGATGATCTCATCGGATGAACCACAATGTCGAGGATTCAATTAATCCCGCATACGATTCCCTTTGTCAATCGGTATTTTACTTGCCCGAGATTCGATCGTCGGTATCCCAGTACCCTTGTTCAATCTCGTTACCGGCAAGTCACTTTACTCGTACCGTAATGCATGATCCCGTGATCAAACACTTTGATCATATTGAGCTCATTATGATGATGCATTACCGAGTGGGCCCGGTGATACCTCTCCGTCAAGCGGAGTGACAAATCCCAGTCTCGATCCGTGCCAACCCAACAGACACTTTCGGAGATACCCGTAGTATGCCTTTATAGTCACCCAGTTACATTGTGACGTTTGGCACACCCAAAGCACTCCTACGGTATCCGGGAGTTACACGATCTCATGGTCTAAGGAAAGGATACTTGACATTGGAAAACTCTAGCAAACGAACTATGCAATCTTATGCTATGTTTAGGATTGGTTCTCGTCCATCACATCATTATCCTAATGATGTGATCTCGTTATCATTGACATCCAATGCCCATAGTCAGGAAACCATGACTATCTATTGATCAACGAGCTAGTCAACTAGAGGCTTACTAGGGACACGTTTGTTGTCTGTTATTCACACATGTATTACGATTTCCGGATAACACAATTATAGCACGAATAAAGACAATTATCATGAACAAGGAAATATAATAATAATGCTTTTATTATTGCCTCTAGGGCATATTTCCAACAGTATGTATTGGATGTATCCCCACTAATATGTACTGTTGATGTAATGATATCCACCTTGCAAAAGCGTCTTCAAGATGCGCTTCTATCCTTGGTGGGACCTTCGAGTTCCTTTAGGATAGGGTCGCATCTTGGGCGTGACAAGTTGGTATCAGAGCCTCGACCGACCTTAGGAGCCCCCTTGATTGATCGTGTAGTTTGGCCGATGTCGATTCTAGAAGAATTTTTTTTCGGAGTCTAGTTATATCGGAGAGTAGGATTTCTTATTACTCCTCTGCCCCTTCGTCGCTCTGGTGAGAAATCTTGACGTAGGTGTTTTGAACTACTTCTCTTCCCCTTCAAATTTTCTTTAGGATCACGCAGTTAGTTTTCGTTCGTTGTCCATCCTCTTTTCATCCGGTGCTATTCTCGTCGAATTGATTCAAACCCCTTTGTCTTTTGGGAGATCAATCCTCAGCTCTTTTCAATCAACGTCGTTTCCCTGTCCGAAGTTGTCCTTGTTTTTTCCATCCGCCCACCCTTCTTCTTCTCGGAACCGGAGTCGTTAATCGAGTATCCATTCTACTCGTGAGAAGTCTTTGCATTCTTCTCTAAATTATTTCAATAGGTGTCTTTCTCTTCAAGATATACGTCGATCCCTCGTTCAAATTGCATGTGTTTTAGCCGCCCCCACCCATTTTTATTCCGGAGTCTGAGCCTTTATTCGAGCAATCATTTCATCCGTGCGGAGTATCTTCAGTTTTTCCTCAATTGTTTCAACCGGTGAATTCTCGCCTAGTTAATCATTGTTCGTCTCTTTTCCTTTTCCGGTGGATTCTATTCAAGTTTTCGGTGTTGTCCGTATTCTTTTCCTTGACCGAAATATTTCCCCATGCTCGTTCACCTCTCGCCATTTAATCCTTCGGCAGTGCTGAAGACATCCAGAAGATTCGTGTTTGCATTCAATTATTTCGAGGTTGTCACCTCATTCGAGTCTTTCAATTGTTCCGGTGCATCATTTCTCTTTCAACAATCCTTTCCAACGGTGTTTCTTTTCAGTGGGCCCTAACCCACAGGTCTTTTCCCAGGATCTTACCTGACTCTTCTAATTTTCCCGGAGGTATTCTCAAATTCTTTTTGAAGTATGAAGTAAGTATGAATTTCATCAGTCAGACGCCTTTCCAAGATCGATTCCAAATCATTTTTCATTGTAGGCTCAACCTCTTCGTTTTCATTCTCTCGGAGTACCTCAACAAAAATTTTTGATGGTGTTTCTCGTCGTCATTCTCAACATTTGAAGACCGAAGAAGAATTTATCTTAAATCTTGTTCGTTCTACCGGAGATTCGCGGTGCTAGCTCGATGTTATCCTATAAAATTGTTTCTAGTTGGGCAATTCTTTTCACCCATCCGGAGTATATCAGGAGTTGCTTTCCTATTTCGTTTATCCAGAGGCCTCCATTTCAGAATATTTCTTCGTTCTAAGTTTTCAGCTTCTTTCTCCAATTATTCTATATTCATGCCTTGTCGTTCGTCTCGATATTCTTTCGGTGCTTCGTTCCAGTACTCTTCAATCAGTTCGCGATCTCTTCGCTCTCGTGCATCGGGACTTACTCAAGTACCTTCGTTGATTTTCTAATTCTTTCCGGTGATTCGTTCACTTCTCTTTGTTCGTTTACATTTTCACGGTGGTTCGTTGAAGATTCCTTTTCCGTTCTCATCATATCATTTCATTTGCTCTTTTCAATTCTTCCGGTGGCTCATGAGGACCTTCCCAAATTTGGCCCTATATCTCCCCTTAATCTTTTCCCAATGTGAATAAGTGGTATGCAATCCATTGCTCTCATCAATATAATTGATGGAGGATAAGGATAACATAATTCTTATTCTTCTTCCTTCATGTGGATTAATCTCTTCTTTTCGGAGTTTGTTCATCTTATCACATTCTCGGTTCAAAGTGTTTTCATTTTTTCCTTTTCCGGAGCTCCAAGTTTTCTCGATGATCTCGTCTCGAAGCTCCATCGGAATCGTCGCAAGGATCAAATCTTATCCTATTCATCCTTCAGTTTTTATCTTGTCATTCTTTTGTTACCCGAGTTCTTCACGGTGGATCGCCAGTATTTAATTCATTCTTCAAGTGTTCATCAAGATTCTTTTAGGCGAAGCTCAAGAATCTTTCCTTCATGCGTCTCGAAGTGCAATTAATTCTCCATATTCTTTTGAAGTGTAGTTTTTTGCATTTCGTCGATCTTCTCAGCCTTTTAATTTTTCCGCTTGTGGTCGGTGATCACCTCATAATTTTGAGATGTTATCCATAAGTCCACAACAAGCAATGCGTGGTTGTTGATCTTCTCAACAACTTCGTTCAATCCTTTCTTCGTAAGGATGCTTTTCAAATTCATTCGTCGTAGAAGTTGTCATCTTCTTCTTCGTTCTTTTCTTTCAACTCTTTCAAGTCTTCCAGAGGCGTTGTGTTGTTCCTTTCGTCAAGTAGTTTTCCATCCTATCAAGTTCATGTTCTATTCTTTCCTTGTTCAACCGGAGTGCCTTCTAAATTCTTTCATTCTTATTCCGCTTCTATCTTGTTCTAACCGGAGTGGTTTCGAATTCATTTTTGTTTCAGAGCCTTGATTCTCGTCGTATTCTTCGTTTCCTTTTCCTACTCGAGTGTTCTCGACTTTGTCCATCCTCTCTCTTGTGTTCTTATTTCACCTCATCCTCTTTCCCCCCGTCTCATTCCTAAGATCTCGGGACGAGATCTCTTGTCAGTGGAGGAGAGTTGTAACGCCCCAGATCTGATGCGCCAAGTGTACGCCAGTTATTCGCCGTCGTTGACATGTCATTTGCTTGCGTGTTGCATTTTGTCATGTCATCATGTGCATCTCATTTTTGCATACGTGTTCGTCTCATGCATCCGAGCATTTTCCCCGTTGTCCGTTTTGCAATTCGGCACTCCTATGTCCCCCGGCGCCCCCTTTTACCTCTTTTCGTCAGCGGGTGTTAAACTTTCTCGGAATGGCCCGAGGTTTGCCAAGCGGCCTTTGTATACCACCGGTAGACCGCCTGTCAAGTTTCATGCCATTTGGAATCCGTTTGATACTCCAAGGGTTAACCGGGTAACCGTAAAGCCCTCTTTGTGCTGCAGCCCAACACCCCTCCAAAGTGGCCCAAAAACGCATCCAAACCCCCTCCATCCTCTCGGTCGTTCGATCACGATCGTGTGCGTGAAAACCACACTCCATTTGGAGCCTCCTAGCCCCCTCTACCTATAAATGAGTCCCTCCCCCCGAATTTCCGTAGATGAAACCCTAGCCCCGCTCCCCTCGCGCCGCCGGACACATCCAACTCCGGCCGGACATGTCCAGCCTCCACGTCGCCCGGACCAATCCCGAGGTGACACGTCACCCCGCTGCCGCTCCCGGCCAGTGGTGTCACGCCACGTCGCGCCCAGCTCCTCTCCCCCGCGCCTCCTCTCTCTCTCCGCCACCCGCGGCCCGTGGGGCCCATGGCCGGCCCGCCCGGGCCCTGATCCGCCGCCGCCCGCACCCGCCTCTGCTCACCGCAAGTGCCCGCGCCTCCGCCCGTCCTTCGCGCCGCCGTCGTGCCCTTCGCTTCCTCTTGCGCCGCCCCACCGCAGCAGCAGCGCGCCGCCCCGCCGCAGCAGCAGCGCGCCGCCTTGCCCGCGCGCCTCCTGATCCTGTCGCTGCGCTGTGCCCCGCCGCCTTGGGCGCCGCTCCGCCGCCGCATGCGCGCCGCGACCGCCGGCCGCCGCCGCGTCCCCGCTTCCCGTCGCTGGTTCCCCCTCGCCGGAGCTCCCGCGAGCTCGCCGGAGCTCGTGCCGACCAGATCCGGCCCGGGGTGGACCAGATCCACCCATCCGCACAACCAAACACCGCCCGTCGTCCCGATCCACTCCGTCTCGGGTCCTCCTCGTCCCTTATTCGCGAGGTGAAATTCTGCTAAGTCCCCGTATCTGTAATATTTTCATGCCATGTTCAACTTGCAATAACTCCGTGCTTGCTACTCCGATTCATGCATATAATATATCAAAATGTTCACCTGGACATCCTCATCATTTTGTTCCATTGGGCCATGTCCATTTGAGTTAATCTTGATGCCCTAAGCATCATTGCAAGAGTGCTATATTATGTTGTCTGCTGTAGTTTAACAGAACATGATCATTTGTCATTTTTGCATCTTTTTGTGGGGTTTCCTTTTGAGCATGAAGTCTACACGTGTTATGAGCTACAACATTACCTATTTGTAGAGGTGCAATCCATTCTTCATGAAATTCCATGTGTTGATTGTTACAAGCTTCCGAAGTAGCCCTCGTGATATTGCTTATTTCAGGGTCTTGGAATTTCACTAAGTCTTTGCTCTGCTGATATTTTTATGCCATGTATTCATGTTGCTATAGTGAGATCCATGCCTCTTTTGAGTATGTTCAGTAATGATGTTTTGTTCATATTGTTATACTCTATCCATCCGTGACTCTCTTTGCATTTATGGAGTGCTCTGGCATGTGTTAATCTTCCTCTACTTTTGCTATAAAATGTTCCTGGCAGACTGTTTACATGGTATTCAAAGTTGCCAAGGTTGTTGGTAGTGATCCATGCATGATATGAACTTGCTCTTGCCATTCTTAGCTTAATGAATATGTCTTATTTCTGATGCCATGATTATATTGTCATGTAATGCTTTGTGGTGAGTGAATCAAGCTCACCAACATGCCTACTTATCGTTGTTCCTGCCATGTGCTGTTATTTTCACTAAGTCTGAATCTGTAACGAAACTTGCTATGTTTACATGGGTACCATCATATCTTCTGATCATTTTTGGTTCATGGTCAGTAAGGGACTTTTGTTATATGCTTTGAGTGAATTCATTCCATGCTCTAGTTTGACATGATAGCTTGCTGTAACATGTTGTTTTGATGCTTGTCATATGCCTAGTTGCTGTTTTGGACAGCTTGTCCTTTAGACTTGTATAGTGTGTATGTGTTGGACCGTTGCTCCGTTTTGCGTGTGCTCTATATGAAACTTGCTTATTTTTGCATGTAGTTTCATCTTATCTTGTTGCATCCATGTTTTGATGTGTTTGCTTGTTGTTTGTATGCATTTTGCATCAATGCCATGATTAACTTGTTTTGCTCATATCTTCTAGGCTGTAGCTTCGAATCTAATGAACTTTATATGTAACTTGACTAGAATTTCATGTAGATCATAATGGTGCATCTTAACTTGCTGTTTAACAACTAGAACTTAAGGTTTATTCAGATCTGGACCAATTGCTAAATTTGCATATGAGGACTTACCGGATTTGTCATATGTTGTTTCCGGCCTCATTTAAACTTGTTTTGATGTGTTGTTCTTGTATGCATCATCTCTTGCCATGGGTACCTTCATGTATCCTTGTCATGCATCATACTTGGTTGAGCATCATGCCTTGTTCTTGTGTGGTGTGTTTACTATGTTGTGTGCTTCTTCTCGATAGTTCCCGTTTCGTTGCGATCGTGAGGATTCGTTCATCTACGCTTGGTTCGTCTACGTGGCTTCATCCTCTTCATGGACTCGTTCTTCTTCCTTGCAGGATTTCAGGCAAGATGACCGTCACCTTGGATCTCATTACTATCATTGCTATGCTAGTTGCTTCGTTCTGTCGCTATCCAGCGTTACCTACCACTTGCTGCTCAAGCCTCCCAAATTGCCATGAACCTCTGACCTTTGTTACCCTTCCTCGCAAACCGTTGTTTGGCTTTGTTACTGCTTTTTCTCAGCCCCTCTTATAGCGTTGCTAGTTGCAGGTGAAGATGAAGATTGATCCATGTTGGTTTATGTCTATGTTGGGATATCACAATATCTCTTATATTATTAATGCATCTATATACTTGGTAAAGGGTGGAAGGCTTGGCCTTATGCCTGGTGTTTTGTTCCACTCTTGCCGCCCTAGTTTCCGTCATATCGGTATTATGTTCCCGGATTTTGCGTCCCTAACGCGGTTGGGTGATTTATGGGACCCCCTTGACAGTTCGCTTTGAATAAAACTCCTCCAGCAAGGCCCAACCTTGGTTTTACATTTGCCTAACAACCTATCACCCCTTCCCTCCGGTTGGCCAACCCGAGGGTCATCTTTATTCAGCCCCCCCGGGCCAATGCTTGTCTAAGTGTTGGTCCGAACTAGAGTCCTTTGCAGCGCCACCTCGGGGAAACTTGAGGACTGGTTTTAGTTGTTAAGGTGTGCTCATCCGGTGTTGCCCTGAGAACGAGATATGTGCAGCTCCTATCAGGATGTCGGCGCACAATACTCGGGTTAAACTTGACGAGCCTAGCATATGAAGATATGACCTCGGAACCCTGAGACCGAAAGGTCGAACGTGAATCATATAGCAGATATGATCAACATAGTGATGTTCACCATTGAGAACTACTCCATCTCATGTGATGATCGGAGATGGTTTAGTTTATATGGATTACGTGATCATTTAGATGACTAGAGGGATGTCTGTCTAAGTGGGAGTTCTTAAGTAATTTGATTAATTGAACTTTAATCTATCATGAACTTAGTCCTGATAGTTTTTGCATATCTATGTTGTTGTAGATCAATGGCCCGTTCTACCGTTCCCTTGAATTTTAGTGTGTTCCTAGAGAAAGCTAAGTTGAAAGATGATGGTAGCAACTACACGGACTAGGTTCATAACTTGAGGATTATCCTCATTGCTACACAGAAGAATTATGTCTTGGAAGCACCGCTAGGTGCAAGACCCGCTGCAAGAGCAACATCGGACGTTATGAATGTCTGGCAGAGCAAAGCTGATGACTACTCGATAGTTCAGTGTGCCATGCTTTACGGTTTAGAATCGGGACTTCAAAGACGTTTTGAACGTCATGAAGCATATGAGATGTTCCAGGTGTTGAAGTTAATATTTCAAGCAAATGCCCGAGTTGAGAGATATGAGGTCTCCAACAAGTTCTATAGCTGCAAGATGGAGGAGAATTATTCTATCAGTGAACACATACTCAGAATGTTTGGGTACCATAACCACTTCTCTCAGCTGGGAGTTAATCTTCCTGATGATAGTGTCATTGACAAAGTTCTTCAATCACTGCCACCAAGCTATAAAGACTTCGTGATGAACTATAATATGCAAGGGATGGAAAAGACAATTCCCGAGCTCTTCGCAATGCTAAAGGATATGGAGGTAGAAATCAAGAAGCAGCATCAAGTGTTGATGGTTAACAAGACCACTAGTTTCAAGAAAAAGGGCAAAGGGAAGAAGGGGAACTTCAAGAATAATAGCAAGCAAGTTGCTGCTCAAGGGAAGAAGCCCAAGTCTGGACCTAAGCCTGAGACTGAGTGCTTCTACTGCAAAGGGACTGGTCACTGGAAGCGGAACTGCCCCAAGTATTTGGCGGATAAGAAGGATGGCAAAGTGAAAGATTTGATATACATGTTATTGATGTGTGCCTTACTAATGCTCGTAGTAGCGCTTGGGTATTTGATACCGGTTCTGTTTCTCATATTTGCAACTCGAAACAGGGGCTACAAATTAAACAAAGATTGGCTAAGGACGAGGTGACGATGCGCGTGGGAAATGGTTCCAGGGTTGATGTGATCGCCGTCGGCACGCTACCTCTACATCTACCGTCGGGATTAGTTTTAGACCTGAATAATAGTTATTTGGTGCCAGCGTTGAGCATGAACATTATATCTGGATCTTGTTTGATGCGAGACGGTTATTCATTTAAATCTGAGAATAAAGGTTGTTCTATTTATATGAATATCTTTTGTGGTCATGCACCCATGATGAGTGGTCTATTTTTGTTGAATCTCGATCGTAGTGATACACATATTCATAATATTGAAGCCAAAAGATGCAAAGTTAATAATGATAATGCAACTTATTTATGGCACTGCCGTTTAGGTCATATTGGTTTAAAGCGCATCAAGAAACTCCATGCTGATGGGCTTTTGGAATCACTTGATGCTTATGAACCATGCCTCATGGGCAAGATGACTAAGACTCCATTCTCCGGAACAATGGAGCGAGCCACTGACTTATTGGAAATAATAAATATTGATGTATGCGGTCCGATGAGTGTTGAGGCTCGCGGCGGGTATCGTTATTTTCTGACCTTCACAGATGATTTGAGTAGATATGGGTATATCTACTTAATGAAACACAAGTCTGAAACATTTGAAAAAGTTCAAAGAAGTTCACAGTGAAGTGGAGAATCATCGTAACAAGAAAATAAAGTTTCTACATTTGATCGCGGACGTGAATATTTGAGTTATGAGTTTGGTCTTCATTTGAAATAATGTGGAATAGTTTCACAACTCACGCCACCTGGAACACCACAGCGTAATGGTGTGTCCGAACGTCGTAACCGCGATTTATTAGATATGGTGCAATCTATGATGTCTCTTAACGATTTACCGCTATCGTTTTGGGGTTATGCTTTAGAGACGGCTGCATTCACGTTAAATAGGGCACCAACCAAATCCATTGAGACGACACCATATGAACTGTAGTTTAGCAAGAAACCTAAGCTGTCGTTTCTTAAAGTTTGGGTCTGCGATGCTTATGTGAAAAAGCTTCAACCTGATAAGCTCGAACCCAAATTGTAGAGATGTGTCTTCATAGGATACCCAAAGGAAACTATTGGGTACACCTTGTATTACATATCCGAAGGCAAGATCCTTGTTGCTAAAAATGGATCCTTTCTAGAGAAGGAGTTTCTCTCGAAAGAAGTGAGTGGGAGGAAAGTAGAACTTGATGAGGTAATTGTACCTTCTCCTGAATTGGAAAGTAGTTCATCATAGAAATAAGTTCCAGTGATTCCTACACTAATTAATGATGAAGTTAATGATGATGATCATGAAACTTCAGATCAAGTTACTACTGAACCTCGTAGGACAACCAGAGTATGTTCCGCACCAGAGAGGTACAAAAATCATGTTCTCGAAGTCATGTTATAGACCATGACGAACCTACGAACTATAAGGAAGTGATGATGAGCCCAGATTCTAAGAAATGGCTTGAGGCCAAGAAATATGAGATGGGATCCATGTATGAGAACAAAGTGTGGACTTTGGTTGACTTGCTCGATGATCGGCAAGCCATAGAGAATAAATGGATCTTCAAGAAGAAGACTGACGCTGACGGCAATGTTACTGTCTACAAAGCTTGACTTGTTGTGAAAGGTTTTTGACAAGTTCAAGGAGTTGACTACGATGAGACCTTCTCACCCGTAGCGATGCTTAATTCTATCCGAATCATGTTAGCAATTCCCGCATTTTATGATTATGAAATTTGGCAAATGGATGTCAAAACTGCATTCCTTAATGGATTTCTTAAAGAAGAATTGTATATGATGCAACCAGAAGGTTTTGTCGATCCTAAAGGTGCTAACAAAGTGTGCAAGCTCCAGCGATCCATTTATGGACTGGTGCAAGCATCTCGGAGTTGGAATATACACTTTGATAGTGTGATCAAAGCATATGGTTTTATACAGACTTTTGGAGAAGCCTGTATGTACAACAAAGTGAGTGGGAGCTCTGTAGCATTTCTAATATTATATGTGGATGACATATTATTGATTGGAAATAATACAGAATTTCTGGATAGCATAAAAGGATATTTGAATAAGATTTTTTCAATGAAAGACCTCGGTTAAGCTGCTTACATATTGGGCATCAAGATCTATATAGATCGAGACGCTTAATTGGACTTTCACGAAGCACATACCTTGATAAAGTTTTGAAGAAGTTCAAAATGGATCAGTCAAAGAAAGGGTTCTTACCTGTGTTACAAGGTGTGAAGTTGAGTCAGACTCAATGCCCGACCACTTCGGAAGACAGAGAGAAAATGAAAGTCATTCCCTATGTCTTAGCCATAGATTCTATCATGTATGCAATGTTGTGTACCAGACCTGATGTGTGCCTTGCTATAAGTTTAGCAGGGAGGTACCAAAGTAATCCTGGTGTGGATCACTGGACAGTGGTCAAGAACATCCTGAAATACCTGAAAAGGACTAAGGATATGTTTCTCGTTTATGAAGGTGACAAAGAGCTTGTCGTAAATGGTTACGTCGATGCATGCTTTGACACTGATCCAGATGACTCTAAGTCACAAACCGGATACATATTTGTACTGAATGGTGGAGCTGTAAGTTGGTGCAGTTCCAAGCAGAGCGTCGTGGCGGTATCTACGTGTGAAGCGGAGTACATAGCTGCTTCGGAAGCAACAAATGAAGGAGTCTGGATGAAGGAGTTCATATCCGATCTAGGTGTAATACCTAGTGCATCGGGTCCAATGAAAATCTTTTGTGACAATACTGGAGCAATTGCCTTGGCGAAAGAATCCAGATTTCACCAGAGAACCAAACACATCAAGAGACGCTTCAATTCCATCTGTGATCAAGTCAAGGAGGGAGACATAGAGATTTGCAAGATACATCCGGATCTGAATATTGCAGACTCATTGACTAAGCTTCTTCCATGAGCAAAACATGATCAACACCAAGACTCCGTGGGTGTTAGAATCATTATGATGTAATATAGATTATTGACTCTAGTGCAAGTGGGAGACTGAAGAAATATGCCCAAGAGGCAATAATAAAGTTGTTATTTATATTTCCTTATATCATGATAAATTTTTATTATTCATGCTAGAATTGTATTAACCGGAAACTTAGTACATGTGTGAATACATAGACAAATAGAGTGTCCCTAGCATGCCTCTACTTGACTAGCTCGTTAATAAAAGATGGTTAAGTTTCCTGACCATAGACATGTGTTGTCATTTGATGAACGGGATCACACCATTAGAGAATGATCTGATGGACAAGACCCATCCGTTAGCTTAGCATAATGATCGTTAAGTTTTATTGCTCTTGCTTTCTTCATGACTTATAAATATTCCTCTGACTATGAGATTATGCAACTCCCAAATACTGGAGGAACACCTTGTGTGCTATCAAACGTCACAACGTAACTGGGTGATTATAAAGATGCTCTACAGGTGTCTCCGAAGGTGTTTGTTGAGTTGGCATAGATTGAGATTAGGATTTGTCACTTCGAGTATCGGAGAGGTATCTCTAGGCCCGCTCTGCACATCACTATAAGCCTTGCAAGCAATGTGATTAATGAGTTAGTTACGGGATCATGCACTACGGAACGAGTAAAGAGACCTTCTGGTAATGAGATTGAACTAGGTATGATGATACCGACGATCGAATCTCGGACAAGTAACATACTGATGACAAAGGGAATAACGTATGTTGTTATGCGGTTTGACCGATAAAGATCTTCATAGAATATGTAGGAACCAATATAACCATCCAGGTTCTGCTATTGGTTATTGACCGGAGATATGTCTAGGTCATGTCTACATAGTTCTCGAACCCGGGTCCGCACGCTTAACGTTTGATGACGATTTGTATTATGAGTTATGTGTTTTGGTGACCGAAGTTTGTTTGGAGTCCCGGATGAGATCACGGACATGACGAGGAGTCTCGAAATGGTCGAGAGGTAAAGATTTATATATTGGAAGGTTGTATTTGGACACGAAATGGTTTTGAGTGGTTCGGGTATTTTACCGGAGTACCGAGGGATTACCGGAACCCCCTGGGAAGTGTTGGGCCTACATGGTCCTAACGGAAAGAGAGGGAAGCCCGCGGGGGGGGGGGGGGGGGGTGGCGCGCGCCCCCCCTCCTAGGGAGTCCGAATAGGACAAGGAGGAGGGGGCGCGGGCCCCCTTTCCCTTTCCCTCTCCCTCTCCTTCCTTTTCCCTCCGATGGAAGAAAGGAAAGGGGGCGAATCCAACTAGAAGTGGAGTCCTAGTAGGACTCCCCCCATGGAGCGCCCCTCCTAGCCGCCGGCCTCCTCCTCCCCTCCTTTGTATACGGGGGCGGGGGCAGCCGAAAGGCACATCAATTGTTCTCTTAGCCGTGTGCGGTGCCCCCCTCCATAGTTTACTCCTCCGGTCATAGCGCCATTGTGTTTAGGCGAAGCCCTGCGCGAATCACATCACCATCACCGTCGCCATGCCATCGTGCTGACGGAATTGTCCCTCGACCCTCAGCTGGATCAAGAGTTTGAGGGATGTCATCGAGTTGAATGTGTGCTGAACACGAAGGTGTCGTACGTTCGGTACTTCGATCGGTTGGATCGTGAAAACGTTCGACCACATCAACCGCGTTAATATAACGCTTCCACTTTCGATCTACGAGGGTACGTGGACACACTCTCCCCCTCTCGTTGCTATGCATCTCCTAGATAGATCTTGCGTGAGCGTAGGATTTTTTTTTGAAATTGCATGCTACGTTCACCAACATATTTATAAGTCAGGAAGAAAGAAATAGCAATAAAACTTAATGATCATTATGCTAAGCTAATGGGTGGGTCTTGTCCATGACATCATTCTTCTATGATGTGATCCCGTTCATCAAATGACAACACATGTATATGATTAGGAAACTTAACCATCTTTGATTAACGAGCTAGTCTAGTAGAGGCTTACTAGGGACACAGTGTTTTGTCTATGTATTCACACATGTATCAAGTTTCCAGTTAATAAAATTCTAGCAAATGTTTATCATGATATAAGGAAATATAAAATAACAACTTTATTATTGCCTCTAGGGCATATTTCCTTCAGTATCCCACTTGCACTAGAGTCAATAATCTAGTTCACATCGCCATGTGATTTAACACCAATAGTTCACATCTTTATGTGATTAACACCCATAGTTCATATCGTCATGTGAACAATACCCAAAGGGTTTACTAGAGTCAATAATCTAGTTCACATCACCATGTGATTAACACCCAAAGAGTACTAAGGTCTGATCATGTTTTGCTTGTGAGAGAAGTTTAGTCAACGGGTCTGCCACATTCAGATCCGTATGTATTTTGAAATTTTCTACGTCTACAATGCTCTGCATGGAGCTACTATAGCTAATTGCTCCCACTTTAAATATGTATCCAGATTGAGACTCAGAGTCATCCAGATCGGTGTTAAAGCTTGCATCGACATAACTCTTTACGATGAACTCTTTATCACCTCCATAACCGAGAAATATTTCCTTATTCCACTAAGGATATTTTTTACTGTTGTCCAGTGATCCACTCCTGGATCACTATTGTAGCCTCTTGCCAAACTCATGGTGAGGTACACAATAGGTCTGGTACACAGCATAGAATATTTATAGAACCTACGACCGAGGCATAGGGAATGACTTTCATTCTCTTTCTATTTTTTGCCATGGTCGGGTTTTGAGTCTTACTCAACTTCACACCTTGCAACACAAGCAAGAACTCCTTGTTTGACTGTTCCATTTTGAACCACATCAAAATCTTGTCAAGGTATGTACTCATTGAAAAATCTTATCAAGCATCTTGATCTATCTCTATAGATCTTGATGCTCAATGTGTAAGCAGCTTCACCAAGGTCTTTCTTTGAAAAACTCTTTCAAACACTCCTTTATGCTTTCCAGAAAATTTTACATCATTTCGGATCAACAATATGTCATTCACATATAATTATCAGAAAGGTTGTAGTGCTCCCACTCACTTTCTTGTAAATACAGGCTTCACCACAAGTCTGTATAAAACTATATGCTTTGATCAACTCATCAAAGCGTATATTCCAACTCCGAAATGCTTGCACCAGTCCATAGATGGATCGCTGGAGCT
This sequence comes from Aegilops umbellulata, assembly GCA_032464435.1. NCBI lineage: Eukaryota > Viridiplantae > Streptophyta > Magnoliopsida > Poales > Poaceae > Aegilops > Aegilops umbellulata. Next base: position 480,372,009 of record CP136056.1, read on the forward strand.
TGCACATTTTGTTAGCACCATTAGGATTGACAAAACCTTCTTGTTGCATCATATACAACTCTTCTTTAAGAAATCCATTAAGGAATGTAGTTTTTGACTTCCATTTGCCAGATTTCATAAAATGTGGAACATGATTTGGACAGACTTAAGCATCGATACAGGTGAGCAAATCTCATCGTAGTCAACACCTTGAACTTGTCGAAAACCTTTTGCGACAATTTGAGGTTTGTAGATAGTAACACTACTATTAGTGTCCGTCTTCCTCTTGAAGATCCATTTATTCTCAATGGGTTGCTGATCATCGAGCAAGTCAACCAAAGTCCATACTTTGTTCTCATACATGGATCCCATCTCAGATTTCATGGCCTCAAGCCATTTTGTGGAATCTGGGCTCATCATCGCTTCCTCATAGTTCGTAGGTTCATCATGGTCTAGTAACATGACTTCCAGAATAGGATTACCGTACGACTTTGGTGCGGAACGTGCTCTGGTTAACCTACGAGGTTCAGCAGTAACTTGATCTGAAGTTTCATGATCATTATCATTAGCTTCCTCGCTAGATGGTGTATACATCACAGGAACAGTTTTCTGTGATGAGCTACTTTGCAATTCTAGGGAAGGTGCAATTACCTCATCAAGTTCTACTTTCATCCCACACACTTCTTTCAAGAGAAACTCCTTCTTTAGAAAGGATCCATTCTTAGCAACAAAGATCTTCCATTCGGATCTGTGATAGAAGGTGTACCCAACAGTTTCTTTTGGGTATCCAATGAAGACGCACTTCTCCGATTTGGGTTCGAACTTATCAGGCTGAAGCTTTTTCACATAAGCATCGCAATGCCAAACTTTAAGATACGGCAGCTTTGGTTTCTTGACAAACCATATTCCATAGATGTCGTCTCAACGGATTTAGACGGTGCCCTATTTAACGTGAATGCAGTTGTCTCTAATGCATAACCCCAAGACGATAGTGGTAAATCGGTAAGAGACATCATAGATCGCACCATATCAAATAAAGTATGGTTTCGATGTTCAGACACACCATTACGCTGTGGTGTTCCAGGAAGCATGAGTTGTGAAACTATTCCACATTGTTCTAAATGAAGGCCAAACTCGTAATTCAAATATTAGCCTTCATGATCAGATCGTAGAAACTTTATTTTCTTGTTACGATGATTCTCCACTTCACTCTGAAATTCTTTGAACTTTTTCAAATGTTTCAGACTTGTGTTTCATTAAGTAGATATACTCTTCTCAAATCATCTGTGAAGGTTAGAAAATAACGATACCCACCGCGAGCCTCAACACTCATCGGACTGCATACATCGCTATGTATTATTTCCAATAAAGTTAGTGGCTCGCTCCATTGTTCCGGAGAATGGAGTCTTAGTAATCTTGCCCATGAGGCATGGTTCGCAAGCATCAAATGATTCATAATCAAGTGATTCCAAAAGTCCATCTGCATGGAGTTTCTTCATGCGCTTTACACCAATATGACCTAAATGGCAGTGCCACAAGTATGTTGCACTATCATTATCAACTTTGCATCTTTTGGCATCAATATTATGAATATGTGTATCACTACGATCGAGATTCAGTAAACCGTTTATATTAAGTGTATGACAATAGGAGGTTTTATTCATGTAAACAGAACAACAATTATTCTTTGACTTAAATGAATAACCGTATTGCAATCAATATGGTCCAATCATATTCATGCTCAACGCAAACACCGAATAACATTTATTTTAGGTTCAACTCTAATCCCAAAGTAAAAGGAGTGTGTGATGGTGATCTTATCAACATTGGAATCATTTCCAACACACATCGACACCTTGCCCTTAACTAGTCTCTGTTCATTTTGCAACTCCAGTTTCGAGTTTCTAACCTTAGCAACTGAACAGGTATCAAATACCCTAGGGTAACTATGAACCCTAGTAAAGTACACATCAATAACATGTATATCAAATATACTTTTTTCACTTTGCCATCCTTCTTATCCGCCAAGTATCTGGGGTAGTTCCACTTCCAGTGACCATTCCTTTGCAGTAGAAGCACTCGGTTTCAGGCTTAGGTCTAGCTTTGGGCTTCTTCACGGGAGTGGAAACTTGCTTGACATTCTTCTTGAAGTTCCCTTTCTTTCCCTTGCCCTTTTACTTGAAACTAGTGGTCTTGTCAACCATCAACACTTGATGCTTTTTCTTGATTTCTACCTTTGCCGATTTCAATATCGCGAAGAGCTTGGGAATCGTTTTCATCATCCCTTGCATATTATAGTTCATCACGAAGTTCTAGTAACTTGGTAATAGTGACTAGAGAACTTTGTCAATCACTATTTTATCTGGAAGATTAACTCCCACTTGATTCAGGCAATTGTAGTACCCAGCCAATCTGAGCACATGCTAATTGGTTGAGCTATTCTCCTCCATCTTGTAGGCAAAGTACTGTTAGAGGTCTCATACCTCTCAAGACGGGCATGAGTTTGAAATACTAATTTCAACTCTTGGAACATCTAATATGCTCCACGGCATTCAATATGTTTTTGAAGTCCCGTTTTAAGTCATAAATCATGGTGCACTAAACTATCAAGTAGTCATCATATCGAGCTTGCCAAATGTTCATAATGTGTGCATCTGCTCCTGTAATAGGTCTGTCACCTAGCGGTGCATCAAGTACATAATTCTTCTGTGCAGCAATGAGAATAATCCTCAGATCATGGACTCAGTCCGCATGAATGCTACTAACATCTTTCAACTTATTTTTCTCTAGGAACATATCAAAAATAAATGGGGAGCTACATCGCAAGCTATTGATCTACAACATAGATATGCAAAAACAATCTGGACTAAGTTCATGATAAATTCAGTTCAATTAATCATATTACTTAAGAACTCCCACTTAGATAGACATCCCTCAAGTCATCTAAATGATCACGTGATCCATATAAACTAAACCATGTCCAATCATCACGTGAGATGGAGTAGTTTTGAATGGTGAACATCTCTATGTTGATCATATCTACTATATGATTCACGTTCGACCTTTCGGTCTCAGTGTTCCGATGCCATATCTGTATATGCTAGGCTCGTCAAGTTTAACTTGAGTATTCTGCACGTGAAAAACTGTCTTACACCCGTTGTATGTGAATGTAGAACTTATCACACCCGATCATCACGTGGTGTCTCGGCATGAAGAACTGTAGCGACAGTACATTCTCAGGGAGAACACTTATACCTTGAAATTTAGTGAGAGGTCATCTTATAATGCTACCTCCGTACTAAGCAAAATAAGATGCATAAAAGATAAACATCACATCCAATCAAAATATGTGACATGATATGGCCATCATCATCTTGTGCCTTTGATCTCCATCTCCAAAGCACCGTGATGATCTCCATCATCACCGGCTTGACACCTTGATCTCCATCGTAGCGTCGTTGTCATCTCGCCAACTATTGCTTCTATAACTATCGCTGCCGCATAGTGATAAAGTAAAGCAATTACATGGCAATTGCATTTCATACAATAAAGCGACAACCATAAGGCTCCTGCCAGTTGTCGATAACTTTTACAAAATATGATCATCTCATACAATAACTTATATCACATCATGTATTGAGCATATCACATCACAACATGCCCTACAAAAACAAGTTAGACGTCCTCTACTTTGTTGTTGCAAGTTTTACGTGGCTGCTACGGGCTTCTAGCAAGAACCGTTCTTACCTACGTATCAAAACCACAACGATTTTTTGTCAAGTGTGATATTTTAACCTTCAACAAGGACCGGCCGTAGTCAAATTCGATTCCACTAAAGTTTGAGAAACAGACACCCACCAGCCACCTTTGTGCAAAACAAGTTACATGTCTGTCGGTGGAACTGGTATGAACGTGGTCATGTAAGGTTGATCCAGGCCGCTTCATCCAACAATACGGCCGAATCAAAATAAGACGTTGGTCGTAAGCAGTATGACTATTATCGCCCACAACTCTTTGTGTTCTACTTGTGCATATCATCTACGCATGGACCTGGCTCGGATGCCACTGTTGGGGAACGTAGCATGCAATTTCAAAAAAGATCTACGTACACAAGTTCTATCTAGGAGATGCATAGCAACAAGAGGGGGAGAGTGTGTCCACGTACCCTTGTAGAGAGAAAGCGGAAGCGTTAGGTTAACGCGGTTGATGTAGTCGAACATCTTCACGATCCAACCGATCTAGTATCGAACGTATGCCACCTCCGAGTTCAGCACACATTCAGCTTGGTAACGTCCCTCGAACTCTTGATCCAGCAGAGGTGAGGGAGTCCTGGATTAGGGGGTGTTCGGATGGCCGGACTATACCTTCAGCCGGACTCCAGGACTATGAAGATACAAGATTGAAGACTTCATCCCGTGCCCGTAAGGGACTTTCCTTGGCGTGGAAGGCAAGCTTGGCGATGCGGATAATTAGATCTCCTACCCTTATAACCGACTTTGTGTAACCCTAACCCTCTCCGGTGTCTATATAAACCGGAGGGCTTTAGTCCGTAGGACAACATACAACAATCATACCATAGGCTAGCTTCTAGGGTTCAGCCTCCTTGATCTCGTGGTAGATCTACTCTTGTACTACCCATATCATCAATATTAATCAAGCAGGACGTAGAGTTTTACCTCCATCGAGAGGGCCCGAACCTGGGTAAAACTTCGTGTCCCTTGTCTCCTGTTACCATCCGCCTAGACGCACAGTTCGGGACCCCCTACCCGAGATCCGCCGGTTTTGACACTGACATTGGTGCTTTCATTGAGAGTTCCTCTGTGCCGTCGTCATCAGGAAGGATGTCTCATCCCGTCTTTAAATACGACACCATTGCCAAGGGAGCTTTGGCTATCGGCCAAACTCTCCGGCTGGGTGGTTTTCTTATGACCGCTTGTTCGGCTGCTGCGCCGACGACGACCTCTCGGGTCATCAAAAGCAATCTTCATGTCAGTTCGGAACTCGCCGAGCAGTTAGATCCGATAGAGCTCTCTTCCATGAACGAGCTCTTGGATCGCATCGCCGCCCTGGGGGTCGCTACAGATTACGACAAGGTTGGGCCTAAACCCGATCTAAAAGAGATTAACTCTCCCCAGGTCACCCATCACGTTGCCGTGGTAGAAGGGCAGTGTGGCGATCCTTCATCTATCTTAAGGACTAATTACGTCCGGATTCCCGATCCCTCCAGGCCGGATTCCCGCGGAGGGGAGGATATAACTCAAGACCTGAACTTAGAATCAGGCAACGGGCTAGACTCATTGGATAACATCCAAGAACCTAAACTTCAGAGTTCGGAAACTCCTTGGCCTCTGAGTCTCAGATCGGGTGAGGTTTCGGATTTAATTCCACCCACCCACCCGAACATAAGCGATCTATCCAAAATCAGGCAAAAGCCCGAAGAAACAGTACATCATTACTGGGCCAGATTCCTCCTGGTTATGAACAGGATAAAGGAGTGCCACGAGGAAGACGCAATCTCAATCTTCTGCAATAATTGCACGGACAAGGGAATCATCAACGCCATAAGTCGTCGTGATATTACACGCTTTGCTGACTTGGCGTCCATAGTACGAAAGTACTGTGCGATGGAAAGCGCCTGGAAAACCGAAATAAAATTTTGGGATAATCCAGCCCTAAATAGAAACCCCGTCCGAAATAAAAGGGTGCATCATCGACAGACACCCGGGTTAAACATCAAAAAACAAAAACCCTCTAACGGGCATGGAACCGTACTAGAAGGATGGCTTAATGGACCCTGTAAAATTCACAGTACAGAGGGCGCCATGCCAACTCATAGCCTTAAAGCATGTTCGATACTCCGGCAGGTGGCCAAAATTGGCGAAGATCTCCTAATTCCGGAGGCCGCAGAAAGCCACCCCATGGTCACCAGTACAGTCTTAACAGTCCTCGAGACTTTTGCATCAAATAATATGCGAAAAAGAACACTCCGCAGCCTCGCCGAAGTCTACCAAGTAGCAACAATAAACCCATGGAGTGACACGGCTATTACTTTTAATGCCAGCGATGAAACTAAATTCCGAACAGCCCAAGCACCAGCCGCACTGGTCCTCAGTCCAATAGTGGACGGCTTTCGCCTCACCAAGGTACTCATGGATGGAGGAAGTGGATTGAACCTCATTTACGAGGAAACCCTTCAAAAAATGGAAATAGACTGGAACCGCATTGATCGAAGCAGCACAACCTTTAGAGGAATAATCCCCAGTCAGGAAGCGCGCTGTATAGGAAAAATCACACTAGATGTGGTGTTCGGCACGCCGGATAATTACAGGTCCAAAGAGGTCACGTTCCATGTGGCCCCGTTCAGTAATGGATACCACGCTCTGCTCGGGCGGGAAGCATTTACAATCTTCCAAGCAATACCGCATTATGGGTACATGAAGCTCAAGATGCCCGGGCCAAATGGAATCATCACTCTCGCTAGTGATCCGGACACAGCACTCCGCGCCGAAAATAAGACAGCCGCACTGGCCCTTGAGGCACTATCCGAAGCCCTAGTGGCTGAGGAGCTGACTGCGCTGCGCTCCACGGTGAACAGGGACGATGTGATACTCGACAAGAGATCCAAGTCCACCTCCTTTAAACCAGCGGACGAAATAATCAAATTCCAGGTCCATCCAACGGACCCCAATAAAACAGCTTCCATTGGGGCGCAATTAAACCCCGATGTAGACGCCGCACTGCGAGAATTCCTACGTGAAAATTGGGACATCTTCGCCTGGCACCCTTCAGACATGCCAGGAATCCCACGCAGGCTGGCCGAACATAGCTTAAATATCCTAAAAGGATTCAAACCTGTCAAACAAGCTCTTCGGCGTTTTTCCGAACCTAAGAGACAGGCCATGGGAGAGGAGCTAGCCAAGCTATTGGAGGCCAGATTCATCAGAGATATAAAACATCCGGACTGGCTAGCAAACCTGGTGATGGTACCAAAGAAGGACAAATCCTGGCGCCTGTGCGTTGATTTTAAAGACCTTAACAAGGCTTGCCCAAAGGATCCCTTCCCCCTCCCCCGCATCGATCGAATTATCGACGCTACCGCAGGACACGATTCGTTGTGCTTCCTCGACGCATATTCCGGCTACCATCAAATTAAGATGGCAGAATCTGACCAAGCCGCAACGGCATTCATCACACCATACGGCCCATTGTGCTTCAACACGATGCCCTTTGGGCTCAAAAACGCCGGCGCAACATATCAGTGCATGATTCAAACATGTCTGGCAAACCAGATCGGCAAAACAGTGGAGGCATACGTGGATGATGTGGTCGTAAAAACAAGACATGTTGAATCTCTAGTAGATGACTTGAGGCTTAGATTTGACAATCTCTGAACATACGACATAAAGCTCAACCCGGAAAAATGCGTTTTCGGCGTTCCAGCCGGAAAGCTCTTGGGCTTCGTTGTATCCGGTAGAGGAATTGAAGCAAATCCCGCCAAGATCCGAGCTTTGTCACAGTTGGATATCCCGAAAGACCTCAAACAGATACAAAAATTAACCGGATGTGTGGCGGCTCTAAGCCGCTTCATCTCCCGTTTGGGAGAAAAGGCACTACCCCTCTATCGCCTCCTTCGGCGCACTGAACACTTCGAGTGGACGGATGCCGCCATGGCCGGACTCGACGAAATAAAGGCCATATTGGCAACAAACCTAGTCCTGGCCGTGCGAAATATTGGCGAACCAATGCTATTGTACATTGCAGCAACCCATCAGGTTGTAAGTGCAGTGCTCGTTGTCGAACGAGAAACGGACGGACACAAATTCCCCCTTTAAAAGCTGGTCTACTATGTGTCCACTGTCCTCACTCCATGCAAATCACGGTACCCGCATTATCAAAAGATTGCATACGCGGTATTCATGGCATCCCGGAAGCTGCGACACTACTTTCAAGAGCGTTCGATAACAGTAGCCTCGGAAGTACCACTCAACGATATTATAAACAACCGCGACGCAACGGGCCGGATTGCAAAATGGGCCATTGAGCTCCTCCCGTTCAACATAACTTATAAGCCACGGCGAGCTATAAAATCGCAAGTTTTGGCCGACTTCGTCGCAGAATGGACGGAGGCCGAACTACCTAAAGAGTACGGCACATATTCAAACTGGATCATGCATTTCGACGGCTCCAAAATGTTGGCTGGTCTGAAGGCTGACGTCGTTTTGACGTCCCCACAGGAGACGCAGTTCAATATGTACTCCAGATTATGTACACAGACTCCAACAATGCAGCCGAATACGAGGCCCTTCTACATGGTCTTCGGATGGCAGTATCCATGGATATTCAACGCCTAGAGGTGCGAGGGGATTCAAACCTCGCAATTGTTGGGGAACGTAGTAATTTCAAAAAAAATCCTACGTAAACGCAAGATCATGGTGATGCATAGCAACGAGAGGGGAGAGTGTTGTCTACGTACCCTCGTAGACCGAAAGCGGAAGTGTTATAACAACGTGGTTGATGTAGTCGTACGTCTTCACGATCCGACCGATCCAAGCACCGTTACTCCGGCACCTCCGAGTTCTTGGCACACGTTCAGCTCGATGACGATCCTCGGGCTCCGATCCAGCAAAACGTCGGGGAAGAGTTCCGTCAGCACGACGGCGTGGTGACGATCTTGATGTGTTACCGGCGCAGGGCTTCGCTTAAGCACTGCAACGATATGACCGAGGTGGAATTTGGTGGAAGGGGGCACCGCACACGGCTAAGGAACGATCCGTAGATCAACTTGTGTCTCTATGGGGTGCCCCCTGCCCCTGTATATAAAGGATGGAGGAGGAGGAGGCCGGCCAAGGCAAAGGTGTGGCGGCCAGGATATGGATTCCTACTAGGACTCCAAGTCCTAGTAGGAGTCCACCAAAAGGGGAGGAAGGGAGAAGGAATAGGAGGAGAAGGAGAGGTGGCCGGCCCCCTTTTCCCTAGTCCAATTCGGACTAGAGGGGAGGGGGGGCGCAGCAGCCTTTTTCCTCTTCCCACTAAAGCCCATCAAGGCCCATTACTTCTCCCGTAATCCCGTAACTCCCCGATACTCCCGAAAATACCCGAATCACTCAGAACCTTTCCGATGTCCGAATATAGTCGTACAATATATCGATCTTTACGTCTCGACCATTTCGAGACTCCTCGTCATGTCCCCGATCTCATCCGGGACTCCGAATTCCTTCGGTACAACAAAACTCATAAACTCATAATATAACTGTCATCGAAACCTTAAGCGTGCGGACCCTACGGGTTCGAGAACAATGTAGACATGACCGAGACACCTCTCCGGTCAATAACCAATAGCGGGACCTAGATGCCCATATTGGCTCCTACATATTCTACGAAGATCTTTATCGGTCAGACCGTATAACAACATACGTTGTTCCTTTTGTCATCGGTATGTTACTTGCCCGAGATTCGATCGTCGGTATCCAATACCTAGTTCAATCTCGTTACCGGCAAGTCTCTTTACTCGTTCCGTAATACATCATCTAACAACTAACACATTAGTTGTAATGCTTGCAAGGCTTATGTGATGTGCATTACCGAGAGGGCCCAGAGATACCTCTCCGACAATCGGAGTGACAAATCCTAATCTCGAAATACGCCAACCCAACATCTACCATTGGAGACACCTGTAGTACTCCTTTATAATCACCCAGTTACGTTGTGACGTTTGGTAGTACCCAAAGTGTTCCTCCGGCAAATGGGAGTTGCATAATCTCATAGTCATAGGAACATGTATAAGTCATGGATAAAGCAATAGCAACATACTAAACGATCGGGTGCTAAGCTAATATAATGGGTCATGTCAATCAGATCATTCAACTAATGACGTGATCTCGTTAATCAAATAACAACTCTTTGTTCATGGTTAGGAAACATAACCATCTTTGATTAACGAGCTAGTCTAGTAGAGGCATACTAGTGACACTCTGTTTGTCTATGTATCCACACATGTATTATGTTTCCGGTTAATACAATTCTAGCATGAATAATAAACCTTTATCATGATATAAGGAAATAAATAATAACTTTATTATTGCCTCTAGGTCATATTTCCTTCAGTCTCCCACTTGCACTAGAGTCAATAATCTAGTTCACATCGCCATGTGATTTACTAGCAATAGTTCACATCACCATGTGATTAACACCCATAGTTCACATCGATATGTGACCAACACCCAAAGGGTTTACTAGAGTCAGTAATCTAGTTCACATCGCTATGTGATTAACACCCAAAGAGTACTAAGGTGTGATCATGTTTTGCTTGTGAGATAATTTTAGTCAACGGGTCTGTCACATACAGATCCGTAAGTATTTTGCGAATTCTATGTCTACAATACTCCGCATAGAGCTACTCTAGCTAATTGCTCCCACTTTCAATATGTATCTAGATCGATACTTAGAGTCATCCAGATCAGTGTCAAAATTTGTATCGACGTAACCCTTTACGGCGAACCTTTCTGTCACGTCCATAATCGAGAAACATATCCTTATTCCACTAAGGATAATTTTGACCGCTGTCCAGTGATCTACTCCTAGATCACTATTGTATTCCCTTGCCAAACTCAGTGTAGGGTATACAATAGATCTGGTACACAGTATGCCATACTTTATAGAACCTATGGCCAAGGCATAGGGAATGACTTTCATTCTCTTTCTATCTTCTGCCGTGGTCGAGTTTTGAGTCTTTACTCAACTTCATACCTTGTAACACAGGAAAGAACTCTTTCTTTGACTGTTCCATTTTCAACTACTTCAAAATCTTGTCAAGGTATGTACTCATTGAAAAAACTTATCAAGTGTCTTGATCTATCTCTATAGATCTTGATACTCAATATGTAAGCAGCTTCACCGAGGTCTTTCTTCGAAAAACTCCTTTCAAATACTCGTTTATGCTTTGCAGAATAATTCTACACTATTTCCGATCAACAATATGTCATTTACATATACTTATCAGAAATGTTGTAGTGCTCCCACTCACTTTCTTGTAAATACAGGCTTCACCGCAAGTCTGTATAAAACCATATGCTTTGATCAACTTATCAAAGCGTATATTCCAACTCCGAGATGCTTGCACCAGTCCATAGATGGATCGCGGGAGCTTGCATATTTTGTTAACACCTTTAGGATCGACAAAACTTTCTAGTTGCATCGTATACAACTCTTCTTTAATAAATCCATTAAGGAATGCAGTTTTGTTTATCCATTTGCCAGATTTCATAAATGCGGCAATTGCTAACATGATTCAGACAGACTTAAGCATAGATACGAGTGAGAAACTCTTATCGTAGTCAACACCTTGAACTTGTCGAAAACCTTTTGCGACAATTCTAGTTTTGTAGATAGTAATAATACTATCAGCGTCCATCTTCCTCTTGAAGATCCATTTATTCTCAATTGCTTGCCGATCATCGGGCAAGTCAACCAAAGTCCATACTTTGTTCTCATACATGGATCCCATCTCAGATTTCATGGCCTCAAACCATTTCGCGGAATCTGGGCTCATCATCGCTTCCTCATAGTTCGCAAGTTCATCATGGTCTAGTAACATGACTTTCAGAACAGGATTACCGTACCACTCTGGTGCGGATCTCACTCTGGTTTACTTACGAGATTCGGTAGTAACTTGATCTTGAAGTTATATGATCATCATCATTAGCTTCCTTACTAATTGGTGTAGTAGTCACAAGAACAGATTCCTGTGATGAACTACTTTCCAATAAGGGAGAAGGTACAATTACCTTATCAAGTTTTCTATTTTCCTCCCACTCACTTCTTTCAAGAGAAACTCCTTCTCTGGAAAGGATCCATTCTTAGCAACGAATGTCTTGCCTTTGGATCTGTGATAGAAGGTGTACCCAACTGACTCTTTGGGTATCCTATGAAGACATATTTCTCCGATTTGGGTTTGAGCTTATCATGTTGAAACTTTTTTCACATAAGCATCGCAACCCCAAACTTTAAGAAACGACAACTTTGGTTTCTTGCCAAACCATAGTTCAGATTGTGTCGTCTCAACGGACTTAGATGGTGCCCTTTTTAACGTGAATGCAGCTGTATTTAATGCATAACCCCAAAAACGATAGTGGTAGATCGGTAAGAGACATCATAGATTGTACTATATCCAATAAAGTACGGTTATGACGTTCGGACGCACCATTATGCTGTGGTGTTCCAGGTGGCGTGAGTAGTGAAACTATTTCACATTGTTTTAACTGAAGACCAAACTCGTAACTCAAATATTCGTCTCCGCGATCAGATCGTAGAAACCTTATTTTCTTGTCACGATGATTTTCCACTTCACTCTAAAATTCTTTGAACTTTTCAAACGTTTCAGACTTATGTTTCATCAAGTAGATATACCCATATCTGCTCAAATCATCTGTGAAGGTTAGAAAATAATGATACTTGTCGCGAGCCTTAATATTCATCGGACCATATACATCAGTATGTATGATTTCTAACAAATCTGTTGCTTGCTCCATTGTTCCGGAGAACGGCGTTTTAGTCATCTTGCCCAAGAGGCATGGTTCGCAAGCATCAAGTGATTCATAATCAAGTGATTCCAAAATCCCATCAGCATGGAGTTTCTTCATGCGCTTTACACCAATATGACCTAAACGGCAGTGCCACAAATAGGTTGCACTATCATTATTAACTTCGCATCTTTTGGTTTCAATATTATGAATATGTGTATCACTACGATCGAGATCCAATGAACTATTTTCATTGGTGTGTATGACCATAGAAGGTTTTATTCATGTAAACAGAACAACAATTGTTCTCTAACTTAAATGAATAACTGTATTGCAATTAACATGATCAAATCATATTCATGCTCAACGCAAACACCAAATAACACTTATTTAGTTTCAACACTAATCCCGAAAGTATAGGGAGTGTGTGATGATGATCATATCAATCTTGGAACCACTTCCAACACACATCGTCACCTTGCCCTTTAACTAGTCTTTGTTCATTCTGCAACTCCCGTTTCGAGTTACTAATCTTAGCAACTTGAACTAGTACCAAATACTGAGGGGTTGCTATGAACACTAGTAAAGTACACATCAATAAGATGTATATCAAATATACTTATGTTCACTTTGTCATCCTTCTTATCCGCCAATCACTTGGGGTAGTTCCGCTTCCAGTGACCAGTCCCTTTGCAGTAGAAGCACTTAGTCTCAGGCTTAGGACCAGACTTGGGCTTTTTCACTTGAGCAGCAACTTGCTTGCCGTTCTTCTTGAAGTTCCCCTTCTTTCCTTTTGCCCTTTTCTTGAAACTAGTGATCTTGTCAACCATCAACACTTGATGTTTTTCTTTGATTTCTACCTTCGCCGATTTTAGCATCGCGAAGAGCTTGGGAATATTTTCCGTTATCCCTTGCATATTATAGTTCATCACGAAGTTCTACTAACTTGGTGATGGTGACTAGAGAATTCTGTCAATCACTATCTTATCTGGAAGATTAACTCCCACTTGATTCAAGCGATTGTAGTGCCCAGACAATATGAGCACATGCTCACTAGTTGAGCGATTCTCCTCCATCTTTTAGCTATAGAACTTGTTGGAGACTTCATATCTCTCAACTCGGGTATTTGCTTGAAATATTAACTTCAACTCCTGGAACATCTTGTATGTGTTGGGGAACGTTGCAGAAAACAAAAATTTTCCTACGGTTTGACCAAGATCTATCTATGAGTTCATCTAGCAACGAGTATTCAGATTAGATAGCATCTACATACCACTTTGTAGATCGCAACGGAAGCGTTCGAGTGAACGTGGATGAGGTAGTCGTACTCGCCGTGATCCAATTCACCGATGATCTAGTGCCGAACGGACGGCACCTCCGCGTTCAACACATGTACGGAAAGCGTGACGTCTCCTCCTTCTTGATCCAGCAAGGCAAAGGAGAGGTTGGGGAAGAAGGCTCCAGCAGCAGCACGACGGCGTGGTGATGGTGGAACTACAGTACTCCGGCAGGGCTTCGCCGTGCTCTTACGGAGGAGGAGGAGGTGTTGGGGAGGGAGAGGGAGGTGCCAGGGCAATGGGGTCCGCTGCCCCCTCCCCTGCCCCCCTTTATATAGGCCTCTTGGGGGGGCGCCGTCCCTGGGAGATCTAATCTCCCAAGGGGGGCGGCGGCCAGGGAGGTTTCCCTCCCCCCCAAGCCATCTAGGAGGTGCCTTCCACCACTAGGACTCCTCCTAGATGGAACCCTAGGCGCATGGGCCCTTTGGGGCTGGTTCCCCTTGGCCCAAGCAGGCCAAGGCGCACCCCCTAAGGCCCATGTGGCCCACCAGGGCAGGTGGCCCCACCTGGTGGACCCCCGGGACCCCTTCGGTGGTCCCGGTACAATATCGATAACCCCGAAACTTGTCCCGATGGCCGAAACAGCACTTCCTATATATAATTCTTTACCTCCGGACCATTCCGGAACTCCTCGTGACATCCGGGATCTCATCCGGGACTCCGAACAACATTCGGGTTACTGCATATACATATCTTCACAACCCTAGCGTCACCGAACCTTAAGTGTGTAGACCCTACGGGTTCGGGAGACATGCAGACATGACCGAGACGGCTCTCGGGCAATAACCAACAGCGGGATCTGGATACCCATGTTGGCTCCCACATGCTCCACGATGATCTCATCGGATGAACCACGATGTCGAGGATTCAATTAATCCCGTATACGATTCCCTTTGTCAATCGGTATTTTACTTGCCCGAGATTCGATCGTCGGTATCCCAATACCTCGTTCAATCTCGTTACCGGCAAGTCACTTTTCTCGTTCCGTAATGCATGATCCCGTGATCAAACACTTTGATCACATTGAGCTCATTGTGATGATGCATTACCGAGAGGGCCCGGTGATACCTCTCCGTCAAGCGGAGTGACAAATCCCAGTCTCGATCTATGTCAACCCAACAGACACTTTCAGAGATACCCGTAGCATACCTTTATAGTCACCCAGTTACGTTGTGACGTTTGGCACACCCAAAGCACTCCTACGGTATCCGGGAGTTACATGATCTCATGGTCTAAGGAAAGGATACTTGACATTGGAAAACTCTAGCAAACGAACTATGCGATCTTATGCTATGTTTAGGATTGGGTCTTGTCCATCACATCATTCTCCTAATGATGTGATCCCGTTATCGATGACATCCAATGTCCATAGTCAGGAAACCATGACTATCTGTCGATCAACGAGCTAGTCAACTAGAGGCTCACTAGGGACATATTGTTGTCTATTAT
Organism: Aegilops umbellulata; assembly: GCA_032464435.1. NCBI lineage: Eukaryota > Viridiplantae > Streptophyta > Magnoliopsida > Poales > Poaceae > Aegilops > Aegilops umbellulata. The sequence goes on from CP136056.1 coordinate 480,387,292, forward strand.
TCACACATGTATTACGATTTCCGGATAACACAATTATAGCACGAATAAAGACAATTATCATGAATAAGGAAATATAATAATAATGCTTTTATTATTGCCTCTAGGGCATATTTCCAACAGTCTCCCACTTGCACTAGAGTCAATAATCTAGTTACATTGTGATGAATCGAACACCCATAGAGTTCTGGTGCTGATCATGTTTTGCCTTAGGGAGAGGTTTAGTCAACGGATCTGCGACATTCAGATCCGTGTGCACTTTACAAATTTCTATGTCTCCATCTTGAACATTTTCACGAATGGAGTTGAAGCGACGCTTGATGTGCCTGGTCTTCTTGTGAAACCTGGGCTCCTTTGCAAGTGCAATAGCTCCAGTGTTGTCACAGAAGAGCTTGATTGGCCCCGACGCATTGGGTATGACTCCGAGTTCGGTGATGAACTCCTTCACCCAAATTGCTTCATGTGCTGCCTCCGAGGCTGCCATGTACTCCGCTTCACATGTAGATCCCGCCACGACGCTTTTGCTTGCAACTGCACCAGCTTACTGCCCCACCATTCAAAATATACACGTATCCGGTTTGTGACTTAGAGTCATCCAGATCTGTGTCGAAGCTAGCGTCGACGTAACCTTTTACGACGAGCTCTTCGTCACCTCCATAAACGAGATACATTTCCTTAGTCCTTTTCAGGTACTTCAGGATATTCTTGACCGCTGTCCAGTGTTCCTTGCCGGGATTACTTTGGTACCTACCTACCAAACTTACGGCAAGGTTTACATCAGGTCTGGTACACAGCATGGCATACATAATAGAACCTATGGCTGAGGCATAGGGGATGACACTCATCTCTTCTATATCTTCTGTCGTGGTCGGACATTGAGCTGAGCTCAATTTCACACCTTGTGACACAGGTAAGAACCCCTTCTTAGATTGATCCATATTGAACTTCTTCAATATCTTATCAAGGTATGTGCTTTGTGAAAGACCTATGAGGCGTCTCGATCTATCTCTATAGATCTTGATGCCTAATATATAAGCAGCTTCTCCAAGGTCCTTCATTGAAAAACTTTTATTCAAATAGGCCTTAATGCTGTCCAAGAGTTCTATATCATTTCCCATCAAAAGTATGTCGTCTACATATAATATGAGAAATGCTACAGAGCTCCCACTCACTTTCTTGTAAACACAGGCTTCTCCATAAGTCTGTGTAAACCCAAACGCTTTGATCATCTCATCAAAGCGAATGTTCCAACTCCGAGATGCTTGCACCAGCCCATAAATCGAGCGTTGGAGCTTGCACACCTTGTCAGCATTCTTAGGATCGACAAAACCTTCCGGCTGCATCATATACAATTCTTCCTTAAGGAAACCATTAAGGAATGCCGTTTTGACGTCCATTTGCCATATCTCATAATCATAGTATGCGGCAATTGCTAACATGATTCGGACGGACTTCAGCTTCGCTACCGGTGAGAAAGTCTCATCGTAGTCAACCCCTTGAACTTGTCGATAACCCTTAGCGACAAGCCGAGCTTTATAGATGGTCACATTACCATCCGCGTCTGTCTTCTTCTTAAAGATCCATTTATTTTCTATGGCTCGCCGTTCAACGGGCAAGTCAGTCAAAGTCCATACTTCGTTTTCATACATGGATCCTATCTCGGATTTCATGGCTTCCAGCCATTTGTCGGAATCCGGGCCCGCCATTGCTTCCTCATAGTTCGAAAGTTCACTGTTGTCTAACAACATGATTTCCAAGACAGGGTTGTCGTACCACTCTGGTGCGGAACGTGTCCTTGTGGACCTTCGAATTTCAGTAGGAGCTTGATCAGAAGCATCTTGATCATCATCATTAATTTCCTCTCTAGTCGGTGCAGGCACCTCAGAAACGTTTTCTTGAGTTTCGCCATTTTCCGGTTCAAGAGGTAACACTTCATCAAGTTCTACTTTCCTCCCACTTACTTCTTTCGAGAGAAACTCTTTCTCTAGAAAGGATCCATTCTTGGCAACAAAGATCCTGCCTTCGGATCTGAGGTAGAAGGTATACCCAACAGTTTCTTTAGGGTATCCTATGAAGACGCATTTTTCCGACTTGGGTTCGAGCTTTTCAGGTTGAAGTTTCTTGACATAAGCATCGCATCCCCAAACTTTTAGAAACGATAGATTAGGTTTCTTCCCAAACCATAATTCATACGGTGTCGTCTCAACGGATTTCGACGGAGCCCTATTTAAAGTGAATGCGGAAGTCTCTAAAGCATAGCCCCAAAAAGATAGCGGTAAGTCGGTAAGAGACATCATAGATCGCACCATATCTAATAGAGTGCGATTACGACGTTCGGACACACCATTACGCTGAGGTGTTCAAGGCGGCGTGAGTTGTGAAACTATTCCACATTTTCTCAAGTGTGTGCCAAATTCGTGACTCAAGTATTCTCCTCCACGATCTGATCATAGAAACTTGATCTTTCTATCACGTTGATTTTCAACCTCACTCTGAAATTCCTTGAACTTTTCAAAGGTCTCAGACTTGTGTTTCATTAAGTAGATATACCCATATCTACTCAAGTCATCAGTGAGGGTGAGAACATAACGATAGCCTCCGCGAGCCTCAACACTCATTGGACCGCACACATCGGTATGTATGATTTCCAATAAGTTGGTTGCTCACTCCATTGTTCCTGAGAACGGAGTCTTGGTCATTTTACCCATGAGGCATGGTTCACACGTGTCAAATGATTCATAATCAAGAGACTCTAAAAGTCCATCTGCATGGAGCTTCTTCATGCGTTTGACACCTATGTGACCAAGGCGGCAGTGCCACAAATATGTGAGACTATTGTTATCAACTTTCACTCTTTTGGTATTCACACTATGAATATGTGTATCATCACGTACGAGATTCATTAAGAATAAACCATTAACCATCGGAGCATGACCATAAAACATATCTCTCATATAAATGGAACAACCATTATTCTCTGATTTAAATGAGTAGCCATCTCGAATTAAGCGAGATCCAGATACAATGTTCATGCTCAAACTTGGCACTAAATAACAATTATTGAGGTTTAAAACTAATCCCGTAGGTAAATGTAGAGGCAGCGTGCCGACGGCGATCACATCGACCTTGGAACCATTCCCGACGCGCATCGTCACCTCATCCTTCGCCAGTCTCCGTTTATTCCGCAGCTCCTGCTTTGAGTTACAAATGTGAGCAACTGCACCGGTATCAAATACCCAAGAGCTACTACGAGTACTGGTAAGGTACACATCAATTACATGTATATCACATATACCTTTTGTTTTGCCGGCCTTCTTGTCCGCTAAGTATTTGGGGCAGTTCCGCTTCCAGTGACCACTTCCCTTGCAATAAAAACACTCAGTCTCGGGCTTGGGTCCATTCTTTGGCTTCTTCCCGGCAACTTGCTTACCGGGCGTGGCAACTTCCTTTCCGTCCTTCTTGAAGTTCTTTTTACCCTTGCCCTTCTTGAACTTAGTGGTTTTATTCACCATCAACACTTGATGCTCCTTCTTGATTTCTACCTCTGCTGATTTCAGCATAGCATATACTTCAGGAATGGTCTTTACCATCCCCTGCATATTGTAGTTCATCACAAAGCTCTTGTAGCTAGGTGGAAGCGACTGGAGGATTCTGTCAATGACCGCTTCATCCGGGAGATTAACTTCCAGTTGAGTCAAGCGGTTGTGCAACCTAGACATTTTGAGTATGTGTTCACTGACAGAACCACTTTCCTCCATCTTACAGCTAAAGAATTTATCGGAGACTTCATATCTCTCGACCCGGGCATGAGCTTGGAAAACCATTTTCAGCTCTTCGAACATCTCATATGCTCCATGTCTCTCAAAACGCTTTTGCAGCCCCGGCTCTAAGCTGTAAAGCATGCTGCACTGAACGAGGGAGTAATCATCGCAGCGTGACTGCCAAGCGTTCATAACGTCTTGTTCTGCAGGGAGAATAGGTGCGTCACCCAGCGGTGCTCTTAGGACATAATCTTTCTTGGCAGCTATGAGGATGATCCTCAGGTTCCGGACCCAGTCCGTATAGTTGCTACCATCGTCTTTCAGCTTGGTTTTATCTAGGAACGCGTTGAAGTTGAGGACTATGTTGGCCATTTGATCTACAACACATATTGTAAATATTTAGACTAAGTTCATGATAATAAAGTTCATTTAATCAAATTATTTAATGAACTCCCACTTAGATAGACATCCCTCTATTAGTCATCTAAGTATTACATGATCCGAGTCAACTAGGCAGTGTCCGATCATCACGTGAGACGGACTAGTCAACATCGGTGAACATCTTCATGTTGATCGTATCTTCTATACGACTCATGCTCGACCTTTCGGTCTTCTGTGTTCCGAGGCCATGTCTGTACATGCTAGGCTCGTCAAGTCAACCTAAGTGTTTTGCGTGTGTAAATCTGTCTTACACCCGTTGTATGCGAACGTAAGGACCTATCACACCCGATCATCACGTGGTGCTTCGGAACGACGAACCTTAGCAACGGTGCACAGTTAGGGTGAACACTTTATTGAAATTATTATGAGGGATCATCTTATTTACTACCGTCGTTCTAAGTAAACAAGATGCAAAACATGATAAACATCACATGCAATCAAATAATAAACGTGACATGATATGGAGAATATCACATAGCTCCTTTGATCTCCATCTTGGGGCTCCATGATCATCTTGTCACCGGCTTGACACCATGATCCTCATCATCATGATCTTCATCATCGTGTCTCCATGAAGTTGCTCGCCAACTATTACTTCTACTACTATGGCTAACGTGTTTAGCAATAAAGTAAAGTAATTTACATGGCGATTCTCAATGACACGCAGGTCATACAAAAAATAAAGACAACTCCTATGGCTCCTGCCGGTTGTCATACTCATCGACATGCAAGTCGTGATTCCTATTACAATATCATGAACATCTCATACATCACATATAGATCATTCATCATTCATCACAACTTTGGCCATATCATATCACATAGCACTTGCTGCAAAAACAAGTTAGACGTCCTCTAATTGTTGTTGCAAGTTTTACGTGGCTGAATTAGGGTTCTAGCAAGAACGTTTTCTTACCTACGTTAAAACCACAACGTGATTTGTCAACTTCTATTTACCCTTCATAAGGACCCTTTTCATCAAATCCGCTCCAACTAAAGTAGGAGAGACAGACGCCCGCCAGCCACCTTATGCAACTAGTGCATGTTAGTCGGTGGAACCGGTCTCACGTAAGCGTACGTGTAAGGTTGGTCCGGGCCGCTTCATCCCACAATACCGCTGAAGCAAGATAAGACTAGTAGCAACAAGAAGAGTTGACAACATCTACGCCCACAACAAATTGTGTTCTACTCGCGCAAGAAGAACTACGCATAGACCTAGCTCATGATGCCACTGTTGGGGAACGTTGCAGAAAACAAAAAATTTTCCTACGGTTTCACCAAGATCTATCTATGAGTTCATCTAGCAACGAGTATTCAGATTAGATAGCATCTACATACCACTTTGTAGATCGCAACGGAAGCGTTCGAGTGAACGTGGATGAGGTAGTCGTACTCGCCGTGATCCAATTCACCGATGATCTAGTGCCGAACGGACGGCACCTCCGCGTTCAACACACGTACGGAAAGTGTGACGTCTCCTCCTTCTTGATCCAGCAAGGCAAAGGAGAGGTTGGGGAAGAAGGCTCCAGCAGCAGCACGACGGCGTGGTGATGGTGGAACTACAGTACTCCGGCAGGGCTTCGCCGTGCCCTTACGGAGGAGGAGGAGGTGTTGGGGAGGGAGAGGGAGGCGCCAGGGCAATGGGGTGCGCTGCCCCCTCCCCTGCCCCCCTTTATATAGGCCTCTTGGGGGGGCGCCGGCCCTGGGAGATCTAATCTCCCAAGGGGGGGGGGCGGCCAGGGAGGTTTCCCTCCCCCCCAAGCCATCTAGGAGGTGCCTTCCACCACTAGGACTCCTCCTAGATGGAACCCTAGGCGCATGGGCCCTTTGGGGCTGGTTCCCCTTGGCCCAAGCAGGCCAAGGCGCACCCCCTAAGGCCCATGTGGCCCACCAGGGCAGGTGGCCCCAACTGGTGGACCCCCGGGACCCCTTCGGTGGTCCCGGTACAATACCGATAACCCCGAAACTTGTCCCGATGGCCGAAACAGCACTTCCTATATATAATTCTTTACCTCCGGACCATTCCGGAACTCCTCATGACGTCCGGGATCTCATCCGGGACTCCGAACAACATTCGGGTTACTGCATATACATATCTTCACAACCCTAGCGTCATCGAACCTTAAGTGTGTAGACCCTACGGGTTCGGGAGACATGCAGACATGACCGAGACGGCTCTCGGGCAATAACCAACAGCGGGATATGGATACCCATGTTGGCTCCCACATGCTCCACGATGATCTCATCGGATGAACCACGATGTCGAGGATTCAATTAATCCCGTATACGATTCCCTTTGTCAATCGGTATTTTACTTGCCCGAGATTCGATCGTCGGTATCCCAATACCTCATTCAATCTCGTTACCGGCAAGTCACTTTTCTCGTTCCGTAATGCATGATCCCGTGATCAAACACTTTGATCACATTGAGCTCATTGTGATGATGCATTACCGAGAGGGCCCGGTGATACCTCTCCGTCAAGCGGAGTGACAAATCCCAGTCTCGATCTATGTCAACCCAACAGACACTTTCAGAGATACTCGTAGCATACCTTTATAGTCACCCAGTTACGTTATGACGTTTGGCACACCCAAAGCACTCCTACGGTATCCGGGAGTTACATGATCTCATGGTCTAAGGAAAGGATACTTGACATTGGAAAACTCTAGCAAACGAACTATGCGATCTTATGCTATGTTTAGGATTGGGTCTTGTCCATCACACCATTCTCCTAATGATGTGATCCCGTTATCGATGACATCCAATGTCCATAGTCAAGAAACCATGACTATCTGTCGATCAACGAGCTAGTCAACTAGAGGCTCACTAGGGACATATTGTTGTCTGTTATTCACACATGTATTACGATTTCCGGATAACACAATTATAGCACGAATAAAGACAATTATCATGAATAAGGAAATATAATAATAATGCTTTTATTATTGCCTCTAGGGCATATTTCCAACAGTATGGTCCATGACGTTCAAAACGTCTTTGAAGTCCCGATTCTAAGCCGTTTAAGCATGGTGCACTAAACTATTAAGTAGTCATCATATTGAGCTAGCACAACGTTCATAACGTCTGCATCTGCTCCTGCAATTGGTCCGTCACCTAGCGGTGCATCAAGGACATAATTCTTCTGTGCAGCAATGAGGATAAACCTTAAATCACGGATCCAATCCGCATCATTGCTACTAACATTTTTCAACACAATTTTCTCTAGGAACATATCAAAATTAACACAGGGATGCAACAATGCGAGCTATTGTTCTACAACATAGATATGCTAATACTACCAGGACTAAGTTCATGATAAATTAAAGTTCAATTAATCATATTACTTAAGAACTCCCACTTAGATAGACATCCCTCTAATCTTCTAAGTGATCACGTGATCCAAATAAACTAAACCATAACCGATCATCACGTGAAATGGCTTAGTCTTCAATGGTGAACATCATTATGTTGATCATATCTACTATATGATTCATGCTCGACCTTTCGGTCTCCGTGTTCCGAGGTCAGATCTTATATGCATAGCTCGTCAAGTATAACCTGAGTATTCCGCGTTTGCAACTGTTTTGCACCCGTTGTATTTGAACGTAGAGCCTATCACACACGATCATCACGTGGTGTCTCAGCACGAAGAACTTTTGCAACGGTGCATACTCAGGGAGAACACTTCTTGATAATTTAGTGAGAGATCATCTTATAATGCTACCGTCAATCAAAGCAAGATAAGATGCATAAAAGATAAACATCACATGCAATCAATATAAGTGATATGATATGGTCATCATCATCTTGTGCTTGTGATCTCCATCTCCGAAGCACCGTCATGATCACCATCGTCACGGGCGCGACACCTTGATCTCCATCGTAGCATCGTTGTCGTCTCGCCAATCTTATGCTTCCACGACTATCACTACCGCTTAGTAATAAAGTAAAGCATTACATCGCGATTGCATTGCATACAATAAAGCGACAACCATATGGCTCCTGCCAGTTGCCGATAACTCGGTTACAAAACATGATCATCTCATACAATAAAATTTAGCATCATGTCTTGACCATATCACATCACAACATGCCCTGCAAAAACAAGTTAGACGTCCTCTACTTTGTTGTTGCAAGTTTTACGTGGCTGCTACGGGCTTAAGAAAGAACTCATCTTACCTACGCATCAAAACCACAACGATAGTTTGTCAAATAGACTCCGTTTTAACCTTCTCAAGGACCGGGCGTAGCCACACTCGGTTCAACTAAAGTTGGAGAGACAGTCTTCCGCAAGCTATCTATGTGCAAAGCACGTCGAGGGAACCGGTCTCGCGTAAGCGTATGCGTAAGGTTGGTCCGGATCGTCTCGTCCAACAATACCGCTGAACCAAAGTATGACATGCTGGTAGGTCGTATGACTTGTATCATCCACAACTTACTTGTGTTCTACTCGTGCAAATAACATCAAACCATAAAAACTTAGGCTCTAATACCACTGTTGGGGAACGTAGTAATTTCAAAAAAATTCCTACGTACACGCAAGACCATGGTGATGCATAGCAACGAGAGGGGAGAGTGTTGTCTACGTACCCTCGTAGACCGAAAGCGGAAGCGTTATAATAACGCGGTTGATGTAGTCGTACGTCTTCACGATCCGACCGATCCAAGCACCGTTACTCCGGCACCTCCGAGTTCTTGGCACACGTTCAGCTCGATGACGATCCTCGGGCTCCGATCCAGCAAAACGTCGGGGAAGAGTTCCGTCAGCACGACGGCGTGGTGACGATCTTGATGTGTTACCGGCGCAGGGCTTCGCTTAAGCACTGCAACGATATGACCGAGGTGGAATTTGGTGGAAGGGGGCACCGCACACGGCTAAGGAACGATCCGTAGATCAACTTGTGTCTCTATGGGGTGCCCCCTGCCCCTGTATATAAAGGATGGAGGAGGAGGAGGCCGGCCAAGGCAAAGGTGTGGCGGCCAGGATATGGATTCCTACTAGGACTCCAAGTCCTAGTAGGAGTCCACCAAAAGGGGAGGAAGGGAGAAGGAATAGGAGGAGAAGGAGAGGTGGCCGGCCCCCTTTTCCCTAGTCCAATTCGGACTAGAGGGGAGGGGGGGCGCAGCAGCCTTTTTCCTCTTCCCACTAAAGCCCATCAAGGCCCATTACTTCTCCCGTAATCCCGTAACTCCCCGATACTCCCGAAAATACCCGAATCACTCAGAACCTTTCCGATGTCCGAATATAGTCGTCCAATATATCGATCTTTACGTCTCGACCATTTCGAGACTCCTCGTCATGTCCCCGATCTCATCCGGGACTCCGAACTCCTTCGGTACATCAAAACTCATAAACTCATAATATAACTGTCATCGAAACCTTAAGCGTGCGGACCCTATGGGTTCGAGAACAATGTAGACATGACCGAGACACCTCTCCGGTCAATAACCAATAGCGGGACCTGAATGCCCATATTGGCTCCTACATATTCTACGAAGATCTTTATCGGTCAGACCGCATAACAACATACGTTGTTCCTTTTGTCATCGGTATGTTACTTGCCCGAGATTCGATCGTCGGTATCCAATACCTAGTTCAATCTCGTTACCGGCAAGTCTCTTTACTCGTTCCGTAATACATCATCTAACAACTAATACATTAGTTGTAATGCTTGCAAGGCTTATGTGACGTGCATTACCGAGAGGGCCCAGAGATACCTCTCCGACAATCGGAGTGACAAATCCTAATCTCAAAATACGCCAACCCAACATCTACCATTGGAGACACCTGTAGTACTCCTTTATAATCACCCAGTTACGTTGTGACGTTTGGTAGTACCCAAAGTGTTCCTCCGGCAAATGGGAGTTGCATAATCTCATAGTCATAGGAACATGTATAAGTCATGGATAAAGCAATAGCAACATACTAAACGATCGGGTGCTAAGCTAATATAATGGGTCATGTCAATCAGATCATTCAACTAATGATGTGACCTCGTTAATCAAATAACAACTCTTTGTTCATGGTTAGGAAACATAACCATCTTTGATTAACGAGCTAGTCTAGTAGAGGCATACTAGTGACACTCTGTTTGTCTATGTATCCACACATGTATTATGTTTCCGGTTAATACAATTCTAGCATGAATAATAAACCTTTATCATGATATAAGAAAATAAATAATAACTTTATTATTGCCTCTAGGGCATATTTCCTTCAGCAATATCCCAAATAAATGGAGACTTCGATGCCAAGGATCCAAAAATGGCAGCCTATCGCAACGCCGTCCTAAAAATGTCAGCTCGGTTCGAAGGGCTCGAATTTCATCATATAGTCCGGGAGAACAATCAGGCGGCAAATGTCCTGGCACGCATCAGCACAAAACGCGACGCAGTCCCCCCCAACGTCTTCTTGGAAAGGCTGTTCAAGCCATCCGTAGTATGGGAAGGGGAATCCGGCAATAACAGCCCGGAATCAACCGCACTGCCCGATGCCGAACAATATGACACAATTGGAGGCTCTGCCAATGAAATCACACCTTCAGCCCACATAATAATGGCCGTCATCGCCCCGTGGATAGAACCATTCCTAGCCTACCTTACTAGGCAGGAACTCCCAGAGGCCAAAACGAAGCACGCTGCATAGTGTGGCGATCTAAAGCCTACAAAGTCCATGAGGGAGAGCTTTATAAGAAAAGCACTACCGCAGTCCTTCAAAGGTGCATCTCTGAAGAGGAAGGGCGGAACTTGCTGGCTGAAATTCATGCCGGACTCGGTGGTCATCACGCTGTAGCTCGGTCCCTTGTGAGCAAGGCTTTCCGTACAGGCTTTCACTACTAGGGAAAAGCCTATACACAGAATCTTACCAGTAGCGTTGTACAAAATCAAGCGCTACTGCTACTTAGTAGCAGCGCGCTTAAATAAACAGCGCTACTGCTATGACTTAAGCAGTAGCGTGTACTAGCGAAAAGCGCTGCTGCTATGTTTGAACTGGGCGCACATGGCTAGCCCAACATAGCAGTAGCGCGTATACAGGCCAGCGCTACTGTTAATATCCTTAGCTGTAGCGCGCTTACGTGTAAGGCGCTGCTGCTAACGGAAATGCAGTAGTGTGTTTTATCGGAACGCGCTATAGCTACCTTAGCTATAGCGCGTTTCGGCGAAACGCGCTACTGCTAGTTTGACTCAAATCCGGGCTCAAAATTTCGGTAAGTCCTTTCCCCCTCTCGCTACTCCCGGCCCCCCTGTCCCCCAACTGCTCCATCGCCGCTGTCGCCCTGCCGCCTTCGACCACATCGCCATCGCCCGAGGCCGCCTTCGACCACACCGCCGCCGCCCGCCACCTTCGACCACACCGCCGCCGCCCGAGGCCGCCCTCGACCTCACAGCCGCCGCCCGAGGCCATCGTCGACCTCACCGTCGCCTCCCTCGAGCTCACCGCCGCCGCCCTCGACCTCACCGCCGCCGCCTGAGCTAGAGCATGCCCTTGCCGCCAACCGTAAGGCTCTGCCTCTACTGTCCCCTACCCTCCTCTCTCTCTCTCTGCTAGGGCAATTTCATATGTATGTTGATACTGTGTTGATGTTCACATGAACCCTAGGTGTTCATATGAACCCTAGATTTTGTTAGGGCAGTAGGCATTTTATAGCATTTAGGAAAAATGATTAGCAATTTTTTTAGGACCTGAATTTGTTCCAAATTTCATTCAAATGAAATTTGAATTATTTGGACTATGGACCTGAATATTTTTAGCTAAATACTTTTAGCTTTAGACAAAAAAACATAAGTATTTAGCTATAAATAAAAAACAGTAGCTATGGCATTTAGCTATAAACAAAAAACAAAATTGTTTTTTCTTTTCAAAAACTTGGTCAAACTATATATGACTTGTGCTGGAATGATGCTTAGTGGCCTATGTTTTGCCGGAATGTTGATTCATTTCTGTTCCGGCAAATTTCAGGTTCTCGATTTGTCCACTTTTTAGCAAAGGTCATGCCGAAATTTTTCGTGAATTTCGGCATGACTTGTGCTACAAACTAGGACATATCGAGTGCCCAGGATTTACCGCACCAGGAAGGAGTCAACATTCCTGCAAAACAATAGGCCTTTTTTATGTCATTATTCATTTTATTATGTCTAGAATTAATTGACTAGATTTAATCATAGGAAACATGGCTAGCAACGATGAAGGGCAGGGTTCTGGTGATTGCTACGACGCCTACCGGGCGGCAGACGAATTTTTTAGCCTAACCGACGATCAACCGATGTTATTGTCGGGCCTACCGGTGGCATTGGGGACTGAGACCGACACGCAGACCGGTGCTGAGACTGAGACCGGCGCTCAGACTCAGACCGGCATCGAGACCGGCGCCGAGACTGAGACCGGCGCAGCCTCGGGGAGCGGAGCCGGTGTAGAACCGAAAGCACAGAGGCAACGGGTTCCTAACAAACTCAAGACTACTAGAGTGGTGGTCACGGAGGTGGACGACGGCAAATTTGAGCCAACGGCGCCCGAGGAAGCGCGTCGATGCTACGGCAATCAAATAGGCTGCATCGTACGGACAACCGCCACCATCAACGATGAGAAACTACAGAAGATAGAAAATATGAGGAGCTCCCTCCTAAAGAAGTTTCACCAGATATTCTTGTTCCGGGGCCGGAATGAGAAGGATTATAAAGATCCAGATGAGGACCCGGCAATGAAGAAGATAAACAAACACGCCATGACCAAGTTTAGCGACACGTTGGCCGCCTGGAAAAATCGAGTGAAAGCAAGGATCATCGATAAGAAGGAACCCTACTCCGAGATTGTAAAGGATAATCCGACAATCACGGAAGAGCAATTTCAAATATTCAAGGAGGCTTGCGAGGCCGAATATGCCAAGTCTGTCTCTTTCTGTTGCTCAACTATATATGTTGCATATCATCGACTCATGTGATGATGCAGGTGCATAGATCATAGATGGCAAAGAAGTGCTATGCCAGGAGTATATATATATATATATATATATATATATATATATATATATATATATATATATATATATATATATATATATATATATATATATATATATATATATATATATATATATATATATATATATACGACAAGTGGCCGGAGTGTCAGGCCCTTCCGGTTTTCGAGCCACAGGCAGTAGTTAGTTTAGAGGTTCACGCTAATCCGAAAGAGGGATATGAACTCATTTTCTCAAAGTGATAGCTCTTCTCGCGTATATCATTGTTTAGATGGATGACGATGTATTTGCATATCATTCGAGACTTGTATCGCTATTTTCAAGATGATGACGAGACCACTTTGTGTTGGATGATGATTATGATGATGCATGATTTGATGAGACTAATTGTATGTATATGCTATGAATACATTTGTATGTGTATGATATGCTAAACATTATTGTATAAAGCCTATTCAAATACAAAACAAATACAAAATAAATATGCAGGAAAAAACTAATAAATAAACTAGTAGTAGCGAGGGGGGAAATTTAGCAGTAGCGCCGCATTGTCAGTAGCGCGTCCCAGCAAACAGCGCTACAGATAATATCAGTAGTGCCCTTTCCCAAAGAGCGCTACAGCTATTCATGTATAGCAGTAGCGTGGGACAACCGGCGCTACTGCTATACGTTAGCTGTAGCGCCTTATTAGTAGCACCGGTGCCCGCGCTACTGAGAGGCCCAAAACCCTCGTTGCTGCTAGGCTTTTCCCTAGTAGTGTTTTATTGGTCAACGGCCCGGGCAGACGCTCAGGACTTAGTCCAACGATGCGTCGGGTGCCAGCTTTTTGCAAACCAAAGCCATATGCCACGCACCGTCCTCCAAACTATCCCCATAACATGGCCCTTTGCGGTCTGGGGGCTTGACATGGTGGGACCCCTTAAAGGTGGAACCCACAAGAAAAAATATTTACTGGTCATGGTGGATAAGTTCACCAAATGGATAGAAGCCAAGCCTGTTAAGACGGCGAATCCGGACCGGTGATAGGCTTCATATCCGGGGCCGTACACCGTTATGGCGTCCCCCACAACATCATCACTGATAACGGCACGAACATTACGGTCGATGAGGTAAAACTCTGGTGCAAAAACATGGCCATCAAGCTCGATTACGCTTCCGTCTATCACCCACAAACCAACGGGCAGGTCGAACGAGCAAATGGTCTTATCATGAGCGGCATCAAACCCAGATTAGTGCGGTCCCTTAAGGAATCTAACACGCACTTGGTAGAGGAGCTCAACTCCATACTCTGGGGGCTGCGGACGACGCCAAATCGCACCACCGGATATACACCATTCTTCATGGTGTACGGCGCAGAGGCAGTTTTGCCCTGCGACATAATCATGACTCACCTCGAGTGCGCATGTACGAAGAAAGAGAAGCCGAGCTCGATCGGCAGGACAGTTTGGATGCCTTGGAGGAGGAGCGCGACGTGGCAAAAGCCCGTTCCGCATTCTATCAACAGCAGGCTCGAAGATATCAAAGCAGAGAAGTACGGGCCAAAAATTACAACGTTGGCGAATTAGTTCTACACCTACCGGACAAGAAAAAGGACAAACTCAAGCCCAAGTGGGAAGGTCCCTTCATCATTGACCAAGTCCTGACTGGTGGAGCGTACCGCCTGCGAGACGCATCGGATAACCGACTCGAGCCGAACCCATGGAACACAGCCCGTCTCCGAAGATTCTATGCCTAGCGCCGGACTCTGTGTTCGTCTCCTTCCTCTATTCATTTTTTATATATACTCTCTGTCTTATATCTCTCTCCTTCTCCTATCCTCTTATAGCCTTAAAAGGCTCATCACATGATGTGCTACTCGCACTCATTAAACCTGGGGGCTTCTTTTAACAGAAGCTTATTCACACGGGCTTTATGCCCAACACATGTGTTACACTTCCGCATGTACCTTTTATTTCACCATTATATGCATCTATATGACTTAAGTTTTGGCCAAGCTGGGTTGCCTGGCTCCTGTGCTTACCCCTACGTTCCCGATTGTTCGGCTTCCTGTGCTTACCCCTACGTTCCCGATTGTTCGGCTAGGTGGTAAAGGGAGCACCTCTGCGATTGTTACTGTCGGGTCGGCCGGATGTGTACCTCAGACTGGGTGAAGCCAAAAGCTAGCGTTTTTAAGGTAATATTCGGTTGGTGACCTGAAAGATGATTTTTCCAATTATTTATCTATGCGCCCCCAGACGATTTTTTCCTGCGTCTTTTTCGCAGAATGGACATGCACTTTAGGGCATGCCTCCCAGGGAAAGGAACCCCTAACGGAACTATTCTCCCTGGAAGATTTTTCTTACTAACCATGTAATATAACATAACTGGTTGGGCACTTGTCTGTTCAAGCACTAATGACCCCTACGCCTGGTCTCCATGCATATCCCGATTCTTATATAACCGCGAGGGTATTCAGACACACTCTGGACCGTCAGGTCCCGAGGTTGAAGCAAAAAGGTCGGCCATGACAAACGATCTACAATCCGGCAAGAAGGCATTATAAATGTCAATTAATTTACATAGTCACTCTGACTGATTGTATTCCTCTTCAATACCATCTAACAGGCTGTCTAGTTTACAGTCCTGCTGGGAACACTTTGCGGCCAATTCTACTTGGTCGTATACTAAGCTTACAGGGATCTCCTTCCCATCGGGCCCCACAGGTCTGACCTCTGCCATGTGGTTTGGGTCAGCCTTTGTGTACCGCGTCTTCACCATGGCCCAGGCCTCCCTAGCGCCTTGACGGTAGGCCGATATCTTCCACAATCGGAAGCGCGGCCGCACTCCCTTCAGCTTCTCTGCAAGCTCTCCAAGGCCCTCGGGCATGGAGAGGGATGGCCATAAGGCTTGGGCAACACCTTGCATCGCCTGCGGAACTCTCTCGTGCAGTTGCGAGAGCTCGGGAAGAAGGTCACCCGTAGAACCGGGCATCTCCTCTGCAGGACGACCTGTTAGCATACCTACAGACATCACTCTATTAGTCGACTTCCTCGCCGAACTCTTTTTTCAAAGTTCGTTCAAGCACTTACTAAATATGCCACGTCGAAGTCGTTGATTCTCCTTTACGGAGTCCGACAGCTGGGCACGAACATCTTTCAGCTCAACACCCAGCTTGGTGTTGGCATCCTGAAGATCATTCTTCTCCCGCCTCACCTTTGTCAGCACGCTCTCGCCAGCCTTTAGCCGGTGTAGGAGTTGTTGCTTGTCCGGATCTAGTCCGGCGCCATCTGCAATTTCATTTGTCAGATTTACACATATGCCGCACTACACACTTATCTTTTTGAAGCATGTATTACCAGAGGGGTTCTCCTTAGGCTCCCCCATCGCGGCTAGTGCGGCCTCAAGTTGGGCCATGCACTCTTCTAGCTCCTGGGACAGTTGGGTATTCTTCTCTGAAAGAACCTGCATATTACATGATCCTTAAATCAGTTATTCTCACTGCTTCAAGTCTCGGGGGATACCGGTATATATAACCATTAAAATTTTCTCACCCGTATGTCTTTTACATATTGCTCCGTGGCTCTGGCTAGACCATTCTGAGCGGCACGGAGATACGCATCTCCCGCATTGAAGGCGTTCAACGCCTCTTGGGAGAAACAGGCGTTGCGAAGAACTGTCCGGCGACGCCTGTGGTTCATGGCACTCTCCACCTCGGAATGGGTGGCAGACAGCCTGTCCGCGCCCTCTGTCGGAGGAGCGTCCAGTGCGCGCCTCGTGTTCGCCTCTGCCTCCGGTCCGGGCTTTGGAGCCTGGCTGGTGGAGGCGTGATTGGCAACCTCTCCGGATATAGTCCGACGAGGTCTCTTTGTCCTGAACAGAGCACAAGTGTTAATATGCCTTGAAGGGATAACACGTGGGAATAAGAGGGCGCGCTATACCTTCGCGCCGGCGCCTCAGTCCGGACTTCACTTCTTTTCATCCCACGGGGCCCCGCTGCCCCTTGTTGGCTAGCCGCCGCAGGCTCAGCCTCCCGCCTCGAGAATCTTCCCTGCAAAATACGGTTGTTGTTAGGAAACTGAAAACACGCAAGGATGGATTCCTTTTCGAGGTGCTGGGACTCCGGTCTAAGTTACCTGGGAGGCCGGGAGTAGCCCCGGGTAATCGGCCGTAATGGCCACCAGGGCATTGTCCCTGCTCAGCTGATAAAACACCCCGTCAATCAGCTCCACGGACAGGTCCAGATCCTCTTCGGAGGCCGGATCGAGGGACCGTTCTGGATCCTCGGGCTGCGGGGGAGGGCTGTTTATTTCCTTTACTTCCTGGCGCAGTTCCTGCGTTTAAATCATCAGACTATATAACTAATGATGGGAATATAAAACGGATGGGCAATATAAATCGGAGGATTGTATATAGTAAATCCACCCTGAGGGTCGATGCGGAGAAATTCCTCCTCTTCTCCCTTGTACAAAGCGGACAAGATCTTTATTAGAGCGGCAGCCGAGTCCGGCCCCCTACGGCCGTGACGGGTGGCGTCATCCTCCCCGTTAAAGTCCCACATAGGGTGGCTTCTATACTGAAGAAGTTGCACCCCCTGCATGATGCATACGGCCATGACTCCGATCATGGTAAGTCCGGAATGAGCTAGCAGTCTTATCCGGCCCATCAGGTAAAGGACGTTCATGTCACTTTCTTTCTGAGAGCTCCGTGGATGCCAGCTTAGGCGCTTCTTCAGGGGAGCACTGTTGAACTCACGGAGGCCGATCCGAACAGGATCCGGCAGCGGGACATCCTCTATATAAAACCATTCCGAAGGCCAGTCCTTGGACGCCTTCTTTGGGGTTCCGGATAAATATCTGGTCCCGGTGATGCGCCATACTTCGGCTCCGCCCACTTGATATATTGACCCCCTCTGAGAGCGGGGCACCAGACAGAATAGCCTCTTCCACAGTGCGAAGTGAGCCTCGACACCTAATAACAGCTCGCAAAGGGCAACGAAGCCCGTGATATGCAAGATAGAGGCAGGCGTGAGGTTGTGCAACTGGAGGCCATAGAACTCCAGAAGCCCCCGGAGAAACGGATGAATTGGAAATCTGAGTCCCCTTATTAGATAAGGGACAAGGCATACCCTCTCTCCTTTGGAGGGAGTGGGGGCGCTCTCCGCCTGCTCTCCGCCATTATAGGTGGCGAGTCCGGCTCGAACCGGGACCATGTAGGCCTGAGGGAGGAATCCCTTGGTCTGAAGCGATACTAGCTCACTATGTGGGATAGAGCACCTCTCCCAGTCTCCAAGCTTAGGACTGGAAGGGCGAGAGGAGGAGTTGCGGCTGGCCATGGTGGAATGGATCTTCGCTGGATGCGCTCTGATGACTACTCGCGGAGGGGAGAAGGTGTGGTTTGGATCTAAATCCCCATTCCTTTAAATAGGCGGCTCATTTACGCGGCTAGGGGTGTGAATGTAAAAACACCCAGACTTTTCGTATTCGTTCGACACGTGGAAGGCGGCCATTATTGGGCGTAGAAGCCAAGGAGCGCTACATTCACAAGAAACATGACAGTATTCAACAGGTACATGGAATCTGGAGGAGAACCCGCCTTGCAATGCCAAAGACAATCTGCGTGCCGGACTCGTCATCATTGAAGCCTGGTTCGGGGGCTACTGAGGGAGTCCTGGATTAGGGGGTGTTCGGATGGCCGGACTATACCTTCAGCCGGACTCCGGGACTATGAAGATACAAGATTGAAGACTTCGTCCTGTGTCCGGAAGGGACTTTCCTTGGCGTGGAAGGCAAGCTTGGCGATGCGGATATTTAGATCTCCTACCCTTATAACCGACTTTGTGTAACCCTAACCCTCTCCTGTGTCTATATAAACCGGAGGGCTTTAGTCCGTAGGACAACATACAACAATCATACCATAGGCTAGCTTCTAGGGTTTAGCCTCCTTGATCTCGTGGCAGATCTACTCTTGTACTACCCATATCATCAATATTAATCAAGCAGGACGTAGGGTTTTACCTCCATCGAGAGGGCCCGAACCTGGGTAAAACTTCGTGTGTCTCTTGTTACCATCCGCCTAGACGCACAGTTCGGGACCCCCTACCCGAGATCCGCCGGTTTTGACACCGACAAGAGGGTCGAGGGAGAGTTACGTTAGCATGGTGGCGTGGTGACGGTGATGGTGATGTGATCCGCGCAGGGCTTCGCCTAAGCACCACGACGCTATGACCGAAGGAGCAAACTGTGGAGAGAGACGCCGCACACGGCTTGGAACAATTGTTGTGTCTCTAAGGGATTCCCGGACCACGTATATAAAGGAGGGAGAGGGAGAAGGCCGGCCCTAGGGGGCGCGCCATAAGGGGGGAGTCCTACTAGGACTCCCAGTCCTAGTAGGATTCGCCCCCCCCCCCCTTCTTTTTCCTTCTCATGGAGGGGGGAAGAGGGAAAGGAGAGGAAATAGGAGAAGGAAAGGGGGTGGCGCCCCCTTCCCTAGTCCAATTCGGCCTCCTCCCTTGTGGGGGGCGCACCAGCCCCTTGTGGGCTGGTTAGCCTCCCTCCTATGGCCCATATATTTCCCCGGGGGGTTCCGGTAACCCCTTCGGTACTCTGGTATGTACTCGATACACTCCGGAACCCTTCCGGTGTCCGAATACTACCTTCCAATATATATCAATCTTTACCTCTCGACCATTTCGAGACTCCTCGTCATGTCTGTGATCTCATCCGGGACTCCGAATAATCTTTGGTTAACTCATAATACAAATTGTCATCGAACGTTAAGCGTGCTGACCCTACGAGTTCGAGAACTATGTAGACATGACCGGGACACATCTCCGGTCGGTAAGCAATAGCGGAACCTGGATGCTCATATTGGTTCCTACATATTCTATGAAGATCTTTACCGGTTAAACCGCAATGACAACATACATTATTCCCTTTGTCATTGGTATATGTTACTTGCCCGAGATTCGATCGTCGGTATCATCATAACTAGTTCAATCTCATTACCGGCAAGTCTCTTTACTCGTTCTGTAATGCATCATCCCGTAACTAATTCATTAGTCACATTGTTTGCAAGGCTTATAATGATGTGCATTACCGAGAGGGCCCAGAGATACCTCTCCGATACTCGGAGTGACAAATCCTAATCTCGATCTATGCCAACCCAACAAACACCTTCGGAGACACCTGTAGAGCATCTTTTTAATCACTCAGTTACGTTGTGACGTTTGATAGCACACAAGGTGTTCCTCCGGTATTCGGGAGTTGCATAATCTCATAGTCAAAGGAATATGTATAAGTCATGAAGAAAGCAATAGCAATAAAACTTAACGATCATTATGCTAAGCTAACGGGTGGTTCTTGTCCATCACATCATTCTCCTAATAATGTGATCCCGTTCATCGATTGACAACACATGTCTATGGTTAGGAAACTTAACCATCTTTGATTAACGAGCTAATCTAGTAGAGGCTTACTAGGGACACGGTGTTTTGTCTATGTATTCACACATGTATCAAGTTTCCGGTTAATACAATTCTAGCATGAATAATAAACGTTTATCATGACACAAGGAAATATAAAATAACAACTTTAGTATTGCTTCTATGGCATATTTCCTTCAATAGTTGCAAGTGGAGTCACATGGAGTCAGTGAGTAGCAGCGGTGCACAATAATCTCAAGTCTAATGTACATGAGGGTTCTACATATGAATCCAAGGCGGTGGAGAATATTCGCCGAGGTGAAGTTTGTTAAAATTGTGTTGAATATATTTGTACATGGTAGGTTACAGTTGGACTTGAAGTCGTACGGTGTGTAGATAGGGTACGATGTATTATCTTATTAGGACACTTGTATTCTAGACCTCTTATATAATACAGAGGTAGACACACGATATAACATATGGCAACATAATAGCACAGGCTCGCAGGGGAGCCGGCGGCGCGTGCTGACTCCTGGTGGCCGGTGTGCGATATTGTGACGGTGTCATGTGCCCGTAGTCAGACCCCGGGTTGTTTCCTTATTGGTGAACCTCGTTAATAAATTTCGGTATGGTGCCTCATGTGATTAGTTGTTCCTCAGTAGATGAACTACGCGTCTTGGATTATTCTAACAATGTATGTGATCGTATATGTCCGTAATGTGTTTTTTTTTTTAAATCTGATGAACATATTAATAAAGCTTGAGTGACCAATGTGAGTCTGTGAGAGTGCGCCAGCCATTTGATCGGGCTGGCCCGCTGGGTACCGGCGGGACCTGAAAGTCTTGAGAGCAGAGTCAATTAACCAGACACATGCACTCGACTGGGTCTCGTAGTGACGCTATCTCGTGCGCGTATGGTGTATATATACAATTGCAAGGGGTACGTCGTACGTACCACTCGACTGGGTCCATACGCGGTGGACCTCAATTGGACTGAACTAAGCCGATGGTTAATTAAACCAAGTTGACATAACTAAACCACTGCAGGAAGCATCATTAGCTGGTTCCACTACTTGTAAGCTACTACTAGGAGTTGAAGCCCACCTATATATGTGCGTCTCGTGGTAGCAAGTTTACGCAGCAAGAGAAAAAAGCAGAAGCACGGACAGAAGTTCAGCGTGTTTCTAGCCCCCATTCCTCTAGCTAGCTCGATCCAGATCCAGAGTAGAGCATTGACCAATGGCTTTACGCGTTGACCCCGCCGACGGTGACCGCTTCGATGTCTCCGGGCCGATGCGCATGATTTCTTCGGGAATGACGATAGACTGGTATGTTTTAGTTATTAGGCTGGTCATAGTGGAGAGTAACTTAAACTAGTGTCATGCATATGATACTAGTCTAAATTATTACATTCATAATGCAAAGTAACATAATAGTACTATCATAGATGGCTTCATTTATTAGCTCATAGACTCATCTTGTCTTGGAAAGCGCTATGTTACAGTAACATATTATGTTACCACCTTTCATTAATTACTTGCCACATAAGCAGAATTTCCTCGAAGTGCGCTATGTTACTAGCTAAGTTACTCCCACTATGACTAGCCTTAGGACCCCCGGGACTGATGTGGTGGCCTCTAATCCATCCCTGCCCCCTGAATTTCAGGGGCGTGGCCCTCCTTCCCCCGATCCAGTGAGGCCACGTCTGTCCGTAACCTTTATTTCCGTCAAAATCTGCGCGTAAGTGTAGCATCGCTCCTACAAATATGATGTTGATTTTTTAAATATAGTAAATCGAACGTTCTTTATGACAAATTGCATGTGGTGAGCCCGGCAATTCTCTTCAGCAAACATGGTAAATCGTGACATGTCGAGTATTTGCCATGCTTAAAAACCATTCGATTTGCCATGCTTAAAAAATTGACTTCGGATTTTTAGCATCTCCGTTTAGTTACATGTAGGACTCATCATTTCATGAGTCGTAATCAATCAAACTGATACTGATCCATATATATCGTGTGTGTATGTTCACAGGGACAGGGAGGAGCACCGGCGCTGCATCGCCGCCTGCCTTGTCAAAGGGACCTACGTCCGCGAGAACGACAGGACACTGTGCAGGATGCAGTCGAAAGCGCTGGCGCCGGCGTGGTGGGAGAGCTTCCACTTCGACCTGGTGGACGTGCTCACAGACCGCTCGTTCATGCACAGGCGCGACCGGTTCATCTTCGGCGCCATCTACAAGCACGTGGGCCCGGCTCCTGGCCACCCATCCGCTCCGCGCTACATCGTCGCCTTCCGAGGAACCATGCCGCTGCACCCCAAGGCGGTGCACGACTTCTGCCTCGACTTCAAGGTCATCTTCAACACGCTGCCCGACTCGAAGCGCTGCAAGCGCGCGCGCCTCGAGGTGGAGAGCCTCCTCGCCACCATCCCGGCCGACTCCGACGTGTGGCTCACGGGGCACTCTCTCGGCGCCTCGGTGGCGCTGGACGTGGGGCGGGCCATGATGCTGGACAGCAAGCAGGGGCGCAACCTGCCGACCTTCCTCTTCAACCCGCCTCAGGTGTCCTTGGCTCCGGTGATCAACAAGCTGCTCCTGTCGGAGCCGGTGAAGACGAAGCTGCATGACGCCAACAACCTCCTCAAGGCGGGTCTCGGGCTGGTCCTGAGTCCCCACCGGAGGCACATGGAGGAGGTCTTCCAGAAGCTGTCGCCGTGGGTGCCCAGTCTGTACGTCCACGACAAGGACATCGTCTGCCAGGGCTTTATCGACCACTTTGAGCAGCGGAGGCAGCTCGAGAAGAGCTTCCACGGTCTCGCCGGGTCCGCCGTAAAGCTTTCGTACCGTGACATGCTCTACTCGTTCGTGCGTTCCAAGGAGAAGGAGCTGCCGCACCTCCTGCCCTCGGCGACGCTGTGGAGGAACTCAAGCATGGACAAGGACGTCAACTGGCTCCACCGGCGGTTCCACGCGCACGAGCTGCAGCAGTGGTGGAAAGCAGACGCCGAGCTCGGGTTAAGTCCTAGCAGCTATAGCCTATAGCTACCATGCAACTTCTTCTCACCAAATCACAAACTAGCTAGCTGGAAAGCTAGATTTAGCAGAAGATATGTTGTTGCGTGATCACAGAAATTTCTGCTTGGCTATCATTCAAAGTTTTTGCTGGTTGGACAGACCTTGGTACCTTACTCAGCTCAAGACTAATGACAATTGAGGTCTGAGTGCGGCGATGGCATGGACGAGCTCGCCTGCTCCCGGAACGTGTACCAGGCTGTGTTCAATGCGATCGTATAGAGTAACAGCGGATGCAACCAGTCCAACAGTGTCACACGGAGACGGATCCGTGTAAACTGACGGTGGCTTAGCGGTCTACCGTGCTCAGTACAGGTCTCTTATCGGTTATCGCGGTACATAATGGCTGCCGTCAGATGAGGCCAGACGCGCAAACGGAATGTCTTTAAGGGCAACTCCAATGTTACACCCAAAACAGACATTTGTTTCGTCTGTATTTTATCCGTTTGAGGCAGAAAAATAAATGGGTGTGTCTAGGGCACATCTAGATGTGCTCTAATTATTGCACATCTAAATGAGTGAATCAAGCATAAAAAGAAAAAGAAAAAAGAGAAAGAAAATATTCACACGAATCTCAATGTAAGATTAATGACATATGATTTAGATGTGCAATACTTATGGCACATCTAGATGTACTTTAGCAAAACTGAATATTTATGTACGTCTTTTCTCCTTGGCCATGCATGCATCCAACAGAGCGATCGATCCCAAACAGTCCATGCTCATCACGTCAGTCGCCGCCACCCCGCCCCGCCCCGCTCACGCCTTCCCCACCCTGCTGCCGCGCTCTTCCTTTTCCCGCACGCTTGCAGCCCGCTCGCCACGCCTCCCCGCACCGCGCTGCCGCCGGTGCACCGGAGCCGCCCCAGCGCCTTCCCCGCCCCGTCACCGCGCTCTCCCTCTTCCGCGTGGTTGCCGCCCGCTCACCACACCGCCCGCGCACAGGAGCCGCCCCCGCGCCTTCCCCGCCGTGCCGCCGCGCTCTTCATCTCCCGCGCGCTTGCCGCCCGCTCGCCACGCCGTCCCATGGCGCTCGCGCCTCGCACCGCACTGCCGCCCACGCACCGGAGCAGCCTCCTACCGACGCGGTCGCCGAGCCCGCACACGAGCATGCCCGCGAGCTCCTGCCTTCGTCATATCAAGTTTGCTCCGGATATGGAGCAGAACGGACACGAACCAGACAGAAAATGGGTATACTCCCGCGCGTTGGGCCGTTTGTTTTGTCCGTTTACCCCCAAAAAGACATACACGGATGATTTTGGGCCGTGCGTTGCAGTTGCTCACGACCACAAACACACATCCATTGTGTTTGGTTTCTGTCGGCTTACGGTCGTCTATCCGACGATGCGCCAAACTTGGCCGCCAAATTTCATATATTTGTCCGGATTATGAACTAAATTTTAAAAAAAATAGACATTGCAAAATAATTAAAACGACATATATTACATTAACTTAAAAAATCCACAAAAGTCAAGGCTGCACATTAAAATTAAACTAGAAAAAAGCTTAAACCCTAGATCGGGTCGTTGCCATCGTGGCCGTCTATGGTCGCCGCCGTTCTTGTCCTCGTCGTCCATGGTGAGGTCAATATACGGCAGTGACTGCCAAATGTGGCTGGTAGCCCCCTCTGTTGGCTACCAAAGTGATGCGGGCAGCGCCTGTGGCTCCCAATGCGGAGTCGGCGGGGGTGGTGACCACGGCTCGGCGCCCACCCACGAGGCCTGGTGGTGCGACGTCGCTGAGGGAGGGCTACATGGCACCATAGATGTCCACGTCCACGACTGTCTCACCAAGGTTGGGTTCCATATCGGAGTGGGAGGCTCCTCGTCCACCTCCTCCTTCACCTCGAGCTTGGGTATGGCGAGGTCACTGGTGGCCGACAATGCCATCATGACGTCCATGACGTCCCACTGCCCGCGCTGCACACGCTCGCACTCCCTCTCGGAGTCCTTCGTCACCCTCCTCACCAGCTCCTCCTCCTCTTCAATGGTCATGGTGGGAGGTGGTGGTGGCTGGGGCGGCGTGGGGCTGGGCGTCGGCGTTAGCCCGCGCACGATCGCGCGGCCATAACGGGCTGGGAGTGCGCGCACGGGTTGGGGTGGGAGCACGCGCATGGGCGGGCTATGAGCACGACCGACAAAGAAAGTTTGTCGGCGCATGTCGTGCTCGTCCCGGAACCACGTGTCCTACAAGGGGGAGTCGATGTCTTACCTGTAGTCGGCGAGGAGGTGACGCCGGATATGTGCCTGCTGACGGTTGATCTCGAAGAAGCGGGCACGGCCGCTTGCCGGGATGACCGTCACCGGCACCCAATTCGGGCTGAGATGCCACCCATTGGGCAGGTGAGCATCATGCCAAGTGAGTGTGGTCGCCATCTCCCAGTACTGCCGGCAGATGTCCACCTTCATGCACGGGCAGTTACGCGGCGGGGCGGCCGAATGGGGGAGGGAGAAGGCGTGGGCGAGGTTGAGTTAGCGACGACGCTTTCCGATGAGGTGGAGGGCCCAACTTCGTGGTCATGCTTCCCCTTCTTGCTCGGGATCCACTTCCACTTCCCCATGCCGACGGCCGGCGGGAGCGAGGAGGGAGGAGAGGGGGCGACACTAGTGTTGGGTTTGTCAGGCGGCGAGGGGGCAGTGAAAGAGTGTGGGCGCGGCGAAAATTTATGTCCCCATCGCAACGCACGGAAAATTTTATTATACTTGATGAAGTACAATGGGAATGAAGCCAAAGACAACATTCTTGACATTTTACATGAATATATCAAATGCATCAAGTAGATCTTAGTTTGTAACAAATGATATCATTGCTCTCTTTGTATATATCGTCGAATTACATTGCAAGTGGAGTGGATTTCAATTTTACTATACATGTGAAAATTCAATAGCGAGTTATATATTTATTATTTGAAGGGGTGCTACAGCGGGCTTCCAAGTTCCAACTACATGAGATATCCTCTATAGCACTATGCTTCCTAATTTTGAAGACCTCCCAATCAAATGAGGTCTTCAATTTAGAATTATGGTCATCCATTTTTGAATGGGTCAACAATTCCTTAAGGAGATATCTCATTCAATTATTTGAATTCACTATTAAAAGATCGTGGATGTCCCTAGGGAGTGAATAGGCGCTTTAAAATAATTACGGGTTAGTATTGAACAAATGCGAATAAAACTAGTGTTTAATTTATCAAGCACAAAACCTAAAATAACTAGGCTCACCTATGTGCACCAACAACTTATGCTAAGCAAGATAAACAACTAAGTGATAACAAGATATATAACATGAAACACTATGACTATCACAGAGTAAGTGCATAAGTAAAAGGCTCGGGTAAGAGATAACCGAGACACGCGGAGACGGGGATGTATCCCCAAGTTCACACCCTGACAGATGCTAATATCCGTTTGGAGCCATGTGGAGTACAAATACTCCCCAAAATGCCACTAGGGCCACCGTAATATCCTCACGCCCTCGCACAATGCAAGATGCCGTCATTCCACTAAGGGACCCTTAAGGGCAGTCACCCAACCCGTACAAATGGCTACCCTTTGGGTTGGTCACCAAATCCATACAATTGGCAACCCCTGGGGGCGATCACCGAAACCCGTACAAATTGCTCGCGGGTTTATCTGATCTTCGTAGTACGTGGATTTCACCGTTTGCATGCTTTTATATGAATCTAAGGTTTGTAGTATGAGGTATTCGGATGCAAACGAGCAAATTTGGGGCGTGGGCGTGTCCTCGGGCGTTTGAGGGATCGGATTTGCTGTCCACTGATGTAGATGATGTAAAGAGACCAAGTCGAAATCGATGGATGCAAATCTAAAATCACTAGCCTCAGTTGATTCCTGAACCATTTACCCTAAGAAGCTTTCGTGATATACTCCCTACGTCCCATAATATAAGAATGTTTTTGACACTACCATAATATAAAAAACACTCTTATATTATGGGACGGAGGGAGTAGTAGATTTATATGTGCAATTAGGAAAGAAAAATGCCAACAGGCGTTCTACTAGTGTGGTGGAGGTGTCAACTTGACAACGAACTGTATTGATTATCAACGAGACTACGTGTGATTTACCTGGCATCAAGTTTCGCTGTGTGCATGATCTTCTGAATTCTCACTATTTTATTTTTAGGTTCGTTCTTGGTCTAGTTATTTGCCTGAACAAGAATTTCATTTGCTTTTGTTTGTTTCTTACTGAAATAAATTGCTTGGCACTGTA
Organism: Aegilops umbellulata; assembly: GCA_032464435.1. NCBI lineage: Eukaryota > Viridiplantae > Streptophyta > Magnoliopsida > Poales > Poaceae > Aegilops > Aegilops umbellulata. The sequence continues at coordinate 480,415,173 of CP136056.1, forward strand.
CAGCTGAACCATGGCGACAGTAATTCAACATGCATGCGACCAATAACAGGCGGCAACCCGTGGTCTGGTGGGCCGACCAACCCGTGGTCAAATAAAACCCGGCGTTACGTGCCGTCCCCATCGCTTAGACGTCGTGTGCCACGTTCCGCTCCAACGTCCTCTCTCGCCGTCACGTATACGCATTAAATATGCCAGCGTCTGCGTACTCTAATACCGTCTACGTTCTATATCCCGAAACGAACGGACGCGTCACTATACCGTAAGGGCATGCACAACAGTTTCTATTCAGCTGTCTGCAACACAGTCCACGTAGGAAATTAGATGATGTGAAGGAGAGAGAAGAAAAAAAACAGCCCAGTTCGTCGGTAGAGATAACGACGGTCTATTAGCTTGAAAAAATAGCTGTTACTGATCCTCAAAAAGAAAATAGCTGTTACTGACAGTATATTTGCCGTTGTACCTAGAGCGTCGTCGGATGGGATCCCATCTTCCACGAAAACCACCTCTCTCCTTTCCCGTGGAATTTTGTGATTAGCGGCCGTCAAATAGACTCCGTGTTGTATAGGCTGTCCCTTACGATGTCTATAGGTGACGTGGAGAAGTTTTACAGACATCCAGCGTCGGAACGATTGTACATGCCCTAAGCGGACGAGCTCGTCCATGCCATGAAATTTTCGATTGAGGTCCCCGTTATCGTAATCTTTACTTTTCTTTCTACTTCCACTTTGAACTTATTTCTGCTAGAATAGAGGCTAGGATGGACGAAAATCCTATTCTGAGCCCGGGCTCAGATCCTGCCTCTCTGAACCGAGGTAGGTGATCGATCAGCTGCGCGCCGCGGATGGTAGCCAAGGATTACGCACGTCACACATTGAAGTTGGAGCGGTGAAGCCTTTTAGCGACGGGGATGAGCACGGGTGCGGCAGCAACAACGGCAACGGCAGAGCTTGAGGTGGACATGGCGACGCGAAAAAGATGTGCTTTAGAAGAGATTGCCTTTGAATACCATGTAAAGATACGTGAAGCGCCTTAGTAGGGACACATTGCGTATTATATATAGACAGATAAATTACAGGGTTTGGTTGTTAGGTTGTTGCGGGATTGATCTCCAAGTCACGATCTATACAGAGGATAGAGATCAACCGTGAACATCCTAACAACCTATATAGATTACAAGAACACGCAACGCCATCCTCATCTATACATGTATACGGTTTATACACACTGTATACATAAGCCGTCAATCTTGCCTCATGTGCGGGCTGGGTGAGGTGTGGCTAGCTAGCTGGTGGTGCTGCCGCACATCCGGGTCATCTACATGTCCGGGTGGAGGCCGAGGGATCGCAGACGACCAGAGTTCGTGTCAGACTAGATGGCATGGTCTTAGGACTCCCATGACCATGACCATCTCTCCCTCATGAATGGCCCCGTCAGTGGCGGAGCTACCAACAAAAGGCTGGGCGGGCCGGGTTACTAAAGATGGCCCTAAACTTGAATTGTTGCCTGTTGAGTAGTCATGTTTGTCCGTGGGTCGAGTAGTGGGCTTAGGTATATATTTGTTTTTGAAAAAGCTGGGCGAGCCACGGCCATGTTTGGCCCTAACGTAGCTCCGCCGGTGGGCCCCGTGGTGGCCTGGCCTAGGGCACGAGGGCGGCGATTTGGAGGTGGTTTAATTTCTCGATCTAGGGCGTAGGAGGGAAGGTGGGACGAAAAATACTACAGACGGGAAATGAAGGAGATGGAGCCAATGGCAGAATGGAGTGAGGCGAACGTACGAACTGTCCTTTAAGAGCATCTCGAACGGCCGCATAAAAATTTTGCGCTCAATAAAAGTTTTAGCGCATCATTGTAGCACTTTTAATGCGCCGGAACCAACATTGCTTTAGCAGATGCCAAAAAACGCGCGGCCAAAAAGCAGACAGTGCAAATTATGAAGCGCGCGGAATCCGGAGCCTAAAATATGATGCGCGCGATAGCGTTTTTCAGCGCGCGCCCTAAATCTTTTAACGCTACAGCGTCTGCTGGAGCTGTTCGGCGCCAGAAAAACAAACTTTAAATGCGCGGAGCTCTTTTTGGGCGCCTATTGGAGATGCTCTAATAGGATGCTCTAAACTAATACCCGCTCTGTTTTGGTATACAAGGTCACTTCATATTTTTATGTCTAACTTTGACCATTAATTTTATCAACAAAACATGAGTTATTTTCCCAAAAGAACACATTCTCATAGCCAAGTCCTTAGCATTTTACTGTCGACACCCTAAAGTTTTTGTTTCCTTAAAAACAAGTCCAAATTTTTGACAAGTTGCATGAGTTTTCATCGAAAATTCGGCAGCATAACGGGTCGGGAAAAACGTACCTCGTCGTCGGCACCGAGCGTCCACTGTTATGTGCAACAGGCTCATTGCCTATGTCACACTTGCCATGGGCAACTTAACTTGTTTCTCCTGAAATGGTCATACAGTCCAGAATTAAACTACAATGCCAAATTCTCCAGAGACAGAGATAAAACTGCATAAATGGATAATAAATTTGTACCTCTACTGAACTAATGTTCTTGATCATGGTGATAGCTAATGACATTTGTCACGCGTCTCCATCTTGTGAAGATCTTCTTTTCCGTAAACGTCACTTGTCTACGTAACCTTCCTTCTCTAATCCACCCCCCCCCCCTGATTTTCAGTGTGGTGGGCCCTGTCTTCCAGTAATCCCAATCAAAAACTGCCAGCTGGCTAATTAAGTAAAAGTCACATGACACCCTTTGTAGGTGTAGTATTGCCCCACGGTTCATCCCATTTTTCAAAGTTGCACTTCTTTTGTGTGTGATATGGATTCAGACACTTGTTAAGTGCAACCTACGACCAGGTTTATTAGTCCCCTCGTATTTGGGGACATTTGACCATGATTTCAATAAATAATAAAATATAAGTTATAGGTAGTAAAAATAATGTCATCGGAAACTACGTTAATATGAATCCAACAGTATAATTTTTTGTTACATGCATTAACATTTTACTGTAAAAAAATCAAACTAAAGCATTGCGGAGAAAATATGAGCAACGATTTTAAGCACCATGATGTTTAACAGCAACAAGAAACTAATTATAGAGATGATATAAAAATAAAAATGTATATATAAATCATTGAATGAAGATATAAAAATAAAAATGTATATATAAATCATTGAATGAATGATAACAACCACTTCCGTAGCCACCTGATCTCCTTGAGAACATCTCTCACTAATAAACAGAACACTTGAAAACAAAAATTACAACAGAAATTTGTGTCAAATCGGCCAATTCCTTTCTCTTTGTCCAATCATTTTGCTCCTCTTTCCCAGCTTGTCACCACACTCAGCTCGATTCACACCACTCTTGTCCACATACCAATCACAGACTCACACCACATTACTACAAGAATTTGTTCGTCGAAACCGGTGTTTGCACGCCATAATAATGGCGGACAATAATCTCTTCATAGATGTATGTATGAGTAGGTAGAGAAAGTGAAAAACAAAAGAGAACCAAACTAGAACAAAAGATCACACAAGAAAAAGAACACCTTGTCGATATATTCAGAAGTTGAGGGATCCATATTCTTGTTTTATTTCCTGAAGGTCCATTTTCTTTGTCTGTACACAACTATGGAGTACGGAAAGGGGGAATAAGGGATGATGGAGAACAAAAATGGGGAAAGGCAATGCAAAATAAATAAATGTCAAACTACAGTAGAGCAAACGATACGAAGACAACGACGAAGCTAGAGACAAAGTTATATGGTGTCATCTCTATGACAGCAGGGCCAACTTATATGAATGAAAAGTGATCAGTACAGATTTGGTAAAGGTATTTCTATGTCTTCGTGGTGTCATCTGACATCAGTGGTTACATGCCAGCTCCACCCCTTCACCGAGTTGTCAAAGTGACCTACAGATACTAGAATGGGAGCTAAGCTGCAAGCCTATAAACAGGCTATTGTTGGTTTTTTATATGAAACTGTCAGTGTGGCAATGAGAGAGAAGATGTGGTTTATATATATGCTAATAAACACGCTGCTTGTTGTGCAAATACAAAATTACTTATTGCTCATATTATAGTTCGTGGGAATCTATTAGACTAATTTTGGAGTTATGCCTCCTTAATTTTCAACATGATTTAAGAAACAATCAAGAAGATGGTGTTTGAACCAGCTTCCACTCGGGAATTGGGAATGCTAGTTAACTCAAGGAAGTTCGCAACCACACATTCCAAGAAGTTGAATTGGATCAATATGCCAATGTCAAATTGGTAATGTCTGTAAATATGATGATAATTAAAATGAATGACAAGCCAATACCTAAATGAATGACAATAATGTGAAAAACATTATCACAAATTTTACATGTTTCCCAAGCATCTAGTCGAATAGATGACACAACACCAATCTTCAGGAAGATACTGAGGTAACTTGGATAGATGCTTTTGTTTTTGCAGAATATTAGCGAAAAATAATCTATCGTTTTAAGCTGCCCCCAAGCACAGAGACTAATTACCTTCCATTAGGAACCATCTTTAGGAGTAGCTTGGGCACTTCCTTTAGTCATCCTCCCTCCCACATTTCTTCCCTATCTGCAATGGCAAGGATAAGAGGACATACTTCAGTTTGCAGTTCTCATCAACTAGACCAATGTTTCCGCTAATTGTGAAGAGATTTTAGAAACCACATGATTGAACAACATCCTTCTGAAGTAATGCAAAACACACATGTGCATCATCCAATTGGTCTTAATTGCTTCTGACGAAACGTGACTATCAAATATTCAAATAGTATCTCACAGAAATCTAGCAGGTTTCCTTGTCAAACTTTCCATCTATCATGCATATGTTCTTTTCTTGATGAAGATTACCTGCATCCATCCATCAAGAATTGAGATCAACACACAACATCATGGATAGTTGTTCAATTCTAACTGAAAAAAAGAAAAGAAATACCAGGGAAGGTAACAAAACAAGATAGTGGCCATCTTCCTAAGCAATAGTAGAAAATCATCTAAAGGGGGTTGTGATTGGCCAATGGGCACTTTCCATAAATACAAAATTCTTCAGCTTAACAATGTGGCATTGGCATTATGTGCCGTGAAGAGAAGTTAGTAGGGCAACAAGTATTCTTAGTATGAAAAATAAAAACAGAAACATAATTTTTCATCCATACATGTTAGATAAGATTAAACAAGCATGTTTTACAACTTCCATTTTCATTTTTATTTTAAATTTCTTTTATGCCTTTACCAAGTAAGGAAGTTTTGACCCCCCCCCCTTATCGAATTTTCCTTAGAGGCATAACTTCCCCTATAACCGCCCACACCCCCACCCAGCTCTCCGGCCAGGCATACCCTCCCCCTACCCTCACCGCTCATGAAGTTGAATTGCATCAATATGTCAATGTCAAATTGGTAATGTCTAGAAATATGACGATAATTAAAATGAATGACAAGCCAATATCTAAATGAATGACGATAATGTGAAAGCAGAATCACAAATTCTCTATGTTTCCCAATCATATAGTCGAATAGATGAACCAACTCCAGTCTTCAGGACAGATACTGAGGTAGCTCAGAATAGATGCTTTTGTTCTTGCAGAACATTAGCGAAAAATAATCTATAGTTTTAAGCTGCCCCCAAGCACAGAGAGTAATTACCTTTCGTTAGGAACCATCTTTAGGAGTTGCGTGGGCACTTCCTTTAGAAATCCTCCCTCCCATATTTCTTCCCTATCTGCAATGGCAAGGATAAGAGGACATACTTCGGTTTGTAGTTGTCATCAACTAGACCAATGTTTGTGGTAATTTTGAAGAGATTTTAAAAACCACATGAATCAACAACATCCTTCTGAAGTAATGCAAAACACACATGTGCAACAGCCAATTGGTCTTAATCGCTTCTGATGAAATGTGAATATAAAATAGTATCTCACAGAAATCTAGCAGGGTTCCTTATCAAAAATTTCATCTATCATGCATATGTGCTTTGCCTGATCAAGATTAGTGGCATCCATCCATCAGGAATTGAGCTGAACACACAACTGTCGGGGAACGTTGCAGAAAACAAAGAATTTCCTACGGTTTCACCAAGATCCACCTATGAGTTCATCCAGCAACGAGAGAGGGGAGTGCATCTACATACCCTTGTAGATCGCGAGCGGAAGCGTTCAAGAGAACGGGGTTGAGGTAGTCGTACACGTCATGATCCAATCATCGGAGATCCTAGCGCCGAACGGACGGCACCTCCGCGTTCAACACACGTACGGTCAGCGTGACGTCTCCTCCTTCTTGATCCAGTAAGGGGGAAGGAGAGGTTGATGAAGATCCAGCAGCACGACGGCGTGGTGGTGGATGCAGCAGGGATCCGGCAGGGCTTAGCCAAGCGTCTGCGGGAGGAGGAGGTGTAGCAAGGGGGAAGGGAGGCGCCAAGATGCAGGGTGCGGCTGCCCTTCCTCCCCTCCACTATATATAGGGGCTAGGGGGGCGCGTGCCCCCTTGGAGATCCCATCTAGAGGGGGGGCGGCCCCCCGGGGCAACGGCCCCCTTAGGGTTTCCAACCAGGGGGCGGCGGCCCCCGGGGCAACGGCCCCCTTAGGGTTTCCAACCAGGGGGGCGCATGCCCCCTCGGGGGGCAACGGCCCCCTTGGGTGGGGCGCACCAGCCCACCAGGGGATAGTTCCCACGCCACTTCAGCCCATGGGGCCCTCCGGGATAGGTGGCCCCACCCGGTGGACCCCCAGGACCCTTCCGGTGGTCCCGGTACAATACCGGTGACCCCCGAAACTCTCCCGATGGCCGAAACAGCACTTCCTATATATATTTCTTCACCTCCGGGCCATTCCGAAACTCCTCGTGACGTCCGGGATCTCATCCGAGACTCCGAACAACTTTCGGTTTGCTGCATACTAATATCTCTACAACCCTAGCGTCACCGAACCTTAAGTGTGTAGACCCTACGGGTTCGGGAGATATGCAGACATGACCGAGACGCCTCTCCGGTCAATAACCAACAGCGGGATCTGGATACCCATGTTGGCTCCCACATACTCCTCGATGATCTCATCGGATGAACCACGATGTCGAGGATTCAATTAACCCCGTATTCAATTCCCTTTGTCAATCGGTACGTTACTTGCCCGAGACTTGATCGTCGGTATCCCAATACCTCGTTTAGTCTCGTTACCGGCAAGTCACTTTACTCGTACCGCAATGCATGATCCCGTGACCAGACACTTGGTCACATTGAGCTCATTATGATGATGCATTACCGAGTGGGCCCAGAGATACCTCTCCGTCATACGGAGTGACAAATCCCAGTCTCGACCCGTGTCAACCCAACAGACACTTTCGGAGATACCCGTAGTATACCTTTATAGTCACCCAGTTACGTTGTGACGTTTGGTACACCCAAAGCACTCCTACGGTATCCGGGAGTTACACGATCTCATGGTCTAAGGAAAAGATACTTGACATTGGAAAAGCTCTAGCAAACGAACTATACGATCTTGTGTTATGCTTAGGATTGGGTCTTGTCCATCACATCATTCTTCTAGTGATGTGATCTCATTATCAATGACATCCAATGTCCATAGTCAGGAAACCATGACTATCTGTTGATCAACGAGAGCTAGTCAACTAGACGCTTACTATGTCTATGCATTCACACATGTATTACGATTTCCGGATAACACAATTATAGCATGAATAAAAGACAATTATCATGAACAAGGAAATATAATAATAATCCTTTTATTATTGCCTCTAGGGCATATTTCCAACAACAACATCTATAATAAAACATTTAATTTTCCACAAAACATGGTATCATCACAAAATTGTATTGCGTTCTCAGTGAAAGTTGCTTTCTTTCGATAGCAACTAATGATATTCCACTCCCCATATAAGTATGAGAAACATGAACTACATTTTCTTTCACGTGTTGGAGAGACAAAGATCAGTTTATACCAAATTCCTGGGTCTCGAGAAAATCTCATCAATTGCACACTATTGAGAGAGAGAAAATCATAGCCTCCACAAAACACTTGCAAGCTTCATGGATTGGTTATTTAGGTCTGAGAAACCCATAAAAAGAGAGAGAAACACTATTGGATGAACATATTTATTGATTTTATGTGATATATATCTAAAACACTCCACCATATCACTATCATTATCATTATCATTGTCAGAATAGTCACATGAAAAAATTGAACAGATAATTCACTCTTCATGACCAGACTAATTGCTCTCAACCAACGCAATGCAAACAACAACACTGAAGAGTTCCTAGCTGCTCACCATGACTTTTCATGACTATCCATGACTTGGATGCAATGTACTGCAAATTGTAGTAAGATGTTTTCTTTGAAGCCTAACAGCATTTGGTTCTTAAGCTATTTCACCGAGCATAAGTTTTTGAAGTTTGATTTTTTTTGCTAGAACACAACATTAAAATTCAAAGTATACTCTCGTGCTTCACGTATAGTTGTTCAACTCTAACTGAAACAAAGAAAAGAAATACCAGGGAAGGTAACAAAACAAGATAGTGGCCATCTTCTTATACAATAGTAGACAATCATATAAAGGGGGTTTGTGATTGGCCAATGGGAAGTTTCCATGAATACAAAATTCTCTAGCTTAACTATGTGGCATTGGCATTATGGGCCCTGAAGAGAAGTGAATTGATTACAAACCCATGGTCTCTTATTCACCCCCTATAGAAGATGAACAAAAAACAAGGTCGGGAAGCCAAACTTCCACTAAAAATTTGATCGGGAGGGACACGTAATAGAGCTACACACATGGCTCTTGAAACAGCATGTACATGCCCTTGTGGAGTGCACCCTAAATGCAGTCTAACATGTATTCTATAAATTTCTAGATCTCACCATGTGGTAAGAACTTCACTAAATAAATGCAAAAAAGTTGGATTTCACGTAATTGTCATGTATAATACTTATGCTGAGAAGCACTAGTATGGTCATAGAATACTTTGATCTTCAGTTATTTCAACCTCATTGCAGATGTTACTAAAATAGATACATAACACAAACCTCACATTGAGTTTGCATACACCATAATACAGTGTTCTGTAGGCTTAGCTAGCTGAGCAAGTTCATGGAAAAGAGTGTTTGGCTAATCAATACTAGATAATTACATGTGTGTTTCAACGGCGACATACATATTCGAATGGTTCAACATCAATCGTGTTCAATATAAATCTTATGCCCACCATATTCCAGATTTTGGTAGGATTTTATTTAATTTGAGTATGGGCAGGGAAAGCAAAGGTAAGTTTTTCTTTAAGTAAGGTTTTGGTAAGGTTTAATTTTTTTAAGGAATGCCATCATGGCTTACTTTATTAATCAAATAAGCACACTTACATCGTTCACGAGATATTCAGTAAGAAAATAAGGGTGATCATCTACCCAATTACAAGATAAATGATTTTCATAACTATGTTCTGCTATCTCATGTGTGACACCATTGGCCTCCTAGAGACAGTGCGAGTACTGAACTGTTCCTATTTCCATCGCCAGATCAATACAATCCGCATAAACTGCAGATTCTTCATTCCACCATATTTTTCCTCCTTGGCAAGCTTCAATCACCTCTAAACAATCAGATTCAGCAATGACTTGGTGATAGCCCAAAGATGACACCAGTTTCAAGGCCTTTTTTCATTGCCAGTGCTTCCATCATCGTGGCCGATGACGAGTGTGGAACATAAAAACATGCACCTGCAAGGAAATTGCCTATGTTGTCACGGATAACTTGCTTTGCCAACATTGCAAGGTTAAAAGAGTGGAAGTATCGGTACCCAAGTCCTCCAAGATTCTTTGGGAAACAAAGCTTCCACCAAGCAAACCAATGCATCTTCCTGCTACTTTCATCATCTCCCCACCAGAACTTGGCAATCACATCAGCCATATCTTTACAGATTCCTTTTGGGATTTTGAAACCCGACATCGCATGTACTGGAATTGCTTGAGCCACTGCCTTTAATAAAGTTTCTTTCCCAGCAACTGAAAGACTCTTTTCCTTCCACCCATTTATCCTTCACATATTTCTTTCAACAAGGTGCTTAAAACAGTCACTTCTATCAAGACCAACCAGAGATGGTAAGCCCAAATACTTATCTGATAATGCTTCATTGTGAATATTCAAAAGAAGACAAATATCGGTCCTCATATCAACATCAGTATTATAACTAAAATAGATACTAGATTTCGCCGCACTAACCAGTTGACCAGAGTTATCATAATAGGTGTCAAGTACTCGTTGCAGAGAAGTTGCATTCTTCATATCCGCCTTCATGAGAATCAAGGAGTCGTCAGCAATCAAAAGGTGCAATACTGACGGTGCATTTCTGCACACCTTTATCCCATCTAAGCCTCCAGCTTCTTCTTCATGTAGAATTTGATTTGGCTATGGGCAGGGGAAGGCGAGGAAAATTTTGATTTAATGTAGGTTTTGGTAAGATTTCATTTGATTGAGTTAATGCACGATGTGGGGGTGGGGGCGCGGGGAGCGGATGGTGGCGAAGGCAAGCGTACAACGATCGACTCCCCTTTAATAGTAGAGATTAATGATAGTTCATTTTGTGCACCCATGAATACCTTCACAGCATACCACGAGATGTCGTTTGCACAATGAAGTAGCCATACATTGTTGCCTCAAATAAAGTTACAGTTCGATCTCATGAACTATGATGTAACTTAATGTGGACGTATCCTTGATGTACTTGACCATCATGCCTTTGCAAGGGATATGGCCAATATAGCAAAGGACCTAACAAGTTGCCCTCCAGGCTCCAGTGACGCTCCGCAGCGCTCACGAATTCACACATGACATCTCCAAAATGTTGGACTAATATCGGCTCACATAAAGCTCTCAACAGACTGACGAACTTGCTTGGGGTGCTGAGAGCATTGTTCATATCGGTTGTAGGGTCATGCACCTGCATCTCAATGATCGAAAAGAAGCCCTCTTCTTGGATGATCTCTCTCACCTCTTTACTAGAAGGTTCAAAACTGGCACATAAAAAGAATAGAACTTCTCTTTGTTGATCACACCCTATTAAGAATACCATAAAAAACACAAGGTCGAATGTTTGCGCTCAGTTTTAAAAGATGAAATGATGTATTATAATATATGAAGAAATATACCTCTGAGACCATGACACTTAGAATCTGAGATATAGTTCTTGAAAAAGGCAAGAGAATTTGGTGGCGGTTACATCAGAACGCCTTCCTTCCAAGGAAACAACCATTCGGCGTTTTGAGACCAATTCTTTGGCTCTCAGCTCCAGGAAAAGTGTGAAATCTTTCCTATATTGTTTTGCATAAGCATCAAGCACTATACGGCGTCTTTGACGCCTAGCATCCTTGTCCATGTCGTATGATGGGATGTGGTTCGTGAGTAGATCTTCAGGACCTGCATAGATAATTTTTTGCTTACAACATTGACTAGTAATTTAATGGATTGATCGGTGAAGCAATGTCAGACTCAAACCTTTGAGAGCCAATGCAAACTGTTTGAAGAGCAGACTAGATGCAAAGAGTCACTAGTACAAAGGCGCTCGTAAAATGACCCCGGTGTGATACCAGTCACGACCACATGCTCGTTGCTTGGACGGAGCATGACTAGGCTCTTGACCATAATTAAGAAAATCTAGTCTAATTTAACTAAAAAAAATCTAGTCTAATGTTTTAGCTAAACAACATGCATATTAACTGTCTGGTTTGTTCGTTTCTTTCAAACTAGCGGGGTCTCCCGCGCATTTGCGTGGCTAGATTTTTTCAATTTACAATTTCACATGCTAGAAGCTATGTTTTGTCTTGTTAAATATTTTTGCACTTTGAAATAAACATCGTACTATCGTAAGTTTTAAAATTATGTATTGAGCCCATTTGGTTTAGTTCTTTAGATGTGATAAAACTCATAATTTTTCTGACTGGTAAAAAATAATATAGAACTATTAAATTCAATTATGTATATATGAAAAAAATTCGATTCACAAATATGGTCCAAGAATATATGTACTTGTGCCCTTGATTTTTTAATTCGTAATTTCATATGTTAGAAGCTATATTTTGTCATTTTAAATATCTTTTAGATTTTAAAATAAACATTGCATACTATCATAATTTTTAAAATTATGCATTGAGCTAATTTAGTTTGTGCATAAGGGGTGTTGAAGCTAATGAAGGTTTTTTGACCGATAATGAATAATATAGAATGATTAAATTTAAATTTGTATTTGTGAAAAGGTACATCTTCGGTTCAAACATATAGTCCATGAATGAACGTACTTATGTGTATACATTGGTGATGCGTTTGTCTGGTACATTAGCCAAGTATATAGGTGTTTTTTCATTGGGGAAATTGTACTGATATTTTTTTGTTTTATTATTTCCTTGAGAAAAATGGATTTTTTATGAGTTCAATCACGATGCGAAGTATGTAGCAACTACATGCATAGTGTTATTGTGTAGTAATTTTTTATCTCTATGTGTTAAATCTCTCTATGTCTCTCTCTCACACACACAGAGACACGCGCGCGCATAGAGAGAGACACCCCCTCTTATTAGCCTCCTTAAACACCATCTCATCAGCATGCATCATACATTAGTGGCTCTATTTACCCTCCCCTATAACTTACTTTTATTTGTTTAGTGTTACCTCCATAAATCATTACATTAAAAGTTTAAAACCCTTAATGTTGAAATATAATTTTGACTACACATTGTTTTTGCCCATCTTCCCAAATCCAATATGTTATGGCTTGGATATAAATTACTATATGCTCGAGTGGGTTTCCCATGTATATCGATCGTGAGGAGATTTTGGCTTCACATGCTGTGCAAAATCGCATCATCTAGCAAGTTTTTGCTCTCCTGATTTTATTATTGTAAACTTTCCTCCACACAAAATAATCCTCTCACTACTAAAAAATGATATCGTCAAACCAATATTTTAGATTACCATGGAGAAATAATAAAAAATGCAAATTTTACTAAATGCGATCGTATATAAATTTAAGCTGTCGTCACATCTCGTTAATGAAGGTGTGGCGTTTCTATTTCAATCTACGGGTGCAACAATGAAAAAGCATCCTTGCAAAAAAGAGGGAAGGCATGAAACCCAAATCGGGTATTTTGCTGACATCGCTTATGACCATAGCACATGCAATGCTACCCAAATTTTTGTCAGATGAATTCTACCTCGATTGCTCATATGCATTCATAGTTTGGATAATTATTCAGATCATTGCTTGATTTATCACAACCTTTTTAATCTCCACCGTTAACTACAACCTGACAAATAATAATGGTCAGGATTATTACATATATGAACCTAGCTACTATGAATGTGACCTCAAAGTAGGTTCCATTAGCCTCCACTAATAGAAAACGGAGCTTTAAAACCAATTTGTAAGGGCCTTTAGTGTCGGTTATGGAACCGGCACTAAAGTGTGGGCACTAAAGCCCCCCCCCCCCTTACCGGTTCGGGAGGTTTTTTTATTTTTCTTTTTGAAAAATTTGGATTTTTTTTGATTTTTTTATTTTTAATTTTTCTGAATTATTTGATGATTTAGTCTCTAATCCTCTCTTAACTGCTCAAGTGTGGATCACTCATGCCAAATCATCTAACTTCCTGACCGGTCACCCATCCCTCTCACTACTCCAGCCCGAGCACGCTTAACTTTCAGGTTCTATTCTCCTTAGTTTCCGAGTCTGCACTTGTTGTTTTCCTGATAATAGTAAGATGTCAATCCTATTAACCCTCAGGAGTTTAGCTTGAGCATGAAGTCACACATTTCACCGTTTGAGTTTGAAACTTCTAAAAAAACAGTAATTATTTAGTAATGCTAATATTTCTTGAATAAGTTTGACCATAGTTTGACCACAGTTTGACCATAGTTTGACCAGATTTGACCAGAATTCAAAAAATTGAAATAGTTATTTAGTAACACTAATATTCTTGAATAATTATGTAGTAATATTAATACTTCTTGAATAAGTAGTTTGACCACAGTTTGACCATAGTTTGACCATAGTTTGACCAGATTTGTCCAAAATTCAAAAAAACTGAGATACTTATTTAGTAACACTAATATTATTGCGTAATTATTTAGTAGCACTCTATATTTCTTGAATCAGTTGTTTGACCGGTTTGACAAGATTTAACAAAAATTCAAAAAAACATAAATTAGAGCATATCGTTTTTTCCTTTTACAATTTTGTCATTTAAAAAATTGTCCTAAACCCTAAACCCGGGACTTAAAACGTCGGAAACTCTATGCTAAACAGTAAAAACTAAGGATTTAAACCATAAAACCTAACCCTAAACTCTGAAATCTAAACACTAGCACTAAACGCTAATAACGTCTAAAACGCCCAAAAACTCTATTTTCCCTTTGGAATTTTGTGATTTTAAAAAATTGTCGAAATGGAAAACTGGTTGTTTCAGCGGATCAATCTTTTTGTTCTGCAAATTTTGATATATTATATGTATTTTTCTGAATTAGGATGATTTAGTTATGATTTTTTCAAGTTTGAAAATTGCCCTATAGTCCCGGTTTGTGTCTCCAACCGGTACTATAGGTCAGACCCCTTTAGTACAGGTTCGTGGCACGAACCGGTACTAAAGGTTAGACCTTTAGTACCGGTTCGTGCCACGAACCGGTACTAAAGGTGATCGTGGGGCCCCGGCCTGACGCCAGCCTGCCACCACCCCTTTAGTACCGGTTCGTGCCACGAACCGGTACTAAAAGTTCAACACGAACCGGCATTAATGCAAATCCGTTCGAACCGGCACTAATGGTACCATTAGTACCGGGCCAAAATCAAACCGACACTAATGTGCTTCACGTTTGACCCTTTTTTTACTAGTGCTCATCTATGGTCTTTGACGTGTACGACGGGCCGTTTAGTGTTCTTGACATGCATGTATCTGAAGGTCCAGTTGAGATAGTGTTCTTGTCTAGTTTTAATTCGTAAGCCGCAGTTGCTTGCCGTAGATTGGTGTTGCCCAGTCCGGGTACACATGAACGTATAGATATGTCTTTTATGCATTCAAATTCTAACAAATGGTTGTAGATTATATGTGCAATGTTTCCTAGGACGATAAGACTTTGTGGAAGTATGTGTGAAGCAATCAAGAATGTGTAGCAATGCACACATCGCTGCTTCTCATCTGTGGAGTGCACTGCAATCACCAATGGCGCCGACATGTCATAGTACATAGACTGGCCAAGTAGCATCTCGTTCTACCCATAGTCTTGTCCGCGGTCACGGAGGCCGAGGAAGCGCCTCATTATCAAGAGAAGGAAAACTCCTTGATTGGACTGGTGCATCACCCCATCGCCTCTCTCGACGGCGCAATCTATGCAAGTGACTATGGGTCGTGGCCAGACAACCTAACCAAGTCTTCATGCTTGCGACCTTAAGGTCGAGCGCTAGCACAATCTTTTTAATTGACTGTACATATGGCCGACAACCTGGTTGTGTCTTCGCGCTTGCGACCACGATGTCGACAGCCTCCGAGATGGGCCGTCTCACAAGGTACATTGTTGTCGTGCTAGCATCATGCTTCTTCCTGCAGTCCTGCCATCCCAAATCTCCGGCGAGCACTCCTGCCGAATTCAACTTCGTGCCAGCTAAGCCATGCTCCAAGAGTCTTCATAACGTGCTAATGTTGCATCGTTTAGCTCATGCATATATGGTGTAACGTGAGACTTTCTTTGTTGAGGGAGAGTGTGACTATCTTTTTTTAGGAAGAGAGGACGCTAGACTTTCTTTTACATTTTCTTGTACTTTACCAGTTTATGCGCTTGCTTTTTCCGGCAGCCCGCATGTTTCCTTTTATTCAAAACGCCCGTGCGTATGTTGGACTTGCATGTGTCAATGGTGGACTTGTTCGTACCTGATAATATTTTACCTTTTTTTCTCAAAAAACAGGACTCTTCATTATTTGGCTGCGGTACTTTCCTTATGGTGCACTTTTGGTACGTGAGACGTGTCAAGTTAAACTGTTTGTACACGATAATATTTATATATGTAACGATATATCTTTCATATCTTAACCGTTAATTTCTAATATTGACGGTCAAGATAATTTAATCTATGTGAACTAACGTGATGGCTTCTTTTACTTCTGTTTTATGTATAGATAATTAAGAACCGATGAATAAATAATCTGAATTTTATATAAGTTGTTGATGAGATAGTTTCCAGAAGCCAGTTGTCAACGCCAATCTGTAGAACCATAACTTGCGGGACAATCAAGATATGAGGAGAAGGTACCTGAATACTAGAGTTGCGAGCATAGCTTGTTCCCCTTGTTCCTGATTCATATGCACCATCTGCTTGGAGGCCATCGTTTGTTGGAGCAGAACGAAGCACTGGTAGAAAAAGGGGCTTCCATACGCCGCCATTAGTCCCCAACAGAACCGAACCGCGACCAAAGGGCTCTTTAGTCGCGGTTCGGGAGAAGGCCCGCGACCAACTACCTGGGCCCTCGCGTTCGGTCGATAGCTGGCGGACGGGAGGGTCTTTAGTCCCGGTTGGCCAGGCCAACCGGGATTAAAGGTCCCCGAAGGCCTTTAGTCGCGGTTGGCCAGGCCAACCGGGACTAAAGGCCCATCCAGCTGGCGGACGGCAGGCCTTTAGTCCCGGTTGGCCTGGCCAACCGCGACTAAAGGCCCATCCCTATATGTACTCAGCTCACTCCACTTCACTCAGCTCATCACACTTCACAATTTTCAGAAGGTGGTGGTGGGGTGGTGATGGTTTGCTTTTGGTTTCTCCTATGCACACAAGGTGTTTGATGAAATGCCCGAGAGCCTGAAACAAGCCACACTTGAGCTTTCTCATTTAATTTTCCTTCGCGATCGCGGTTAGCAACTCGAACCTTTCATGTGTCATTGATAAAATACGCATGTGTGTAGTTCATTGTTTAATTAGTATTATTTCTAGCTACTTAGTTTAACAAATGCATGATGGTTAATTATATACTTTATATAATAATAATGCAGATGAATCGGCAATGGATGTACGGTTCCCGACTCTCCGGCGAGTTCACTACGGGTTTGAAAGATTTCCTCGTAGTGGCAAATGCGAACAGGCAGCAAGGTTTTATTATCTGTCCATGTGCTGTCTGTAAGAATGATAAGGGTTACTCCTCGCCAAGAAGAGTTCACATGGACCTGCTTATGCATGGTTTCATGCCAAGCTATTATTGTTGGACCAAGCATGGAGAAAGAGGGGTCAGAATGGAAGACGATGAAGAAGGGGATGATATCGATGACAACTATCGTGATCATTTCGGTGATACTTTCATGGAGGATGATGCTGAAGGTGGGGAAGGGTTAGGTGAAGGTGAAGAAGAGGCACATGATGAGCCCGCTGATGATCTTGGTCGGACCATTGCTGATGCACGGAGACGCTGCGAAACTGAGAAGGAGAGGGAGAATTTGGATCCCATGTTAGAGGATCACAAAAAGTCGTTGTATCCAGGATGCGATAATAGTCTGAAAAAGCTGGGCTGCACACTGGATTTGCTAAAATGGAAGGCACAGGAAGGTGTAGGTGACTCATCATTTGAAAATTTGCTGAAAATGTTGAAGAATATGTTGCCGAAGAATAACGAGTTGCCCGCCAGTACGTACGAAGCAAAGAAGGTTGTCTGCCCTCTAGGTTTAGAGGTTCAGAAGATACATGCATGCATTAATGACTGCATCCTCTACCGCGGTGAATACGAGAATTTGAATGAATGCCCTGTATGCACTGCATTGCGTTATAAGATCAGAGGCGATGACCCTGGTGACGATGTTGAGGGCGAAAAACCCAGGAAGAGGGTTCCCGCCAAGGTGATGTGGTATGCTCCTATAATACCACGGTTGAAACGTCTGTTCATGAACAAAAAGAATGCCAAGTTGTTGCGATGGCACAAAGAGGACCGTAAGTCCGACGGGCAGTCGAGACACACCGCTGATGGAACGCAATGGAGAAAGATCGACAGAGTTTTCAAAGATTTTGCAGCTGACGCAAGGAACTTAAGATTTGGTCTAAATACTGATGGCATTAATCCTTTTGGCGAGCAGAGCTCCAGCCATAGCACCTGGCCCGTGACTCTATGCATCTACAACCTTCCTCCTTGGTTGTGCATGAAGCGGAAGTTCATTATGATGCCAATTCTCATCCAAGGCCCTAAGCAACCCGGTAACGACATCGATGTGTACCTAAGGCCATTAGTTGAAGAACTTTTACAGTTGTGGGCGAAACCTGGTGTACGTGTCTGGGATGAGCACAAAGGAGAGGAATTTGATCTACGAGCGTTGCTTTTTGTAACCATCAACGATTGGCCTGCTCTCAGTAACCTTTCGGGACAGACAAATAAGGGATACAATGCATGCACGCACTGCTTACATGAGACTGAAAGTGTACGTTTGGTTAATTGTAAGAAGAACGTGTACCTGGGTCATCGTCGATTTCTTCCTCGAAATCATAACGTAAGAAAGAAAGGCAAGCATTTCAACGGGAAGGCAGATCACCGGCCGAAGCCTGCGGAACGTACTGGTGCTGAGATATTTGATATGGTCAAGGATTTGAAAATCATCTTTGGAAAGGGTCCTGGCGGACAATCAGTTCCGCGGGGAGTTGACGGGCACGCACCCATGTGGAAGAAGAAATCTATATTTTGGGAGCTAGAATATTGGAAAGTCCTAGAGGTTCGCTCTGCAATCGACGTGATGCATGTTACGAAGAATGTTTGCGTGAACCTGCTAAGCTTCTTGGGCGTGTATGGGAAGACAAATGATACAAAGGAAGCACGGCAGGACCAGCAACTTTTGAAAGACCCAGATGACCGGCATCCGGAATGGTTTCAAGGTCGTGCCAGCTACGCTCTTACCAAAGAAGAGAAGGTCATTTTTTTTGAATGCCTGAGCAGTATGAAGGTCCCGTCTGGCTTCTCGTCGAATATAAAGGGAATAATAAACATGCCGGAGAAAAAGTTCCAAAACCTGAAGTCTCACGACTGCCACGTGATTATGACGCAATTGCTTCCGATTGCTTTGAGGGGGCTCCTACCGGAAAATGTTCGAGTAGCCATTGTGAAGCTATGTACATTCCTCAATGCAATCTCTCAGAAGGTAATCAATCCAGAAGATCTACCACGGTTACAGAACGATGTGGTCCAATGCCTTGTCAGTTTCGAGTTGGTGTTCCCACCATCCTTCTTCGATATTATGACGCACCTCCTGGTCCACCTAGTCGAAGAGATTTCCATTCTCGGTCCTGTATTTCTACATAATATGTTCCCCTTTGAGAGGTTCATGGGAGTATTAAAGAAATATGTTCGTAACCGTGCTAGGCCAGAAGGAAGCATCGTCAAGGGCTATGGAAATGAGGAGGTAATTGAGTTCTGTATTGACTATGTTCCTGACCTTAAACCGATTGGTATTCCTCAATCGCGGCACGAGGGGAGACTAAGTGGAAAAGGCAAGATCGGAAGGGATACCACGATATGTATGGACGGTCATTCTATGACTGAAGCACACCACACAGTCCTGCAAAATTCCAGCTTGGTGGCTCCGTACTTCGAGCAATACAAGAATATTTTACGCTCGGACAACCCGGGGAAGCCTGAATCCTGGATTAGAAAGGCCCACATGGAGACTTTCGGCAGTTGGTTGCGAAAACATTTCATGAATGACAATGATGTTGGAGATCAGCTGTACATGTTGGCCAAGAAACCATCTTCGACTATAACGACTTTTCACGGGTACGAGATAAATGGGAATACATTTTACACCATCGCCCAAGATAAAAAGAGCACCAACCAAAACAGTGGTGTCCGCTTTGATGCAGTAACCGAGAATGAGCAAAAGGTCACATATTATGGTTACATAGAGGAGATATGGGAACTTGACTATGGACCCTCCTTTAAGGTCCCTTTGTTCCGGTGCAAATGGTTCAAGCTAACAGGAGGTGGGGTAAAGATGGACGAGCAATACGGAATGACAATGGTGGATTTCAACAATCTTGGTTACCTTGACGAACCATTCGTCCTTGCCAAAGATGTCGCTCAGGTTTTTTATTTGAAGGACATGAGTAGCAAACCGAGGAAACGGAAAGATAAGAAAACGATCAGTACATCATGCGATGATCCAAAGCGCCACATTGTTCTTTCAGGGAAAAGAAACATCGTGGGAGTGGAGGACAAGACAGACATGTCAGAAGATTATAATATGTTTGGTGAAATTCCGCCCTTCAAAGTGAACACTGACCCAAGCATTAAGTTAAATGATGAGGATGCTCCATGGATACGGCACAATCGTAAGCAAGCAGGGACGTCCAAGGGAAGAATTGATGTGTAATAATGTATAATTGTACCAAACTTTGTATTTGGTCGATGAACTGAATGATGTATCAAACCTTTTGTCAAACCTTCAAGGGATTTTAAGATTTTAAAATGAATTAGTTTTATTTTTCTGATTTTTTTGATATATAATTGTACTTTTAAGATTTTAAAATGAATTAGTTTTATTTTTCTGATTTTTTTGATATATAATTGTACTTTTAAGATTTTAAAATGAATTAGTTTTATTTTTCTGATTTTTTTGATATATAATTGTATTTTTAAGATTTTAAAATGAATTAGTTTTATTTTTCTGATTTTTTTGATATATAATTGTATTTTTAAGATTTTAAAATGAATTAGTTTTATTTTTCTGATTTTTCTGATATATAATTGTACTTTTAATATTTTAAAATGAATTAGTTTTATTTTTCTGATTTTTTTGATATATAATTGTACTTTTAAGATTTTAAAATGAATTAGTTTTCTTTTTCTGATTTTTTTGATATATAATTGTATTTTTAAGATTTTAAAATGAATTAGTTTTATTTTTCTGATTTTTTTGATATATAATTGTACTTTTAAGATTTTAAAATGAATTAGTTTTATTTTTCTGATTTTTTTGATATATAATTGTATTTTTAAGATTTTAAAATGAATTAGTTTTATTTTTCTGATTTTTTTGATATATAATTGTACTTTTAAGATTTTAAAACTAAAAATATGCCACCACGGACCTTTAGTCCCGGTTGGGGAGGCGGACCGGGACTAAAGGTCACCCTTTAGTCCCGGTCCGCCTCCCCAACCGGGACTAAAGGTCGGTACCTTTAGTCCCGGTCCGCCTCCCCAACCGGGACTAAAGGTCGGTCTGCGCGGGAACACAAGCGGCGCCAAACACCTTTAGTCCCGGTTGGGGAGGCGCACCGGGACTAAAGGCCACCTTTAGTCGCGGTCCTCCTCCCCAACCGGGACTAAAAGTCCTACTATATATATACCTGTTGGCAGTTCGCCTCCTCATTCTCTCCGACCCGACGCCCCGACGCCCCGACGCCCCGACGACGACGCCCCGACGCCCCGACGCCGTCGCCCCGCCTCGCCGTCGCCGCGCCGTCCCCGCGTCCCCGCGCCGCCGTGAGCTCCTCCTCCTCCCTTCCCCCTCTGTCGTCGGCGTCGTCGCCCCGCCTCGCCGTCGCCGCGCCGTCCCCGCGCGCCGTCCCCGCGCCGTCGTCGCCGCGCCGTCGCCGCGCCGTCCCCGCGCCGTCCCCGCGCCGTCCCCGCCTCGCCGTCGCCGCGCCGTTGCCGCGCCGATGTGAACAGAGAAGAAAAAAGAAGAAGAAAAAAAACAAGAAAGAAAAAGAAAGAAGAAAAAAGAAAGGAAAAAGAAAAACAAAGGAAGAAGAAAAAAACATAAAAGAAAACATAAAAGTGCATAATTAAAAGTGCAAAAATGGTGGTATAAAAGAAAACAGAAGAAAAAAGAAGAAGAAAAAAAACAAGAAAGAAAAAGAAAGAAGAAAAAAGAAAGGAAAAAGAAAAACAAAGGAAGAAGAAAAAAAGAAAAAAGAAAACATAAAAGAAAACATAAAAGTGCATAATTAAAAGTGCAAAAATGGTGGTATAAAAGAAAACAGAAGAAAAAAGAAGAAGAAGAAAAACAAGAAAGAAAAAGAAAGAAGAAAAAAGAAAGGAAAAAGAAAAACAAAGGAAGAAGAAAAAAGAAAAAAGAAAACATAAAAGAAAACATAAAAGTGCATAATTAAAAGTGCAAAAATGGTGGTATAAAAGAAAACAGAAGAAAAAAGAAAAGAAAAAAAACAAGAAAGAAAAAGAAAGAAGAAAAAAGAAAGGAAGAAGAAAAACAAAGGAAGAAGAAAAAAAGAAAAAGAAAAAGGAAGAAGAAAAACAAAGGAAGAAGAAAAACAAAGGAAGAAGAAGAAAGAAAGAAAAAAGAAAAAGGAAGAAGAAGAAAGAAAGAAGAAAGGAAAGAAGAAGAAAGGAAAGAAGAAAGAAAGAAGGAGAAAGGAAGAAGAAGAAAGAAAGAAGAAGAAAGAGGAAGAAGAAAGGAAGAAGAAGAAAAAAAGAATTTTTACTTAAAAAATCTTATTTTTTAATTCCTCCTCCTCTATGTCCCCTTAATCTTATTTTTTAATTCCTTTACACTTAAAGAATTTTTACTACATGCAGGAGTGACATATGGCGGACGACAGAACCGAGCCGCTTAGGGATCCGGAGGCTGAACGTTATTTAATGGGCATCATCAACAACGAGATTCCTTATGTGCCGGGCTCAGAAGATGAGCAACAAGAGGATGATGTAGTCTCTTCTTATCTGAACCTTGCCGGTGACGATGATCAAGAAGATGAAGGAACGGACATTGTCGACGGAGGTCAACCGTCAACAACCGACAATCTCCAATTGCAAGTAGCAACAACCACCTCCGGCGAGGTATTTATATACATTGAGAGCCTCTCGTGATACAAACTTACTGAAATGTGAATACATATGTATTAACGCGCGCGACTCTCTTTCTTTTTTTAGCCCTCCGGATCCGGATCGAGTACGACAAAGCATCGTGGCAAATCCAAGGCGATGAGAACAGGAAAAACATATGCCATTGAGTCTGTCAGTGAAACCGGCAAGCCCCTACAGCACACCTCAAAGTTTGTCAACCAATGCGGAGTCGTTGTTAGAGACAACGTCTCGATCACCGTCCAGGAATGGAATGAGCCAAAGAAGGCACGTCTTGGTTTCAGTTTTGTCGACAAGAGAACGAAAAAGGATTGCTGGAGAAAGCTTATGGAACATTTCATTCTACCTCCGGAATACAACAAAGTCGATGAATTCGGTAACGAGGTTCCGGGTGGACGTCAGAGGAGGAGGCTAGTTAAAGAGTTCGCTCTTCAGAAGATGGCCGATGCATTCCGGAACTTCAAGAAAAATTTAACCCGTGACTATGTCAACAAGGGCAAGACTCCGGATTTCAATGGACAACATGAGAAACTGAAAGATGATTGGCCAGAATTTGTGAGGCAAAAGCAATCGGACCATTTTAAGGAAATATCGAAAAAAAATAAGGATAATGCGGGTAAGAAAAAGTACCATCATGTTATGGGGCCAGGAGGATACCGCATTGCGGACCCTAGGTGGCAGAAGATGGAGGAGGACCTGAGGGTGCGAGGAATCCCTCTAGGTACAGAGGGATGGGACCCAAGGGACAAAAGCTGGTGGTACGGGCATGGGGGGTCGCTAGACCCGGAGACAGGGGAGTGTGTTCACCGGCATCGACACTTTGCTCCGACCCAAGCCCTTATTGACGCAATGACCCAAGCTCAAGCGGGCTTGATCAAGTTCAACAGAGAGAAAGACGCACTGACTTTAGCCCTCGGGAATGATGAACACGGAGGACGTGTACGAGGCAAAGGCAAAGTTTCGTGGAAAGTAGGGTTTTCCCAGGACAATGACCCGTACGGTTACAGAAGCCGTAAGAGAAAGACGGACCGGGATGCAGATCTTATGACGAAGTTTGCATCGGAACTCCATGAGTTGAAGCAGACCGTGCATGTACTAATGAAAGAAAAATCGGCTGCAGGGCCGCATGAAGATCATGAAGCGGATCGCGAAAGCCAGCAGCGGAGAAGCAGCGTGGCTTCCACGGATGCCCCGCCTTGTGCTAGTGCACCGATGATCGAGACTCGTGCACCGGAGCCTCACTACCTCGTGGATGATGTAAAGGAGATGAAAGACTGTGATCTGCATTATCCCGTGGGGAACATTTCCATGAAGGTAGCTAGCGGCAGTGCTTTACCCTGTACACCTGGAGCACTCCACCACAACAACCCCATTGCATATGGCTATGCTCGTGTCACGGTGGAAGACATAGTCCAAGGGTTTGAGGACCTCGAGATTAACAAACCTACACCCGAAGGGGAGAGAAGACTTGGAGATGTCAAGCGCCAGTACATTCTATGGAAAAAGAAGTACATAGTGTTTCCAGGCGAGGCGCCAAGGCCAGCAAGTCCACCCCCCTCCGATGGTGGTGGTGGTGGTGGTGGCGGTGGTGGTGGTCATGGTGGTTCACCTACACCTCCTTCACGCCATTCGACGCCGTCCCCCGATCCACAACATCCGGCGGGTACGACGCCCCCCAATCCTCCTCTGGCAGGTACGACACCCCCCAATCCACCTCCGGCGGGTAAGCAGACGCCCCCCAATCCACCTCCGGCGAAGAAGCAGAAGCAGGCGGACAGCAAGGAAACCCGCTCCTGGACTATTAACCCGGACCCTTATGTACATAAGACCACAAGGGTACCGGAGCCATCACTGAAGCCTCTCCTCCCAAGGCCTGGGGAACTTAGTGATGCTGACCTCACATTGGCCGCGGCTGCTGATTATGAGAAATGGAAGGCGGATATGAAGGCCAAAAAACAGCCTGAGCCCAAGCAAGTATTCACTGAGAAGCAAAAGAAGTGGGCTAAGGATTTTTTGACGACACCGTCCCAAGCCGAGCTGAATATGCCTGACGACTATGGACATGAACTTCGTAAGCAAGCAAAAATGTTGAAGGAGGAAGAAAGTCGTAAAAAAAGCGGGAAACAAGTTGACCAGCTCGGGATGCAGAAGAAACAATCGATCCCCCCGCTCATAGTGAAAGCCGGTCCGGAAGAGGACCCCGAGATCATAGCAGCTGCGGCAGCACTTGGATTGACTGTAGCGGGTGCCATGCAACAAGCGTCCGAGATGGGTTTGACTCTTCGTGCCTGCTTAGACCTTGAGGATGCGCCTGTAGGTGAGATAGCATTCCAATATGTGCGGAAGGGGCCTCTCGTCGAGCCTGAGCAGGAAAATAGTCTACCACAACAAATGCGAAATCTGCTACGTTGGTACAAGCAATTCATATCATGGACCGACAAAGAATATGTTTATGCGGATGTTACAGAACAGCATCACACCAAACGGTACTCTGTAGAAATTCATATGAGTGAATTGTTCCAGCTGTTCAATCTGCGCGCCCTCGACAAATCTATGCTGAGTTGCTACGTTCTGTAAGTGATTTATTTCTACCTCATCTCGTTCTTCATTATTGCCTGCACTATATATATATATTGTCCTAACTATATTGTTTGGTACGCTATTATGCAGAATGAAGATTTGGGAATGCAAAATAAGAAACATCCATGATGTTGGGTTCATTGACCCACATATCGTTAATGGACATGTGTTACAACATCACCCCGAAGATGTGGAGAAAGACCTGTACAAGTTTCTTACAAAGCATCAACTCAAAAGTCATATTCTATTTCCTTACCATTTTGGGTGAGTGTTTTCTCTCTTGTGCCCATTCTCTTTTGTTTACTCCATGCATGGTATGTCTAATCGATGAGTTATGCATGACTGTGCATGTAACGTGTCCGCAGGTTCCACTGGATTCTGCTAAATATTGAACTTCACACCTCTACAGTTCTAATCAGCGACTCTAAGGATTCGGATCCAAAGCATTGGGCCGACATGAGAAAAATGCTGAAAAAGTAATTATTTTCAATCATTTGAGCTCTATATCGATCGGTCTCTTTCGTTCATTTCCTAATATCAACTAACTAATATAACTCCCTTATTCATTTGATTTTCTTTGCCCTGTAGGGTTTGGAGACGGTTTTCAGAAGAAATTGTCGGTGAATTCAAACATGAGCTAGATTTCAGAAAGTTAGTTAATGTGGATCAGCAGCCACCGGCGACCGATCTATGTGGATACTATGTTTGTGAGAACATCCGGAGAGAAACCACTGAGCGGAAGGAATCCGCTAGCGTGCGGAACGCGAGGGATAACTTGCGGAGGAGGCTTAGTCCAGAAGCTCGCTTCCGACCAATTCAAGAAGAATTAGCAGGATTTTTAATGAGGGAAGTCATCGATCCTAAAGGACAACACTATACCGAGGACGTAGAAATTTATATGCATACCCGAGATTGAAACTTGTTCGAAGTTGTATATGGTCATCCATCGTAATTGTGTATGGAAACTTGTTCAAAGTTGTATATATATATATTATATATTCCTCTTGAATTCTTCTTGTTTGAAATTTCATATGCATGTATATATATAGTAGCGTAGAATATGTGTACTGAAACTTCATCAAAAATAAAATAAAACACAAAATAAAATATAAAACAAATAAACAATACAAATTAAAAAGAAACCAGGTTTAGGGGGGCTAAAACCCTAAACCTGCGGAGGAGGCCTTTAGTCCCGGCTGGCCACGAGAGCCGGGACTAAAGGTCCTCGGCCCCGACGGACCACGGGCGACCACGTGGCGGGCCTTTAGTCCCGGCCAGCCACAAGAACCGGGACTAAAGCCTTTTGTCGCGGTCCGGAAGAGCCGCGGCTAAAGAGGGGGGGCGGCTTTAGTCGCGACCCTTTAGTCCCGGTTGCACAGCCGGGGCTAAAGGCTGTTGCGAACCGGGACTAGAGGGCTTTTTTCTACCAGTGAAGCCTTACCCCCAGATTTTATAGCTGCAATAACCAATTAGCAGGACAATGCTAAAAACGTGCTAGTGGTGGGAAAGACCTACCAGGGCTATTCCACACATAAGTCTTTTTCTTTAACACCACATGTAAGTCATTTAGCACGTCCAGTCCACTATATGGCCTTTCGTACGTTGTACTGTTCATGCAGTGTTTCTTCGTGGCAAGTGACAAACGCGTGCAACCAATTACCAATGCATGTGAAGCAGAGGAATCCTTCCATCATCTTCCCGGTTTTTGGTGCATCGAAAAACCTAGACACGGTGAGAAAGAAAAAAAAAACGAGAAAGAAACTAAACACAGAAAAAAGAAAGTTCCAGGTTATCGCGCAGTTTCTTTTGTTGCTGTTGAAATGTTTTGGCTTATGCAGTTTTCCTTTGCGGGAGAAAATTGTGCAGTTGAACATGATGAATCTGAACTTGCAAGGGAACATTTCGCCCTTGGTTTTTCGCGCATTTTCCCTGCCATTACGCTGTGGATGGTACGTTTTGTTGCAGCCTGCAGTGAACTCCTTTCTACTCCCTCCGTTTCTAAATATAAGTTTTTTTTTAAGATTTCAATACAATTACATACGAATATATATAGATATATTTTAAAGTGTAGATTCATTCATTTTGCTTCGTATATAGTTCGTAGTGAACTCTCTGAAAAGACCTATATTTAAAAACGGAGGGAGTAGAACGAAAGCACAATGGATACGACTTTTCCTCCTCCTCATTGAGCATACGCGCGTGCTTCTCCAACTAAACGTGTCAAGCGACCAGAAACAAACAAAAATACTGTGCGCATGGCAGCAAGGAGAAGATGCGAAGCGTCGTGCTGTTTGGCCGGCGATCCGAGCTCTGTCTGCATCGTGCTCCAGAGAGCCCCAAACTGGCCGGTCACGAGCAATACGCCAGCATAAGCGTCTCCGTACGTGGTAGTGGGCAGGCGGGCGTTGCTGTTTTTTTAGGTGATGGTGCGCTCGGCTGTTTTTTTTTAACACGGTACAAACGCAAGCGCTCATATACACACGTATACACTCATCGCTATGAACGCACACACGCACACACTACCACTGCCTCTATGAGCACCTCTGAAAGACCGAGCCGGTATATCATCTTGAAATTTCCGAAGCCACCGTAGACACAATCGCAATATCATTGCTTCACACATAACACAAACTTTATATTAGGCTGGAATGTGCATACGACATAGTACACACTAGTCTACATCACAACTGCCTTGTTGAGGAGCGAGTCCACACTAGTAGAAAAAAGGCAACGGTTCAGGCCGGGGCAGCCCATTAGTCCCGGTTCAGTCTAGAACTGGGACCAATGGGGGCATTGGTCCCGATTCATGAGCCTAGGGGACCGGCCGGGCCACGTGGGCCATTGGTCCCGGTTCGTCTGGACCTTTTGGTCCCGGTTGGTGGGACGAACCGGGACCAATGGGCCTGGCTCCTGGCCCACCACCATTGGTCCCGGTTGGTGGCTTGAACCGGGACCAAAGGCTCCCCTTTAGTCCCGGTTCATGCGACGAACCGGGACCAATAGTGTTGCCTATATATACCCTCGCCCGCGAGCAGAGCACTCCAGTGCTTTGTTTTCCTAGGCCGGCGAGGGGAGGTGTTTGTGGTGCTCTAGCTCACCTCCTATGCACATGAGGTGTTCGATGAAATGCCCGAGCCACACTAGTTAAGCTTTCTCCTCTCGAAGCTCGACCTCAAAACTCCATTTTCCTCGAGATTTGTCTAGATTTAGCGGTCCGTCACGCCCCACCCCCGTCTTCACCGCCGTCGATCACCCGCGCCGATCTCATCACCGACACCACCGTGGTGAGCCTCTTGTTCTTATCTTCTTTCTGAAAGAAAAAATATTGTTACTTGTATGTTTAGATAGATACTTGTATCATTTTCTTACTTTTATTATTGTATCTTATATAGTGCGATGGTTTTGGTATCCGCCCCCGTCGGCCCTCGTCCTGTCTATGATTCGGATGTGGTATATACATTAATCTTTATAACTATTGGTTCGTATATTGTTTATGAAAATTACGCGGACCAACGTGACATAGATTTTATTTGTCTAGGATGTATGTGAACCGGAAATTCCAACCGACCCTATTGTCGAGAGGTTAAAATTAGTTGAAGAAGAAAACAATTTGTTGAAGGAAAGAATAAAAAAAATTTGAGGAGGAGAAGATGATATTGGAGTTGCATGTTGCGGATGTCATCGATGATCACAAGATCAAGATGGATGCAATGTGCTTGAAGATTAGAAAGATTAGAAAATATGCCATTCATACCGAGGCTTGGTATCATTATGCCGTTGGATCAATTGTTATCTTGGTTGCGATTATGATCGCCTTTGTTTTCGCATTAAAATGTTTTACATGGTTTCAATGTATGGTTTAATTAATTAGATGCTCTGGAGAGCTATATGTTGTTAGATGAGAACTATGTGTGTACTTTGCTTTTAATGCATGTAATGATGAACTTCTATTAATTTGGACACTTAATTATATATAATGCACGCAGATGAACCCGCAATGGATGTACGTTGACAGACACACCTCCGAGTACATTAAGGGCGTGCATGAGTTTCTCGATGCGGCTGAGGCAAACAAGCAGAATGGTTTTATGTGTTGTCCATGCCCTGATTGTGGGAATACGAAGTCTTACTCTGACCGGAAAATCCTTCACACCCACCTGCTTTACAAGCGTTTCATGCCACACTATAATGTTTGGACGAGGCACGGAGAAACAGGGGTTATGATGGAAGACAACGAAGAAGAAGAGTACGATGACAACTACGTGCCCCCTGAATACCGTGATGCTGCAACGGGGGGAGCTGGTGAAGATCAATATGAACCAGACGATGTGCCCAATGATGCTGCAACGGGTGAAGGTGCTGAAGATCAAGAGGAACCAGACGATGTGCCCGATGATGATGATCTCCGCCGAGTCATTGTCGATGCAAGGACGCAATGCGAAAGTCAAAAGGAGAAGCTGAAGTTCGATCGCATGTTAGAGGATCACAAAAAAGGGTTGTACCCCAATTGCGAAGATGGCAACACAAAGCTCGGTACCGTACTAGAATTGCTGCAGTGGAAGTCAGAGAATGTTGTGCCTGACAAAGGATTTGAGAAGCTACTGAAAATATTGAAGAAGAAGCTTCCAAAGGATAACGAATTGCCCAACAGTACATATGCAACAAAGAAGGTCGTATGCCCTCTAGGATTGGAGGTGGAGAAGATACATGCATGCCCTAATGACTGCATCCTATACCGCGGTGCATACAAGGATCTGAATGCATGCCCGGTATGCGGTGCATTGCGGTATAAGATCAGACGAGATGACCCTGGTGATGTTCACGGCGAGCCCCGCAGGAAGAGGGTTTCTGCGAAGGTGATGTGGTATGCTCCTATAATACCACGGTTGAAACGTCTGTTCAGAAACGGAAAGCATGCCAAGTCGACGCGATGGCACAGTGAGGACCGTAAGAAAGACGGGAAGCTGAGAGCACCCGCTGACGGGTCGCAGTGGAGAAAAATCGTGAGAAAGTACTGGGATGAGTTTGCAAAGGACCCAAGGAACGTATGGTTTGCTTTAAGCGCGGATGGCATTAATCCTTTCAGGGAGCAGAGCAGCAATCACAGCACCTGGCCGGTCACTCTATGTATGTATAACCTTCCTCCTTGGATGTGCATGAAGCGGGAGTTCATTATGATGCCACTTCTCATCCAAGGCCCTAAGCAACCCGGCAACGACATTGATGTGTACCTAAGGCCATTAGTTGAAGAACTTTTACAGCTGTGGAATGGAAACGGTGTACGTACGTGGGATGAGCACGGACAGGAAGAATTTAACCTAAAGGCGTTGCTGTTCGTGACCATCGACGATTGGCCCGCTCTCAGTAACCTTTCAGGACAGACAAACAAAGGATACCACGCATGCACACACTGTTTAGATGACACTGACAGTATATACCTGGACAAATGCAGGAAGAATGTGTACCTGGGCCATCGTCGTTTCTTCCGACCAACCATCAATGTTGAAAGAAAGGCAAGCATTTCAAAGGCGAGGCAGATCACCGGAAGAAGCCCGCCATGCGTACCGGTGATCACGTACTTGCTATGGTCAATGATTTACACGTAATCTTTGGAAAGGGTCCCGGCGCAGTAGCTGTTCCTAATGACGCTAAGGGACACGCACCCATGTGTAAGAAGAAATCTATATTTTTGGACCTACCCTACTGGAAAGACCTAGAGGTCCGCTCTTTAATCGACGTGATGCACGTGACGAAGAACCTTTGCGTGAACCTGCTAGGCTTCTTGGGCGTGTATGGAAAGACAAAAGATACACCTGAGGCACGGGAGGACCTGCAACATTTGCACGAAAAAGACGGCATGCCTCAGAAGCAGTATGAAGGTCCTGCCAGCTACGCTCTTACGAAAGATGAGAAAGAAATCTTCTTTGAATGCCTGCTCAGTATGAAGGTCCCGACTGGCTTCTCGTCGAATATAAAGGGAATAATAAATATCCCAGAGAAAAAGTTCCAGAACCTAAAGTCTCATGACTGCCACGTGATTATGACGCAACTGCTTCCGGTTGCATTGAGGGGGCTTCTACCGGAAAACGTCCGATTAGCCATTGTGAAGCTATGTGCATTTCTCAATGCAATCTCTCAGAAGGTGATCGATCCAGAAATGGTACCAAGGCTAAGGTGTGATGTGGCGCAATGTCTTGTCAGTTTCGAGCTGGTGTTCCCACCATCCTTCTTCAATATCATGACGCATGTCCTAGTTCATCTAGTCAACGAGATTGTCGTTCTGGGGCCCGTATTTCTACATAATATGTTCCCCTTTGAGAGGTTCATGGGAGTCCTAAAGAAATATGTCCGTAACCGCGCTAGGCCAGAAGGAAGCATCTCCATGGGCCATCAAACAGAGGATGTCATCGGGTTTTGTGTTGACTTCATTCCTGGCCTTAAGAAGATAGGTCTCCCTAAATCGCGGTATGAGGGGAGACTGATTGGAAAAGGCATGCTAGGAGCGCACTCAATAATATGCAGGGACGGGCATTCTTGGTCTCAAGCACACTACACAGTTCTACAGAACTCTACCTTGGTGACCCCGTATGTCGATGAACACAAGAACAGTCTGCGCTCCAAACACCCGGAGCAGTGCGACGATTGGATTACATGTGAACACATTAGGACTTTCAGCAATTGGTTGGAAGCATGTCTCAGAGGTGACAACACTGTTTGTGATGAGTTGTACTTGTTGTCCAGGGGACCATCTTTGACTGTATTGATTTACAAAGGATACGAGATAAATGGGAATACATTTTACATGATTGACCAAGATCAAAAGAGCACCAACCAAAACAGCGGTGTCCGCTTTGATGCAACAACCGAGAAGGGAAAGGACACATATTATGGTTACATAGTGGACATATGGGAACTTGACTACGGACAAGATTTTAAGGTCCCTTTGTTTAAGTGCAAATGGGTCAATCTGTCAGGAGGCGGGGTACATGTAGACCCACAGTATGGAATGACAACAGTGGATCTGAAAAATCTTGGGTACACTGACGAACCGTTCGTCCTAGCCAATGATGTGGCACAGGTTATCTATGTGAAGGACATGTCTACCAGACCGAGAAAAAGAAAAGATAAGAAAACGAATACATCATACGATGAGCCAAAGCGCCACATAGTTCTTTCAGGAAAAAAGGATATCCTGGGAGTGGAGGGCAAGACAGACATGTCTGAAGATTATGAAAGGTTTCATGAAATTCCTCCCTTCAATGTCAAGGCTGACCCAAGCATCCTGATAAACGATGAAGATTATCCATGGTTACGGCGTAATAAGCAAATAACAAAAGCGAACAAAAAGTGAAGACTTTCTTCCACAACTATTATGATGATACCATGCCAAATTTGTAACAGACGAGCATGCTATGCCAACTTTTTCAGAGTTCATTTGAAAACTATGAATTTAGGTCGAATTTTCTCTATAGGTGCATCTATGTTCATTTTTTTAGTAAAGTTAATCACAAACTTGTGATTCACACAAATTTCAAAGAATTCAAATTTTAACTATTCAAATTTGAGTTTATAATTTTTCTAAAACTAATGGCACTAACAGAAAGTTTATCATTTTGCTGACCTAAAAGCAAAAAGAATAAAAAAATAAAGCAAAAAACAAAAGAAAAATGCCTATAATATTTGTTATGACTAACTAAATTTACCAAATTGATTATAATGATAAAACACAGTAATATTAAATAGCAGGAAAAACAATGACTCAAAAATCAATTTTTATTGTAAAGTTATTCATAAACTAGTGACATAAAATAAAAAAGAAAGCACTACAAAACTATAAGTATTTAGTTCTAAGTAGAAATGGAAAAAATAGCAAAAAAAATGCCACCAACTGGGCCACCACGGCCTGAATACGACTAGAAACCCAACCATGGGCCAGGATTCAGGCCCGCAGCAGGCCCAGTAGGCCTACAGGCATTGCAGTGACAGATTAGGCCCGAAATCCTGCAGTTGAGAGGAGCTCGAGAGGGTGGGCGCAGCAGCGCTTATAAACCACTCCCGAGCCCTCTCAACTAGCGAGGTGGGACTAAACTTTTGGGCGCGGGGCAGCACAAGGACATTGGTCCCGGTTGGTGGGACGAACCGGGACCAAAGGGGTGCATTGGTACCGGTTCGTGGCACCAACCGGGACCAATGCCCCTCTTTAGTCCCGGTGGGTGCCACCAACCGGGACCAAAGGCCGCCGCTTCCCGCCCTTTGGGCTGCTGAAAAGAGGCCTTTGGTCCCGATTGGTGGCACCAACCGGGACTAAAGGGGGCATTGGTCCCGGTTTGAGCCACGAACCGGGACCAAAGGCGTGGGTATATAAGTAGCACTTAGGAAAATTTGGCGAACTCATCGCCAGTTGGCCCCCGGCCCGCCCGACGACGCCGAGCACATCGACGCCGCCAGGCTGCCCCGACGCCGTCCGCCGCCCCTGCCGTCGCCGTGACGGCGCCGTCGCCGTCGCCCGTGCCTCGCCGTCGCCGACGTCGTCCCCAAGCCCGCGCACCCCTGCCCTCGCCCCCGAGCGCGTGCGCCTCCGCCGTCCCCTTCCTCGTCGCCGACGCCACCTCGCGGTGAGCGCCGCCCCGTTCCCCTGCTCCTCCCCCTGTACTGGCCGCCGACGCCGCCGCGCGTTGCCATCGCGCCGCCGCGCGCCCCTGCCCTTCGCTGCCGCGCCGCCCCTGCCCTTAATTTTTTTAGTTTAATTTTTTTTCATATGTGTATGTATATTGTATATGTGTATGTATAATGTATATGTGTATGTATATGTCTATGTATAATATATATGTGTATGTGGTTAGTTTAATTTTTTTTGTTCATAGAAATTTTGTTCATATATATATATATATATATATATATATAGTTTTTTGTTCATAGAAAGTTTTTTGTTCATATATAGGAAGTTAGAAGAACATTTAGAATATGCTAAAATTTAGAAGAAAAAGAAGGATAGAAAAGAAGAAAATAAGAAGGGGAAGAAAGAAGAAGAGGAGAGGAAAAAGAGGAGAAATAAATAAGAAGAGGGAAAAAGAAGAAAAAGAAGAGGAGAAGAAGAAAGGAATAGAGGAGAAGAAGAAGAAAATAGAAATTTGTATTTTTTTTCTTCTTCTCCTCTATTTCTTTCTTCTTCTCCTTTTTTTTTCTTCTTTTTTCTTCGATCTTCTCCTCTATTCCTTTCTTCTTCTCCTCTCTATATGGGGGTCGATATACCCCTCGGATAACTTTGACATGAGGGGCCTGTTGGGGAACGTAGTAATTTTAAAAAAATTCCTACGCACACGCAAGATCATGGTGATGCATAGCAACGAGAGGGGAGAGTGTTGTCTACGTATCCTCGTAGACCGAAGCGGAAGCGTTGACGCAACGTAGAGGAAGTAGTCATACGTCTTCCCGATCCGACCGAGCCAAGCGCCGTTACTCCGGCGCCTCCGAGTTCTTAACACACGTACAACTCGATGACGTTCCCCGGGCTCCGATCCAGCAAAGCTTCGGGGACGAGATCCGTCAGCACGACGGCGTCGTGACGATCTTGATGTACTACCGACACAGGGCTTCGCCTAAGCACTGCAACAATATGACCGAGGTGGAATATGGTGGAGGGGGGCACCGCACACGGCTAAGGAACGATCATGATGATCAACTTGTGTGTCCATGGGGTGCCCCTGCCCCCGTATATAAAGGAGTGGAGGAGGGGAGAGCCGACCCTCTCTATGGCGCGCCCTGGGGAGTCCTACTCCCACCGGGAGTAGGATTCCCCCTTTCCTAGTCCAACTAGGAATCCTTCCATGTAGTAGGAGTAGGAGACAAGGAAGGGGAAAGGAGAAGGGAAGGAAGGAGGGGGCGCAGCCCCTCCCCCAAGTCCAATTCGGACTAGGCCTTGGGGGGGCGCGCGGCCTGCCCTAGGCAGCCCCTCTCTCTTTCCCGTATGGCCCAATAACGCCCAATACCTTTCCCCCGTATTCCCGTAACTCCTCGGTACTCCGAAAAATACCCGAACCACTCAGAACCTTTCCGATGTCCGAATATAGTCGTTCAATATATCGATCTTTACGTCTCGACCATTTCGAGACTCCTCGTCATGTCCCCGATCTCATCCGGGACTCCGAACTCCTTCGGTACATCAAAACTCATAAACTCATAATATAACTGTCATCGAAACCTTAAGCGTGCGGACCCTACGGTTCGAGAACAATGTAGACATGACCGAGACACGTCTTCGGTCAATAACCAATAGCGGAACCTGGATGCTCATATTGGCTCCTACATATTCTACGAAGATCTTTATCGGTTAGACCGCATAACAACATACGTTGTTCCCTTTGTCATCGGTATGTTACTTGCCCGAGATTCGATCGTCGGTATCCAATACCTAGTTCAATCTCGTTACCGGCAAGTCTCTTTACTCGTTCCGTAATACATCATCCCGCAACTAACTCATTAGTTGCAATGCTTGCAAGGCTTAAGTGATGTGCATTACCGAGAGGGCCCAGAGATACCTCTCCGATATTCGGAGTGACAAATCCTAATCTCGAAATACGCCAACCCAACAAGTACCTTTTGAGACACCTGTAGAGCACCTTTATAATCACCCAGTTACGTTGCGACGTTTGGTAGCACACAAAGTGTTCCTCCGGTAAATGGGAGTTGCATAATCTCCTAGTCATAGGAACATGTATAAGTCATGAAGAAAGCAATAGCAACATACTAAACGATCGGGTGCTAAGCTAACGGAATGGGTCAT
This sequence comes from Aegilops umbellulata, assembly GCA_032464435.1. Lineage (NCBI taxonomy): Eukaryota > Viridiplantae > Streptophyta > Magnoliopsida > Poales > Poaceae > Aegilops > Aegilops umbellulata. Next base: position 480,451,392 of record CP136056.1, read on the forward strand.
GTCAATCAGATCATTCAACTAATGATGTGATCCCATTAATCAAATAACAACTCTTTGTCCATGGTTAGGAAACATAACCATCTTTGATTAACGAGCTAGTCAAGTAGAGGCATACTAGTGACACTCTGTTTGTCTATGTATTCACACATGTATTATGTTTCCGGTTAATACAATTCTAGCATGAATAATAAACATTTATCATGAAATAAGGAAATAAATAATAACTTTATTATTTCCTCTAGGGCATATTTCCTTCAGTCTCCCACTTGCACTAGAGTCAATAATCTAGTTCACATCGGCATGTGATTTAACAGCGATAGTTTACATCACCATGTGATTAATACCCATAGTTCACATCATCATGTGACCAACACCCAAAGGGTTTACTAGAGTCAATAATCTAGTTCACATCGCTATGTGATTAACACCCAAAGAGTACTATGGTGTGATCATGTTTTGCTTGTGAGAGAATCTTAGTCAACGGGTCTGCTACATTCAGATCTGTATGTATTTTGCAAATTTCTATGTCAACAATACTCTTCTTGGAGCTACTCTAGCTAATTGCTCCCACTTTCAATATGTATCTAGATTGAGACTTAGAGTCATCTTGATTGGTGTCAAAACTTGCATCGACATAACCTTTACGACGATCCTTTTTGTCACCTCCATAATCGAGAAACATATCCTTATTTCGCTAAGGATAATTTTGACCGTTGTCCAGTGATCTACTCCTAGATCACTATTGTACTCCCTTGCCAAAATCAGTGTAGGGTATACAATAGATCTGGTACACAACATGGCATACTTTATAGAACCTATGGCCAAGGCACAGGGAATGACTTTCATTCTCTTTCTATCTTCTGCCGTGGTCGGGTTTTGGGTCTTACTCATTTTCACACCTTGTAACACAAGCAAGAACTCTTTCTTTGACTGTTACATTTTGAACTACTTCAAAATCTTGTCAAGGTATGTACTCATTGAAAAACTTATCAAGCATCTTGATCTATCTCTATAGATCTTGATACTCAATATGTAAGTAGCTTTACCGAGGTCTTTCTTTAAAAAACTCCTTTCAAACACTCCTTTATGCTTTGCAGAATAATTCTTCATTATTTCCGATCAACAATATGTCATACATATACTTATCAGAAATGTTGTAGTGCTCCCACTCACTTTCTTGTAAATATAGGCTTCACCGCAAGTCTGTATAAAACTATATGCTTTGATCAACTTATCAAAGCGTATATTCCAACTCTGAGATGCTTGCACCAGTCCATAGATGGATCGCTGGAGCTTGCATATTTTGTTAACACCTTTAGGATTGACAAAACCTTCTGGTTGCATCATATACAACTCTTCTTTAATAAATCCATTAAGGAATGCAATTTTGTTTTATCCATTTGCTAGATTTTCATAAAATGCGGCAATTGCTAACATGATTCGGACAGACTTAAGCATAGATACGAGTGAGAAACTCTCATCATAGTCAACACCTTGAACTTGTCGAAAAACTTTTGCGACAATTCTAGCTTTGTAGATAGTAACACTACTATCAGCGTCTGTCTTCCTCTTGAAGATCCATTTATTTTCTATGGCTTGCCGACCATCGGGCAAATCCATCAAAGTCCATACTTTGTTCTCATACATGGATCATATCTCAGATTTTATGGTGTCAAACCATTTCGCGGAATCTGGGCTCATCATCGCTTCCTCATAGTTCGCAAGTTCGTCATGGTCTAGTAACATGACTTCCAGAACAGGATTACCGTACCACTCTGGTGCGGATCTCACTCTGGTTTACCTACGAGATTCGGTAGTAACTTGATCTGAAGTTTCATGATCAATATCATTAGCTTCCTCACTAATTGGTGTAGGTGTCACAGAAACAGATTTTTGTGATGAACTACTTTCCGATAAGGGAGCAGGTACAGTTACCTCATCAGGTTCTACTTTCCTCCCACTCACTTCTTTCGAGAGAAACTCCTTCTCTAGAAAGTATCCATTCTCAGCAACAAATGTCTTGCCTTTGGATATGTGATAGAAGGTGTAACCAATTGTCTCCTTTGGGTATCCTATGAAGACACATTTCTCCGATTTGGGTTTGAGCTTATCATGATGAAACTTTTTCTTATAAGCATCGCAACCCCAAACTTTAAGAAATGACAACTTTGGTTTCTTGCCAAACCATAGTTCATATTGTGTCGTCTCAACGGACTTAGATGGTGCCCCTTTTTAACGTGAATGCAGCTGCATGATCCCAAAACGATATTGGTAAATCGGTAAGAAACATCATAGATTGTACTATATCCAATAAAGTACGGCTATGACGTTCGGACACACCATTACACTGTGGTGTTCCAGGTGGCGTGAGTAGTGAAACTATTTCACATTGTTTTAACTGAAGACCAAACTCGTAACTCAAATATTCTTCTCCATGATCAGATCATCGAAACTTTATTTTCTTGTTACGATGATTTTTCACTTCACTCTGAAAATATATGAACTTTTCAAATGTTTCAGACTTCTATTTCATTAAGTAGATATATCCATATCTGCTCAAATCATCTGTGAAGGTCAGAAAATAATGATACCCGCTGCAAGCCTTAATATTCATCGGACCACATACATCAGTATGTATGATTTCCAACAAATCTGTTGCTTGCTCCATTGTTCTGGAGAACGACGTTTTAGTCATCTTGCCCAAGAGACATGGTTCACAAGCATCAAGTGATTCATAATCAAGTGATTCCAAAATCCCATCAGCATGGAGTTTCTTCATGCGCTTTACACCAATATGACTTAAACGGCAGTGCCACAAACTAGTTGCACTATCATTATTAACTTTGCATCTTTTGGCTTCAATATTATGAATATGTGTATCACTACGATCGAGATCCAACAAACCATTTTCGTTGGTGTGTATGACGATAGAAGGTTTTATTCATGTAAACAGAACAACAATTGTTCTCTAACTTAAATGAATAACCGTATTGCAATAAACATGATCAAATCATATTCATGCTCAACGCAAACACCAAATAACACTTATTTAGGTTCAACACTAATCCCGAAATTATAGGGAGCGTGCGATGATGATCATATCAATCTTGGAACTATTTCCAACACACATCGTCACCTCGCCTTTAACTAGTTTTTGTTTATTCTGCAACTCCCGTTTCGAGTTACTACTCTTAGCAACTGAACCAGTATCAAATGCCGAGGGGTTGCTATAAACACTAGTAAAGCACACATCAATAACATGTATATCCAATATACCTTTGTTCACTTTGCCATCCTTCTTATCCACCAATTACTTGGGGTAGTTCCGCTTCCAGTGACCAGTCCCTTTGCAGTAGAAGCACTCAGTCTCAGGCTTAGGTCCAGACTTGGGCTACTTCACTTGAGCAGCAACTTGCTTGCCGTTTTTCTTGAAGTTCCCCTTCTTCCCTTTGCCATTTTCTTGAAACTAGTGGTCTTGTTAACCATCAACACTTGAAGTTTTTCTTGATTTCTACCCTCGTCGATTTTAGCATCACGAAGAGCTTGGGAATCGTTTCCGTTATCCCTTGCATATTATAGTTCATCTTGGAGTTCTACTAACTTGGTGATGGTGACTAGAGAATTCTGTCAATCACTATCTTATCTGGAATATTAACTCCCACTTGATTCAAGCGATTGTAGTACCCAGACAATCTGAGCACATGCTCACTAGTTGAGCGATTCTCCTCCATCTTTTAGCTATAGAACTTGTTGGAGACTTCATATCTCTGAACACGGGCATTTTCTTGAAATATTAACTTCAACTCCTGGAACATCTCGTATGGTCCATGACATTCAAAACATCGTTGAAGTCCCGATTCTAAGCCGTTAAGCATGGTGCACTAAACTATTAAGTAGTCATCATATTGAGCTAGCAAAACGTTCATAACGTCTGCATCTGCTCCTGCAATAGGTCCGTCACCTAGCGATGCATCAAGGACATAATTCTTCTGTGCAGCAATGAGGATAAACCTCAGATCACGGATCCAATCCGCATCATTGCTACTAACATTTTTCAACACAATTTTCTCTAGGAACATATCAAAATAAACACAGGGAAGCAACAACGCGAGCTATTGATCTACAACATAGATATGCTAATACTACCAGGACTAAGTTCATGATAAATTAAAGTTCAATTAATCATATTACTTAAGAACTCCCACTTAGATAGACATCCCTCTAATCCTCTAAGTGATCACGTGATCCAAATCAACTAAACCATAACCGATCATCACGTGAAATGGATTAGTCTTCAATGGTGAACATCATTATGTTGATCATATCTACTATATGATTCACGCTCGACCTTTCGGTCTCCGTGTTCCAAGGCCATATCTGCATATGCTAGGCTCGTCAAGTATAACCCGAGTATTCCGCGTGTGCAAAACTGGCTTGCACCCGTTGTAGATGGACGTAGAGCTTATCACACCCGATCATCACGTGGTGTCTGGGCACGACGAACTTTGGCAACGGTGCATACTCAGGGAGAACACTTCTTGATAATTTAGTGAGAGATCATCTTATAATGCTACCGTCAATCAAAGCAAGATAAGATGCATAAAAAGATAAACATCACATGCAAACAATATAAGTGATATGATATGGCCATCATCATCTTCGTGCTTGTGATCTCCATCTCTGAAGCACCGTCATGATCACCATCGTCACCGGCGCGACACCTTGATCTCCATCGTAGCATCGTTGTCGTCTCGCCAATCTTATGCTACTACGACTATCGCTACCGCTTAGTGATAAAGTAAAGCATTACAGGGCGATTGCATTGCATACAATAAAGCGACAACCATATGGCTCCTGCCAGTTGCCGATAACTCGGTTGCAAAACATGATCATCTCATACAATAAAATTTAGCATCATGTCTTGACCATATCACATCACAACATGCCCTGCAAAAACAAGTTAGACGTCCTCTACTTTGTTTGTTGCAAGTTTTACATGGCTGCTACGGGCTTAAGCAAGAACCAATCTCACCTACGCATCAAAACCACAACGATAGTTTGTCAAATAGACTCTGTTTTAACCTTCGCAAGGACCGGGCGTAGCCATACTCGGTTCAACTAAAGTTGGAGAAACTGACATCCGCCAGCCACCTGTGTGCAAAGCACGGCGGTAGAACCAGTCTCGCCTAAGTGTACGCGTAATGTCGGTCCGGGCCGCTTCATCCAACAATACCGCCGAACCAAAGTATGACATGCTGGTAGGCAGTATGACTTGTATCGTCCACAACTCACTTGTGTTCTACTCGGGCAAAACATCAAACCATAAAAACCTGGCTCGGATGCCACTGTTGGGGAACGTAGTAATTTCAAAAAAGTTCCTACGCACACGCAAGATCATGGTGATGCATAGCAACGAGAGGGGAGAGTGTTGTCTACGTACCCTCGTAGACCGAAGCGGAAGCATTGACGCAACGTAGAGGAAGTAGTCGTACGTCTTCTCGATCCGACCGATCCAAGCGCCGTTACTCCGGCGCCTCCGAGTTCTTAACACATGTACAGCTCGATGACGTTCCCCGGGCTCCGATCCAGCAAAGCTTCGGGGACGAGTTCCGTTAGCACGACGGCGTGGTGACGATCTTGATGTACTACCGACGCAGGGCTTCGCCTAAGCACTGCAACAATATGACCGAGGTGGAATATGGTGGAGGGGGGCACCGCACACGGCTAAGGAACGATCACGATGATCAACTTGTGTGTCCATGGGGTGCCCCCTGCCCCTGTATATAAAGGAGTGGAGGAGGGGAGGGCCGGCCCTCTCTATGGCGCGCCCTGGGGAGTCCTACTCCCACCGGGAGTAGGATTCCCCCTTTCCTAGTCCAACTAGGAATCCTTCCATGTAGTAGGAGTAGGAGACAAGGAAGGGGAAAGGAGAAGGGAAGGAAGGAGGGGGCGCAGCCCCTCCCCCAAGTCCAATTCGGACTAGGCCTTGGGGGGGCGCGCGGCCTGCCCTAGGCAGCCCCTCTCTCTTTCCCGTATGGCCCAATAACGCCCAATACCTTTCCCCCGTATTCCCGTAACTCCTCGGTACTCCGAAAAATACCCGAACCACTCAGAACCTTTCCGATGTCCGAATATAGTCGTCCAATATATCGATCTTTACGTCTCGACCATTTCGAGACTCCTCATCATGTCCCCGATCTCATCCGGGACTCCGAACTCCTTCGGTACATCAAAACTCATAAACTCATAATATAACTGTCATCGAAACCTTAAGCGTGCGGACCCTATGGTTCGAGAACAATGTAGACATGACCGAGACACGTCTCCGGTCAATAACCAATAGCGGAACCTGGATGCTCATATTGGCTCCTACATATTCTACGAAGATCTTTATCGGTTAGACCGCATAACAACATACGTTGTTCCCTTTGTCATCGGTATGTTACTTGCCCGAGATTCGATCGTCGGTATCCAATACCTAGTTCACTCTCGTTACCGGCAAGTCTCTTTACTCGCTCCGTAATACATCATCCCGCAACTAACTCATTAGTTGCAATGCTTGCAAGGCTTAAGTGATGTGCATTACCGAGAGGGCCCAGAGATACCTCTCCGATATTCGGAGTGACAAATCCTAATCTGGAAATACGCCAACCCAACAAGTACCTTTTGAGACACCTGTAGAGCACCTTTATAATCACCCAGTTACGTTGTGACGTTTGGTGCACACAAAGTGTTCCTCCGGTAAACGGGAGTTGCATAATCTCATAGTCATAGGAACATGTATAAGTCATGAAGAAAGCAATAGCAACATACTAAATGATCGGGTGCTAAGCTAACGGAATGGGTCATGTCAATCAGATCATTCAACTAATGATGTGATCCCGTTAATCAAATAACAACTCTTTGTCCATGGTTAGGAAACATAACCATCTTTGATTAACGAGCTAGTCAAGACAGGGACTACGGATTAAGTGAACACTGGCAAAGGATGAGGTGACGATGCGCGTGGGAAACGGTTCCAAAGTCGATGTGATCGCAGTCGGCATGCTACCTCTATATCTACCTTCGGGATTAGTATTAGACCTAAATAATTTTTATTTGGTGCCAGCGTTGAGCATGAACATTATATCTGGATCTTGTTTGATGCGAGACGATTATTCATTTAAATCAGAGAATAATGGTTGTTCTATTTATATGAGTAATATCTTTTATGGTCATGCACCCTTGAAGTGTGGTCTATTTTTGATGAATCTCGATAGTAGTGATGCACATATTCATAATGTTGAAGCCAAAAGATGCAGAGTTGATAATGATAGTGCAACTTATTTGTGGCACTGCCGTTTAGGTCATATCGGTATAAAGCGCATGAAGAAACTCCATACCGATGGACTTTTGGAACCACTTGATTATGAATCACTTGGTACTTGCGAACCGTGCCTCATGGGCAAGATGACTAAAACACCGTTCTCCGGTACTACGGAGAGAGCAACAGATTTGTTGGAAATCATACATACAGATGTATGTAGTCCGATGAATGTTGAGGCTCGTGGCGGATATCGTTATTTTCTCACCTTCACAGATGATTTAAGCAGATATGGGTATATCTACTTAATGAAACACAAGTCTGAAACATTTGAAAAGTTCAAAGAGTTTCAGAGTGAAGATGAAAATCATCGTAACAAGAAAATAAAGTTTCTATGATCTGATCGTGGAGGAGAATATTTGAGTTACGAGTTTGGTCTACATTTGAAACAATGCGGAATAGTTTCGCAACTCACGCCACCCGGAACACCACAACGCAATGGTGTTTCCGAACGTCGTAATCGCACTTTACTTGATATGGTGCGATCTATGATGTCTCTTACAGATTTCCCGCTATCGTTTTGGGGTTATGCTCTAGAGACGGCCGCATTCACACTAAATAGGACGCCATCGAAATCCGTTGAGACGACGCCTTATGAACTATGGTTTAGCAAGAAACCAAAGTTGTCGTTTCTTAAAGTTTGGGGTTGCGATGCTTATGTGAAAAAGCTTCAACCTGATAAGCTCGAACCCAAATCGGAGAAATGTGTCTTCATAGGATACCCAAAGGAAACTGTTGGGTACACCTTCTATCACAGATCCGAAGGCAAGACATTTGTTGCTAAAAATGGATCCTTTCTAGAGAAGGAGTTTCTCTCGAAAGAAGTGAGTGGGAGGAAAGTAGAACTTGATGAGGTAACTGTACCTGCTCCCTTATTGGAAAGTAGTACATCACAGAAAACTGTTTCTATGGCACCTACACCAATTAGTGAGGAAGTTAATGATGATGATCATGCAACTTCAGATCAAGTTACAACAGAACCTCGTAGATCAACCAGAGGAAGATCCGCGCCAGAGTGGTACGGCAATCCTGTTCTGGAAATCATGCTACTAGATCATGGTGAACCTACGAACTATGAAGAAGCGATGGTGAGCCCAGATTCCGCAAAATGGCTTGAAGTCATGAAATCTGAGATGGGATCCATGTATGAGAACAAAGTATGGACTTTGGTTGACTTGCCCGATGGTCGGCAAGCAATAGAGAATAAATGGATCTTCAAGAAGAAGGCTGACGCTGATGGTAATGTTACTGTCTACAAAGCTCGACTTGTCGCAAACGGTTTTCGACAAGTTCAAGGGATTGACTACGATGAGACCTTCTCACCCGTAGCGATGCTTAAGTCTGTCCGAATCATGTTAGCAATTGCCGCATTTTATGATTATGAAATTTGGCAAATGGATGTAAAGACTGCATTCCTGAATGGATTTCTGGAAGAAGAGTTGTATATGATGCAACCGGAAGGTTTTATCGATCCAAAGGGAGCTAACAAAGTGTGCAAGCTCCAGCGATCCATTTATGGACTGGTGCAAGCATCTCGGAGTTGGAATAAACGCTTTGACAGTGTGATCAAAGCATTTGGGTTTGTACAGACTTTTGGAGAAGCCTGTATTTACAAGAAAGTGAGTGGGAGCTCTGTAGCATTTCTAATATTATATGTAGATGACATATTACTGATTGGAAATGATATATAATTTCTAGATAGCATAAAAGGATACTTGAATAAAAGTTTTTCAATGAAAGACCTCGGTGAAGCTGCTTACATATTGGGCATTAAGATCTATAGAGATAGATCAAGACGCCTAATTGGACTTTCACAAAGAACATACCTTGACAAAGTTTTGAAGAAGTTCAAAATGGATCAAGCAAAGAAAGGGTTCTTGCCTGTGTTACAAGGTGTGAAGTTGAGTAAGACTCAATGCCCGACCACTGCAAAAGATAGAGAGAAAATGAAAGATGTTCCCTATGCTTCAGCCATAGGCTCTATCATGTATGCAATGCTGTGTACCAGACCCGATGTGTGCCTTGCTATAAGTTTGGCAGGGAGGTACCAAAGTAATCCAGGAGTGGATCACTGAAGAGCGGCCAAGAATATCCTGAAGTACCTGAAAAGGACTAAGGAGATGTTTGTCGTGTATGGAGGTGACAAAGAGCTCGTCGTAAACGGTTACGTTGATGTGAGCTTTGACACTGATCCGGATGATTCTAAATCGCAAACCTGATACGTATTTACATTAAACGGTGGAGCTGTAAGTTGGTGCTGTTCTAAACAAAGCGTCGTGGCGGGATCTACATGTGAAGCGGAGTACATAGCTGCTTCGGAAGCAGCGAATGAAGGAGTCTGGATGAAGGAGTTCATATCTGATCTAGGTGTCATACCTAGTGCATCGGGTCCAATGAAAATCTTTTGTGACAATACTGGTGCAATTGCCTTAGCAAAGGAATCCAGATTTCACAAGAGAGCCAAGCACATCAAGAGACGCTTCAATTCCATCCGGGATTTAGTCCAGGTGGGAGACATAGAGATTTGCAAGATACATACGGATCTGAATGTAGCAGACCCGTTGACTAAGCCTCTTCCATGAGCAAAACATGATCAGCACCAAGACTCCATGGGTGTTAGAATCATTACTGTGTAATCTAGATTATTGACTCTAGTGCAAGTGGGAGACTGAAGGAAATATGCCCTAGAGGTAATAATATAGTTATTATTTATTTCCTTATATATCATGATAAATGTTTATTATTCATGCTAGAATTGTATTAACCGGAAACATAATACATGTGTGGATACATAGACAAACAGAGTGTCACTAGTATGCCTCTACTTGACTAGCTTGTTGATCAAAGATGGTTAAGTTTCCTAACCATAGACAAAGAAGTTGTCATTTGATTAAACAAAGTCACATCATTAGTTGAATGATCTGATTGACATGACCCATTCCATTAGCTTAGCACCCGATCGTTTAGTATGTTGCTATTGCTTTCTTCATGACTTATACATGTTCCTATGACTATGAGATTATGCAACTCCCGTTTACCGTAGGAACACTTTGTGTGCTACCAAACGTCACAACATAACTGGGTGATTATAAAGGTGCTCTACAGGTGTCTTTGAAAGTATTTGTTGGGTTGGCGTATTTCCAGATTAGGATTTGTCACTCCGAATGTCAGAGAGGTATCTCAGGGCCTTCTCGGTAATGCACATCACATAAGCCTTGCAAGCATTGCAACCAATAAGTTAGTTGCGAGATGATGTATTACAGAACGAGTAAAGAGACTTGCCGGTAATGAGATTGAACTAGGTATTGGATACCGACGATCGAATCTCGGGCAAGTAACATACCTATGACAAAGGGAACAACGTATGTTGTTATGCGGTCTGACCGATAAAGATCTTCGTAGAATATGTAGGAGCCAATATGGGCATCCAGGTCCCGCTATTGGTTATTGACCGGAGACGTGTCTCGGTCATGTCTACATTGTCCTCGAACCGTAGGGTCCGCACGCTTAAGGTTACGATGACAGTTATTATGAGTTTATACATTTTGATGTACCGAAGTTAGTTCGGAGTCCCGGATGTGATCACGTACATGACGAGGAGTCTCGAAATGGTCGAGACATAAAGATTGATATATTGGACGGCTATATTCGGACATCGGAATGGTTTCGAGTGATTTCGGAGAAAACCGGAGTGCCGGAGGGGTTACCGGAACCCCCCGGGGAAGTAATGGGCCTTATTGGGCCCGAGGGGAGAGAGAGGGCTGCGGCCAGGAGGTGGCGCCCCCCCCATGGGGAGTCCGAATTGGACAACGAGGGGGGCGCGGCCCCCCTTTCCCTCTCCATCTCCCTCTCTTTCCCTCCCCCCTCTCTTCCTAGTTGGACTAGGAAAGGGGAGTCCTACTCCCACTAGGAGGAGGACTCACCCCTCCTTTTGGCGCGCCCCAATAGGGTCGGCGGGCCTCTCCCTTATTCCTTTATATACGGGGGCAGGGGGCACCCCAAGACACACAAGTTGATCATCGTGATCGTTCCTTAGCCGTGTGCGGTGCCCCCCTCCACCATATTCCACCTCGGTCATATTGTTGCAGTTCTTAGGAGAAGCCCTGCGTCGGTAGTACATCAAGATCGTCACCACACCGTCGTGCTGACGGAACTCGTCCCCGAAGCTTTGCTGGATCGGAGCCCGGGGAACGTCATCGAGCTGTACGTGTGTTAAGAACTCGGAGGCGCCGGAGTAACGGCGCTTGGATCGGTCGGATCGGGAAGACGTACGACTACTTCCTCTACGTTGCGTCAATGCTTTCGCTTCGGTCTACGTGGGTACGTAGACAACACTCTCCCCTCTCGTTGCTATGCATCACCATGATCTTGCGTGTGCGTAGGAATTTTTTTGAAATTACTACGTTCCCCAACAGTGGCATCCGAGCCTGGTTTTTATGGTTTGATGTTTTGTACGAGTAGAACACAAGTGAGTTGTGGACGATACAAGTCATACTGCCTACCAGCATGTCATACTTTGGTTCGGCGGTATTGTTGGATGAAGCGGCCCGGACCGACATTACGCGTACGCTTACGCGAGACTGGTTCTACCGCCGTGCTTTGCACACAGGTGGCTGGCGGGTGTCAGTTTCTCCAACTTTAGTTGAATCGAGTATGGCTACCCCCGGTCCTTGAGAAGGTTAAAACGGAGTCTATTTGACAAACTATCGTTATGGTTTTGATGCGTAGGTGAGATAGGTTCTTGCTTAAGCCCGTAGCAGCCATGTAAAACTTGCAACAAACAAAGTAGAGGACGTCTAACTTGTTTTTGCAGGGCATGTTGTGATGTGATATGGTCAAGACATGATACTAAATTTTATTGTATGAGATGATCATGTTTTGTAACCGAGTTATCGGCAACCGGCAGGAGCCGTATGGTTGTCGCTTTATTGTATGCAATGCAATCGCCCTGTAATGCTTTACTTTATCACTAAGCGGTAGTGATAGTCGTAGAAGCATAAGATTGGTGAAACGACAACGATGCTACGATGGAGATCAAGGTGTCGCGCCGGTGACGATGGTGATCATGACGGTGCTTCGGAGATGGAGATCAGAAGCACAAGATGATGATGGCCATATCATATCACTTATATTGATTGCATGTGATGTTTATCTTTTTATGCATCTTATCTTGCTTTGATTGACGGTAGCATTATAAGATGATCTCTCACTAAAATTATCAAGAAGTGTTCTCCCCGAGTATGCACCGTTGCCAAAGTTCGCCGTGCCCAGACACCACGTGATGATCGTGTGTGATAAGCTCTACGTCCATCTACAACGGGTGCAAGCCAGTATTGCACACGCAGAATACTCGGGTTATACTTGACGAGCCTAGCATATGCAGATATGGCCTCGGAACACGGAGACCGAAAGGTCGAGCGTGAATCATATAGTAGATATGATCAACATAATGATGTTCACCATTGAAAATTAATCCATTTCACGTGATGATCGGTTATGGTTTAGTTTGATTTGGATCACGTGATCACTTAGAAGATTAGAGGGATGTCTATCTAAGTGGGAGTTCTTAAGTAATATGATTAATTGAACTTAAATTTATCATGAACTTAGTCCCTGATAGTATCTTGCTTGTTTATGTTGATTGTAGATAGATGGCTCGTGTTGTTGTTCCGTTGAATTTTAATGCGTTCCTTGAGAAAGCAAAGTTGAAATATGATGGTAGCAATTACACGGACTGGGTCCGTAACTTGAGGATTATCCTCGTTGCTGCACAGAAGAGTTACGTCCTGGAAGCACCGCTGGGTCCCAGGCCTGCTGCTGGAGCAACGCCAGATGTTGTGAATGTCTGGCAGAGCAAAGCTGATGACTACTCGATAGTTCAGTGTGCCATGCTTTACGGCTTAGAACCGGGACTTCAACGACGTTTTGAACATCATGGAGCATATGAGATGTTCCAAGAGTTGAAGTTAATATTCCAACAGAATGCCCGGATTGAGAGATATGAAGTCTCCAATAAGTTCTATAGCTGCAAGATGGAGGAGAATAGTTCTGTCAGTGAGTATATGCTCAAAATGTCTGGGTATTATAATCACTTGATTCAACTGGGGGTGAATCTTCCAGATGATTGCGTCATTGACAGAATTCTCCAATCACTTCCACCAAGCTACAAAGGCTTCGTGATGAACTATAATATGCAAGGGATGGATAAGACGATTCCCGAGCTCTTCGCAATGCTAAAGGCTGCGGAGGTAGAAATCAAGAAGGAGCATCAAGTGTTGATGGTTAACAAAACCACTAGTTTCAAGAAAAAGGGCAAAGGGAAGAAGAAGGGGAACTTCAAGAAAAACAGCAAACAAGTTGCTGCTCAAGAGAAGAAACCCAAGTCTGGATCTAAGCCTGAAACTGAGTGCTTCTACTGCAAGCAGACTGGTCACTGGAAGCGGAACTGCCCCAAGTATTTGGCGGACAAGAAGGATGGCAAGGTGAACAAAGGTATATGTGATTTACATGTTATTGATGTGTACCTTACTAGAGCTCGCAGTAGTACCTGGGTATATGATACTGGTTCTGTTGCTAATATTTGCAACTCAAAACAAGGACTACGGATTAAGCGAACACTGGCAAAGGACGAGGTGACGATGCGCGTGGGAAACGGTTCCAAAGTCGATGTGATCGCAGTCGGCACGCTACCTCTACATCTACCTTCGGGATTAGTATTAGACCTAAATAATTGTTATTTGGTGCCAGCGTTGAGCATGAACATTATATCTGGATCTTGTTTGATGCGAGACGGTTATTCATTTAAATCAGAGAATAACGGTTGTTCTATTTATATGAGTAATATCTTTTATGGTCATGAACCCTTGAAGAGTGGTCTATTTTTGATGAATATCGATAGTAGTGATGCACATATTCATAATGTTGAAGCCAAAAGATGCAGAGTTGATAATGATAGTGCAACTTATTTGTGGCACTGCCGTTTAGGTCATATCGGTATAAAGCGCATGAAGAAACTCCATATTGATGGACTTTTGGAACCACTTGATTATGAATCACTTGGTACTTGCGAACCGTGCCTCATGGGCAAGATGACTAAAACACCGTTCTCCGGTACTATGGAGAGAGCAAGAGATTTGTTGGAAATCATACATACAGATGTATGTGGTCCGATGAATGTTGAGGCTCGTGGCGGATATCGTTATTTTCTCACCTTCACAGATGATTTAAGCAGATATGGGTATATCTACTTAATGAAACACAAGTCTGAAACATTTGAAAAGTTCAAAGAATTTCAGAGTGAAGTTGAAAATCATCGTAACAAGAAAATAAAGTTTCTACGATCTGATCGTGGAGGAGAATATTTGAGTTACGAGTTTGGTCTACATTTGAAACAATGCGGAATAGTTTCGCAACTTACGCCACCCGGAACACCACAACGCAATGGTGTGTCCGAACGTCGTAATCGCACTTTACTTGATATGGTGCGATCTATGATGTCTCTTACAGATTTACCGCTATCGTTTTGGGGTTATGCTCTAGAGACGGCCGCATTCACACTAAATAGGACGCCATCGAAATCCGTTGAGACGACGCCTTATGAACTATGGTTTAGCAAGAAACCAAAGTTGTCGTTTCTTAAAGTTTGGGGCTGCGATGCTCATGTGAAAAAGCTTCAACCTAATAAGCTCGAACCCAAATCGGAGAAATGTGTCTTCATAGGATACCCAAAGGAAACTGTTGGGTACACCTTCTATCACAGATCCGAAGGCAAGACATTTGTTGCTAAAAATGGATCCTTTCTAGAGAAGGAATTTCTCTCGAAAGAAGTGAGTGGGAGGAAAGTAGAACTTGATGAGGTAACTATACCTGCTCCCTTATTGGAAAGTAGTACATCACAGAAAACTGTTTCTGTAGCACCTACACCAATTAGTGAGGAAGTTAATGATGATGATCATGCAACTTCAGATCAAGTTACTACAGAACCTCATAGATCAACCAGAGTAAGATCCGCGCCAGAGTGGTACGGCAATCCTGTTCTGGAAATCATGCTACTAGATCATGGTGAACCTACGAACTATGAAGAAGCGATGGTGAGCCCAGATTCCGCAAAATGGCTTGAAGCCATGAAATCTGAGATGGGATCCATGTATGAGAACAAAGTATGGACTTTGGTTGACTTGCCCGATGGTCGGCAAGCAATAGAGGATAAATGGATCTTCAAGAAGAAGACTGACGCTGATGGTAATGTTACTGTCTACAAAGCTCGACTTGTCGCAAAAGGTTTTCGACAAGTTCAAGGGATTGACTACGATGAGACCTTCTCACCCGTAGCGATGCTTAAGTCTGTCCGAATCATGTTAGCAATTGCCGCATTTTATGATTATGAAATTTGGCAAATGGATGTAAAGACTGCATTCCTGAATGGATTTCTGGAAGAAGAGTTGTATATGATGCAACCGGAAGGTTTTATCGATCCAAAGGGAGCTAACAAAGTGTGCAAGCTCCAGCGATCCATTTATGGACTGGTGCAAGCATCTCGGAGTTGGAATAAACACTTTGACAGTGTGATCAAAGCATTTGGGTTTGTACAGACTTTTGGAGAAGCCTGTATTTACAAGAAAGTGAGTGGGAGCTCTGTAGCATTTCTAATATTATATGTAGATGACATATTACTGATTGGAAATGATATAGAATTTCTGGATAGCATAAAAGGATACTTGAATAAAAGTTTTTCAATGAAAGACCTCGGTGAAGCTGCTTACATATTGGGCATTAAGATCTATAGAGATAGATCAAGACGCCTAATTGGACTTTCACAAAGCACATACCTTGACAAAGTTTTGAAGAAGTTCAAAATGGATCAAGCAAAGAAAGGGTTCTTGCCTGTGTTACAAGGTGTGAAGTTGAGTAAGACTCAATGCCCGACCACTGCAGAAGATAGAGAGAAAATGAAAGAAGTTCCCTATGCTTCAGCCATAGGCTCTATCATGTATGCAATGCTATGTACCAGACCCGATGTGTGCCTTGCGATAAGTTTGGCAGGGAGGTACCAAAGTAATCCAGGAGTGGATCACTGGACAGCGGTCAAGAATATCCTGAAGTACCTGAAAAGGACTAAGGAGATGTTTCCAGATAAAGAGCTCGTCGTAAACGGTTACGTTGATGCAAGCTTTGACACTGATCCGGACGATTCTAAATCGCAAACCGGATACGTATTTACATTAAACGGTGGAGCTGTAAGTTGGTGCAGTTCTAAACAAAGCGTCGTGGCGGGATCTACATGTGAAGCAGAGTACATAGCTGCTTCGGAAGCAGCGAATGAAGGAGTCTGGATGAAGGAATTCATATCCGATCTAGGTGTCATACCTAGTGCATCGGGTCCAATGAAAATCTTTTGTGACAATACTGGTGCAATTGCCTTAGCAAAGGAATCCAGATTTCACAAGAGAGCCAAGCACATCAAGAGACGCTTCAATTCCATCCGGGATTTAGTCCAGGTGGGAGACATAGAGATTTGCAAGATACATACGGATCTGAATGTTGCAGAACCGTTGACTAAGCCTCTTCCACGAGCAAAACATGATCAGCACCAAGACTCCATGGGTGTTAGAATCATTACTGTGTAATCTAGATTATTGACTCTAGTGCAAGTGGGAGACTGAAGGAAATATGCCCTAGAGGCAATAATATAGTTATTATTTATTTCCTTATATATCATGATAAATGTTTATTATTCATGCTAGAATTGTATTAACCGAAAACATAATACATGTGTGGATACATAGACAAACAGAGTGTCACTAGTATGCCTCTACTTGACTAGCTTGTTGATCAAAGATGGTTAAGTTTCCTAACCATAGACAAAGAAGTTGTCATTTGATTAAACAAGGTCACATCATTAGTTGAATGATCTGATTGACATGACCCATTCCATTAGCTTAGCACACGATCGTTTAGTATGTTGCTATTGCTTTCTTCATGACTTATACATGTTCCTATGACTATGAGATTATGCAACTCCCGTTTACCGTAGGAACACTTTGTGTGCTACCAAACTTCACAACGTAACTGGGTGATTATAAAGGTGCTCTACAGGTGTGTCTGCAAGTATTTGTTGGGTTGGCGTATTTCGAGATGAGGATTTCTCACTCCGAATGTCGGAGAGGTATCTCAGGGCCTTCTCGGTAATGCACATCACATAAGCCTTGCAAGCATTGCAACCAATAAGTTACTTGCGAGATGATGTATTACGGAACGAGTAAAGAGACTTGCCGGTAACGAGATTGAACTAGGTATTGGATACCGACGATCGAATCTCGGGCAAGTAACATACCGATGACAAAGGGAACAACGTATGTTGTTATGCGGTCTGACCGATAAAGATCTTCGTAGAATATGTAGGAGCAAATATGGGCATCCAGGTCCCGCTATTGGTTATTGACCGGAGACTTGTCTCGGTCATGTCTACATTGTTCTCGAACCGTAGGGTCCGCACGCTTAAGGTTACGATGACAGTTATTATGAGTTTATACATTTTGACGTACCGAAGTTAGTTCGGAGTCCCGGATGTGATCACGGACATGACGAGGAGTCTCGAAATGGTCGAGACATAAAGATTGATATATTGGACGGCTATATTCGGACATCGGAATGGTTCCGAGTGGTTTCGGAGAAAACTGGAGTGCCGGAGGGGTTACGAGAACCCCCCGAGGAAGTAATGGGCCTTATTGGGCCTGAGGGGAGAGAGAGGGATGCGGCCAGGAGGTGGCGCACGCCCCCCCCATGGGGAGTCCGAATTGGACAAGGAGGGGGGCGCGGCCCCCCTTTCTCTCTCCCTCTCCCTCTCTTTCCTTCCCCCCTCTCTTCCTAGTTGGACTAGGAAAGGGGAGTCCTACTCCCACTAGGAGGAGGACTCCCCCCTCCCTTTGGCGCGCCCCAATAGGGCCGTCCGGCCTCCCCCTTGATCCTTTATATAAGGGGGCAGGGGGCACCCCAAGACACACAAGTTGATCATCGTGATCGTTCCTTAGCCGTGTGCGGTGCCCCCCTCCACCATATTCTACTTCGGTCATATTGTTGCAGTGCTTAGGCGAAGCCCTGCGTCGGTAGTACATCAAGATCGTCACCACGCCGACGTGCTGACGGAACTCGTCCCCGAAGCTTTGCTGGATCGGAGCCCGGGGAACGTCATCGAGCTGTACGTGTGTTAAGAACTCGGAGGCGCCGGAGTAACGGCGCTTGGATCGGTCGGATCGGGAAGACGTACGACTACTTCCTCTACGTTGCGTCAACGCTTCCGCTTCGGTCTACGTGGGTACGTAGACAACACTCTCCCCTCTCGTTGCTATGCATCACCATGATCTTGCGTGTGCGTAGGATTTTTTTTGAAATTACTACGTTCCCCAACAGTGGCATACGAGCCTGGTTTTTATGGTTTGATGTTTTGCACGAGTAGGACACAAGTGAGTTGTGGACGATACAAGTCATACTGCCTACCAGCATGTCATACTTTGGTTCGGCGGTATTGTTGGATGAAGCGGCCCGGACCGACATTACGCGTACGCTTACGCGAGACTGGTTCTACCGCCGTGCTTTGCACACAGGTGGCTGGCGGGTGTCAGTTTCTCCAACTTTAGTTAAACCGATTATGGCTACGCCCGGTCCTTGAGAAGGTTAAAACGGAGTCTATTTGACAAACTGTCGTTGTGGTTTTGATGCGTGGGTGATATTGGTTTTTGCTTAAGCCCGTAGCAGCCACGTAAAACTTGCAACAAACAAAGTAGAGGACGTCTAACTTGTTTTTGCAGGGCATGTTGTGATGTGATATGATCAAGACATGATACTAAATTTTATTGTATGAGATGATCATGTTTTGCAACCGAGTTATCGGCAACCGGCAGGAGCCGTATGGTTGTCGCTTTATTGTATGCAATGCAATCGCCCTGTAATGCTTTACTTTATCACTAAGCGGTAGTGATAGTCGTAGAAGCATAAGATTGGCGAAACGACAACGATGCTACGATGGAGATCAAGGTGTCGCGCCGGTGACGATGGTGATCATGACGGTGCTTCGGAGATGGAGATTACAAGCACAAGATGATGATGGCCATATCATATCACTTATATTGATTGCATGTGATGTTTATCTTTTTATGCATCTTATCTTGCTTTGATTGGCGGTAGCATTATAAGATGATCTCTCACTAAAATTATCAAGAAGTGTTTGTCCCCGAGTATGCACCGTTGCCAAAGTTCGCCGTGCCCAGACACCACGTGATGATCGTGTGTGATAAGCTCTACGTCCATCTACAACGGGTGCAAGCCAGTATTGCACACGCAGAATACTCAGGTTATACTTGACGAGCCTAGCATATGCAGATATGGCCTCGGAACACGGAGACCGAAAGGTCGAGCGTGAATCATATAGTAGATATGATCAACATAATGATGTTCACCATTGAAAACTAATCCATTTCACGTGATGATCGGTTATGGTTTAGTTTGATTTGGATCACGTGATCACTTAGAAGATTAGAGGGATGTCTATCCAAGTGGGAGTTCTTAAGTAATATGATTAATTGAACTTAAATTTATCATGAACTTAGTCCCTGATAGTATCTTGCTTGTTTATGTTGATTGTAGATAGATGGCTCGTGCTGTTGTTCCGTTGAATTTTAATGCGTTCCTTGAGAAAGCAAAGTTGAAAGATGATGGTAGCAATTACACAGACTGGGTCCGTAACTTGAGGATTATCCTCGTTGCTGCACAGAAGAGTTACATCCTGGAAGCACCGCTGGGTCCCAGGCCTGCTGCTGGAGCAACGCCAAATGTTGTGAACGTCTGGCAGAGCAAAGCTGATGACTACTCGATAGTTCAGTGTGCCATGCTTTACGGCTTAGAACCGGGACTTCAACGACGTTTTGAACATCATGGAGCATACGAGATGTTCCAAGAGTTGAAGTTAATATTCCAACAGAATGCCCGGATTGAGAGATATGAAGTCTCCAATAAGTTCTATAGCTGCAAGATGGAGGAGAATAGTTCTGTCAGTGAGCATATACTCAAAATGTCTGGGTATTATAATCACTTGATTCAACTGGGGGTTAATCTTCCGGATGATTGCGTCATTGACAGAATTCTCCAATCACTTCCACCAAGCTACAAAGGCTTCGTGATGAACTATAATATGCAAGGGATGGATAAGACGATTCCCGAGCTCTTCGCAATGCTAAAGGCTGTGGAGGTAGAAATCAAGAAGGAGCATCAAGTGTTGATGGTTAACAAAACCACTAGTTTCAAGAAAAAGGGCAAAGGGAAGAATAAGGGGAACTTCAAGAAAAACAGCAAACAAGTTGCTGCTCAAGAGAAGAAACCCAAGTCTGGACCTAAGCCTGAAACTGAGTACTTCTACTGCAAGCAGACTGGTCACTGGAAGCGGAACTGCCCCAAGTATTTGGCGGACAAGAAGGATGGCAAGGTGAACAAAGGTATATGTGATATACATGTTATTGATGTGTACCTTACTAGAGCTCGCAGTAGTACCTGGGTATATGATACTGGTTCTGTTGCTAATATTTGCAACTCAAAACAAGGACTACGGATTAAGCGAACACTGGCAAAGGACGAGGTGACGATGCGCGTGGGAAACGGTTCCAAAGTCGATGTGATCGCAGTCGGCACGCTACCTCTACATCTACCTTCGGGATTAGTATTAGACCTAAATAATTGTTATTTGGTGCCAGCGTTGAGCATGAACATTATATCTGGATCTTGTTTGATGCGAGACGGTTATTCATTTAAATCAGAGAATAACGGTTGTTCTATTTATATGAGTAATATCTTTTATGGTCATGAACCCTTGAAGAGTGGTGTATTTTTGATGAATCTCGATAGTAGTGATGCACATATTCATAATGTTGAAGCCAAAAGATGCAGAGTTGATAATGATAGTGCAACTTATTTGTGGCACTGCCGTTTAGGTCATATCGGTATAAAGCGCATGAAGAAACTCCATACTGATGGACTTTTGGAACCACTTGATTATGAATCACTTGGTACTTGCGAACCGTGCCTCATGGGCAAGATGACTAAAACATCGTTCTCCGGTACTATGGAGAGAGCAAGAGATTTGTTGGAAATCATACATACAGATGTATGTGGTCCGATGAATGTTGAGGCTCATGGCGGATATCGTTATTTTCTCACCTTCACAGATGATTTAAGCAGATATGGGTATATCTACTTAATGAAACACAAGTCTGAAACATTTGAAAAGTTCAAAGAATTTCAGAGTGAAGTTGAAAATCATCGTAACAAGAAAATAAAGTTTCTACGATCTGATCGTGGAGGAGAATATTTGAGTTACGAGTTTGGTCTACATTTAAAACAATGCGGAATAGTTTCGCAACTCACGCCACCCGGAACACCACAACGCAATGGTGTGTCCGAACGTCGTAATCGCACTTTACATGATATGGTGCGATCTATGATGTCTCTTACAGATATACAGCTATCGTTTTGGGGTTATGCTCTAGAGACGGCCGCATTCACACTAAACAGGACGCCATCGAAATCCGTTGAGACGACGCCTTATGAACTATGGTTTAGCAAGAAACCAAAGTTGTCGTTTCTTAAAGTTTGGGGCTGCGATGCTTATGTGAAAAAGCTTCAACCTAATAAGCTCGAACCCAAATCGGAGAAATGTGTCTTCATAGGGTACCCAAAGGAAACTGTTGGGTACACCTTCTATCACAGATCCGAAGGCAAGACATTTGTTGCTAAAATGGATCCTTTCTAGAGAAGGAGTTTCTCTCGAAAGAAGTGAGTGGGAGGAAAGTAGAACTTGATGAGGTAACTGTACCTGCTCCCTTATTGGAAAGTAGTACATCACAGAAAATTGTTTCTGTAGCACCTACACCAATTAGTGAGGAAGTTAATGATGATGATCATGCAACTTCAGATCAAGTTACTACAGAACCTCGTAGATCAACCAGAGTAAGATCCGCGCCAGAGTGGTACGGCAATCCTGTTCTGGAAATCATGCTACTAGATCATGGTGAACCTACGAACTATGAAGAAGCGATGGTGAGCCCAGATTCCGCAAAATGGCTTGAAGCCATGAAATCTGAGATGGGATCCATGTATGAGAACAAAGTATGGACTTTGGTTGACTTGCCCGATGGTCGGCAAGCAATAGAGAATAAATGGATCTTCAAGAAGAAGACTGACGCTGATGGTAATGTTACTGTCTACAAAGCTCGACTTGTCGCAAAAGGTTTTCGACAAGTTCAAGGGATTGACTACGATGAGACCTTCTCACCCGTAGCGATGCTTAAGTCTGTCCGAATCATGTTAGCAATTGCCGCATTTTATGATTATGAAATTTGGCAAATGGATGTAAAGACTGCATTCCTGAATGGATTTCTGGAAGAAGAGTTGTATATGATGCAACCGGAAGGTTTTATCGATCCAAAGGGAGCTAACAAAGTGTGCAAGCTCCAGCGATCCATTTATGGACTGGTGCAAGC
Source organism: Aegilops umbellulata (assembly GCA_032464435.1). Classification (NCBI taxonomy): domain Eukaryota; kingdom Viridiplantae; phylum Streptophyta; class Magnoliopsida; order Poales; family Poaceae; genus Aegilops; species Aegilops umbellulata. The sequence continues at coordinate 480,474,282 of CP136056.1, forward strand.
ATCTCGGAGTTGGAATAAACACTTTGACAGTGTGATCAAAGCATTTGGGTTTGTACAGACTTTTGGAGAAGCCTGTATTTACAAGAAAGTGAGTGGGAGCTCTGTAGCATTTCTAATATTATATGTAGATGACATATTACTGATTGGAAATGATATAGAATTTCTGGATAGCATAAAAGGATACTTGAATAAAAGTTTTTCAATGAAAGACCTCGGTGAAGCTGCTTACATATTGGGCATTAAGATCTATAGAGATAGATCAAGACGCCTAATTGGACTTTCACAAAGCACATACCTTGACAAAGTTTTGAAGAAGTTCAAAATGGATCAAGCAAAGAAAGGGTTCTTGCCTGTGTTACAAGGTGTGAAGTTGAGTAAGACTCAATGCCCGACCACTGCAGAAGATAGAGAGAAAATGAAAGAAGTTCCCTATGCTTCAGCCATAGGCTCTATCATGTATGCAATGCTATGTACCAGACCCGATGTGTGCCTTGCGATAAGTTTGGCAGGGAGGTACCAAAGTAATCCAGGAGTGGATCACTGGACAGCGGTCAAGAATATCCTGAAGTACCTGAAAAGGACTAAGGAGATGTTTCCAGATAAAGAGCTCGTCGTAAACGGTTACGTTGATGCAAGCTTTGACACTGATCCGGACGATTCTAAATCGCAAACCGGATACGTATTTACATTAAACGGTGGAGCTGTAAGTTGGTGCAGTTCTAAACAAAGCGTCGTGGCGGGATCTACATGTGAAGCAGAGTACATAGCTGCTTCGGAAGCAGCGAATGAAGGAGTCTGGATGAAGGAATTCATATCCGATCTAGGTGTCATACCTAGTGCATCGGGTCCAATGAAAATCTTTTGTGACAATACTGGTGCAATTGCCTTAGCAAAGGAATCCAGATTTCACAAGAGAGCCAAGCACATCAAGAGACGCTTCAATTCCATCCGGGATTTAGTCCAGGTGGGAGACATAGAGATTTGCAAGATACATACGGATCTGAATGTTGCAGAACCGTTGACTAAGCCTCTTCCACGAGCAAAACATGATCAGCACCAAGACTCCATGGGTGTTAGAATCATTACTGTGTAATCTAGATTATTGACTCTAGTGCAAGTGGGAGACTGAAGGAAATATGCCCTAGAGGCAATAATATAGTTATTATTTATTTCCTTATATATCATGATAAATGTTTATTATTCATGCTAGAATTGTATTAACCGAAAACATAATACATGTGTGGATACATAGACAAACAGAGTGTCACTAGTATGCCTCTACTTGACTAGCTTGTTGATCAAAGATGGTTAAGTTTCCTAACCATAGACAAAGAAGTTGTCATTTGATTAAACAAGGTCACATCATTAGTTGAATGATCTGATTGACATGACCCATTCCATTAGCTTAGCACACGATCATTTAGTATGTTGCTATTGCTTTCTTCATGACTTATACATGTTCCTATGACTATGAGATTATGCAACTCCCGTTTACCGTAGGAACACTTTGTGTGCTACCAAACTTCACAACGTAACTGGGTGATTATAAAGGTGCTCTACAGGTGTGTCTGCAAGTATTTGTTGGGTTGGCGTATTTCGAGATGAGGATTTCTCACTCCGAATGTCGGAGAGGTATCTCAGGGCCTTCTCGGTAATGCACATCACATAAGCCTTGCAAGCATTGCAACCAATAAGTTAGTTGCGAGATGATGTATTACAGAACGAGTAAAGAGACTTGCCGGTAACGAGATTGAACTAGGTATTGGATACCGACGATCGAATCTCGGGCAAGTAACATACCGATGACAAAGGGAACAACGTATGTTGTTATGCGGTCTGACCGATAAAGATCTTCGTAGAATATGTAGGAGCCAATATGGGCATCCAGGTCCCGCTATTGGTTATTGACCGGAGACGTGTCTCGGTCATGTCTACATTGTTCTCGAACCGTAGGGTCCGCACGCTTAAGGTTACGATGACAGTTATTATGAGCTTATACATTTTGATGTACCGAAGTTAGTTCGGAGTCCGGGCTGTGGTCACGGACATGACGAGGAGTCTCGAAATGGTCGAGACATAAAGATTGATATATTGGAAGGCTATATTCGGACATCGGAATGGTTCCGAGTGGTTTCGGAGAAAACCGGAGTGCCGGAGGGGTTACCGGAACCCCCCGAGGAAGTAATGGGCCTTATTGGGCCCGAGGGGAGAGAGAGGGCTGCGGCCAGGAGGTGGCGCGCGCGCCCCCCCCATGGGGAGTCCGAATTGGACAAGGAGGGGGGCGTGGCCCCCCTTTCCCTTTCCCTCTCCCTCTCCCTCTCTTTCCTTCCCCCCTCTCTTCCTAGTTGGACTAGGAAAGGGGAGTCCTACTCCCACTAGGAGGAGGACTCCCCCCTTCCTTTGGCGCGCCCCAATAGGGCCGGCTGGCCTCCCCCTTGCTCCTTTATATACGGGGGCAGGGGGCACCCCAAGACACACAAGTTGATCATCGTGATCGTTCCTTAGCCGTGTGCGGTGCCCCCCTCCACCATATTCCACCTCGGTCATATTGTTGCAGTGCTTAGGCGAAGCCCTGCGTCGGTAGTACATCAAGATCGTCACCACACCGTCGTGCTGACGGAACTCGTCCCCGAAGCTTTGCTGGATCGGAGCCCGGGGAACGTCGTCGAGCTGTACGTGTGTTAAGAACTCGGAGGCGCCGGAGTAACGACGCTTGGATCGGTCGGATCGGGAAGACGTACGACTACTTCCTCTACGTTGCGTCAACGCTTCCGCTTCGGTCTACGTGGGTACGTAGACAACACTCTCCCCTATCGTTGCTATGCATCACCATGATCTTGCGTGTGCGTAGGAATTTTTTTGAAATTACTACGTTCCCCAACAGGGCGGTCGATATATATACCCCCTCTCGACTGTGATAATAACTTATACCGCGGGAGCACCCCCCGACCCTCTCGCTCGACCAAAACTCTCGAGGACACCCAAACCCTAGAAAAAACGATGTCGGTCTCCTACCCCCTCCCGTCGTGCCCCTACCCAACAAACTCTCTCGAGGCCACCCCAAACCCTTGAAGCGTTGTCGAGGCCACCCCCAACCCTAGAGAAGCAGCGTCGAGGCCACTAATTAATATATATGATTCCTTACTATGATTAGCTAGCTAGTTCTACGTTTGCCACTAATATATCCATTTGTCATGTTTGAATAATAATTGCCATGTTGTAAATATTTGTAGAAACTATGGACACCACCCGAGACGAAGCAAAAATGAAGCGATGTTGAGGGACATAATCGTAGAAGGAAGTGATGCCGCCTCGTTGTATCTCAACGACACCGATGGTACTCTGGAAGAAGAAGCTGGCTCTGGTGACCTAATGCCGGTGCAAGAATAAGAACGTGAGGACGGCTCCGGTGACCCAATGCTGGTGCAAGAAGGAGACCGTGATGACGGCTCCGGTGACCGAACCGAGTCCGGCGAGGTATATATATTAGTTAAGCCTGTGCTGACTAGCTAATTTATGCATTCATTGTTTTGGTATGTACACATATTAATTAAGTCTTTGCTCTTTTTTCTAGCCCTCCGGATCGAGCACAACTGAGGTAAAGATACGAGGCCCGAAGAAAAAGTTGAGCTCGGATGAAAGGTTTGAGATCATAGCAATCGTGCCCGACAGCCAACCTATTTTGAACCCAACCGAACAAAGAAGGCATTTGTTGCTCAGTGCGGGGTTCTGGTTAGGGACAAGATCCCGATCAGCATCCACCAATGGTTCAAGCCGGCTAAAGAAGACCCTGAGGTGTCTTACGTCAATGATATGCAGAAAAATGATCTTTGGACTGAGCTGAAGACAAATTTCACCCTACCGCCAGAGATGATCCGGAGAAGCCAGTTGAGCAATTAATCAAGTCTTTTGCTCTTAAGAAGATGGCAGACCTATTCAGGAGGTGGAAGAATGACCTGAATAGGTTTGTCGAGAAAAAAGAGACACCAAAATTCAAGGGCATATATGAGAAGATCAGAGATGACTGGCCTGCATTTGTGGCCTACAAGACATCGGAAAAGAGTAAGCAGATGTCGGCGACAAACAAGAAAAATGCTGCGAAGAAGAAGCTTCACCATCGCACGGGGTCAGGTGGCTACCTCGTAGCCCGGCCTAAGTGGGCCAAGGCTGAGAATGATCTTCTTGCAAAAGGGATCGAACCAGAAACAATGAGCTGGCCAGACCGTTGCCGGACTTGGTTCTTCGGGGCTGGCGGAACCTTGGACCCTGTAACAGGGAAGTGCATTTGGACGGATGAGCAACTTGACATACCCTTGAAGAAGCTTCCGTACTATATCGCTGCAGCGCAGAAAGGGACGTTCCTTCCAGATAGAGAGAACGACGAGCTCACAAAGGCCCTCGGAAATCCTGAGCACCCTGGACGGACACGAGGCACGCCAGGCTCCATTCCGTGGAAGGCTGGGTTTCCGGACGCAGGCGGTTACAAAAGCCAGGAGAGGAGGAAGAAAGTGCAGCAGTCTGAACTGCAGGCGCTTAAAGAAAGGGTACTCGGGATAGAGGAACGAGAAGCAAATCGCAGCAAACGAACTACCGAAGCTTCCCATGAAGCTACCCCGCCATCTCAGCGGAGAAGCAGCGTGGCTTCCACCGAGCTGCTTCAGCCGGAGCTTGTCTTGACGGCTCCTGCCAGCTATCCCGTGGATGCTATCACGGAGGCTCAAATTTGCCACCTTTTCCTAATGGGTGAATATGAAGGTCAAGGCGGCTGTTGGCTCTGTTTTTCCTAATGAACCCGACGCAACTTTTCACTGCCAGCCGATTCCAGAAGGATATGTTAAGGTGATGGTGGATGAAATAACGGAGGGATTTGAGGACCTCCCGCTTGACCACCCTACCGGAGAAGGGGAGACTCGACTGGGTTCTGCTCTGAAGACTCCATGCCTATGGCGGAAATAGCTCATCAAGCTTCCAAACTGGACGCCTCCGCCTCCTCCTCCTCCTCCGGCGAGTCAGGGCACTCCGCCTCCTCCACCGCCTCCTCCTCCGGCGAGTGACGATCAGGGCCCTCGGCCGGCTCCTTCTCCGGCGCGTGGCGGCACTCCGCCTCCTTCTTCGCCTGCGCCGGCGCGCCCGAGCAGCCAGCCTACTCCTTCTCCGCCTCGTCAGCAAGGGTGGAAGAGACCCGCAGCCGCTTCGGCAGCTGCTTCGGCGCGTCGTAGTCCTTCTCCTCCGCCTCGTAAGCAAGTCAAGAAGACTGCCGCTCCGTCTGCTCTGCCGGCGTCTAGCAGTACAGCCAGAGGCGGGAGAAAATACAAATTCGGTCCTTCTCTGAAGACTCCAGAGAAGTTACCATACGAGATGAGTCCGGAGGAGAACGCGAGGATCGCGCGAAACGAGAAGGATGACTTGTTTCAAGGGTTGAAAGCCCAGAGACATCCACCTCCGAAGGAGAAGGTAGATTCGGTGAAAGTGAAGCGCACTCTGGCTGCCCTGGCAAAACCACCCAAGTCTCCGCCGAAAGGCAACTATGAGCGCATTATTGCAAAGACATGGGCCGAAGCGTCGCGGTCGGGGAGTACAGTCAGTGATCAAAGGCTGAAAGAACGACGAGTAGCTGGGAAACAAATTGCCCAGCTCGGCGAACAAGCAAAGCAATCGTGCCCCCCGCTCAAGGTGCCTAGCGTCGATCCGAGGATGGCGCCCGGTTATACCAATCTTGACGATTACCTGCCCGACGATGTAGATTATGATTTCCTGGACGTGCAGATACACAGATACGAGTACGGGAAGCCTCTCGTCAAAGATGAAAGATCTCTAACAACAATGATGCGAAGATTGCATGATTGGTACATGAAAACCTGCAGAGAGTCTGGGGGGAGGAATACTTTGTATATGAGAGTTAAACCGGAGCATGACCTCGTTGAAATTGAACTGTTGCATGTTCCATTTGAGGAGTTCTATCAGTTTTTCAATCAATTGGCCCTCGATAAAGCAACGGTCACCTGCTACTGTCTATAAGTACTACTACTTCTGTCATTAAGTCTCTCTATATAGCTCAGCTCTTTCATTGCATGTATTTATAATTATCCTCACTATATTATGCAGATTGAAGATCGCCGAATTGAAGAAAAGACAAATCGGTGATATTGGGTTCATTAACACAAATCTCATAGATGCAGTTCAGGTTAAAGATCATGCCACAAAAGCCGAGGCCAACTTGCTACGATCATTCAAAATAAATGAACACAAAGATATAATACTCTTTCCTTACAACTTCAAGTGAGTGTTGTCTTGTGCATATTCGGTTTCCCTTATATATTAGTCCAGGTTATAGTAATGTAATTGATGAGTTATGCATGCGTGCGCAGTTTCCACTATATTCTCCTGGAGATTAGGCTTGAGAAGGGAGTAGTAACTGTCTTGGACTCGAGACGAAAAGATCCCTAGGAGTATGCGGACATGACTGAAATCCTCAAGAAGTAAGTTTAATCGGTCATTATCCACCATATCAGCAAATTTGTTCATTTCCTGATATCAAGTAATTGTTTTCTTTTGTCTGGCAGTGTTTGGAGAAAATTTAGCACAAAATCCCCGGGACTCCCGAAGGAGCTGGAATTTAGATACCCGAAAGTAAGTACTATAGTACCATGTTTCGCGCGTCTCCTAGCTATTGATTCAAGTGCTAGTTTCATCAATACCATTTGGCATTCTTGTTTATCTGTTTGATTGACCTCTATTTCCTGTAAAGTGGTTGTGGCAGGAACAAGGGAATGATTTCTGTGGATACTACGTCTGCGAGTCCATCCGCCACACGACCTGTGAGCGGGGCGGGTATTCTGAGAAACAATATGAAGTGCGTAAGAAATAATATTCACAATTTTTGTTTGTTACCAACATTTGTGTTGAGTTTCATTCATTCATATATATATATATATATATATATATATATATATATATATATATATATATAGGGAAAATGCATCCTACTACCGGGTGTAGCTACACCCATTTCTTATATACTACCATGTGGTAGTATATACTCTACTTTATTATTTTTAATATGTTCATATATTATATTTAAGATACTCCAGAGTGAGTTATAAGAAAAAATCGCAAGTGAGCTCATGATTTTATTGTATTTGTGAAATACGTACATATTTGTACGTGAAATAGAGTATGCACAAAATATGATACATACTACCAAAAAAATAGTATATATACTACCTAAACATTATTATATACTACATACTACGCGTACATACTCTCCGATATGATAGATACTACCTAGAACGCATGAAACAAAAGTGGGAGTAACTACACCCGGTAGTAGGAAAAATTTGTCCTATATATATATATATATATATATATATATATATATATATATATATATATATATATATATATATATATATATGTATTGACCCCCTTCTTCAAATTAGATGTTTCGGCAGCGGGATGAACTCCTAGAACCAGATCGCATGCGAGCAATTCAAGAGGAATTGGCGGCATTCTTTCTTGACCACGTGATCGGTGAAGACGGAGAATACTATGTGGACCATGCGTCCATAATTTAAGAGATTATATTTGTAAAAGATAATTATTGTATATATGTAGCCGGTAGTGTCGGACGATAGATATACGAGAATTTGTTGTTCGACCAATCTCTCGGAGAAGGAGAGGTGGTCGATATCACTTCTCTCTGTATGCATATATGTTCATGACGATCTTCTGTTTCCTTCATTTGCTTACTAGCTAGTTAGCGTGCCTAGTCCTCTCTATACGTATGTATAGTACGTAGCGTCGACCAAGCACGGACATAAGAGAGGACATTTCTCTCTATTAATTAGCTATCTAACACAATATATGAAATACCTAAATTAACCCCCCCAAAACCCCCAACCCCCCCCCCCTTTCAAAAAAACCAAAAACCCCAGCCACAGAAATGCTGACGCGTGGAGGTCTATTGGTCCCGGTTGGTGCCACCAACCGGGACCAAAGGCCCTCCTGCCTGGGCTCGGCGCGCAGGCCACGTGGAGGCCCATCTGTCCCGGTTCTGGTTTGAACCGGGACTAAAGGGTGAGGGTATTAGTAACGACCCTTTTGTCCCGGTTCGGGAACCGGGACTAAAGGCCCTTATGAACCGGGACAAAAGGCCGGTTTTCTACTAGTGCCATGTGCCTGGGCAACAACATTTTGCTACTCCCTTCATCTTATATTAATTGTCGCTCAAACAGATGTATCTAAAACGGAAGGAGTAGTAACTAATCGTTGTGAATGGTAGGCTGGTAACACACAAAAGGATGTTCTTTAATGACATAGTGAGTTTAACATACATTGTTGCCTTGAAGCGGGAAGACAGTTTTTCAGCCTCATCAAATATCATCTCCCTTGACGAGCAATATGGCCAAGGTACCTGATCATCATGCCTTCTTGGTGAGCGACATGACAAGCTGAGCCCGTGGGTATCTGGCAACCTCGTCCTGTAGACTTCCCTCCACGCTCCAGCGCCGCTCCGCGGTCCTCACAAATTCATCCATCACATCTCCGAAATGACGCGCAACTATAGGCTCAAACGCGGCTCTCATCTGGTTCGCGTACCAGTTTGCAGTGATGAGTCTGGCATCCCGACCGCGTGTGAAGTCGTGCGCCCGCATCTCAGTGATCGAAAAGGAGCCCTCTGCTTGGATGATCTCCCGGAGCTCTTCATCCGAAGGTCCATACACTGGCACGTAGAACGAATCATACTTCGCTTTGTCAATCACTCCCTATCAATCATGGCACGAGACCGAGAGTGCAAATAGGCGCTTTCAGTAGGAATCGAGATAATGACCCTAGGAAAAATAGTAAAGAAATGTACCTCCGAGGCCATGACACTTAGAATTTGAGCAAAGATTTCCCACACATGAGAGAGTTTCGAAGCGCGGTCATCAGAACGCCTCCCTGTAAGGGAAACAACCATCCGGCCTCCTGGGACTAGTTCTTTGGCTCTCAGCTCCAAGAAAAGCGTGAAATCTTTCCAGAATTGTTGTGCATAAGCCTCAAGGACCATAGGGAGCCTTTCACTCCTAGCATGCTCATCAACGTCATAAGCCGGACTCCAGTTCCTCGTTAGATCTTCAGAAACCTGTAAGGGATAAGATTTTGCTTACAGAATCAAAAGCTAATGGAAATGGATCGATCCATCGAGCAGTATCAAACCCGCACCTTTGAGAGCCAATTCAGGCTGTTGGACGAGCAGAAAAGATGCATGGAGCCACTAGTGAAGAGCCTCTCATAAAACGACCCCGGCGTGATCCCAACAGTCACAACAGCAGGCTTGTTGCTTTGATGGAGCATGACCAGGCTCTTCACCACCGTGTTGAAGTCGTTGTCAGGCAGGTCGTTGAGGAGCACACTCACTTCCGGTGGTGGCTGCTGCAACTGAAGGCAGTGGCTATGGATGGCCTCGACGGCAATCGATGCCAGTGCTAGCGCGTTTGGTCCAGAGGAGCAGCCCAAGTCCGCGATCAGCATTTTTTCGGGGAACGAGGTGTTAGTGCTGCTGCATAACTCAACGATGGCCGCTTCTATCAGGGGCTTCAGCCTGTTCTGCAGAGCATTCTGCAATAGAGTTTTAACTCTTCAGAAAATCTTGTCTAATCTTTTAGCTAAATGGTGTGCTTCTTAACTTCACTAAAAATTCTTTTCAATCTCAGCAATGAAAGCATATATTGAGAAGGCAAGAGTAAAAGAACAGGTTAGCATAGATCGATGAATTAATCGAGATAAGAGAAGGTACCTGAATACCGGAGTTGCGAGCATAGCTTGTTTCCCCTTGTCCTTGATTCATATACACCATCTGCTTGGAGGCCATGACTTTGCTTGGGACAAAGCTAGGCTAGAGTCCTTAATCTGCAAGAACCAGATTGGGAAGGCAATGGGTTCAATCAACACTTAAACCACTTGTGTTGAAAGGTTGGATTTTTAAAAGCTCAAAAGGATGATGGAAAGACATGAACGGGATCAAATTCTGATCAGCATATAATACAAACAGCCTGTCACTAGCAGAGGCGACATTTTTTTTAATTAGCAGGCTTGCTATTTGTATCTGGTTAAATTATCAAAATGGAATCCAATGAAATAGACATTCTAGAGCAGCACCGATGCTACATTTGTTGGGTAGTAAGTAGTAATACGTAGAGTTCTTTATTTACACCCACCGTTCACTTAGTTTTTGTTTAGTGCTTATGCAGAAATACCTTCTGGAATTGCGATTGTTCACAAGCAACTACAGAACTATTACATATACATCAAGCAGCCAAATAAATTGGTGACCAGGCATATGAATGAATTAATGCACTGGAGAAATAATCCAAACCGTTTCAGGCAAGAGTTGTGTTAGCATTTTGTTTCAACGTGTCCTTGAATATTCAAGAACCTTGATTCATATCCACCACCTATTTGGAGACAGAGGCTTTGCCTGGACCTTGATTCATATCCTCCAGATTTTATACCCGCAGGAACCAGATTAGCAAGGCAATGCTGAAAACGTGCTAGTAGTGGGAAAGACCTACCGGGGCTACCCAGACATAAATCGAAAGGCATTTAGCACGTTTAGTCCGCTGTGGCATTTCGTACGTTGTACTGTTGCATGCAGTGTTTCTTCGTGGCAAGTGACAAACGCGTGCAACCAACCAATGCATCTTCCCGGTTCTTGGTGCATCGAAAAAACTAGAAACGGTGAGGGAAAAAAACCGAGAAAGAAACTAAACAGAAAAAAAAAGTTTCTGTTGTCGCTGTTGAAACGTTTCGACTTATGGCGCCCGTTTTACTTTTGCGGGAGAAAATTGTGCAGTTGAACATGGTGAATCTGAAGTTGCAAGCGAACATTGCGCCCTTGCGGTGATGAGAGCGTTGTCCCGACCCCGTGTAAAGTCGTGCACCCGCATCTCGGTGATCGAAAAGGAGCTCTCCGCTTGGATGATCTCCCACAGCTCTTCATCCAAAGGTCCATACACCGGCACGTAGAACGAACGCTTTGTCAATCATGCCCTGTCAATCATGGGATGGCATGAGACCGAGAGAGCAAATAGGCGCGTTCAGTAGGGACCGAGATAATGACTGTAGGAAAAACAGTAAAGAAATGTAACTCCGAGGCCATGACACTTAGAATTTGAGCAAAGATTTCCCACACGTGAGAGAATTTTGAAGCGCGGTCATCATAACGCCTCCCTGTAAAGGGAAACAACCATCCGGCCTCCTGGGACTAGTTCTTTGGCTCTCAGCTCCAAGAAAAGCATGAAATATTTCCTGAATTGTTGTGCATAAGCCTCAAGGACCATCGGGAGCCTATATATCACTCCTAGGTCCTAGCTAGCATGCTCATCAACGTCGTAAGCCGGAATCCAGTTCCCCAGTAGATCTTCTGGAGCCTGTAAGGGATAAGATTTTGATTGCAGAAACAACGAGTTAACGGAAATGGATCGATCCATCAAGCAGCATCAAACTCGCACCTTTGAGGGCCAATTCAGGCTGTTGGACGAGCAGAAAAGTTGCAAGGAGCCAATAGTGAAGAGCCTCTCATAAAACGACCCCGGCGTGATCCTAGAAGTCACAACGGTGGGCTTGTTGCTTTCACGGAGTGTGACCAGACTCTTCACCACCGTGTTGAAGTCGTTGTCAGGCAGGTCGTTGAGGAGCACGCACACTTCCGGTGGTGGTTGCTGTAACTGAAGGCAGTGGCTGTGGATGGCCTGGACGGCAATCGAAACCAGTGCTAGCGCGTTTGGTCCAGAGGAGCAGCCCAAGTCCGCAATCGGCATTTTTTCGGTGTTAGTGCTGCTGCATAATGCAACGATGGCTGCTTCTATCAGGGGCTTCATCCAGTTCTGCAGAGCGTTCTGCGGTAGAGTTCCAACTCTTTAGCAAATCTTGTCTAATCTTTTAGCTAAATGGTATGCTTCTTAACTTGCATGCAGGACCAATAATTCTATTCAGTCTCAGCAATGAAAAGCTATATTATGAATAGTATTGAGAAAGCAAGTGTCAAACAACAGGTTAGCCTATATTATTGTCCTTGATTCATATGCACCATCTGCTTGGAGGCCATGGCTTTGGTTGGAGAAAGCAGGGGTAGAGTCCTTAATCTGCAAGAACCAGATTAGTAAAGCAATGGGTTCAATCAACACTTGAACCGCCTGAGTTGAAAGGTTGGATTTTCAAAAGCTTAAAAGGTTCATGGGAAGACATGCATGGTTGGTCAAATTCTGATCAGCATATAATACAAGCAGCCTGTCACTAGCAGAGGCAAGAGTTTTTAATTAGCAGACTTGTTATTTTTATCTGGTTAAATTGTCCAACATGGAATCCAATGAAATAGACATTCTAGAGCAGCACCGATGCAGCATTTTGTTGTGTACATAGTGGTAATATGTAGTGTTACACCGACTGCAGACTTAGTTTTTCTTTAGTGCGTTGTGCCTTATGGAGACTTATGGAGAAATAATTTCTGGAATTGTGATTGTTCACACGCAACTGCAGAACTAATACATATACGTCAAGCAGTCAAATAATTGATGACCAAGCATATGAATGTACTAATGCACTACTTGAGAAATAATCCAGACCTGGAAACCGGAGTTGTGAGCATATTGCTTCGACGTCCTTGAATATTCAAGGACCTTGATTCATATCCACCATCTGTTTGGAGACAGAGGCTTCGCTTGGAGCGGGTCTAAACTCCGTACCCTGAACCTGCAGAAATCAGATTAGGTAGACAATGCTGACGCCGTACACGATGCTCAACGCTCTCTTTTCTATGTTCAACTGCTTGGGTTGTATTGTATTTTCCATGTTGGTCAGATCAGGATATAATACTAACAACCTGTCACTAGCAAAGGTAATTATTTATTTTAGACTGGCAGACTTATTATTTTCATCTGTTTAAATTGTTTAGCATGTGATCCAATGACAAAAAAAAAACAAGCATTTCAGATATTTAAAAAAAAATGAGATCAATGCTGACGCCGTACACGATGCTCAACGCTTCTCTTTTCTATGTTCACCTGCTTGGGTTGTATTGTATTTTCCATATTGGTCAGATCAGGATATAATACTAACAACCAGTCACTAGCGAAGGTAATTATTTATTTTAGACTGGCAGACTTATTATTTTCATCTGTTTAAATTGTTTAGCATGTGATCCAATGACAAAAAAAACAAGCATTTCAGATATTTAAATCTCATGAATACTTTTACAACACAACACAACATGTAGTTTACACAATTTAGTATCCATACATTGTTGCCTTAAAGAAAGCTGCATTTCAATCTCATTGGTTGTGATGTGCCTGAACATCATGCCTTTGCGAGGGATATGGCCAACATAGCATAAGGGCCTAGCAACTTGCCCCCTGGGCTCCAGTGCCGCTCTGCGGTGCTCACGAATTCATCCATGATGCCTCCAAAATGTTGGACTAATATCAGCTCACATAAAGCTCTCAAAAGATTGATGAACTTGCTTGGGGTGCTGAGAGCATTGTTCATATCAGCTACAGGATCATGCACCCGCATCTCCCTGATCGAAAAAGAGCCCTCTTCTTGGATGATCTCTCTCACCTCTTCGCTGGAAGGTTCATACACTGGCACATAGAAAGAATCAAACTTTTCTTTGTTGATCACACCCTGATAATAATACCATAAAAACAGGAGGTCAAAAGCTTGTGTTTGATTGCAAAGGATGAACTGCTATATTATAATATGTTAAGGAATGTACCTCTGAGACCATGGCACTTAGAATCTGAGATATAGTTCTTGAAAGGTAAGAGAATTTGGTGGCGATTACATCAGAACGCCTCCCTACCAGGGAAACAACCATTCGGCCTTTTGGGACCAATTCTTTGGCTCTCAGCTCCAGGAAAAGTGTGAAATCTTTCCTAAACTGTTTTGCATAAGCCTCAAGCACTATACGTTGCCTTTGACGCCTAGCATCCTCGTTCAGGTCGTATGCTGGGATGAGATTCCTGAATAGATCTTCAGGAGCCTGCGGAGATAATTTTTTGCTTACAAAGTCAACTAGTAATGCAATGGATTGAACGATCAAGCAGTATCAGACTCAAACCTTTGAGAGCCAGTGCAAACTGTTCGAAGAGCAGACAAGATGCAAAGACCCACTAGTAAAGAGGCGCTCGTAAAACGATCCCGGTGTGATACCAGTCACAATGACATGGCCGTTGCTTTGACGGAGCATCACTAGGCTCTTGATCACCGTGTTGAAGTCGTTGTTAGGGAGATCGTTGAGGAGCAAACACACTTCCGGTGGTGGTCGTTGGACATGAAGACAATGATCTTGGACCGCCTTGACGGCAATTGATACAAGTGTGAGCGCGTTTGGGCCAGTGGAGCAGCCCATGTCCGTGATCACCATCTTACCGGGCACCAAGGTGCTAGTGCTAGTGCATAATTCGACGATGGCCGCTTCAATTAGGGGTTTCATCCTCTTCTGCTCAGATATCTGCGGTTTACTTGCACTTGTTAAGATATAGTCTAATATTTTAGCTAAAAAACACCTATAATATATATAATCTGAATAAGTTGTTGATGATATAGTTTTGAGAAGCTAGTTGTCAACGCCAGGCCATAGAAGCATAACTTGCAAGACAATCGAGATATGAGAAGAAAGTACCTGAATACCAGAGTTGTGAGCATAGCTTGTTTCCCCTTGTCCTTGATTCATATGCACCATCTGCTTGGAGGCCATGACCTTGCTTGGAGCAAAGCTAGGCTAGAGTCCTTAATCTGCAAGAACCAGATTAGGAAGGCAATGGGTTCAATAAACACTTAAACCACTTGAGTTGAAAGGTTGGACTTTCAAAAGCTTAAAAGGTTGATGGAAAGACATGAATGGTTGGTGAAATTGTGATCAGCATATAATACGGCCTGTCACTAGCTGAGGAGGTATTTTATAAATGAGTAGGCCTGTTATTTTTATCTGGTTAAATTGTCCATGATGGAATCCAACGAAGCAGACATCCCAGAGCAGCACATATCCAACATTTTGTCGTGTAGTAGTAATATGTATGGTTCTTTATTTACATCCAATGTGCACTTAGTTTTTCTTTAGTGCCTATGCAGAAATACTTTCTGGAATTGCGATTGTTCACAAGCAACTGCAGAACTAATGCTACGTCAAGCGGCCAAATAAGCATATGAAAGAATTGATGCACTGGAGAAATAATCCGGACCATTTTACCCCTAGTTAGTCAAGAGAAGAAAAGAAGATACCTGAAAACCGGAGTTGTGAGCATATTGTTTCGGTGTCCTTGAATATTCAAGGACCTTTGATTCATATCCACCATCTGTTTGGAGACAGAGGCTTTGCTTGGGTCTAAACTCCATGCCTTGAATCTGCAGAAATCAGATTAGGTCCACAATGCTGACACCATACTTTTTTTTAGCAAAGTTGACACCATACCTGAGGCTCACTGCTTCTCTTTTCTATGCTCGCCTGCTTATTGGGGATTATGATATAATGCTAACAGCTGTCACTAGAGGAGGCAGACTTACGATTTTCATCTGTTTTAATTGTTCAGCATGTGATCCAATGAAGAAAAACAAGCATTTCAGATATTTCAGAGCAGTACAAATGCAAACCTTCCTTTTGGAGATAAATTTATTTATGTGCATGATTGTGCATTTGAGTTTTTTTTGTGCTTTATGCTCCAATACAATGCACTTCCCAGTGGACACAAGCAAGTGCAGAAGAAATGCATGTACATCGAGAAGCCGTATAATAAACTAGCACGCATACGGTCTTCAATCGATGATGCATCGAAAGGAAAATAAAATGGAAAAATATCCGAGAATATATAGTAGCAGTTCTGTTTACATTCTTACAAAATTACCATGGAACAGAAGGATATATAATGTACCTCTGCAGAACTTCAGTATCACTCAATTGCAATGTGAGACATATACTTTGCTGAGACAATGGAAGGTATATGAATGCAATTTCAGCAAATATTTGCCTTTTTCGTCTATCATAAATCCGATTAAGTTTGATGTTGAATTTTACAGACATGTCATGAATTGGTGAGAGATACAAGCTAGCAGCAGTAACACGCCAGTTGTCATGTCCTTGCTGAGCAATACAACCAGCATAACTCTTGGGTTTTTGGTATGCTTGATCTGTGAGCCGCGAAGCAGGCTCAAGTGCTTCTCGCCGGTCCTCACAAATTCATCCATGACCTATCCAGACAGTCCAAAATGCTGGACTATTATTGGCTCAAACGCAGCTCTCAGACTATTCACCATCCTGTTTGGTGTGAGGAGCACGCTGTCCATGCCGCTTGTTGGGTCGTGCACCCGCATCTTTGTGATTGAGAAGGAGCCCTCTTCTTGGACGATCTCTCTCAGCTCTTCATCGGAAGGTCCATACACCGGTATGCACAAAGAATCAAGCTTTGCTTTGTCAATCACACCCTGTTAGTTATCCAAACAGAACCTCGGGATGTCAAATACTCACATTAGCAAATGACAACATGGTTAAAAAGTAAAGCCTGTATTCACCTCTCAGGCCATGGTGCCTAAAATCTGAGCTGCGGTTCCCCAGATGACAGAGACCTCGGTGACAGGCTCATCAGAACTCCTCCCTGGGAGGGAAACGACAATCCGGCCTTCCGGGACCAATTCTTGGGCTCTCAGCTGCAGGAAAAGTGTGAAATCTTTCCTGAATTGTCGTGCAGAAGCTCCGACAACCACTTGGAGTCTTTCATACCTGACATTCTCATCGAAGTCATACGCCGGGGTTTGGTCTATCCTTAAATCTTCAGGAGCCTGTACCCCTGAAAGAACAGATAGTGAAGGGACGAATGCTACTGGAGTTTGTCAAATCCATACCTTTGAGAGCCAATGAAGGCTGCTGGATGAACAGAAAAGATGCACGGAGCCACTAGGGAAGAGCCTCTCATAGAACGACCCTGGTACAACACCAGTTACAACATCAGGCTCGCCAATTGCCGGAACACGGCCAGGCTTTTCACCACCGTGCTTATCAAAATCATAGAGCAGCTAATAGAACTGTTGAATGAAAGATTAGGTCAAATTCAAATCAGGATATAATACATTAACAACCTATCACTGGAAGTTCAACTTTTCTTTTTCTATGCTCAACATGGATGACTGTTTTGGCTGCTTATTGGGGGCAGTAGTATCTGTCTGGGCCAGCAAGTAGAAAGGCTAAAAGGGTGAAATTCAGATAAGAATAACAAGCTGTCACTAGTACAGAAGACATTTGTTTAGACCAGCAGAATCGTTATTTGACATCGTAATTTCTAGTACAGTATTAGCATTAACAAAAGCACCATGAGCTTTACTGAGTAAGAACAATAAACTGGAGTGCTCACATATTGTCCTATCTCAAGCAGTTTGGTAAACTGCCTCTGATGAACTGACCTATCACTGAACCCATGGTCTGGCGGTTGGGTAAACCGCCACTAATGGTTTTTCTGAGCTGCTAGAGATGGCATGTTCTACACTAGTGAGGAGCCCTATTGTGTTTTTCAAATTACCATGTCAACAGAAGGGGATTTCCTATACCACAGGAGAACTACAATATCAAACTCAACCACATTATCAGATAAGGGAGAAATACAAACACTTGGCAATGATAATGAAAACTCTCCCTCCTTCCATATATATAGGGCCTAATACATTTTTCGAGGTTGCCTTTGACTATTTGATAAGATTAATAATATATGAGATGTATAATGTGAAAATTATATCATTAGAAGCTCCTTTCACTTACGAATTTGATGGTGTGCTTTCTGCAACTTGCATGCCATATATTATTGCTCTAACATGTGGTCAAAGTTAGCCTCGAAAAACGTATTAGGCCCTATATACATGGAAGGAGGGAGTATTACTTCAGCAGGTATTTAGTTTTTCGTCTCCCGTAAATATGATTGAATTTGATATTCAATTTTACAAACATGCCATGCCATGTTGAGAGATAGAAAGCTAAGAAGTCACACAATGCCTTGGTAGGCGATACAGCGACCATCACTCTCGGGTTTTTGGCACACAGCTTGCAAGCTGCGCTGGAGGCTCCAGTGCTTCTCTTCAGCCCTTACGAATTCACCCATGACCATGTTCCGTAGAAAAAAGGGTTCCCTAAAAAATGTGCATACGCTATACATCACAATGTTTAATACTTCAAAGCACACCATGGGTGTAGTTTACATAATCAAATGGACACACATTTGGCCTCAAAGAAAGCATCAGTTTCACTATCATCAAATGTGATGTACCTTTAGGTACCTGATAATCATGCCTTTGCGAGGGATATGACCAGCATAGCATAAGGGCACTTGGCGCGCTCCTCTTGCAAGCTTCCCTCTAGGATATACTGCTGCTCCACGGTCCTCACGAATTCATCCATGACATATCCAAAATGTTGGACTATTACCGGCTCAAACAAAGATCTCAAAAATCCCGCGAATATGCCTGGGGTGCTGAGAGTCTTGTTTATATCGGTTCTAGGGTCATGCTCCCGCATCTCCCTGATTGAAAAGGAGCCCTCTTCTTGGATTATCTCTCTCAGCTCTTCGAGCCAAGGTTCATGCATTAGCCCATAAAAAGAATCAAACTTTTCTTTGTCAATCACACCCTGTTAATATAACCATAAGATCAGGAGGTCAAATATAGTGCTCGTACCTTCGATCACGAAAAATGCATGCTAGAAAAGAAAGAAAAGAAATGACCTCTGAGACCATGACACATAGAATCTGAGCTACAATTTCTGGAAGGAAAGGGAATTTGGTGACAATTATATCAGAACGCCTCCCTAGCAGCGAAATAATCATTCGGCCTCCTGAGACCAACTCTTTAGCTCTCAGCTCCAGAAAAAGTGTGAAATCTTTCCTGTATTGTTTTGCATAAGCCTCAAGCACTATAGGAAGTCTTTCATGCCTAGAATGCTCGTCAATGTCATATGCTGGGATGAGATTCCTTTTTAGATCTTCTGGAGCCTGTAAAGATAAGGTTTTGCTTACAGGGTCAATGAGTAATGCAACAGGATCGATCCATCAAAGTAGCATCAGACTCGCACCTTTGAGAGCCAATGTAAGCTATTGGACGAGCAAACAAGATGCACAGATTCACTAGTGAAGAGCCGCTCGTAAAACGACCCTGGTGTGATACCGGTCACAACAACAGGATCGTTGCTTTGACGTAGCGTGACTAGGCTCTTAAGTCGTTCTCAGGAAGATCGTTGAGGAGCACAGACACTTCTGGTGATGGTTGCTGGAACTGAAGACAGTGAGCGTGGATCGCCTTGACAGCAATCGATACCAGTGCAAGCGCATTTGGACCAGTGGAGCAGCCCAAGTCCGTGATCACGATCTTCCTGGGCTCCAAGGTGCCGGCGTTGCTGCATAATTCAACGATAACCCCTTCAATCAGGGATTTCATCTTGTTCTGCTCAGCGTTCTGCAGTTGACATGTACTTATTCAGAAAATCCAAATCTATTTCTTGTTCTTATTTTGCATAATCCGGTTAGTTTAAATGCCAGTAGTCACTACAACATGGTTGTTGAAAGAAGGCGTTTTCGCCAGGACATTTTTCTAAACGCCTCAAAATCATGTTTAAGGAGGCGTTTCGGGGGAATCGCCTTAAATCATCTCTATCTTTGGACGTGTTTTTCAAAAAAGCCTGAAACTGGAAGAGATTTTGAGGCGATTCTCATAAACACCTCTTAATCGGTTGTGGCGTTTCTCAGAAATCGCTTCCAATCGTGGCGCTGTGCTCAGAGGAGCGGATGGCGCGTCAGGATGGTCGGTCTGCAAGCTAGCCGTATTTGCGACTGGTGCAATGGACAGGCGGCCGAGCCTGTGACGCGGTTTTCAGTCAGCTTTGCATGAGACTCTTGCTTCCGGCCTACTAGGTGTCGCTGTTTAATCCCCCCAAAGTTGGGGGAAGAGGCCGAACACGCAACCAGGCTGTTCTTGCCTTCGTGTTGTGCGAATAGGACGCTATACAGATCGTGGGGCGTGCCTATGTATATCTGTATTTAGCTACTTATATACTCACGTGGTTGTTAGCGTGCTACAATGGCTTGCAGCCGTCCCTGTGTTCGAGTCTTGTGACATTCTGTCTTTTAGTCCCATACTGCTTAGCCAACAAAAGTTCGACATACTTAAAAGGAGGAAACGTGGTTACTGATTCAGAAATCATGACTAGTACTAGCTAATGGGTTTGATGCTTAGGTTAACTAATAATTAGGCTATGTATATGTAAAACATGGACGGTGCTTTTTGTGTCTTTTGGAGGCGATTTAGATCACCTTGTAATATCAACCGTGTTGTAGTGAATATATATAAGATACATAATTATGAACAAATTCTTGGCGAGACAATCTTCGGAAGCCAAGTTTCAGGAGACCGTAGAAACAACACTACCGAATTAATCAGTAGAGGATAAAATACCTGAATACTAGAGTTGTTAGCATAGCTAGTTTCCCCTTGTCCTTGATTCATATTCGGCGCCGTCGGTTTGGAGGCCATGGCTTTCCGTGCAGCAGGCAGACCTTGAACCTGAGAAAACAAGGTTAGGAATGAGATGGTGATGATACCCTTCAGCTCTACCTTTTATACGCTGTTCGGGCTGCTTATTGGGTGGACCGATAGGGGCTGCTAACAGGAAGATTGAATGAAAGAGTCGGTCAAATTAACATCAAGATAACAAATTAACAACCTGCCACTACTGGAGTTTGTTTTAGATCAGCAGATTTGACATTTTGAGGCCATGCCTTTGCTTGCAGAGTGGAAGTTCAATCCTTCTTTTTATATGCTCAACTGGGGATGACTCTTCTGGCTGCATATTGGGGGCGATTATTAAGGTAGACGCGTTCATCAATTGTTATCTGACACTACAATTGGGGGCAGTTATATGGTTGAAAGGTTGAAGGGTCAAATTCAGATAAGAATAACGACCTGTCACCGCCAGTTATGATACTCTTAACCGGCGTGTACAGAGACACCGAAGGAGGAGGGTAGGCGGCATTTCGTCGAACTGATGGCGGGCGGTGGAGCGGAGAGCGAGCGAGCCCCACTTCCAGGTCCCATTTTGCCTTTCTTGTTAGCAATCCGGCGACTCTGGTAGAGGTAGAGTAGCTTCTTCACCTCCAGCGACGGCGCAGGTAGTAGAGGCAGACGACTGCGCCGCCACGTTCTTTGACCACCTGCACGCAGCCAGTAGTCGAAATCCCGTCAGGATCGACGACGAGAGGAAGGGGGATTTGACCGAGCAGAAACTGCGGGGAGATTGGGGCGTGCGCTATGACGAGGAGGAGGCGCTTGAGCGCGTCGGCGTCGTAGAGGTGAGTCGAGGAGCGCCGGGATGGCGGCGCCGTCGTCGTAGAGGGGCGCGTCCATGCCCGTCCGCCCCACCACCCACGTAGCCGCCGCGCCTCTCGCCTGCAACCCGAACATCCCCGACACTCTCCAGACGCGGCGGCGTGGCTCGTAGGCGGCGCGGGTCTCGCCGGTCGTCGTGTCTCGCCCGGGAGACCGATGGAGAAGCTCGCACGGGAGATCCGTGTCCAGTTCGCAAGCTGGGCAGGCATTTCCATTTCCCTCTTTTTGGGCCGGACTATCTAGGCCGGCATTGAAGAGCCCACAGGAGCCCGATTTTCGCCGACTCGGGCCGAAAACAGCGTCGGCGGACCCAGGCTGAACCCGGCGCGCTGGGGGCAGCCGGGGGCGTCGGGCGAACTGTTTTGGCGCGAAAAAGCCGCGGGCCCGCCGCGTCAGCGACACGGCTCTCTTCTCGGCCCTTCGTTGTCCTCATCGCCTCGTTTCCCGCGGCGAATCAATGCCAAAGCTGCCACGCTGCGGCACCGGTCAGCCTTGCCATTGATTCCTCACGGGCGGCGCGTCACGGGACGGCGCGCCGACGCCTCCCCTCCCTCGCACGCGTACACACCAGCCCCTCGCGGCGCGGCTATAAAAGCGGGTGGCCTCCACTCGCCTGTGCCCACACCAGCCCCGCCCCACGCCGCCGTCCAGCCCCTCCCTCTCCCTACCTCTCCCGAGCGCCGCCGGCCAGCCCCTCCCTCTACCTCTCCCGAGCCCGCCCAGCCGCCCCGCCGTCGCCATGGCAGAACGCTTCTCCGGAGACGAGGCGGCGGCCAACGGCTTCGGCCGCCATTCGCTCCGCGAACAGGTGTCCTGGCTCCTGTTCCAGGCGAACATCCCGGCGCCGCCGGACATGCGCGCCGGGCCGACGGGGTGGAGGCTCAGCGCCGGGGGAGTGCCCATTCCCCCGTTGCCCGACGCCGTGGCGAAGCCGAAGTACTACGCCGAGGAAGTCGAGGTCGTGCGCGCCTCCCTCACCGACGACCAACTCTCCCTCCCCCAGTACGCCGCCGACAACCACGCGGCATGGGCGGCGTATTTCGAGCGCCGTCAGCAGCAGCGTTTGGCGTCCACCAACGGCGCGCCGGTGGTCGGCGGCCGGCAGAACAGCGAGGGGCGCCACCTGTGGTGGGGCGTCCCCGGCCGCACACTCGAGGGCGTGCTCACGTACCTCGAGGGCGGCAACGACCCACCGTTGGCGTACCCCCCGGCAAGGGTGGCCACCCCGGCGCAGCACCGACGCGCCGGGCTATGTGCGCCAAGGAGGTCCTGGTCCTCCTCCTCCTCTTCCTCCTCCCGATCCTCATCGCACTCCTCCGGCAGTCCGGCCCTGCTCGGCGTCAAGGTCGAGCCCGCGGCGGAGACGCCGCTCAGCCGGCGCACTCGCAGCGCCGGCATCTTCATCAACGAGGGCGGCCGGCGCGCCTCGTCCTCGTCGGCTCCTCCGCGCTTCGTCAAGCCAAAGACAGAGCCGGGGCTGGCACCGGTGAAGACGGATCCGGGGCTGGCGCCGGTGAAGGCGGAGTTCGACGACGACGACGCGGCCCTCGAATGGGCGCGCCAGGACTCCATTGCGATGGAGAAGGCGCGTCGGGAGAAGGAGAAGGAGCGCCAGTGCGCCGCCCTACGCCGCTTTGAGGAGCGCCGACGTGGCCGCAAGGAAGGCGGGGTCGTCGTCTTATGCGACAGCGACGACGACGCGCTGCCGCCTATTCGCTAAGGCGACGCCGGGCAGGGGTCCAGCAGGGGCACCCGCGTCAAGGAGGAGAAGGCCGACAACGACGATGGCGGCGACGGCGGCGACGACTTCAGCCCCTTTCTTTTTTTTAGATTAGGTTAATGTAATGTTTGGACGAATTTCGCCGAAATTTGCCATGTTTGGCCGAAATTTAACTAGTTTTTATCATAACTTCGCCGAACGGTTCTTTTTTTTATACGCGCCTGGGGGCGGCCCTGGGGACCGACTCGCCCCCAGGGCCATTTTTTGCGCCGGCTCACCCCCAAGCGGCGCTTTTAGACGCCCCCTGAGGGGCCAACGGCTGGAGATGCCCTAACACCCACCCGTGGCTTAACAGCGGGAGATAAAGATACAAAGTTTTTTCACATGAGGGCTAGTATGAGACCAAATAAAAACATGATAAAGGCCTCGATGAAGTCACTAGGGATTCAGGTTGATGATCTGGCAGAACTAAAAGTGATGGTAACGTTTTTTTATTTATAAAAACTAGTATACCTCAGAGGGGGTGACCGATATGGAGGCAGTGCTTACTCATGTGCCTCGAGAAGTTACTCCGGAGATGAATGCAACCTTGTATGCTGACTACACCGAGGAAGAGGTCAAATCAGCGTTGTTTCAGATGTTCCCAAGAAAGTCACTGATAATGAGATAGACCTGGGGTAGGGTAATAGGCCTGACCTATACGTCCTATACAAGGTCACTGTCCTAGAAGCAAAGAAGCTCAAGAGACAACAGGGAGGGCCCAACAAAAGTGTCGAGTGCAATCTACTTGACCTACCAGTTACTCGGAGACCCCTCCTTCCTTAGGTCACTCGACCACTCGACCATGCAAGAATCCATTCGACTTATTGAAGACCATGAGTCATCCAGAGCAGCAACGGACAAGCGTTCACTCTGTAGTCTTTAAAGCCATTAAGGCATTTAAGGCTGGCGTTATCAGTAACGCCTCCTCTTTATGTACATTGAACTCTTGGTAACGGAGGATGGCCGGGGTCCTGGCGCACTCTATATAAGCCACCCCCTCCTCTGGGACGAGGGTTCGCACCCCCTGTAACACATACGCGCATAATCCAGTCGACCACCTCCGGGCACCGAGACGTAGGGCTATTACTTCCTCCGCGAAGGGCCTAAACTTGTAAAACTTGCGTGTACAACTTCCCCATAGCTAGGATCTTGCCTCCTCATACCTACCCCCCATTCTACTGTCAGTCTTAGATCCACGACAGTTGGCGCCCACCGTGGGGCCGGTGTCTTAGCGACTTTTTGGTGGAGTTGCGATTTTTTCCGATACTCATCATCATGGTTTCCGTCGGCGGACTGGCTGAGGGCCGCGAGATTCGTCTCGGTGCGCTCATTTTCGTTGCCGACGACTCCGCTTGGCTTCAGGAAGCTCCACTTGACGCCGAGGCGCTCCCCGTCCGCGGGCGACGCATTTTCGCGCGTGCATCCACGGCGTCCTTCTCCGGCAGCCGTCGACCCAGTATCGGTCGGCTCCTATGGTGTCCTCGCCCCCCGCTATTCGCCGGCGCAAGCGTTCCGGTCGATCGCGGCTCCAGCGGTGGGTGAGACATGCGGTGGCCCGTCGGTCGGCCACCCCACAAGTCACGGCAATCGAGCCCGACGAAACTCTCTATGGCCTGTTCGACTGGCTCCGTCGAGACTGCATCCGAGTGCGACAGCAGCGATCCCGCGGCGGAAGTCTTGATGGTCAACGGACCACGCAGTCTTCCTGGCTTCCCACACGACGACGATGGTGATGGCGTCGGCGATCCGTCGCACGTTCATGAGGAGTACTGCCCCGAGCCCCTTTCCTCGCAGCAGAGGGAAGAGCTTCGCCGCCGCAACATGGATGCGCTTCACACCCCTACCGTTGGAGAAACCCTCGAGGCCCGGGCCATGGAGGAGGCGCGTTTGGCCAACTTGGCTGAGCGCACTCGAATGGAGAACCTGCAGCATGCACTCGACGAGCGTGCTCGGCAGCGGATCCCTGAGTCCAGTCGACGATAACTTTTTCCACCTCAACCTCAGGTATACCGTACTCTGATCCAAAATCTCACAGCAGCGGCCCGAATAGCAGAGTCAATTCAGCCTTCCCAGTCAGAAGCTGGCAGAGGTTTGATGCAGATCCGGGCTTTGCTCCGGGCAGCCGGGGAGCAGAACACAGCAGTATCTCAGTCGCGGAATAGGATTCATAGCAGATCTGTGATGGCAGACACAGTCCAGTCGGCTCACAGCCCAAGATCACCTGCGCGGCGTGAGGGACGTGGGCACCGGCAGGATCAGTGCAGAAGCCGCGAGCAGTATGATCACCGACTCGGCCATGATGACCGTTGTCAAGTACCCACACCTCCTCCGAGGAGTGGGTCATATGTGCCTTGACAACATGATGACAGACGCCCTCACAGTGGCGAGCGGAGAGTACCAGTCGACCCGAGGGAGCCGGGCTTTGATGCGAGATCTATTCTCGTGCAAGGTCTAGTTGATGGAGAGGAGGATCCAGGTGAGCTGCTACAGAGTGGTGGAGGTTGGTGGTGCGCGGGCGCTGATGGTGGCGGCGGCGTGAGCTCAGCCATGGAGGCGGAGGCGCCGATGAGGCCCAGCCAGGAAGGAGATCCTGCGGGCAGCGGGCGGCCAACTACCTCCTCGTGACGGGCTTGCGGTGGTGCTCTCGGAGGCGTGGGCGCTGGATTGTGGATGGAGGTGCGAGCCGGATCTGAATCGTCTCAGATTCGATCTGGGTCTTTGGTGTTGTCTCCATCGTCTGGCAGTCCCTGGTGCGGGTGAAGGCCGACGCGGTGGAGTAGGCCCTTGCACGGCGTGGTAGGATGCGGCGGCTCCTCATCTGGATTGTTGGTGGCGTGTTC
Organism: Aegilops umbellulata; assembly: GCA_032464435.1. Classification (NCBI taxonomy): domain Eukaryota; kingdom Viridiplantae; phylum Streptophyta; class Magnoliopsida; order Poales; family Poaceae; genus Aegilops; species Aegilops umbellulata. The sequence goes on from CP136056.1 coordinate 480,500,274, forward strand.
TCTCGGCAGTGCTGGTGTTGGAGGATCACGACTGTGCAGCTTCGTCGGCAATTTGATGTGGTGACAACGGTGCGAGGATTCATGGACAGTGCCTCCCCAAACCTTGAGGTGTGGAGATGAGTGACATTACAGATGAAAATCCTGTACGGTTCTGGCGGGGCCGGCGGCAATGGCACCTGCGGGTGTCGTTCCCCTCCCTGGAGGCGTCACCGAGTGTGTCGCCATTTTCCTTGTCTTCTTGGTGTTGGCCATTGTCTCCGGGCGAAAGCCTTGATTCGGTGTGGGATCGGCACGATGGCGGCGTCTTTGATGTCGTCTCTCTGTTGGGAGCATTGTGCCAGGAGACATGGTTTGGAGGTCCTATGTTGCGCTCCACCGGTGTTCGCCGCTCCCCTAGTTCGTTCTTCTCCGGCGCAATGTACGGTCGTCGGTGGTGGATCCAAGACGGTGCCTTTCTCATGTCGGATCGAGTCCTGCCATCCTCTTGCCACCTCCTTTAGGCATCAAGGGGGGATGGTGCGTTGACGAGGGAAGCTTGGCGAGAGCTGCTGTTCTTCAGAGGTGACTGACGTCGGTCGAGATGCGACAAGGTTTTCGGATTAGGGAAGGGCCTTTTGTGTCGTAGTTGTGTTGTCGTTGCTGGTTGTCCTTGGACTAGCCAGTTGTGGAGTGGGTGCTACACTCGTTGTTCGCAGCGAGTGCTAGTCGTTTTGTACTTGCAATTCTCTTCTTCTATAAAGCTATGGTACGCAATTTGCGTACTCTTGAAAAAAAAAGACAGGAACAGGGCGCATAGAGAGGGCCATGACAGGAATCACCCGACTGGAAGCAGGGTGCATGTTTCAGGTCCAGAGTGTTTCAGCAGGGCCATCTCGACCGCAGTGATTCCTCCCAACTTTAGGTTGGCGACTGGAGTCAGCAAGTTTACCGGTGAGTCCAAGCCTGACACTTGGCTTGAGGATTACCGAGTGGCTGTACAGAACTACAGATTGGTGGCGGCAATGATGAAGTAGCCATGAAGCACCTTCCTCTTAAGTTGGAAGGCTCTGGCAGAGCATGGTTGACTCAGTTAGCACCCGGCAGTATATTCAGTTGGGATGAGCTCACCCGAGTGTTTGTTAGAACTTTTGAAGGTAGTTGCAAACGACCGGCAGGGTTAACAGAATTGCAGCACTATGTGTAGAAACCGAATGAAACCTTGAGAGATTATATCTAGAGATGGATCACGTTACACCATACAGTGGAGAATGTGTCAGATCACCAAGCAGTTTGTGCCTTCAAAGAAGGTGTTACGTATAGAGAGCTGAATCTGAAATTCGGTCGGACAGGGGATATGTCCCTGACTCGGATGATGGAGATTGCCACCAAATACGCTAACGGCGAAGAGGAAGACCGACTCCGGAGCGGCAAGCACAAAGCAGTCAGACAGGACACCGGTGGTGGTACTTCCAATCGGAAACAGAAGGGTAAGGCCGAGCCAGCCGCTCCTGGTGAGGCTTTAGTTGTGGCTCAAGGAAAGTTCAAGGGAAAGCCCAAAGGGCCTTGGAACCCCAAGAAAGTGAAAGATCAAGCCGGATATGATGTGTTGGATTTGCCATGTCACATTCACATCAAGAAGGATGAATAGGGTAATCTGATTTATCCTAAACATACCACTCGACAGTGTTGAGTTCTAATCCAGCAGTTCCGAGAAAAGCAACCCAATGAAAAAGAAAAAGAGTTGGACAAGGATGAGGATAAGGAAGAAGATGGCGATGGTTTTGAAGGAAATATGCCCTAGAGGCAATAATAAAGTTATTATTTATTTCCTTATATCATGATAAATGTTTATTATTCATGCTAGAATTGTATTAACCGGAAACATGATACATGTGTGAATACATAGACAAAGAGAGTGTCACTAGTATGCCTCTACTAGACTAGCTCGTTGATCAAAGATGGTTATGTTTCCTAGCCATAGACATGAGTTGTCATTTGATTAACGGGGTCGCATCATTAGAAGAATGATGTGATTGACTTGACCCATTCCGTTAGCTTAGCACTTGATCGTTTAGTATGTTGCTATTGCTTTCTTCATGACTTATACATGTTCCTATGACTATGAGATTATGCAACTCCCGTTTACCGGAGGAACACTTTGTGTGCTACCAAACGTCACAACGTAACTGGGTGATTATAAAGGTGCTCTACAGGTGTCTCCGAAGGTACTTGTTGGGTTGGCGTATTTTGAGATTAGGATTTGTCACTCCGATTGTCGGAGAGGTATCTCTGGGCCCACTCAGTAATGCACATCATTATAAGCCTTGCAAGCATTGTAACCAATGAGTTAGTTGCGGGATGATGTATTACGGAACGAGTAAAGAGACTTGCCGGTAACGAGATTGAACTAGGTATTGAGATACCGACGATCGAATCTCGGGCAAGTAACATACCGATGACAAAGGGAACAACGTATGTTGTTATGCGGTTTGACCGATAGCCAATATGAGCATCCAGGTTCCGCTACTGGTAATTGACCGGAGACATGTCTGGGTCATGTCTACATAGTTCTCAACCCCGTAGGGTCCGCACGCTTAAAGTTCGGTGACGATTGTATTATGAGTTTTTGTGTTTTGATGTACTGAAGGTAGTTCAGAGTCCCGGATGTGATCATGGACATGACGAGGAGTCTCGAAATGGTTGAGACATAAAGATTGATGTATTGGACGACTATGTTCTGACACCGGAATGGTTTCGGGGAGTTTTGGACATATACCGGAGTACCGGGGGGTTACCGGAACCCCCGGGGGAGTTTAATAGGCCAAGATGGGCCTTAGTGGAGAAGAGGAGGGGTGGCTAGGGCAGGCCACGCTCCCCCTCCCGCTCTAGTCCGAATTGGACAAGGAGGGGGGAGGCACCCCCCTTTCCTTCCTCTCTCTCCTTCCCTTCCTTTCCCCCTCCTACTCCAACTAGGAAAGGAGGGAGTCCTACTCCCGACGGGAGTAGGACTCCTCCCTGGCGCGCCCTCCCCTGGCCGGCCGCCTCCCCCCTGGTCCTTTATATACGGGGCAGGGGGCACCTCTAGACACAACAATTGATCTCTTGATCTCTTAGCCGTGTGCGGTGCCCCCTCCACCATATTGCACCTTGATCGTATCGGAGCGGTGCTTAGGCGAAGCCCTGCGTCGGTAGCAACATCATCACCGTCATCACGCCGTCGTGCTGACGGAACTCTCCCTCGGAGCTCTGCTGGATCAGAGTTCATGGGACGTCATCGAGCTGAACGTGTGCTGAACTCGGAGGTGCCGTATGTTCGGTACTTGGATCGGTCAGATCGTAAAGACGTACGGCTACATCAACCGCGTTGTGCTAACGCTTCCGCTTTCAGTCTACGAGGGTACATAGACAACACTCTCCCCTCTCGTTGCTATGCATCACCATGATCATGTGGGTGCGTAGGATTTTTTTTGAAATTACTACGTTCCCCAACAGTGGCATCCGAGCCTGGTTTTATGCATAGATGTTATATGCACGAGTAGAACGCAAGTGAGTTGTTGGCGATACAAGTCATACTGCTTACCAGCATGTCACACTTTGGTTTGGCAGTATTGTTGGATGAAGCGGCTGCTACCTCTTGAGCACTGCGTTGGATTTCCCCGAAGAGGAGAGGATGATGCAGCAAAGTAGCGTAAGTATTTCCCTCAGTTTTTCAGAACCAAGGTATCAGTCCAGTAGGAGGCTACGCGCGAGTCCCTCGTACCTACACAAAACAAATAGCTCAACGCAACCAACGCGATTAGGGGTTGTCAATCCCTTCACGATCACTTAAGAGAGTGAGATTTGATAGATAATATTTTTGGTATTTTTCATATAAAGATGCAAAGTAAAATAAAAGGCAAAGTAAAAGAGCAATACAATAATAAAGTGATTGGAGATTGATATGATGAGAATAGACCCGGGGGCCATAGATTTCACTAGTGGCTTCTCTCAAGAGCATAAGTATTCTACGATGGGTGAACAAATTACTATTGAGCAATTGACAGAATTGAGCATAGTTATGAGAATATCTAGGTATGATCATGTATATAGGCATCACGTCCGAGACAAGTAGACTGACTCCTGCCTGCATCTACTACTATTACTCCACTCATCGACCGCTATCCATCATGCATCTAGAGTATTAAGTTAAAAACAGAGTAACGCCTTAAGCAAGATGACATGATATAGAGGGATAGTTTCATGCAATATGATAAAAACCCCATCTTGTTATCCTCGATGGCAACAATACAATACATGCCTTGCTGCCCCTACTGTCACTGGGAAAGGACACCGCAAGATTGAACCCAAAGCTAAGCACTTCTCCCATTGCAAGAAAAACCAATCTAGTAGGCCAAACCAAACTGATAATTCGAAGAGACTTGCAAAGATAATCAATCATACATAAAAGAATTCAGAGAAGATTCAAATATTATTCATAGATAGACTTGATCATAAACCCACAATTCATCAGTCTCAACAAACACACCGCAAAAAGAAGATTACATCGAATAGATCTCCACAAGAGAGGGGGAGAACATTGTATTGAGATCCAAAAAGAGATAAGAAGCCATCTAGCTAATAACTATGGACCCGAAGGTCTGAGGTAAACTACTCACACTTCATCAGAGGGGCTATGATGATGTAGAAGCCCTCCGTGATGATGGCCCTCTCCGGCGGAGCTCCGGAACAGGCCCCAAGATGGGATCTCGTGGATACAGAAGGTTGCGGCGGTGGAATTAGGTTTTTGGCTCCTGTTCTGATCGTTTGGGGGTACATAGGTATATATAGGACGAAGGAGTACATCGGAGAAGCACCGAGGGGCCCACGAGCCAGGGGGCGTGCCTTGTAGGGGGGGCACGCCCCCACCCTCGTGACCGCCTCCGATACTTATTGGAGTAGGGTCCAAGTCTCCTGGACCACGTTCGGTGAGAAAATCACGTTCCCGAAGATTTTATTCCGTTTGGACTCCGTTTGATATTCTGTTTCTCCGAAACTCTGAAATAGGCAAAAAACAGCAATTCTGGGCTGGGCCTCCGGTTAATAGGTTAGTCCCAAAAATAATATAAAAGTGGAAAATAAAGCCCAATATAGTCCAAAACAGTAGATAATATAGCATGGAGCAATCAAAAATTATAGCCACGTTGGAGACGTATCAGGCATCCCCAAGCTTAATTCCTGCTCGTCCTCGAGTTGGTAAATGATAAAAAAGAGAATTTTTTATGCGGAGTGCTACTTGGCATAATTTCAATGCAAATCTTCTTAATTGTGGTATGAGTATTCAGATTCAAAAGATTCAAGACAAAAGTTTATGTTGACATAAAAATAATAATACTTCAAGCATACTAACAAAGCAATTATGTCTTCTCAAAATAACATGGTCAAAGAAAGTTATCCCTACAAAATCATATAGTCTGGCTATGTTCTATCTTCACCACACAAAGTATTTAAATCATGCACAACCCCAATGACAAGCCAAATAATTGTTTCATACTTTAACATTTTCAAAACTTTTTCAATCTTCACGCAATACATGAGCGTGAGCCATGGATATAGCATTATATGTGTAATAGAATGGTGGTTGTGGAGAAGACAAAAAGAGGGGAAGATAGTCTCACATCAACTAGGCGTACCAACGGGCTATGGAGATGCCCATTAATAGATATCAATGTGAGTGAGTAGGGATTGCCATGCAACGGATGCACTAGAGCTATAAGTATATGAAAGCTCAACAAAAGAAACTAAGTGGGTGTGCATCCAACTCGCTTGCTCACGAAGACCTAGGGCATTTTGAGGAAGCCCATCATTGGAATATACAAGCCAAGTTCTATAATGAAAATTTTCCACTAGCATATGAAAGTGACAAAATGAGAGACTCTCTATCATGAAGATCATGGTGCTACTTTGAAGCACAAGTGTGGTAAAAGGATAGTAACATTGTCCCTTCTCTCTTTTTCTCTCATTTTTTCTTTTTCATTTTTTATTTTTTCTCTGGAGTCTCATCCCGACTTGTGGGGGAATCATAGTCTCCATCATCCTTTCCTCACTTGGGACAATGCTCTAAAAATGATGATCATCACACTTTTATTTTTCTTACAACTCAACAATTACAACTCGATACTTAGAACAAAATATGACTCTATATGAATGCCTCCGGCGGTGTACCGGGATATGCAATGAATCAAGAGTGACATGTATGAAAGAATTATGAACGGTGGTGATACGTCCATTTTGCATCATGCTTTTATATCAATATTTAATGCATTATGGGCTGTTATTTCACGTTATGTCACAATACTTATGGCTATTCTCTCTTATTTTACAAGGTTTACATAAGGAGGGAGAATGCCGGCAGTTGGAATTCGGGGCTGGAAAAGGAGCAAATATTAGAGACCTATTCTGCACAACTCCAAAAGTCCTGAAACTCCACGGAATATCTTACAATAAATAATGAAAAATACCTGCTAAAGATAAAGGCTAGGGGGCCCACACCCTGTCCACAAGGGTGGGGGGCGCCCCCCTAGGGCGCGCCCCCTACCTCATGGGCCCCCTAGTGGCTCTCTGATGCCCATATTCTGCTATATGAAGTCTTTCGTTGAGGAAAAAATAGGAAGCAACCTTTCGGGAAGAAACTCCGCCGCCACGAGGCGGAACCTTGGCAGAACCAATCTAGGGCTCCGGCAGAGGTGTTCTGCCGGGGACACTTCCCTCCGGGAGGGGGAGATCATCACCATCGTCATCACCAATGCTCCTCTCATCGGGAGAGGGTAATCTCCATCAACATATTCACCAGCACCATCTCATCTCTAAACCCTAGTTCATCTCTTGTATCCAATTCTTGTCTCCAAGTCCGGGATTGGTGCTAGTAGGTTGCTAGTAGTGTTGATTACTCTTTGTAGTTGATGCTAGTTGGTTTACTTGGTGGAAGATCATATGTTCATATCCTTTATGCATATTATTACCCCTCTGATTATGAACATGAATATGCTTTGTGAGTAGTTACGTTTGTTCCTGAGGACAAAGGAGAAGTCTTGCTATTAGTAGTCATGTGAATTTGGTATTCGTTCGATATTTTGATGACATGTATGTTGTCTAGCCTCTAGTGGTGTTATGTGAACGTCGACTACATAACACTTCACCATTATTTGGGCCTAGAGGAAGGCATTGGGAAGTAATAAGTAGATGATGGGTTGCTAGAGTGCCAGAAGCTTAAACCCTAGTTTATGCGTTGCTTCGTATGGGGCTGATTTGAATCCATATGTTTCATGCTATGGTTAGTTTTACCTTAATACTTTTGTTGTAGTTGCGGATGCTTGCAATAAAGGTTAATCATAAGTGGGATTCTTGTTCAAGTAAGAACAGCACTCAAGCACCGGTCCACCCACATATCAAATTATCAAAGTACCGAACATGAATCGTATGAACGTGATGAAAACTAGCTTGACGATAATTCCCATGTGTCCTCGGGAGTGCTTTTCTCATTATAAGAGTTTGTCCAGGCTTGTCCTTTGCTACAAAAAGGATTGGGCCACCTTGCTGCACTTTATTTACTTTTGTTACTTGTTGCTTGTTATGAATTATCTTATCACAAAACTATCTGTCATCACTTGTTTCAGTACTTGCAGAGAATACCTTGCTGAAAACCGCTTATCATTTCCTTCTGCTCCTCGTTGGGTTCGACACTCTTACTTATCGAAAGGACTAGATAGATCCCCTATACTTGTGGGTCATCAAGACTCTTTTCTGGCGCCGTTGCTGAGGAGTGTAGCGCCTTTGGTAGGTGGAATTTGGTGAGGAAAAATTTATATAGTGTGCTGAAATTTTCTGTCACTTGTTACTATGGAAAGTAATCCTCTGAGGGGCTTGTTCGGGGTATCTTCACCCCGACCAGTAGAGCAAAGAGTTTCTCCTCAAACTACTAAACCTATTGAAAATGAAATTCCTTTTGAGTTTCCCTCGGGTATGATAGAAAAACTGCTAGCTAATCCTTTTATAGGAGATGGAACAAAGCATCCTGATGAACACCTAATAGATGTGGATGAAGTTTGTGGATTATTTAAGCTTGCAGGTATACCCGATGATGTTGCTAAGAAGAAGGTCTTCCCTTTATCTTTGAAGGGAGACGCATTGGCATGGTATAGGCTATGTGATGATACGAGATCATGGAACTATAAAAGATTGAAACTGGAATTTCATCAAAAGTATTACCCTATGATCTTGTTCATTGTGATCGCAATTATATATATAATTTTTGGCCTCGCGAAGGAGAAAGCATCGCTCAAGCTTGGGGGAGGCTTAAATCAATGTTATATTCATGCCCCAATCATGAGCTCCCAAGAGTTACAATTATTCAAAACTTTTATGCTCGGCTTTCTGAAAACAATCGCACCATGCTCGATACTTCTTGTGCTGGCTCTTTTATGATGAAGACTATTGAATTTAAATGGGATTTATTGGTTAGAATTAAACGCAACTCTGAAGATTGGGATCTAGACGAAGGTAAGGAGTCAGGTATGACACATAAGTTTGATTGTGTTAAATACTGAAATTTTCCGTAAGTTTAGCACTAAATATGGACCTGACTATGAGATAGTAGCTTCTTTCTGTGAATCTTTTGCTACTTATGTTGATCTCCCTAAGGAGAAGTGGTTTAAATATCATCCTCCCATAGAAGTAAAAGTAGCTGCACCTATTAAAGTTGAAGAAAAGACTGTCACTTATACTGATCCTATTGTCCCTACTTCTTATGTTGAGAAACCACCTTTCCCTGTTAGAATAAAGGATCATGCTAAAGCTTCAACTGTGGTTCGTAAAAGCAATATTAGAACGTATACACCTCCTGAGGAAGTTAAAGTAGAACCTAATATTGCTATTGTTAAAGATCTCTTGTCTAATAATATTGATGGTGTCGGTGTACTAGAGTAGGGGTACCCTAGTATCCCGAACTTGTGCACGGGCAGTTGCAGCGCCCCGCGGCAAGGCTTGCCAGGTGACCGCCAAGGTCCATCGTGGTTCCTTTGGAGCCATTCAAGAACAAAGTATTCAAGTCAAGGAAACAAGCCCCCGGCAAAAGGAGCTTGCCGGGAAGGCCACTCAAGGCACAAGACCCCGGCAAGAGGAGCTTGTCGGGAAGGCTAACCAAGGCATCTCAAGGAACTTGCCAAGACGCGTGAAGGCCCGGCGAGCGACAAGCTTCCGGATGCGACAAGACAACGACCGCGGCAAGGCGTTTGCCGCAGCAAGTAACCACTCTGTACCCGCGCTCTAGCGCATCCACCAACGTGTCGCTCTGGGACCCTTCCAGGCGTACGTGGCGGGAGGCTGTGAAGCCAGGGGTGCACTGTGGCAAGCGGCGCTGACAAGATCGCCATCGTGGCGAGCGGTGGCGCCCCTGACGGTCGCTTTTCTGCACTGTTTGGGCGACATAGATAGGCATTTAATGCCCTTGTCCCCTGCCGTCAGGGTTAGGTAGAATACACTGTACAGGTAGTTGTACCAACCGCAACACCTTTTCCATTTTTGCCCCTGCCTACGTTGCCACGTGTAGGTGACCCCTTGAGCATATAAAAGGAGGCGCATGCGCAACGTAGAAGGAGGAGGACGAACAGAAGCACGCTCGGTCTCGTTAGCCGCTTGAGTGTATTGTATCACTCTGCGCTCCCGAGCAAGAACACAATACAAACCACAGATGCAGCAGTAGGGTTTTACGCATCCGTGCGGCCTGAAGCTGGGTAAATCGCTCGTGTGCCTCGCCTCGATCCTATCTTCGTGCGACCTCCGCCCCCCGCCGAACCGAAAAGGGGCTCCGTCCCCATAGGTGCTCGCGGAGGCAGTTTCCCCGACATCTTTGGCGCGCCAGGTAGGGGGCGTCGAGGTTGTGTGAACCTGATCCGGCGTTCACACGAGCTAGATCTTCATCATCCTCATCGACATGCCGCCGAAGAAGAAGGCTTCGGAGGCGGCAGATCCTCCCGCGACAGATCCACCACCGCCGGAGCAAACGGCTGGTGGGGAAGACGCCGGCGGAAGAACGGGCGTCGACGAGGGAGCCCACGGTGTCGCCAGGTCCAAGGACAAGACTGCGCTGCCCATCGGCGGCGTAGCCGGCTCCCACGACGACAGGGCGTCCGTAGATGCACCGCGCCCATCTCAGGAGGTGCGGGACCGGCAGCGTCATAGTACTCATGGTACGATACGCTTGCTGGACCCAAATCGAGCTGGCGGATCTCGGAATGCTCAAGGCCAATATGCTGGTGCGAGCGAGGCACGGTCGCCTGGACGAGATATTGCTCCTTCTAACGCAGTTAGAAGTCCGAGCATATCCCGCTCCTCGGACCGTTCGCCAACGCTACCCGCCACTCCAGCAGAAGCTTTGGCGCGAGCACAACTGCTCCTAGATTTACCTCCAACGCCGGACAAGATCACCGACTGGAGGGCCACCATTCAGAGTCTCATCAGCTTCGCCAACGGCGACACTCCACGGCAACCAACTACATCGCAGCCGCGGCAAGTCAGCCAGGTGCGAGCCGATGGCGACAAGACCGGTGGGGGTGCAACCACTGTGCACTCTCCGCCCCGAAGGCCAAGATCGCCGACTCGCGGGGTCCACCACGACAGCGACTCCACTGCGTCATCAGATCCGCGAGCTCGTCGCGACCACCGCCAAGTTCTTCACGAACGACAACAAGAAGACGCTCGTACTCGCATCGAGCGCCGAAGAGAAGCGCGGCGTCAATCAGACCGGCGCGCTGGGCCCACTGTCGACATGCATGCGCCAGGGGAACCAGGCGACCTGCCCTACGCGGTAGGTTGCCCTGCGTTTACCCCTGAGCTGCGGCAAGTCCAGTGGCCCAGTACGAAGAACTTCAAGCCAGACGTACCAGAGAAGTACGACGGCAAGTTGCATCCGTCGGAGTTCCTCAGCATCTACACCATCGCGGTGCAAGCTACCGGGGGGCGAGACGACAAGATCCTTGCCAACTACTTCCCGCTGGTGCTCAAGCCCAATGTTAGGTCCTGGCTCATGCACTTGCCGGACAACTCCATATCTTCCTGGGCGGACCTGTGCCATCAGTTTGTCGGCGCCTTTACAGGCGGCCACAAACCTCATGGCTAGGAGAGTGATCTTCATCTGCTCGCCCAGAAAGAAGGAGAGCCTCTGCGCAAGTACATCCAGAGATTCAGCCAAGTGCAACGCAACATCCCAGATGTCCACCCTGCCGCGGTCATCAGCGTGTTCCATCAGAACGTGCGTAACCGCAGGATGCGGGAGGAGATGGCGATGTGCAAGATCAGATATGTCAGTGAGCTATATGCCCTGGCCGACAAGTGTGCACGTGCTGAGGAAGGGAGGAGACTCCCCGGAGAGAACACAGGAGCAGAAGGATCTGACAGCGAAGATGCTGCCCCGACAACGAAGAGCCGGCGGCGGAACAACAGGAAGAAGAAAAGCAAAGAAGTACTGGCTGTTGAGCAGTCCGGCAACGAAGGTGGCGCCAAGACAGCCAAGGCTGGTAGCTCCGGCATGGAGGTTGCCGCATGCACCAACTGCCAGGCTGTGGCGGCCGCCGACAAGCAGGACGGCACCAACAAACAGTACTGCAAGATCCACCGCACCAAGGGCCATGACCTCCAGAGTTGCAAGAAGGTCGAGCAGCTTGTCGAGCTGCAAAAGGCCGAGTACGAGCGACGCGACAAGGAGAAGGCCCAAGGAGGTGCTGGAGGATCTGGCATGAAGCGCCCCGCCCGGGCTGGACGCCGCGGCAAGGCCAAGCAGCGGCAAGGAGACAGACCTCCCCGCGGCCGCGACAAGGATGAAGATGACGACGACGACGAAGACATGGATAATGACGAGACCAGTGAGCAGGAGTTTCAGAAAGCCACAGAGGTCTTGTGCGTTGACGGCGGTGCTTCTCTGCATACTTCACACTGCCAACTCAAGCAGTGGGTGCGGGAAGTCAATGCGGCAGAACCACCCGTCGAGTCGCGCAAGCTTCTGAAATGGTCCAGCACGCCTATCGCCTCTCCAGCCTAGTGGCAATGCGCTTCAGCTCATCGTCGGTGGTGTCGCGAATGAGGCCCTTCAGCTCGTCGAGGCGAATCGGCACTTCTACCAAGCTATCGAAGAATGCCTGCACGACGTCGTCTGCAGGCTCTTGCCAAGTTGGATCAATTCCGTGCGAGTCGCACAGCGGCATCATTGCACGGATGCGGCTGAGCGAGGAATTGTTGCATAGCGGGACGACACCCTGCGGCAACCTGAACACTTCAGGATGATCAGGGTCGTACTTGAACAGCTCCTAGAGCATCGCGGTATGTTCCAGAACAGTGAAGTTGTAGTTGAGGCCCGGACGTAGCCTCATGATATCCGCCGCGTTCTTGAACTCCCAAGCGGGTCTCCTCCTCTCCTGCAAGGGGGCGATGTGGCGACGAAGGAAGTCTGCGCCGACGACGCCTACAGTGAGCCCGGCAAGCCTGAGGCGTTGGATCCGGGCGGTGGCAATCTTCAGCCTGTCGTCGTCCGGGGCCACGTTGCTCCAATCGCTGCCGCGCACCACTGCAGTTTGGCGCAGGGCAGTAAACGGCTGCGGATTCTCCTCAACGATCCAGCACCAGTCCGCTCTCCACTCCTCCCACTTGCTGCGGAACTCTCCCTCCAGATAAGCGTCCTTCTTGCCGGCCTTCGAGATCCAGGCGATTCCACCGGATAGGGTCTCTCCTTTCTCAACTCGGGGCGTAAAGAAGTGGCGGAAAAGGGCTACATTGGGATAGACTCCGATAAAGTTTTCACAGAGATGTGCGAAAACTGCCATGGTCAGGACAGCATTGGGGGTGAAGTCAAGGAGGCGGAGCCCGTAGGTGTTCATGATGTCACAGAAAAATTCAGAGAAAGGCGGGCAGAGCCCGCAGTAGAAGAACAACGCGAAGAAGGGATATCCATTACGAGCCAGTCTCGAAGCAGCGGCTGGGAGTACCTTCGTGCGCGGATGCGCTCGCGTCTCCGTCGACCAGAAGAGGTAGTAGAACTCCTTCAGCTCCTCCGCGGCAAGCTTGGGGGGGGGGGGAAGATTGCCCGCTCCTTTCGCAGCGCCGCGAGCCGCTGCGCCTCGGCCGACTTCGCCTTCTCGGCTTTCGGAGCCATGGTGGGAATGGTGAGGGAGGACGACGGTGTTGGTGGTGCTGGTGGCGATGGGGGCGGGGCGCTGCTCTCCTTCGACTTTGGGGAGAAGGGGAGTGGCGGAGATTCACAAGGAAGGAACAACAACGGGCAGATGGGCGAACTGCCCCTATTTCCCCTGCTTATAAGGAGGGAGGGGGCGGGCGTTTCGCCCTCCCGAATAAAGAAACCACCCACGACGCCGCAATTGACGTGTGCCGTTCGGGGAGGGCGCGGTGGGTGCGGAGTCAGATACGGCGTGACCCAGGCCGCGCGTGCCTGTGCCCTGTTTTGGGCCTGGCCCAACAACGCTCGACACCGTGTATGGCCCAGGCCCGGGGGCTCCTGTCGGTGTACTAGAGTAGGGGTACCCTAGTATCCCGAACTTGTGCACGGGCAGTTGCAGCGCCCCGCGGCAAGGCTTGCCAGGTGACCGCCAAGGTCCTCCGTGGTTCCTTTGGAGCCATTCAAGAACAAAGTATTCAAGTCAAGGAAACAAGCCCCCGGCCAAAGGAACTTGCCGGGAAGGCCACTCAAGGCACAAGACCCCGGCAAGAGGAGCTTGCCGGGAAGGCTAACCAAGGCATCTCAAGGAACTTGACGCGACGCGCCACGCGTCCCGGGAAGGCCCGGCGAGCGACAAGCTTCCGGACGCGACAAGACAACGACCGTGGCAAGGCGTTTGCTGCGGCAAGTAACCACTCTGTACCCGCGCTCCAGCGCATCCACCAACGTGTTGCTCTGGGACCCTTCCAGGCGTACGTGGCGGGAGGCTGTGCAGCCAGGGGTGCACTGTGGCAAGCGGCGCTGACAAGATCGCCATCGTGGCGAGCGGTGGCGCCCCTGACGGTCGCTTTTCTGCACTGTTTGGGCGACGTAGATAGGCATTTAATGCCCTTGTCCCCTGCCGTCAGGGTTAGGTAGAATACACTGTACAGGTAGCTGTACCAACCGCATCACCTTTTCCATTCTTGCCCCTGCCTACGTTGCCAGCTGTAGGTGACCCCTTGAGCATATAATAGGAGGCCCATGCGCAACGTAGAAGGAGGAGGACGAACAGAAGCACACTCGGTCTCGTTAGCCGCTTGAGTGTATTGTATCACTCTGCGCTCCCGAGCAAGAACACAATACAAACCACAGATGCAGCAGTAGGGTTTTACGCATCCGTGCGGCCCGAAGCTGGGTAAATTGCTCGTGTGCCTCGCCTCGATCCGCTCTTCGTGCGACCTCCGCCCCCGCCGAACCGAAAAGGGGCTCCGTCCCCATAGGTGCTCGCGGAGGCAGTTTCCCCGATAGATGGGCATGTTATTCAGTTCTGCGGTGAAACTGCTAGAATTGCTAAACCTTGTGCTAAAGATAAACATAGACTTGGGGTAGGCGTGCCTGTTATTTCTGTTAAAATAGGAGATCATTGTTATCATGGCTTATGTGGTATGGGCGCTAGTGCTAGTGTTATACCACACACATTATACGAAGAAATTAAGCATGAAATTGCACCTCCTGAGTTAGAAGGAATTGATGTCACAATTAAACTTGTCAATAGAGATACTATATCAGCAATGGGAATTGTTAGAGATGTTGAAGTCTTCTGTGGGAAAACTAAATATGCTGCTGATTTTCTTGTTCTTGGTTCCCCACAAGATAGCTTTTGTCCCATTATATTTGGTAGACCCTTCTTGAATACTGTTAATGCTAAGATAGACTGCAAAAGAATGTTGTTACTATTGGCTTGGATGATATGATCCATGAGTTTAATTTCTCTAAATTTAGTAAACAACATCGTGAAGAAGAATTGCCTAGTAAGGATGAAATTATTGGTCTTGCTTCTATTCCCATACCTCCTAGTGATCCTTTAGAACAATATTTGCTAGACCATGAAAATGATATGTTTACGAATGAAAGAAGGGAAATAGGTGAAGTATTCTTTAAACAGGAACCTATTCTGAAACACAATTTGCCTGTTGAAATCTTAGGGGATCCTCCTCCAGCCAAGGGTGATCCCGTGTTTGAGCTTAAACCGTTACCTGAAAATCTTAAATATGCTTATCTTGATGAAAAGAAGATATATCATGTTATTATTAGTGCTAACCTTTCAGAGCATGAAGAAGAAAGATTATAAAAAACTCTAAAGAAGCACAGTGCTACTATTGGATATACTCTTGATGATATTAAGGGCATTAGTCCCACTCTATGTCAACATAAAATAAATTTGGAAGCAGATGCCAAACCAGTTCATGATCCTCAACGATGTCTGAATCCTAAAATGAAAGAAGTGGTAAGAAAAGTAATACTAAAGCTTCTGGAGGCAGGTATAATTTATCCTGTTGCTGATAGTCAGTGGGTAAGTCCTATCCATTGTGTCCCTAAGAAGGGAGGTATTACTATTGTTCCTAATGATAAAGATGAATTGATCCCGCAAAGAATTATTACAGGCTATAGGATGGTAATTGATTTCCGTAAATCAAATAAGGCTACTAAGAAATATCATTATCCCTTACCTTTTATCGATCAAATGCTAGAAATATTATGCAAACATACACACTATTGCTTTCTAGATGGTCATTCTGGTTTCTCTCAATACCTGTGTCGGCTAAAGATCAATCAAAGACTACTTTTACATGCCCTTTTGGTACTTTTGCTTATAGACATATGCCTTTTGGTTTATGTAATGCACCTGCTACCTTTCAAAGATGCATGATGGCTATATTCTCTGACTTTTGTGAAAAGATTTGTGAGGTTTTCATGGACGATTTTTCCGTCTATGGATCTTCTTTTGATGATTGCTTGAGCAACCCTGATCGAGTTTTGTAGAGATGTGAAGAAACTAATCTTGTCTTGAATTGGGAAAAGTGCCACTTTATGGTTAATGAAGGTATTGTCTTGGGGCATAAAGTTTCTGAAAGAGGTATTGAAGTTGATAAAGCCAAGGTTGATGTCATTGAAAAGATGCCATGTCCTAAGGACATCAAAGGTATAAGAAGTTTCCTTGGTCAAGCCGGATTTTATAGGAGGTTTATTAAGTACTTCTCAAAAATTTCTTGGCCTTTGACTAATTTATTACAAAAAGGTATACCATTTGTCTTTGATGACGATTGTGTAGAAGCATTTGAAGTACTTAAGAAAGCATTGATTTCTGCACCTGTTGTTCAGCCACCTGATTGGAATTTACCCTTGGAAATTATGTGTGATGCTAGTGATTATGCTGTAGGTGCTGTTCTAGGGCAAAGAGTTGATAAGAAATTAAATGTTATCCATTATGCTAGTAAGACTCTAGACAATGCTCAAAGAAATTATGCTACTACTGAAAAAGAACTATTAGTAGTTGTCTTTTCTTGTGATAAGTTCAGACCTTATATTGTTGACTCTAAAGTAACTATTCACACTGATCATGCTGCTATTAAATACCTTATGGAAAAGAAAGATGCTAAACCTAGACTTATTAGATGGGTTCTCCTGCTACAAGAATTTGATTTGCATATTGTTGATAGAAAAGGAGCTGAGAACCCCGTTGTAGACAACTTGTCTAGGTTAGAAAATGTTCTTGATGACCCACTACCTATTGATGATAGCTTTCCTGATGAACAACTAAATGTTATAAGCACTTCTCATAGCACTCCATGGTATGCTGATTATGCTAATTATATTGTTGCTAAATTTATACCACCTAGCTTCACATACCAACAAAAGAAAAAGTTCTTCTATGATTTGAGACATTATTTTTGGGATGACCCACATCTTTATAAAGAAGGAGTAGATGGTGTTATTAGACGTTGTGTACCTGAGCATGAACAGGAACAGATCCTACGCAAGTGTCATTCCGAAGTTTATGGAGGGCACCACGCTGGAGATAGAACTGCACATAAGGTATTGCAATCCGGTTTTTATTGGCCTACTCTCTTCAAGGATACCCGTAAGTTTGTCTTGTCTTGTGATGAATGCCAAAGAATTGGTAATATTAGTAGATGTCAATAAATGCCTATGAACTATTCACTTGTTATTGAACCAATTGATGTTTGGGGCTTTGATTATATGGGACCTTTTCTTGCCTCTAATGGATATACACATATTTTAGTTGTTGTTGATTACGTTACTAAGTGGGTAGAAGCTATTCCAACTAGTAGTTGTGATCATAACACTTCTTTTAAAATGCTTAAAGAAGTTATTTTTCCGAGGTTTGGAGTCCCTAGATATTTAATGACTAATGGTGGTTCACACTTTATTCATGGTGCTTTCCGTAAAATGCTTGCTAAGTATGATGTTAATCATAGAATTGCATCTCCCTATCACCCTCAGTCTAGTGGTCAAGTAGAATTGAGTAACAGAGAACTCAAATTAATTTTGCAGAAGACTGTTAATAGGTCTAGAAAGAATTGGTCCAAGAAACTTGATGATGCATTATGGGCTTATAGAACTGCATATAAAAATCCAATGGGCATGTCTCCATGTAAAATGGTTTATGGAAAAGCATGTCACTTGCCTCTCGAACTAGAGCATAAGGCATATTGGGCTATTAAAGAGCTTAACTATGATTTCAAACTTGCCGGTGAAAAGAGGTTATTTGATATTAGCTCACTTGATGCATGGAGAACCCAAGCTTATGAAAATGCCAAGTTGTTTAAAGAAAAAGTTAAAAGATGGCATGACAAAAGGATACAAAAGCGTGAGTTTAATGTAGGTGATTATGTATTGCTATACAACTCTCATTTAAGATTTTTTGCAGGAAAACTTCTCTCTAAATGGGAAGGCCCCTACGTTATCGAGAAGGTCTATCGTTCCGGTGCCATAAAAATCAACAACTTCAAAGGCACAAATCCGAAGGTGGTAAACGGTCAAAGAATCAAACATTATATCTTAGGTAATCCCATAAATGTTGAAACCAATATTATTGAAACCGTAACCCCGGAGGAATACATAAGGGACACTTTCCAGAACGTTCCAGACTCCGAAAAGGAATAGGTATGTGGTACGGTAAGTAAACCGACTCCAAAACAATTTTTAAGGCAATATTTCTCCGTTTTGGAATATTTAGAAAAATAGAAAAATAAGTAGCAGTCCAGGAAGGATACGAGGGCCCCACGAGGGTGGAGGGCGCGCCCCCCTACCTCGTGAGCACCTCGTGTGCCTTCCGGACTCCGTTTTCTTGCACGATACGTATTTTGGTCGGTAAAAATTCACTATTTATTCTCCCGAAGGTTTTGACCACCGTATCACGCAATTATCCTCTGTTCTTCTTTCGAGCTGTTTTTCTGACAGATCTAGATCATCATGACATCCCCAAGTGCCTCCAAGGGCAAGTTCTTCGAGAAGGTCATCAATCCTTACCTCCCGGAGGTGCTGCGACACCCTCAAACCATTGAGATGCGTGATGGGTTGCTGCACATCCGCGATGTTGAGGGACAAAAGGGAACCGGAAGCATGGAGACGAGGCTCGAAGCAATAGAGCGACAAGTTTTCAAGTGCTAGGGGATGGTGGAGCGTGGAATCAACGCTAGCCACATGATGCTCGCGGAGTTCACTAACAACTACAAGCCGGATGCCAAGAACACCGAGGAGGCCATCTTCAAGCTACATGAGAAGATCGAGCACCTCCAAGCCCAAATCTATGACCTGCAAAACCAAAACTGTGAGTATGAATATAGATTCAAAAGGATGAGTTTGACTGTAGATTTGAGGATTCCGGAGACTCGATCATCCTTCTATGATGGTGAGCCTATGCCTTGGAAGATGGACGACAAGCCCGCATCATCAACAACACCTCCACCTTCTTCACCAACAAAGGAGATATAATCACATGGGTATGGGCACTCCCCTTGGCAACTGCCAAGCTTGGGGGAGGTGCCCCGATATCATATCACCATCACACTCCTATCTTTACCGTTTTTCTTAGTTCGATCTTATTAGTAGTATCTTGATCTGGTAGAATAAAGTTGTTGGCATGATTTAGTTTTGAGTTTTGCTTTATGATCTCTCTATGTAATTGAGTCTGTGAGCTATATAATAAAGATTAGTGTTGAGTCAAGGGCTTGATTCTTTTGCCATGATCTTGGGTGAATAAAAGAAAAGAAAGAAAAGAAGAATCAAAATAAACAAAGAGTTCATATTGATCTTATTGAGAGTAATGACTTCACATAGAAAGAGTATGATGATTAAAAGTTGTTGGGAGTTGGCAGACATAGCTTTGGTCATCGTTGCAATTAATAGGAAGTAATAAGGAAAGAGAGGTTTCACATATAGATATATTATCATTGACATCTTTTATGGTTGGGAGCACTCATTAAAATATGACATGCTAAAAGAGTTGATGTTGGACAAGGAAGACAACGTGATGAGTTATGTTTTCTTATATCTGAGATAAAGTGTTGTCAGGGATCCTCCAACATGTTGAGCTTGCCTTTCCCCTCTTGCTAGCTAAATTCTCAGCACCAAGTAGAGATACTACTTGTGCTTCCAAATACCCTTAAACCAGTTTGCCACGAGAGTCCACTATATCTACCTATGGATTGAGTAAGATCCTTCAAGTAAGTTGTCATCGGTGCAAAGCAATAAAAATTGCTGTAAACATGTATGATTGATTGGTGTGGGAGAAATAAGCTTTATACGATCTTGTGATGTGGAAGTAATAAAAGCGACAGACTGCATAATAAAGGTTCATATCACAAGGGGCAATATAAAGGGACGTTATTTCGCATTGAGATTTTGTGCATGCAACCATAAAAGCGCATGGCAACCTCTGCTTCCCTCTGCGAAGGGCCTATCTGTTACTATTATCTTCTACCTTATGCAAGAGTCATGGTGATCTTCACCTTTCCTTTTTCATTTTATCCTTTGGCAAGCACAGCATGTTGGAAAGAGTCTGATATATGTACCTAATTGGATGTAGGGGAGCATGAGTTATTATTGTTGACATTACCCTTGAGGTCAAAGGTTGTGGGGAAAAACTATAAGCCCCTATCTTTCTCTGTGTCCGATTAAAACTCCATAACCACAAGTATTGCGTGAGTGTTAGCAATTATGAAGGACTAGATGATAGTTGAGTATGTGGACTTGATTTTAAGCTCTGACATAGACTCTTTCTGATGTTATGATAAATTGCAATTGCTTTAATGACTGAGATTATAGTTTGTTAGTTCTCAATGAAGTTTCTGATTCATACTTTTGCATTGTGAATAGATCATCACTTGAACATAAGTAATCATATGATAATATCTATATATGTTGCTGTTATGAGAATAATCATGATGCCTTCATGTCCGTATTTTGTTTTTTATCGACACGTCTACCTCTAAACATGGGGACATATTAATCGTTATCGGCTTTCGCTTGAGGACAAGCAAGGTCTAAGCTTGGGGGAGTTGATACGTCCATTTTGCATCATGCTTTTATATCGATATTTATCGCATTATGGGCTGTTATTTCACGTTATGTCACAATACTTATGGCTATTCTCTCTTATTTTACAAGGTTTACATAAGGAGGGAGAATGCCTGCAACTGGAATTCTGGTTTGGAAAAGGAGCAAATATTAGAGACCTATTCTTCACAACTCCAAAAGTCCTGAAACTCCACGGAATATCTTACAATAAATAATGAAAAATACCTGCCAAAGATGAAGGCCAGGGGGCCCACACCTTATCCGCGAGGGTGGGGGGCGCTCCCCCCTAGGGCGCGCCCCCTACCTCGTGGGCCCCCTGGTGGCTCTTTGATGCCCATCTTCTGCTATATGAAGTCTTTCGTCGAGGAAAAAATAGGAAGCAACCTTTCGGGACGAAACTCCACCGCCACGAGGCGGAACCTTGGCGGAACCAATCTAGGGCTCCGGCAGAGCTGTTCTGCCGGGGTCACTTCCCTCCGGGAAGGGGACATCATCGCCATCGTCATCACCAACGCTCCTCTCATCGGGAGAGGGCAATCTCCATCAACATCTTCACCAGCACCATCTCATCTCTAAACCCTAGTTCATCTCTTGTATCCAATTCTTGTCTCCAAGTCCGGGATTGGTGCTAGTAGGTTTCTAGTAGTGTTGATTACTCTTTGTAGTTGATGCTAGTTGGTTTACTTGGTGGAAGATCATATGTTCAGATCCTTTATGCATATTATTACCCCTCTGATTATGAACATGAATATGCTTTGTGAGTTGTTACGTTTGTTCCTGAGGACAAGGGAGAAGTCTTGCTATCAGTAGTCATGTGAATTTGGTATTCATTCGATATTTTGATGAGATGTATGTTGCCTAGCCTCTAGTGGTGTTATGTGAACGTCGACTACATAACACTTCACCATTATTTGGGCCTAGAGGAAGGCACTGGGAAGTAATAAGTAGATGATGGGTTGCTAGAGTGACAGAAGCTTAAACCCTAGTTTATGCGTTGCTTCGTAAGGGGTTGATTTGGATCCATATGTTTCATGCTATGGTTAGGTTTACCTTAATACTTTTGTTGTAGTTGTGGATGCTTGCAATAGAGGTTAATCATAAGTGGGATGCTTGTTCAAGTAAGAATAGCACCCAAGCACCGGTCCACCCACATATCAAATTATCAAAGTATCGAACGTGAATCATATGAATGTGATGAAAACTAGCTTGACGATAATTCCCATGTGTCCTCGGGAGCGCTTTTCTCATTATAAGAGTTTGTCCAGGCTTGTCCTTTGCTACAAAAAGGATTGGGCCACCTTGCTGCACTTTATTTACTTTTGTTACTTGTTGCTCGTTATGAATTATCTTATCACAAAACTATCTGTCACCACTTGTTTCAGTACTTGCAGAGAATACCTTGCTGAAAACCGCTTATCATTTCCTTCTGCTCCTTGTTGGGTTCGACACTCTTACTTATCGAAAGGACTACAATAGATCCCCTATACTTGTGGGTCATCAGGTGGCTTTGCCACAAATATGATGTCCACTACATGATCATGCTAGCAATATGACAATGATGGAGCGTGTCATAATAAACGGAATGGTGGAAAGTTGCATGGCAATATATCTCGGAATGGCTATGGAAATGCCATGATAGGTAGGTATGGTGGCTGTTTTGAGGAAGGTATATGGTGGGTGTATGATACCGGCGAAAGGGTGCGCGATATTTAGAGAGGCTAGCAATGGTGGAAGGATGGGAAAAGTGTGTATAATCCATGGAATCAACATTAGTCATAAAGAACTCATATACTTATTGCAAAAATCTAGAAGTTATCAAAGCAAAGTATTACTCGCAGGCTCCTAGGGGGATCACTACAAAAAAAGACATCCATGACATTTTGGGCCGAACAAATTTTTTTTCTGTCATACATATGACACTTCTATGACGATAATTGTGACAAAACCCGGTATCATCATAGATGTGGTGGGCTCCTACTTCTATGACAAAAAATCATGATCGAAAATGGGCTTTTTGTCCTGGGCGGGCCGGAGACGCAGCTGCATGACATTCTTTGGGCCATCCATGACGGAAAAAAACGTGGTAGAAGCGAGGGGGGGGGGAATTTCGGGGAGTTCCCGGTTATGGTGGGAGGTCGGGGGCCGAGCGATGCGCGTTTCTCTCGTACACGTACGCGCGTGTGTGCGAGGCGTTGGCTCTAACTGAACCCGAGCGAGGCGTTGGGCTCTAACTGAACCCGAGCGATTGCACTACAGTCTACGCGTTACTGAACCTGAGCGATCGATCGATGGCTGTTAACTGAACCCGATCGAGCGATTCCTTGGCTACTGCTGCTAACTGAAGCCGATCGATGGGATGAACAGTGAGTGTTGTGGGGGGTTTGGATGAATAGTGAGCGGTGGCGTTGCCTCTGGATGAACAGGACCCCGTGGTGTGGAGGAGGGCTGGATGAACAGTAGACGGGTGCCCGTGGAGGTGTGGACGAACAGGACCCCGTGGTGTGGAGGGCAGGATGAACACTAGACGGTGGAGGGGTGCCCGTGGAGGGGTGGTTGAACAGGACCTCGTGGTGTTGAGGGCTAGATGAACAGTATACGGTGGAGGGGAGGTTGAACAGTAGCCGGTGGAGTAGCGCGCGGTGGAGGCTGGATGAACAAGAGCCCGTGGAGGCTGGAGGAGGTCGACGGTGGATGAAAAGTAGCTCCTGGAGGATGGAGGGGGTCGACGGTGGAGATGAACAGTATCTCGTGGGGTCCCGTTTTGCGGTACGCCACACCCCTCCCGATGAACAGGACCCCCGTTTCGACTGTAGCGCTCCAACACAAGTCCGTTTCCTCCGTTTTGCGGTACGCCACACCCCTCCCGATCAACAGGACCCCCGTTTCGACCGTAGGAGGTCCGTTTCCTCCGTTTTGCGGTACTCCACACCCCTCCCGATCAACAGGACCCCCGTTTCGACCGTAGGAGGTCCGTTTCCTCCGTTCTGTAGTACGCCAGGCCTTGTTTCCATCGCCTCTTTCGTCCAAGCCCTCCCGATGAACACGACCACGTATTCCGTTCCGACCCATGAACACGACGACGACGTTGTTTCTCCGTTCCAACCCAGCCATATACACGAGCCCTCGCCGTACGTATGCGCGAGTAGGCGTTCGAGACCCCGCCCGTATGTACACATACGTGGCCGTATTTTCTTTCTTGCACCTTGGCCGCTCTACGTACGTGTACATGCTACGTGCGCGCCTCTACTACGACACGTGCGCGCCTCTACTACGACACGTGCGCGCCTCTACATCGACCAGTATGTACGTACACGTTCGCAACCAAAATGTCAACGCTGCGTACGCTTCAACCAGGTGGGTCCCGACTGTCAGGCACTTCCTTGCTTGCAAAGATGTAGCTGGTGGGTTCCAACAGTCAGGGGGCGAATCATTTTTTGCCCGGACGCACTTCCTTGCGTGCGAAGATGTAGCTGGTGGGTCCCAGCAGTCGGGGGGCTGGTGGGTCCCAGCAGTCAGGGGGCGAATCGTTTTGGTTTTTTTGCCCGCACACACTTCCTTGCGTGCAAAGATGTAGCTGGTGGGTCCCAGCAGTCAGGGGGCGAATCATTTTTTTCGGACGCACTTCCTTGCGTGCAAAGGTGTAGCTGGTGAGTCCCAGCTGTCAGGGGGGAAATGTTTTTTCGCGAAATACTGTGGCCTGTTCGGTGGGTCCCTGCTGTCAGGTGGAGGAATCATTATTTTCCGCGTAATAAGGAGGCACTTCCTTGCTGCCGCCGTGGACCCAGCTGTCAGCCTCTCCACGTACAGTCCACGTCTGATGGAAGTCGTTCCTTGACCACGTTGACCACGCCGCGCCGAGAGCACCAGGGCGGTGCACGACGGCGAGGCCTAGGAAGGGGACGACACGGAGGCAGGGAAGACTCGGCAGTTGTTTCCCACGCGGAGGGGAGTACGACTGTACGAGGGTTTACTGGTTCGTCTACCGTCGCCCGAGAATAACAATAGGTGTGGGTGAGTAGAGGGATGGCTAGGCCAGCGATGGGAGTACGGTCGGGCGGTGAGGCCTGCGCGGCAGCATAGCCGGCCGCGTGGAGGAGGGAGCAGGCAGTCCCGCCGGCGCTTGTTTGAGCGGCTGGAGCAGAAAGATCGGAGATTGAAGAAGCACGACGGCCGTTCGATGGACATCCAACAGTCAGTGCTTGTGCGTAAACCTTTTTTTAGAAAACCCTCAAATCTATGGAAAATAGCATACAGCCCATCTGCCATTATTTCTAATAATTTACAGCCCATTTGCTAATTCTTAAGGTTTTTTTGGAGCCCATATTCTTTTTGTTAGCATTACAGCCCATATTGTGGCAACGGTTAAAAAATTATATGAAATTTTGCATATTTCGGTGCGGTCCGAACTGTTTTTAATCCCGAAATTTCGGCTCACATTCAAACTGATTTTACAAATAAATGTATATCAATATAAATCCAACAAATTCTCCACGCATAAAAATTAATGTCATTTAAAATCTTGAAAGGAAAAAAAGATATTTGAAACTAATTGCCGGTTTGATGTGTTTTAAAAATGTACAGCCCATTTCTCATTACTGATGGGCCATTTTCTCGGCCAGCCGAATAAAAGCTCTCCTCGTCTTGAAAGATTTACAACCCAACAGGCTTGACAAAGCGACTTACTTGGCAAATCACAAAAAAACTGGGCTGTGGCCGTGGACCCAGCTGTCAGCCTCTCCATGTACAGTACTCTTCCGATGGAAGTCGTTCCTTGACCATGCCGCGCGGAGAGCACCACGGCGGTGGATGATGGCGAGGCCTAGGAAGGGGACAACGCGGCAGTGGAAGCCCGCGCAGAGAGGACTAAGAGGGTTCACTAGTTCGGCTGCGGTGTAAGGCTGTCGTCGCCGCAGGGCCTGGCCGGCGGTGGGAATAGTAGGGGCGGTGAGGCCTCTTTGGCAGCACAGCCGTCCACGGGATGCAGGAGCATGCGGCACGACCGGCGCTGCTTTGGGCGGCTGGAGCAAGAAGACTAGAGGTTGAAGAAGCACTACGGCCATTGGATGGACATCGTACGGTCACTGGAGCTAGAATCGTTTATATTGACTAAGTTGACAAACCTTCGTCCCCGTCAACTTAGTAGGCCCACAAGTCAGCCTCCCAGCAAGGTGGGTCCCAGCTAGCTGGGGGAGTATTCATTTTTTTGTGCGTAATAAGGAGGCACTTCCGGTGGGTCCGAGCTGACAGCGGGGGGAACTTTTTTTTCGTGGAATACGGTGGCCCATCCGGTGGGTCCCAGCAGTCAGGGGGAAATGATTTTTTCGCAAAATAATGGTGGCCTGTCCGGTGGGTCCCCGCTGTCAGGTGGAGGAATAATTATTTTCCGCGTAATAAGGAGGCTCTTCTTTGCGGCTGCTGTGGACCCGGCTGTCAGCCTCTCCACGTACAGTACTCTTCCGATAGAAGTCGGTCGTTGACCACATTGACCATGCCGCGCCGAGAGCACCACGGCGGTGGACGACGACGAGGCCTAGGAAGGGGACGACGCGGAGCCGTGCAAGAGGCGGCAGTGGATGCCCACGCGGAGAGGAGTACGAGCGTTCACTGGTTCGGCTGCGGTGTGAGGCTGCCGTCGCCGCAGAATAACAGGGGGTGTGGGTGAGTGGAGGGATGGCCTGGCCAGTGGTGGGAGTAGTATAGGGGCGGTGAGGCCTCCGCGGTAGCACAGTCGGCCACGGGAGGCAGGAGCGGGCGGCACGACCGGCGCTGCTTTGGGCGGCTGGAGCAAGAAGACCAGAGGTTGAAGAAGCACTATGGCTGTTGGATGGACATCATACGGTCACTGGAGTATTGACTAAATTGACAAAGCTCTCAGTCCCTGTCAACTTAGTAGGCCCACAAGTCAGCCCAACAATATGGTGGGTCCCAGCTAGCAGGGGGTATTCATTTTTTGGGCGTAATAAGGAGGCACTTCCTTGCGTGCGAAGATATAGCTGGTGGGTCCGACCTGTCAGCGGGGGAATGTTTTTTCGCGAAATACAGAGGCCCTTCTTGTGGGTCCTAGCTATCAGGTGGGGAATCATTATTTTGCGCGTAATAAGGAGGCATTTACTTGCGTGCGACCGTGTACCCAGCTATCAGCCTCTCCATGTACAGTCCACTTCCGATGGATGTCGTAAATTGACCATGTTGACCAGGCCGCGCCGAGAGCACCAGGGCGGTGGACGACGGCGAGGCCTAGGAAGGGAACGACACGGAGCCAGGGAATACACGGCAGTTGTTTCCCACGCGGAGGGGAGTACGACTGTACGAGGGTTTACTGGTTCGTCTGCCATCGCCGGAGAATAACAACAGGTGTGGGTGAGTAGAGGGATGGCTAGGCCAGCAATGGGAGTATGGTCGGGCGGTGAGGCTTGCGCGGCAGCACAACTGGCCGCGCGGAGGAGGGAGCAGGCAGTCCCGCCGGCGCTTGTTTGAGCGGCTTGAGCATGAAGAGCAGAGATTGAAGAAGCACGACAGCCGTTGGATGGACATCCAACAGTCACTGCTCTCGTGTGTTGACTAAGTTGACAGGGCGTTGCGTGTGCGTCAACCTTTTTTTATGAAAGTATACACGTCAACCTATAGTAGGCGCACAAGTCAGCCTCAAATATGTGGAAAACAACATACAACCCATCCGCCATTATTTATAATAATTTACAGCCCATTTGCTAATTCTTAAGGGTTTTTTGGAGCCCATATTCTTTTTGTTAGCATTACAGCCCATATTGTGGCAACGGTTAAAAAATTATACGAAATTTTGCATATTTCGGTGCGGTCCGAACTGTTTTTAATCCTGAAATTTCGACTCACATTCAAACTGATTTAAAAAAATAAATGTATATCAATATAAAATCCAACAAATTCTCCACGCATAAAAATTAATGTCATTTAAAATCTTGAAATGAAAAAAAAAGATATTTGAAACTAATTGCCGGTTTGATGTGTTTTCAAAATGTACAAACCATTTCTCATTACTGATGGGCCATTTTCTCGGCCAGCTGAATGAAAGCTCTCCTCGTCTTGAAAGATTTGTAGCCCAACAAGCCTGACAAAGCGACTTACTTGGTAAATCACAAAAAACTGGGCTGTGGCCGTGAACCCAGCTGTCAGCCTCTCCACGTACAGTACTCTTCCGATGGAAGTCGTTCCTTGACCACGCCGCACGGAGAGCACCACGGCAGTGGACGACGGCGAGGCCTAGGAAGGGGACGACACGGGAGTGGAAGCCCGCGCGGAGAGGACTACGAGGGTTCACTGGTTCGGCTGTGGTGTGAGGCTGCCGTCGCCGCAGGGCCTGGCCGGCGGTGGGAATAGTAGGGGCGGTGAGGCCTCTGCGGTAGCACAGCCGGACACGGGAGGCAGGAGCATGCGGCACGACCGGCGCTGCTTTGGCCGGATGGAGCAAGAAGACCAGATGTTGAAGAAGCCCTACGGCCGTTGGATGGACATTGTACGGTCACTGGAGCTAGAATCGTTCATATTGACTAAGTTGACAAATCCTTCATCCCCGTCAACTTAGTAGGCCCACAAGTCAGCCTCCCAGCAAGGTGGGTCCCAGCTAGCCGGGGGAGTATTCATTTTTTTGTGCGTAATAAGTAGGCACTTCCGGTGGGTCTGAGCTAATAGCGAGGGGAACGTTTTTTTTCGCGAAATACGGTGGCCCGTCTGGTGGGTCCCAGCAGTCAGGGGGAGACGATTTTTTTCACAAAATAATGGTGTCCCGTCCGGTGGGTCCCCGTTGTCAGGTGGAGGCATAATTATTTTCCGCGTAATAAGGAGGCACTTCCTTGCGGCTGCCGTGGACCCGGCTGTCAGCCTCTCCACGTATAGTACTCTTCTGATGGAAGTCGGTCGTTGACCACATTGACCACGCTGCGTTGAGAACACCACGACAGTGGACGACGGCGAGGCCTAGGAAGGGGACGACGCGAAGCCGTGCAAGACGCGGCAGTGGATGCCCACGCGGAGAGGAGTACGAGCGTTCACTGGTTTGGCTGTGGTGTGAGGCTGCCGTTGCCGCAGAATAACAGGGGGTGTGGGTTAGTGGAGGGATGGCCTGGCCAGTGGTGGGAGTAGCATGGGGGCGGTGAGGCCTCTTCGGTAGCACAGCCGGCCATGGGAGGCAGGAGCAGGCGGCATGACCGGCACTGCTTTGGGCGGCTGGAGCAAGAAGACCAGAGGTTGAAGAAGCACTATGGCCGTTGGATGGACATCATACGGTCACTGGAGTATTGACTAAGTTGACAAAGCTCTCAGTCCCTGTCAACTTAGTAGGCCCACAAGTCAGCCCAACAATATGGTGGGTCCCAGCTAGCAGGGGGGTATTCATTTTTTGGCGTAATAAGGAGGCACTTCCTTGCGTGCGAAGATATAGCTGGTGGGTCTGACCTGTCAGCGGGGGGAACGTTTTTTCGCGAAATACAGAGGCCCTTCATGTGGGTCCTAGCTGTCAGGTGGAGGAATCATTATTTTGCGCGTAATAAGGAGGCATTTCCTTGCGTGCGGCCGTGGACCCAGCTATCAGCCTCTCCACATACAGTCCACTTCCAATGGATGTCGTTCATTGACCATATTGACCAGGCCGCGCCGAGAGCACCAGGGCGATGGACGACGGCGAGGCCTAGGAAGGGAATGACACGAAGCCAGGGAATACTCGGCAGTTGTTTCCCACGTGGAGGGGAGTACGACTGTACGCGGGTTTACTGGTTCATCTGCCATCGCCGGAGAATAACAGCAGGTGTGGGTGAGTAGAGGGATGGCTAGGCCAGCGATGGGAGTACGGTCGGGCGGTGAGTCCTACGCGGCAACACAGCCGGCCGCGCGGAGGAGGGAGCAGGCAGTCCCGCCGGTGCTTGTTTGAGCAGCTTGAGCATGAAGAGCAAAGATTGAAGAAGCACGACAGCCGTTGGATGGACATCCAACAGTCACTGCTCTCGTGTGTTGACTAAGTTGACAGGGCGTTGCGCGTGCGTCAACCTTTTTTTATGAAAGTATATGCGTCAACCTGTAGTAGGCGCACAAGTCAGCCTCAAATATGTGGAAAACAGCATACAACCCATCTGCCATTATTTCTAATAATGTACAGCCAATTTGCTAATTCTTAAGAATTTTTTTGGAGCCCATCTTCTTTTTGTTAACATCACACACCATATTGTGGCCATGGTTAAAAAGTATACGAAATTTTGCATATTTCGATGCGGTCAACTGTTTTTAATCCAGAAATATCGATTCACATTCAAACTATTTTGAAAAATAATTTATATAAATATAAAATCCAAATAATTGTCCACGCATAAAAATCAATGGAATTTAAGATCTTGTAATGAAAAAAATTGAAACTAATTCCCGGTTTGATGTGTTTTAAAAATGTACATCCCATTTCTGGGCAAACAGAATGAAACTCTCCTCGTCTTCAAAGATTTGCAGCCCAGCAGGGCCGATAAAGCAAGCAGGCTTTGTTTGGGTATTTCTTTAAAAAAAATAGAACTGAGCTAGCCATTTTTAGCAAGAAAAAAACACAACTGGGCTCATGATGTGGTAAACATAAATAAAACCCTGGCTAGACGGGCCACAGCCCCCGCACAACCCCGTTGTTACCCTGATCTGTCGCTAAAACTAGTATAAATAACAACTGCTTGTTCGTCGAAAAAACTGCGCGACTTGCTGGGTCCCTGGTGTCAGCCGCTCGTAGTGTTATTCTCTCGTTTATTGACTACGTTGACAATGGCGTGAGCCCCAGATGTCTAGCCTTTCCTATGAAAATTTAGAGCCCATTTGATCTGCTAGTTCGAAATAAGTTTGTGGGTGTTGGTGGGGGCTAATCACTTGGCTTCTGTCATGCACAGTGAGCTCAAGCAGTCGGCGAGAGTGATGTTATTTCCCTTGGTTTGGATTTGTTACAATATTTCACTCTAAACTAAATGAATGGCAACCCATTTGCCTTGTTTCAAAGAAAATATGACAGTCACAGCTGAGTTTAAAAGGGCAGGAACATCTAACTCCAGCTTACAAACTGTACAAAAGCACGAGGGTTAATTGTTCATCAGGTTTACAAAAAAACCAGATTGAAAAGGGCAACAACATCTAATTCCAGCACTGTTTTCGGCAGTCACAGTCAAATGGATCGGTCAGGTCCATAGAATGAACATCCTAGGTCGTAAAATTTACTGGATTATGACCACAATATGTTGTAAATAGAAGCCCGACACGTTCAGAAGCTCTTTTGCCCACCTGAAACTCCTTTTTTTGCTCTTCGACATACCCATCCGTCAAAACCATGCTGCTGATAAACTTAAGCCTGATGGACAATAGTAACCTCACATTCAGCAGAAAGAATGTGACAAATCTTGTGTTTGCACGGTTGGCTACATATCGTTCTAGCGTTATTGTCTTCAATCGAATGTCATGAGAAGTGAGAAAATCCCGATGCTTACGAATCCACCGATTGGTTATAACTTTCTTACCCCATCCTGTTGCCTAAATAGACATGAAGATTGAAAAAAGTTAAGGTCTAAAAGAAGAGTGTCGAAAGAGCAACAACTGAATGGTTAATTCTAGTACACTATATGCGGGCTTCCAATGTGCGTGAAATTATCACCTTTATATACAACTTCTCCAGACATGGAAAGCATTGCAGCAAGCCAATAATCTTGTTTAGATCAAAACTATTCATTTGGATATATAAGATCTTGACAGAATCTAGCACCATTGATAGGCCATCCATGGAGAAACTCTTCACTGAGCATAGAACATAATATTAGTACAAAATGTGTACTCCAAGATGATATATAAATTATGCGCAGAAATTTAAAATGCAGCTTATGGTTACAAGTGTAGATGATAATATAAAGTACCTGAAGAACTGTGGAGCCAAATACCATATTGAAATGAGCACAGAGATCATGTATTACACCCAAGGTCTCCAGTTTAGGCGTAGAGAGGACGGTTATTTGCAACGGTGAATAACTAGAATCAAGGATCAACCTTTGAAGTGAAGGGGCATCTTGGATGATGAGCTGCCTTCCGTCAAAAGAAATTCCAATTCTTACAAGGTTAGGCAACTTTATTTGGAGACAACCGATTCTAACTGTGAAAACAAGCACCAAGCACTCCAGCGCAGGGAAACTGGAGTGGATGATGTTGTGCAATGAGGCCTCCGATATACGAACCCGCACAAGTGAAAGTTTCTTGAGAAATGGGAGTCGAAGGTTTAGTACCAGATTGTCTGGTAGGTAGCACTGCGCAAAGGTGGCGAGGTTGTCAGAATCGCGATTTTGAATCGGATTGGAGCTCCGATGGTAGGATCGTAAATCGTAGAATCTTCACTATCAGGATCATAGAAACGTAGATTCTATGAACTAAAATCGTAGAATCATAGGGGTTAGTTTGGATCGTAAAGTCGTAGAATCGTATGACAGAATCGTGATTCTGACAACCTTGGGTGGCGGTGTGGAGAGAGGACGAAAACCCCGAGATGGACATCGGTGGTGAGGGCACAAGTTCATGGCGTTCGGTATGTGGTATGTGATTTCCAGGGGAACGGTAGAACTCAAGCAGCTGTAGTTCTGTGAATTCAAGGGATTCCAGCCAAGCGTCCACCGTGCAAGGCATGGTATGCTTGCTCAGGTAGCATGACGGGATGCAGAGGCTTTGAACGGAGCCCTGGTGGGAGGAGATGATGGCTCTGGGGATTTCAAAATCATTGAGGAGAGATAGCTGACGACAGTCGAGATTAAGGGGAACGACGCGCCATAGAGGGCGCCACCGAATTGAGAGGATTTGGGTGCGGCAGCAATCCTTGGTGGGGAGAACCGAGATGATCTCCCCAAGGATGGCGTCCGGGAGATCGCTGATGCGGTCCACCCAAGATTCTACGGGTTCCTGGGATCCGGTGGGGGCGGGGTCGCCGCTTCTCCCCGCGCTGCCGTGTGCGGGATCTACAACAGGCGTCGCCGCTGGCGGGAGCCTTATCTTCTTGGCGCTGGGTTCAGCCGACTCCATTTTCCTCGAGGGCGTCGCGTCGCGCTCACGGATTTGAGCAGAGTAATGAATGACGAGCCTAGTTGTAGTGCGAGCGAAGAAGAAGGGGAGCTGGGGGTTTTCTGTAGGAGTGAGGAAGAAGGGGAGCTGGGTTTTCTGTAGGAGCGAGGAGGAAGAAGAGCACCCAGGTTTTTTTTTGGGGGGGGGGGGTGTGTTGGGAGTGGGTAGCGCATCTCATTCAGTAAATATATGGGCATTTGAATTGATTTTACTTTTTACTAGTGTGGATGGGCTGTTTTGTCTTGGGACCCGAGAAACAATTACTACTAGTACAGTGGAGACATTCTACAGCTACCCAGAAAAATAATTACTACTAGTACACTGGAGGCACTCTACCGCTTCTGGCTCCTCCTAGGTCATTGAAACGTCTCCCTCTACTGAATGCCGTTATACTTTTGTTCGCCGACATGCGGGCCATGCAGCGCGCGGGCCCAAATGCCATCCACCAAATTAGAAGGCAGTATGCAGGCGGAGAGTCACCACGGTCGTAGCGCGGCAGTAACGAGCTATCGTATCACAAAACCCCACCTCCCCGTAGTCTAAGTTTGGCGGACGAAGCAACCATCATTTCACTCTTCGCTGAATCCCCTTCTCCCTCACCGTCTTCAAGAAAGGCAACACTTGCATCTGCCACTGTTCTTCTCTCCGAACGAAGGGAAGGTAAGAGGATCCGTGATGTTGGTATATTTTCGTTCAGAGGAAAAAAAGAACTTTCGCAAAGCAGTAACCAATCCTCAATCTCTTTTTTGTTTCATTGTCATTGCGATTGTGTTTTCCTTTCAGTGGTCTCCTAGTATTCATCAATTTCATGATGGACCAAGGAGAACCAGGCAAAGATCTGCCAATATTGGAGTAGACGCGGGAGGCTGATCCCCACGAGACAGAGAGCTCCAAGAAGATGGAGGCAACCACCGAGGCGACCCCAGATACTGAGATGGTCAACGCCCCGTTTGAGGTTACAGCCCCCGTGGCACTGCAGGAGCAGTTTTCCCCCTTCGAGGATGTGTCCCCCCCACCCTGCTGAGCTGCCCAAGGTGATTTCCTTCTTTGCCGATCTTGATTGTGGTTTTTCATCTAAGTATGTGGTGATTTTTTTTAGAAAAGGAAGTATGTGGTGATTAATAATGCAAAATTTTATTAGCTTCGATGCCATGGTATACGTAGTGGTTTAAATAACTTGTGTTTCTTATACTGAAAAGTAATTCAGAATTTGTTTATGTTTCAATTAGAGCCCTGATGCAGACAAGGATTGTGTGGTTGTACATGTCACTCGCTATGAGGCGGACGACCAGAATATACGCACTGGGAAAACAGAGTTCTTAGGCTGTTGGATCCTGGAAGCCATTTGCGGTTATACCAATGAAGAGTTGTATTCCAGCCTCATTGTTGTCAGGCGTGTTGTCCAGGGTGTACTAAAGCACAAGAAGTTCAAAGCTACTCCTTCGTTTGTGAGGAATACTGTTCTTGTCAAGCTTACGCAGGAAGATGACGTGGCATGCCTCCACAAACAAGTTTATCTGTGGCAAGGCCACAAGGTTGTCTTCATGAAGGTTCACAGGATTGAGCTGCTGCGGGACGTCCTCGATGATGTTCATGGCAAGGTCCGTCTTGGGTCCAGCCCAAATTAGATCGAGGCATGAAATAGTTGCCCCAGCTAGTATTTAATAGTAGTTTAGATTGTGTCCAATCACTACTAGGGAAAAGCCTATACACAGAATCTTACCAGCAGCGCGCTTTAAAATCAGGCGCTGCTGCTAAGTAGCAGTAGCGCGGGTTTTTAACCCATGCTACTACTAAGTTGATAGCAGTAGCGCTGGTTTTTAACCCTAGCTACTACTAAGCGGTCTCTACCGTGCCCCCCGGGACATGCCATAGTAGTAGCGCGGGTTTTTAACCCTCGCTACTACTAAGTTGATAGCAGTAGCGCTGGTTTTTACCCCTCGCTACTACTAAGCGGTCTCTACCGTGCCCCTGGGCCATGCCATAGTAGTAGCGAGGGTTATAAACCCGTGCTACTACTAAGTTTTTACCCCTCGCTACTACTAAGAGGTCTCAACCGTGCCCCTCCGGGACATGCCATAGTAGTAGCGAGGGGTAAAATCCCTCGCTACTACTAAAGGTCCCATTTTGAAACTCTAACCCCCCCCCCCGGTGGATCGCCTTTTCGGTTTTGTAAAAAGCAAAAGAAAATGATAAAAACTTCAAAAATTAAAATCCTTCAAGATGTAGTTATGTTACTACATCTACTAGTTAGGAAAATTTAAAAACTTAAATTTCGACATGTTTTGCAAAAAGTGTAGGGAAAATGTAAAACGGCTATAACTTTTGCATACGATGTTAGACAAAAAGTATAATATATCAAAATATTTCAAAAATTAAAATCCTTCGAGATGTAGTTATGTCACTACATCTACTAGTTAGGAAAATTTAAAAACTTAAATTTGGACATGTTTTGCAAAAAGTGTAGGGAAAATGTAAAACGGCTATAACTTTTGCATACGATGTCAGAAAAAACGTATAATATATCAAAATGTTTAGCACGAAAATCCGCATCCGATGGAGATGCCCTATGGCCTGTTTGCAAACTTTTAGAATCCTCAAATTCTAAAAGGAAAAAAAGTTATGCTCAAATTTCAGTTTTTTTTAAATTTTGGTCAAATCTGGTCAAACTGTGGTCAAACTACTTATTCAAGAAGTATTAGTGTTACTAAATAATTATTCAAGAATATTAGTGTCACTAAATAATTATTTCAGTTTTTTGGATGTTTGGTCAAATCTAGTCAAACTATGGTCAAATTTTGGTCAAACTTTGGTCAAAATGTGGTCAAACTACTTATTCAAGAAATATTAGTGTTACTAAATAATTATTGTTTCTTAGAACAATAGTTTTAAACTCAAACAGTGAAATGCGTGACTTCATGCTCAAGCTAAACTCCCGAGGGTTAATAGGATTAACATCTTACTATTGTCAGGAAAACAACAAGTGCAGACTTGGAATCGAGGGAGAATAGAACCCGGAAGTTAAGCGTGCTCAGGCTGGAGTAGTGAGAGGATGGGTGACCGTCCGGGAAGTTAGATGATTTGGAATGATGAGGGGTGATTAGAGATTAAATTGAGCAGCGATGAGGGGTGATTGGAGATTAGAGGTTAAAATAATTCAGAAATTTGAAAATTCGGGCAAAAAATTGAAAAAAAAATCAATTTTTTAGATTTCAAAGCACGGGTTAGTAGTAGAGCGAGTTTTTACCCATGCTACTACTAACGGACGTAGTAGTAGCGCGGGTTGCACCCGCGCTGCTGCTATAAGTTAGCTGTAGCGCCTTATTAGTAGCACCGGCCCCCGCGCTACTAATAGGCCCAAAACCCGCGCAGTTGCTAGGCTTTTCCCTAGTAGTGAATTATCCGAACCTTGCCTGTTATCGACCCCTCTGGGGCTAGTACTCTGTTTGAATCCGTCTATGGGAACTGCTGCTACTTTTGTGTGCCCGTGAATCATGTGAGAACCATCATAATTGTTGCCGAAACAGATGGGTCCTCACTAGTTTTTTCATGAATATGGCATGGTAAGACATAAGTTGTCACGGTTTATCATACGAGCAGTGTGTGTTTTGATGAAATAGAGCACTCGTTCGAGAACCGTGCTCTGACGTATACATAAGTACTTGTAAGCACTGTTGGTGCTACCCCACTTGTAAGCAGTTGTGCAAAACACGGCACATTGGCTCAGCTCACTTCAACACTAGGCTATCGACCAGCTAACAATCAACAATCTGATGTCTGACATATAAGCAACTAAGTATCTTGTTACAGTGGTTCATGCAGTTAATTGAGGCCACAATGTAATAAATTCCAAACGTTCACACGCTAGTCCAGCGCTCATGTGGAACACTCACATTAAACTCGTCTTCATAAAAAACTTGGAAAGCACAAGTTAAGCAATTTTATACATCTCAATGATTCATAGAACATATCAAACATATACTAGTTCACAGCAAAAGACAAAGTTGTGAGAAGGTTTACAAATCAGGAAAAAACAAGCAAGGCTTCTCTCTGAGAAAACGGCCTCCCTGCAGGCTTAAATTTCCTGGAGTTCACTCTGGTTTTTTCTTGTTGCCACCATTCAGGGTTAGGTTCTCTCATCCTAGAATAACCAATTATAATTGTGGTCTCGGCTGGAATGCTAAACTGAACCATGCAGTGTACTGACCAGGTGAAATTCTTGTGCATTCCACTAAATTTAAGCACCTCTATTTGCATAAATAAGCAGGCCACAATGCCTCTTATCCGCGCACCTGTCCAAAAAACTGCCGTGCAGCCGTGCCAGCTAGTCCTCGGTCCATGGATGAACGGGTAGAAAGTGCATTCCGGACTAGGATGCAGTTATTTTCGCTCGTCCATGCACTGCAACCAGGAAGTAAAATGTATGAATCAACTTCTTTTAGATTGTGTTGGTCATTCTACCTTAGTTACTACCAATGTAGGGATACCTTGAAGATGGGAGGTTAGACGACGGCAACGAAGGATAGCCATCTCATTTTGCGCAGTTGTACTAAAACTGAGGTGTGTGCTTTTGATTGCGCGGATAGAAATGATACGGAGACAGACATCCCGAAATGATATGGAGACAGACATCCCTATTTGCGCAAATAAGAACTACGGTTATTTAAACAGTGACAGATATTACTACTTTCCCACGTTTCCTCTTAGAACCAAGTCCTAGATTCATGCTACAGCTTTCCCACTTTCTGCCCTATTTGAACCAACGCTTTGAGTCGACTGTATGAAATAGCTTTACTTCTAATAATAGTAGAAGTCTAGGTGGCTTTGGAACAGCGGACGGAAGTAGAAAAGGATCCACATGAAGGGAGCTGGGGCAGTAGAGCAAGGCAGGTTTCGAAGGAATATATACCTGAAGGTCGTCGGCAAGTCGCAAATACGGCGTCGGGAGGCCGCATCTTGGCCACAATACCGCAGGGAGGAAGAAGAAGTCGGAGGCCCTCCCGAGCCGGCGCTCTCTCGGAGAGAACGGCACGGCCGCCAATCGGGACGCGCGGGCAGCCATTGGTCTCCTCCCTCGCCGCCGACGACAGCGTGAACGATGCACCTACACCCCTGCCCCGGTCAAGGTTGCCCGGCCGGATTTGTGACCAGCCGTGAGCTGAGAGAGAGTGTGGCCACCTATGTGTTGCTTAGATCTAGAGAGCATGAGAGAGTGAATGAGAGGAACCCTAGTAAAGC
Organism: Aegilops umbellulata; assembly: GCA_032464435.1. NCBI lineage: Eukaryota > Viridiplantae > Streptophyta > Magnoliopsida > Poales > Poaceae > Aegilops > Aegilops umbellulata. The sequence continues at coordinate 480,538,135 of CP136056.1, forward strand.
AAGCGCTAAGGCTCCTGCTTTTATATATAGTGGAGTGATTTTGTTGTACCAGCTTCAAAAAAATGCGCTCCTACGTGTACCCATGAGTGGGTGTGAGAGAACTAGTGCATGCGTGCACCGCTTCTCTTCGTGAGAGTACAATATACTATGCCCAAAGAACGTTCGCCGCAAGAGTAATAGTACAAGTGTGTGACGTGTGAGCTAAAATAAAATGTGCGCGTCGTCTTTTGTTTTTTAGAAGTTCTGAGGGTAGGGTGTGAAGAGCACATATGTGCGTGACGTCTACCTGCAGATAGACGGTGGGTGCAACGTGCGAGTCTGCGAGAGGACTCGGGAGAGTCGTGACTCGTGAGGGTGTGTGTGCGTGAGAGAGAGGGGGGCACGTATCAATGCAATGCATGTGTCCGTAAATCATTATCCGACAAACGTTCTCCACAAGCCTTTTCCTGACGAACGTCGTAAGAACCGTTAGATCGGCATCCGACAGTGTTAGTTTTGCCATGTCATTTAACAGAACAGCCACTCCTCCTACACACAAATCTTCCACGTGAGTGTTAGCAACTACCGTATGCTCCATCCGTTCCGAAATGCAGTGCATATAGCTTTATTGAAAATTCGAACCTCGCAAACTTTTACCGAGTTTTCATGTACCAAATTGCACATGTAGAATACCATGTATATGTCCTTTCATTCATCTTCGAGAGGTAACTATAAAGTTGTGTGAGGAGTCTACAAAGAAAGACCATCGTATCACCCGCAGCAATTTCAAGCATCCTTTAGTGTCGAGGAATATCATAGGAACTCTATATGATATGATTTTTATAGGATTTTTTCCTTTAGAGCCAATTGGTTCATAGGAATAGATTCATATACTCCACATTTCAAAGGAAATAAACATGATATCATTTCTATAGCTTTAGAGCCACTTGGTTCATATGAATGGATTCCTATACTCCCTTAATTTCAAAGGAAAATAAACATTAGCGTATATTCAATAGAAAAGTTCCTATGATATGAACCAAATTACATCTCTTTTCTAATCCCTCCTCATATGAATTGAGATACATGTCATCTCTAGATTCAATAGAAAAGTTCCTATGATGTGAACAAAAGGACATCTCTTTTCCAATCCCTACTCATAGGAATTGAGATGCTCCATGTCATCTCTTTCCCTACAACTTCCATGTATACATCTTCTATTCCTAAATAGATAGTACAACCCACTAGTAGCTTTTTTCCAAAACATGCAACTATGGCACAAGAACTATATAGTGTGCCAATAACTTTGAAAGATGGTCGCTGGATGAAGCTAACTCGACAGTGCAGAGATAGGCAAATCCGAGCACTACTGGCCGTTGGATATCATCAACATTCCACCAGATCTGCCACATGTACAATTTAGAAGACTCCATGGTTGAACTTAAGCATAATGCACAAACCTCAAAACACAAGCACTTCTCCTTTGTTCTAGAATCTTCTGTATCATAATTGATTATTTTTTTCTAAATGAATTGCCATTATTTGTTTTTTACTTTATGATTTACTCCCTCCGTTCCAAAATAGATGACCCAACTTTGCACTAACTTTGAACGGAGGGAGTACAATGCACAACCCCGTGAATCTTAACATTTTTATAAAACTTATTGATTTTGAATGAGATGAACTATTAGAACTAAACGAACATCTACTTCATGCATATATGACTCAAAGCTTTACATGCTATAGTGTGTATTTATTCATAATTTGGTTTTGAAATCTCATGCGTTCAATACATGTGTACCTTACTAGTAGTTTTGAGTAGAGTAGCAAATTTCACGCGGCCCCGGGTATATCAAAATGCAGGGCCCATGCATCATTGCCTTTCGGTCGAACCTACGTCCACAATTTTTTGTACGTACTATATCTCCACTGGTCCCCGGACCAGAAATGCTGCCTCGTTCCCGTAAAACCAAGCGGCCCACACATATTTAAGGCGTTGGCTCGAACCCGTTTACTACGACGTGGACCTGCACGCCGTAGTACTCCTACAAACCCTACCGCCGCACTCATCATCGGTTTTCTTCAAGAGGACGAGGGAGAAGCCGATTTGTAGTGGAGGCGCTTTAAAAAAAGGATCTGCAGTGGAGACCCCTACCCTAGGGTGCCCTAGGTAGCTGCCGCACGCATCATTGTTTTCTCTTTTCTTTATGCTCTTGCGCCCTAGAGTGAAATGATGGTTGCTTCGTCCGTCCAGCTTAATGCAGGAAAGGTGGGGCTTTGTGATTTGACCCCTCGTCGCTCATTTTCTACTACTGCGGTGCTACGACCGAGGTGCCTCCAATTCCAACCGCTGCTCCGAACTATAATTTGGTGCATCGCACGTGGAACAAGACGGTGGATGAGCCACATGTCGGCCAAAGGGGTCCTGTTAAGTGTGTCGCCATTTCGTGTGCGGACTAACCCTGCTTGAGTTGCTACGCCAACACAGGAGCAGCCTACCACTTGGTTTTGCTCCTTGGTGAATCCCGACTATATTGATTCAGAAAGATACGTGCTAAACTACCCTCTCCGTCTCGGTTTTTTTATTTTTAGGCGTCTCGGTTTATAGGGCCTGCACGTAGTTCTAGGTCATCCATTTGACTAACTAAATAGGAGTTACTATGTCACAAAAAGTATATCATTGGATTCTTAAGCGGATGTAGTTGTATTTAAAAGTCGAGGGCGGGGCTTTTCCTGCGCGGTAGGCGGCGGGGCAGTCCGCCTAGTCGGTTCGACAGAGATGCGAGAAGACAAGGGAGTAGCTGCTGTAAACGTAGAGTTGTGTGATTTGACAGCGAGTTACTGTTGGACAGGTGGGGCCCCGTTATTTGACTTGCCATTATCATTTTAACTGTGGCGCTACGACCAGCGTGAGTCTCCCAGATTCCTAACCACCTCCATACAGGTGCCTCTCCCAATGCTCCACCATGTAGTAGAGGCTGGCTCTTGCATGAGAGCCCACTTCTCCACTTTTTCCTTGCCTCTCTTTCCTCCACATATGCAAAAATGCCATGTAAAGTGCACTATTGTACTTCCTTTTACTTGCTCCTATAGGTGCTTAAGCTTGCCAAATAGGCATAAAGTCTGATGTGGCAAGTTAATCAAGAAGAAAGAGACTAGTTTGGTGACCCAAGGAAGAAACGGGCTAAGCGCGTGTACCTAGGTGAAAAGACAATTTTGAGTCTATAGCTAATTAAATGAAGCAAACTTAGCAACACCATTTCATTGGAAGAGGTCACTCCTTGGCAAATGCAATAAATACACTCGCTTACTAGCACTGTTTCTTCCTTGAGTATGAAGAAAGAGATAGAGAGGAGTAACAAAAAATACACTTATAGCCAACCTTGTTGTAGTATGAGTGACTAAGTGATGACTATGTATGACATGCCAACATCAGATAGCCTAACACACCGTGTTAAATCTCCAAGGGCGCGACCGCGCGAGCGACGCGACGGTCGTGGTAGGCGCGACCATGATACGGGCTGCTGGCAGCCCTTGGATCTGAGATCAAACGGTCGCATGCTAAGTTGCTGAAAATTTGCAGAATAACCCTCCAGGATAGGATATTCACCCATAGGTCTAGAATCACGCCATGCAACCGTTTGATCTCAGATCCAAGGGCTCTCGGAAGCCCGTATCATGGGAGAATGGAAAGCCACTACCCTGCCATTTGCACGCTGACAGTTCGCTCCTACTCGTCCCCGCACGTCCTTCAATACTGCGGCGGTTCGCTCCTAGTCGTCCTGTCCATTCTCATTATGGCAGTTCCACTAATCCTAACCCTCCTCCCAAATCCATGGCGTCCCAAATCTCCAGGATCAGCGGTGAGTACAAGGTTAGAACCATCACCGGCGATGAGTTTGACGTCATCTACACCCGTTCTTCCGCGACGGTGAAAGGATGCCTTTCTCGCTTCAGACGCATGTTCGAAAACTCAGATGATGAGTGGGTCGCTGGGCTAGATGTTGAGTACACCCCAGTCCTGGGACGAGAGAAGTAACTAAAGGACGAAGAGAGGAAGAAGCCCGCCGTGATCCAGGTTTGCGTACATAACGTTTGCTTGGTCTACCACATATGCCATGCCAACGTTGAGTGCCAGGATTTTAAGACCTTCCTCAAGGTCAAAACAGTGAAATTCATTACTGTAGACTTTACGAACGACAAAGAAGTCCTGGGTAAGATAGGCCTCGTTGTAGGCAACCCCTTCGACCTCCAGAAGAATCGGCTGGTGCCCTCTCGTCAGCCTTCAATGCTGACCCTGGCAGGAGCCATGGTTCATCCTTCGTACGGTAAACTGGAGAAACCTCCATACACGTTTCATCGTCATGCATGGCGGCGGAATGTACTAGATATAGACCACATCCACTACACTGCAATGGATGGCTACCTTTGCTTCAATATCTACAAGGGTTGGATGAAGAGCAACAGCCAAGTGTGCGGTTCAAGCAAAGAAGTATCGGCCAAGAGGAATAGGGACAAGGACGAAGTCGAGGACGTGGACGAGGACTCCGAGTAAGGTGGCAGTGTTGTTGCTCATGGTGGTTCTAAACTTCTAATGCAGTGTCTGCCGGATTAGTTGCATAGTTTAATTTCAGGTGTGCTTAGTTTAATTTGAGGGGTGTGTTGTGCTGAGCCCCAAGCAGAACTATGTTATGTTTCTTCTCGTTACTTTAACTCTTCAGTATGTACATACTACTAGTATTTCTTTAATTGAATTTAGCACCCCAATTAAGCACGTATTAGCTTTTTTAATAGTACTATATGCATAATTTGGCGACGAGCGCTCTCTATATGTACCACCTTTTTTTTAATTTCAAGTTTTGCTCCATGGCGCAATCCATCGATAGTACTACTGTACAAAAGTATACATTTTTTTAAAGGCTAGAGTACTGTTCATCACATATATAGCCAGTTAAATTCTCAACCTAGAACGACGTGCATGCCATGTAGTAAACCGATACGGAGGAAGTATAGTAAAAATGAGGTGATTTTACCGAGCGATCGGCGGGGGAGCATGGCCTGTCATGCGGTCCCACGTGTCATGATGTACCAAGGCGATGCGCGTGTCCCTCTTGAGGCAGAAGGGATACTAGTACGTGGTTTGAGATGATGGCGAATTAAAGTGTGAAATAAGGGTTGCTTCGTCCGTCTGGGAAAGTGCGGCATTGTGATTTGACGTCTCATTGCTCATTACTACTACTGGGCTGGTACGAGTGGGGTGCATCCCCCCTGCTGTTCTGCACTGTTATTTGGTGTTTGACACGTCGACCCGCTTGCTATATGTCCCACATGTCGGCGACAGGAAGTACAGAATTCATGAAAGGGAGCGTCGACGAAGGAGTATACTACTACATAATTCATGAAAGGGAGCGACTTAGTTTTGGAAAAATCTGTTTTTACGGAGTACGTACCCACTAGGGTTTATAGGGCTCATCTAAAAAACATTCATTTTTTCGTTTGATAAGTCTCAATTCTACTATACTAGTAGTAGTACCATTACATGTTGGATTTCGAGGTGCGTTAGATCACTCGACGCAAGCAGTGTCAAGAGGAAACTAACCAATGCATGTACAAGTTCATGGAAATTTGGTGGTCATTTATGCATTCGTTCTAATTAATGCCTCGGTAAACACAACTTCTTGAGAAAAATGAGCGTACTAATTACTTGTGCAAACTATGAAATTAATTCGTCCACTCACCGTCTACCTTGGTTGGAGAGATTTTGAAATTGAGCCATAAACTGGAAAGGAGGGAGTAGTAACTTTTGTCTCAATTACTATTTGTGGCCTTGTATAGCTGCAAAATGTATTTTTTTATAGTAGCCTTGTATAAGTAAATGGAGGGAGTACTAACCAAAGTACGTAGTAGGGACGAGGAGTAAACGGAGGGAGTAGTAAAATTTTCTCCTCGGGCTGCGAGCCACCGCGCGCGTGGGCGAGGGAGCGGGCGTAAGGCATGGTAAGCAAGCTTCACCTCATCCTGCGAGCCACCACGCCCGTGGGAGGGGGAGACGGCGTACTAAGCAAGCTTCTCCTTGTTCTGCGAGTTGACAGGACACATCAAAAGTACTCCAGTGTACAGAGCCTTGCCTGTAAGGTACGCCCCACATGGTTTGCCTCTTTTTTTAATTTAACATAACGAGTTAAGTCGCAATTTGTTTGTTCACCCGTGGTAGACGATCCTCCCTCCACCAAGTGGACAACCAGTACACGTGCCAAATTACCACGTGGGCTGCCTTTTTCGTACAGAAATGAGCTCCATCGTGTACCAGCGCGGGTGTGGTTGGGAAAGAGATGGGAGTATGTGCGTCTTGCGTGCACCTCTTCTCTTCGTGCACGTCCCCCAGCTACGTGTGTGTGTGTGTGAGAGAGAGATACAAACCTAGACATAATGCGCTGTCCATCCCCATGCCTCCGCCCGGTCCGACCACCAGTCACCACCACGCCCCACTCCTCCTTGCCTTATCTCTCATCTTTCTCCCTCCATTTTTATATACAAGGGGCCACTATCAAAATTACAATTTGCAGATATACAAGGCCACTAACACTAATCGATGCGATATTAATGGTGTTTGCCTCGTGGTACTAGCAAAGGAGGACATTAATTATCCCTTGCATGCATGCGGGAGTTTGTAAAAAAATCATCTTGATGTTCCGTGCAATGCACGGGCATCTTGCTAGTCCATAAAAACAACACATGGCAAAATTCCACGAAAACGAGGGATTTGAATCTGTTGGGAGGGGTTGTTTGGATCTTGCCCGCGGTAGCCAGAATATTGGCGACTACTTCGCCATGGCCGGCACCGGCTCGAGTTCATCCTAACATTGCCCTCTTCTGTGGAGCCCATGCAGGGTCGACGAAGGTCCTCGCAACAAAAGGATCCGGCAAGACACCTGTTGTGTACGCCGGCGTCGCCTCCACGGTGGCCTTCATGGGACCCAAGCGACGGCGGCCTCCCGTGTTCTACTTCTCCTCGATGATGGCGGCGGACGCGGAGGCGCTGGCCACCGACTCGCCGCTCTCCGCGCACCCGGCTTCTGTCGCTGCTTGCATGGCACGGCCGCCGGCATGGGAGTCTCGGCAACAGAAACGGGAGACGCGGTACGAGGCGGCGGCGTGGACGGCAGCAACGATGCCCGTGCACCGCTCCTCGTCGAGCTGGCCTGGAGCGGCGAGTTGCTAAACCGCGCGGCGGCTTGGGGCGGCAACTGGCTCCGTCGTGCGAGGGGAGGGAGGTGGATCAGCGAGCTGCATAGCTCGTATCCGGCGGGCTACCCAGCCGGCTTGGATGCAGAATAACTACTCTTCGTAAGTCATTGTAAGAGTGGGCAAAATGGTGGAGGAGATAGGGGAGCGGCGGATGTGTGCGATTCTTGGCCAGCGTTTGGCCTCGCCTAAATAGGAGATTAAATAGACGGCGTACGGGAGGAGCTTGGCCGGCGTTGCGTTTAATGCCGGCCCGGTCATGAACGAACGTGTGTCCAGAGTGGGTTTCTCGGCTTCCACACGGGCGGGTTTCATGGAGGCATTTGAATGCGGCACGGAGGCGTGTTCAGCCGGGCGTGCCGCGAGTGGCGCCCTCGACTCTGACCTAGGACACCACGCCGTTCTTCCAATGACGTGTGGACTCTTTGGGTGCATGGCCTGCATGTCAGTGACCCAACGCAGGCAGCGCACAGTAGGGGAACCTTTGGTGGGCCAGGGCGGTCAGAAGCGGGCATTTCATAAACCGATGATTGTTCATTGAGTGTGACATCATCTTTTTCATGTAGATAAGCCTACTATGTTGATAGCCCGTTCGATACGTTGTGATTCATAAAGATCGCTGCAAACATCAATGTTCTGCTTATCACAGATAAGATTGATCAATACCCGTAACAATCCATGTCCTTAACAAAGTGTGCATGCACGTATAGGTTGAACGTGTGTCTTGCATCGTGTGTTGTGTGCATCCAGGCGTGCGAGTGTTGCATGTGTGCAAGGGTGCATTTCAGTGTTGCATGCATGGGTGCGTACGTGCGTGTGTTCGTGAGTGCATGTGTACGTGTCAGTGTTGCATGCCAGCATGCGTGCATGTGTACATGTCAGTGTTGCACGCCTACATGCGTGTGTGTCTTGCGTGCGTGCATGTGTACGTGCGGGGTGAGGCTACACGTCAGTCGACTGACTTTTTCATCTCTGGTCATTAGATTTTCCAGCCATTGGATACGAAATCAAGGGCCTCCAGTTTATCATCAAACTCAACCCCCTGGAGCCGCCAGCCACCACCGGCCGAGCCGCCAGCCACCGCCGCCCGCGGCCGGCCCGCCCTCCCCAAAACCACTCCCCACCGCCAGTCCGCCGCCGCACCGGCTATCCCTCTAGCCCCCCCTACCGAGCTTTTTCTCCGGGGGTCCCCACCCCACCTCCCAATGAACGCCCCCAACCGCCGGTGACTGCCAACCAGAGGTCTCGACTTCGAATACCCACCGACCACTAATTTATTACCATTTCTGTCCTTCATATACGCACTGAAGGGTGGGCCCTATGGTAATGTGCGCTGCTGAGTGTGGACCGTTTGACTGGTCAATTGATCGTGTTATCAACAAATTACGAAGCTGTATGGTGAGCCAGTGACCGTACGATCACCCTAAAATGTACTCCTATTTTATTAACACAGTACAGACTCAAACTACCATTTCTTTCTTTCATATACAGGCTGACAGGTGGGCCCCACGGTTACGCGCCCCGATGGTGCAACACTAGTTGTGCCGCGTGGAACGTTTGACTGGTCAATTGATTGTGTCATCAAGAAAATACGGAGTTGTACGGGTGAGCCAGTGGCCGTATAATCATGATATGTATTTGTTTAACACGGTACAGATGCAAGGGCTCATATATACGCGCAAGCACTCACCGCTATAAGCGCACACACGCGAACCCGACCCCTATGAGCACCTTCGAGAGAGTGGGCCATCATATATGATCTTGAGATTTTACGAAGTCACTATAGGTGCCTCGTAGTCGAGTGGAACGTCTCCTCCCACTGAACGTACGTCGCCAGAAAATACTGAGATTAAGACAAGATAAATGCGAGCACCGGGACTTTAACCTTGGTGGGCTCGAGAAACCACTGTCCTCTAACCATCCAACCACATGTTGGTTAGCACGACAAAATGTATGTGGTGACCGTGATGAGCTTATTCTGAAGTCCAGTGACCATGTCGTGCTTTCGCTTCAAATACAATGACCGTAAGTGTCGTCAACAAAATACGGAGCACGCAACAAATGCAAAGTCCGTCAGTGTCATCAACAAAATATGGAGACGTATCGTGAGCTAGATACCGTTGTACTATTGTATATGCTTATTCTCTTAGTGGCCGATTGCATGTGTGGTGCAGTGGGCACATCATTTCTAGTTGTGGTGGGTCAACATGAAGACTCATGGTTCGGTTCCATCCTGCGCCACATATAGGTTGGACCGAGACGTGTTATACGAAGACCCATGTGGAGGACTCGGCGTACAACACGAAGCTACCAGAGTCGCGGAGGACTCTATCCCCACTGGTGATAAGCCGACTATATCTGATTTGTAACCTTAGGCCCTTAGTATGTTATACAAGCTTGGGGGCTAGTTCGTCGATAGTATCCACACACGCACAATGCCTGGTATTCACGTGTACTTTGTACACACCCCTATCACTAATATACAGTACCAGGAGTAGGCTCTTTCTTCAACTGCAATTGAATTCTAGCATGTGCATTTATTTATTTCATATTATCGGTCCATAGAGTGAGAGCGGTTCGAAATACAGCCAATGGGTGCTTTTGCAATTCATATATAAACATTAATTAGTGCACTCCATGTTGTTAGTGTGAAGAACTTTATACATTCCAAATTGCTAGGTACGAAATAGAATACATGTTGAATTCAACATAAAGGGGGTTTCGAAGATTCGAATTCATAGGAAGTGCATTCATCTATTTGAACCCGAGATAATGGCATTTGTAAATCAGATGTAAAAGGGGGCATCAATCTTTGTTGTGAGTTTGAACATGCTATATATATATATATATATATATATATATATATATATATATATATATATATATATATATTCATACGCATATCTAACTTTTTTTTGCAACCAAGGAGATTTTATCTGGAACCATGCATGAACTGAGGTAAGTTGCATATTTGTTAATATATAATCGTGGACAATGTATATTCAAATGTACCCCCTCCATTCCAAAATAATCGTAGCTTTAGGATTTTCAAGAGTAAAGTTTGTGAAGTTTGACAAATCCTGAAAGTTAAATTCAAGAGAACCAAAAACGTTAATGCTTCTGCTCCCAAATATTGAACGAAGCGCCAAATAGGCCTCTGGTCACCCGAAACCGCGCGAGACTAATGTTTTGGTGGCAGGAAATTACTGTCCTGACTCTGGCCCGTGTAGCCTATCGGCCCGATGTCCAAAGGTCTAAACTGGGGTAGGTTTGTAACTTCACCAAGACGCCAGAGAAGCATTCATATGCTGTGGGCGCCTACCCATGCGCTCGGCCAAAATCTATCCCGCACACATTTGGGACACCTGACATGACTGTCCTACCCCCGACCCACAATATGTCCAAAATTTTAGATGGGGGGAAAGTTTGTAACTTTCCCCAAATTTCAAAAAAGCGCGTCTCAAATCGAAACATTGTTCCCCCTTAGTTCCCCGCCTCCCTCCGTTTCCCCATTCATACTCCGTGGGCGCGAAAACGCCCTCTCCACCAGCCGCGAAACCCCAGTCTCCTCCGTCCTCCACCCCATAGCGGCCAATCCACCGCCACCCTCCTCCATCACGCCCGAGCCGGTACCCCGACATCGTCGTCCAACGCAACCGCAACCGCAACACCCTCAAGGATTTAGCAGCTGAAGCCGAGGCAGAGCTGCCTCCACGACGCCGACGTGCGCCGTACCAGAACCACTCCGACCACGCCGTCCTGCGCCTCACTGTTGCGGCTCCACTGTCGCAACCGTCCACCGCACCGGAGCTGTTCCCGCTACGCCATCGTTCGCCGCCTCGGATCTGCTTCCCCGCCGCTGACAGATGGCCACCGCACCACACTCAACAACTTGGCCATGGGTTCGTCCAAGGCTGCATCATCCTCCACAACTTCTGGTTTCCGGCGAACAACAAGAAGATCGTCGGAAAAACAGAAGGAGGACACAACACTGCCAGCAGAAAGAGGTACTCCTCTTCCCATATTCGTGCAAATCTTACGTCTCCGCTCACACCGTATTCATCCCATGAAAGAAACTAGTTGAGCGCTTCTTACTGCATCTTCTTCGTGATACTAAATGCACAAGGTTTCCTCCCTTTTACTATTTCACCTTTGCTAGAGGTCAGTAGCCCACCTGGATTTCAATTCAGGGTCAGTCGAACCGCAATTAAAAGAAGCAGCACCCGCTTAGGCGCGCGGAGCACCTAGTCCGCCTGCTCCCCGGGGAAGCGGGGTGTGGGGCGCAGGAGCTGCTTGCGCCCGATCTGGAGGTCGGCGGGGCTTGAATGGATGGCCGGGGGGCGGTGCCAAGCACGGCGGCGCGGTGAGGTCGAGGGGAGGGCGCAGGCAGGGGAGGAATACTGGGCCGGTGGTCGCTGGCGTTTCAAGGAAGATTGTCAACACTGACTGGCTGGAGGTAGATGAAGGCGATCTGCCCGTTATTTGTACATCGGACGGTGCATAAAAAATGGACTGACCTATTTGCTTTCAGTCAACTGTTATTTTCATAGAATCCTGTAGTAATTTAGTGTGCCATGCATGTTGTAGAGCTATCATATGTCTCCCGTCATTTATTTCTCGCCGACCTGCTATCTGCTACCTTTACACTGTACTAATTGTGCACACACTTCACCCATACTCACACTATTTTTTTATGCATGGGTATTTCAGACTCTGACGGAGTGTTGATGAATGCAGAAAAGAAAAGACAGAAGTTGCTCCAGTGTAATTCGAAGATAAGCACTAAGCGTTCCGCGCTCTAACGGGTGCAGTGTCAGCAGTTGGAGACAGTAAACGTAGCCCTGCAGTTGATGATCTCAATTGCCACACACAACCATCCCAGGTGCTTGCTTTAACTTCGCGCTGTCAAATGTGGTTGCATGTTGCATATGGTGTCTAGCTTGTATTGTTTCCAATTTGGTTAAATTGCATCTGCTTACTTTACACATTATACCTTTGATAATGACTTGCCTTCCTGTTTTCGATACATACTACATATGTCTATTAACCATGTTCGTACATCAAACTAATGCTCTTTTGTATCCCTCGTCAATCACTTATGATGAGACAGTCACCCGGGTGGGTTACTGTGAGACCCCATACTCGTTTAAAGAGTGCAGTGTCATCCTCCCCACATGATTCTCAAGAAATAGCAAGGCTAAATGAAGATAGTCAACGTAGCTCTCTAGTTGATCACCGCAATTCCCCCACACCACCATCGCAGGTGCTTGCTCTTACTTGGCAGTGTGATATGTGGTTGCATGTTGTATATGGTGTCGTACCTTGTAATGCTTCTAATTAGGGTAAATTGCATCTGCTTAGTTAACACATTATACCTGTGAATATGACATGTCTTCCTGTTTTCGGTACATACTACGTCTTTCTATTAACCATGTTCTTACATCAAACTACTTTTCTTGTGTATCCCTCATCAATGCTCCTAATTTGTTAAATTGCATTTCCTTAGCTTACACATTATACATGTGAATATGACACGCCTTCGTGTTTTTGGTACATACTACATCTGCCTATCACATCATGTTCTTACATCAAACTACTGTTCTTGTGTATCCTGCGTCTATCGCTTATGATGAGACAATCACGCACGTTGGTTAATATGAGACGCAATACTCTTATAAAGAATGCAATTTCATCCTCTCCACATGATTCTCAAGAATCAGAAATCCTAAATGAAGATATTGAACATAGCTCTGTACCTGAAGACCGCACTTCCCCTACACCACCATCACAGGTGCTTGCTCTAACTTCGCAGTGTGATATGTGGTTGCATGTTGCATACGGTGTCTAGCTTGTAATGCTTCTAATTAGGGTAAATTGCATCTGCTTAGTTTACACACTATACCTGTGAATATGACATGCATTCCTATTTTTAGTACACACTACATCTCTGTGTTAACCTTGTTCTTACATGAAACTACCTCTCTTCTGTATCCTGCATCAACCACTTACGATGAGTCACCTTTATTCGTTGCATATTGCATATTATTTCTAGCCTGTTGCCATGTATTGCTTCTAATTTGGTCAAATACATTTGTTAGGGCACCCTTTTAATTTGGCAGTGATATTGGTTTCATCTTTCATATGGTTTCTAGCTTGCATCGATTCTAACAAGTTCAAGCACCTTGTGCTGAGTTTACACTTTATACATCATACATGTCAATATGTCACGCCGTCCTGTTTTTCATACATATTCCATCCTCCTATCATGCGGCTGCCTTACATGAAAGTAGTGTTTGTCAGTATCATGCATCAATGAGTTCTGAAGAGCAAATTTTATTCCTTTTTCTTGTGGGTTTGACTTGACAAGGCAACATCAAGAAAGAAGAAGGAAAAGAGTAAGGAAGGCGATGATGGTGGTCCTCTGCAGCAACGTAAACGGAGCATTTGTACCGATTCTCCTTGTACTGATAGTGCATTACAAGGTCCAAGTCTCCGCTCCCCTACTCCACCATCCAAGGTGCTTGCTCTAACATGGCAGCGTGATATCTGGTTGCATGTTGCATATGGTTTCTAGCTCGTATTGCTCCTAATTAGTGTAAACTGCATCTGCTTAGCTTACACATGATACATGTGAATATGACACGCTTTCCTGTTTTTGGTACATACTATATCTGTCTATCACACCATGTTCTTACATGAAACTACTCTTCTTGTGTATCCTGCATCAGTCACTTATGATGGGACACCTTTAAGTTGGCAGTGTGATATTGGTTTGCGTCTTGAATATGATTTCTAGCATGTATTGCTTCTAGTTTGATGAACGCCACCTATGACAAGACAGTTTTAACTTGGCAGAGTGATATTGATTGCACCTTCCATATGGTGTCTTGCAATGTTTCTAGTCCCTTTTTCTTATCGGTTTGACTTCACAATGCAAAATCATTACAATTGAAGGAAATTAGTCCGGTAGTGGATGATGGTGGTCCTTCGGAGCAACTCAAACAGGGGGTCTCTATAGATTCTACTCCGCCATCCTCCCAGCAAGATTCGCAAGACAACACAAGGCTGGACAGTCAACGTAGATGTGTAAATGATGACTCCCCTACTCCACCATCACAGGTGCTTGCTCTAACTTGTCACTATTATATGTGGTTGCATGTTGCGTATGATGTCTAGCTTGTATTGCTTCTAACTTGAATTGCATCTGCTTACTTTACACATAATGCCTGTGAATATGACACGTGTTCCTGTTTCTAGAACATACATGTACATGATGAGGACATCTCACCTACTCCACCATCACCGGTGCTTGCTCTTACTTGGAACTGTTATACGTGGTTGCGTTTTCCGTATGATGTCTAGTTTGTATTGCTTCTGATTATGTTGAATTGCATCTGCGTAGCTTACAACTTATACCTGCAACGATTACTTACCCATAAGACACGCTATCGTACGTGTGAATATGAAACGCTGTCTTTTTTGTATATATTCCATCCTCCTATCCAGCGCTTGCCTTACATCAAAGTAGTGTTCGTCTGTATCATGCATCAACCAGTTATGCAGAGCTAATTTTATTCATCTTCTTGTGGTTTTGACTTCATAAGACAATATCAGAAAATAGGAAGGAAAAGAGTAAGTTAGGGGATGTTGGTGGTCCTCCGCACCGACGCAAACAGAGACTCTCTAGATTTGCCACTGCTACTGCTAATGAAGTTGAAGTCCCAAGTCTACATGATGAGTTCATCTCCCATACTCCACCATCGCAGGTGCTTGCTCTAAGTTGACAGTGTGATAATTGGTTTCATGTTGCATATGTTGTCTAGCCGGTATTTCTTCTATTTTGATTAAATTGCACCTGCTGAGTTTATACGTTATACATGGGCATATGACATGGCTTTCTGTGTCTAGAATACACTCCATCTATCTATAATACCATGTTCTTACATCAAAGTAATGCTGTTGTGTATCCCGCATCAGTCACTCATGATTGGACGCTTTTAACATGGCAGTTTGATAGTGGTTGCATCTTGCATTGATTTCTATGTTGTACTGCTTCTAATTTTTCGAATTGCCACTTATGACAAGATACTTTTAACTTGGCAGAGTAATATTGGTTGCATCTTTCATATGGTGTCTAGCTTGCATTACTTCTATTTTCTTGAAAATCCTTCTGCTTAGTTTGCACATCGTAGCTGTGAATATGTCATGTCGTCCTGTTTTTCTTACATATTCCATCCTCATACGATTGTCTTACATCAAAGTATTGCATGTCTGTATCATGCATCAATGAGTTCTGAAGAGTGATTTTATTCTTTTGTGTTGTGGGTACAGCTTGACATGGCAAAGTCAAAAAAGAGCAAGGAAAATAATATAGTAGGGAGTGCTGTTACTCGTCCGGTGAAACGGAAAAGGTTCTACTGTCGAGATTCTGCTGGTACTTATAGTGCAGTAGAAGGTCCAAGTCCACCGGCTAAATCTACAAACACAGTATCACCTGCTCCACCAGCTGCAGCATCCGCTTCAACTGTAGCAGCATCTCAACCAGTTACTCGTTCGTTTGCTCCGGAACTGGCCAGTTCCCAAGCTGCCTTCACACCTAGCACTACTTCCGAAGCACTGCTGACACAACAGGACTTGGCAAGATCAGATAAACCTCATGAGCATCAACACCAAGACGGTACCTGACCGAGTCAAGTGGCAGTTGCATGCTCCTTTATATGTACTCTCATAGTTTGATGTACACTAATGTAACGCCCTCGATGCGGCTATATCTCCCACGTGTCGAGGCACGACTTAGAGGCATAACCGCATTGAAAGCAATGTCGCAAGTGAGGTAATCTTCACACAACCCATGTAATACATAAGGGAAAAAGATACATAGTTGGCTTACAGTCGCCACTTCACACAATACATAAATAAACATCCATCATTCAAATTACACTCAAGGTCCGACTACGGTACCAAAATGAAAGAAGACTACCCCAAATGCTACACAGATCCCCGGATCACCCCAACTGGGATCCACTACTGATCATCTGGAAAAGACACATAGTAACGGCCACGTTCCTCGTCGAACTCCCACGTGAGCTCGGTTGCGTCATCTGCACTGGCATCGTTGGCACCTGCAACTGTATTGGTAGAATCTGTGAGTCACGGGGACTCAGCAATCTCACACCCGCGAGATCAAGACTATTTAAGCTTATAGGTAGGATAGGGTTGTGAGGTGGAGCTGCAGCAAGCGACTAGCATATATGGTGGCTAACAACGCAAAAGAGAGCGAGAAGAGAAGCAAAGCACGGTCGTGAAGCTAGAAGTGATCAAGAAGTGATCCTAGAACAACCTACGTCAAACATAACTCCAACACCGTGTTCACTTCCCGGACCCCTCCGAGAAGAGACCATCACGGTTACACACGCGGTTGATGTGTTTTAGTTAAAGTCAACTTCGGGTTTTCTACAACCGGATATCAACAAATTCCCATCTGCCTCATAACCGCGGGCATGGCTTTCGAAAGATAATACCCTGCAGGGGTGTCCCAACTTAGCCCATTATAAGCTCTCACAGTCAACGAAGGATATTCCTTCTACCGGGAAGACCCGATCAGTCTCGGAATCCCGGACTACAAGACATCTCGACAGTAATAAAACAAGTCCAGCAAAGCCGCCCGATTGTGCCGACAAATCCTGATAGGAGCTGCACATATCTCAGTCTCAGGGCACATCCGGATGAGACTAGCTACGATTAAAACCAAGCCTCGAGTTTCCACAAGGTGGCCCCGCAGGCAGCTCAGTTCGGGCCAGCACTTAGAGAAGCACTGGTCCGGGGGGGGGGGGGGGGCTAAAATAAAGATGACCCTCGGGCTCGCGAAAACCCGGGGAAAATAGGAGTAGGTGGTAGGCAAATGGTAAAACCAATGTTGGGCCTTGCTGGAAGAGTCTTATTCAAAGCGAACTGTCAAGGGGATCCCATAAATCACCCAACCGTGTAAGGAACGCAAAAATCAAGGAACATAACACCGGTATGACGGAAACTAGGGTGGCAAGAGTTGAACAAACACCAGGCATAAGGCCGAGCCTTCCACCCTTTACCAAGTATATAGATGCATTAATTAAATAAGAGGTATTGTGATATCCCAACAAGTAAACATGTTCCAACAAGGAACAACAAGTCCATGTTCCAACAAGGAACAAACTTCATCTTCACCTGCAACTAGCAACGCTATAAGAGGGGCTGAGCAAAGCGGTAACATAGCTAATCAACGGTTTGCTAGGACATGGATGGTTAGTGGCTGACATGGCAATATGGGTGGCATGATATAGCAAGTGGTAGGTATCGCAGCATAGGCATAGCAAAAGAGCGAGCATCTAGCAAGCAAAGATAGAAGTGATTTCGAGGGTATGGTCATCTTGCCTACAAGGTTCTCAGAGTTGTCGAAAGCTTGGTCCTCGTAAGCGTTCTCAACAGGTTCCTCGTTCACGTACTCGTCTCCCGGCTCTACCCAAAGCAAGAACACGAGCAAAGGGGACAAACATCAACCACGATGCAATGCACAACCAATATGATGCAAAACATGGCATGATATGCGAGATGTGATATGCAATGCTTATGCGTGCTCCAGAAGGACAAGGATGAACAAGGCATAATCCTGGAAAACCAAGTATGCCGCTGGAAAGATGAGGTGATTTCGGTTGAAATCGATGTAAAGATCACCGGAATCGGATGCACGGTTTGCAAATGACAAGCAAAACAAGAATGACAATAATCTGCCATTAACAGCATGATGCTACTTAGCAAGCAACAAGAAATTAAGCTACTGCACCCAAACATATCAACAAAGCATATGAAAGTAATCTACTCAAGATGCTTGACAAAAGATGAATACTGAGCTACGGCTAAATCACTGCCACAACAGGTTCAAACAAGCATGGCAAAAGTGCAAAAGATAACAGGTTCACAGACTTAGTGAAAATAGCAACATGCCAGAAACTAACATCAGGATGACAAGTTTAGAGCAATGAAACGACATGCTACAGGAACAGGACATAGAAAAATAAGGCATGGAATGAATCTAATCAAAGCACTTAACAAAAGTCCCTTACTGACCATAAGCCAAAAAGGATCAGAAAATATGATAACACCCATGTCAATTAAGCAAGTTTCGTTACAGGTTTCAGACTTAGCAGAAAACTGGACATGTCAAACACAGATAACAAGTAGGCATGTTCGTGAGCTCGATGCACTCACTACAGAGAATTAAATGATAAACTAAGCATACATACATCAATAAGACATGGCATAGGAACTAGACATGGCAAGAATAACATCATAGCATGCAAGGATCAACTACACCAAGCTTGGCAAAATCGAATAACATATAAACAATCTGCCAGCAACATTTTATAGCAAAAGTAGAGCTCGATTGACTCAAGTTATGGCACTCCATAAATACAAACAAAGGCATGCATGGATAGAGCAAATCCATGTGCTCCAAACACCCTTACTGATCATGCTCAAAATAGGCATAGATCTCTCGGAAACAACATGAACACATGGCATAAAAATAACAGCAGGCAAGGACTTAGTAAAATTACTAAGTCCCTGAATTCAGCAACATTATGTACCCTAGTTTGCATGCTTGTGCTAGTCACCACAAAGACCAAAAAAATACATGACATAAACCTCTGGAAAGATAACATGGCATGTTACAAAACTCATGTAGGACTCAATTTCATAGGGTGCACACATCAATCATGGCAAAAATGACAAAAGTGCATGTTCTGCTGACAATCAGAAACTAACATCACATAGCCCTCTTCCAACAGCATTTCAGGCATCAATATGAACTCAAATGAAGATGGTGAAATTGAATGAAATGATGTACTCTTCGAGGTGAACAATTTGACATATTATACGCACGAAACGGAGCTACGGATGCAGAGATATGGTGCGATGAACATGTGACGAAAATGCAAAATATAAAAGACTTAGAGAAATTCGGGAGGGAGGAAGTCAACCCTTCGGGGACTCAGATCGGATCGGGGGCGCGGAAGTCGAGGCGGGCCGGAGCTGCCCTCGCCGGAGGAGGGGCCGGGGCGTCGCCGGCGAGGCCGTGGAGGCGGGGCTGGGCGGATCCGGCGGGGCGCGGCGGAGGGGCGGCGCGGTGGCGAGGCGGTGTCGGCGGGCGGCGGCGGCGGCCGGCGCGGGCGGAGGCGGCGACAGCCCGGGCCGGGGAGGGCCGCGGACGGGCCCGGCGGGCCCGCGCGGGCGGCGATGTGGGCGCGGGGCGGGCGCGAATCAGGAGGCGCCACGTGGCGGCGCGAGGGCGGCGGACGTGTCCGGCTGGCGGGAATTCGTCCGGCGGCGGCGGGATGGGAAAAGGACTAGGGTTAGGGTGGATTTGATCCGGGATTTTGGAGGGGAAGGCATATTTATAGGTAGAGGGGGCTAGGAAGCTCCAAATGGAGTGCGGTTTTCGGCCACGCGATCGTGATCGAACGGCGGCGGACATGGGAGTGTATTAGATGGGTTATTGGGCTGTTTTGGAGGGGTTTTGGGCTGCAACACACACGAGGCCTCTACGGTTACCTGGTTAACCGTTGGAGTATCAAACGACCTCCGATTGACCCGAAACTTGACAGGCGGTCTACAGGTGCTAAACCAAGGCCGTTTGACAAACCTCGGTCCATTCCGAGATGGTTTAATACCCGCTCACGGAAAAAGGTAAAAGGGGACGCCGGGGGACATAGGAGCGCCGGATTGCAAAACGGACAACGGGGAAAATGCTCGGATTCATGAGACGAACACGTATGCGAATGCGATGCGCATGATGACATGATATGAAATGCATGACATGAACAAAATGCAAAACGAAGGGAAACCCAACCACGGAGGAAATATCATATCACAATGCCGAAAATGGCAAGAGTTGGAGTTACAATTATGGCAAGTTACATGCGGGGTGTTACAACTAACACTTTCCATATTCGTTGTTGAACTAGCACCACGGCGCAAGCGGAAACAGACATCAGGGATAATGCTTGACATATGAACAAAATCTTAAGGAGGAAGAATGGAGATCCATTTTGAGGCAGGTTTAAAAAGGCCACGTGATGCTACAGAGTCAGCCAAGTTAGTATCAGAGGCAGCCGTTGCCGTTAGGTGTCATGCACGTATCCTCCCAACGTGGATCCAATACAGGAATGAGAAAGACAATACCCAGTTTAACACCTTCCTTGACCATTTATCCATAAGTAATGTTATTCATCGCAATTAGTAATATTGTCTTGCTCTGTCCCATACTTTCTAGCTTCCTCCTAATAAGACTCACATTCTTTTTTCAACAGATGAGGTTCAAGTTGGATCCGAAAGATGATGCAACTAGACAAGCATGCACTCATGTTTTTCAGTCTGCTCTGCGACAGTATCGGTACCACCTTAGAAAATCTCACTTTGAAGGCAAGGCTAACAATGAAATCGCCCAAACATCTCCAGTGGAATATATTACAGATGAAGACTGGACAACCCTCGTTAAACACTGGTCTGATCCAAAGTATCAGGTAGGCTATATGTATTTGATCAGACCACATATTGAACTTGTATTTATGTATGTGCCTTACAAGTGTATCTTCTTCTAGGCTAACTGTTTGAAGAACAAAACCAACCATTCTAAAGTGAAATTCCAACAGACCACAGGATCTCGTAGCTGTATTGCACACTGCGAGGCTCTTGTAAATAGCTGCTATTTCCTTCTTTTTTTTGTGCCATATTATCATATCTATATTGACTTGTTCCAAATACAGAGGAAATCCCGTGCGGACCAAAAAGAACCTGAACCGAATGCAGTGCAAATCTTCAAGGATTGCCACACCAGCAAGATGAAGGGCATGAGCACACCAGTTCAAGCCGCTGTTGTAAGTCCTTACTCCTGCTGCCTTGAACTGATTGGCATTGTGATGTGTTCATTTAACTACTTGGTTTGCAGCCAATGTCAGTTACTCTGTTCACTTTTATTCACAGTTGTCTTAACGTATCATTTCACCTTACATGGTTTAAAAGAGATGAAGGATATTCTTTTGGTCTCTATCTGTAATCTAGTTGTTATGTTCACGTGCACACACAATGATAAAATAGCCTGTTTGTTTTATATCTGTTTGCCCATGATATGAATGATGTCATACTATGTTCATCCTACTTTAAACCATGTCTCTTTATCCTTAGATGTCAACGAATGTGAGGAAATAGACAATACAGTAGGCATGCTACATGGACATATGTTCCGAAAGTGATTTTATTATGTAGTTGGCACTACAATACATGCTAATGTATTACAGTAGTTCACCAAAATAAGTTATGTATAAACGTTTAACCTACTTTGTTTGTTTTTGTCTCATTAGTAACTTATCTGGTACACTAATCTACAAGTTCAAACTTTCAGGAAGCTATGGAACAAATGATTGAACAGCCACAACCACGTGAAGGTGACGAGGCTACTACAGGCACAATGTCACCTCTTGCTGCAGTGCGTCAATATCTCTCCACTAACAGTGCAAAAAGCACCTTCCTGCGTAATTCTGGGTTGGTTGTCAAGGTAACCTCGTCCAAATCGCCTACTGAACAAGATCTTCCTGCTAGACAGAGTGATATATCTATGCTCCAGACACAAGTGCAATCCCTAATGGACGTTGTTTCGGAAACAAGAATAGTGGTTGAGAAATGTCGTCAAGATATGAATGGTTTTGAAACCAGACTGTCAGACATTCGCTTCATTGTTCAAGAGCAATGGCGGAAAAAAGGTGGAGATCGTGCTGCTCCATCAGATTCTACAGCCTGAAACATTAGCACTCAGGTCAAATGATCTGTGCTTCTATACATCTGATGGTGCTTTTATCTGGAAGGACTATAAACTTTATGCCAACAGGCCTTTTGTTGTATGGTTGGAATTTATTTTGTTGTGATACAACATTTATGATGCTGCCTCAGGCTGCAGTAATTACGACGCTATTTTTGTATAGTGTAGGTTTATCTTAGTAATGTAATCGGCTGAAAGCTTCGTAGGAGCCCAACAAGCCAACATTCGTCGGGCCCATTCCAATTGGGCTAAAAACGATTACCGGCCGAAATTGGCATGTAGCCCACTAAAAATATCTGGGCCTAAATCAGCATAAGCTTTCATATTTTTCTGGTAGGCCTGTGCTCATAGTGGGCCTTTAACAGGCCTAAACATAATCTGGGCCCTCTAGTAAAAATAGGCCCTTTACAGGTGTAAATATCTCGAGCCCATAAAATACATGGGCCTTTAATAGACTAAAAGTGAGATTAGGCCCTGATTGTGCCAAATAACCCACTGGACTTTAACAGGTCGAAATTCGGATGGGCCGTAAATGCGCCGACCTAATACACGGGCCTTTAACAGGACGGAACTTCGGTTGGGCTAGATTATCATCATTTCTATATGGGCCATTAATGGGCCCGATATGACGTTGGGCCACATATGGCCCATGGTTTACGTTCGGCTTTAACAGGCCGAAAATGACAACAGGCTGAAAGTGGCCCAAAGCTATAGTGGGCCTCTAACAGGCCGAATGTCAGACATGGCCGAATATGACCCAAATCCTTCACGGTCGTTTATGGGCCGAAAGTTTTGATGGCCTATAAATGGGCCCAAATGAAGCTGGACCTTTAATAGGACGGAAATACACCGGGCTGTAATTCGGCCCAATTACTTAGCGGACTGTTAACGGGCCAGAAGTGACCATGGGCCGCGTTGATGACAAGATTAGGACAGGCCGTTGACGGGCCGATTTGACAGAGAATGTTGGGCCTTTAGCTGGGCCAGCCCATTATGGTCGGAACAATCTTGTGGGCCTTTAGCTGGCCCGGCCCATTATGGTCCGCAAAATCTTGTGGGCCTTTAGCTAGGCCGGCCCATTATGGTCCGCTAAATTTTGTGGGCCTTTAGCTGGGTCGGCCCATTATGGTCCGCTAAATCTTATGGGCCTTCGGTTGGGCCGGCCCATTTAATCTTTGTGGGCCACTTTTGGGCCGGTCCACATGTCAACATATCATAGGCCCATCTCGCCCGTTGGATCCGTCAGCCAATGAGAATTTTACACGTGGAAAACCGTCATTGGCCGTGGCTGTTAACGGGTTATCGGATCCAAAATCCGACCCAATAGCTTAACGGCGTTCTGTTACGGTGGATGCCATGTGTCGGTCACCCTTGACGAAAGCACTTCTGTGATGCGCGATTTATCGTCATGGAAGTGGACACTTCTGTGATGATAATTTTGGCAATGTCATGGAACACTTCTACGACAGCACAGGTATGACTATCTTGATTCTGTCATAAATTTTTCATGGATGTACATGCATGACAGAAAACGCGACCTTACTGTGACAAACACGTATCATCACGGAAGTGTATTTTTTTGTAGTGGATAGATTGGTAGGAAAAGACCATTGCTCGTCCCAGACCGCCACTCATAAGGAAGACAATCAATAAATAAATCATGCTCCGACTTCATCACATAACGGTTCACCATACGTGCATGCTACGGGAATCACAAACTCTAACACAAGTATTTCTCAAATTCACAACTACTCAACTAGCATGACTCTAATACCACCATCTTCATATCTCAAAACAATTATCAAGCATCAATCTTTTCTTAGTATTCAACGCACTCAAAATAAAGTTTTACAAATCTTGAATACCAAGCATATTATTATTATTAAGCAAATTACCATGCTATTTAACACTATCAAAACAATCTAAGTGAAGCATGAGAGATCAATAGTTTCTATAAAACAAATCCACCACTGTGCTCTAAAAGATATAAGTGAAGCACTAGAGCAAAACTATATAGCTCAAAAGATATAAGTGAAGCACATAGAGTATTCTATCAAATTTCAATTCATGTATGGCTCTATCAAAATGTGTGTACAGCAAGGATGATTGTAGTAGACTAAAAAGCAAAGAATCAAATAATACAAGACGCTCCAAGCAAAACACATATCATGTGGTGAATAAAAATATAGCTCCAAGTAAAATTACCGATGGAAGTAGACGAAAGAGGGGATGCCTTCCGGGGCATCCCCAAGCTTTGACTTTTTGGTGTAATTGGATTATCTTGGGTGTGCCATGGGCATCCCCAATCTTAGGCTCTTTCCACTCCTTGTTCCATAATCCATCAAAATATTTCACCCAAAACTTGAAAACTTCACAACACAAAACTCAACAGAAATCTCGTGAGCTCCGTTAGCGAAAGAAAACAAAAGACCACTTCAAGGTACTGTAATGAACTCATTCTTTATTTGTATTGGTGTTAAACCTACTGTATTCCAACTTCTCTATGGATTATAAACTATTTTACTAGCCATAGATTCATCAAAATAAGCAAATAAAAAACGAAAAACAGAATCTGTCAAAAACAGAACAGCCTGTAGTAATATGTAACTAACGCAAACTTCTGGAACTCCAAAAAATCTACCAAAATAGGAAGACCTAGTTAATTTGTTTATTGATCAGCAGCAATTAGAATCAGTATTTTATCATGTTTTGGTGATTTTTAACAATTGTTTTCGTGAACAGAAAGTTTCTGGAAATTACAGCAAGATCAAATAACTATCATCCAAGAAGATCCTATAGGTTTAACTTGGCACAAACACTAATTAAAACATAAAAGCGCATATAAAAAGAAGGTAGATAGATTATTTATTCCTAAACAGAAGCAAAAACAAAAAAACAAAAAATAAAATTGGGTTGCCTCCCAACAAGCGTTATCATTTAACGCCCCTAGCTAGGCATAAAAGCAAGGATGTATCTAGGTATTGCCTTCTTTGGTAGGCAATCCATAAGTGGCTCTCATGATAGATTCATATGGTAATTTTATCTTCTTCCTAGGGAAGTGTTCCATGCCCTTTTTTAATGGAAATTGAAATCTAATATTCCCTTCCTTCATATCAATAATTGCACCAACTGTTCTAAGGAAAGGTCTACCAAGAATAATAGGGCAAGAAGGATTGCAATCTATATCAAGAACGATAAAATCTACGGGCACATAATTCCTATTTGCAACAATAAGAACATCATTAATTCTTCCCATAGGTTTCTTCATAGTAGAATCCGCAAGATGCAAGTTTAGAGAGCAATCATCAAAATCACGGAAATCTAGCAAATCACACAAAGTTTTGGGAATAGTGGAGACACTAGCACCCAAATCACACAAAGCATAAAACTCATGATATTTAATTTTAATTTTAATAGTAGGTTCCCACCTATCATAAAGTTTTCTAGGGATAGAAACTTTCAACTCAAGTCTTTCTTCATAAAATTGCATCAAGGCATCAACGATATGTTCGGTAAAAGCTTTATTTTGACTATAAGCATGAGGAGAATTTAGCACGGATTGCAACAAGGAACTACAATCAATTAAAGAGGAACTTTCATAATTAAATTCCTTGAAATCCAATATAGTGGGATTAGCAACATCTAGGGTTTTATTCTTTTCAATCCCACTTTTATCAATTTCATCATCAATATCTAAAAACTCTGAATTTTTGGAACGCCTTCTAGGTAAAGGAAGTTCATATTCAGTTTCATCAAGATTCACATTGCAAAAAAAATATTTAATAGGGGACACATCAATAACTTTTAGTTCTTCATCTTGATTTTCATAGGAATCCGGTTTAGCGGCCATCTTGTTGACTAAGGTAGCTTGCATATCCGAAATTTCAGCAGTTAATTTTTCAAGACGAGCAATTTGAGATCTTATACCATCAAATTCTTTAGACATATCATCGAGCTATTTGTTCATGTAACTCATAAAACTTTTTTGTTCCTTAAGCTCGTTTCTGAAGAAATTATTATGCTCAAATTGCAAAACCATAAACTTCCTGACGTTGTTTTCAATCTCATCTAGTTTTTGAAGGTGAAGATCACCAAATCTAGGAAGAGCCACTGTGACAAGCAATCCAACACACGAGCAAACAAAAGGCGGGCGGGGAAAAGGCAAGCGGAAAAGAGAGGGCGAATAAAACGGCAAGGGTGAAGTGGGGGAGAGGAAAATGAGAGGCAAATGGAAAATAATGTAGTGCGGGAGATAAGGGATTGTGATGGGTACTTGGTATGTTGAATTTTGCGTAGAACTCCCCGGCAACGGCACCAGAAATTCTTCTTGCTACCTCTTGAGCACTGCGTTGGATTTCCCCGAAGAGGAGAGGATGATGCAGCAAAGTAGCGTAAGTATTTCCCTCAGTTTTTGAGAACCAAGTTATCAATCCAGTAGGAGGCTACGCGCGAGTCCCTCGTACCTACACAAAACAAATAGCTCAACGCAATCAACGAGATTAGGGGTTGTCAATCCCTTCACGGTCACTTACGAGAGTGAGATCTGATAGATAATATTTTTGGTATTTTTGATATAAAGATGCAAAGTAAAATAAAAGGCAAAGTAAAAAAGCAAAACTATAATAAAGTGATTGGAGATTGGTATGATGAGAATAGACCCGGGGGCCATAGATTTCACTAGTGGCTTCTCTCAAGAGCATAAGTATTCTACGGTGGGTGAACAAATTACTGTTGAGCAATTGATAGAAATGAGCATAGTTATGAGAATATCTAGGTATGATCATGTATATAGGCATCACGTGTGAGACAAGTAGACCGACTCTGCCTGCATCTACTACTATTACTCCACTCATCGACCGCTATCTAGCATGCATCTAGAGTATTAAGTTAAAAACAGAGTAACACCTTAAGCAAGATATATTGGAGGACGCGTTGGACCTGCGAGATATATTGGAGGACAAGGCAGGGCGAACAAGATCGATCTACGGATCGCGCGGGCGCCCCACGGCACATGATGGTGATCGTCACTCCGGATACAATAAATCCGACCGGGCCGAACACAATAGACAAAGCTCTTTTGAGCTGCGTCGTGATATAGCCCAGTACAGAGGCGCCGCACACCCACTATGCTTCACAGATGAAGTAATGGATCATAAAATCCCTGAGGGCTTCAAACCCGTAAACATTGAATCATACGATGGCACAACAGATCCTACAGTATGGATCGAGGATTATCTCCTTCATATCCACATGGCCCGCGATGATCATCTACACGCCATCAAATACCTCCCACTAAAACTCAAGCGACCGGCCCGGCATTGGCTTAATAGCTTGCCAGCAGACACAATCGGTTCTTGGGAGGACCTGGAAGCCGCATTCCTTGACAACTTCCAGAGCACTTATGTGCGATCACCGGACGCCGATGACCTAAGCCACATAATCCAGCAGCCAGAGGAATCGGCCAGGAAATTCTGGACACGGTTCCTAACAAAGAAAAATCAAATAGTCGACTATCCGGACGCGGAGGCCCTAGCAGCCTTCAAGCATAATATCCGCGACGAGTGGCTTGCCCGGCACCTGGGACAGGAAAAGCCGAAATCTATGGCAGCCCTCACGACACTCATGACCCGCTTTTGCGCGGGAGAAGACAGCTGGCTAGCTCGCAACAACAACTTAACCAAGAACCTTGGTAATTCAGATACCAAGGACAAAAGCGACAGGTCGGGCCGAAATAAGCAAAAGCGCCGCGTTAACAGCGACAGCAACAAGGATACAACAGTAAATGCCGGATTTCGAGGCTACAAATCTGGTCAGCGGAAGAATCCATTCAAAAGAAATACTCAGGGCCCGTCCAGTTTGGACCGAATACTCGACCGCTTGTGCCAGATACATGGCACCCCCGAAAAGCCAGCCAATCACACCAACAGGGATTGTTGGGTGTTCAAGCAGGCAGGCAAGTTAAGAGTCGAAAACAGAGACAAGGGGCTGCATAGCGATGACGAGGAGGAGCCCAGGCCACCGAACAACAGTGGACAGAAGGGTTTTCCCCCACAAGTGCGGACGGTGAACATGATATACGCAACCCATATCCCCAAAAGGGAGCGGAAGCGTGCGTTACAGGACGTATACGCGCTGGAGCCAGTCGCTCCAAAGTTCAACCCATGGTCCTCCTGCCCGATCACTTTTGATCGAAGGGACCATCCCACTAGCATCCGTCATGGAGGGTTTGCCGCATTGGTTCTTGACCCAATTATTGACGGATTTCATCTCACAAGAGTCCTCATGGACGGCGGCAGCAGCCTGAACCTGCTTTACCAAGATACAGTGCGGAAAATGGGCATAGATCCCTCGAGGATCAAGCCCACCAAAACGACCTTTAAAGGCGTCATACCAGGTGTAGAAGCCAACTGTACAGGCTCAGTTACACTTGAAGTGGTCTTCGGATCCCCGGATAATTTCTGAAGCGAGGAGTTAATCTTCGACATAGTCCCGTTCCGCAGTGGCTATCATGCACTGCTCGGGCGAACCGCATTCGCAAAGTTCAACGCGGTACCGCACTATGCATACCTCAAGATCAAGATGCCAGGCCCTCGAGGAGTAATCACAGTCAACGGAAACACCGAACGCTCCCTCCGAGCGGAGGAGCACACGGCAGCGCTCGCAGCAGAAGTACAAAGCAGCCTCTCTAGGCAGTTCTCCAGTCCGGCCCTTAAAAAGCCGGACACTGTCAAGCGTGCCCGGAGTAACCTACAACAAGACCGCTTGGCACGTCCCAAGCAAGCGTAGCAATGCGGCCCCAACCCTAGCCCTCGCAATATAGCAAAACCAGTGCTTCGCGTACATAACTACGCTCTCAAAATACAATGGGCACAAGGGAAGGGGCACCCTCACGGCACGCCCAAAACACGGGTTAAACCGTACTAGGGGCTGCCGGATTCTTTTTTTTTTCATTTTCTCTTACTTTCAGGACTCTATACTTCGGACGACCTGTTCGACAATTCAACTGCCGCACAAATGATACAAGATCCAGGAAAGCAGACAAGCCATGCCGCATTATGGAACTCCCAGGTGGTCTCTATTACGAGTAGTATACCTGTTTTGAATACAATTCCGCGGCCTGCCCCTGGCCAGGACATGTTAAATAGTCCAATTTCTTTTGCTTATCACACTATCTGTATCGTTCTGCTTAGATAGCAGCCTTCTTATAAACAATGCATAGCTTTTTGTCTATTTTTCGCATTACTCTATTTTTATATGTGTTCATTAGTGACATGTGGCACCCGTACACTGTGGTACGGCAAATATGCCAGGGGCTTCAGTACCCCTTAATATGGTGTAAAAAGTCCGAACACTTCCATAAGTGCGGCACCCCGAACTTATAGCACTATATGCATCGGCTCCGAATCATGATTTGGGTCAATAGTTGGGTTTGCCCGACTCCTATGTTTTGGTGCCTTACGTTCCGCTATATCGGCTAAGGTAGCACTAGGAGAACTATTGAGATTGTGCCCCAGTTGAGCTGGGCTGAGCACCTCAGTAGAGAAAGCTAAAACTGACTGTCATGATGAGGCGAGAGACCGGTCGCTGTTCGAGAGGTTTTTCGGGTCCTTAAAGACCTATGCCGCTTAGAGTGAGGAACTGGATTTAGTCCGGCCAAGGCGTGGATAGCACCACGACCTCGGTCTTCCGAATACTAGGGGATTCGCCAAAATTTAAAATTATAAAGTTCTATGGCTAAGTGAGAGTGTTCAAGCATTATAGTCCGATTGCCTTGTTCGTTGTGCTGAGTGCCTCCCTCGAAGGACCCAAACATGGGAAAAAGAGCGCTCAGGTTTATCCCGAACACCCCAGCACTAGTGGCATGGGGGTGGAAGCCGACGACTGGCCATCTCTCAATTTTTTGATAAACGTCCGCATAGAAAATAATATTTTAAATTCAACAAGCATTGCTTAGCGCAAATGAACAAGTTTTCAGCGCACAGGACAACACAAGCGAGTTCATTCAAAAATTACATCTTTTGTACATTCATCCGCCACAAGGCGGGCACCCTTCAGAACATCCTTGTAATAGTTCTCGGGCTTGCGATGCTCCTTCCCCGACGGTGGCCCGTCCCTCACAAGCTTCTCACTGTCCAGCTTACCCCAGTGTACCTTTGCACGGGCAAGGGCCCTACGGGCACCTTCGATGCAGACGGAGCGCTTGATGACCTCAAGCCGTGGACAGGCCTCCACCAGCCGCCGCACCAGTCCGAAGTAGCTCCCAGGCAGGGCCTCTCCAGGCCACAGCCGAACTATGAAGCCCTTCATGGCCTGTTCGGCCGCCTTGTGGAGCTCGACCAGCTACTTCGGCTGGTCGCTCAAGGGCACAGAGTGTCCGGCCTCAGCGTACTGAGACCAGAACACCTTCTCCGTCGAGCTGCCCTCTTCGGCTCGGTAGAATGCGGCGGCATCGGATACGCTGCGGGGAAGATCTGCGAACGCCCCTGGAGAGCTCCAGATTCGGGTAAGTAACAAGTAGTTTACTTTTATATGTCTGCTTTGCATAAAAAATGCCTTACCCGCCGCTATCTTTTTCACCGCATCCAATTCATTGAGGGCCTTCTGGGCTTCGGCCTTGGCAGACTCGGCAGTCTTGACGGCCGTGGCGAGCTCAGACGCTCGCATTTTAGAGTCAAGCTCCAAACCCTCAAGTTTTTTCATGAGAGCCTGAAGCTCTTGCTGCGCCTCGCTGACCTGCGCCTCAAATTTTTCCCGCTCATTGCGCTCCGAGGCCGCTCTCTTCTCGGCCTCGGACAGCGCCTGCTTGAGGGTTGCCACCTCAGTCGTGTCCCCTGCAACAAGTAGCATAATCCTGCAATTTTTTTGCAATTGCATCTTTTTTCTATAAGGTATCTCTTACCTTCTTTCTCCTCAAGCTGTCGCTTGGCAAGGCCGAGCTCTTGCTCGGTCCGCTCGAGACCCTGCTTCAGGGTACCTACCTCCACAGTCAGTGCGGCGGTAGCAAGCAGCGAAGCCTGCATACGCATATTGACTCATTTTTTGTTAGACTCCTGCGAAATTATTTGATCCTCTATTCGGCTTTTCTTTCCGAACACCGAACAGAGCATCAGGAGCTACTGTCTATGCGGTAATATTTTTACATATTTTTACTTACCTCGAAGCCTGTTAAAAGGCTAGCACAAGCTTCAGTCAGCCCGCTCTTAGTGGACTGAACCTTCTGGATCACCGTACTCATAATAGTACAGTGCTCCTCGTCGATGGAGGCGCCGTTAAGCACCTCCAACAAATTGCTCGGCACCTCCGGTTGGACGGAGGCCGCCGGCTCAGAAGGCTTGCTCCTCTTAGAAGGAGTTCGCCTACCATAGTCCGGAACCGCTGAAGATTCCGGCGTGGTGTCCGACTCAAAGCCGGACTTGGAGCCCTGGGGGGTCTTGTCCCCTCCACTCCTGGAGTCCAGGAGGTCGCCTCACGGCGCCTCCGGGGCCGCCTCCTCCTGGCTTGGAATCTGTTGGGACAACACTTCGGCGTCGTCCACAGGGCGGGGGAGGTAACCGTCGGAAGTGAATTCACGTCCGACGAGTCCAGGGAGCCGCTCGACGAATCGCCGAGCCCGGCCTTGGGCGGACTGCATAATTATGTTCGACATAAGGAAAAGTTGTGCGACAAAGGAAAGCTACGAGTCACTCTAGTATCTGAATACTTACGATCCCGTCGGGCGCCTGGCCCTTTGTGTCCACTCCTCTTCGCCCTCGTCGGCGTCAGGGGAGTAGTCCGGCGGAAGGGTTTTCCCCTTCTTGGACCCTTCGGCCTCCCCAGTTAGGGAGGCCTTCCTCTTCTTCCCTCCCCCCGCTGGAGGGGGAGAGGTTTCTTCTTCCTCCTCCTCGTCTTCACGGGAGGAGTGCGTCTCGGATTCGTCAGACGACGAGTCCGACACCACCATATTACGGGAACTCTTTCGAGTCCCCGTGGCCTTCTTCTTCTTGGCCTTCTTATCCGGCACCACATAAGGCGCCGGAGCCAGCAGCTTCGATAAACGAGCATCTGCTGGGTCTTCGGGCAAAGGGGCTGGACAGTTGACATGTCCGGACTTCTCCTGCCACGCCTGTCAAAGGTAGGGGAGTTTAGATCCCGCATAAAGACAATTTATGAGAAACAGATTTCCTGTAAAAGGTAAGGATAACTCACCGCGCTAGCTGGACGCTGCGTGCTGAATCCACGGTCCTCGGACGCGGACGCGGGAGCTTCGGCGCCCTTGAACAGCACATTCCAGGCATCTTCGTACGTCGTGTCGAAGAGCCTGCTCAAGGTTTGGTGCTGCACCAGATCGAACTCCCACAGTGTGAAAGCCCGTTGTTGACACGGGAGGATCCGGCGAACGAGCATGACCTGGACTATATTGACAAGCTTGAGCCGCTTGTTCGCCAGGGATTGGATGCATGTTTGCAGTCCGGTCACCTCTTCCTCGTTGCCCCACGACAGGCCCGTCTCTTTCCAGGACTTGAGCCGCGTGGGGGGTCCGGATCGGAACTCGGGGGCTGCAACCCATTCAGGGTCGCGCGGCTCGGTGATGTAAAACCACCCTGATTGCCACCCCTTCAGGGTCTCCACAAAGGAGCCCTCGAGCCATAGGACGTTGGCTATCTTGCCCTCCATGGCGCCTCCGCACTCCGCCTGGCTACCGCGCACCACCTTCGGCTTAACGTTGAAAGTCTTGAGCCAAAGACCGAAATGGGGCGTATGCAGAGGAAAGCCTCACACACGACGATAAACGCCAAGATGTTGAGGACAAAGTTCGGGGCCAGATCGTGGAAATCCGGGCCGTAGTAGAACATGAGTCCCCGGACAAATGGGTGGAGTGGAAAGCCCAGTCCGTGGAGGAAGTGGGGAAGGAATACAACCCTCTCATGGGGCCTAGGGGTAAGGAGAAGCTGCCCCTCTTCAGGAAGCTGGTGCATAATGTTATCGGACAAGTATCCGGCCTTCCTTAGTTTTTTCACATGGCCCTCCGTAACGGAGGAGACCATCCACTTGCCTCCCGCTCCGGACATGGCTGGAGAAGGTCGAGGTGGGAAGTGCGGACTTGGGCGCTGGAGCTCGGGTGCACAGGAGATGGCTAGGCAAAGGAGGAAGAAGGCGTAGGTAAAAAGGTGGATCCTTATCACCTTATATGGGCGGATGCGACTATGCGTCCCCACCGGCCTAGTAAAACTCGATTGCCTCCCAAGCGCCGTGATAAATGGCGCGGTTGGGTTACCCACGTCCATATTGATGAGAATCCCGTAAATAGGGGACATGATCTCTGCTTTGACAAGACGTGCCAAGGAAACTGCCTCGCAAAATATGCTGAGGTGGGGAAGTGAAAACGATTCGAATAAGGGCTTGGCCATAGTGTGATGTCACGCTACAGAATACGTTAGCAGATTAGATTTGTGTTAATATTATTCTCTCTATGGCAATATGTGCAAACTTATTTTGCAGAGCCGGACACTACTTTTGGTGTTTACCAACTTTTATGAAGAACTTGGAGGAGGAACCCGCCTTGAAATGCCGAAGAAAATCTGCGCGCCGGACTCGTCGTCATTGAAGCCTGGTTCAGGGGCTACTGAGGGAGTCCGGGATTAGGGGGTGTCTGGATAGCCGAACTATACCTTCAGCCGGACTCCAGGACTATGAAGATACAAGATTGAAGACTTCGTCCCGTGTCCGGATGGGACTTTCCTTGGCGTGGAAGGCAAGCTAGGCGATGCAGATTTTCAGATCTCCTACCATTGTAACCGACTTTGTGTAACCCTAACCCTCTCCAGTGTCTATATAAACCGGAGGGTTTTAGTCCGTAGAACGACAACTCCAACATACAACAATCATACCATAGTCTAGCTTCTAGGGTTTAGCCTCCTTGATCTCGTGGTAGATCTACTCTTGTATTACCCATATCATCAATATTAATCAAGCAGGACGTAGGGTTTTACCTCCATCAAGAGGGCCAAAACCTGGGTAAAACATTGTGTCCCTTGTCTCCTGTTAACATCCTCCTAGACGCACAGTTCGGGACCCCCTACCCGAGATCTGCCGGTTTTGACACCGACAGTTAGGGTTACACAAAGTCGGTTACAATGGTAGGAGATCTAAATATCCGCATCGCCAAGCTTGCCTTCCACGCCAAGGAAAGTCCCATCCGGACACGGGACAAAGTCTTCAATCTTGTATCTTCATAGTCCAGGAGTCCGGCTGAAGGTATAGTCCGGCTACCCGAACACCCCCTAATCCAGGATTCCCTCAGTAGCCCCTGAACCAGGCTTCAATGACGATGATTCCGGCGCGCAGATTGTCTTCGGCATTGCAAGGCGGGTTCCTCCTCCAAGTACTTCATAAAAGATTGTTAACACTAAGGATAGTGTCCGGCTCTGCAAAATAAGTTTCCACATATTGCCATAGAGAGAATAATATTTACACAAATCTAATATGTTGACGTATTCCGTAGCGTGACATCACACTACGGCCAAGCCTCTATTCGAATCGTTTTCACTTCCCCACCTCGGCGCATTTTGCGAGGTGGTTTCCTTGGCACGTCTTGTCGAAGCAGAGATCGTGTCCCTCATTTATGGGATTCCCATCAATACAGACGTGGGTAACCCAACCGCGCCATTTATCATGGCGCTTGGGAGATAAACGAGTTTACCAGGCTGGTGGGGCACCATAGTCGCATCCGCCCATATAAGGGGATAAGGATCCACCTTTTTACCTACGCCTTCTTCCTCCTTTGCCTATCCATCTTCCGCGCACTCAAGCTCCAGTGCCCAAGCCCGCACTTCCCACCTCAACCTTCTCCAGCCATGTCCGGAGCAGGAGGTAAGTGGATGGTCTCCTCCATCACGGAGGGCCATATCAAAAAGATGAGGAAGGCCAGATACTTGTCTAACGACATCGCGCACCGGCTTCCCGAAGAGGGGCAGCTCCTCCCCACCCCAAGGCCCCATGAGAGGGTAGTATTCCTTCTCCATTTCCTCTGTGGACTGGGCTTTCCTATCCACCCGTTCGTCCGGGGGCTCATGTTCTACTATGGCCTAGATTTCCACGATCTGGCCCCGAACTTCGTCCTCAACATCTCGGCGTTTATCGTCGTGTGTGAGGCTTTCCTCCGTATCCGCCCCCATTTTGGCCTTTGGCTCAAGACCTTCAACGTCAAGCCGAAGGTGGTGCGCGGCAACCAGGCGGAGTGTGGAGGTGCCATGGCGGGCAAGATAGCCAACGTCCTATGGCTCGAGGGCTCCTTTGTGGAGACCCTGAAGGGGTGGCAATCGGGGTGGTTTTACATCACCGAGCCGCGCGACCTTGAGTGGGTCGCAGCCCCCGAGTTCCGATTCGGGCCCCCTACGCGGCTCACGTCCTGGAAAGAGACGGGCCTGTCGTGGGGCAACGAGGAAGAGGTGACCGGACTGCAAACATCCATCCAATCCCTGGTGAACAAGCAGCTAAAGCTTGTCAATGTAGTCCAGGTTATGCTCGTCCGCGGATCCTCCCGTGTCAACAACGGGCCTTCAACCTGTGGGAGTTCGACCCGGCGCAGCACCAAACTTTGAGTAGGCTCTTCGACACGACGTACGAAGATGCATGGAAGGTGCTATTCAAGGGCGCCGAGGCTCCCACATCCGCTTCCAAGGATCGCGGATTTAGCACACAGCGTCAAGCTAGTGCGGTGAGTTATCTTTTACCTTTTACAGGACATTCGTTTCTCATAGTTTGACTCTACGTGGGATCTAAACTCCCTTACCTTTGACAGGATTGGTAGGCAAAGTCTGGACAGATCGACTGTCCGGCCCCTTTGCCCAAAGACCCAGCCGACGCTCGCTTAGCGAAGCTACTGGCTCCGGCACCTTACATGGTGCCGGAGAAGAAGGCCAAGAAGAGGGCCACGAGGACTCGAAAGAGTTCCCGGCGCCAGGAGGTGTCGGATTCTTCATCCGACGAATACGAGACGCGCTCCTCCCGTGAAAACGAGGAGGAGGAAGAAGAAACCTCTCCCCCTCCAACGAGGGGAGGAAAGAAGAGGAAGGCCGCCCCAACAGGGGAGGCCGAAGGGTCCAAGAAGGGAAAGACCCTCCCTCCGGACTACTCCACCGACGCTGACGAGGGCGAAGAGGGGTTGCCGCACAGGGCCAGGCGCCCAGCGGCATCGTAAGTATTCGGACACTAGAGTAACTCATAGCATTCCTTTGTTGCACAGCTTTTCCTTATGTCGAATATAATTATGCAGTCCGCCCAAGGCCGGGCTCGACGAGTCGTGGAGCGGCTCCCTAGATTCGTCGGACGTGAATTGAGTTCAGCCCGCTACCTCCCCCCGCACTGCGGACAACGCCGAAGTGGCGTCGCAACAAGCTCCGGGCCAAGAGGAGGTGGTCCTGGAGGAGCCGCGAGGCGACCTCCCGGACTCCAGGAGTGAAGGGGACAAGACCCCCCAGGGCTCCAAGTCCGGCTTTGAGCCGGACACCGCGCCGGAATCTTTAACGGTTCCGGACTGCGGTAGGTGAACTCCTTCCAAGAGGAGCACGCCTTCTGAGCCGGCAGCCCCCGTCCAACCGGGGGCGCCAGAACATCTGCTGGAGGTGCTTAACAGCGCCTCCATCGACGAGGAGCACCGTACTATTATGAGTACGGTGATCCAGAAGGTTCAGTCCGCCAAGAGCGGACTGACTGAAGCTTGTGCCAGCCTTCTAACAGGCTTCGAGGTAAGTAAAAAATGTGTAAAAGTATTACCGCATAGACAGTAGCCCCTGATGCTCTGTTTGGCATTCGGAAAGAAAAGCCGAATAGAGGATCAAATAATTTCGCAGGAGTCTAACAAAAAATGAGTCAATATGCGTGTGCAGGCTTCGCTGCTTGCGACCGCCGCACTGACTGCGGAGGTAGGCACCCTGAAGCAGGGTCTCGAGCGGTCCGAGCAAGAGATCGGCCTTGCCAAGCGGCAGCTCGAGGAGAAAGAAGGTAAGAGATACCTTATAGAAAAATATATAAAAAGATGCAATTGCAAAAATGACAGGATTGTGCTGCTTATTGTAGGGGCCACAACTGAGGTGGCGACCCTCAAGCAGGCGTTGTCCGAGGCCGAGAAGAGGGCGACCTCGAAGCGCATCGAGCGGGAGAAATTTGAGGTTTAGGTCGGCGAGGCGCGGCAAGAGCTTCAGGCTCTCATGAAAAAACATGAGAGTTTGGAGCTTGACTCGAAGACGCAAGCGTCCGAGCTCGCGGCGGCCATCGAAGCTGCCAAGTCCGCCAAGGCCGAATCCCGGAAGGCCCTCCAGGAGTTGGATGCGGTGAAAAAGATAGCGGTAGGTAAGGCATTCTTTATGCAAAGCAGACATATAAAAGTAAGCTACTTGTTATTTACCCGAATCCGGAGCTCTCCAGGGGCTTTGGCAGCTCTTCCCCGTAGCGTATCCGATGCCGTCGCGTTCTACCGAGCCGAGGAAGGCAGCTCGACGGAGAAGGTGTTCTCGTCTCAGTATGCTGAGGCCGGACACCCTGTGCCCTTGAGCAACCAGCTGAAGCAGTTGGTCGAGCTCCACAAGGCGGCCGAACAGGCCATGAAGGGCCTCATAGTTCGGCTGTGGCCTGGAGAGGCCCGGCCTGGGAGCTATTTCGACTGGTTCAGCGGCTGGTGACGGCCTGTCCAAGGCTTGAAGTCATCAAGCGCTCCGTATGCATTGAAGGTGCCCAGAGGGCCCCTGCCCGCGCTAAGGTGCACTGGGGCAAGCTGGACGGTGAGAAGCTTGTGAGGGACGGGCCACCGCCGGGGAAGGAGCATCGCAAACCCGAGAACTATTATAAGGATGTTCTGAAGGGCGCCCGGCTTATGGTGGATGAATGTACCAAGGATGTAATTTTTGAATGAACTCGCTCATGTTGTCCTGTGCACTGAAAACTTGTTCATGTGCGCTAAGCAATGCTTTTTGAATTTAAAATATTACTTTCTGTGCGGCCATTTATCAAAATTGAGAGATGGCCAGTCGTCGGTTTCTGCCCCCATGCCACTAGTGCTGGGGTGTTCGGGATAAACCTAAGCGCTCTTTTTCCCATGTTTGGGTCCTTCGAGGGAGGCGCTCAGCGCAACGAACAAGGCAATCGGAGTATAATGCTTGAACACTCTCACTTAGCCATAGAACTCTATAATTTTAAATTTCGGCGAAGCCCCTAGAATTCGGAAGACCGAGTTCGGGGCGCTATCCACGCCTTGGCCGGACAAAGCCGGTTCCTCGCTCTAAGCGGCATAATTCTTTAGGGACTCGAAAAACCTCTTGAACAGCGAGCGGTCTCTCGCTTCATCATGACAGTCAGTTTTAGCTTTCTCTACTGAGGTGCTCAGCCCAGCTCAACTAGGGCACAATCGCAGTAGTTCTCCTAGTGCTACCTTAGCCGATATAGCGGAACGTAAGGCACCAAAACATAGGAGCCGGGCAAACCCAACTATTGACCGAAGACATGATTCGGAGCCGATGCATATAATGCTATAAGTTCAGGGTGCCACACTTGTGAAAGTGTTCGGGCTTCTCACACCATATTGAGGGGTACTGAAGCCCCTGGCGTATTTGCCGTACCACAGTGTACGTGTGCAACATGTCATTAATGAACATATATTTGGAAAAAAGGTAATGCAAAAAATAGATAAAGACTATGCATTGTTTAAAAGGGTTGCGATCAAAGCAGAACGATACAAATAGCGCGATAAGCAAAAAGTTGGACTATTTAACATGTCCGGTGCAGGGGCGGACTACGGAACTTATATGCAAAACAAGTATACTGCCCGTGATAGAGACCACCTGGGAGTCCATAATGCGGCATGGCTTGTCTGCTTCCCTGTTCTTTCATCGTTTGTGCGGCAGTTGAATTGCCGAACAGGTCGTTCAAAGTATGGAGTCCTGAAAGTAAGAGAAGATAAAGAAGGAATTCGGCAGCCCCTAGTACGGTTTAAGCCGTGTTTTGGGCGCGTCGTGATGGTGCCCCTTTCCCTGCGCCCATGGTATTTTGAGAGCGTAGTTATGTACGCGAAGCACTTGTTTTGCTATTTTGCGAGGGCTGGGGTTGGGGCCGCATTGCTACGCCTGCTCAGAATGTGCCAGGCGGTCTTGTTGTAGGTTACTCCGGGCACGCTTGACAGTGTCCGGCCTTTTAACGGCCGGACTGGAGAACTGCCTAGAGAGGCTGCTTTGTACTTCCACTGCAAGGGCCGCCGTGTGCTCCTCCGTTCGGAGGGAGCTTTCGGTGTTTCCATTGACCGTGATTACTCCTCGAGGGCCTGGCATCTTGAGTTTGAGGTATGCGTAGTGTGGTACCGCATTGAACTTTGCAAATGTGGTTCGCCCGAGCAGTGCGTGATAGCCACTGCAGAACAGGACTATGTCGAAGATTAACTCCTCGCTTCGGAAATTATTCGGAGATCCGAAGACCACTTCAAGTGTGACTGAGGCTGTGCAGTTGGCCCCTACACCTGGTATGACGCCTTTAAAGGTCTTTTTGGTAGGCTTAATCCTCGAGGGATCTATGCCCATTTTCCACACAGTGTCCTGGTAAATCAGGTTCAGGCTGCTGCCGCCGTCCATAAGGACTCTTGTGAGATGAAATCCGTCAATAATTGGGTCTAGAACCAATGCGGCGAACCCGCCATGACGGATGCTAGTGGGGTGGTCCCTTCGATCAAAAGTGATCGGGCAGGAGGACCATGGGTTGAACTTTGGGGCGACTGGCTCTATCGCGTATACGTCCCGTAACGCACGCTTCCGTTCCCTCTTGGGGATGTGGGTTGCGTATATCATGTTCACCGTCCGCACTTGTGGGGGGAAACCCTTTTGTCCAGTGCTGTTCAGCGGCCTGGGCTCCTCGTCGTCGTCGCTACGTAGCCCCTTGTCTCTATTTTTAGCATTTAACTTGCATGCCTGCTTGAACACCCAACAATCCCTGTTGGTGTGATTGGCTGGCTTTTCGAGGGTGCCATGTATCTGGCACAAGCGGTCGAGTATTCGGTCCAAACTGGACGGGCCCTGAGTATTTCTTTTGAATGGCTTTTTCCGCTGACCGGATTTGTAGCCCCTGAATCCAGCATTGACTGTCGTATCCTCGTTGTTGTCGCTGTTAACGCGGCGCTTTTGCTTGTTCCGACGCGACCTGTCAATTTTGTCCTTGGTATCCGAATGACCAAGGTTCTTGGGTAAGTTGTTGCTGCGAGCTAGCCACCTGTCTTCTCCTGCGCAGAAGCGGTTCATGAGTGTCGTGAGGACTACCATAGATTTCGGCTTTTCCTGTCCAAGGTGCCGGGCAAGCCACTCATCGCGGATATTATGCTTGAAGGCTGCTAGGGCCTCTGCGTCCGGACAGTCGACTATTTGGTTTTTCTTTGTTAGGAACCGTGTCCAGAATTGCCTGGCCGATTCCTCTGGCTGCTGAATTATGTGGCTTAGGTCATCGACGTCGGGTGGTCGCACATAGGTACCCTGGAAATTGTCGAGGAATGCGGCTTCCAGGTCCTCCCAAGAACCGATTGACTCTGCTGGCAAGCTGTTAAGCCAATGTCGGGCCGGTCCCTTAAGTTTGAGCGGGGGGTATTTGATGGCGTGTAGATCATCGCCGCGGGTCATGTGGATATGAAGGAGATAATCCTCGATCCATACTGTAGGATCTGTTGTGCCATCATATGATTCGATGTTCACGGGTTTGAAACCCTTAGGGATTTTATGATCCATCACTTCATTTGTGAAGCATAGTGGGTGTGCGGCACCTCTGTATTGGGCTATATCGCAACGCAGCTCGAATGAGCTTTGTCTATTGTGTTCGGCCCGGCCGGATTTGTTATGTCCGGAGTGACGATCCCCGTCACGTGTCGTGGGGCACCCATGCGATCCGTAGATCGATCTTGTTTGTCTTGCCTTGTCCTCGAGTATCTCTTGCATGTCTGGCGCATTTTACCATGCCTTAGTATGTTTTGAGCGGCGCCGAGGCACGGCTTGAGTGGAGGGCCGAGAGGCCTCTCTGTCACGGTCACGAGGTGGCCGGTTGGCCATGTCATGCGCTGGTGATGTACGTTTAGGTGCTTCCTCCTCTAATCGAGGTAGCAGCCTGCGCTTTGGGTAACTCTTGGAGGGGCGTTCGAGTTCATACTCTTCGGCCGCAAGGACTTCATTCCATCTGTCGGCTAGCATATCTTGATCAGCTCTAAGCTGTTGCTGCTTGTTCTGGAGGCTGCTTGCTGTGGCCATAAGCCCGCGTTTAAAACGCTCTTGTTCGGCGAGATCCTCTGGCACGACGAATTCGTCGTCGTCGAGGCTTGCCTCGTCTTTGGAGGGAGGCATATAATTATCATCCTCAACCTCTCTGTCTGCCGCTCTCTCGTGAGGGCTGGCTTCTCCATCCTCTTGTGTTGAATCTTTCTGGAGGGGGTGTTCTTCGGCGCTATCCGGAGTACTATTATCTCCCATGCCAGAATCACCGTTTTTGCTTTGGCGGGATTTAGAGCGGCGCCGCTGACGCGGGCGCTTGGGTTGTTTCTTGGAGGTGTCATCCCCCGTTGTTCCAT
This sequence comes from Aegilops umbellulata, assembly GCA_032464435.1. Taxonomy (NCBI): domain Eukaryota; kingdom Viridiplantae; phylum Streptophyta; class Magnoliopsida; order Poales; family Poaceae; genus Aegilops; species Aegilops umbellulata. The sequence goes on from CP136056.1 coordinate 480,579,768, forward strand.
CGCCATCTCCATCTTTTGGAGTGTCCACCATATATATGTCGTACGACGAGGTGGCCTTCCAGTGCCTTATAGGTGCTGGTTCTTGGTCGTCTCCTGCGTCGTCGTCCATACCGTCGATGTCTTCGGAGTCGAAGTCGAGCATGTCGGTTAAGTCATCGACAGTGGCTACGAAGTGGGTGGTGGGTGGACTTTGAATTTCTTTGTCGTCCGTATCCCAACCTTGCTGACCGTAGTCTGGCCAGGGCTCTCCTAATAAAGAGAGAGACTTTAGTGACTTCAGGATGTCGCCGAAGGGCGAGTGCTGGAAGATGTCCGCAGCGGTGAACTCCATGATCGGCGCCCAATCGGATTCGATCGGCAGGCGCGCGGAGGGCTTGGAGTCCGGAGAGGAATCCGGCCCCTCGGAGTCACGGGCCTGGCGGAGTGCGGGGCTAGTGTTTGGCTCAATCGCCTTTGAGATCGCAGCCCCCGACGCGGCGTCTAACCGCTCATCCTCGATCGGCGCAGCCGGCTCCGAATTAAGGGTCGGAACCGAAGCGTGTGCGGCCTCCAGGGCACTGTTCGGCGGCAGAGCTAGATCATGCCCATCGAGACAGTACGGCGCGCTCGGGTGTGGCTCGAATCCGTCGAAGATCAAGTCTCCGCGGATGTCAGCCGTGTAGTTTAAACTTCCAAACATGACCTGATGGCCAGGGGCGTAGCTTTCGATCTGCTCCAAATGGCCAAGCGAATTGGCCCGCAGTGCGAAGCCGACGAAAATGAAGATCTGTTCGGGGAGAAAAGTCTTACCCTGGACTGCATCGTTATTGATGATCGAGGGAGCCATCGGGCCTAAAAGCGACGACACAGAGGAACTCTCAATGAAAGCACCAATGTCGGTGTCAAAACCGGCAGATCTCAGGTAGGGGGTCCCGAATTGTGCGTCTAGGCGGATGGTAACAGGAGACAAGGGACACGAAGTTTTACCCATGTTCGGGCCCTCTTGATGGAGGTAAAACCCTACGTCCTGCTTGATTAATATTGATGATATGGGTAGTACAAGAGTAGATCTACCACGAGATCAAGGAGGCTAAACCCTAGAAGCTAGCCTATGGTATGATTGTTGTATGTTTTGTTGTCCTACGGACTAAAACCCTCCGGTTTATATAGACACCCGAGAGGGTTAGGGTTACACAAAGTCGGTTACAATGGTAGGAGATCTAAATATCCGCATCGCCAAGCTTGCCTTCCACGCCAAGGAAAGTCCCATCCGGACACAAGACGAAGTCTTCAATCTTGTATCTTCATAGTCCAGGAGTCCGGCTGAAGGTATAGTCCGTCTACCCGAACACCCCCTAATCCGGGACTCCCTCAAGTATTACGTTAAAAACAGAGTAACGCCTTAAGCAAGATGACATGATGTAGAGGGATAGTTTCATGCAATATGATAAACACCCCATCTTGTTATCCTCGATGGCAACAATACAATACGTGCCTTGCTTCCCCTTTTGTCACTGGGTAAGGACATCGCAAGATTGAACCCAAAGCTAAGCACTTCTCCCATTGCAAGAAAGACCAATCTAGTAGGCCAAACCAAATTGATAATTCGAAGAGACTTGCAAAGATAACCAATCATACATAATAGAATTCAGAGAAGATTCAAATATTATTCATAGATAGACTTGATCATAAACCCACAATTCATCGATCTCAACAAACACACCACAAAAAGAAGATTACATCGAATAGATCTCCACAAGAGAGGGGGAGAACATTGTATTGATATCCAAAAAGAGAGAAGAAGCCATCTAGCTACTAACTATGGACCCGTAGGTCTGAGGTGAACTACTCACACTTCATCGGAGGGGCTAGGATGATGTAGAAGCCCTCCATGATGACGGCCCTCTCTGGCGGAGCTCCGGAACAGGCCCCAAGATGGGATCTCGTGGGTACAGAAGGTTGCGGCGGTGGAATTAGTTTTTTCGCTCCGTATTTGATCGTTTGGGGGTACGCAGGTATATATAGGAGGAAGAAGTACGTCAATGGAGCTCCGAGGGGCCCACGAGGCAGGGGGCGCGCCCCCACCCTCGTGACCGCCTCATGGCTTTCTTGACGGAGGGTCCAAGTCTCCTGGGTCTTATCTGATAAAACGGCAAGGGTGAAGTGGGGGAGAGGAAAACGAGAGGCAAATGGCAACTAATGTAATGCGGTAGATAGGGATTGTGATGGGTACTTGGTATGTTGACTTTTGCGCAGACTCCCCGGCAACGGCGCCAGAAATTCTTCTTGCTACCTCTTGAGCACTGCGTTGGATTTCCCCAAAGAGGAGAGGATGATGCAGCAAAGTAGCGTAAGTATTTCCCTCAGTTTTTTAGAACCAAGGTATCAATCCAGTAGGAGGCTATGCTCGAGTCCCTCGTACCTACACAAAAACAATAGCTCAATGCAACCAACGCGATTAGGGGTTGTCAATCCCTTCACGGTCACTTACGGGAGTGAGATCTGATAGAGATGATAGATAATATTTTTGGTATTGTTGATATAGAGATGCAACGTGAAAAGTAAAAAGGCAAAGTAAAAAAGCAAGCAAGATTAAAGTGATGGAGATTAATATGAGGAAAATAGACCCGGGGCCATAGGTTTCACTAGTGGCTTCTCTCAAGAGCATAAGTATTCTACGGTAGGTGAACAAATTACTGTTGAGCAATTGACATAATTGAGCATAGTTATGAGAATATCTAGGTATGATCATGTATATAGGCATCACGTCCGAGACAAGTAGACCGACTCCTGCCTGCATCTACTACTATTAGTCCACTCATCGACCGCTATCCAGCATGCACATAGAGTATTAAGTTAAAAATAGAGTAACGCCTTAAGCAAGATGACATGATGTACAGGGATAGTTTCATGTAATATGATAGAAACCCCATCTTGTTATCCTCGATGGCAACAATACAATACGTGCCTTGCTGCCCCTACTATCACTGGGAAAGGACACCGCAAGATTGAACCTAAAGCTAAGCACTTCTCCCATTGCAAGAAAAACCAATCTAGTAGGCCAAACCAAACTGATAATTCGAAGAGACTTGCAAAGATAACCAATCATACATAAAAGAATTCAAAGAAGATTCAAATATTATTCACAGATAGACTTGATCATAAACCCACAATTCATCGGTCTCAACAAACACACCACAAAAAGAAGATTACATCAAATAGATCTCCACGAGAGAGGGGGAGAACATTGTATTGAGATCCAAAAAGAGAGAAGAAGCCATCCAGCTACTAACTATGGACCCGAAGGTCTGAGGTAAACTACTCACACTTCATCGGAGGGGCTATGATGATGTAGAAGCCCTCCGTGATGATGGCCCTCTCCGGCAGAGCTCCGGAACAGGCCCCAAGATGGGATCTCATGGGTACAGAAGGTTGCGGTGGTGGAATTAGGTTTTTGGCTCCGTATCTGATCGTTTGGGGGTAATTAGGTATATATAGGAGGAAAGGAGTACGTCGGTGGAGCTTCGAGGGGCCCACGAGGCAGGGGGCGCGCCCTAGGGGGCGCCCTCCACCCTCGTGACTGCCTCGTGGCTTTCTTGACGGAGGGTCCAAGTCCCTGGATCATATTTGTTGAGAAAATCACGTTCCCGAAGGTTTCATTCCACTTGTACTCCGTTTGATATTCCGTTTCTTCGAAACACTGAAATAGGCAAAAAAACATCAATTATGGGTTGGGCCTCCGGTTAATAGGTTAGTCCCAAAAGTAATATAAAAGTGGAAAATAAAGCCCAATATAGTCCAAAACAGTAGATAATATAGCATGGAGCAATCAAAAATTATAGATACGTTGGAGACGTATCAGCGGCCCGGACTGACATTACGCGTACGCTTACGCGAGACTGGTTCTACCGACGTGCTTTGCACACAGGTGGCTGGCGGGTGTCAGTTTCTCCAACTTTAGTTGAACTGAGTGTGGCTACGCCCGGTCCTTGAGAAGGTTAAAACATTACTAACTTGACGAACTATCATTGTGGTTTTGATGCGTAGGTAAGAACGGTTCTTGCTCAGCCCGTAGCAGCCACGTAAAACTTGCAACAACAAAGTAGAGGACGTCTAACTTGTTTTTGTAGGGCATGTTGTGATGTGATATGGTCAAGGCATGATGCTAAATTTTATTGTATGAGATGATCATGTTTTGTAACCGAGTTATCGGCAACTGGCAGGAGCCATATGGTTGTCGCTTTATTGTATGCAATGCAATCACCCCCTAATTGCTTTACTTTATCACTAAGCGGTAGTGATAGTCGTAGAAGCAATAGTTGGCGAGCCGACAACGATGCTACGATGGAGATCAAGGTGTCGCGCCGGTGACGATGGTGATCATGACGGTGCTTCGGAGATGGAGATCACAAGCACAAGATGATGATGGCCATATCATATCACTTTATATTGATTGCATGTGATGTTTATCTTTTATGCATCTTATTTTGCTTAGATCGACGGTAGCATTATAAGATGATCTCTCACTAAATTTCAAGTATAAGTGTTCTCCCTGAGTATGCACCGTTGCGAAAGTTCTTCGTGCTGAGACACCACATGATGATCGGGTGTGATAAGCTCTACATTCAAATACAACGGGTGCAAAACAGTTGCACACGCGGAATACTCAGGTTAAACTTGACGAGCCTAGCATATGCAGATATGGCCTCGGAACACTGAGACTGAAAGGTCAAGCGTGAATCATATAGTAGATATGATCAACATAGTGATGTTCACCATTGAAACTACTCCATCTCACGTGATTGGACATGGTTTAGTTGATATGGATCACGTGATCACTTAGAGGATTAGAGGGATGTCTATCTAAGTGGGAGTTCTTTAATAATTTGATTAACTGAACTTTAATTTATCATGAACTTAGTACCTGATAGTATTTTGCATGTCTATGTTGTTGTCGATAGATGGCCCGTGCTGTTGTTCCATTGAATTTTAATGCGTTGAAAGATGATGGTAGCAATTACACGGACTGGGTCCGTAACTTGAGGATTATCCTCATTACTGCATAGAAGAATTACATCCTGGAAGCACCGCTAGGTGCCAAACCTGCTGCAGGAGCAACACCAAATGTTATGAACGTCTGGCAGAGCAAAGCTGATGACTACTCGATAGTTCAGTGTGCCATGCTTTACGGCTTAGAACCAGGACTTCAATGACGTTTTGAACGTCATGGAGCATATGAGATGTTCCAGGAGTTGAAGTTAATATTTCAAGAAAATGCCCGAACTGAGAGATATGAAATCTCCAATAAGTTCTACAGCTGCAAGATGGAGGAGAATAGTTCTGTCAGTGAACATATACTCAGAATGTCTGGGTATAACAATCACTTGATTCAACTGGGAGCTAATCTTCCGGATGATAGTGTCATTGACAGAATTCTTCAATCACTGCCACCAAGCTACAAGATCTTCGTGATGAACTATAATATGCAAGGGATGGATAAGACAATTCCTGAGCTCTTCGCAATGCTAAAGGCTACGGAGGTAGAAATCAAGAAGGAGCATCAAGTGTTGATAGTCAACAAGACCACTAGTTTCAAGAGAAAGGGCAAAGGGAAGAAGAAGGGGAACTTCAAGAAGAACATCAAACAAGTTGCTGCTCAGGAGAAGAAACCCAAGTCTGGACCTAAGCCTGAGACTGAGTGCTTCTACTGCAAGCAGACTGGTCACTAGAAGCGGAACTTCCCCAAGTATTTGGCGGATAAGAAGGATGGCAAGGTGAAGAAACTCCATATTGATGGACTTTTGGAATCACTTGATTATGAATCACTTGGTACTTGCGAACCATGCCTCATGGGCAAGATAACTAAAACGCCGTTCTCCGAAACAATGGAGCGAGCAACAGATTTGTTGGAGATCATACATACTGATGTATGTGGTCCGATGAATATTGAGGCTCGCGGCGGGTATCGTTATTTTCTCACCTTCGCAGATGATTTGAGCAGATATGGGTATATCTACTTAATGAAACATAAGTCTGAAACGTTTGAAAAGTTCAAAGAATTTCAGAGTGAAGTGGAAAATCATCGTAACAATAAAATATAGTTTCTATGATCTGATCGTGGAGGAGAATATTTGAGTTACGAGTTTGGTCTACATTTGAAACAATGCGGAATAGTTTCACAACTCATGCCAGCCGGAACACCACAGCATAATAGTGTGTCCGAACGTCGTAATCATACTTTACTAGATATGGTGCGATCTATGATGTCTCTTACTTATTTACCGCTATCATTTTGGGGTTATGCTTTAGAGACGGTTGCATTCATGTTAAATAGGGCACCATCGAAATCCGTTGAGACAACGCCTTATGAACTGTGGTTTGGCAAGAAACCAAAGTTGCCGTTTCTTAAATTTTGGGGCTATGATGCTTATGTGAAAAAGCTTCAGCCTGATAAGCTCGAACACAAATCGGAGAAATGTGTCTTCATAGGATACCCAAAGGAAACTGTTGGGTACACCTTCTATCACGGGTCTGAAGGCAAGACTTTTGTTGCTAAATTTGGATCCTTTCTAGAGAAGGAGTTTCTCTCAAAAGAAGTGAGTGGGAGGAAAGTAGAACTTGATGAGGTAACTGTACCTACTCCCTTATTGGAAAGTAGTTCATCACAGAAACTGGTTCCTGTGACACCTACACTGATTAGTGAGGAAGCTAATGATGATGATCATGAAACTTCAGATCAAGTTACTACCGAACCTCGTAGGTCAACCAGAGTGATATCCGCACCAGAGTGGTACGGTAATCCTGTTCTGCAGGTCATGTTACTAGACCATGACGAAGCTACGAACTATGAGGAAGTAATGATGAGCCCAGATTCCACTAAATGGCTTGAGGCCATGAAATCTGAGACGGGATCCATGTATGAGAACAAAGAGTGGACTTTGGTTGACTTGCCCGATGATCGGCAAGCCATCGAGAATAAATGGATCTTCAAGAAGAAGACAGATGCTAACGGTAATGTTACTGTCTACAAAGCACGACTTGTTGCAAAAGGTTTTCGACAAGTTCAAGGAGTTGACTACGACGAGACCTTCTCACCCGTAGCGATGCTTAAGTCCGTCCGAATCATGTTAGCAATTGCCGCATTTTATGATTATGAAATTTGGCAAAAGGATGTAAAGACTGCATTCCTAAATGGATTTCTGGAAGAAGAGTTGTATATGATGCAACCTGAAGGTTTTATCGATCCAAAGGGTGCTAACAAAGTGCGCACGCTCCAGCGATCCATTTATGGACTGGTGCAAGCCTCTCGGAGTTGGAATAAACGCTTTGATAGTGTGATCAAAACATATTGTTTTATACAGACTTTTGGAGAAGCGTGTATTTACAAGAAAGTGAGTGTGAGCTCTGTAGCATTTCTAATCTTATATGTGGATGACATATTGTTGATTGGAAATGATATAGAATTTCTGGATAGCATAAAAGGATACTTGAATAAGAGTTTTTCAATGAAGGACCTCGGTGAAGCTGCTTACATATTGGGCATCAAGATGTATAGAGATAGATCAAGACGCTTAATTGGAGTTTCACAAAGCACATACCTTGACAAAGTTGTGAAGAAGTTCAAAATGGATCAAGCAAAGAAAGGGTTCTTGCCTGCGTTACAAGGTGTGAAATTGAGTAAGACTCAATGCCGAACCACTGCAGAAGATAGAGAGAAAATGATAGATGTTCCCTATGCTTCAGCCATAGGCTCTATCATGTATGCAATGCTGTGTACCAGACCTGATGTGTGCCTTGCTATTAGTTTAGCGGTGAGGTACCAAAGTAATCCAGGAGTGGATCACTGGACAGCGGTCAAGAACATCATGAAATACCTGAAAAGGACTAAGGATATGTTTCTCGTTTATGGAGGTGACAAAGAGCTCATCATAAATGGTTACGTTGATGCAAGCTTTGACACTGATCCGGACGATTCTAAATCGCAAACCGGATACGTGTTTATATTAAATGGTGGAGCTGTCAGTTGGAGCAGTTCTAAACAAAGCGTCGTGGCAGGACCTATGTGTGAAGCGGAGTACATTGCTGCTTCGGAAGCAGCAAATGAAGGAGTCTGGATGAAGGAGTTCATATCCGATCTAGGTGTCATACCTAGAGCATCGGGTCCAATGAAAATCTTTTGTGACAATACTGGTGCAATTGCCTTGGCAAAGGAATCCAGATTTCACAAGAGAACCAAGCACATCAAGAGACGCTTCAACTCCATCCGGGATCAAGTCCAGGTGGGAGACATAGAGATTTGCAAGATACATACGGATCTGAATGTTGCAGACCCATTGACTAAGCCTCTCTCACGAGCAAAACACGATCAACACCAAGACTCCATGGGTGTTAGAATCATTACTATGTAATCTAGATTATTGACTCTAGTGCAAGTGGGAGACTAAAGGAAATATGCCCTAGAGGCAATAATAAAGTTATTATTTATTTCCTTATATCATGATAAATGTTTATTATTCATGCTAGAATTGTATTAACCGGAAACATGATACATGTGTGAATACATAGACAAACAGAGTGTCACTAGTATGCCTCTACTAGACTAGCTCGTTGATCAAAGATGGTTATGTTTCCTAGCCATAGACATGAGTTGTCATTTGATTAACGGGATCACATCATTAGAAGAATGATGTGATTGACTTGACCCATTCCGTTAGCCTAGCACTTGATCGTTTAGTATGTTGCTATTGCTTTGTTCATGACTTATACATGTTCCTATGACTATGAGATTATGCAACTCCCGTTTACCGGAGGAACACTTTGTGTGCTACCAAACGTCACAACGTAACTGGGTGATTATAAAGGTGCTCTACAGGTGTCTCCGAAGGTACTTGTTGGGTTGGCGTATTTCGAGATTAGGATTTGTCACTCCGATTGTCGGAGAGGTATCTCTTGGCCCACTCAATAATGCACATCACTATAAGCCTTGCAAGCATTGTAACTAATGAGTTAGTTGCGGGATGATGTATTACGGAACGAGTAAAGAGACTTGCCGGTAACGAGATTGAACTAGGTATGATGATACCGACAATCGAATCTCGGGCAAGTAACATACCGATGACAAAGGGAGCAACGTATGTTGTTGTGCGGTTTGACCGATAAAGATCTTCGTAGAATATGTAGGAGCCAATATGAGCATCCAGGTTCCGCTATTGGTTCTTGACCGGAGACATGTATGGATCATGTCTACATAGTTCTCGAACCCGTAGGGTCCGCGCGCTTAAAGTTCGGTGACGATTGTATTATGAGTTTTTGTGTTTTGATGTACCAAAGGTAGTTCGGAGTCCCGGATGTGATCATGGACATGACGAGTAGTCTTGAAATGGTCGAGACATAAAGATTGATATATTTGACGATGATGTCTACTACGCAACCTTCTTCTTGTAGACGTTGTTGGGCCTCGAAGTGCAGAGGTTTGTAGGAGAGTAGCAAATTTCCTTCAAGTGGATGACCTAAGGTTTATCAATCCGTGGGAGGCATAGGATGAAGATGGTCTCTCTCAAACAACCCTGCAACCAAATAGCAAAGAGTCTCTTGTGTCCCCAACACACCCAATACAATGGTAAATTGTATAGGTGCACTAGTTCGGTGAAGAGATGGTGATACAAGTGCAATATGGATGGTAGATATAGGTTTTTGTAATCTGAAAATATAAAAACAGCAAGGTAACTAATGATAAAAGTGAGCATAAACGGTATTGCAATGCTAGGAAACAAGGCCTAGGGTTCATACTTTCACTAGTGCGAGTTCTCTCAACAATAATAAAATAATTGGATCATATAACTATCCCTCAGCATGCAACAAAGAGTCACTCCAAATCCACTAATAGCCGAGAACAAATGAAGAGATTATGGTAGGGTACGAAACCACCTCAAAGTTATCCTTTTCGATCTATCTATTCAAGAGTCTGTAGTAAAATAACATGAAGCTATTCTTTCCGTTCAATCTATCATAGAGTTCGTACTAGAATAACACCTTAAGACACAAATCAACCAAAACCCTAATGTCACCTAGATACTCCAATGTCACCTCAAGTATCCGTGGGTATGATTATACGATATGCATCACACAATCTCAGATTCATCTATTCAAACCAACACGAAGTACTTCAAAGAGTGCCCCAAAGTTTCTACCAGAGAGTCAAGACGAAAACGTGTGCCAACCCCTATGCATAGGTTCATGGGCGAAACCCGCAAGTTGATCACAAAAACATACATCAAGTGAATCAATAGAATACCCCATTGTCACCACGGGTATCCCACGCAAGACATACATCAAGTGTTCTCAAATCATTAAAGACTCAATCCGATAAGATAACTTCAAAGGGAAAACTCAATCCATTACAAGAGAGTAGAGGGGGAAGAAACATCATAAGATCCAACTATAATAGCAAAGCTCGCGATACATCAAGATCGTATCACCTCAAGAACACGAGAGACAGAGAGAGAGATCAAACACATAGCTACTGGTACATACCCTCAGCCCCGAGGGTGAACTACTCCTTCCTTGTCATGAGAGTGTCGGGATGACGAAGATGGCCACCGGTGAGGGTTCCCCCCTCCGGCAGGGTGCCGGAACAGGGTCCCGATTGGTTTTTGGTGGCTACACAGGCTTGCGACGGTGGAACTCCTGATCTATTCTGTTCCCCGATGGTTTTAGGGTATATGGATATATATAGGCGAAAGAAGTTGGTTAGGGGAGCCACGAGGGGCCCACGAGGGTGGAGGGCGCGCCCCCTACCTCGTGCCTTCCTCGTTGATCCCCTGATGTGCACTCCAAGTCTCCCGGTTTGCTTTCTTCCCAAAAATAACTTCTCCCGAAGGTTTCGTTCCGTTTGGACTCCGTTTGATATTCCTTTTCTTCGAAACACTGAAACAAGGGAAAAAACAGAAACTGGCACTGGGCTCTGGGTCAATAGGTTAGTCCCAAAAATAATATAAAAGTGTTTAATAAAGCTCATAAACATCCAAAACAGATAATATAATAGCATCGAACAATAAAAAATTATAGATACGTTGGAGACGTATCAGACGACTATGTTCGGACAGCGGAATGGTTTCGGGGAGTTTCGGACATATACTGGAGTACCGGGGGGTTACCGGAACCCCCCCGAGGAGTTTAATGGGCCAAGATGGGCCTTAGTGGAGAAGAGGAGGGGCGGCTAGGGCAGGCCGCGCGCCTCCTCCCCCTCTAGTCCGAATTGGACAAGGAGGGGGGCGGCGCCCCCCTTTCCTTCCTCTCTCTCCTTCCCTTCCTTTCCCCTCCTACTCCAACTAGAAATGGAGGGAGTCCTACTCCCGGTGGGAGTAGGACTCCTCCCTGGCGCGCCCTCCCCTGGCCGGTCGCCTCCTCCCCCTGGTCCTTTATATACAGGGGCAGGGGGCACCTCTAGACACAACAATTGATCTCTTGATCACTTAGCCGTGTGCGGTGCCCCCCTCCACCATATTCCACCTCGATCATATCGTAGTGGTGCTTAGGCGAAGCCCTGCGTCGGTAGCAAAATCATCACCGCCATCACGCCACCGTGCTGACGGAACTCTCCCTCGAAGCTCTGCTGGATCGGAGTTCGTGGGACGTTATCGAGCTGAACGTGTGGTGAACTCGGAGGTGCCGTACGTTCGGTACTTGGATCGGTCGGATCGTGAAGACGTACGACTACATCAACCGCGTTGTGCTAAAGCTTCCGCTTTCGATCTACGAGGGTACGTAGACAACACTCTCCCCTCTCGTTGCTATGCATCACCATGATCCCGTGTCTGTGTAGGAATTTTTTGAAATTACTACATTCCCCAACAGGTTTTCCCAACGTCAATTCCACTCTGATGATTTTTGCCGATGTGGAGAGCAAAAGTCGATTGAAAGTTACCAACGGAGAAGTAAACATGGTTGCTCCGGCAACACCCAGTTATTTGAAGTGGTCTCAGACTGCCATCACATTCGACCAGTCTGATCACCCAGCGCATATAGCCACCGCTGGGACTAACCTATTATCTACTGTTATGTCTCCAACGTATCTATATTATCTACTGATACGTCTCCAACGTATCTATAATTTTTGATTGCTCCATGCTATATTATCTACTGTTTTGGACTATATTGGGATTTATTTTCCACTTTTATATTATTTTTGGGACTAACCTATTAACCGGAGGCCCAGCCCAGAATTGCTGCTTTTTGCCTATTTTAGAGTTTCGGAGAAACAGAATATCAAACGGAGTCCAAATGGAATGAAACCTTCGGGAATGTGATTTTCTCATCAGATAAGACCCAGGAGACTTGGACCCTCCGTCAAAAAAGCCACGAGGCGGTCACGAGGGTGGGGGGGGCGCCCCCTGCCTCGTGGGCCCCTCGGAGCTCCATCGACGTACTTCTTCCTCCTATATATACCTACGTACCCCCAAACGATCAGATACGGAGCCAAAAACCTAATTCCACCGCCGCAACCTTCTGTACCCATGAGATCCCATCTTGGGGCCTGTTCCGGAGCTCCGCCGGAGAGGGTCGTCAACACGGAGGGCTTCTACATCATCCTAGCCCCTCCGATGAAGTGTGAGTAGTTCACCTCAGACCTACGGGTCCATAGTTAGTAGCTAGATGGCTTCTTCTCTCTTTTTGGATATCAATACAATGTTCTCCCCCTCTCTTGTGGAGATCTATTCGATGTAATCTTGTTTTTGTAGTGTGTTTGTTGAGACCGATGAATTGTGAGTTTATGATCAAGTCTATCTATGAATAATATTTGAATCTTCTCTGAATTATTGTATGTATGATTGGTTATCTTTGCAAGTCTCTTTGAATTATCAATTTGGTTTGGCCTACTAGATTGGTCTTTCTTGCAATGGGAGAAGTGCTTAGCTTTGGGTTCAATCTTGCGGTGTCCTTACCCAATGACAAAAGGGGCAGCAAGGCACGTATTGTATTGTTGCCATCGAGGATAAGAAGATGGGGTTTTTATCATACTGCATGAAACTATCCCTCTACATCATGTCATCTTGCTTAAGGCATTACTCTGTTTTTAACTTAATACTCTAGATGCATGCTGGATAGCGGTTGATGAGTGGAGTAATAGTAGTAGATGCAGGCAGGAGTCGGTCTACTTGTCTCGGACGTGATGCCTATATACATGATCATACCTAGATATTCTCATAACTATGCTCAATTCTGTAAATTGCTCAACAGTAATTTGTTCACCCACCGTAGAATACTTATGCTCTTGAGAGAAGCCACTAGTGAAACCTATGGCCCCCGGGTCTATTTTCCTCAAATTAATCTCCATCACTTTAATCTTGCTTGCTTTTTACTTTGCCTTTTTACTTTTCACGTTGCATCTCTATATCAAAAATACCAAAAATATTATCTATCATCTCTATCAGATCTCACTCCCGTAAGTGACCGTGAAGGGATTGACAACCCCTAATCGCGTTGGTTGCGTTGAGCTATTGTTTTTGTGTAGGTACGAGGGACTCGAGCGTAGCCTCCTACTGGATTGATACCTTGGTTCTAAAAAACTGAGGGAAATACTTACGCTACTTTGTTGCATCATCCTCTCCTCTTTGGGGAAATCCAACGCAGTGCTCAAGAGGTAGCAAGAAGAATTTCTGGCGTCGTTGTCGGGGAGTCTGCGCAAAAGTCAACATACCAAGTACCCATCACAATCCCTATCTCCCACATTACATTAGTTGCCATTTGCCTCTCGTTTTCCTCTCCTCCACTTCACCCTTGCCGTTTTATTCGCCTTCCCTTTTCTGTTTGCCTCTTTCTCGCCTGCTCGCCGATATGTCTGAAATTGGGGAAATTATCGCCGATATGGGCGATAATAATATCATAGAAAATTCTGAAGCTCCTGCTGAAGAACCCCTACCTATCATACAAAAAGATTTCGAATCGATAGTGGTAATATTATTGGAAAAGGAGTTATTCAAGATTTCTTTACTTGTGTCGGTGCTTTGCCCTCTATGGGCGGTTCTATTCTTCATAGAACTAGTAGTCTTGCGGACGCTATTGCCATGCTTATTGTTGAACTTGAAAGGCAATTTATGCATATGCACCCTTCTGTACAAAGAATTTTCCTAGAATTCCCTAATGTCGAACACTCCTCTGTTAAGCGTGCCGCTACTATGTTTTTTGCTCATGAATTCAGATTTATAATAAAAGAAGCCAAAGAAATCTTCGCGCATTATAGGGTGGACGCTGGCCGTCCTCCCATAGAATCTATCCTCTTTGATCAAGAAGAAATTATGTGTTTTCAATCTCTTGACTATGTTGCTTTCAATGAAAACCTTGGAAAAAAGGTGCCAACCAATATTTTAATTGATAGAATCTCTGAACTTAATGATGATTTGGCTATCCGAAATAATGAGCTAGGATACTCTCTTGAGTGTAGGCTCATAAGGTTCTGTCAAAATAATGCTTACAATGATGAATTGGTTGTGCATTATGAAGGGCCGAAAGAGGAACCTATACCTCCTAAAATTGATCTTGGGGACTTTTGCCCTATTAAATTTATCCCTTTTGATTACTTTTGCTTGCCTCAAAGAAAACTTGCTGCCGAACAGAGAATATGAAATGATTTTCACCGATCTATCTTATTACTACGGCACTACCTAGATCTATCCTCGCTTTTATGCCTAGCTAGGGGCGTTAAACGATAGCGCTTGTTGGGAGGCAACCCAATTTTATTTTAGTTTTTTTTCTGCTTCTGTTTAGGAATAAAAAATCCATCTACCTTCTGTTTAGATGTGGTTTTGTGTTTTAATTAGTGTTTGTGCCAAGTTAGACCTATAGGATCTTCTTGGATGATAGTTATTTGATCTTGCTGTAATTTCCAGAATCTTTCTGTTCACGAAAACAATTGTTAAAAATCACAAGAACGTGATAAAATACTGATTCCAATTTCTGCTGATCAATAAACAAATTTTCTAGGTTGTCCTATTTTAATAGATTTTTTTGAGTTCCAGAAGTTTGCGTTAGTTACAGATTACTACAGACTGTTCTGTTTTTGACAGATTCTGTTTTTCGTGTGTTGTTTGCTTATTTTGATGAATCTATGGCTAGTAAAATAGTTTCTAATCCATAGAGAAGTTGGAATACAGTAGGTTTAACACCAATATAAATAAAGAACAAGTTCATTGCAGTACCTTGAAGTGGTCTTTTGTTTTCTTTCGCTAACGGAGCTCACGAGATTTCTGTTGAGTTTTGTGTTGTGAAGTTTTCAAGTTTTGGGTGAAATCTTTTGATGGATTATGGAAAAAAGAGTGGCAAGAGCCTAAGCTTGGGGATTACCATCGCACCCCCAAGATAATCCAAGGACACCAAAAATTCAAAGCTTGGGGATGCCCTGGAAGGCATCCCCTCTTTAGTCTACTTCCATCGGTAATTTTACTTGGAGCTATATTTTTATTCACCACATGATATGTGTTTTGCTTGGAGCGTCTTGTATTATTTGTGTCTTTGTTTGTTAGTGTGCCACAATCATCCTTGCTGTACACACCTTTTGAGAGAGCCATACATGAATTGAAATTTGATAGAATACTTTATGTGCTTCACTTATATCTTTTGAGCTTTATAGTTTTGCTCTAGTGCTTCACTTATATCTATTAGAGCACGGTGGTGGATTTGTTTTAAAGAAACTATTGATCTCTCATGATTCACTTAGATTATTTTTAGAGTCTTTAATAGCATGGTAATTTGCTTAATAATAATAATAAGCTTGGTATTCAAGATTTGTAGAACTTTCTTTTGAGTGCGTTGAATACTAAGAAAAGTTTGATGCTTGATAATTGTTTTGAGATATGGAGGTGATAATATCAAAGTCATGCTAGTAGAGTAATTGTGAATTTGAGAAGTGCTTGTGTTGAAGTTGGCAAGTCCCATAGCATGCACGTATGTTAAACGTTATGTAACAAATTTGAAACATGAGGTGTTATTTGATTGTCCTCCTTATGAGTGGCGGTCGGGGACGAGCGATGGTCTTTTCCTACCAATCTATCCCCCTAGTAGCATGCGCGTAATGCTTTGGTTTTTGATGACTTGTAGATTTTTGCAATAAGTATATGAGTTCTTTGTGACTAATGTTGAGTCCATGGATTATACGCACTCTCACCCTTCCATCATTGCTAGCCTCTTCGGTACCGTGCATTGCCCTTTCTCACATTGAGAGTTGGTGCAAACTTCGCCGGTGCATCCAAACCCCGTGATATGATACGCTCTTTCACACATAAACCTCCTTATATCTTCCTCAAAACAGCCACCATACCTACCTATTATGGCTTTCCATAGCCATTCCGAGATATATTGCCATGCAACTTTCCACCATTCCGTTCATCATGACACATCCATCATTGTCATATTGCTTAGCATGATCATGTAGTTGACATAGTATCCGTGGCAAAGCCACCGTTCATAATTTTTTCATACATGTCACTCTTGATTCATTTCATATCCCGGTACACCGCCAGAGGCATTCATATAGAGTCATACCTTGTTCTAGTATCGAGTTGTAATCATTGAGTTGTAAATAAATAGAACTGTGATGATCATCATTTTCTAGAGCATTGTCCCAAGTGAGGAATAAATAAATAAAAGGGAAATGCCATAAAAAAGAGAAGGCCCAAAAAAATGAGAGAAAAAGAGAGAAGGGACAATGTTACTATCCTTTGCCACACTTGTGCTTCAAAGTAACACCATAATCATCATGATAGAGAGTCTCTTGTTTTGTCCCTTTCATATACTAGTGGGAATTTTTCATTATAGAACTTGGCTTGTATGTTCCAACGATGGGCTTCCTCAAATGCCCTAGGTCTTCGTGAGCAAGCAAGTTGGATGCACACCCACTTAGTTTCTTTTGTTGAGCTTTCATACATTTATAGCTCTAGTGCATCCGTTGCATGGCAATCCCTACTCCTTGCATTAACATCAATCGATGGGCATCTCCATAGCCCGTTGATTATCTCGTTGATGTGAGACTTTCTCCTTTTTTGTCTTCTCCACATAACCCCCATCATCATATTCTATTCCATCCATAGTGCTATATCCATGGCTCACGCTCATGTATTGTGTGAAGGTTTAGGAGTTTGAAATTATTAAAGTATGAAACAATTGCTTGGCTTGTCATCAGGGTTGTGCATGATGAAAGCATTCTTGTGTGACGAAAATGGAGCATGACTAAACTATATGATTTTGTAGGGATAAACTTTCTTTGGCCATGTTACTTTGAGAAGACATAATTGCTTTGTTAGTATGCTTGAAGTATTATTATTTTTATGTCAATATGAACTTTTGTCTTGAATCTTTCGGATCTGAATATTCATACCACAATTGAGAAGATTTACATTGAAATTATGCCAAGTAGCACTCTGCATCAAAAATTCTCTTTTTATCATTTACCTACTCGAGGACGAGCAGGAATTAAGCTTGGGGCTACCTGATGCGTCTCCAACGTATCTATAATTTTTGATTGCTCCATGCTATATTATCTACTGTTTTGGACTATATTGGGCTTTATTTTCCACTTTTATATTATTTTTGGGACTAACCTATTAACCGGAGGCCCAGCCCAGAATTGTTGTTTTTTGCGTATTTCAGAGTTTTGGAGAAACATAATATCAAACGGAGTCCAAACGGAATGAAACCTTCGGGAACGTGATTTTCTCATCAGATAAGACACAGGAGACTTGGACCCTCCGTCAAGAAAGCCACGAGGCGGTCACGAGGGTGGGGGGCACGCCCCCCTGCCTCGTGGGCCCCTCGAAGCTCCACCGACGTACTTCTTCCTCCTATATATACCTACGTACCCCCAAACGATCAGATACGGAGCCAAAAACCTAATTCCACCGCCGCAACCTTCTGTACCCACGAGATCCCATCTTGGGGCCTGTTCCGGAGCTCCGCCAAAGAGGGTCGTCATCACGGAGGGCTTCTACATCATCCTAGCCCCTCCGATGAAGTGTGAGTAGTTCACCTCAGACCTACGGGTCCATAGTTAGTAGCTAGATGGCTTCTTCTCTCTTTTTGGATCTCAATACAATGTTCTCCCCCTCTCTTCTGGAGATCTATTCGATGTAATCTTCTTTTTGCGTTATGTTTGTTGAGACCAATGAATTGTGGGTTTATGATCAAGTCTATCTATGAATAATATTTGAATCTTCTCTGAATTCTTTTACGTATGATTGGTTATCTTTGCAAGTCTCTTCGAATTATCAATTTGGTTTGGCCTACTAGATTGGTCTTTCTTGCAATGGGAGAAGTGCTTAGCTTTGGGTTCAATCTTGCAGTGTCCTTACCCAGTGACAGAAGGGGCAGCAAGGCACGTATTGTATTGTTGCCATCGAGGATAACAAGATGGGTTTTTTTATCATATTGCATGAAACTATCCCTCTAGACGCGCCCGGGCACACTCCCTTTGTAAACTAATAAGACGTTTTATACCACTAAAGTGCTCCCCTCCCCTCCCCTCCTGAGGCGCTCCCGCGGGCGCCCCTGGGAGGGAACCCTAGCATTGCCGCCCCCGTCCCTCCGCCCCTTCCCCCCTCCCTCGCTGCCGTCGGTGGCGTCGCTGGCCAAAGGCCGCGTGGCGCAGGCGGCGACGGGGCGGCTCCCTCCCTCGCGCGGGTGGCAGACGTCGCGGGGCGGCCTCCCCTGCTCGGTGGCGTCGGGCGCTGGCTTGCCTCTGCTTCGGCTTCCCTCCTCCGCCTCGCTCCCTGTTGACCTGCCGGCGTCGCCTCCTCTCCTCCTTCCCCCTCCACCTCGGCTCGTGGGGCTCTGGAGGCCTGGGGGCGTGCTGGCGGCGGATCTAGCGCCCCCTGCCCAGATCTGGCGGGTGCTGGCGGTTGGCTGCTGCAGGGGCGACCGGCGGCCCCTCTAAGGTGGTGGTGCTGCAGCCGGAGCTCTTCCTCTCCGGTGGGGTGGCTGGGCACCGGCTGGACCTGGCCGGGGTGTGGAGACGCGGGGGGGTGTGCACGCGGCCGGTCTCTTGCTGGACCTGGCCGGATCTGGCATTGGGGGCCGGCGGGCGGCGCGTGGGACCGGTGATGCGTGCCCAGCGGCTCCGGCGCTTGGAGCTCGCCGGGCGACGCGGGTAGGGTAGCGGCCGGGCGTGGCCGCTGCTTCGGCCGTGCGCCGCAGCATGGGGAGGGCCGACGGTGGTGCTCTCCTGGTGTCGTGGCGGCTTCACGGTGGTTGACGGATCTGCCCATGGCGGCGGCCGGCTTCTCCGGTGTCAGCTCGTCTGTGTTCGGGCCGTCTCGGCCTTCGCCCCATCTCCTCGTCGCCCGGGAGTTACTCCCTTCAAAGGGCTGGTCCTCTCCTAGCTGCGGTCTACCGCTCGTCTCGCGCCCGGTGCTGCAGGACCGAGCTCGTCTCGCGCACGATGCAGTAGGACTGAGCTCGTCTCGCGCATGGTGCAGCAGGACTGACCTCGTCCCCTTTTCGGTGCTGCAGGACCAAACTCGTCTTGCGCACAGGGCAGCAGGATGGGCAGGTGGATGCCAGTTCTGGCCGACCTTTTGGGTCTCGATGCCGAGGATCGCCCAGGGGTGCGAAAGGTGGGACCTTTCCGCTCGCCTCTTTAGTTGGGGTTGCGGCGGGTCTCGGGTGAGGTGGTGTCAAGGTCTTGGATGCCGGGGCGGCGGCCCTGGTGGTGGTAGCGCAATGCTCTTGGGCAAAGCCCGTGCCTTGGTGTTGCCCAGTCATCATGGCCGTGTGGGCGGCGTGGTTGCCGGGGTGTGGCGTTCGGTGGCGGTGAGTGTTGGCCAAGGTGAAAACCTGATCTATCTTCGGACGGACCGGCGACGGCGGAGATCGTTCCCTTCTTGAAGGTGTCGTCGCGACTCTCATTGCCCATCATGCGGCTCCAGGGGAAACTCTGATCCTTGGATCGGGCGGTGGCGGCGCTCCGGTGTCGTACCCTTCCTGAAGGCGCCGCCTTGGAGCACATGGTCCGTCATATGTAGCTTCATCTCTTCGTGGTGGTAGTGCTAACTAGGGGTGGTGTTGCTGCGCTCAGCGCCTATGTATCCTGTCCTGGGTGTGTGCGTGTGTTGCAGTGGTGTGTGTTTGTACTGGATGCTTGTTGTGATCGGTGCTTTATATATAAAGCGGGGCGAAAGCCTTTTTTGGTAAACTATCCCTCTACATCATCACATCTTGCTTAAGGTGTTACTCTGTTTTTAACTTAATACTCTAGATGCATGCTAGATAGCGGTCGATGAGTGGAGTAATAGTAGTAGATGCAGGCAGAGTCGGTCTACTTGTCTCACACGTGATGCCTATATACATGATCATACCTAGATATTCTCATAACTATGCTCAATTCTGTCAATTGCTCAATAGTAATTTGTTCACCCACCGTAGAATACTTATGCTCTTGAGAGAAGCCACTGTTGAAACCTATGGCCCCGGGGTCTATTTTCCTCATATTAATCTCCATCACTTTAATCTTTCTTGCTTTTTACTTTGCCTTTTTACTTTTCACGTTGCATCCCAATATCAAAAATACCAAAAATATTATCTATCATCTCTATAAGATCTCACTCCCGTAAGTGAACGTGAAGGGATTGACAACCCCTAATCGCATTGGTTGCGTTGAGCTATTGTTTTTGTGTAGGTACGAGGGACTTGAGCGTAGCCTCCTACTGGATTGATACCTTGGTTCTCAAAAACTGAGGGAAATACTTACGCTACTTTGCTGCATCATCCTCTCCTCTTCGGGGAAATCCAACGCAGTGCTCAAGAGGTAGCATCGACCCAGTTGTCGAAGGCACTCGATTGACCAAAGTGCTAATGGATGGTGGTAGCAGCCTGAATATCCTTTATGCTGAAACCTTGAAGGGAATGGGCATTCTGATGTCCAAGCTTAGTGAAAGCAATATGAGTTTCCATGGCGTTATACCTGGCAAGAAGGCTAAATCTCTCGACCAGATTGCCCTTGATGTGGTTTTCGGTGATTCCAAGAATTACCGCAAGGAAAATTTGACATTTGAAGTAGTGGATTTCCAGAGTGCTTATCCTGCTATTCTGGGTAGGCCTGCCTATGCACGTTTCATGGCTCGACCATGTTACGTGTACCTAAAATTGAAAATGTCGGGTCCCAGAGGAGTGATCACTATCACTGGCAATCGGTAGAAGGTAGAAGAGTGCTTCCAGAAGGGCTCAAAAATCGCCGATGCACAAATGGAAGGAGTCGAAATGCAAGAATACCGGAAAAATGCAGATCCAAGTGATTTGCTGTGCTCCAAGAAGCCTGCCACCGATTCTGCATTTCAGTCGTCCGGTGAAACAAAGCCGATTCATACTCACTTGAGCGATCCTAATGCTACTCCAACTCATATCTCAACATCACTCGACAACAAATAGGAAGAAGCGCTCATCCAGTTCCTCCGTGAGAACTAGGACATCTTTGCATGGAAACCTTCTGACATGCCGGGTGTACCCAGGGGACTGGCTGAGCATCGTTTGCGAGTTGACCCGAAAGTAAAACCATTCAAGGAACATCTTCGACGGTCCGTCGTACAGAAGAGAAAAGCAATTAGTGAGTGATAACCCACAAGTATAGGGGATCGCAACAGTTTTCGAGGGTAGAGTATTCAACCCAAATTTATTGATTCGACACAAGGGGAGCCAAAGAATATTCTCAAGTATTAGCAGTTGAGTTGTCAATTCAACCACACATGGATAACTTAGTATCTGTAGCAAAGTATTTAGTAGCAAAGTAATATGGATGTAACGGTAACAATAGCAAAAGTAATATTTTTGGGTTTTGTAGTGATTGTAACAGTAGCAGCGGAAAAGTAAATAAGCGAAGAACAGTATATGAAAAGCTCATAGGCATTGGATCGGTGATGGAGAATTATGTCGGATGCGGTTCATCATGTAACAATCATAACATACGGTGACATAGAACTAGCTCCAATTCATCAATGTAATGTAGGCATGTATTCCGAATATAGTCATACGTGCTTATGGAAAAGAACTTGCATGATATCTTTTGTCCTACCCTCCCATGGTAGCGGGGTCCTAATGGAAACTAAGGGATATTAAGGCCTCCTTTTAATAGAGTACCGGACCAAAGCATTAACACATAGTGAATACATGAACTCCTCAAACTACGATCTTCACCGGGAGTGGTCCCGATTATTATCACTTCGGGGTTGCCGGATCATAACACATAGTAGGAGACTATAGACTTGCAAGATAGGATCAAGAACTCACATATATTCATGAAAACATAATAGGTTCAGATCTGAAATCATGGCACTCGGGCCCTAGTGACAAGCATTAAGCATAGCAAAGTCATAGCAACATCAATCTCAGAACATAGTGGATACTAGGCATCAAACCCTAACAAATCTAACTCGATTACATGATAAATCTCATCCAACCCACCACCGTCCAGCAAGCCTACGACGGAATTACTCACGCACGGCGGTGAGCATCATGAAATTGGTGATGGAGGATGGTTGATGATGACAACGGCGATGGATTCCCCTCTCCAGAGCCCCGAACGGACTCCAGGTCAGCCCTCCCGAGAGAGTTTAGGGCTTGGCGGCGGCTTCGTATCGTAAAACGCGATGAATCTTTCTCTCTGATTTTTTTTCTCCCCGGACACGAATATATGGAGTTGGTGTTGAGGTCGGTGGAGCTCCAGGGGGCCCACGAGGCAGGGGGAGCCCATGGGGTAGGGCGCTCCCCCCACCCTCGTGCCCAGGATGTGGGCCCCCTGGACTTGATTCTTTCGCCAATATTTTTTTTGTTTTCCAAAATAATCTCCCTGAAGTTTCAGGTCATTCCGAGAACTTTTGTCTCTGCACATAAATAACACCATGGAAAGTCTGCTGAAAACAGCGTCAGTCCGGGTTAGTTCCATTCAAATCACGCAAGTTAGAGTCCAAAACAAGGGCAAAAGTGTTCGAAAAAGTAGATACGACGGAGATGTATCAACTCCCCCAAGCTTAAACCTGTGTTTGTCCTCAAGCAATTCAGTTGACAAACTGAAAGTGATAAAGAAAAACTTTTACAAACTCTGTTTGCTCTTGTTGTTGTAAATATGTAAAGCCAGCATTCAAGTTTTCAGCAAAGATTATGAATTAACCATATTCACAATAACATTTTTAGGTCTCATGTTTACTCATGTCAATGGCATAATCAACTAGAGAGCAATAATAATAAATCTCGACTGACAACACTTTCTCAAAACAATCATGATATGATATAACAAGATGGTATCTCGCTAGCCCTTTCTGAGACCGCAATACATAAATGTAGAGCACCTTTAAAGATCAAGGACTGACTAAACATTGTAATTCATGGTAAAAGATATCCATTCATAGTCATACCCAATATAAATTAATAGTAATGCATGCAAATGAAAGCGGTGCTCTCCAGCTGGTGCTTTTTAATAAGAGGGTGATGACTCAACATAAAATTAAATAGATAGACCCTTCGCAGAGGGAAGCAGGGATTTGTAGAGGTGCCATAGCTCGATTTTAAAGCAGAGATAAATAATATTTTGAGCGGCATACTTTCATTGTCAACATAACAACAAGGATATGGCGATATCTTCCGTGCTACTCACATTGTAGGCGGTTCCCAAACAGAATGGTAAAGTTTATACTCCCCCTCCACCAACAAGCATCAGTCCATGGCTGGCTTGAAACAACGAGTGCCTCCAACTAACAACAGTCCCGGGGGAGTTTTGTTTGCAATTATTTTGATTTGGTTTGCATAAAGCATGGGACTGGGCATCCCGGTGACCAGCCATTATCTCGTGAGTGAGGAGCGGAGTCCACTCCTCTTGAGAATAACCCGCCTAGCATGGAAGATTGTAACGCCCCGGATCTGATGCGCCAGGTGTCCGCCAGTTATTCGCCGTCGTTGCCATGTCATGTGCTTGCGTGTTGCACTTTGCCATGTCATCATCTGCATTTCATATCATGTCATCATGTGCATCGCATCCGCATACGTGTTCGTCTTATGAATCCGAGCATTTTCCCCGTTGTCCGTTTTGCAATCCGGCGCTCCTATGTTCCCTGGCGTCCCCTTTTACCTTTTTCTGTGAGCGGGTATTAAACTTTCTCGGAATGGACCGAGGTTTGCCAAGCGGCCTTGGTATAGCACCGGTAGACCGCTTGTCAAGTTTCGGGTCATTTGAAGGTCGTTTGATACTCCAACGGTTAACCGGGTAACCGCAAAGGCCTCTTTTGGTGCAGCCCAACACCCCTTTCAAAGTGGCCCAAAACCCAGCTAACACTTTCCATCCTCTCGGTCGTTCGATCAAGATCGTGTGGGCGAAAACTGCACTCCATTTGGAGCTTCCTAGCTCCTCCTACCTATAAATATGTGTCTCTCCCCGGATTTTCGGGCAGATGAACCCTAGCCCCGCTCCCCTCGCGCAGCCGGACGTGTCCGCCCGCCGCCGGACATGTCCGCCACCGCCGCCCGGTCCAACCCGCGCCTGCCACATGGCACTCCGCCGCCTGCCCCCGCCGCCGGCCCGCGGGCCCGCAGCGGGCCCGCGAGGCCCATCGCCTCCGCGCCGCCGCCCGCGCCGCTTGACCCCGCTCGCCGGCGTCGCCCGCAGCTCGCCGCCGCCGCCCGCCTGCAGCGCCGACGCGCCCCGCCGCCTGCAGCTCCCCGCCGCCTGCTGCGCGCCGGCGCCTCCGCGCCTCCCGTCGCCGGCGTCCCCCTCGCCGCCCGGCCGGCACATCTCCTCCGACCACGCCGCGCCCCGCCGTCTCCTGGCCGTCGCCGCCGGCGCCACCTCCCTCCACCTCCTCGTCGCCGGCCCCGCCTCGAACCGCGCGCCAGATCTGATGGAGAGGTTGACTTTCTCTTCCCCCTCGTTTTTCGTCTAATTCCCGTAATATTTTTGCATTATGTTGCATTCTTTGACCTGTCATAACTCTCTGCATACTGCTCAGTTTCGTACGTGTAATATGTCAAATTGTTCGCCTCAGAGAGTACATCATTTCATCTCATTGCATCATTTTCATTTGAGCTCATCTTGATGCCCGAAATGCTGTTAGCAGAGGGCTATGTGATGTTAGTTTCTGATTCTTATCAGAACATGCACTTTTGTCATTTTTGCCATGATTGATGTGTGCACCCTATGAAGTTGAGTCCTACATGAGTTTTGTAGTATGCCATGTTACCTTTCCAGAGAATTATGCCATGTATTTTTGTGATCTTTGTGGTGACTAGCACAAGCATGCGAACTAGGGTACTTGATGTTGCTGATTTCAGAGACTTAGTAATTTCACTAAGTTCCTGCCTGCTGTTATTTCTATGCCATGTGTTCATGTTGTTTCCGAGAGATCTATGCCTCTTTTGAGCATGATCAGTAAGAGTGTTTTGAGCATATGTATTTGCTATATCCATCCATGCCTTTGTTTGTAATTATGGAGTGCCATAGCACGAGTCAATCGAGCTCTACTTTTGCTATAAAATGTTGCTGGCAGATTGTTTACATGTTATTCGATTTTGCCAAGCTTGTTGTATTTGATCCTTGCATGCTATGATGTTATTCTTGCCATGTATAGCTTCTATGCCATGTCTTCTTGATGTATGTATGCTTAGTTTATCGTGAAATGCTCTGTAGTGAGTGCATCGAGATCGTAAACATGCCTACTTGTTATCTGTTTTTGACATGTCCAGTTTTCTGCTAAGTCTGAAACCTGTAACGAAACTTGCTTATTTGATATGGGTGTTATCATATTTTCTGATCCATTTTGGATTATGGTCAGTAAGGGACTTTTCTTAAGTGCTTTTAGTAGATTCATTCCATGCCTTATTTTGCTATGTCTTGTTCCTGTAGCATGTCGTTTCATTGCTCTAAACTTGTCATCCTGATGTTAGTTTCTGGCATGTTGCTATTTTCACTAAGTCTGTGAACCTGTTATCTTTTGCACTTTTGCCATGCTTGTTTGAACCTGTTATGTTGTGTTTTAGCTGCAGCTCAGTGTTCATCTTTTGTCAAGCATCTTGATTAGATAACTTCCATATGCTTTGTTGATATGTCTGGATGAAGTAGCTTAATTTCTTGTTGCTTGCTAAGTGGCATCATGTTGTTAATGGCAGAATCTTGTCATTCTTGTTTCGCTTGTCATTTGCAAACCGTGCATCCGATTCCGGTGATCTTTATATCGATTTCAACCGACACCTCAACTTTCCAGTGGCATACTTGGTTTTCCAAGATTATGCCTTGTTCATCTTTTTCCTTCCGGAGCATGCATATGCATTGCATACCACATCTCGCATATCATGCCATGTTCATGTGGTGATTGTTCACTTTGTTGTTTGCTTCTTTCCGGTGTTGCTTCTTCGGGTTAGTTCCGGTAACGTTGCGATTGTGAGGATCCGTTCGTCTACGTCCGTTTGTCTTCTTCATGGACTCGTTCTTCTTCCTTGCGGGATCTCAGGCAAGATGACCATACCCTCGAAATCACTTCTATCTTTGCTTGCTAGATTGCTCGCTCTTTTGCTATGTCTATGCTGCGATACCTACCACTTGCTTATCATGCCTCCCATATTGTCAAACCAAGCCTCTAACCCACCTTGTCCTAGCGAACCGTTGTTTGGCTATGTTACCGCTCTGCTCAGCCCCTCTTATAGCGTTGTTAGTTGCAGGTGAAGATGAAGTTTGTTCCTTGTTGGAACATGGAGATGTTGTTCGAAGTTTGTTCCTTGTTGGAACATGGAGATGTTGTTCCTTGATTGGAACATGTTTACTTGTTGGGATATCACAATATATCTTATTTAATTAATGCATCTATATACTTGGTAAAGGGTGGAAGGCTCGGCCTTATGCCTGGTGTTTTGTTCCACTCTTGCCGCCCTAGTTTCTGTCATATGGTGTTATGTTCCCGGAATGTGCGTCCCTAACGCGGTCGGGTGATTTATGGGACCCCCTTGACAATTCGCTTTGAATAAGACTTTTCCAGCAGGCCAACATTGGTTTTACCATTTTCCTACCACCTATACCTTTCCCTTGGGAGTAGCTAACCCGAGGGTCATCTTTATTTAGCCCCCCCCCCCCCCCGGGCCAATGCTTGTCTAGGTGTTGGTCCGAACCGAGCAGCCTGCGGGGCCACCTCATGGAAACTCGAGACTTGGTTTTACTCGTAGCTTGACTTATCCGGTGTTGCCCTGAGAACGAGATATGTGCAGCTCCTATCAGGATGTCGGCGCATCGGGCGGCTTTGCTGGACTTGTTTTATTGCTGTCGGAATGTCTTGTAGCCGGGATTCTGAGACTGATCGGGTCTTCCCGGGGAGAAGGAATATCCTTTGTTGATCGCGAGAGCTTATCATGGGCTAAGTTGGGACACCCCTGCAGGGTTTGAACTTTCGAAAGCCGTGCCCGCGGTTATGTGGCAGATGGGAATTTGTTAATGTCCGGTTGTAGAAAACCCGAAGTTGATCTTAATTAAAATACACCAACCGCGTGTGTAACCGTGATGGTCTCTTCTCGGCGGAGTCCGGGAGGTGAACACGGTGTTGGAGTTATGCTTGACGTAGGTTGTTCTAGGATCACTTCTTGATCATAGTTGTTCGACCGTGCTTTCGCCTTCTCTTCTCGCTCTCATTTGCGTATGTTAGCCACCATATATGCTAGTCGCTTGCTGCAGCTCCACCTCACTACCCTGTCCTACCTTTAAGCTTAAATAGTCTTGATCTCGCGGGTGTGAGATTGCTGAGTCCCCGTGACTCACAGATACTTCCAAACCAGTTTGCAGGTGCCGATGAAACCATGCAGGTGACGCACCCGAGCTCGAGGAGAAGCTCGATGGAGATCTTGTTCATTGTGTTGTTTCGTTTCAGTTGATTAGTAGTGGAGCCCAGTCGGGACAATCAGGGATCTGTGTAGCATTTGGGGTAGTCTTCTTTTATTTTGGTTCCGTAGTCGGACCTTGATTGTACCTGTATGATGTAATGCTTTACTCATGTATTGTGTGAAGTGGCGATTGTAAGCCAACTATGTATCTCTTTCCCTTATGAATTACATGGGTTGTGTGAAGATTACCTCACTTGCGACATTGCTTTCAATGCGGTTATGCCTCTAAGTCGTGCTTCGACACGTGGGAGATATAGCCGCATCGAGGGCGTTACAAAGATAAAGACAACCCTAGTTGATACATGAGCTATTCGAGCATGGAAAACAGAATTTCATTTGAAGGTTTAGAGTTTGTCACAAACAAATTTACTTGGAATGGCAGGTAGATACCGCATATATATGAAGGTATGGTGGACTCATATGAAATAACTTTGGGGTTTAAGGGATTGGATGCACAAGCAGTATTCCCGCTTAGTACAAGTGAAGGATAGCAAAAGACTGGGAAGCGACCAACTAGAGAGCGACAATGGTCATGAGCATGCATTAAAATTAATATACACTGAGTGCAAGCATGAGTAGGATATAATCCACCGTGAACATAAATATCATGAAGGCTATGTTGATTTTGTTTCAACTACATGTGTGAACATGTGCCAAGTCAAGTCACTTGAATCATTCAAAGGAGGATACCACCCTATCATACCACATCACAACCATTTTAATAGCATGTTGGCACACAAGGTAAACCATTATAACACATAGCTAATCAAGCATGGCACGAGCAACTATGATCTCTAATTGTCATTGCAAACATGTTTATTCATAATAGGTTGAATCAGGAACGATGAACTAATCATATTTACAAAAAACAAGAGAGGTCGAGTTCATACCAGCTTCTCTCATCTCAATCAGTCCATCATATATCGTCATAATTGCCTTTCACTTGCATGACTGAACGATATGAATAATAATAATAGTGCACGTGCATTGGACTAAGCTGGAACCTGCAAGCATTCAATAAACAGGAGAAGACAAGGCAATATGGGCTCTTGGTTAAATCAACAATAATGCATATAAGAGCCACTTCAACAATTTAATCATGGTCTTCTCCTATCGACCCCCAAAGAAAAGAAAAGAAAAGAAAAGAAATTATTTACACGGGAAAGCTCCCAACAAGCGAAACAAGAACAGGAAATCTTTTTGGATTTTCTTTTTAATTATTACTACTACAGCAAGAATAGTAAACTAGCTAAAAGCTACAACTATTTTTTTTGGTTTTCTTAAGGTTTATCAAACACACAAGAAGAAAGCATAAAAAGGAAAATAAACTAGCATGGATATTACAATGAAAGGGTATGAGCACCGACCTCTAGCAATGAGTGTGTGAATGTCAATGTAATGTCGGTGAGAAATACGTACTCCCCCAAGCTTAGGTTTTTGGCCTAAGTTGGTTTATGGCCACGGCTGGCCTGGCGGATATCCAAAGTTGTAGTTGGAGTCGTACTGAGATGCAGCAGTCATTGCATCCTGGGCTGCAGCTTGGAGGCGAGCTATCTCAGCCCTCCTCTTATACTCCTCCGCCTCCTCTCTGGTTATAAAATATCTCCCTTTTGTCCGAAAGTCAAAGAAGGTAGAAGCAGGGAGAGCGACGTGATAGGTGCGTCGTGTGTCAAAGATTAGTCGGTACTAGAGGAACTGATCGTTCCTCTCAACAAACTGATGACGAACCATAGCCTCATAATCTAAATAAACAGGAGGCAACTCAACATCATACTTATGTATGGGTACATTAAGAAAATTAGCTAAACGGGTTGCATAAATTCAACCAAAGAAATCTCCATTAAATCTATTATTATGCAACCTACGTGCAACAATGGCTCCCAAATTATAATGTTTATCTCCCAATACAGCACTCCTGAGAACACTGAGATCAGGGACACATATATGACATGCTTCATCCTTACCATTTATGCACCTCCCTATGAAGAGAGCAATAGCAGGAAAATGAATGCTCCCTATGGTAGCTTGTGCTATGTCTCTAGATTCCCCCACAGTTATACTAGCAAGAAAGTCTCTAAGTTCATATTTGCGAGGTTCACTAGTACTACCCCATTGTGGAAGTTTGCAAGCAGTGGTAAAATCCTCTAAGTCCATAGTCTACGAATTTACATAAAGATCAAACAGGACAATTTGATAATTGCGTGTAGATGAAAATTAAAACCTCCTCACAAACAAACTAGTGAGATAGTGGTACTGACGACACTTTTCTGCCTCGAAGCTCACAAGATCAGCATTATGCAAATATGCGTTAAATTCTTCCTTTATTCCTGCTTGATCCATGAAGTCCTCAGAAGGCCATTCACAAGCCCGTACTGGAGCGTCCCTTGGTGGTTCATCGTCAGCATCGCGCATTGCAAACCTGGGTCCTTGTTTCCTTGAAGGACCGCCTTGGTACATTTTCCTAAACATATTTCTTCCTCTGAAAAATTTCTGAATTTTTTAGAAACTTTAAATAAAAGTGAACCAAGCTCAACAAAATTGATAGCAACTAATCCTACAAGTGCCTAGGGCCTATATCATGCATTAGAACTACTTGGAACCATATGAATTTGACATGCAAGCTCAAGAACATGGTCACCTAGGTAGCATAAATTTGCAATGAATAAAGCACTAGAACAAAAACTAATTGGACCAATGGAGGAGTCACATACCAAGGAACAATCCCCCAAAGCAGTTTTGTGAGAGGTGCTTTGAGCAAGGAGATCGAAAATCGCAGCAAAATTAGCTAGAACTCGTGCTTGAGCTGGATGGTGATTTTTTTGGGAGGAAGAAGAAGTGTGTGGGTGCAGGAATAAGTGGAGGGGAGCCACCATGGGCCCACGAGGCAGGGGGCGCACCCAGGGGGTGGGCGCGCCCTGGACCCTCGTGCCCAGGTGCTTTCTCCCCCTGTTGTGTTCTCAGTGCCAAATATTCTCAAATATTCTAGAAAAAATCATATTTCAATTTCAGGGCATTTGGAGAACTTTTATTTTCGGGGTATTTTTATATTGCACGGATAATTCAGAAAGCAGACTGAAAAATACTAATTTTACTTTATTTCAACTAAATAACACAAAGTAGAGAGAGGGTACAGAAGGTTGTGCTTTCTAGTTTCATCCATCTCAGAGCATCTCCAGCCGCACCCCCAACAGGCCCCCCCAGGCCACTTTTTCGGCGCCGGCGCCAAAAAAATGCCCCAGTTGCGCCCCCAGGACAACGAAAAGCGACGGTTCGGCCCTTTTTCCGCCCAACGCGCGCAGGCCGAACCCGGCGCACTGGGCGGCGATCGGGGGCTCCGGCGCTAGGGAAAAGCGCGGCTAGCCCACACCCTCAAGTGAAAAGTCAAGATTTTCTTCCCCTACTCGCCTTCCACCCCCCATGCCCTCGGTCGCCACTAGCTATATCCTGGCGCCGCCCGCCACCCTTCACCGCTAGATAGCCATTCCCCGCCGGAAAATTAGCAGAGGTTTGCCGCGGCAGCCCCTCCAACAACAGCTGGGCGTTTCCGGCCGCGGAGGGGCAGTTTAGCGGCGGGTGCACGCCCACCGGGCGCAAGGTGTTCGGTGATTTGCCTGCCTCGGCGATGGACTCAGATGACGAGGAAGCGCTCGCCGCGCTGCTGGAGGAGGAAGCCGAGGCCGACGTCCAGGAAGAAGAGCATCTGATGGTGCTCGTCGCCCTCACCCAACTGCTGGCGAGCAATGAAAAGCCGCGGCGAGGTGGCTCGGCGCCGGGGCGTGTGAAGCAAAAAACCGGCATCGTCTCGAAGGCAACTGCATGCTCTACTCCGACTACTTCGCTGATGCTCCACTTCACGGCGGCAAAACATTTCAGCGCCGTTATCGAATGAGCCGAAAGCTCTTCCTCAGAATTGTGAATTCCATCCGGGAGTTCGACAACTACTTCAAGTGCAAGATGGATTGCACCGGCAAACTTGGATTCACCTCGATCCATAAGTGCACGACAGCGATGGGGATGCTTGCATATGGAGCTCCCAGTGATTCATTCGACGACTATGGGCGCATGGCCGAGTCCACCAGCATAGAGTGCTTCTACAAGTTCTGTCGGGCAGTGGTGGCAGTGTTTGGACCGCAATACTTGAGTACACCCAATGTGGAAGACACAGCTCAGATCCTAGCACAAAATGCAGCAAGAGGATTTCCTGGGATGCTTGGAAGCATCGACTGCTTGCATTGGAAATGGAAGAATTGCCCATTTGCTTGGCAGGGGATGTACAAAGGCACCAAAGGCGGTTGCAGTGTGGTACTTGAGGCGGTGGCCACACAGGACCTTTGGATTTGGCACTCCTTCTTTGGTATGCTAGGAACTCACAATGACATCAACGTGTTGCAGTGCTCTCCTGTCTTTGACAAGCTTGTTGAAGGTCATTCTCCTCCGGTTAACTTCGAGATCAATGGGCGGCACTACAACAAGCGGTACTATCTAGTTGATGGCATCTATCCGAGATTGTCTTCATTTGTGAAGACGATCTCAAACCCTATGCCAGGAGGCAAGAACACCTGGTTTGCGAAGATTCAGGAGGCTTGCAGGAAGGATGTCGAGCGGGCATTTGGTGTGCTCCAATCTCGATTTGCTGTTGTCCAGTACCCCGCTCAGACCTGGTTGAAAGATCAAATGTGGGAGATTATGACTTGCTGTGTCATCTTGCACAACATGATCATCGAGGGTGAGCAAGAAGACCCAGTGTTTGACACTGAACCATACTACAGGCAGGGTCCTATAGCCGAAGTTGATCACCAGCTACTGGCAACCTGGACTGCCTATCTCAGTATGCGTCAGGAGATCCAAGACCCACAGGTGCATCATCAACTGCAGAAAGATCTGATTGAGCACCTATGAAGGCTCAAGGGGGACGTCGGGCGCGACGTGTGATGAAATATGAGTTTTTATTTGTTGAACTATATAATTTGTATTAAACTATTTTTTGTTGTACTATTTTGTTGAAGTATTTGATTTTTCTGTGATGAAATATGTTATAAGAAAAAATTTACATTGATAATTGAACGCCGAGCTACAGCGAACCATGCCGAATATGGGCCTATTCTCGCCCATATGGGCCCTTTATTCGCCAAAATGGGGCTAAAAAGTGGGCCAATTTCGGCGCCTGGGGGCGACGACTGGCTGCAAAACCGCCCCCAGCGCCGATTGTGTCGCCGGCTCGCCCCCAGGGGGCGGTTTTTATGCGTCCTGGGGGGGGCAACGGCTGGAGATGCTCTCATGCTCATCAAAAGGAATCCACTAACAAGGTTGATCAAGTCTTGTTAATAAACTCATTCCAAATAACATGGAACCGGAGAAATTTAGAATAACACTATGTTACCTCAATGGGGATATGCACATCCCCAATAATAAGAATATCATATCTCTTTTTGACAGTAGGAAGAGGAAATTCAAAACCTCCAATAATAATCGATGGAATTTTTCCAATAGAATTGATACTGTGGACTTGAGGTTGTTTCCTCGGAAAGTGTACCGTATGCTCACTACCATTAACATGAAAAGTGACATTGCCTTTGTTGCAATCAATAATA
Organism: Aegilops umbellulata; assembly: GCA_032464435.1. Classification (NCBI taxonomy): domain Eukaryota; kingdom Viridiplantae; phylum Streptophyta; class Magnoliopsida; order Poales; family Poaceae; genus Aegilops; species Aegilops umbellulata. The sequence continues at coordinate 480,613,223 of CP136056.1, forward strand.
GCGCCTGTGGTATTCAAAAAGGGTCTTCCAAGAATAATAGACATACTATCGTCCTCGGGAATATCAAGAATAACAAAGTCCGTTAAAATAGCAACGTTTGCAACTACAATAGGCACATCCTCACAAATACCGACAGGTATAGCAGTTGATTTATCAGCCATTTGCAAAGATATTTCAGTAGGTGTCAACTTATTCAAATCAAGTCTACGATATAAAGAGAGAGGCATAACACTAACACCGGCTCCAAGATCACATAAAGCAGTTCTAACGTAGTTTCTTTTAATGGAGCATGGTATAGTAGGTACTCCTGGATCTCCAAGTTTCTTAGGTATTCCACCCTTAAAAGTGTAATTAGCAAGCACGGTGGAAATTTCAGCTTCCGGTATCTTTCTTTTATTAGTAACAATTTCTTTCATGTATTTAGCATAAGGATTTATTTTGAGCATATCAGTTAATCGCATACGCAAAAAGATAGGTCTAATCATTTCGGCAAAGCGCTCAAAATCCTCATCATCCTTTTTCTTGGATGGTTTGGGAGGAAAAGGCATGGGTTTCTGAACCCAAGGCTCTCTTTCTTGACCGTGCTTCCTAGCAAGGAAGTCTCTCTTATCATAACGTTGATTCTTTGATTGTGGGTTATCAAGATCAACAGCAGGTTCAATTTCTACATCATTAGCATTGCTAGGTTGAGCATCATCATGAACATCATCATTAACATTATTACTAGGTTCATGTTCATTACCAGATTGGGTTTGAGCATCAGAAATAGAAATATCATTTGGATTCTCAGGTGGTTCAGCAATAGGTTCACTAGAAGCATGCAAAGTCCTATCATTTTTCTTTTTCTTCTTTTTAGAAGGACTAGGTGCATCTAAATTATTTATCTGAGAATCATGCTCAATTCTCTTAGGATGGCCTTTAGGATACAAAGGTTCCTGAGTCATTCTACCAGTTCTAGTAGCCACTCTAATAGCATAGTCATTATTCTTATTATTCAATTCATTGAGCAAATCATTTTGAGCTTTAAGTACTTGTTCTACTTGAGTGGTAACCATAGAAGCATGTTTAATAATGAGTTTCAGTTCACCTTTAACTCTAGACATATAGTCACCCAAGTGTTCAATCATACAAGCATTTTTTAATTGTCTACCAAAATAAGCATTAAAATCTTCTTGCTTGACCGTAAAGTTATCAAACTCATCCAAACATTGGCTAGCAAACTTAGTAGGAGGGATTTCAGCTTTATCATATCTATAGAGAGAATTTACCTTTACTACCTGTGTCGGGTTATCAAGACCATATATTTCTTCAACAGGCGGTAAATTAAGACCATGTATTTCTTCAATAGGAGGTAAATTCTTAACATCTTCAGCTTTAATACCCTTTTCTTTCATAGATTTCTTTGCCTCTTGCATATCTTCAGGACTGAGAAATAGAACACCCCTCTTCTTCGGAGTTGGTTTAGGAATAGGCTTAGGAAGTGTCCAATTATTTTCATTGGTCAACATATTATTCAATAAAATTTCAGCTTCATCCGGTGTTCTTTCCCTGAAAACAGAACCAGCACAACTATCCAGGTGGTCTCTGGAAGCATCAGTTAGTCCATTACAAAAGATATCAAGTATTTCATTTTTCTTGAGAGGATAATCAGGCAAAGCATTAAGTAATTGGATAAGCCTACCCCAAGCCTGTGGGAGACTCTCTTCTTCAATTTGCACAAAATTATGCATATCCCTTAAAGCAGATTGTTTCTTATGAGCAGGGAAATATATAGCTGTCGGGGGAGATCTGCCTCCACGAACACCTATGGGGACCGAGCCCCTCTCTGGTTCGGCGGGGAGCGGAGGTCGCACGAAGAGCGGATCGAGGCGATGCACACAAGGGGTTTACCCAGCTTCGGGCCGCACGGATGCGTAAAACCCTACTGCTGCTTTTGTGGATTGTATTGTGTTCTTGCTCGGGAGCGCGAGGTGCTACAGTACTCACGAGCCGCTGGCGAGATCTCGCGTGAGTGTCCTCCCTCCCCACCTCTACGTGCGCATGGGCCTCCTTTTATATGTCAAAGGGGTCACCGACAGGTGGCAACGTAGGTGAGGGCAAAAATGGCAAAGTGTTGTGTTGGGTACAGCTGCTTGTACAGTGCTATCGTACCTAACCCTGACGGCAGGGGACAAGGGCATTAAATGCCCGTCTGTGTCGCCCCAAACAGTGCAAAAAGTGGCCGTTAGGGGCGCCACCGTTTGCCACGATGGCTATCCTGTCAGCGTCGCTTCGCCACCGCATGCCCCTGGCTGCACAGCTTCTCGCCACGTATCCTGGAATGATCCCAGAGCGACACGTTGGTGGATGAGCTGGAGCGCGGGCAGCGGAGTAGTAGCTTGTCGCGGCAAGCGCCTTGCCGCGGTCGTCCCGGCAAGCTCCTCTTGCTGGGGCCTTGTCTCCTTGAGTGGCCCCTCCGGCAAGCTCCTCTTGCCGGGGCCTTTGTGCTTCGGGCAACCATCCCGGCAAACTCCTCTTGCCGGGGCCTTCCTGGCGAGTCCCTCTTCCCGGGGCCTGGTGCCTTAAATGGCCTTCCCGACAAGCTCCTCTTGTCGGGACCTTGTCTTCTTGGCTTGAATACTTTGTTCTTGAATGGCTCCAAAGGAACCACGATGATCTTTGGTGGTCACCTGGCAAGCCCTGCCGCGGGGTGCTACAACTGCCCGTGCACAAGTTCGGGGTACTAAGGTACCCCTACTTTAGTACACCGACAGGAGCCCCCGGGCCTGGGCCATACACGGTGCCGAGCGCTGTTGGGCCAGGCCCAAAACAGTGCACGGGCACGCGTGGCCTGGGCTACACCGCATCTTGCTCCGAATCTACTACGCCCCCCCCCCCCCCCCCCGAACGGCACGCGTCAATTGCGGCATCGTGGGGAGAGACGTGCGTGACGTGGGTGGCGTGCGCGGGGCTGAGTCCCGCATGCATGCGTCACGTCGTAGGTGGTTTCTTTATTCGGAGAGGCGAAACGTCCGCCCCCTCCCCCTTATAAACAGAGGAAACAGGGGCAGTTCGCCCACCCGCCAGTTGCTGTTCCTCGAAAATCTCCGCCACTTCCCAAAGAGAGCAGCGCTCCGCCCCCCATCGCCACCAGCACCACCAACGCCGTCGACCTCCCTCCCTGCTTCCACCATGGCTCCGAAGGGCGACAAGGGGAAAGGGAAGGCCGTGAAGTCGGCCGAGGCGCAGCGGCTTGAGGCGCTGCGAAAGGAGCGGGCGACCTTCCCCCCTCAGCTCGACGCGTTGGACCTGAGGGAGGAATTCTACCTCTTCTGGTCGACGGCGACGCGAGCGCATCCGCGCACGAGGGTTCTTCCAGCCGCCGCCCAGAAGAAGTATCCGACTGGGTATCCCTTCTTTCCTTTGTTCTTCTATTGCGGGCTCTGCCCGCCCTTCTCTGAGTTTTTCTGCGACATCATGAACACCTACGGGTTCCATCTCCTTGACTTCACCCCCAACGCTGTCCTGACCATGGCAGTTTTCGCACATCTTTGCGAAAACTTTGTCGGAGTCCATCCAAACATAGCCCTCTTCCGCCACTTCTTTACGCCTCGAGTTGAGAGAGGAGAGCCTCTTTCCGGCGGAATCGCCTGGATCTCGAAGCCCGGCAAGAAGGAGGCTTATCTGGAGGGAGAGCTCCGCAGCAAATGGGAGGAGTGGAGAGCAGACTGGTGCCTGATCGTCGAGGAGAACCCGCAGCCATTCACTGTCGTGCGCCGAACTCCTGTAGTGCGTGGCAGGGATTGGAGCGACGTGGCTCCGGACGACGACAAGCTGCAGATTGCCGTTACCCGGATCCTGCGGCTCAGGCTTGCCGAGCTCACAGTTGGCGCCGTTGGCGCAGATTTCCTCCGCCGCCGCATCGCTCCCCTGCAGGAGAAAGGGAGACCCGCATGGGAGTTCCAGAATGCGGCGGACATCATGAGGCTGCGCCCTGGCCTCAACTTCAATTTCACTGTCTTGGAACTTGACGGGACGCTCAGGGAGCTATTCAAGCACGACCCCGATCACCCCGAATGGTTCAGGCTGCCGCAGGGCGTCGTTCCGTTGTGCAACAATTCGTCGCTCGGCCGCATCCTTGCAATGATGCCGCTGTGCGACTCGCACAGGATCGACTCAACCTGGCAGGAGCCTGCAGACGACGTCGTGCGAGCGTTCTTCGACGACTTGGTGGAAGTGCCAATCGACCCCGTCGAGCAGAAGGGCCTCACACGGGACACCACCGACGAGGAGTTGGCGCGCATCGCCACTAGGATGGAAGAGGCGGCGGCAGCCGCGGCCGCGGTCGAATTTGGATTCACCGTGGCGGAGGCAGACGCCGCGGAGGTGGCAAGCCTTGCCGATCGAGCGGAGTTTGTTGGTGAGGAAGAACCTGCCGGGCACGGCGTCGAGGCGGGCAAGCTCACTGAGGACACGAGCGGCTTGCCGGAGACGGACGCCTCTTCCTCCCAACTTTTGGGCAGCTCGTCGCAAGCGGAGCCCCCGGCTCAACCAAGGAGGCGTCTCCGCAAGGCTGGGAACGTGGTGGGGCGGCAGACGAGCCAACAGCCGCAGCGCCGCATGACACGCTCCGCTGTGGCAGCAGGAGCGGGGTCTTCGCAGGCCGCCGCTTCTGCTCCTGCCGCCCCTCGCGCCACGGCGGCAGCTGGGGCAGGGCCGTCTCAGGCTAGCGCCACCACTGCTTCCGCCAAGCGGCCGAGGGAGCCTACTCCTCCGCCTCCTCCCGCCAGAAGCGGGCCAGTCTTCGACTTCTCCGCGCTCAGCTCCGACGAGGAAGAGGAAGAGGAGTAAGATCCTCGTTGTACTTGTATTTCTTCAATTCTTGCAGTTGTGTCTCGCATCTCATTTGCTTTCCTCTGAATTTACTCCTTTTCAGGACTCTGGCTCAGAGGGCGGCAAAGAGAGACAAGGTCCCGGTGGTCATTCTTGACGACGAGCCCACCGTGACGGCAGGGGGTGCGCCTGAGATGACCTTGCCGGACCCACCAACTAATCCTCAAAGCAGCCCCCAGCGCAGCCCCCAGCGTAAGCATATGATTTGCTTCCTGCCGTTGGGCGCGCCTGGGTACTCTTCGCTTTCTGATATCTGACTATTGATTTGTGTAAGAGCAAAGCAGCCCCACCAGGAGCGTCCGGAGACCGCCCCCGACGTGCCACCTGCTACAGCTACACCGCCAAGGGGGAGTTCCCCGGCAAGGGAGGAATCCCCGGCAAGGGACAGCATCGGCGACCCCTTGGTGACGGAGACCGTGACTACAGACCCTGGCGCAGGTAATCTCCTTGCCTCGAAACTTCCCTTGGGTTCTTCTTTGCTTAATCTTCTTTTTGGATATTTGCTTGACTTTTCTTCCTTCTCCGGCTATCAGTCCCATCCACTACGGAGCTGATGGAGACCGAGGTCGCTGTCGACGACGCCATTGTCACCAAAGAAACGGTCGATGCTGACGATCCTGCCGGCGAAAAGGCCGCCAAAGCAGCTGCCGCAGCAGCTGACGAGGGGTCTGGCGATCGCACTGACGGCCCTGGGGCCGCAGGAGCGACGGGCGCTACTCGCCGACCCACCCGCCGCCGCCGCGGCGCCGGGCTCCGAAGAGCCCCAGCCAGGCGTGTACTTGAAGGCCGGCGACGACGTCTTCATCAAGCTCCCCTAGGAGTCGAGCTCCAGGGCGCCGGTCGAGGGAGAAACCTTCGACGGGGAAGTGCTCGCCTCCGCCGGGCTGACGCTGGTCGACGCGCCAAGCAGTAGCAGCGGCGAGTCTGAGGAGGAGCGGCTGCTCCGGAAGCTGGTGTTGCTCTACCGCGCCAGGCAGGCCAAGCTGGAGTCCCGCGAGGCGCTTGCCGCGAAGGCGGGAGCGGACCTTGAGAAGCGCGCGGAGGAGCTTCGGGGTCAAAGACAGGAAGCTCTCCGGGCCCTGGCGGAGGAGCGGGAGCAACTCGCCGAGGCGCAGAAAGCCTTTATCCTTGAGAAGGCGGAAGTTGAAGAGCAACAGCGGCTTGCCGCTGAGAAGCTATCTGCGCAGGAGGGCGAGTTGGCGCAGCGGAAGGTCGGCCTCGACAGCCACGAGGAGGAGCTTGCTGCGCGCGAGCAAGCGCTCGGCGGGGCTCTCAAGGAAGCACAGGATGCTGCCGCAGCTGCCGAGGCCGCCAAGAAGGAGCTGGAGACGAAGGTGGCGCAGCTGGAGGCCGACCTCAAGGCGAGCGGCGGAGAGCTTGCCGCGCTCAAGAAGGAGCGCGAGAAGGGCGCCTACACCTTTGGCGAGCTGCAGGGCCGCCTCGCCAAGAAGGTCAAGGAGCTCGACGCCGCCAAGGACTCCAACGCCGATCTTGAGTTGAAGCTGGCCACTTTGACCAAGACGCTGGACAGCGCCAGGGAGCAGGAGGTGGCTCTGAAGAAGGAGGTCGCTACCAACGAGACACTGCTGGAGAGTGTTGTTGCCGCCCAGAGCACTTTCAGGGAGACTGTGGAGCGATGGACGGAGGGCCTTGTGAATGCCGCTGTAGACATCGACAAGGAGTTGGCGCTGCTGGGGTGGAGGATCTCGGGTATCCTTCTGACGAGAACCTCGCTCCCAGCGCCAAGCTCACTTTGTTCCACAAAGGCGTGACGACGGCGCTCCGGCAACTCCGGGAGAGGATCCCGAAGCAGCTGGCCGACGAGTCGCGCGAGATCTGCGTGGGAAATCTCCGAAAGGTGCTGAGGAAGGTGGTCTTCCACAACCCGGACCTCCTCCTTACCAACGTCCTCAGGTCCCTACCGCCGGAAGCTGGTCTGGATGGGCTCGATGCTCTTATCGAACCCATCGTGGAAAGGGTGAGCGGGATCAAGAGGGTTGAGGGCGACCGTGTAAACTAGGCCGCCCGCCTTCTTCTTTTCTTGCCACTGCGGGTCATGTTATGAAAACAATTTATTAGAGCTGCGACAAGCTATCTTGTAACATAACTCTATTTTGGGTAGTAATTGCAACGTTATTTCCTTTACTTGATTCCTTCCTTTGTATGCTTTTGCCCTACGCTTTTAGGGAACTTGCCGGTGCAGGCACCTTTGCCGCGAGCGCTGAGTGCGGAATGTCAGCAGCCTGCTGGCGGTGCCGCCGCTGACAAGAAACCTTGTCGCGACTAGTTGCAGCTTCACTTAAGTTGTTGAGCAAACTCGAAACAAAGTAAGGGCGCGATTCTGGTCGCGGCTCGCTTAAGTTGTTGAGTGAGCTCGAAACAAAGTAAGGGCGCGACTCTAGTCGCAGCACACTTAAGTCGTTGAGCGGACTCGAAACGAAATAAGGGCGCAACTAGCCACGAGCTGGTCCCTCCGCGCACAGGTTTTCCATACAAAGGATGGTCGTTTGAGGAAGATAACTTAAAAATCTAAAAAACCTGATTGCTCATGCTTTGGCAACTTATCTTTTCTGTTGTTTGCTTTCCGGGAAGGCTGCTCCCCGGCAGGGCGAAACTAGCGACTCGTTTCACCCGGCGAGGGTCTCCCCACTTCGGCGTCAACTTGCTGGGATTCTTGGCGGACTGAGCACGCCGAAGAGCAAGGTCGCCTTCCTCTAAACTTCTGGCTTTAACTTTGCGGCTATGGTAGCGGCGCAAAGCTTGCTGGTAGCGAGCAGCTCGCACAGCAGCCTGAAGACGGTTCCCCTCGAGGAGCAGCGCGTCCTCTCGCCGCAGCTGCTCTCACTCAAGCTCATCATAAGCGAGCACTCGAGGTGACCCGTATACGAGTTCCGTGGGGAGAACTGCCTCTGCTCCATAGGCTAGAGCGAAAGGTGTCTGGCCAGTGGCTCGACTAGCTCGTGTGAACGCCGGATCGGGTTCACGCAACCTCGACGCCCCCTACCTGGCGCGCCAAAGATGCCGGGGGAGATCTGCCTCCACGAACACCTATGGGGACCGAGCCCCTTTCTGGTTCGGCGGGGAGCGGAGGTCGCGCGAAGAGCGGATCGAGGCGCTGCACACAAGGGGTTTACCCAGCTTCGGGCCGCACGGATGTGTAAAACCCTACTGCTGCTTTTGTGGATTGTATTGTGTTCTTGCTCGGGAGCGCGAGGTGCTACAGTACTCACAAGCCGCTGGCGAGATCTCGCGTGAGTGTCCTCCCTCCCCACCTCTACGTGCGCATGGGCCTCATTTTATATGTCAAAGGGGTCACCAACAGGTGGCAACGTAGGTGAGGGAAAAAATGGCAAAGTGTTGTGTTAGGTACAGCTGCTTGTACAGTGCTATCATACCTAACCCTGACGGCAGGGCACAAGGGCATTAAATGCCCGTCTGTGTCGCCCCAAACAGTGAGAAAAGTAGGCGTCAGGGGCGCCACCGTTTTCCACGATGGCTATCCTGTCAGCGTCGCTTCGCCACCGCATGCCCCTGGCTGCACAGCTTCTCGCCACGTATCCTGGAATGATCCCAGAGCGACACATTGGTGGATGAGCTGGGGCGCGGCAGCGGAGTAGTAGCTTGTCGCGGCAAGTGCCTTGCCGCGATCGTCCCGGCAAGCTCCTCTTCGCGGGGCCTTGTCTCCTTGAGTGGCCCCTCCGGCAAGCTCCTCTTGCCGGGGCCTTTGTGCTTCGGGCGGCCATCCCGACAAACTCCTTTTGCCGGGGCCTTCCTGGCGAGTCCCTCTTGCCGGGGCCTGGTGCCTTAAATGGCCTTCGCGACAAGCTCCTCTTGTCGGGACCTTGTCTTCTAGGCTTGAATACTTTGTTCTTGTATGGCTCCAAAGGAACCACGATGATCTTTGGTGGTCACCTGGCAAGCCCTGCCGCGGGGTGCTACAACTGCCCGTGCACAAGTTCGGGGTACTAAGGTACCCCTACTTTAGTACACCGACAATAGCAGAGAAGTAATAAATCATGTCCTGGGGACTACGCACACAACCAGGATCAAGAGAATTAAACCATATCTTAGCATCACCCTTTAATGAGAACGGAAATATTTGAAGGATATAATAGTAGCGAGATTTCTCATCATTAGTGAACATGGTAGCTATATCATTTAGTTTAGTAAGATGTGCCACAATAGTTTCAGATTCATAGCCATAGAAAGGATCAGATTCAACCAAAGTAATTATATCAGGATCAATAGAGAATTCATAATCCTTATCAGTAACAAAGATAGGTGAGGTAGCACAAGCAGGATCATATTTCATTCTAGCATTCAAAGTTTTTTGTTTAAGCTTAGCTAATAATTTCTTAAGATCACTTATATCATTGCAAGCAAGAAAGTCTCTAGCAGTTTCTTCATCCATAACATAGCCCTCAGGCACAACAGGCAATCCATATTTATTGGGAAAGTCTTCATCATCACTCTCATCAATATTATCAGTTTCAATAATTTCATTCTCTCTAGCCCTAGCAAGTTGTTCATCAAGAAATTCACCAAGTGGCACAGTAGTATCAAGCATAGAGGTAGTTTCATCATAAGTATCATGCATAGAAGAAGTGGCATCATCAATAACATGCGACATATCAGAATTAATAGCAGAAGCAGGTTTAGGTGTCGCAAGCTTACTCAAAACAGAAGGTGAATCAAGTGCAGAGCTAGATGGCAGTTCCTTACCTCCCCTGGTAGTTGAGGGATAAATTTTTGTTTTCTCATCTTTCAAGTTCTTCATAGTGACCAGCAGATATAAATCCAAAGTGACTCAAAGAATAGAGCTATGCTCCCCGGCAACGGCGCCAGAAAATAGTGTTGATAACCCACAAGTATAGGGGATCACAACAGTTTTCGAGGGTAGAGTATTCAACCCAAATTTATTGATTCGACACAAGGGGAGACAAAGAATATTCTCAAGTATTAGCAGTTGAGTTGTCAATTCAACCACACCTGGATAACTTAGTATCTGCAGCAAAGTATTTAGTAGCAAAGTAATATGGAAGTAACGGTAACGATAGCAAAAGTAATATTTTTTGGTTTTGTAGTGATTGTAACAGTAGCAGCGGAAAAGTAAATAAGCGAAGAATAGTATATGAAAAGCTCGTAGGCATTGGATTGGTGATGGAGAATTATGCCAGATGCGGTTCATCATGTAACAATCATAACATAGGGTGATATAGAACTAGCTCCAATTCATCAATGTAATGTAGGCTTGTATTCCGAATATAGTCATATGTGCTTATGGAAAAGAACTTGCATGACATCTTTTGTCCTACCCTCCCGTGGCAGCGGGGTCCTAATGGAAACTAAGGGATATTAAGGCCTCCTTTTAATAAAGTACCGGACCAAAGCATTAACACATAGTGAATACATGAACTCCTCAAACTACGATCATCACCGGGAGTGGTCCCGTTTATTGTCACTTCGGGGTTGCCGGATCATAACACTTAGTAGGTGACTATAGACTTGCAAGATAGGATCAAGAACTCACATATATTCATGAAAACATAATAGGTTTAGATCTGAAATCATGGCACTCGGGCCCTAGTGACAAGCATTAAGCATAGCAAAGTCATGGCAACATCAATCTCACACCATAGTGGATACTAGGGATCAAACCCTAACAAAACTAACTCGATTACATGATAGATCTCATCCAACCCATCACTGTCCAGCAAGACTACGATGGAATTACTCACGCACGGCGGTGAGCATCATGAAATTGGTGATGGAGGATGGTTGATGATGACGATGTCGACGGATTCCCCTCTCCGGAGCCCCGAACGGACTCCACATCAGCCCTCCAGAGAGGTTTTAGGGCTTGGCGGCGGCTCCGTATCGTAAAACGCGATGAATCCTTCTCCCTGATTTTTTTCTCCCCGAACACGAATATATGGAGTTGGAGTTGAGGTCGGTGGAGCGTCAGGGGGCCCACGAGGCAGGGGGCGCGCCCCCCACCCTCGTGGACAGGTGGGGGGGGCCCTGACATGGATTCTTCTTCCAGTATTTTTTATATTTTCCAAAAATAACTTCCGTGGAGTTTCAGGTCATTCCGAGAACTTTTGTTTCTGCACATAAATAACACCATGGAAAGTCTGTTGAAAACAGCGTCAGTCCGGGTTAGTTCCATTCAAATCATGCAAGTTATAGTCCAAAACAAGGGCAAAAGTGTTTGGAAAAGTAGATACGACGGAGACGTATCAACTCCCCCAAGCTTAAACCTTTGCTTGTCCTCAAGCAATTCAGTTGATAAACTGAAAGTGATAAAGAAATTTTTTTACAAACTCTGTTTGCTCTTGTTGTTGTAAATATGTAAAGCCAGTATTCAAGTTTTCAGCAAAGATTATAACTAACCATATTCACAATAACATTTAGGTCTTATGTTTACTCATGTCAATATCATAATCAACTAGCGAGCAATAATAATAAATCTCGGATGGCAACACTTTCTCAAAACAATCATGATATGATATAACAAGATGGTATCTCGCTAGCCCTTTCTCAGACCACAAAACATAAATGCGGAGCACCTTTAAAGATCAAGGACTGACTAAACGTTGTAATTCATGGTAAAAGAGATCCAGTCATAGTCATACCCAATATAAATTAACAGTAATGGATACAAATGACAGTCGTGCTCTCCAGCTGGTGATTTTTAATAAGAGGGTGATGACTCAACATAAAAGTAAATAGATAGGCCCTTCGCAGAGGGAAGCAGGGATTTGTAGAGGTGCCAGAGTTCGGTTTTAAAGCAGAGATAAATAATATTTTGAGCGGCATACTTTCATTGTCAACATAACAACCAAGAGATGGCGATATCTTCCATGCTACACACATTTTAGGCGGTTCCCAAATAGAATGGTAAAGTTTATACTCCCCCTCTACCAACAAGCATCAATCCATGGCTTGCTCGAAACAACGAGTGCCTCCAACTAGCAACAGCCCCGGGGTAGTTTTGTTTGCAATTAATTTTATTTGATTTGCATAAAGCATGGGACTGGGCATCCCGGTGACCAGCCATTTTCTCGTGAGTGAGGAGCGGAGTCCACTCCTCTTGAGAATAACCCGCCTAGCATGGAAGATATGGACAACCCTAGTTGATACATGAGCTATTCGAGCATACAAAACAGAATTTCATTTGAAGGTTTTGAGTTTGGCACATACAAATTTACTTGGAACGGCAGGTAGGTACCGTATATAGGAAGGTATAGTGGACTCATATGGAATAACTTTGGGGTTTTAAGGGATTGGATGCACAAGCAGTATTCCCGCTTAGTACAAGTGAAGGCTAGCAAAATACTGGGAAGCGACCAACTAGAGAGCGTCAACAGTCATGAACATGCATTAAAATTAATATACACAGAGTGCAAGCATGAGTAGGATATAATCCACCATGAACATAAATATCGTGAAGGCTATGTCGATTTGTTTCAAATACATGTGTGAACATGTGACAAGTCGAGTCACTTAAATCATTCAAAGGAGGATAAGACCCCACTATACCACATCAGAACCATTTTAATAGGATGTTGGCACGCAAGGTAAACCATTATAACTCATAGCTAATCAAGCATGGCACGAGCAACTATAAACTCTAATTTTCATTGCAAACATGTTTATTCATAATATGCTGAATCAGGAACGATGAACTAATCATATTTACAAAAACAAGAGAGGTCGAGTTCATACCAGCTTCTCTCATCTCAGTCAGTCCATCATATATCGTCATAATTGCCTTTCACTTGCACGACCGAATGATGTGAATAATAATAATAATGCACGTGCATTGGACTATGCTGGAATCTGCGAGCATTCAATAAATAGGAGAAGACAAGGCAATATGGGCTCTTTGGTTAAATCAACAATAATGCATATAAGAGCCACTTCAACAATTTAATCATGGTCTTCTCCTATCGACCCCCAAAGAAAAGAAAAGAAATAAAACTATTTACACGGGAAAGCTCCCAACAAGCAAAAGAAGAACGAGAAATATTTTTGGATTTTCTTGTAATTATTACTAGTAGAGCAAGAAAAGTAAAGTAGCTAAAAGCTATTACTAATTTTTTTGGTTTTTTCTTAAGGTTTATCAAACACACAAGAAGAAAGCATAAAAAGGAAAATAAAGTAGCATGGATATTACAGTGAAAAAGTATGAGCACCGACACCTAGCAATGAGTGTGTAAACATAAATGTAATGTCGGTGGGAAATACGTACTCCCCCAAGCTTAGGCTTTTGTCCTAAGTTGGTTTATTGCCACAGATGGCCTGGCGGATATCCATAGTTGTAGTTGGGGTTGTACTGAGACGAAGAACCTCCTAATCAGCAGCGTGACGGCGAGCTGGCTCCGCCCTCCTCTCGTACTCATCTGCCTCCTCTCTGGTAATAAAATGTCTTCCTTTTGCCTGATAATCAAAGAAGGCAGGAGCAGGGAGAGTAATACGGACGGCACAACGTCTGTCAAAGATTAGTCGATATTGGAGAGGTGATTCATTCCTCTCGACAAACTGGTGGTGAACCATAGCATTAAAGTCTAGATAAGTAGGAGGCAATTCAATATCATCATTACGTATGTTACAGCGAGAAAATTAGCTAAGCGGCTTGCATAAATTCCACCAAAGAAATCTCCATTAAATCTATTATTATGCAACCTACGTGCAACAATGGCTCCCAAGTTATAAGATTTGTCACCTAACATAGCACTCCTAAGAATACTGAGGTCAGGCACACACATATGACATGCTTCATCTTTTCCATTTATGCACCTACCTATGAAGAGAGCAAAATAATGTATAGCAGGAAAAATGAATGCTCCCTATGGTAGCTTGTGCTATATCTCTAGATTCCCCCACAGTTATACTAGCAAGAAAATTTCTAAATTAAGATTTGCGAGGTTCACTAGCACTACCCCATTGTGGAAGTTTGCAAGCACTGGTAAAATCCTCTAAGTCCATCATATAAGATTTTTCATAAAGATCAAACAGGACAGTTGGAGAATTGCGTGAAGATGAAAGTTCAAACCTCCTCACAAAAGAACTAGTGATATAGTGGTACTGGCGGCACTTTCCCTCCTCGAAGCTCACAAGATCAGCGTTGCGCAAATATGCGTTAAATTCTTCCTTGATTCCCGCTCGATCCATAAAGTCCTCTGAAGGCCATTCACAAGGCCGCACTGGAGCGTTCCTTGGTGGCTCATTGTCAGCATCACGCATTGCAAGCCTGGGTCCTTGCTTCCTTGAAGAACCACCTTGGTACATTTTCCTAAGCATATTTCTTCCTTTGAAAAATTTCTGAAATTTTTAGTAACTTCAAATAAAAGTGAACCAAGCTCAACAAAATTGATAGCAACTACTCCTACAAGTGTTTAGAGCCTATATCATGCATTAGAACTACTTGGAACCATATAAATTTGACATGCAAGGTTAAGAACATGGTCACCTAGGCAGCACAAATTTGCAATGAATAAAGCACTAGAACAAAAACTAATTGGACCAATGGAGGAGTCACATACCAAGGAACAACCCCCCAAGCAGTTTTGTGAGAGGTGCTTTGAGCAAGGAGATCGAAAATCACAGCAAAATGAGCTAGAACTCGTGCTTGAGCTGGATGGTGATTTTTTGGGAGGAAGAAGTGTGTGGGTGCAGGAATAAGTGGAGGGGGCCCACCGTGGGCCCACGAGGCAGGGGGCGCGCCCAGGGGGTGGGCGCGCCCTCCACCCTCATGGCCAGGTGCCAGCTCCCCCTGCTGTGTTCTTAGTGCCAGATATTCTCAAATATTCTAGAAAAAATCATATTTCATTTTCGGGGCATTTGGAGAACTTTTATTTTTGGGGTATTTTTATATTGCACGGATAATTCAGAAATAGACAGGAAAATACTAATTTTACTTTATTTCAACTAAATAACAGAAAGTAAAGAGAGGGTACAGAAGGTTGTGCTTTCTAGTTTCATCCATCTCATGCTCATCAACAGGAATCCACTAACAAGGTTGATCAAGTCTTGTTAACAAACTCATTCTGAATAACATGGAACCGGAGAAATTTTGAATAACACTATGTTACCTCAACGGGGATATGCACATCCCCAATAATAATAATATCATATCTCTTTTTGAGAGTAGGTAGAGGAAATTCAAAGCCTCCAAAAATAATCGATGGAATTTTTCCAATAGAATTGATACTATGAACTTGAGGTTGTTTCCTCGGAAAGTGTACCGTATGCTCATTACCATTAACATGAAAAGTGACATTGCCTTTGTTGCAATCAATAACAGCCCCTGCAGTATTAAAAACGGTCTTCCAAGAATAATAGACATACTATCATCCTCGGGAATATCAAGAATAACAAAGTACGTTAAAATAGTAAAGTTTGCAACCACAACAGGCACATCCTCACAAATACCGACAAGTATAGCAATTGATTTATCAGCCATTTGCAAAGATATTTCAGTAGGTGTCAACTTATTCAAATCAAGTCTATGATATAAAGAGAGAGGCATAACACTAACACCGGCTGCAAGATCACATAAAGCAGTTTTAACATAATTTCTTTTAATGGAGCATGGTATAGTGGGTACTCCTGGATCTCCAAGTTTCTTTGGTATTCCACCCTTAAAAGTGTAATTAGCAAGCATGGTGTAAATTTCAACTTCCGGTATCTTTCTTTTATTAATAACAATATCATTCATATACTTAGCATAAGGATTCATTTTGAGCATATTAGTTAATCGCATGCGCAAAAAGATAGGTCTAATCATTTAAGCGAAGTGCTGAAAATCCTCATCATCCTTTTCCTTGGATGGTTTGGGAGGAAAAGGCATGGGTTTCTGAACCCATGGTTCTCTTTCTTTACCATGTTTCCTAGCAACAAAGTCTCTCTTATCATAACGTTGATTCTTCGATTGTGGGTTATCAAGATCAACAGCATGTTCAGTTTCTACATCATTACCATTACTAGGTTGAGCATCATCATGAACATCATCATTAACATTTTCATTAGGTTCATGTTCATTACCAGATTGTGTTTCAGCATCATAAACAGAAATATCATTTGGATTCTCAGGTGTTTCAGCAATAGGTTCACTAGAAGCATGCAAAGTCCTATCATTTTTGTTTTCTTCTTTTTAGAAGGACTAGGTGCATCTATATTATTTCTCTGAGAATATTGTTCAATTCTCTTAGGGTGGCCTTCAGGATACAAAGGTTCCTGAGTCATTATACTAGTTCTAGTAGCCACTCTAACAACATAGTCATTTTTCTAACTATTCAATTCATTGAGCAAATCATTTTGAGCTTTAAGTACTTGTTCTACTTGAGTGGTAACCATAGAAGCATGTTTACTAATGAGTTTTAGTTCACCTTTAACATTAGCCATGTAATTACTCAAGTGTTCAATCATATAAGCATTTTGTTTAAATTGTCTACCAAAATAAGCATTAAAATCTTCTTGCTTAACCATAAAGTTATCAAACTCATCCAGACATTGGCTAGCAAACTTAGTAGGAGGGATTTCAGCTTTATCATATCTATACAGAGAATTTACCTTTACTACCTGTGTCGGGTTATCAAGACCCTGAGTTTCTTCAATAGGTGATGAATTAAGATCATATATTTCTTCAATAGGCGGTAAATTAAGACCATGTATTTCTTCAATAGGAGGTAAATTGTTAACGTCTTCAGCTTTTATACCTTTTCCTTTCATAGATTTCTTTGCCTCTTGCATATCTTTAGGACTGAGAAATAGAACACCTCTCTTCTTCGGAGTTGGTTTAGGAATAGGCCCAGGAGTTGGATCAGGAAGTGTCCAATTATTTTCATTTGTCAACATATTATTCAATAGAATTTCAGCTTCATCCGGTGTTCTTTCCCTGAAAACAGAACCATCACAACTATCCAGGTAATCTCTGGAAGCATCGGTTAGTCCATTATAAAAGATATCAAGTATTTCATTTTTCTTGAGAGGATGATCAGGCAAAGCATTAAGTAATTGGAGAAGCCTCCCCCAAGCTTGTGGGAGACTCTCTTCTTCAATTTGCACAAAATTATATATATATATATCCCTTAAAGCAGCTTGTTTCTTATGAGCAGGGAAATATTTAGCAGAGAAGTAATAAATCATATCCTGGGGACTATGCACACAACCAGGATCAAGAGAATTAAACCATATCTTAGCATCACCCTTTAATGAGAACGGAAATATTTTAAGGATATAAAGGTAGCGAGATTTCTCATCATTAGTGAACAGGGTGGCTATATCATTTAATTTAGTAAGATGTGCCACAACAGCTTCAGATTCATAGCCATAGAAAGGATCAGATTCAACCAAAGTAATTATATCGGGATCAACAGAGAATTCATAATCCTTATCAGTAACACAGATAGGTGAAGTAGCAAAAGCAGGGTCAGGTTTCATTCTAGCGTTAAGAGATTGCTGCTTCCATTTAGCTAATAACTTCTTAAGATCATATCTATCATTGCAAGCTAAAATAGCTCTAGTAGCTTCTTCATCCAAAACATAACCCTCGAACAACAGGCAATTCATATTTGTTAGGGGGAGAGTCTTCATCGTCACTATCTTCAATATTAGCAGTTTCAATAATTTCATTGTCTCTAGCCCTAGCAAGTTGTTCATCAAGAAATTCACCAAGTGGCACTGTAGTATCAAGCATAGAGGTAGTTTCATCATAAGTATCATGCATAGCAGAAGTGGCATCATCAATAACATGTGACATATCAGAATGAATAGCAGAAGTAGGTTTAGGTGTCGCAAGCTTACTCAAAACAGAAGGTGAATCAAGTGCAGAGCTAGATGGCAGTTCCTTACCTCCCCTCGTAGTTGAGGGATAAATTGTTGTTTTCGCGTCTTTCAAGTTCTTCATAGTGACCAGCAGATATTAATCCCAAGTGACTCAAAGAATAGAGCTATGCTCCCCGGCAACGACACCAGAAAATAGTCATGATAACCCACAAGTATAGGGGATCGCAACAGTTTCCGAGGGTGGAGTATTCAACCCAAATTTATTGATTCAACACAAGGGGAGCCAAAGAATATTCCCAAGTATTAGCAGTTGAGTAGTCAATTCAACCACACCTGGATAACTTAGTATCTGCAGCAAAGTATTTAGTAGCAAAGTAATATGGAAGTAACGGTAATGATTGCAAAAGTAATATTTTTGGGTTTTGTAGTGATTGTAACAGTAGCAACAGAAAAGTAATAAGCAAAGAACAATATGTGAAAAGCTCGTAGGCATTGGATCGGTGATGGAGAATTATGCCAGATGCGGTTCATCATGTAACAGTCATAACATAGGGTGACACAGAACTAGCTCCAATTCATCAATGTAATGTAGGCTTGTATTCCGAATATAGTCATACGTGCTTATGGAAAAGAACTTGCATGACATCTTTTGTCCTACCCTCCCGTGGCAGCGGGGTCCTAATGGAAACTAAGGGATATTAAGGCCTCCTTTTAATAGAGTACCAGACCAAAGCATTAACACATAGTGAATACATGAACTCCTCAAACTACGGTCATCACCGGGAGTGGTCCCGATTATTGTCACTTCGGGGTTGCCGGATCATAACACATAGTAGGCGACTATAGACTTGCAAGATAGGATCAAGAACTCACATATATTCATGAAAACATAATAGGTTCAGATCTGAAATCATGGCACTCGGACCCTAGTGACAAGTATTAAGCATAGCAAAGTCATAGCAACATCAATCTTAGAACATAGTGGATACTAGGGAGCAAACCCTGACAAAACTAACTCGATTACATGATAGATCTCATCCAACCCATCATCGTCCAGCAAGCCTACGATGGAATTACTCACTCACGGCGGTGAGCATCATGAAATTGGTGATGGGGGATGGTTGATGATGATGATGGCGACGGATTCCCCTCTCCGGAGCCCCGAACAGACTCCAGATCAGCCCTCCCGAGAGGTTTTTGGGATTGGCGGTGGCTCCGTATCGTAAAATGCGATGAATCCTTCTCCCTGATTTTTTTCTCCCGAACACGAATATATGGAGTTGGAGTTGAGGTCGGTGGAGTGTCAGGGGGCCCACGAGGCAGGGGGCACGCCCAGGGGGGAAGGCGCGCCCCCACCCTCGTGGACAGGTGGGGGCCCCCTGACGTGGATTTTTCTTCCAGTATTTTTTATATTTTTCAAAAATAACTTCCATGGAGTTTCAGGTCATTCCAAGAACTTTTGTTTCTGCACATAAATAACAACATGGAAAGTCTGCTGAAAACAGCGTCAGTCTGGGTTAATTCCATTCAAATCATGCAAGTTAGAGTCCAAAACAAGGGCAAAAGTGTTTGGAAAAGTAGATACGACGGAGACGTATCATGGGTGCACTCAGCGTACCCCACTAGTTCAAAAACTCAATTGACTCAATCCAAGTCGACTCAAATGGAAGACCTGTACAACTTTAAGGCAGACAAACCCATTGGGTGATCGGATGAGAAATAAGATCAGTCGGAAATCAACTAACCTGGACATTGGTTTGCAGAGCAGTGCCGGCATTGTAGGCCACCTGACTGGCCTCGTGCACCACTTTCATCTGCCCCATCACAAGATTCAACTAAAGAAGAGCTTCTTTGGCGGCACTCGGTGGGTCGTCTGGAGTTTGGTACGCAGTGAAAAGCGATGATGGCGGGGCAGTCGAAGTAGCCGCTGGGCCTAATGCATGGAGTTGTATTGGAGCAGCAGGGGTCTGAGCAGCCGACCCCGATGGGCAATCAGCCGACAGCGGGATGGCGAAAGTGACGTTGGTCCGAGCCGGATCTGTGGATCACTCGACCGCCATCCCAGGTATCAGTGTCGACTGAGGAACCTGAACCTCAGGCGCTTTCTCGCTCGGTCCCTTGTCCCTCCTCCTCCTTTCCCTCAGAGGCACTTCTTCCTCATCATCCGGAAGCACGACAACGTCTCGTGGAGCTGCAAAAAACAGAAAAAAAAATCAGAGATGCAACTGAAGAACAATCCAATCGACAGAATGAATTCGAGTTGAGCAGACTTACTAGCTTTGGAGGTAGCCACGTCATCGGTTTCCTCGTTGTCTGGGATCTTGTCGATATCCATATCAGTCGCGGCAGAGGCTGGGCTGGAAAGGTTCACCATCCACTCGGTCAGAACAAGAAAACCAGTCGGAGCAAGAAAACACGAAAAGAACATTTACCTAGAGGCAACAGGAACATCCATCTTAATCTTAGGCAAGGTCTTTCAAGCCTTTGAGGGGTTGATCTTGGGCTGTTTGGTGACTTTCTCCGCCAGTTCCGGAGTTGAAGACCGAGCGCGCTTCTGCTCTCGAGGCCACAGCCTTACCGCCCCTGCCCGCTGGATCATGGTGTTGCTTGGATCGATGTTCTGAACGGGGCGGCGAGTCGACTGCCTCCTTGTCGTCTGACTCGTTGCTCTCGTCTTCATCATCGTCATCAAGCGACTCCCAATCACCACTCTCCTCTATGCTGTCCTCGCCCTCATGGTCCTGCTCCAGAGCTTGTTCGCCATTGGGCATGGAGTACATCTCTGTATAAATCTACAAGACAAGAAGTCGAGTGGAAATCAGTCGGATTCAACAAATACAAGACAAGAAGTCGAGTGAAAATGTATCCAAATGCAATCGGTTGTAGCGGCCGAACCTTGTCTGGCTGATTACTGTCACTAAAAGGATCGACTCTCCTGGCGCCCCTAGGGTTGTCCTTGTTTCTTGTAATACTCCTCAGCCATTGGGCCACTGTTTTGGCCGGCACCTCCTCTGGGTGAACCCGAGCGGGGTCGCCAGCTCCGGAATACATCCACATAGAGTGGTCACGAGCCTGGAGTGGTTGGATGCACCGACCGAGGAATACCTCCAACAAATCCATGCTGGTGACGCCTTGGTTGATCAGCTGGACCACCCTCTCGACCAGCATGGCTGTCTCCGCCTTCTCCGCGGCGGCCACTTTCAACGGAGAAGGAGTCTAAACACGATCGAAGGAAAAAGGGGGAAGTCCAGTCGACTGGCCTGGGGTCGCGATATCCTGGCAGTAGAACCAGGTCGACTGCCAGCCTCTGACTGACTCAGGAAGGGTCATCGAAGGGAAAGAACTCCTCTTCCTCTTCTGGATACCCAAACCCCCACGCATCTGGATAACATGGGTTTTCTCGTCATTCGAATTTGTTTTCTTCACCGTCTGGGAGCGGATGGTGAAAATGTGCTTGAAAAGACCCCAGTGCGGTCGACACCCCAAGAAATTCTCGCACATGGACACGAACGCGACAAGATATGTGATGGTGTTGGGATAAAAATGATGGAGTTGGGCCCCGAAGAAATTCAAGAAACCCAAGAAAAAAGGATGCGGAGGAAGCGAGAAACCACGGTCGACATGGGTGGCGAGCAGAACACACTCACCCGGCCGTGGCTGCGGCTCCGTCTCCCTCTCTGGCAACCGTGCAGTTTTGTGGACGATCAGCCCAGACTCGGCCAGGTCGTCCAAATCTTCCTGCTGAATCAAAGATCGGATCCAATCGCCCTGGATCCAACCGGCCGGCAATCCCGACCGCGACGACGACCCCCGATTCGTCTTCTTGCCTTTCGCCGCCCCCGCCGCCTTCTTCGCGCGTTCCAGCACCGTCGTATTTTCCTTCACCATGGTGTCGGGGCGGCGGCGTCGAGAACAGAGGAGCCGGGTGCGGTGGAGAGATAGAGGGAGAAGAAGGAGAATGGACGCGTACAGTGCAGACGCCTCGGCCTCGTCACTTTTTAAAGGCCCACTTCCGAGTAGTTGACGCGTGGGCCCGGGTGATCCTGTCAAATCCCTCAATAGTCGCACGCGGGATACGTGGCGAAAAAGGTGGCACGGAAATTGAAAGGTTCCTGCTTATCCACCCCGCTTACCACGGCGCGCCCCGCCCGACACGCTTCCCCCGAAATTTCAAATCCCGTGAAATCCGGGGATACTCCGTAACCAATCGCTCCAAAGATTTCGCGTCAAAAACAACACTCGACGGATGACGTTATAAATCCAATCGGCAAGTTCTGAATCGATCAAGGCGACTGAAACGAAGCTGGAGTTCCAACACTGGCCTCCGTTCAGAGATGAATGGTTGTGAAACACAAGAGTCAAAGCAAGGTCAACTTCAACCTTCTTTTCACTCGGACCTCAATCCATTCGGGGGCTAATGATAATGACATAGACCTGGGGTAGGGTAATAGGCTTGACCTATACGTCCTATCCAAGGGCACTGTCCTAGAAGCAAAGAAGCTCAAGAGACAACAGGGAGGCCCAACAAAGGTGTCGAGTGCAATCTACTCGACCTACCAGTTACTCGGAGACCCCTCCTTTCTTAGGTCACTCGACCACTCGACCATGCAAGAATCCATTCGACTTATTGAAGATCAGGAGTCATCCAGAGCAGCAACGGACAAGCGTTCACTCTGTAGTCTTTAAAGCCATTAAGGCATTTAAGTCTGGCGTTATTAGTAACGCCTCCTCTTTATGTACATTGAACTCTTGGTAAGGGAGGATGGTCGGGGTCCTGGCGCACTCTATATAAGCCACCCCCCTCCTCTGGGACAAGGGTTCGCACCCCCTGTAACACACACACACACACATAATCCAGTCGACCGCCTCCGGGCACCGAGACGTAGGGCTATTACTTCCTTCGCGAAAGGACTGAACTCGTAAAACTCGCGTGTACAACTTCACCATAGCTAGGATCTTGCCTCCTCATACCTACCCCCCATTCTACTCTCAGTCTTAGATCCACGACAGTCACCAGGGCCGGATGGATTTTCAGCACACTTTTATCAATGTCATTGGGATGTTTGTGGTGACAAGGTAACAAAGGGTGATCTTTAGATAGTTAGAGGAGAGGAGAATGCAGAGTGCATAAATGATACTTTTTTGGTACTTGTCCCTAAGGTAATGAGTCCATCTTTGTTAACTCAATTTAGACCTAATAGTTTGTGCAAGGTTTTGTAGAAAATAGCTTCAAACTTGATTGCAAATAGATTGAAGCAAATACTACCAGACATAGTCTTAAACGAGCAGACCCTTTTGTTCTTAGTAGACTTATAACTGATAACTGTTGGAAATAATGCATGGACGCATGTATTGGTTCAGAGAATTCCGTCACCGCTTATGAGTGCTTGCATTTTATGAAAAGGAGCGAGGCAAAGAGTAATAGTCATTGTGCTTTAAAATTTGTTATGATGAAGGCTTATGGTAGGCTTGAGTGGAATTATCTTCAAGCAATGATGGTAAAGCTTGGTTTTGCTCAACAATGGATAAGTGTGGTAATGAACATGATCAAATCAGTATCTTTCTCGGTCCTTTTTAATGGAGAGCAACAGGAGCCATTTAAACCTACAAGAGGTATTCTGCAGGGAGACCTGATCTCCCCTTATCTTTTCTTGATAGCACCGGAGGGCCTTTCGTGCCTACTAAAATCCAGTCCTTAGTCGCCAGCTTTACTGGAGTTCAGATGGCGTTGACAGCCTAGGTTGTCAACCACTTGCTCTTTGTTGATGATAGTCTGCTACTTTTCAAGGCAAGTACAGAAGGGGTAGTGGTTGTGTCTAATTTGGATACATACTATAATGCTTTGGGACAAAGAGTGAACAATGACAAATCACCCATCTTTTTCAATAAGGGTTGTCCTCATGTGGTTCGTGATGGTCTAAAGAATACTCTCCATGTAAATGATGAACAACTAAGTGACAGGTACCTAGGGGTGCCTATTGATGTGGGACATTCTAGATAGGAATGGCACTTTCAAATATTTGAGAGACAGAGTATGGAAAAAATCAAGGGTCGGATGGAGAAGCTTTTGTCATATGCTGGAAAGGAGGTGTTAATCAAGGCCGTTGCTTAAGCGATTCTGGTATATTCTATGTCCTGCTTTAGGTTGCTTGGAGGTATTTGTGAGAGTGTAACATTGATGAATAGGCAGTTCTGGTGGGGAAGCAAGAGAGGGAAGAGGAAGCCTTGCTGGATATCATGTGTAACGCCCGGATAATTAAGCTACAGTAAACCCCTGCTAATGGTGCCATGTCATCACATTACTGTTGCCAATCCTCACTTAATCCAAATCACTGTTCATGTTCCAACTCAAATTCAAAGTCAAAAATTCAAATTTGCCAAACATGAAAACTAAGATGTTCAACGTGTGACAAATAATCCCTGGATATTTTTCATGTTGGAGCCAACCTCTTTTGGATTCCCAAAGTGCACGTGGAAATTATTTAGTGGTCCAGCAGCATTTAAAATTGGCCTTTTCAATTTCTAAAAATGGTTAGGCAACCCCTTTTGACCCCAAACTTTTTGTGCAGCCTCACAATGTTGCCATATATTTTTGTACAAAGTGCCACATTTAACAAAAATAGTTTGGTAGCTCATTTAAATAGAAAACAGAGGCAGAACAAAGAAAAGGGGAAAAGGTAAAAGAAGTGTTGGAGGGCCTAAACTGCTGGGCACAATGGCCCATCTAGCTAAGATGATGGCCCAGCCGCACCTCCCCTATCTTCCACCTCGCTACAGGAGCGGGAGGGGAATCGTGGCGGCCATCCGGCCACCGACCGGCGCTGTGGCGGCCATCGCCCGGCCGCCCCCGCTTATAAGCCGCCCCCTTGCCCCGGGCTGAAACCCTAGATCGCCCTCATCCTCCCCCCCCCCCCCTCTCCCCATCGCCCTCTCCTCTTCCTCTGTAATTCGAGCTCGAAAGCTCCGCGGTGATTGAGCTCTTCGCTGTCGATACTGCGGCCACCGTCGACGCCGTCACTCGGGAGCACGTCTAGAAGGTTCTCTACGGTCGCTTTCGTCCGTTCAGGGCGCCGCTTCAAGCTGGGGCACCGCGTAGCCATCGCCATGGCCGTCTTCCCCGCCTCAGTCGCCACTGCCTCACCGTCGTCACCGTCGATCTACACCACCACGACCTCCCCGGCCTCCCCGACCACGCCGTCGTGCTCAAAGTGAGGCCCTCTGCTGATTCCCCACTTTTCCCCTTCTATTCATTGCCGTAGTTGCCGTCCACGAACTCGTCCGAGCTCCCGTGTACGCGTACGCGTAGGTGCGTGCTTGCTGCCGCTGCTGTCTGTCTCTGCTGCTACTTATACTGCTTGTTGCCGTTGCTCCTCACACTTCTATTGCTCTTGCCGCTGCTACTGTCGCTTGTGGCTACGCCGCTTACTGATGCGCTGACTGCTTTTCTGCTGCTGGTTGTGCTGCTGCGCCGCTGCCGCCCGCACCAGTCGTCGCGCCACGCGCGCGTGTCCACACGCACACCCACATGTGCCGGCGCCCTCCCCTGGCAGCGTCCGCGCTCGCCTGGGCAATGGCCGACTGGCTGTAGCCATGGCCCGTGCCTCCCGTGCTATGCGTGTGTGTGCACATGGGGCTGCCCTGTTTAATACTAAGATTAGTCTTAGTCTAATTGCCTAACTAGTTCAAGCAGTAGACTATGACATGCGAGCCACTTTGTGTTTAACTATTTGTTTTAAATAAATCTAATTCAGGTTCTGTCTATGGCAGTAGGACCCACCCTCCTAACTAAATTAGTTAATTATTTTAAGTTGCCCATGTGACTATGACAGCTGGGTCCCACTGACCTTGTTGACCAGTCAATTTGACTATGTTGACTTTGATCCGGGCCCCACATGTCTTTGACTGTGGCTGGCCACTGCTGTGTATAAAAAGTATTACACTGTTTTTAATTCGTTTTAATATTTATGGATAAATTCCAGAATATTGTTAAATCTTTGAAAAATCATAGAAAATAATCCGTAGCTCGGATGAAAATGTTTTCTACATGAAAGTTGCCCAGAACGACGAGACGAATCTGAATATGCGGTCCGTTTACCTGTCAGATGCCTCTAACTATCTGAACATGGAACTTTCCCCCTCCAGTCATCTGCCTGACACAGGCTTGAAACCGGGAAAGCATTTCGGGTTGACTTCCCCCTTCGCCGGTATCGTGTAGCACCGCGTTAGAACACGTTTAGCTCTGCATGTTGTCCTGTTATGCACTTGCTTGCTATGTATTTATTGTTTCTCCCCCCTCTTCTCTTCGGTAGACCCCGTGACGATGTTGATGCCTCTGTGATCGACTACGTCACCGACGAATCTTCTTCTTTGCAACAGAGCTTCCAGGCAAGCCCCCCCCTTTGATCATCCCGATATCGCTCATTCCATTCTCTCATGCTTGCATTAGATTTTGCTACTGTTATTGTTTGCTCCTATTCTGATGCATAGCCTGCTTTTGTATCTGATGTTGTACCTTACCTGCTTATCCTAAACTTCTTAGTATAGGTTGGTTAATGATCCATCAGTGACCCCCACTTGTCCTTGTTGCCCCTGCTTCATCATCGACGACTCGATCTACGTGATCAAAGACCAGGCCCCGACATCGTACATCACTTCCCCTTAGTTGCTCGACACTACTGGGTTACTATCGAGTACCGAGGGTGAACCTCTTCAGCACTTCTGATGTTAACCCTGTAGTGTAGTCATTCGGTCGTGGTCATCGAGGGTGATTTCCTCCTTAACCACTTTCGATACGACTCTGTCGTGCAACCTCTCAAGTGTGAACCTCGGGGTTGATTCCTCTTACGTTCACCTTGATGATTACATCTAGTGGAATTCATCGGGGGTGATTCCTCGGGTTTTCCCCTTGATGTTTGGACACACGGATACTTGGACTTTACCACTGTTACTTGGAAAGACGGGTCGACCCTGAGGGGTACCCGCGCGAGCTTAATTGCGAGTGATGTGGAGTCGGGCGGACCTGGAAGGTGCCCGCGAGATAATTACGAGGCGTGGCCGGGCATTCCTAGCCCTTGCCACAAGTCCTCGAGACGGGGCAACGGGGTCACATCTTTCGTGAGTCTCTGCTTGTTACCGCGCGTTCCTAATCCACTACGATTTGGATATTTGATCCGATGGGCCTCTGGCCTGATAGCACTAACCATCACGTGGGCAAAGTATGGGCGTTCTGCGTCGTATACATCAGCTGAAGCTTAATAGACGTCAGCGACTGAGTGGCGCGCGCCGGGTTGGACTGCATAAGCGCCTGCCTTGTTGAAGGAGGTAGCTAGGTCTGCTCACCGGCCGCGTACGCAACGTGCAGGAGTTTCCGGGGAGATGGCCCATGACCCCTGGGGGCATAGGTTTAGTCCGGCGTGCTGGCCTCTCTATTAAGCCTAGGTCGGGTTGCGACGTATTGTTTGGCCGAGGCCGGGCATGACCCAGGAAAGTGTGTCCGACCGGAGTTAATCGAGCGTGGTGGGTAAGTTGGTGCACCCGTGTAGGGAAGAAAACATCTATCGATAGCCTGTCCTACGGTAACGGACACTTGGAGTTGTATCCTGATCGATACAACTAGAACTGGATACTTGTGATGAGAATTGGATGGTGATGAGAATTGGGTTGTGATGATAACTGGATAGTATGGCTTTAGGATTGCTTTCTCGCAGGGAGTCGAGAAAGGATCTCCGACCGAGGTTGATAACACTTCTACTACTTTACTTTATGCTACTCTACTCCCTCCGGTTGCTGCAAGATGGTGGTTTCCAGAAGATGCTAGTCTTCGATAGGCTAGGCTTTCCCCCTTCTCTTCTGGCATTCTGCAGTTCAGTCCACAGATACAGCCCATTTAATTGATACCGATGCATATGTAGTGTAGATCCTTGCTTGCGAGTACTTTGGATGAGTACTCACGGTTGCTTTGCCCCCCCTTTTCCCCCTTTCTTCTTCTTTCCAGTTGATGCAACCAGATGTCGGAGCCCAGGAGCCAGATGCCACCGTCGATGCCTACTACTACATGGAGACCGCCGATGACCAGGAGTAGTTAGGAGGCTCCCAGGCAGGAGGCCTTGCCTTTTCGATCGTTGCTACTTTTGTGCTAGCCTTCTTAAGGCTAACTTGTCTAACTCATGTCTGTACTCAGATATTCTTGCTTCCGCTGACTCTTGTGTTTTCGAGCTTATGTATTCGAGCCCTCGAGGCCCCTGGCTTGTATATAAAGCTTGTATTATTTTAATTTGTGTCTAGAGTTGTGTTGTGATATCTTCCCGTGAGTCCTTGATCTTGATCGTACACATTTGCGTGTATGATTAGTGTATGATTGAATCGAAGGCGTCACATCATGGGATGTTTGCACAAAAACCAAGTATTTTGAGGCTCACAATCTCGCTAAGCATGCTTTAACACTCGGGTTTAGTCACCATGTGTGGTTGGTCTGGGGAGCTACATTCTTTACCTGTAAACGTTTTGGAGTTTGAATAAAGCTTAGCAAGATGTCTAAAAAAACCGTGGGTGTAGAGACATTGGACCCAGGACGCCACTGTACACAGTACACTCTGCCTGTATAGTTCGAGCTTTGTGTTTGATTTTATAGAGAATCAAAATTTAAAATGGTTGAGAAAATGCCAGACAAGCCATATATGGCCGTAGCTACTCCAACTTCAATTCACCCATAATTTCTAGCTAGCTGCATTTTGAACATTTTTTTGTCAAGGCTAGGATAACATGGTTCAATAGTACACCCTCCTTGCTTGAAATGCACATCTAGAACATGTAGACTCGGAGAGTTAGAAATAGAAGGTCTTCTGGCGCATGAAAAGTACTAAAACATATAGGACATAACCCAATACCATAGACTTTTAGATGGCTTTGAAATTCTTGTTGTGAGAATAAGCACAAGGATATTCTTGGCTCCTCCTGCATAACAGATTCAACGGAAGAATTTTATCATAGCAGCTTATAGTTCTGTCATGTGACTCCCTTTCTCTAGAAACAAGAGACCATCTCTCCTTGAATTCACGTGTCCATTTTCCTTTGCTTGTTGGGACTCAATTTGTCCTAGCTGGACTCATCATCCATCCAGCATTCAGAACACTAGATAATACCTCGCGCGTTGCAGCGGAAATTTGTAGCAACGAATATGTAAGGAACAAAATTTCAGATATATTATATGCATCGGACAACAAAGAATGTACTAATGCGGAAGTTTCATGTATGCATTCTCATCACATCAAATGATGTTTCGACCATTTAGAAAGAAAAAAAGTCAATCCTAAAAAAGGGTAACTAATAACAACTTATAACCACCTAAAAAAGATAACTAATAACAACTTAACCTTTCGTGTATGTACCTATGGTTAGGCTGAAAGGTTTCAATTACTAATATCATCCGAACCAATAAGATGTTCACAGATGTCGTTACAATCTTGGTCATATTTAGATATCACACATGTTACTGATTTCTTGAATTACGTAACAATAAAATGAGTATGTTACATTTGTCGATATTAATACTATACATGCATGAATATAATTTGGCAATAACTAAATGTTTTTTCTGAAGTACAACCTGAAAGCTCCAAACTTGAAGCCCTCAAATGACAAATAAAAAAAATTATTTTACTAAGTTTTTTTCTCCCCTTCCAATTCAGTTTGAATGCTTCTGAAAATATTAAATGGATACCATTTGAAACAAAACAAAAAGCAAAATGCTGCCGTTAACTATTTGGAAAGAAGGGGTCACACTTGAAACCAAAACTTCGTTAACTTAGAGACTTGTGTCTTCTTAATTTTTTTTAATTGTTACTCCTCATGCCTTCTTTTGATATAACACTTGAAACTAAAAAGTGCAGTTTGTGCTTTACTGACAAATAAATAAAAATAATGCTTCAAGATTAGATAATCAAATGGGATGGGCTGTGTGAGGTAACTATCAGAAGCTAACAGAGGCCCGGTCCATAAAAAACGTGCAAAAAATCTAGGCAAGATAACATAGTCATGTGTACTAACTTTATGTAATGGAAAAAGTGAAACAAACTGAAGGGTTCGGTTGAGCAGATTGCACATCAGAAGATATATGTGTGTGGTGTTGAACTAAAATTTAGAATGCCAAATACCAAATGGTAAGAATTCAGAAACTACAGTGGTCCCATAGGGCATTGCCAATTCAGTTTATTTGTCCTCTTGGAAGAGACTTCTCACATTTTTTGCTCTACCACTAGGCTGTTGCAACCCATAGGACATTCCTTACTTTTCTAAACAATAAAACGTACATACAAGAAAACATACATACATGAGTAGTTGGAAGGATACGGAGTCGCTCGTTCTTCTGCTGTGGTGCAAGTTGGCGGATCAGCATGCACTGGCGGCTGTGCAGCCGATGTGAAGGTGGCCCAAGTTGGGCGCGGCTAGCTGCCAGGCAGCAGCACGATCCAGATGCTAGAGCTCATCCTCTCGTCGCAGATCTGAGCCCTGCCCGACGTCGCACCAGTGGCTGGTCTAATTCCGATGACCGAGCAGAACCAATCTCCCCAACGACGTCGGAGCTCCCTTGGCCGGAATAGAGTTAGAGATGGAAGGTAAGGACCATGGCTCCACGATAATCATCTCGACTAACCACACGGGCATCTGGGAGGATGACTTGAAGATTACATAAACGAATCTGGTACTAACGTGAGAGGGAGGGAAAGGTCACCGCAAAGGAAGCACCCATCTGTCCCCAACCACGCCTCGCAACCTTTGCAGCTTCGCCACTCCGTCGTCGGTTTGCTCATTCATAGCTGCTCATACCATGGGAGAGAGATATGGGGAAAGTCGGGGAGAAGAAGGGGAAGGGGAAGAGATTGGGCGAGGGATAAGAATGGCCCTGAGGACGCGGAGCACTGCAGCCTTTTTTACTGGAGGGGTAGTGGGGAGTCGAGGTTAAGAGACGATGGTCTCTCCTCTATATCTCACATCGGTTACAGAAGGACATGAAGATGAGCCGATACTAAATCTACTATCCCTATAGAAGGAAGAGAGTAGGCAGATCCAAACATTCAAAAACATTCATTAACAACATCCAAAGACCAGTAATCCTTCGGTGTTTAACACAGCAAGCCACATAATTACGAGCGCTGATCACGATCGCTAATTAAAAAAAACCACCCATCCCATGACCGGACAGCTTCTCCTACCCAAACTGTCCCGCCCAGCGTCAGTGGAAGTGGATTCTCTAACATGAAGGAGAGAAGTCACCTAAGCTACAATTTCCTAACTTTCTTCCTTCACATTCATATGATTAAGCCTAAAATAAATTGAATTAATTTGCAAATTACAAATCTACTGTATACATTTACAAAAATTACAAACAAACAAAATTATGATGCAATAAAATCAATTTACATGAACAGTAACTACATACATAACCTGCTACAATAGATAGATACGTTTACAGTGATCCTGACTTTCCTTCTTTGTTTTGCACTAGATTACAATGTTGCTTAAGTGACATCCCTTCTTACTATTAATGTTAGAGGATCCACTTCCGGCGCGAGTAATCCATCCACGCCTCCTCCTCCCGCCCCTTGCCCCGCCACCGCCGGCCCTCCGCCATCGACGCCTCCTCCTCCCGCCAGGGGCGAATCCAGGATGAAAACTGAGAGGGGGCAGAGATGTGTAGTGACTTTTTTACGAAAGATGTGTAGAAACTAATGATTAGATCGGTTCAAAGTAACAACAGAAATACACCAACATATATATTGTGACTAAACATAATAAACAAAATCATATATTTTCTAATAATATAATTTCATCACACACATTATTATGACAAGTTTGTTGCAAAGGCAAAGTAAACTAACCATTTAAGACAGTAACTTGAGAAGCAACAATGTGGTGTTCCTAATCTTCTCAAATTAAATTCTAGCCTGCAATTGGCATGAAAAAAGTACATGTTAGAAACAATGGCGAATATAAAAATAAATAAATAAATAAACCTAAGTCCAGTACCTCCTCCCGTTTCATCGGATGACTATTTTCCCATGGAAGCTTTAGATATCACCTCATTAGGGATGTTATCCAAAGTTTCTCTTCTAGAAAGCGAATGAGGCTATGACAAAAAGAAATCATCACTCAATGTTGTTACATAAAACATCCTTCCCAAACTACATAGCGAGAAGAATCTCTCAACAGATGGACTATATTTTCCAGTAATTCTAGGTTTAAACTTGGATGCACGAGGCTCATAATTTCCTCATGTAAACTACTTTCTCCTAATTTCATTATGATGATTTGGATTGAAATCTGCGTAATTATCTTATTTTAGATGGATCCAGAGGAAGCTAAGGAAAAACCATTAGCTGCCGTGTCAATGACGAAGTTGAGGCATTAAATAAAATATCATACATGAAGGCAGATCGTCCCTATAGATTTATTCCACTCTCACATACTCAAACTTATTGTGTACAAATTTATTCTGTGATCTAGAATCAATCAACCCTAATTGTGAATTGGTATATTGTACACAAAGTACATATTCTAAATCAAACTCGTTCAATTTTTAACTTGGAAATCGAAAATAGAACAACAGTTTAGAAATTCGAACTGAATCTAGAAAAGATGAACTGGGGCTAGGGCTTACCTCGATTGATCAACGGCACGCAGAAACAGCGTCCCAGATAAAATTGCGAGGTCATAGATCGGCAAGCCGGCTGGCCGTCCAACGTGCACAATGCAGATGATCTTGAAAAAAAGTCGTCTCATGCCGGCCTGGCGTGGATCTTGTCAGCGAGGCCATAGATCTGCAGCAGATTGAAGACGACTGCTGGAGACCGGAGATAGCTTGCAACGATGCCTCGCGGTTTGTCTGGGCGGCAGGCGGCGAATTTCGCCTAGGACTCAGATCTCAGTCCGTTTTTTCCACGAGTGAAACTGTCAAAGACAACGCTTTGTGCAAGGGAAATGATTATAATCAACCGGCCGATCTGGCGCGAGGCATCTGCCACCTCGCGTGGCCTGCTTGACCACGCACGTCTCTCCCCCTCATCCTTTTTTGCAACAACAATGTTGTTTCACAATGATGGCAGTGAACGGTGACTGCACAAGTGTGCGACGCGGCCGGAGATGTGTTGTAATTTTTGCAACATGTGTCTTGTTGCAGAAAATTAGATGCGGCAAAGATGTTGCTGTAATTTTTGTAATAAGTGTCTTGTTGCAGTAAATTAGAGAAGAAAAGATTACACAAAGTGGGTCTTGTTGCAGGAAATTAGAGAAAAGAAAGTTTGCAACAAGGCCCTTGTTGCAGAAAATTATACAGGAGAAGATTTTTGCAACAAAGGATTTGTTGCAAGAGGAATGGACACGTGTCCCACGTGACATGGGCCCCTGACTCCTCGTGACTCCCCTCAATTTTTTCTGGAACAACATCAATGTTGCAAAACTTTCTCCTGTAACATAAGCTATGTTGCAAAAAAGCTAAGACAATTTTTTTCAACAAACCTCAATTGTAAAAAAAAACTGCAACAAGACCTCAGTTGCAAAAAAAATCTTCGACACAGATCGTGTTTCAGAAAGCTAAATAGCGGTCCCAATGTTTTGCAACAAGCATCCTGTTGCGGCACGTGTTCCGCAACACTGCTCTTGTTGCAAAAGGGAGGTAGCGCTCGTGGGTGGGTAGATCAGATGGACATCCTCGCGTCCATCTAACGGCCAGCAAGGTGGCGGATGTTTTCTAGTCATCCGCCGGTGGACGCGTAGCGTGGCCCTTTGTGCAAAGTAATAAGGCCGTGATGATGTTCGTATGTGACAAGGCCATGTGCCTAGGTGGGTTGGGTTGTCTCTCAGGATGGGCTTTGGAAAGAGAACGAGAAAAACAAATAAGTGGGGGCAAAGACAACGGGCTGAGAGGGGGCAAAGCTCTATAGTTGAGGCCTAGTACAAGAGGGCCCAAAAATCGAGTGGGGGCAGTTGCCCCCATGCGTCCGCCCCTGCTCCCGCCCCCGCGGCCCGCCACCGCCGCTGCGCCCCGCTGGCCCTCCTCTCCCTCCCTGCCACCGCCGGGGAGCGGGCGCCGCCGCTGCGCTCCGCCACCGCTAGGGGGCGGGTGCCGCCGGTCTGCTGCTGCTTCCACCCGGCCCTTCCTCCTCTTTGTCTACGCCAAGAATTCGATTACCATGGATCAACACGTTCGTGCGGCTGTTTATTCGCTCAAAGGGGCAGACGGAGCAGGGCGAAGACGTACAATCCTGTCAGCAGGAGGATCTACGGCGTCCTCATTGTTCTTGGTGCTTCTCTGGCGCTCAGATTGGTGTCGCGCGCTGCGCTACATCGTCGGCCAGAAAAACAAGTCTGGTCCATCCGGAGAGCAGCACAAGGTGCGCATACAGCTTGTTATGCATTTTTCTGGTCTGTAGATGTACATTGATTCTGATCTGATGGTGCTATCTTTCGTGTTGTTTCTTTTCTTCACTGGCAGTTAGTGGTCTAAACTGTTTGGGATTCAGCAAAGGGATAGCTGCATACTGGCTGGTACAGAACATTTGGGGACACTTGGAATCCCTTATCGGTACTTCGTTTTCGTTTGACGCAGCCCTATTAGAAAATGTAATTGTTATGTCCTGTTGTGTCATAGTGGTTTGTGTATAACCAGAATTCAGAATTAACTCAAGTTGACAAGTGCGAGTGCCTGCGATATTCTCAGGTTGCAGCTTCTCGAATGCTGAATGTTTAGTCTCTTCAGACTCCAGATTGCCCCCACGACCATGACGGCCACCTCGGTCCTCTCCCCCTCCTCTTTTGACTGCCGGTAATTTTGCCGATGCTTCCTGGCTTCAATTACCAGTTTAAATATGCAAATATTCACCTCCTTGTGCAATTCAGGTCCGTTTAAATTATACTTCCATGGTTTAAAATCTGGATAAAATTACTATAGCAGTACTCTGAGGCCCTGTTTGGTTCATAAGTCCTAGGACTTTTTCTAGTCCCAACTAAAAAGTCTCTAGTCCCTAAAAAGTCCCTCCCTGTTTGTTTCTAGAGACTAAAAAATCCCTAGTCCCTTTCTAGAGGTTATTAAATGACCATGTTGCCCCTAGTATATAGAAAAATAACAATCAAACAACACCATGGGATGGCGGGCCATTGAATGCATGGAGGGGCATTGTTGGAAAAGTCACAAAAAGTCCCAAAAAAGACTCTCCTTGAGAGTCTTCTTCATTTAGTCCCAAATGCCTAGTTTAGTCCCTAAAAAGTCCCTCCCGTTTGGTAAGAAGTCTTTAAGAGGGACTTTTTCTAGTCCCTACACAAAAAAGTCCTTGGAAACAAACACCCCCTGATTCGCCCTGTAGCTTCTCTTTGGCACTTGGAACAAAGGAATAGAAATTGGTTGTTGAGGTAACGGAAATCGGGAAATCGGGCGGGCACAAGATCATGGGATAAATGAGAGGAAATCGGGAAAGAAATGAAGAGATTTTATGGGCAAAAAAAAATCTAGACAAAAAAGGAAGGAAATAAACCAAGATTGATCCTTTTATAAGGCAAGGAAGGAAGAGATTTTATGACGTGAATTGATTGCATATGCGTTTCCTAAGGAGATTGATTACCATAAATTACGAGAATTGATAGGTTGGTACGAGGTAGTATCTTTTTCTATTTATATTCGGTTGTTTATAGGTTGATGATACGAGGTAGTAAGATATCTTCCTTGCATGGTAGCCAAGGTTCACGGTACACGTGATATATACAGTATGTGCTGATCGCCTCCTCCCTCATCTCTCTCGCTTGCAATCTCCCTCCTGCCAGGATTGCAAACTCTATCATGTGAACATCTCACCGATTCTCATGCCCGCAGATCGATATTTTCTAATGCCCCGCGCTAAACTTTTTCTTGGTTTGTTGTTGCCAAGGGATGGGAGTGGTACCGGCAATGGAGACGACGGCGGCTGGTCGATGCGGCCGATGGATGCGGAGCAGCTTCGGGAGTGCGGGCACCGGATGGTGGATTTCATCGCCGACTACTACAAATCCATCGAGACATTTTCCGTCCTCAGTCAAGTCCAGGCACGATCACTCTTGACTCTTCACCAAATCCTGCAATACGAACTGCTATTTTTTTCAAACTTGTTTTTTTTTTTCTAACCTTGGAGTTTGCTCAGATGCTGCTTCTGCAACATTATCTCCTACTTAATATGACTTGTTCGCCGATTGACCCAGCCACTAGTTTAATCCATTCTATAAATAACTCTCTGGTACTTCGGTCGCCTATATACATATATAATCTAAACTAAATTCTTCCGTAACATTTGATATGAAGCAGCTCAACATAGGATCGGTAACATTTGGTCACGGTATGATTCCCTTCCTGGATATCTTGAGAAAATATGGTTAAGCTGCAGTGGCGGGGAGGACCCGTATCCGATACGCCTGATATATCACTTTTCAGAAGCATCTGTGCATCATAGCCACTATGTACAAGGACTTGGAACATCATTTTCCTTCTCTCTTTATTTTAAGGGATACAAAACTGTGAATCCGTCATGTTGTGAAATGGTGATGTTACCATTAAAGAACTAAGAAAACAGTCAAACATACTACTCGTTCGTCTACAGAAGATGGATTGTGTTAAGTACTATATTTAGCACTCTAAAAAGATTTGTGCATCGACATCCATTGATCAGGTGTTTTCGTTGCAGCCAGGATATCTAAATGAACTTCTACCAGATTCAGCTCCAAACCGACCTGACACTTTGGATGCCCTTTTTGATGGTGATCTTCCTTCTAGTGCACTTTCAAGTGACATTGGAATTTACGTTTTATCAATTGCAATCCATAAACTATGCTTAACCAATCCTAAATTTTATTCATAAAACTTTTCTGATGCCCAGATATACGAGAGAAGATAGTACCGGGAGTAACTCACTGGCAAAGTCCAAATTATTTTGCTTACTATCCCTCAAATAGTAGCACTGCTGGATTCCTGGGGGAGATGCTTAGTGCTGCCTTTAACATCGTTGGCTTCAGTTGGATAACCTCTCCTGCTGCAACCGAGTTAGAGGTTATAGTCTTAGACTGGTTTGCAAAAATGCTTAAGCTTCCAAGCCAGTTTCTATCATCTGGTAAGGCTGCAATCATATTTTTTAGTTTGATGCACAAACTATTTGTTGATCACAACATATATTTTTGCAATTCTGTTCTTTATATGTAGCGCCTTTTAATTAATTTGCATCTCTAGATATGATATAAATGATAAGGTTACGATTAACAAACACTATGTGGAACATCCCTTACTTGGCTATTCAATTACTTTTCTATCGTGTATTTCCATTCTTTATTTATTAAGGTAACGTTTCTTGTTTCCTTCTTGACATGTTGATCGCTTTGTCTAGTTTAACATTACTGCATAGAATACCGAACTACTTTTTACTGCTGCTCCATAAAAAAATGTGGTCATTTCTTACTTTCTTGCAGGCTCCAATGCAAGATACTAACTATAATTTTCAATCATATTGTGCTATAAGAACATGAAACAAAAATCCAGCGACATTATTTCCACAATCAGTTATATGCTTTTTCACACAGCCATACTTTTGAATAGCTCATGGTATGCACCCTAGGACAATCTACATTATTGAGCGGTTGTAATACTTATCAAGATGTACCATTAATTTACCCGCAAAAAATGTATAATTAATTAGCAATCGCATAACTATGTAGCCAGGTCGTGCGAGATTATCAATATTGCCAAAATGGTGGTCCTATGTAGGATTATTTTCATGTTCGTGGATCTTATAATCATGAATAGAATCTGACCTAAAAGAAATTATGGCTCCAGAGATCGTATGGTCCGAACCATGGAACTTGAGTTATATGCTACCAAGCTGTTATTGTCCTATATGTCAATCGGAATCGGAATAGTTTCATAGGGTTCTATGATCATGTGATACAGACTGTGATTTGTACTATCCTTGATCCAAGACATCTAATTTATAGATTCTTCTATAGTAGAATGGTACATAGAGCTGCTATCTTTTGATATAGAATGTGCATAGTGTCCTTAGCTAAAGTCACGCTTCTGAGTTTCTCTACTACGTCCCTCTTTACAGCGGTTGGTGGAGGAGTAATCCAGGGTAGTGCCAGTGAAGCTGTCCTTGTTGTACTATTGGCTGCACGAGATAGAACCTTAGAAATGCACGGGGAAAAATCCCTTGAAAAATTAGTAGTTTATGCATCTGATCAGACACATTCTGCTCTGCAAAAGGCATGCCAGGTATGCATATGTAATACAACTCAAGTCTCACTAGAATGATTTCTAGTTATCTTTTGTTATGAAATATGAATAAATTACCTGTCTTTGTCGGTTCTTTGGATTTGATGTTATTCAAAGAATGACAATGAAGCAGTTAGATAATGTGAATTATGTTCTTGTACCTTTTTTATCTGTTTTTCCTAAGATATAATTCTTCTTTTTATAGATTGCAGGAATTTTCCCAGAGAACTTCAGAGTTGTGAAGGCTGACTACAGTAATAGTTACGCTGTTGCACCTGAAGCAGTTAGTGAAGCCATTTCTGTTGACTTGTCATCTGGGTTGATACCATTCTTCATCTGTGCAACAGTAAGCAATAAGCTGTGATTTCTTTGTATGCAAGCTTCTTAGGTTAATGAAAACTTGGGGGAATTTCAACATTTCAAGTCTTGACATGATTTACTATACTTTAATTAAATAACTTTGAGTCAATATACTGAAAGTTCAGAAAAAATCTTCTGCAAGTTCACAATTTTGATACTAGTCTGTCTTCCAACTATCTTTGTGCAAAATTACGGGAGCTACATTTATGTATTAAAAAAATTTCAGTCGTGTGTTGTCTTGAATTATTCCGTTCTTGATGCTTGTGTACTAGCGCATGGTACAGTCTGTGTGTGCGGGGGATTTGTGTTGGGGATGGGGGCAATTTATGATCATGGAGAAATTACGTGAAAATGACCCTCAGAAGTTGTAAATTCCATGAGAATATGGCGTATAAGTTTGAAGTAATCTCAATAATTTTTAGCTCTACTACAATGCATGTTCTACATCCATGCAAATTTCATGATTAATTCAATCCCATTTAAAAGATAAAAAATGCTTAGTACTAGTGTCATGGTACAGTCATTACATAGTTGTCTTCTCTGTGTCTTGTAAATAAGATTGAATTCGATCCTTGCATTCTGCATTGGATATAGAAACATCCCCTTCCCTATTACTGTTGATTACGGGTCCGTTTGGGAGCTCAGTTTTTTTGAAGTATTCTGATAATACTTCTTTTTCTAAAAATATTGAAGTATCAAATACTTTAAAGCGTTTGGATCCAATAAATTCTGTGGTTTATAAACTGAAGTATTGTGCAAAACTGCAGTTTTTTGCCATATTGAAAACTTCACTCCCGACCACTTTTTTTTCTATAAACTGAAGTATTGTATGAAACTGCAATATTCATTTGCCAGGCACTCCAATACTTCAGTTTTGGAATACCATAGTTTCAATGAAGCTGAGCTCCCAAACTAAGCCTACTTTTTTTCGCGAAAACGCAAAAGCCTTGTGTTTCGATCCATTGATAGAAAAGAAGTTTTTGTACAAGTCCTAAAGAGGACCAACACCTCTCCATACAACTCGACCCAAAACCTAGTCTAGGGGAGAAGTTGGCGAAGTCCTCGGGCCCCCGCGTCCGCCACTCATGAGCCTCAGCCTTCTATAGCATATTAGCCCTGAATTTGAAACTAGGCCATTTTCACGATATATGTCGTTGCAGTGGATATGCAAACATCTGAGTGAAGGAGGGCAACATTATTATCCTGATGTAGATGATCAAGATCATGCTCTTGACTTGCGAGCATGAGGGTCTTGGCCATTGCCGAATCCTCCATAGAGCTTCCCTAATCTACCGCCATATTAGGCCACTACCTGTTCGATGACCCTGATCACCTGCTCATCTTTTGTTGTGGTTCTTTTTGGGTGAACGCGGTCAAACCAATTAATTTTAACGCACCAACCAGTAGAACCAAAAGCCCATACTGATGGAGAAGTTTGGGAAATCCAAATATACTTAAACAGTAACATGATAAATGTTACAGAAAGTAATTACTTAAATGGCATTCTCTTATTTTAATAGTTGTGCTTAGCTTTTTATCTACTCATTAGTACACTCTATATTTTTTCTCCATGTTTATCTTCTAAAGAATTTATTTGTTTCAGGTAGGCACAACATCTTCATCGGCCGTGGACCCCTTGCATAAATTAGGAAAGATAGCACAGGTGTTTGAGCCCGTTGCTTGTGATAATC
Source organism: Aegilops umbellulata (assembly GCA_032464435.1). Lineage (NCBI taxonomy): Eukaryota > Viridiplantae > Streptophyta > Magnoliopsida > Poales > Poaceae > Aegilops > Aegilops umbellulata. The sequence goes on from CP136056.1 coordinate 480,653,213, forward strand.
AGGAAATTACCAATATTAGTATAATAAAATCCATGGACCCCATGTATTTAATGTTTTCTATTTATATATTTTCTAAAAGAATGTTGAACTTCTACCAGGTATGCATAGAACACTATTTTGTTACTGCTAGTTGAAGACCTAATTATTATCTCCACTTTTGAGGAACAAGTCTGCGTTTTGATGGATAACTAATCCGTTAACAACAGTCCCCAGAAATTTTTAGATGGGACCAGAATTTTGAAGAGGAATCCTTTTTATAGAACTAAATTTAGTTTGTTTTTCGTATTTTAGTTCTAAGTAATGCAAATTTGTGGTAGAGCAAGAAATAAGTTTCAATCAATCTATGGGATCTTTTATGGAGAATGCTTTTGGAATGTTGGTTCCACATTCCCATTGTTATTAACTATATTAGTTTGTATATTACTTGTGACAAATTATAGAAACATATATTTAAATATATTGATAAAAAAATTGATCGATTGCTTATGTTTATTATTTTTGTTAGGCCCATGACATGTGGTTCCACATTGATGCTGCATATGCTGGAAGTGCTTGTATATGCCCAGAGTACCGACATCACCTTGATGGGGTAGAATAAGCTGATTCATTCAATATGAATGCACACAAATGGTTTCTCACAAACTTTGACTGTTCCTTGTTATGGGTTAAGGTAAGCCATGTGATGATGTTCCAATTGGAGTACCATGTTTTACACATCTGGAATATTTATTTACTTGTATTTTCTATGCATATTACATTAATATTATGTCAATATTACCAAATGCACAAACTTACATGATGCATAATAAACAGGACAAGAGTTATCTCATAGAAGCATTATCTACAAATCCAGAGTATCTTAAGAATAAGGTTTTGATATATCCTTCCCTTCTCTATTTTTCTCTTGTGATAATTTTATTATTGTTCATGGTAGTGGATTAATCTACCTTCTGAAAAGTTCGAGTTTTCTGGATTGCGAATGAATGTTATCTTATCTAATCCCCCATTTTCCAAATTCTAGTGTTAACCATCTGGTTATCGTTGGGACTAGAAATCCTATTAGCTACTGGGAGCCCTTTTCTAGTGGGAATGTGCTAGTTTGAGCTCTTTTTATTTTATATACAATACTTTCCAACTTTTTAAAATGAAGCAAGAGAAAAAGAGTTAAACCTGAACAATTACTGCCCCCCGGGCAGGTCGTACCATTGTGGGAAATATCTTCCGAGTAATTGTTGAAGAACTTGGTTGAAATTCTCAATAATTACATTATTTGTAGTAATGCGATACATAAATATTCCCTCAACTTTAATCTGATTGGACAAACTGAAGTATAAAATTTTGGGAAAACAAAAAACATTTATATTGAAAGAACAATGGATGCCTGCAATCTAATTAATAAAAAAATACCTGTAAAGTGTTTGCGAGTTTTTTGTAAACATTTGGTGATGCTATAACCGTTTTACATTTTCAGGCTTCCCAAGAAAATTCCGTTGTTGATTTCAAGGATTGGCAAATTCCACTTGGCCGTCGTTTTAGGTGAAATCCTCTTGGCAGTTTCATTACCGTTTGTGAAGTGTACTATTTATCTCTTACATACAGTTTAGTACATAATATTTTGACAAGGAATGCAACATTAGATTAATACTTCAATAAATTATATCTGGTTTCTTCTTCGTAGAACTAATATTTACTTAACATTAAGTGTTAGCAATAAGCTTCGGTATTGCTATATAAATCACAAGTGGTAATAACGTGTGGTCAAATGATTTTAAAAAATCACCAAGGAACCAAAGTTTGCTTGTATCCCATGTGGTATTGGATGGCTTCACAGTGTGTCATCAAAATAGATCTGAGCAGTTTGTGTTAGGTGGGCCTGCCCATTATTCAATATCATTGTTCCTATTAGAGAAATTGTAGCCTTTATACTATATTTACTTTAATTGCAATTGGAGGATCAATATATAGTTCATACACATGTCTATTACAAAAAAAGAATCTTACAATTTAATGTTGCTCAACACCATATATCAATGTGTTAATGTCTAGCTTACCAAGTGCAGTCACTATGACAGTATGACTCGTCACATTGTTGTTCAGACTATATGCGGCAGTTCCTTCTATGACAATTGAATTGATTTCTCTTACCAAGTGGAGCTTTTATTTTAGATCACTCAAGCTATGGATGGTATTGAGGCTTTATGGCGTGGAAAACCTGCAGAGCTATATCAGAAAGCACATACAGTTGGCTAAACAGTTTGAACAACTTGTATTATCTGATTCAAGATTTGAGGTAACAGAGAATAAACCAGTTAGTACATCTATTTAATGATACTATGGAACTCTCTGTTTCTGTAGTTCAAAAGAACATCATGTTTTCTTCTTCCATTGGAAATCTCTATTTTATAGAGTTCTTATTTACTTCACTAATTTAGGTAGTAACTCCAAGGAACTTTTCCCTTGTGTGTTTTCGCCTTGTGCCCCCTGTTAGAGTTATATTATAAGTCATGTACCCCTTTGTATTTATCCCGTTGTATAAGGGGTTTCCTGCATATGTTTCGCATCTGTACATGTATATATATCGGCCTATGGCCTCATGGGAATACAAGTTGCTTATTCCTAACATGGTATTAGAACTAGGTCAATTTTTACACGCCGCAACTCGTGTAATTGATCCTTCCGTGATGCCGCGGCTGCTTCTCTCTCTCCGCCGCTGGTTTTTCTCACGTCCGCTCCTGCTGCTGGTTCCCACGGCTGATCCCTCTTGCCGACTCCTACTCGAGATCGGGTCGAAGCTGCCTGCTCGTTTTCCTCCCGAGATCGGATTGACGCCCCCTCCCCTTTATCTCCCGATTGGATCGGCAGCGACGACAGACTCCCGCACGCCCGCCCCCGCAGCCTCGATCTCGCAGGCTCCCGCCGGGATCAGATCGAGTGGATCGGGCGCCTCGATCTAGCAGGCTTCGCTGGGATCTAGCAGGCTTCGCTGGGATCTGATCGGGCTGGACTCCCGCACGCCAGCCCCAGACTTCCAGCCGGCCCAGTCCCCACAGGTCCTCGTCCGGCTGCTGCAACGATCCTGCGATCCCGTCTCGTTCCCGATCGAAGGCTGATTTAGGATCTCACCAAAAAAAAAATGTTTGCTGCATCGGGCTATGTTGCTGTTCCTCGATGTCCGGTGATCTTTGATGGTACTAACTACACCGAGTTCACTGGCTTCATGCGCATTCACATGCGTGGCATCCGTCTCTGGGGTGTTCTTTCTGGCGAGGTCTGCTGTCCACCACGTCCAGTTCCTCCGGTGGCCCCTACTCCGCCGACTCCACTGGTTCTTGCTCCGGATGCTAATCAGGCCGCCAAGGATGCGGCTAAGCTTGATGATGAGGCTGCTGATCGTGCTTATGATGAGAGGGTTTTGGCTTATGAGGAGGCTCTTCAGATTTATCATGGTGCTCTGTCTGCTTACACCCAGTGGCTTGATGATGATGCTCGTGCTGCAGCTGTTCTCACTGCTAGTGTTCTGCCTCAGTTTGCTTCTGAGTTTCTGGGTCTTCCTACTGTCTTTGAGATGTGGACCCATCTTCGTCAGCGCTATCAGCCCTCTGGTGATGCCTTATATCTTTCTGTGGTCCGTCAGGAGCATGCTCTTCAGCAGGGTGACTCGACTGTTGATGACTTTTACGCACAGAGTTCTGCTATCTGGCGCCAGCTTGATTCTCTCCGCAGTGCTGGTTGTCGTACCTGCCCCTGTTGCCAGGCTGTCCAAGCTAATTTGGAGTTTCATCGCGTCTATGAGTTCCTGTCTCGGCTCCGTAAGGAGTTTGAGCCCCGACGTGCTCAGTTGTTTGCTCGTGGTCGTATTTCTCTCATGGAGGCACTTTCTGAGATTCGTGCTGAGGAGACTCGCTTACGTGGTGCTAGTTTGCTCTGTGCTCGCTACTCGTGCTCCTACGTCACCTGCTGCACCGACCCCTTCTCGCTCGAGTGCTCCGCCGCTCTTGCCCACTCCTTCTGGAGGCTCGGGTCGCCCTCGTCCAGATTGCGACTACTGCAACAATGATGGTCATCTTGAGTCCCAGTGCTACACGAAGAAGAAACACCTGCGCAAGGCGCGATCATCATCTTCAGGGACTTCGTCATCTACCTCGACAGCTTCAGCCATTGCTTTGACTGAGCAGGATATTCTGAGACTTAAGCGTCTGCTCGCGGCTTCAGGTTCTTCCTCGACGGGTACTGCTGGTTCTGTGACTGATGCTTCCCGCACTGAGCAATCACCCTCTACACAGTCAGGTACATCCCCATGGGTTCTGGACTCTGGAGCTTCTTTTCATATGTCTTCTCATTCTTCCACTTTGTCCTCTCTTCGATCACTGGATTCTCCTGTTCAGGTCTTCACTGCTGATGGTACTCCACTTTCTGTTGCTAGTAGAGGCAATCTTACCACTCCTTCTTATTCTGTTCCTGATGTTGCTCACGTTCCTCGACTTACCATGAATTTGTTTTCTGCTGGTCAACTCACTGATTCTGGTTGTCGCGTCATCCTTGACGTTGACTCTTGTTCTGTCCAGGACCGTCGCACGCACACTCTGGTTGGGGCTGGCCCTCGCCGCCGTGATTCTCAGGGTCTTTGGGAGTTGGACTGGCTTCATGTTCCTTCCGCTGCCACCACCATCGCCAGTTCCTCCGTTTCAGTCGCCTCCGTTACTGGTTCCTTCAAGCAGTGGCATCATCGACTTGGTCATTTGTGTGGTTCTCGGTTGTCATCTTTAGTTCGTCGAGGTCTTCTGGGGTCTGTCTCAGGAGATGTCTCTTTAGAGTGTCAGGGTTGTCGTCTTGGCAAGCAGATTCAGTTACCATATTCACATAGTGAGTCAGTGTCTAAGCGTCCTTTCGATTTAGTCCATTCTGATGTATGGGGTCCGGCTCCTTTCGCTTCGAAAGGTGGTCATAAATACTATATTATTTTCATAGATGATTTCTCTCGTTACACATGGCTTTATTTCATGACTTCTCGTAGTGAGGTGTTGTCTATTTATAAGCGTTTTGCTGCCATGGTTCATACTCAGTTCTCTTCACCCATTCGTGTTTTTCGTGCTGACTCCGCTGGCGAGTATATCTCTAAGATGTTGCGTGGTGTTCTTGCTGGGCAAGGAACTCTTTCTCAATTCTCTTGTCCTGGTGCTCATGCTCAGAATGGTGTGGCTGAGCGAAAGCATCGACATCTTCTTGAGACGGCTCATGCATTGATGATTGCTGCCTCTCTCCCGCCTCATTTTTGGGCTGAGGCCGTCTCCACCTCCACCTATCTTATCAATATACAGCCTTCCGCTGCTCTACAGGGTGGTGTTCCTTTCGAGCGTCTTTTTGATCGTTCTCCCGATTATTCGATGCTTCGCTTGTTTGGTTGTGTTTGCTATGTTCTTCTTGCCCCTCGCGAACGCACCAAACTGACCGCTCAGTCTGTTGAGTGTGTCTTCTTAGGCTACAGTGATGAGCATAAGGGCTATCGTTGTTGGGATCCTCTCGGTCGTCGGATGCGTATCTCTCGAGACGTAACTTTTGATGAGTCTCGTCCCTTCTACCCACGCCCATCTTCCTCGATTTTTTCAGTGGAGGATATCTCTTTCCTCACTTTTCCTGACTCGCCTATCACCCCCGTCGAGCCTGTGCCTTTTCGTTCCACTCCCTCTGCTTCTCCACCTCCAGTCGATTTGCAGCCACCATCTTCCTCGGTCTCCTCGCCTAGCATGTCACCGGATTCTACACCTTCATCTCCGGTGACTTCTTCGTCGCCACCCCCCGATTCTACCCTAGTGATTCCTCCTTCTATTGTTCCCTCTTTTCCTCAGCATTACACTCGTCGTTCACGACCTGTGGATGCCTCTGTGGATGAGTCATCATCTTCCTCTCAGCCTACTTATGGCTTGCGCTCTCGTCCTCGTCCGCCTATTGATCGCTTTGGATTTCCCATCGCTGGTGCTGTTGTTCTTGAGCCGACTTCTTATCGTCAGGCTGTTGTTTATCCTGAATGGCAGTTTGCGATGGCAGAGGAGATTGCTGCTCTTGAACGCACTGGTACCTGGGATCTTGTTTCTCTTCCTCCCGGAGTCCGTCCCATCACTTGTAAGTGGGTCTACAAGGTTAAGACTCGCTCCGATGGTTCTCTTGAGCGTCATAAAGCTCGTCTTGTGGCTCGTGGTTTTCAGCAGGAGCATGGTCGTGATTATGACGAGACTTTTGCTCCTGTGGCCCATATGACCACTGTTCGTACACTTCTTGTCGTTGCCTCTGCACGCCACTGGTCTATCTCTCAGCTTGATGTTAAGAATGACTTTCTTAATGGTGAGCTGCGTGAGGAGGTGTACATGCAGCCACCACCTGGGTATTCTGTTCCTGATGGCATGGTATGTCGTCTTCGTCGCTCTCTCTATGGCCTTAAGCAAGCCCCCCGTGCCTGGTTTGAGCGTTTTGCCTCTGTGGTCACTGCCGCGGGTTTTTCAGCAAGTGTTCATGATCCAGCATTGTTTATTCACCTTTCTTCTCGTGGTCGGACTCTTCTTCTTCTCTATGTTGATGACATGATCATCACTGGGGATGACCCCGAGTATAGTGCCTTTGTAAAGACTCGTCTTAGTGAGCAGTTTCTTATGTCTGATCTTGGACCCCTTCGTTACTTTCTTGGGATTGAAGTCTCTTCTACCTCTGATGGCTTTTTTATATCCCAGGAAAAGTATATCCATGATCTTCTTGCTCGTGCTGCTCTTACTGACGAGCGCATTGTTGAGACTCCTATGGAGCTCAATCTTCACCTCCGTGCTACTGATGGTGATCCTCTCCCTGACCCGACGCGCTATCGTCATCTTGTTGGCAGTCTTGTCTATCTAGCTGTCACTCGTCCGGACATCTCTTATCCGGTTCATATTCTGAGTCAGTTCGTCTCTGCTCCCACATCAGTTCACTATAGTCATCTCCTTCGTGTTCTTCGATATCTTCGGGGCACGATTTCTCATCGTCTATTCTTTCCTCGCTCCAGTTCTTTACAGCTTTAGGCCTACTCGGATGCTACGTGGGCTAGTGATCCTTCAGATCGCCGTTCACTTTCTGCTTACTGTGTTTTTCTTGGTGGTTCTCTCATTGCCTGGAAGACGAAGAAACAGATTGCAGTTTCCCGTTCGAGTGCCGAGGCTGAGTTGCGAGCAATGGCTCTTTTGACAGCAGAGGTGACTTGGTTACGGTGGTTACTTCAGGATTTTGGTGTTTCTGTCACTACACCGACTCCGCTCTTATCTGACAGTACAGGTGCTATTAGCATTGCGCGTGATCCTGTGAAGCATGAGCTCACCAAGCATATTGGTGTTGATGCTTTCTATGTACGCGCTGGTGTGCAGGATCAGGTTATTGCTCTTCAGTATGTGCCTTCCGAGTTACAGTTGGCGGATTTCCTGACGAAGGCCCAGACTAGAGCACAACATGGCTTTTATCTCTCCAAACTCAGTGTTGTTCATCCATCATGAGTTTGAGGGGGGGTGTTAGAGTTATATTATAAGTCATGTACCCCTTTGTATTTATCCCGTTGTATAAGGGGTTTCCTGCATATGTTTCGCATCTGTACATGTATATATATCGGCCTATGGCCTCATGGGAATACAAGTTGCTTATTCCTAACACCCCCAACTTCGGAGGATGACAATGGCCGTAACCTTAACTACAGCCTAATGGATACCTGTAACTCAAGTGGAAAGATCTTCATATCACATACGGTTGGTTATTAGCAGATCCTTCAGTGATCTCCATATGTATTCATGAAGCATAAATATCCACTGATTTCCTGTGTGGTACTTTTTTCTTCAACAGGTTCTTTCCGGTAAATTTGTCTTGAGATTTGCCGTTGGAGCACCACTGACCGAGGAGAAACATGTGGATGCTGCTTGGAAGCTTTTGCAAGATGAGGCCAGCAAGATCTTAGGAAGTTCGTAGATTATAAATGCAGATGCTTATTGATTAAGCTCCACCATTTAGGCCTATTATCTTGATTAGCTTTGACAGTTGCTCATACAAACATTTTTGAAAGGTCCACGTGAAGTCATAATAACAGTGATTGCCGGCTTCATCGACCAAGGATTGTTAAAATAATATCAACCACATATGGGTTCAAAAGAAGTATGAAATACAAACTTTTACCTTGTGAGAAGTAATTTGGGCTACCATCCAGACAAATTTGGGCTGACCACGATGTGCAAACTTTGGTTTAAGTAAGGATTCATCGGTGTAACAGATGGTCCTGAACTAAAGTTTACCGCACTAGTACCGACCTTGATCACTAGGCGTATTTTTCCCCAGTGTTTACATACTCACCCAACGCCTTAAAAATCTGTTGATTTGAGCCATTAATACGTGGATCTATTGTGGCTAATTGATTGGTAGTAGAAATGCTAGATTAAGTGATGGCGCTTTTACGGTCTTTCTTGAAAGTCGCCATGAACACCTCCATATCTTCTTCTTATTTATTCCTCTGTATCTCTTTGAGTTGCTCCTTGAGTTCATCTTCTCATTGCTTCTGCAACGCGCCCATCTCCTCTTGGCTTTGATCGCGTCAAAGAGTTGGTCCAGCATATCATCAAAGGCAGGCCGTATGACGTTATCGATACTGATCTTAGAAGTCCTAGGAATTTTACCATCGGCCATAATGAACCGATTCAAAACGTCCCCAGCGGAGTTACTTCTGAATAGTACTTGGCAGAACTTCAATACCAGACTCGATTGCATTGCGAAATATTGTCTAAAACTGTGAAATGATTTTTTCAGCAAGTCTTTAAGTTTTCTTTTTCTTAAAGAAAAAAAATGCATAAGAAAAGCAGCCTCACATGTAAATTGTATGCTAGCCCCCCTCCCTCCACCTGTTTCTCTCATCTTCTCAGCTTGGCATCGCCATGGACGTCATCCACTGCCCGGTCCGGCACCACCTCTCACGTCTGCCCATGGTGAAAGCTTGAACATCTTGACACTCTTGGTCTCTGGCATTTGCTCGAGCACCTTGCGGGCATCACCCAACCAAATCAGTTCAGCCAACAGTTCCCTCATCACTATGCAAGATTCCACGAGCCGCCTCGTTGCGCCGCCGCAGCATCCCATCAAGACAAGCGATCCACCTGCCGCCCCCTCACTGGCCTTACGCGACTGCTCCTCTTTTGGAGAGAATTCCTTATTTAGCCCTTTCTTAAAATCTGGTTCCCTATTTGACCCTAGAAATTTTATTTTTCCCTTTTTTTTCTAAGGCCCTGAGAGCCATTTCTCTTCAAGGGAACATTTTTACCCTTTTTTTTCTAGGGGTGGGAACATTTTTACCTCGCTAGTTGCCGTCGAGATGGCCCGCAGTATTCAGTAGTGAAGAAAGTATAGTTTTCCCCCTTAAATCCACATTGATGGATCCATAACCCCCTAAACTTCAATACCATATAATTTACCCCCTCAAATTGTCAAAACCAGATAAATCAAGCCCGTAGTGGTTTTGGGTCACATTGAAACTGGTTTTGAGCGCTGACCAGTCAACACAACTAAGTCGGAGGATTTAAAAAAAAATTGCCGAGCGGCGGCCGTGGCAAATCGCCGAGCGAGGTGCCGATGGTGACAGTGAGAGGACAGCCTCACCGAAGAAAGCCCCGGGAAGGCTTGCGTTGGTGGCGACGTGCCTCGGGAGTCAAGGAGGCTAGAAGAGGCGTCGGGCTTTCGCCGGAGGTGGAGATCGAGCGATGGCGGCGGCCGGCGGAGAAGACAAAGACCATGGCGGCTTGGTGCGATTCCTTCTAGAGCGACGAAGAGGGCGAAGCGGCGGATCTACAGGACATGTCAGCTGGGCTCGGGGTGGTCTCTTGCCACGAGGACGACAAACGGCAATGTCCGCGACCTTCTCTGGAGCACGAACGAGAGAGAGAGAGAGGAACGAAGGAGAGAGCTGCGAGAAGGAGTGGTGCATCGTCAGGCAAAGCTGCAGGGGCAAGGGATAAGCCTGAGGCGGTTCAAGCTGACAGCAATGTCCAACACGGCGGACAGTGGCGATTCCTTCCGGCCAGAACGCTTGTACGCGCACGTACACAGGAGCTAGCAGAAGCACCTGATCGATTTTCATCGCAAGTTTGCTCGTGCACCTAGCAAACGGAGTCGGCCAGATACACACGCACAACTACATAGGCGTTGGGTAGATCGATCGTTCCGGCAAGAACGAACCAACTGCAACACCCGCACGACACGACCGGGCATGAACCCGTGCTCCTCGCCGAAGCCGTTGTGGCCGCGCTTGACACTGTCGCGCGTCTCGTCCAATTCGCTGACGGTCGTGCCGCTTCCGTGGCGCCATGCTCTCCGTCCATGGCGGAGCACTCGAAGCTATGGCGCCGCTCGGCAAAAAAAAAAATAATCCTCGGGCTTATCTATGTTGACTGGTCAGCACCCAAAACCGGCTTCAATGTGACCCAAAACCATTATGGGGCTTCATTTATCCGGTTTTGACAATTTAAGGGGGTAAATTATATGGTATTTGAGTTCAGGGGGTTATGTATCCATCAGTGTGGATTTAAGAGGGAAAACTATACTTTCTTCTTCAGTAGTAAACGAGTGTGGGCCTAGCCCAGCCCGGTTGGTTAAGAATGAGAAGAGGTGGCCTAGGCCCAGCCCGAATGCCTCTGCTATTTTCGGGAAAGACCTAGCTCCGCCGCCGTCACCACCACTCCTCTTTGCTCTGCTCCTGGAACGAATCGAGAGCTCCCCGCGGCGGCCATGGCGGAGCCCGCAGGAGCTGCGCCTCTCCTCCCTGGCCTCCCGGACGACATCTCCGTCTGGGAGATCCTCGTCCGCCTCCCCCCAAAATGCGTCCTCCGCTGCCGCGCCGTCTGCCCCGCGTGGCGCCGCGCCACCTCCGCCCGCGACTTCCTCCTCGCCCACCACGCCCGCCAGCCCGCCACCCCCCTACTCTACGCCTACAACTACGTCGTCGGCGGCATCGGGTCCCTGGACCTCCTCCCCTTGGACTACCGGACAGGGGTCGCCGCCGTCGACCAGCTCCGGTCCGTCGCTCGACTTGCACACGACTGCTACAGCCTTGATGACTGCTTCATTCTCGAGGCATGCTGTGACGGCCTCCTCGCCCTTACTGCCCACTACCCGCCGAAGCTCTCCATCTGCAACCCGGCAACTCGTGAGTACGCTCCCCTTCCGCAGCTTGATGGCTTCAAGGTCCTGGGGATGTACCCTCACCTCCCTACCGGCGAGTACCGACTACTGCTATACCCGTTCTCCCCTGAAGCTCAAGGTGGCTCCTACATCTTCACATTGGGCTCCGACCAGCAGCCGAGGCACATAGAATTCCCTGAGGCCAAGGAACTGCTACTGAGATTCTCCACCGTGTCTATCCTGTTCCGTGGTAACCTGCATTGGTGCACAGGCAACCTGATGATGGCATTTGACACCACCGCTGAGTCGTTCCAGCAGGTGCGCTCTCCGGCTGGTCCTGGCTACTCTAACCTGATTGAGATGGGTGACATGCTTGGCATCTCCAGTCTTAGTAACGCAGCAGCAAGCGTTAATATCTGGGTGTTGCAAGATTATGAAGCCGAGGTCTGGACCTTCAAATACCGGGTTGAGTTTCCGGTCGCAGAGATCAGGGAGCAATTTGGAAAGTCTGACAATTATTGGAATGTGGTGGCCGTGCCTTGGGATGGCGATGTGCTCTTACTCATCAAATTTGATGACTGTCTGCTTCAGGTTGACATTCATGGCAAGTTGGTTTCCAGTTTCCGTCGCAGAGACCTTGGTCCTACAAAACTTCAGATCAAGCAAACTCTTGTTCAACATGCCTTCTTTCCGACACTAGAGGGCTATGTTGTGAACTCTTCGCCTTTGGTCTGATAGAATCAGTTGTGGTTCTGAACGGCCCAACTGTCAGTATCCTCATGCGCTTCATTATGTATGCCTTGGGTTCACTATGAGCCGGTTAGTTTCATTTTGATGTATGCAAACTATGATCAAGAAGTTCCGACCCTTTCATGGTTTCACTATGAGCCGGTTAGTTTCATTTTGATGTATGCAAACTATGATCAAGAAGTTCCGACCCTTTCATGGTTTCAAGAAATCTATACTCGTGTGAATATCCTTTTGGGCTGAAGTGGCTATCCTGCATGTTGATGCTAAGTTTACAAGTCTCTGCTTATTTAACTTCAGAATCAACTCTTCCTTTGATAGAGGTCTTCATTTTTACTGATTACCCGGTGCTCTTCTTAATATTAAATATTTAGAAAATGTACATTTGATTTCTGTTTCTATGTTTTGTTTTAGTTGACGATGAAATGAAGCAGATTATCTTCTTTTCATTATATAATCAACATTTCAGTGAGATGTTCTGTTGCAGTTCATTCTTCTTCATGGTTCCATTGCATCTGGTTAGGTGTTGAAACATAATGTTATAATTCTGCCTTTGCATTGCATCGTTTGGAATTATATTTATTACTTAACTTTGTCTCCCAACATTTTAAGGGCTGGAGAAATGAAACCTGTATTGGTAAGAAGAAGAAAGGTTAGTGTGGCCAGGCTCAGGTCCCATACTGTGTTTCCCTTTCAATTTTGTAACTGCCAACCATGTTATTACTTTTTCTGTGACCAGCGCAATGCGTATGAATTGGGTCCAGCATGCGCCGGCTAGTTTCTTTGATTGTTATGATCAAGAAGCTCTGACTGTTTCATGGTCGCATGAAATTTGTTTGTGTGCGAATATCCTTTTTGGGCTGTAGTGCCTAGCATGCTGATTCTAAAAACAGTTTTGGAGTCATTTTGGCCAGCTTTTGAAATAGTTGCCAATTGATCCGTCAGTGTCTTAATTTCCCTTTAAACTGAAGAATTGGCTTTGGTTTTTTAATCGATTTTTTCTTCTTTTTTAAAGGTCATCCAGTGGTTTCTTCATAGTATTAAATATTTAGTGGGTGTACACTGGTTTCATGTTTCTAAGTTCTGTTGTAGCTGATGATGAAACGGTCTAGCTTTTAGTATCATCATCAGCTGCAATATCGAAGTTCCAGCCCGCAGGCTTCTCTGCTGATGCATATAAATTTGTGATCATGAAGCTCTTGTAAGAAGTCTCGGTTTAAACAGGAAATTTGGCTGCTGATACCAGTCTGTTGCAATATATGATATGTTTGATTTTTCAAGTTACACTGGTCCTCTGTTTTCAACTGCATGTCACTGCCAAAAAATCATTGCAATGATGCTGGTGCTGTGAAGAATACTTGTCAGAATCATTTGGTTTCAAAGGACTGCTCTCATGGCTGCTTTTATCGCATATACCGGGTATCCGTGTGAGTCATGGATTAAAAAAATTGGGGTTCATCATTACTTGTTTGCTGATCTGTGCTTGTTTGAACCCAGAAAGAAAAAAAAAGTCTGTTTATTTGTGAGATTATTAAGAGTTGAGGGTGGTTGTGATGTTTTAGTCCATAAAATCTCCTTTATCTAGGAAGAAAATTAAGCGTTGAGAGCTGCGGAATTCTTGGTAACAAAGCTAGATTTGCAGATGTAGATTCATTCATCACTGAAAGAAATATGTGCATATGCATGCACATACACCGGAAAGCTTAGGAGCAATGATTTATAACTTCGTATTTTTCATCTTCTCTGAATTGCTCCTTGGTCAGCATCAACACTATCATACCGGAGATCATCCACCTTGCTATTGTTTTCTTGAGCCAACAAGAATCGTCATATGGCGCTGAATAGGCGCGATGTGCATTCTTGATCCGCTTCTTCTTGGCTCCTGTAGCAAGAAACAGGTGATGCAATGTCTTCAGAGCAGTGGAACACATACTGCATCAAATTTTCAATCATGCTGTGGTGTGGATGGATAGAACTCGCCATCTCAATTCCCCGTGGAAAAGGACGAACGCAGTGGATTGATCAGCCCGTGGAGATGGAGGAATGCGGCTTCGACCAAATGGAATAACTCAAGGAAACGAAAAGGCCAAGCTAGCTCTGCAAAACCTGGGGGCAAAATCTCATCACGATATCTCCGCGCACAAGATGAGATGAAGAGAAACGACACTGACTGGGAGAAGAAGAATACCGAAGGAATTCAGTAGAACAAAAGCAAAAGAAAGAAAGAAAGAAAGAAAGAAAAACACTATCTGCTTCTAGTTGAAAGAGGGAAGGTGCAGAACAGTTCTCAGCTCCGGCACAAAATCAACACTTTGAGGTCCAGTGAAACATCAAACAGTTGAAAGCTTATGAACGATGATATTTTTTTGAGAGCTTCTACCTTGAAAGAAATAGAGAGGCATGCTGTCAGAAAGAAAGAAAGAAAGAAAGAACAAATAGAGACAAGCCCAGCCCAAATAGAGACAAGCCAAGCCCAAATAGAGACAAGCCCAGCCCATCTCCATCTCTACGAGATGCGCTAAGCCCAATCTAAATGCATTTCTGTTGATTTGTGCCACAGACTCGGAGAGACGACGTTCTAAAAAAAAAACTCGGAGAGAGGACGCTCCTCTCCGCCGCCGCCACCTCCGTTTGCTCCTCTCCGGCGAGGAATCACTTCGCTCGTCCCACCAGCGACCATGGCGGAGGCCGCAAGCACAGCAGGAGCTACGCCTCTCCTCCCTGGTCTCCCGGATGAGATCTCCATCTGGGAGATCCTCGTTTGCCTGCCCGCCAAATGCATCATCCGCTGCCGCGCCAACTGCCCGGCGTGGCGCCGCGCCACCTCCGCTCGCGACTTCCTCCTCGCCCACGAAGCCCGCTAGCCTGCCCTCCCCCTCCTTTGCGGCCACAACTTCTTGGGCGACGACACCGAGTTCCTAGACCTCGTCCCCTTCGACCACCGGCCATGGGTCGCCGCCACCGACCAGCTCCGGCCCATCGCGCGGATTGCACGCGTCTCCTCCTAGCTGGATGCATGCTTCCGCCTCGAGGCCTGCTGCGACGGCCTCCTCGCCATGTGCATGAACTACGGCCAATTCGTCGTCTGCAACCCGGCAACTCGTGAGTATGCCGCACTCCCGCTGCCTTCCGGCTGCTGAGTAAATAGGCAATTTTTTGACTAATTTAATCCATAAATAGATGACTAACATGGCATTGACAGAATTAACGACATACTTATACTGATCTAAACAAGCACGTACTAGGCAAACAGTAGACAGATCTACAAATAATGCTAGTACTTCTAATACGGAAATAACCAGGAGAGGGGTAAACGCTCTAGTAGGCCATGTAGAAGCCACCGTGGCGGCGTCCTCGGCGGCCTTCTTGTCAGCTTCGAGCTTCTCGGTGGCGAGACGGTCGGCATCGGACTGAGACATGGTGATGATGAAGGCGACACGGACGTAGAGGAAGTAGCGGATCGAAGGCGAGCAGTCGTGTGGTCGCTTCTAGAAAACCTATTCGCCCCTCTCTCGTACAGGAGCTGGAGGGGTGGGGTTTCGGAGACCTGCTCTCCCGTCGACCATGTACACGGCGGGCGGGATGGAGTCACCGGCGGCAGCAGCAACAAAGGAACGACAGTAGGTGTGCGAGTGGAGCATATGTGATCTGTTCATGGCGGCTAGGGTTAGGAGACAGACACCAACACACGGCTCGGCTCATTCCCGTAACCCGTGGCGCGTCGTGACGAGGCGTGGCGTGGCGAGGCGAGCGGTGAAGGAGTGCGTGAGGGTCTCTTCTTTTCTCAAGCTCCAATAGCATGTAGAAGAGAGACCCTTATAAGGAGGTCCAACTCCTCTCCAACTTTCGGGATGGGACTAGACTTCCCACCACCCACGAAGCCGCCGCGCCTCTCGTCTGCAACCCGAACATCCCCGACTCTCTCCGGACGCGGCGGCGCGGGTCTCGCCGACCATCGTGTCTCGCCCGGGAGACCCGATGGAGAAGCTCGCACGGAAGGTCCGTGTCCAGTTCACAAGCTGGGCCGGCATTTTCATTTCGCTCTTTCTGGGCCGCGCTATCTAGGCCGGCATTGAGAGGACTTGGCTTGCTGTGGGCCAACACCCATCCGTGTATGGGTTAGTTGATCCTCCGTCGCTTGAGGCGATTGCATGTAGGGAGGGGTTGGCTCTAGCTCAAGATCTTGGAATGGAATATATTCAAGTCGCTTCGGACTGCAAGCAAGTGATACAACACATTCACGAGGGAGCAGGGGGAGATTATGGCGCTATCATTAAGGAAATTTTGGAAACTTCTACCACTTTTAATTCTTGTAATTTTTGCTTTGAATTTTGAGACTCAAATTTTGAACCTCATAAGCTATCTAGGTTTGTTGTTTCTCTTCCTGTTGGAAGACACCTATGGTTGGGTACTCCACACGAGTACACGACCCAATTGTAATTCATGCAAACATTTCAGCTGATCAATAAAGCCTAGCAAGCTTTTCTCAAAAGAGAGAGAGAGAGGGAGGGAGGGGGAGAGAGAGAGAGAGAGAGAGAGAGAGAGAGAGAGAGAGAGAGAGAGAGAGAGAGAGAGAGAGAGAGAGAGAGAGAGAGAGAGAGAGAGAGAGAGAGAGAGAGAGAGAGAGAGAGAGAGAGAGAGAGAGAGAGAGAGAGAGAGAGAGAGAATCAAACCGGACGAGCAATATATGGCCGTCGACTCCAACTTCACTTCACCCATAATTTCCAGCTAGCTCCATTTTGGTCATTTTTTGACAGAACTACGGTAAGATAGTTCAGTAGTATACCCTCCTTACTTGAAATGCACATCTAATACATGTAAATTATAGATTCAGGGAGCTAGAAATAGAGGGTCTTCTGATGCATGAAAAGTACTAAAAACAGATAGGACATAACCCAATACCATAGGCTTTTGAATGACTTTGAAATTCTTGCAGTCAGAATAAGCACAAGGATATTCTTGGCTCCTCCTGCGTAACAGATTCAGTGAAAGCATTTTACAATAGCGAATTACAGTTGTGTTACGTGTCCATTTCTCTAGAAACAAGAGACTTTCCTTTGCTTGCTGGGACTACATTTGTCCTGGTTGGACCTACCATCCATCCAACATTCAGAACATTGGTAACTTAATTGTTAAAGAGTATGTGATCTCAGGCGCAAAAATTGCCATGCCCTTCTTCATGGAAATTGTGATGCTTGTCTCTTGGGCAATCTAGACCATCAGAAATGACTACATCTTCAAGGGGATGCACTGTAATATCTACATAAGCATGAGAAAATTGAAGGAGGAGATTAAATGGCTTATCCATTGAGCTAAAATGAAGGCTTATACTTTTTTAGCGAATACGCAAAAGTTTTGCGTATCATTTGATTGATAGGAGAAATAGGGATCAACAAGTATAGAAGGCATCACACAACACGAGAGTCGCCTGGGTGTGAGTGCCAATGCGCAAAGAACAAGCGGGTGCGCCACTTGTCAGCGCCTAAGAAGATGAAGGGTGACCTTTGCAAAGGATAACCATTAACCAGTGATTTCGGAGTGATCGAGGACGAGGTCATTCGCGAGAGGTCATATACAGCGCTTGCGGCGCCGCAAACACCAAATGGTGTGCATGTGTGCGCACTATGGGTCGACCCAGCTATACTTTGCATGCTCGCCCCAGCTTGGCCGCCTGGTTCGACCGGTTAACTGGTTGATGATTAACACATTGACCGGTAGACCATTGATCAACAGTCTACTTCTAGAGAAAATTTAAGAATTTGAAAAAATATTAATTAGTTTGAAAAAATGTTCACGAATTTGAAAAAGTTTGCGACTTCAAAAATGTAATTTTTTGTGAATTTACAAAAAGTTTACCAATTCTAAAAAAAATTATGAACTCAAAAAAAGTTCACGAATTTGAAAAAAGTATATGAACACGAAAAAAGTTCACATATTTGAAAAAACTGGAGGCCTCAGAAAAATCCGAAAAATTGAAGAAGTTCGAAATATAGGAAAAGTTTGCGACTTTGAAACAAAATCGTGCCTTTAAAAAATATTCACGAATTTGAAAAATATTATTTGGAAAAAGTAAAAAAAAGGAGAATAAATAGAAATAAAAAATAAAAGGAAAATGGAAAACGTAAAAGACGGGAAAGCCGAACAAAAACTCTCCCAAGAAAACCTGAACGAAATAAATAAAAAGCCGGTTGAAAAAACCTTGCTGGAAGCTTCCCAAACCGGCCCAAGGGAGCTTCTGAGCAGGAGGGAGGTTTGTGCTTGTGCTTTGTGCTTTAGTTGGGCTAGCCCATTTATAATTTATCGAGGGAATCAGCGTCTCTGGTTCCTCGGGAATCGGAGAGAAAATCGAAGGTCAGTTAGCCACGGCACAACTCGATCGTTTTCCTTTGCAGAATCTTATTCCACGTCGGCCTACCGAAACCCTAAACTAAAGACGTTCCCCTTCACACGCGGCGCCTCCCACACACCTCGACCGGCGCGGCCATGGCCGGCGGCGACCGCATCTCCGACCTCCCTGACGACCTGCTGCGGCGCATCCTCTACTTCGCGCCTGTCAAGGAGGCCGCGTCCACCAGCGCGCTCGCGCGCCGGTGGCGCTCGCTGTGGCTCTCGTCGGGCGCCGTCAACCTCGACACGCGCTCCTACCACGTCCCCGACGATAATTTGTACGGCAAGCGAGCCGCCTTCGTGCGCGACGCCCACGCGGCTCTCGATGCCCGCGGCCGCCATTGCCCCCTCACGAAGCTCACCTTCCACGTGGAAGGCCACGGATGGGACACCATCCAGGTATTCCTGTGCATCAGCGACTACGGCTTGAAGGACGACATCGTGGGCCTCGTGCTCTCGCACCGGGCGGCCCGGTCCGTCGAGGAGCTCTGCGTCGACGCTTACGTCGGTCGCCACCCGTACGAAGATCGGGACGAGAGCGGATATTATGACCTCAGTCTCGCATCCCTGCCGTCCAAGAATCTCCGCCGGCTGCGCATCTCCAGCTGCACAAGCCTCAGGGTGCCTCCGGCCAGCGCCCCCGTCGCGTTCCCGCGGCTGGAGGAGCTGCGGCTGCACTTTTGCAGCGACGTGCCGCTCCAGGATCTCCAGAGCGTCGTCGACTCCGCCCCACACCTCGCCGTCCTGGACCTCCACTCCGTATGTCTCTCGTCATCCGAGAACGATGTTCCTGGTGATGCAGCCACACACGAGGGCTCGCAGCCGCCGGCAAAACTCCGGTGCCCGGCCGTCACGGCGCTCGTCATGTCGGACTGCACCTGGACGAACTGGACCGGCGTAGAGCTGGACGCCCCGATGTTGCGATGCTTCAGATACAATGGGAATTTCCGCGAGCCGTTCGCGCTAAAACCACAAGAAGCCGCAAACCTCACGCGAGTGGACATAGAGTACTTCTCCCCTGACATGTATTACTACATAGAGAACAACACATGCGCCTGCTTCTGGCAATGTGCTGCGAGCTTCAGCAACGCCAGGGTCTTGAGGCTGAAGACCAACCAGCTCGAGCACCTCAGGCCGGGCGGCGACACGAACGAGCTCGATCAGCAGAACAAGGTAGTGTTCCGCGACCTCGAGCGCCTCGAGCTGGAGGTGCAGTACAAGCCAGGACGGAGAAAGCCCACCGGAGCGGCCATTGCGCACCTCCTCCACTGCTGCCCCGTGATTCGTCAACTCCGGCTCAACCTGAGCACGAGCACGGCGCCGGAGATCAAATCCTACGGAGACGATGGGTGCTATGAACGAGACGTCCTAGTGGAAAAAGACCAGCTGGATTTCGACAAGTCTGTAAATCACTTCTTGCGCCGCAGATTCAAGAACCCGACGATGTTGTGCGAGGTGCCTGATTATATCCATGGCTTGACTGGACAGTCGTTCACCTGCCTGCAGAGTAGCCTGGGGTGCGTGAGCTTGCGATTCCGGAGGGACGACTCCAACCGTTTTGGTGTGCGACTGGCCAAATTCTTGGCGGAGAACGCCATGGTTCTTGAAGAGATGCATATCGACGACGGCAACCAGAAAATGTGGGAGCACATCAATCACGTGGTTGGCAGATTGGTTGCTGGTTCAGGGTCGGGCTTTGCCGTCTTACCCCTTGAAACACGAAACTGAAACTCTCTAAAAACTCTATATGTCATATGTAGTCGGTGGGAATATGAGAATTGTTGTGCTCATTGTTCACTCTCGTTAGTCTTTCAGTGACGATGCTTGTCCTGATGCAAGAAACGATATGGTGTATCAGAAAGATTGGTGATCCACAGATCCAGAGTTCTAGACTCTATGACATTCTGACTAGTGAGTAGTGACTACCCATTGTGCTTGGTGAATTCTTGCCAACTTTCCCCCTCTGAATAATGTTTCTTTTTTTTAGCTTGGCTCGATTGTTCAGTAATTGCAACACGGTCAGAGCGGCAACATATCATGGTAAAAGAAAAGACAGCTTAAGAGCTGCAATGAACCAGCTAGACAAATCAATCAAACTTCATCAAATTGGACACACTTAATAAAATTTATTAAAAATAAGTTTATTTCACTTCCTACTCTAGTTTATTTTTTAATAACACATGCTTGGCAGTGTTAGATTATGAAGTGTTGAGAATAATTTAGAGATATTACCTACCCAACAGCGTCCTTGCGTCGTGCCGGCGTTTTCGCTAGAACCGGCGCCCAGTTTGCTGGAACCAGGCAAACATGTGGTGCTTCTGGAACCGGTCAAACATGTGGTGCTGCAACCGTCAGTGAATGTGCTATAAAATTTTACGCCCTCGCTACCGATGCCGCAAAATAGGCAGAAACAAAAGCTGGAACCGGCGTTCAAGTTTATTGGAAAACAAAAAACACGGTCGCAGCGATCCCCGGGGGCCTCTTTGCGCAAGCACCACCGCCCTAGGAGACACTGCAAAATGTTGCAACCGACAGGAACAAAAGTTGGATCTGTGATTTTTATGGGTGGTGTTTTTGCTGGAACAGGTACCTACTTATGTGAGATATGACAGAGGGCACGAGGTGCTGCAAACCGGCACCCACCATCGTCGGAGGCGACGCGCAGCCTTTAGAGCTCTCTTTTCTTTGCCCAATTCTGTTTTCTTTGAGGATCATGTCGCGTCAGGTTTTCTTGAGGGGGTTCCTTTGGAGGTTCCCCATAGCAAATGTCGCTTGATCGTTAGCCTTGGCTAGGAAAAGATTCGTTCGATCTGGGGTCTTCCCAGGCGAAAGGAGATGGTTATCCGGTTTTGCTATTTCTCAGGTATCTGAATTTCTCTAGCGTCAGTTACCTTCTTCCTTCCTTCTGGCACCGAAACCTCGCCAGAGAAGAGAGCCCCACTATCTATCTTAGGATGAATGCGTTGCCCCATTATCTCATCTTAGGGTGGGGTGGGGGTGTTGGGAATCCCCGAAAGTCTTCCTTGATGCGACGGGGCATATATGGTTGGTCGGGGCGGCGGCCAGCAACGTCGGTGGAGGGAGGTTGAGGGGAGGGCGATGCAATGCGAAGTAGCGCCCGCCGGCCGCGGGTGGTGGGAGCCGATGGTTAGGGCGGCGTAGGATGGGGGCAGCGTGAGGAGGAAGAAGAGAGGAAGACGATGAACGGTTCCTGGATCTATTCTGGGTTGTTGGATGATGACCTGACGACCCATACTAGAAGTGACTGATCCCTCGGCGCCACCGGTAAACCACTTATTATTTGCAAATGACAGCGTCGGGGCAGCGAATCTATCATGAGAGATCTTCAATTTTTCAGTAAAGGGTGCCCGGAGAGCACTAAGGAGGAAGTCAAGTTATTGTTGAATGTGCCAAATGAAACACTTAATGCAAAATACTTGGGTATGACTACTGCAGTGGTGAAGGAAATATGCCCTAGAGGCAATAATAAAGTTATTATTTATTTCCTCATATCATGATAAATGTTTATTATTCATGCTAGAATTGTATTAACCGGAAACTCAGTACATGTGTGAATACATAGACAAACAGAGTGTCACTAGTATGCCTCTACTTGACTAGCTCGTTAATTAAAGATGGTTATGTTTCCTAACCGTAGACATGAGTTGTCATTTGATTAACGGGATCACATCATTAGGAGAATGATGTGATTGACTTGACCCATTCTGTTAGCTTAGCACTTGATCATTTAGTATGTTGCTATTGCTTTCTTCATGACTTATACATGTTCCTATGACTATGAGATTATGCAACTCCCGTTTACCGGAGGAACACTTTGTGTGCTACCAAACGTCACAACGTAAATGGGTGATTATAAAGGTGCTCTACAGGTGTCTCCGAAGGTACTTGTTGAGTTGGCGTATATCGAGATTAGGATTTCTCACTCCGATTGTCGGAGAGGTATCTCTGGGCCCACTCGATAATACACATCACTATAAGCCTTGCAAGCATTGTAACCAATGAGTTAGTTGCGGGATGATGTATTACTGAACGAGTAAAGAGACTTGCCGGTAATGAGATTGAACTAGGTATTGAGATACCGACGATCGAATCTCGGGCAAGTAACATATTGATGACAAAGGGAACAACATATTTTGTTATGCGGTTTGACCGATAAAGATCTTCGTAGAATATGTGGGAGCCAATATGAGCATCCAGGTTCCGCTATTGGTTATTGACCGGAGACGTGTCTCGGTCATGTCTATATAGTTCTCGAACCCGTAGGGTTCGCACGCTTAAAGTTCGGTGACGATCGGTATTATGAGTTTTTGTGTTTTGATGTACTGAAGGTAGTTCGGAGTCCTGGATATGATCACGGACATGACGAGGAGTCTCGAAATGGTCGAGACATAAAGATCGATATATTGGACGACTATATTCAGACACCGGAAGTGTTCCGGGTGGTTTCGGAGAAGACCGGAGTGCCGGAGGGTTACTGGACCCCCCCCCCCCGGGAGAAATAATGGGCCTTATGGGCCTTAGTGGAGAGAGAGAGAGGGCTAGCCTAGGGCAGGCCGCGCGCCCCTCCCCCTCTGGTCCGAATTGGACTAGGAGAGGGGGGGGGGGCTTTCCTTCTCCCTCTCCTCCTTCCTTTCCCCCTCCTAGTAGGAGTAGGAAAGAGGGAAGTCCCACTCCTACTAGGAGGAGGACTCCTACTCCTGGCGCGCCATAGAGGTCCGGCAAGCCTCCCCCTTGCTCCTTTATATACGGGGGCAGGGGGCACCTCTAGACACACAAGTTGATCAGTTGATCTCTCCCAACCGTGTGTGGTGCCCCCCTCCACCATAATCCACCTCGATCATATCGTAGCGGTGCTTAGGCGAAGCCCTGCGTCGGTAGCAACATCATCATCGTCATCGTCATCACGCCATCGTGCTGACGAAACTCTCCGGCGAAGCTCTGCTAGATCGGAGCTCGCGGGACGTCATCGAGTTGAACGTGTGCTGAACACGGAGGTGCTGTGCGTTCGGTACTTGGATCGGTTGGATCGTGAAGATGTACGACTACATCAACCGCGTTGTGCTAACGCTTCCGCTTTCGGTCTACGAGGGTACGTGGACACACTCTCCCCTCTCATTGCTATGCATCACCATGATCCTGCGTGTGCGTAGGAATTTTTTTAAAATTACTATGTTCCCCAACAGTTGCATCCGATCCAGGTTTATGCGTTGATATTATATGCATGAGTAGAACACAAGTTAGTTGTGGGCGATACAAGTCATACTGCTTACCAGCATGTCATACTTTGGTTCGGCGGTGTTGTTGGATGAAGCGGCCAGGACCGACATTACGCGTACGCTTACGCGAGACTGGTTCTACCGACGTGCTTTGCACACGGGTGGCTGGTGGGTGTCAGTTTCTCCAAC
This sequence comes from Aegilops umbellulata, assembly GCA_032464435.1. NCBI lineage: Eukaryota > Viridiplantae > Streptophyta > Magnoliopsida > Poales > Poaceae > Aegilops > Aegilops umbellulata. The sequence continues at coordinate 480,676,936 of CP136056.1, forward strand.
TTTAGTTGAATCGAGTATGGCTACGCCCGGTCCTTGAGAAGGTTAAAACAACACTAACTTGACAAACTATCATTGTGGTTTTGATGCGTAGGTAAGAACGGTTCTTGCTCAGCCCGTAGCAGCCACGTAAAACTTGCAACAACAAAGTAGATGACGTCTAACTTGTTTTTGCAGGGCATGTTGTGATGTGATATGGTCATGACATGATGCTATATTTATTGTATGAGATGATCATGTTTTGTAACCAAGTTATTGGCAACTGGCAGGAGCCATATGGTTGTTGCTTTATTGTATGCAATGCAATCGTCCAGTAATTGCTTTACTTTATCACTAAGCGGTAGCGATAGTTGTAGAAGCAATAGTTGGCGAGATGACAACGATACTACGATGGAGATCAAGGTGTCGCGCCGGTGACGATGGTGATCATGACGGTGCTTCGGAGATGGAGATCACAAGCACAAGATGAGGATGGCCATATCATATCACTTATATTGATTGCATGTGATGTTTATCTTTTATGCATCTTATTTTGCTTTGATTGACGGTAGCATTATAAGATGATCTCTCACTAAATTTCAAGGTAAAAGTGTTCTCCCTGAGTATGCACCGTTGCCAAAGTTCGTCGTGCCGAGACACCATGTGATGATCGCGTGTGATAAGCTCAACGTTCATCTACAGTGGGTGCAAGCCAGTTTGCACACGCAGAATACTCGGGTTAAACTTGACGAGCCTAGCATATGCAGATATGGCCTCAGAACACTGAGACCGAAAGGTCGAGCGTGAATCATATAGTACATATGATCAACATAGTGATGTTCACCATTGAAAACTACTCCATTTCACGTGATGATCGATTATGGTTTAGTTGATTTGGATCACGTGATCACTTAGATGATTAAGAGGGATGTCTATCTAAGTGGGAGTTCTTAAGTAATATGATTTATTGAACTTAAATTTATCATGAACTTAGTACCTGATAGTATTTTGCTTGTCTATGTTGTTGCAGATAGATGGCCCGTGCTGTTGTTCCGTTGAATTTTAATGCGTTCCTTGAGAAAGCAAAGTTGAAAGATGATAGTAGCAATTACACGGACTGGGTCCGTAACCTGAGGATTATCCTCATTGCTGCACAGAAGAATTACGTCCTGGAAGCACCGCTAGGTGCCAGACCTGCTGCAGGAGCAACACCAGATGTTATGAACGTCTGGCAGAGCAAAGCTGATGACTACTCGATAGTTTAGTGTGCCATGCTTTACGGCTTAGAACCGGGACTTCAACGACGTTTTGAACGTCACGGAGCATATGAGATGTTCCAGGAGTTGAAGTTAATATTTCAAGCAAATGCCCGGATTGAGAGATACGAAGTCTCCAATAAATTCTACAGCTACAAGATGGAGGAGAATAGTTCTGTCAGTGAGCATATACTCAGAATATCTGGGTATTACAATCACTTGATTCAACTGGGAGTTAATCTTCTGGATGATAGTGTCATTGACAGAATTCTTCAATCACTGCCACCAAGCTACAAGAGCTTCGTGATGAACTATAATATGTAATGGATGGATAAGACAATTCCCGAGCTCTTCGCAATGCTAAAGGCTACGGAGGTAGAAATCAAGAAGGAGCATCAAGTGTTGATGGTCAACAAGACCACCAGTTTCAAGAAAAAGGGCAAAGGGAAGAAGAAGGGAAACTTCGAAAAGAACAACAAACAAGTTGTTGCTCAAGAGAAGAAACCCAAGTCTGGACCTAAGCCTGAGACTGAGTGCTTCTACTGCAAACAGACTGGTCACTGGAAGCGGAACTGCCCCAAGTATTTGGCAGATAAGAAGGATGGCAAGGTGAACAAATGTATATGTGATATACATGTTATTGATGTGTACATTACTAGAGCTCGCAGTAGCACCTCAGTATTTGATACTAGTTCAGTTGCTAAGATTAGTAACTCAAAACGGGAGTTGCAGAATGAACAGAGACCAATTAAGGGTGAAGTGACGATGTGTGTTGGAAGTGGTTCCAAGATTGATATGATCATCATTGCACACTCCCTATAATTTCAAGATTAGTGTTGAACCTAAATAAGTGTTATTTGGTGTTTGCGTTGAGCATGAATATGATTTGATCATGTTTATTGCAATACAGTTATTCATCTAAGTCAGAGAATAATTGTTGTTCTGTTTACATGAATAAAACCTTCAATGGTCATACACCCAATGTGAATGGTTTATTGAATCTCGACTGTAGTGATACACATATTCATAATATTGAAGCCAAAAGATGCAAAGTTAATAATGATAGTGCAACTTATTGTGGCATTGCCATTTAGTTCATATTGGTGTAAAGCGCATGAAGAAACACCATGCTGATGGGCTTTTGGAATCACTTGATTATGAATCACTTGATGCTTGCGAACCATGCCTCATGGGCAAGATGAGTAAAGACTCCGTTCTCCGGAACAATGGAGCGAGCAACTGACTTATTGGAAATAATACATACTTATGTATGCAGTCCGATGAGTGTTGAGGCTCGCGGAGTGTATCGTTATTTTCTGACCTCCACAGATGATTTGAGCAGATATGGGTATATCTACTTACTGAAACATAAGTCTCAAACATTTGAAAAGTTCAAAGAATTTCAGAGTGAAGTTGAAAATCATCGTAACAAGAAAATGAAGTTTCTACGATCTGATCGTGGAGGAGAATATTTGAGTTACGAGTTTGGTCTACATTTGAAACAATGCGGAATAGTTTCGCAACTCATGCCACCCGGAACACCATAGCGTCATGGTGTGTCAGAATGTCGTAATCGTACTTTACTAGATATGTTGCGATCTATGATGTCTCTTACTGATTTACCGCTATCGTTTTGGGGTTATGCTTTAGAGACGGCTGCATTCACGTTAAATAGGGCACCATCGAAATCCGTTGAGACGATGCCTTATGAACTGTGGTTTGGCAAGAAACCAAAGTTGTCGTTTCTTAAAGTTTGGGGATGTGATGCTTATGTGAAAAAGCTTCAACCTGATAAGCTCGAACCCAAATTGGAAAAATGTGTCTACATAGGATACCCAAAGGAAACTGTTGGGTACACCTTCTATCACAGATCTGAAGGCAAGCCATTCGTTGCTAAGAATGGATCCTTTCTAGAGAAGGAGTTTCTCTCGGAAGAAGTGAGTGGGAGAAAGTAGAACTTGATGAGGTAACTTTACCTGCTCCCTTATTGGAAAGTAGTTCATCACAGAAACCGGTTCCTGTGACACCTACACCAATTAGTGAGGAAGCTAATGATGATGACCATGAAACTTCAGATCAAGTTACTAACAAACCTCGTAGGTCAACCAGAGTAAGATCCGCACCAGAGTGATACGGTAATCCTGTTCTGGAGGTCATGTTACTAGACCATGACGAACCTACGAACTATGAGGAAGCAATGATGAGCCCAGATTCTGCAAAATGGCTTGAGGCCATGAAATCTGAGATGGGATCCATGTATGAGAACAAAGTGTGGACTTTGGTTGACTTGCCTGTTCATCAGCAAGTCATCGAGAATAAATGGATCTTCAAGAAGAAGACAGACGCTGACGATAATGTTACTGTCTACAAAGCTTGACTTGTTGTGAAAGGTTTTTGACAAGTTCAAGGAGTTGACTACGATGAGACCTTCTCACCCGTAGCGATGCTTAAGTCTGTCCGAATCATGTTAGCTATTAAAGCATTTTATGATTATGAAATTTGGCAAATGGATGTAAAGACTGCATTCCTGAATGGATTTCTAGAAGAAGAGTTGTATATGATGCAACCGGAAGGTTTTATCGATCCAAAAGGTGCAAACAAAGTGTGCAAGCTCCAGCGATCCATCTATTGACTGGTGCAAGCCTCTCGGAGTTGGAATAAACATTTTGATAGTGTGATCAAAGCATGTGGTTTTATACAGACTTTTGGAGAAGCCTGTATTTACAAGAAAGTGAGTGGGAGCTCTGTAGCATTTCTAATATTATATGTGGATGACATATTATTGATTGGAAATGATATATAATTTCTGGATAGCATAAAAGGATACTTGAATAAGAGATTTTCAATGAAGGACCTCGGTGAAGCTGCTTACATATTGGGCATCAAGATCTATAGAGATAGATCAAGACGCTTAATTGGACTTTCACAAAGTACATACCTTGACAAAGTTTTGAAGAAGTTCAAAATGGATCAGGCAAAGAAAGGGTTCTTGCCTGTGTTAGAAGGTGTGAAATTGAGTAAGACTCAATGCACGACCACTTCAGAAGATAGAGAGAAAATGAAAGATGTTCCCTATGCTTTAGCCATAGGCTCTATCATGTATGCAATGTTATGTACCAGACCTGATGTGTGCCTTGCTATAAGTCTGGCAGGGAGGTACCAAAGTAATCCAGGAATGGATCACTGGACAACGGTCAAGAACATCCTGAAATACCTGAAAAGGACTAAGGATATGTTTCTCGTTTATGGAGGTGACAAAGAGCTCATCGTAAATGGTTACGAGGATGCATGCTTTGACACTGATCCGGATGATTCTAAATCGCAAACTGGATACGTGTTTATATTGAACGGTGGAGTTGTCAGTTGGTGCAGTTCTAAACAAAGCGTCGTGGCAGGATCTACATGTGAAGCGGAGTACATAGCTGCTTCAGAAGCAGCAAATGAAGGAGTCTGGATGAAGGAGTTCATATCCGATCTAGGTGTCATACCTAGTGCATCGGGACCAATGAATTTTTTTGTGACAATACTGGTGCAATTGCCTTGGCAAAGGAATCCAGATTTCACAAGAGAACCAAGCACATCAAGAGACGCTTCAACTCCATCCGGGATCAACTCCAGGTGGGAGACATAGAGATTTGCAAGATACATACGGATATGAATATTGCAGACCCATTGACTAAGCCTCTTCCACGAGCAAAACATGATCAGCATCAAAGGTCCATGGGTGTTAGAATCATTAATGTGTAATCTAGATTATTGACTCTAGTGCAAGTGGGAGACTGAAGGAAATATGCCCTACAAGCAATAATAAAGTTATTATTTATTTCCTTATTTCATGATAAATGTTATTATTCATGCTAGAATTGTATTAACCGGAAACATAATACATGTGTGAATACATAAACAAACAGAATGTCATTAGTATGCCTCTACTTGACTAGCTTGTTAATTAAAGATGGTTATGTTTCCTAACCATACACATGAGTTGTCATTTGATTAACGGGATCACATCATTAGGAGAATGATGTGATTGACTTGACCCATTCCGTTAGCCTAGCACTTGATCGTTTAGTATGTTGCTATTGCTTTCTTCATGACTTATACATGTTCCTATGACTATGAGATTATGCAACTCCCGATTACCGGAGGAACACTTTGTGTGCTACCAAACGTTACAGCGTAAATGAGTGATTATAAAGGTGCTCTACAGGTGTCTCCGAAGGTACTTGTTGAGTTGGCGTATATCGACATTAGGATTTGTCACTTTGATTGTCGGAGAGGTATCTCAGGGCCCACTCGGTAATACACATCACTATAAGCCTTGCAAACATTGTAACTAATGAGTTAGTTGCGGGATGATGTATTATGGAACGAGTAAAGAGACTTGCCGGTAACGAGATTGAACTAGGTATTGAGATACCGACGATCGAATCTCGGGCAAGTAACATACCGATGACAAAGGGAACAACGTATGTTGTTATGCGGTTTGACCGATAAAGATCTTCGTAGAATATGTGGGAGCCAATATGAGCATCCAGGTTCCGCTATTGGTTATTGACCAGAGACGTGTCTCGGTCATGTCTACATAGTTCTCGAACCCATATGGTCCGCACGCTTAAATTTAGGTGATGATCGGTATTATGAGTTTTTGTGTTTTGATATACCAAAGGTAGTTCGGAGTCCCGGATATGATCACGGACATGACGAGGAGTCTCGAAATGGTCGAGACGTAAAGATTGATATATTGGACGACTATATTCAGACATTGGAAAGGTTCCGAGTTATTCGGTTATTTTTCGGGGTACCGGGGAGTTACGGGAATAAGGGAAAGAAGTAATGGGCCTCATGGGCCAAGTGGTTGTAGCGACCAAACCTCAAACAGTCTGACCTCTGTGCTCAGGTGTCATCCCTGGATCAGTAATGCTGACACCACACAGTACTTTGAAGGATTTATAACAGAGTAGCAATCACACACTTATTACATCGAATGTCTCAAAGAGAACTTATTACAATAAATATGGCTTAAGGCCATCTAATAACGATAACATCGGAAGGCTTGGAAGATAAGCGAGTCCATCAACTCCAACGGCATCACTGAGTATAGAACCACGACCTAAAAGGCACCTTACTCATCGTCTGAAAAGTCTGCAACATGAAACGTTGCAGCCCGAAAACGGGTCAGCAGATGGAATATGCTGGCAATGTAACACATAGAGAGTAATGAATGATTAAGACTATACTACATGCATATATGGCTGGTGGAAAGCTCTATGGTTACAGTTTTGCGTAAAGCCAATTTTTCCCTACTGCAAAGGAATAAATTTATTTAACTATCATGGTGGTTGTTAAACATTGAGAATGGTTGACAGCATCCTCAATCCCATTAAAGTAATCATCATTAAAAACCCAACAAAATTTATTTAGAAGTAACATGATGAGATTCACATGATATCCAAGTACTAGATACTCAAAACGTCCATAACCGGGGACACGGCTAACCATGATTAGTTTGTACACTCTGTAGAGGTTTGCGCACTTTTCCCCACAAGACTCGGTCGCCTCTGTTGGATTTCTCGCACTACATGGTGTTTGAGAAATGGATGACCGAGACATAGTCTTTCAGAAGCGCTAGCACCTTACGATGTGATAGACCGTACCAACCTACATCCCCTACATCTGCTAGTCTACCACTGTAAGAGTTCGCACGACTTAGTCAACTATGCCAGAGCCCATAATGGCTTGTGGCTGCACACGGAAGTTTCTAGTTTGAATAATCTCATGATCCCTTTGAGCCTGGGTGGCGGTCCAAAAAGAAACAGGCAATCCTGGAATACCCAGGTACCTCAATCCACCCAGATGTGTGTTCAAGTTGCCACCTTAGATAAACCATTAATTAACAAACTCACATCTGTCATGGATATCACTCACCCAATCCACGTCTACTAGCATAGCATGGCATAATAAGCAAACGTAGAAGTAACTCCCAAAGGTTTGACAATAAAACAGGTAATAGGTACTACCTCAACTACTTCCCATCCCACAATTTAATTAGATCATAACCATGCAGTGTTTGAGGATTGATCTAATGCAATAAAACTGGGTAGTAAAAGAGGTATGATCAAAGTGTTACTTGCCTTGCTGATGATCCGCGAAACCTAGAGATTCGAAGTAACAGGCGGCGCACTCCGGGTATTCTATCGCAGACAAACAAACAAGCATACAATAAGTACTCATCTAATGCACAGGTAAAACTCAAATAAGAGATCTAACCAGAAAGTTTAACTTAAGAACTTCGGTTTGCAGAAAGAATCAAATCGAACGAAGCAACGAAAGTCAAACGGCGAAAGAAAACAACTTTGTTCTACTAATCTGGATCTAAGTCAAATTTTATAGTAGCAAAAACTTGTTTAAGTTGGTTAAACGGATAGAGGGTTTTGAGACGAAACTCCAGGCGCTTGAATCGCCTGATTCCGATAAACGAGCGAAAAGTTATACTAAAACGAAAATCGGATCAGAAATTGCGATCACAAAATAACCACGAAAAATACGAGAAAAAGAAAAACGACGAACGGATTAACGAACGAACGTTCACTAATTAACCTAAACCGAAAATAATAAAACCGTCTAATAAAAATAAAAAAATTAAAAAACCAAAAATAAAACCGACGAAAACCAATCGATTTTTTTTAAAAAACGGGCACGGAAATCGAGGCGGCGGCGAACCTCGGGCGGCGGGATCGTCGGCGGCGGCTCCGGCGGCGCGCGCGGATCGAGGCAGGGCTGGGGCGGCTCGGGGCGACGCTATTTAAAGGCTGCCCCCGGGCGGTGTCCCGCTCGGGTACGGCCCGGAGTCGGTTCGTTTTTTTTAATTACGCTGAGAAAAAAAATAAAATGAAATACTAAACTAACTCCAAAAATCCCGAAATAAATTTTCTCGGGCTTCTAAAATCAAGCCCGAGAAAGTGAACATTTATTTGGGCCCTAAATGCAATTTTAAAAATGCATATTTTTCCTAAATTCAAATAAAGAATATCGAAAAACTCCAAAAAAATCTTATTTGATTTTATTATTAAATCCTCAATATTTCTATATTTTGGGAAAGTCATTTTATTCCCTCTCTCATATTTTTGTAATAGAATAATTGATGATAAAATAAATAAAACCAAATGATCCTATTTTCAAAATTTGAGAAAAACTCAAATATGAAAATAACGAAACCCCCAACTCTCTCCGTGGGTCCTTGAGTTGCTTAGGATTGTCTAGGATCAAAACCAAAAGCAAATAAAATATGATATGCATGATGATCTAATGTATAACATTCCAAATTGAAAATTTGGGATGTTACAAACCTACCCCCCTTAAGATGAATCTCGCCCTCGAGATTCGGGTTGGCTAGAAAATAGGTGAGGGTGGTCCTTTAGCAAATCTTCCTCTCGCTCCCAGGTGGCTTCATCCTCCGTGTGGTGGCTCCACTGAACTTTGCAAAACTTGATAACCTTGCTGCGAGTGACTCGGCTGGCAAACTCGAGAATTTTAACTGGTTTCTCCTCATAGGTCAAATTGTTATCCAACTGAATTGCTTCCAATGGCATTGTGTCTCTCAAAGGTATGTCAGCCATCTCCGCGTGTCACTTCTTCAGCTGAGAAACGTGGAACACATCATGAACTCCTGACAATCCTTCGGGCAATTCCAACTTGTAGGCCACTTCTCCCATACGCTCCAAAACTCGATATGGTCCTACAAATCGTGGCGCTAACTTTCCCTTAACTCCAAAATGCTTAATTCCCCGAAGTGGTGATACTCAAAGATAAACTAGATCTCCGACTTTGTAAACTGTCTCCTTGCGTTTAGAATCTGCGTAGCTCTTCTGCGTGGAGTGGGCTACCTTGAGCCTATCGCGAATCAACCTCACCTTCTGTTCAGACTCCTTAATCAAATCAGGTCCAAACAACTGGCGGTTTCCAACTTCGTCCCACGACAACAGTGTCCTGCACCTCCTTCCGTACAAGGCTTCGAAAGGGGCCATCTTCAAACTAGTTTGATAGCTGTTGTTGTAAGACAACTCTGCATATGGCAAATTGTCGTCTCAACTAGCTCCATAATCTAGCGCACAAGCTCTCAGCATATCTTCCAAAATCTGATTAACTCTCTCGGTCTGTCCATCTGTCTGAGGATGAAAAATTGTACTGAATTCTAGCCTGGTACCCAAAGTCTCATGCAACTGCTTCCAGAACTTTGAGGTAAACTGGGTTCCTCTATCTGATACGATACTCCTCCGAACTCCATGCAGACATACAATCCTGGTCATGTATATCTTTGCCAACTTAGCACTGGTGTAAGTGGTCTTCAATGGGATGAAATGAGCTACCTTCGTCAACCGATCCACTACAACCCAAATCGAGTCATAGCCGGAACGAGTCCTTGGTAATCCCGTGATAAAATCCATGCCTAGCTTATCCCACTTCCATTCGGGTATCGGCAATGGCTGCAACAATCCTGCTGGCTTCTGATGCTCTGCCTTTACTCTCTGACATACATCACAAACTGCTACATACTCCGCAATATCTTTCTTCATTCCGGTCCACCAGAAAGTATCCTTCAAATCCAAATACATCTTGGTATTTCCTGGGTGAATCGAATATGGTGAATCATGTGCCTCTTGCAGAATCAACTTCCTGATCTCCGGGTCATTGGGCACATAAACACGGTCTTCAAACCATAGGGTATCGTGCTCATCCTCACGAAAACCTTTAGCCTTTCCTTTGTTCATTTTCTCCTTTATAGAGGCAATCTCCTTGTCAGTCTTCTGAGCTTCTCTGATTTTATCCATCAAAGTTGACTGAATCTCCAATGCTGCTACATAGCCTCTCGGAACTATTTCCAAACATAGCTCACGTAGATCCTCGACTAACTCCTTTGGTATTTCTCCCGTCATTAGTGTATTGATATGGCTCTTACGGCTCAATGCGTCAGCTACTACATTAGCCTTTCCGGGATGGTAATGCAATCTCATATCATAATCCTTGATGAGCTCCAACCATCTCCTTTGTCTGAGATTTAACTCCTTCTGCGTGAAAATGTACTTCAAACTCTTGTGATCTGTGTACACCTCACAATGATTTCCAATGAGGAAATGTCTCCAGGTTTTCAATGCATGAACTACGGCTGCTAACTCCAAATCATGCGTGGCATAATTCAATTCGTGAGGCTTCAGTTGTCGTGAAGCATACGAAACAACTCTTTCCTCCTGCATAAGCACTGCTCCAAGTCCTCGACGTGAAGCGTCACAATATACCTCATAATCCTTGGTCTGATCTGGCAAAATCAACACTGGTGAGGTAACCAAACGTTTCTTCAATTCCTGGAAACTAGCCTCACACTCCTCAGTCCATATGAACTTGGTATCCTTCTTCAACAATTCCGTCATAGGCTTTGCAATCTTCGAGAAGTTCTCAATAAATCTCCGGTAGTATCCTGCGAGTCCAAGAAAACTCCGGATCTCTCCAACTGTTGTTGGTGCTTCCCAATTGGTCACAGTGATAACCTTTGTGGGGTCAACCGCTATTCCTTCTCCGGATATAACGTGTCCGAAGAATCCTACTTCCTTCAACCAAAACTCACATTTGCTGAACTTGTCATATAACTGATGTTCTCTGAGCTTCTCAAGTACCAAACGCAAATGTTCTTTATGCTCCTCTTCATTCTTTGAATACACCAGAATATCATCAATGAACACCACGACGAACTTATCCAGAAACTCCATAAACACTTTGTTCATCATGTTCATAAAATAGGCAGGTGCGTTAGTCAGACCAAATGACATAACGGTATACTCATACAGTCCATATCTTGTGGTAAATGTTGTCTTAGGTATGTCCTGCTCTCGAATCTTCAACTGATGGTACCCTGATCGCAAATCGATCTTGGAAAACACTTTAGCTCCTTGCAACCGATCAAACAGATCATTGATCATGGGTAGCAGGTACTTGTTCTTGATTCTTACCTCATTCAATCCACGATAATCAACAACCATCCTTAACGATCCATCCTTCTTCTCTACTAGAAGTACTGGTGATCCCCAAGGCGAAGAACTTGGGCGAATGTAACCTTTATCCAGTAACTCCTTAATCTGCTTCTTAATTTCCACCAAATCCTTTGCGGGCATCCTGTATGGTCTCTTCGATATTGGCCCTGTGCCTGGCAAAAGCTCAATCAAAAACTCAATATCTCTATCCGGTGGCATGCCTGGCAACTCTTCTAGAAATACGTCAGGGAAATCCTTTACCACTGGTACTTCCTCCTACACAACTCCTGTCAAGGAATTTGCTTGAATCCTTTTCGGCACATGCCGGGATACATACTTGATCCTTCTTCCTTCTGGCGTTGTAAGTAAAATTGTCTTACTAGCACATTCAATGTTTCCTTCATACTTTGACAACTAATCCATGCCTAATATCACATCCAGTCCTTGAGATTCCAATACTATTAGGTCTGAGGGAAACACATAGTTACAATTCCTTAATGGTAACCGATCACACCATCGACTAGCCATATACTCTGCTCCAGGCGAGGTTACTAACATGGGTGACCTAAGGGCTTGGGTTGGCAGGTTATACTTATCCACAAATCCCCTTGAGATGTATGAATGCGATGCACCAGTATAAAAAAGAACTAGTGCAGTAAATGACTTAACCAAAAACTTACCGATTACTGCATCGGGCTAAGCTTCAACCTCCTCCACGTTAACGTGGTTCACCTGTCCCCTGTTGAAAGGGTTCGGCTTCTTTCCAGAGCTTCCATTGCTATTCTGGCCTTCAGGACATTCATTTGCATAATGTCCGGTCTTGGAACACTTGAAACAGGTGACTTGGCTCAGATCTCTCTTGGCTGGGGTTGATGGGGTGGTACGGTTCTGGCCGTTGCTTCCTCCATTCCCATTACAATTCTTGGAGCCATTATGGTTGTGCGAGCTACCTCCTCCATGGGTATGCTGAAAATGAACCCCCGGTTTAGGGGTAAGGCGAGGCTTCTGCTGGGCTCCTGTATTATACTTCCCCTGTCCATACTTCCTCTTGCGGTTTTCAATCTGCTGCTGCTTCCCCTCAATCATAAGAGCACGATCTACCAACTCCTGGTAGTTGTTGAAACTTGCTACCATCAACTGCATACTCAGCTCGTCATTCAGTCCTTCCAGAAACTTCTCCTACTTAGCTGCATCTGTAGCGACGTCATCTGGGGCATGACGTGCTAGCTTACTAAAGTCATCCACATACTGGCCAACTGTCCGTCCTCCTTGGCGCAAGTTGCGAAACTCACGCTTCTTCATGGCCATAGCTCCTGCTGAAACATGGGCAGTACAGAAAGCTTGCTGAAACTGGTCCCATGTGACAGTGTCTACAGGGTAAGTGGCTGTGAAATTCTCCCACCATGCTACTGCGGGCCTTCAAGCTGATGTGCGGCAAACTTCACTTTTTCCCCATCTGTACATCCTGCAGTGGTCAACTCCCTCCCTATCTTGCGGAGCCAATCATCTGCTACTATCGGCTCGGTGCTACTGGAAAACACTGGCGGATTTAGCCTAAGAAAACGGGTTAAGTGGACTAACAATTGCATCAAAGCATTCTGCTGCTGGATCAACTGAGTGAGCTCCGGTGGGAAAGCAAATCCATTGTCACGTCTCGGAGGCATCTGAGGGTTTAGAAAAGATGGGAATTAAGAATAGAATGAGGTCTAAAGAGAAAACACTACCCAAATGCACATGAGACAAATGCACACAAAATCACTTCATTCAATCAAACAAGGGCATACAATCGGTCTAGAACTATCGCAGAAGTGCGTGGACTATAATATGTACATGGGGGAATACTACTACTGTTATGGTAGTCTACTAGAAAAACTGCTCCGATGAAGACTCCATGATATCTGCTCCAGCTTCGTCTTCGAAATCATCATCACTAGGATCGAAATCGGTGTCGTCGATGATGATGTAGTTATCTGGACAGGTGCAATCTTCATCTTCTCCTCCGGGTGCTGAATTCCCCATGAGTTCTTCAATCTTCTCCTTAAGATCGCCGTTTTATCTCACTAGAGCTACAATCTCATCCATGTAGTCTTTGCGAGTGGCCTTCAGTTCTCCTTCTAGTTCAATAATCTTGGCTTTTGCTTTCTTCAACTCCATCATGTCTGCGCACATCTGGTTCTCCTGGCGTCGAATGTGCTGGTTTAACTCCTGGATGAAAGCTGCAATGGATCTATCCTTCTTGGTGCTAACTATCTCCCATTGTTCATCTCGGCGTCCGCAAATCTGGTAAATAGTGTCCTTGAGGTCTTCTTGGTAAACTTCTCCAATGCATCCCATGGTGATATGAGCTGCCATGCTCTTTCCCAGACCCCAAGTTGGTGCATTAAAAACACACTCTATGGGCTCTGTGACTGGCGCGAACGTCCTTCCTGGAACTTGAGCTTGAATCTTCCAACGCTCCTCTTCGGGTAAAGTGGCGTTGTAGGTCCCGGTGAAGCTTGGTATTCCAATGTTCAGGTACTTAGGGACTTCCTTTAGGTGTCGTCCAAAGGGTGTATCTTCATCTGGCTGGGTGAACCTGATCCTCGCTTCCGTCATCCTAAAAGAGTAGAAAAGATGAGGAGTCAGAAATGAGAAGAGAGTAGTGATCTAGGGCTTTTGCTTAGTGGTCGTGTCCTACAGTCAGCGTGTGCTCTGATACCATCTCTGTAGCGACAAGACCTCAAACAGTCCGACCTCTGTGCTCACGTGTCATCCCTGGATCAGTAATGCTGACACCACACCGTACTTTGAAGGATTTATAACATAGTAGCAATCACACACTAATTACATCGAATGTCTCAAAGAGAACTTATTACAATAAATATGGCTTAAGGCCATCTAATAACAATAACATCGGAAGGCTTGGAAGATAAGCGAGTCCATCAACTCCAACGGTATCACTGAGTATAGAACCACGACCTAAAAGGCACCTTACTCGTCGTCTGAAAAGTCTGCAACATGAAACGTTGCAGCCCGAAAACGGGTCAGCACATGGAATATGCTGGCAATGTAACACATAGAGAGTAATGAATGATTAAGCCTATACTACATGCATATATGGCTGGTGGAAAGCTCTATGGTTACAGTTTTGCGTAAAGCCAATTTTTCCCTACTGCAAAGGAATAAATTTATTTAACTATCATGGTGGTTGTTAAACTTTGAGAATGGTTGACAGCATCCTCAATCCCATTAAAGTAATCATCATTAAAAACCCAACAAAATTTATTTAGAAGTAACATGATGAGATTCACATGATATCCAAGTACTAGATACTCAAAACGGCCATAACCGGGGACACGGCTAACCATGATTAGTTTGTACACTCTGCAGAGGTTTGCGCACTTTTCCCCACAAGACTCGATCGCCTCCGTTGGATTTCTCGCACTACATGGTGTTTGAGAAATGGATGACCGAGACATAGTCTTTCAGAAGCGCTAGCACCTTACGATGTGATAGACCGTACCAACCTACATCCCCTACATCTGCTAGTCTACCACTGTAAGAGTTCGCACGACTTAGTCAACTATGCCAGAGCCCATAATGGCTTGTGGCTGCACACGGAAGTTTCTAGTTTGAATAATCTCATGATCCCTTTGAGCCTGGGTGGCGGTCCAAAAAGAAACAGGCAATCCTGGAATACCTAGGTACCTCAATCCACCCAGATGTGTGTTCAAGTTGCCACCTTAGATAAACCATTAATTAACAAACTCACATCTGTCATGGATATCACTCACCCAATCCACGTCTACTAGCATAACATGGCATAATAAGCAAACGTAGAAATAACTCCCAAAGGTTTGATAATAAAACAGGTAATAGGTACTACCTCAACTACTTCCCATCCCACAATTTAATTAGATCCTAATCATGCAGTGTTTGAGGATTGATCTAATGCAATAAAACTGGGTAGTAAAAGAGGTATGATCAAAGTGTTACTTGCCTTGCTGATGATCCGCGAAACCTAGAGATTCGAAGTAACAGGCGGCGCACTCCGGGTATTCTATCGCAAACAAACAAACAAGCATACAATAAGTACTCATTTAATGCACAGGTAAACTCAAATAAGAGATCTAACCAGAAAGTTCAACGTAAAAACTCCGGTTTGCAAAAAGAATCAAATCGAACGAAGCAACGAAAGTCAAACGGCGAAAGAAAACAACTTCGTTCTACTAATCTCGATCTGAGTCAATTTTTACAGTAGCAAAAACTTGTTTAAGTTGGTTAAACGGATAGAGGGTTTCGATACAAAACTCCAGGCGCTTGAATCGCCTTATTCCGATAAACGAGCGAAAAGTTATACTAAAACGAAAATCGGATCAGAAATCGCGATCAAAAAATAACCGCGGAAAATCCGAGAAAAAGAAAAATGACGAACGAATTAACGAGCGAACGTTCGCTAATTAACCTAAACCGAAAATAATAAAACGGATCTAATAAAAATAAAAAAATAAAAAAACCGAAAATAAAACCGACGAAAACCAATCGTTTTTTTAAAGGGGCCCGGAAATCGAGGCGGTGGCGAACCTCGGGCGGCGGGATCGTCGGTGGCGGCGGCTCCGGCAGCGCGCGTGGATCGAGGCGGGGCTAATGGGCTGGGGCGGCTCGGGGCGGCGCTATTTAAAGGCTGCCCCCGGGCGGTGTCCCGCTCGGGTACGGTTCGGAGTCGGTTCGTTTTTTTTAATTACGCTCAGAAAGAAAAATAAAAATAAATAGTAAACGGACTCCAAAAATCCCGAAATAAATTGTCCCGGGCTTCTAAAATCAAGACCGACAAAGTGAACATTTATTTGGTCCCCAAATGCAATTTTGAAAAACGCATATTTTCCAAACCAAAAGGATTGTCTAGGATCAAAACCAAAACCAAACGTAGTAATTTCAAAAAACTTCCTACGCACACGCAAGATCATGGTGATGCATAGCAACGAGAGGGGAGAGTTTGTCCATGTACCCTCATAGACCGAAAGCGGAAGCGTTATGACGACGCGGTTGATGTAGTCGTACGTCTTCATGATCGGACCGATCCAAGTACCGAACGCACGACACCTCCGAGTTCAGCACACGTTCAGCTCGATGACGTCCCACGAACTCCGATCTAGCAGAGCTTCGAGGGAGAGTTCCGTCAGCACGATGGCGTGATGACGGTGATGATGATGCTACCGACGCAGGGCTTTGCCTAAGCACCGCTACGATATGATCGAGGTGGATTATGGTGGAGCGGGGGGGGGGGGGGCACCGCACACGGCTAGGAGAGATCAACTGATCAACTTGTGTGTCTAGAGGTGCCCCCTGCCCCCGTATATAAAGGAGCAAGGGGGGAGGCCGGCCGGCCCTTGGGGCGCGCCAAGGAGGGGGGAGTCCTCCTCCTAGTAGGAGTAGGACTCCCCTTTCCTAGTCCAACTAGGAATAGGGAAGGGGGAAGGAAAGAAAGGGAGAGGGAGAGGGAGAGGGAAAGGGAAAGAGGGGCCGCGCCCCCTCCCCTAGTCCAATTCGGACTCCTCATGGGAGGGGGCGTGCCACCTCCTGGGCTGCTGCCCTCTCTCTCCCCTCGGGCCCACTAAGGCCCAATACTTCCCGGGGGGTTCCGGTAACCCCTCCGGCACTCCGGTTTTCTCCGAAACCACCCGGAACACTTCCGGTGTCCGAATATAGTCGTCCAATATATCGATCTTTACGTCTCGACCATTTCGAGACTCCTTGTCATGTCCGTGATCATATCCGGGACTTCGAACTACCTTCGGTACATCAAAACACAAAAACTCATAATACCGATCGTCACCGAACTTTAAGCGTGCGGACCCTACGGGTTCGAGAACTATGTAGACATGACCGAGACATGTCTGCGGTCAATAACCAATAGCGGAACATGGATGCTCATATTGGCTCCCCCATATTCTACGAAGATCTTTATCGGTCAAACCGCATAACAACATACGTTGTTCCCTTTGTCATCGGTATGTCACTTGCCCGAGATTTGATCGTCGGTACATCAATACCTACTTCAATCTCGTTATTGGCAAGTCCCTTTACTCCTTTCATAATACATCATACCGCAACTAACTCATTAGTTACAATGCTTGCAAGGCTTATAGTGATGTGTATTACCAAGTGGGCCCAGAGATACCTCTACGACAATCGGAGTCACAAATCCTTATCTCGATATACGCCAACTCAAAAAGTACCTTCAGAGACACCTGTAGAGCATCTTTATAATCACCCATTTACGTTGTGACGTTTGGTAGCACACAAAGTGTTCCTCCGGTAAACGGGTGTTGCATAATATCATAGTCATAGGAACATATATAGGTCATGAAGAAAGCAATAGAAACATACTAAACGATTGAGTGCTAAGCTAACGGAATGGGTCAAGTCAATCACATCATTCTCCTAATGATGTGATCCCATTAATCAAATGACAACTCATGTCTATGGTTAGGAAACATAACCATCTTTTAATTAACGAGCTAGTCAAGTAGAGGCATACTAGTGACACTATGTTTGTCTATGTATTCACACATGTATTATGTTTCCGGCTAATACAATTCTAGCATGAATAATAAACATTTATCATGAAATAAGGAAATAAATAATAACTTTATTATTGCCTCTAGGGCATATTTCCTTCAGTCTCCCACTTGCACTAGAGTCAATAATCTAGTTCACATCGCCATGTGATTTAACACCAATAGTTCACATCACCATGTGATTAACACCCATAGTTCACATCATCATGTGACCAACACTCAAAGGATTTACTAGAGTCAGTAATCTAGTTCACATCACCATGTGATTAACACCCAAAGAGTACTAAGGTGTGATCATGTTTTGCTTGTGAGAGAAATTTAGTCAACGGGTCTGCCAAATTCAGATCAATATGTATTATGCAAATTTCTATGTCAACAATGCTCTGCACGGAGCTACTCTAGCTAATTGCTCCCACTTTCAATATGTATCCGGTTCGAGACTTAAAGTCATCCAGATCTGTGTCAAAGCTTGCATCGACGTAACTCTTTACGATGAACTCTTTGTCACCTCCATAACCGGGAAATATTTCCTTATTCCACTAAGGATAATTTTGACCGCTGTTCAGTGATCTACTCCTAGATCACTATTGTACTCCCTTGCCAAACTCAGTGTAGGGTATACAATAGATCTGGTACACAGCATGACATACTTTATAGAACCTATGGCTGAGGCATAAGGAATGACTTTCATTCTCTTTCTATCTTCTGCCATGGTCGGGCTTTGAGTCTTACTCAATTTCACACCTTCTAACATAGGCAAGAACTCTTTCTTTGACTGTTCCATTTTGAACTACTTCAAAATCTTGTCAAGGTATGTACTCATTGAAAAAACTTATCAAATGTCTTGATCTATCTCAATAGATCTTGATGCTCAATATGTAAGCAGCTTCACCAAGGTCTTTCTTTGAAAAACTCCTTTCAAAAACTCCTTTATGCTTTCCAGAAAATTCTACATTATTTCCGATCAACAATATGTCATTCACATATACTTATCAGAAGTGCTGTAGTGCTCCCACTCACTTTCTTGTAAATACAAGCTTCACTTCAAGTTTGTATAAAACTATCTGCTTTGATCAACTCATCAAAGCGTATATTCCAACTCCGAGATGCTTGCACCAGTCCATAGATGGATCGCTGGAGCTTGCACATTTTGTTAGCACCTTAGGGATCGACAAAACCTTCTGGTTGCATCATATACAACTCTTCTTTAAGAAATCCATTAACGAATGTAGTTTTGACATCCATTTGCCAGATTTCATAAAATGTGGCAATTTGCTAACATGATTCGGACAGACTTAAGCATCGCTATGAGTGAGAAAATCTCATCGTAGTCAACACCTTGAACTTTGTCAAAACCTTTTTCGAGAAGTCTAGCTTTGTAGATAGTAACACTACTATCAGCGTCCGTCTTCCTCTTGAAGATCCATTTATTTTCTATGGCTTGCCGATCAACGGGCAAGTCAACCAAAGTCCACACTTTGTTCTCATACATGGATCCCATCTCAGATTTTGTGGCCTCAAGCCATTTCGCGGAATCTGGGCTCATCATCGCTTCCTCATAGTTCATAGGTTCGTCATGGTCAAGTAACATGACCTCCAGAACAGGATTACCGTACCACTCTGGTGCGGATCTCACTCTGGTTGACCTATGAGGTTCGGTAGTAACTTGATCTGAAGTTACATGATCATCATCATTAGCTTCCTCAATAATTGGTGTAGGAATCACAGGAACAGATTTCTGTGATGGACTACTTTCCAATAAGGGAGCAGGTACAGTTACCTCATCAAGTTCTACTTTCCTCCCACTCACTTCTTTCGAGAGAAACTCCTTCTCTAGAAAGGATCCATTTTTAGCAACCAATGTCTTGCCTTCGGATCTATGATAGAATGTGTACCCAACAATTTCCTTTGGGTATTCTATGAAGACACTTTTCTTCGATTTGGGTTCGAGCTTATCAGGTTGAAGCTTTTTCACATAAGCATCGCAGCCCCAAACTTTAAGAAACGACAACTTTGGTTTCTTGCCAAACCACAGTTCATATGGTGTCGTCTCAATGGATTAGATGGTGCCCTATTTAACGTGAATGCAGCTGTCTCTAATGCGTAACCCCAAAACGATAGTGGTAAATCGGTAAGAGATATCAGAGATTGCACCATATCTAATAAAGTACGGTTACGATGTTCGGACACACCATTACGCTATTGTGTTCCAGGTGGCGTGAGTTGCGAAACTATTCCACATTGTTTCAAATGAAGACCAAACTCATAACTCAAATATTCTCCTCCATGATCAGATCATAGAAACTTTATTTTCTTGTTATGATGATTTTCCACTTCACTCTGAAATTATATGAACTTTTCAAATGTTTCAGACTTATGTTTCATCAAGTAGATATACTCATATCTGCTCAAATCATTTGTGAATGTCAGAAAATTACGATACCCGCTAAGGGAGTCCTGGATTAGGGGGTATCCGAACAGCCGGACTATATCCTTTGGCTGGACTGTTGGACTATGAAGGTACAAGATTGAAGACTTCGTCCCGTGTCCGGATGGGACTCTCCTTGGCGTGGAAGGCAAGCTTGGCAATACGGATATGTAGATCTCCTTCCTTGTAACCGACTCTGTGTAACCCTAGCCCCCTCCGGTGTCTATATAAACCGGAGGGTTTAGTCCGTAGGACCAACAGCAACAACAACAATCATACCATGGGCTAGCTTCTAGGATTTAGCCTCTTCGATCTCGTGGTAGATCAACTCTTGTAATACTCATATCATCAAGATCAATCAAGTAGGAGTAGGGTTTTACCTCCATCGAGAGGGCCCGAACCTGGGTAAAAAACATCGTGTCCCTTGTCTCCTGTTACCATCTGCCTAGACGCGTAGTTCGGGACCCCCTACCCGAGATCCGCCGGTTTTGACACCGACATT
Organism: Aegilops umbellulata; assembly: GCA_032464435.1. Taxonomy (NCBI): domain Eukaryota; kingdom Viridiplantae; phylum Streptophyta; class Magnoliopsida; order Poales; family Poaceae; genus Aegilops; species Aegilops umbellulata. The sequence continues at coordinate 480,697,683 of CP136056.1, forward strand.
GGTGCTTTCATTGAGAGTTCCTCTGTGTCGTCATCGTTAGGCTTGATGGCTCCTTCGATCATCGATAGCGATGCAGTCCAGGGTGAGACTTTTCTCCCTGGACAAATCTTTGTATTCGGCGGCTTCGTACTGCGGGCCAACTCGCTTGGTCGTCTGGAGCAGATCGAGAGTTACGCCCCTGGCCACTAGGTCAGGTTTGGAAGCTTAAACTACACGACTGACATCCGCGGAGATTTGATCTTTGATGGATTCGTGCCCCTGCCGAGTGCGCTGCACGGTCTCGATGAGCATGATTTAGCTCTGCCGTCGGACAGTGTTCAGGAGATCGCACCTGCAACCGCTCCGACCCTCAATTCGGAGCTAATTGCGCCATCCACGGACAGGTGGCTAGACCCCGCCATGGAGGCCACAGTCTCAGCGGCGATCGAGCCAAATACCAACCTTACCCTTCGCGAGAGCCGTGACTCCAAACTGCCGGATTCTTCTCCGGCCACGGACTCCGAACCGCCCGCGCCCATGCCTATCGAATCCGACTGGGCGCCGATCATGGAGTTCACCTCCGCGGATATTTTTCAGCACTCGCCCTTCGGCGACATGTTGAACTCATTAAAGTTTCTCTCCTTGTCAGGAGAATCCTGGCCGAACTATGTCCGGCAGGACTGGGATGCGGATGATGAAGAAATTCGCTGCCCACCCACCACCCACTTAATGGCCACTGTCGATGATTTGACCGACATGCTCGACTTCGACTCCGAAGACATCGACGGTATGGACGACGATGCAGGAGACGAACAGGAACCACCGCCCACAGGGCACTGGACACCCACTTCATCATATGATGTATACATGGTGGACACACCCAAAGAAAACGACGATGAGGAACGGAAGGACGCAGCAAAGGATCGTCTCCTCGAGAAGCAGTCAAGGCGGAGGCGCAAGCGCCGCTCCAAATCCCACCTTGGCAGAAACAACGATCATACAGACCTAGCAATAGAGCAGGGTGAGCCAACGGACGACGAACACGGCATCGTACCACCGTCCGACCAAGGCAACATGCTGTATCAAGCCGAACAACCCGACTCCGGCGAAGGTAACAGTCCGGATAATATCACACCAGACAAGCTCCTGGAGTAGAAGAATCTCCATCAAAGGCTTGTCGCCACTGCACGGAGCCTGAAAAACTAGAAGCGAAAGCTCAAGGATGGGCAAGATACACTCAGAAGCAGATGGAGTAAAGTACTCAACAACGCGGAAAAGTATGGCGGCAGTCGCCATACAAAGAGCTACCCGAAGCAAAAGCTACTACCTGAATTCGATGATGAGGCCCTAGAGCCCCCGCAACCAAAAAACAAAACAACCACCCAGTCGGATAGACGACCTCACGGCCAACATAGAGCGGCAAACGACGCCGCACACAAGCCAGTACGCAATCCACGCGAGAACTCGCACCAAAAGGATGGCCCAACTAGATCCATCTACGGGCCAAGACAGCGCGCTCCAGCACGCAATGCAACACAACAAACATCCAAAAACCACGGTACACCCAAGTACAGTGGTGCCGCACACCCCCTATGTTTCACCGATGAGGTGCTGGACCATGAATTTCCAGAGGGATTCAAACCCGTAAACATAGAGGCATACGACGGAACGACAGACCCTGGGGTCTGGATTGAGGACTATATCCTCCATATCCACATGGCTCGAGGAGACGATCTCCATGCCATCAAGTACTTACCCCTCAAGCTCAAAGGGCCAGCCCGACACTGGCTTAAAAGCCTCCCCGAAAACACCGTTGGGAGTTGGGAAGAGCTCGAGGACGCTTTTTGTCGGGGATATACCCCGCGGTGTAAACCGGCCGGAAGTTAAACCGGCCGGACTTGACGGTTTAGCTGAAGACCCGCCCTGACCTTGGCGGTTTACAAACAACCCGATTGGACGTTGTAACTCAATGGTAACCCGACGGACGGGTCAGAGGAGCGACAAGACCCGGTGGCCCGTCTGGCGGTTCATGAAGGCCGGTTTAACTATTGTGGGCGGTTTAAGAGGAAAGGAATACTTATCTTACAAAGAGTTAAGACCAGGACTTGTACCCGGTTTGTATTAGAGATGGACTAGTCCTAATCCCAATAGGACTCCACATGTAAACCGCCCCTTCAACATATATAAGGAGGGGCGGGGCTCCCCAAAGGGGGACAAGTTACAAGTTAGAAGCGACAGGCTACAAGCAATGAATAATCTCTAGGGCTAGATACAAGAGCCAGTTGACGGCGTCTCCTTCGGGATGATAATGAGATCTAGCCTCAAACAGCATGTAGGGTTATTACCGGATGATGTTTCCCGGGGCCCGAAGCTGTCTAAACCCTTGTCTTGCGTGTTGATCCGCCCGGCGTCTCTCGTCCCACTCAACCCCTCTCAAGCTACCACATAGATGCGTTGGCCTCGCGACTAAGTCCTGATACTAGGACATCTGCCGTGACAATTCCACGACAGTTGGCGCCCACCGTGGGGCTGGCGCACGGTGGTGATAAGTTTTTGAAGGGATTTCTTCCAAGGATCGAGAAGCTCGCAATTTTTCCAGTAAAGAAGAGCCGGTTTGAAAAAATCGACATCAGAAGTTAGGATTACATGGCGCGGCACGGCATGTGCTTGCGACCCGACGATCCAAAGCCAGATCAGTTTTTTGACGGATCAGGTTTTGGAGCACGTTCCTGAGGCGAAGAAGTTTTTTCACTGGAGATCATACTCGTACGTACGACTGCGACTTGTGGTCTAATCGGAAGCAGCAGTACCAATCCATCAAAGCCTGCCGATGCGGCGACGTGTACACATAAGGAAAAGCTGCGTTTGCTCCATGTATCAAGAAACAGGAAGCGACATGTTAAAAGAAAAAAGGAGGACTAGCTAGGGCCTGGAGGAGGATACGAATCAGGGATGGTCAAACCTACAATGACCAGGACGAGCACGGGGACGGGGGGATCGGCTCGGACTCGGCGGCCTAGCTGTCCTGCCTCCGCCGCTGGGCTCCGCCCACGCCGGTATGCCGCGTCTCCGCCTGCCCTCGCCTACGGGCCACGCCGGTGCGCCAAGTCGCCTCCATACGGCCTCCTCCAAGTCATGCCTCTAAACCGCCATTGCCGGCCTCATCTCCAAGTCTTGACGAGTCACCCGCGGCGTCGAAACCGATCTGCAGCGCTCGAATCTGAAATTACAGTCAAACGATCCGGAATCAGACTTCGAGGGAGACCCTGGATTAGGATTTATCAAGAATGGCCACGACCCGGACAAGCATCAATCACGCCGGGCGCCAAGTCGCCTCCATACGGCCTCCTCCAAGTCATGCCTCTAAACCGCCATTGCCGGCCTCATCTCCAAGTCTTGACGAGTCACCCGCGGCGTCGAAACCGATCTGCAGCGCTCGAATCTGAAATTACAGTCAAACGATCCGGAATCAGACTTCGAGGGAGACCCTGGATTAGGATTTGTCAAGAATGGCCACGACCCGGACAAGCATCAATCACGCCGGGCCAGCTTCTCCTCCACTGCAAGCCACACGCGCCTCGTCTGGCTCCCGAGGCCGCGCCCCTGCGTTTCCTCTGTTGCCACCGACCCGCGGGCCGCTCTGCTCCTTCCACGCGTTGTGCCACCGCAGGGTGCCCGCCGACCGACGGTCTTCATCTGCTCTTCACCGGCTCGCTACGACTGAAGCCCTGCCTCCACCAAATCCGACGGTGCATCACAGCCGCGCCTCTAAAGCTCGGGAACACTAATAAGTCGCCAGCAGAACAAGAAGGAAGCAGGAAAGCATCGGCTTACAGGTCACCCGATTGCACATGATAGCAGATCGTGTGTAAATACAATTTGCTGAAAGAAGTCTTATACGGAGATTGAGCCAAGCAAATTCAAGAAATTGAGCCGCTAAACCGGCCTTGATCCACATCGCCATCCACCTCCACCGCAGCTACATTAGATTTGCCGGCACGCCGAGCTGCCGCGGCGCCCGCCTTTGCAGTGTCTGCGCTCCGAGCCGCGCCTTGCCCGTTCTTCCGAGTCGCCGGTTTCCAAGATGCCTCCGCGGCCCGCTCCGAGCTGCCACTGCGCACGGTCGCCAAACGGCCTTGCGCCAAATCGTCCTGCTGTCTTCGCACTTTCTCTGCCGTCGTGCCGTTTAGCCTCGCCCGGCGTCGGCCGTTGAGCCGCCGCTGCTCTCCACCTCTGCTGGACTGTTGCACTGCCGAGCTGCCCTCACTTTCGTTGATGGATTTTTTATGCCCGATGAGTCTCTTCCCCTATCGCCAGATTTGGAGGCCACGGTCAACTCCCATGCGGTAGAGGAGCAAGGGGAACAATAGGAATTATGGGCGTGGATGATGCTGATACTGAATCTATTTTTAAATCCCTGCGCCCGGAAAAACGACTCTCATGACCAGTTTGATACACCGTCCGAGAAAACATTACTCGACAGTGGTGATAGCAATGCTGTCCACATGCATCAAGTAGTAATGAACACTTGATGTGCGCCAGGCACGTCTGCATGGATAGCAAGGCATTTAAAAGCAATCGTTACTCAAAAACAAAAGTGGGAAAAGACAAACGAAGACCCATGATAATTACTTATGACAAAGGTATTGTTATACCGCGGACATGGAGCGCGTGCCAGTATAGTTTTGCAGTGGCGTTCTTTCGGGCCATGCTGATCGACGGATACATGTGCAAATCACCGTCCCCGCTGTTCGGTTTACATCAACGCACCGGCCGGCTCGCCCGACCGCACCGCCTTACAACACCACGGACGACTCGCCCGTCCGCCCTGGCTGCCGGTTCACGCGTCCGCACCGGCTTACAAACGTCGTGGTCGACTCACCCGTCCGCACCGGTTTACCACGCCGCGGCCGGTTCACCTGTGATTTATTTCAGCGTCATACAGTTATCATCAACTTCATGGCGGGTTATTTTCGGCCTAAACGAATCAGGTGATATCCATCTAAATCTATTTTTTGACATATATTGTTTTTGTAAAAAGAACAATTACGTTGGTTTTGCATATTTTTATATACAGGACAATTATTCGCCACAACATCGGTGTTACACCATGCATATGGAGCGTGCACCGGCGTCATTGTATACTGGCTTTTGACCGTTCCACACTGCTTAACGGACGCGCGCAAACCGCCGGTGGTCCGGTTTACATCAACATGGGGCCGGTTCTCCGCCTGTGCCGGCTTACAGTTTCACTGTGGTGATCGTCAACTCCGCGGTGGATATTTCCAGCTAACATATCAGGACAAATTGTCTGTTGCAAAAAGGGGATTATTATATCACTGAGCTATTGGATAACCCGTGCCGGTTTATATCGCGATCCAGATCGCGTCAACTCGTCAGGACCATGCGAATTACCTAATAGCGCATGCACAGGCTGCCATCCCCCGTAGCCCGGTTTACATCAACATACCGGGCCGCACCTGTCTGCGCGAGCCATTTATTGAGTATGAACAAGTCACAGCTTGGGTAGCCCGGTTTTCTTTCAAATTGGAGGCAAATTATCATCAACCGCCGTCTGCACTGGATGGATCAATGGGCAGGCGCACAAGTCACCGCCGCTACGGTTTGGTTAACTTCAAATCACCAGTTGGAAGGAACCATTGGCCGAGTTGCTGACACGGTTCATATGGGATCATTTACAACCCGCCGCAGTCACCTCAACCTTCTGTGTATTCACATCGTGTTATCAACACCAATGATATACAAGTTATACCGGTTTATATCACGGTCAAATATGGAGAATCTCAAGCCAACTCCTCGAGTCACCTTGAGACTTGGGGGCTACGATGATATGACGCAGCAAGTTTTGCCAGTTTCAGCCGGTTTAAAAACCCGAGGACGATGGAGGAAAAGATAACCCGATCCCGGAGGCTACGGTTATGTTGATAAAATTTAAAGGCCGTCAGAAAATTTCCGGCTTAGAAAGTATATGACAGTTACAAAATCCCGACTCAATGAAGAAGTTTCGGATCATCAGAAAGGATTCCGGTTTGAAACCTGGCTGAAGGGAAGTCAGTATCACTGAAGCTCTCAATATCTGGTTTACAATCCGGTTCAAGAGAAATCTATCCTCCCACAAAGTTCTGAAGCGCTCAGATCCGGTTTACAAAACGCGGTTCAAAAAGGGATTAACTTCTCGCAAGTTCGAGTTTAAAGGCCGTCAGAAAATTTCCGGCTGAAAATGAAGATTCCGGTTTAAAATCCAGTTCAAGGGAAAGATGTCTCCCACAAAGCTTCGAAGTTCTCAATATCCGGTTCAAGATCCCGGTTCAAGAAGAATTTATCTCTTGCAAAAAGGTTAAAAATTACTGAAGAAGACCTGCTGTCATGATGCGCGGTTCAAACATGGGCTCCCTGTTCAAACATAGGTCGTATTCGAACCAAAGAGAACATAGCTATTCAGACATGGGCTCCCTGTTCAAACATAGGTCGTATTCGAACCAAAGAGAACATAGCTATTCAAACATGGGCTCCCTGTTCAAACATAGGTCGTATTCGAACCAAAGAGAACATAGCTATTCAAACATGGGCTCCCTGTTCAAACATAGGTCGTATTCGAACCAAAGAGAACATAGCTATTCAAACATGGGGCTTCCTGTTCAAACATAGGTCGTATTCGAACCAAAGAGAACATAGCTATCCTTATAAAGTCAGTTGGGGACCTAGTCGGCCTGAACCGTAGCTACACCTCCAGGGGGCTTGGTCATGTTTTGACGACGGTAATGCCTTCTGGCTGGCACATTTGCCACTGAATCAGTTGGGGACCTAATCGACTTGAACCGTAGTTACACCTTATGGGAGCTCGGTCATGTCTTGATGATGGTAATGCCTTCTGGTCGGCTTTTTAGCCAATGAATCATTTGGGGGCTTGGTCGTGTCCGAACCAATGCAATGCCACTTGATCGGCCCTAGGCCACTGAGTCACTTGGGGGCTTGGTCGAATCCGAACCAATGCAATGCCACTTGGCCGGCGTAATGCCACGAGTCTTTTGGGGACCTGGCCGACTGGCACCATCGCTACGCCTTCGGGGAGCTTGGTTGCATCTGACCATGGTAACACCATCTGACCAGCTCAGTAGAGCCTTTCTTTTTGCAAATGGTTTTATCATTGCCTTTGCTTGAAATTTCGTTTTTATAAGTATTTCTTTTGTTGCGATTTTAAACCGACAATTCTTGAACCGGTTCGATTGTCAAATTATAAATTGGCGGAACACGGTCCATTCTTAGACCGGAGATTATCTGCCCGGTTTGATTTTCTGTTACCATCTTATTATGGAGTAAACCGGTGTTTATCAACCCGGCTCGGCTTTCAACTACAAATTGTGAGTGCATGATCAAATTATAATCCGGAGATTATCAGCCCGGTCTGGTTTGACTACAAGTCACCAGTATATATATGGTTAATCCGGTGTTCATCCCAACCCGGTACGGTTTTATCATAAATCAGCGCAATATGGAAGGAGTTATCATTACTCAAGATTGGGGTTATCACTCTTACTACAAAAAGTTGGTAAACCGATTATATCACAGGTATGATATATTTCATATTTGATTATTCTTAAGCGCAGCCTTGGTTATAAACCTGGGTTATATGTTGGGCATTATGACCCGTCCAGCGGTAAACCGCCAGGACACTTTAAACTTGTTGTATGCAGAAACAGGTTGAATAAAGCATGATTATAAATCACCGGTGTTTATTAAACCGGCCTGGCTTTAAGACAATAAGTCGCCAGTATGATGATAGATTATCCAGTGTTTATTAAACCGGTCTGGCTTTGGACTATAAGTCGCCGGTATATATTTGGATTGCGCCATTGGAATCATGCGCTTATAGATTATTGGATTATATTATTCAAATAGCCAAACTTGGCTGAATTTTTATTATGATATTGGATGAATAAGGTTTTCATACCAGATTATATTATCTTGAATGGCCAACATGGCTGGATTTTTATTATGGTTATTAATATTATGATTAAAGGTTTTCAAAGTCGCTTTAGCGCAATGGTTATCATTTTATACAATTGAAGGAGTAGTCCCGAGTCGCTGCAGGCTTACAACCCGGCACTTGGGGGCTACATTATTCAAAATTGAGATTACATCAAATATGCAAGTCTCATGTTACTGCAAGCATGCACCATGACACTTGGGGACTAATGCAAAGTCATTTTTGCTCACCTTATTAAAGACCCAACTCATCACATCATAATGAGCTGGCCCTTGGGGGCTACCAATTGCTCCTGTCAACTATTCAAGGTACAAAGCTTTTTATCTATTATATTGAAGGGTTTACTGCTCAGTTGATAAAGCACAAGGCTCTTAACCTTGTGGACGTGGATTCAAGCCCCATGATGAGGGGTTACATCATATGATGTTATTTTCATAGAAGTATATATCAAAGTCCCAGCTCAATATTATCTTACTGAGCCGGCCCTTGGGAGCTACACATTGCTGTTCAAAGTTTACAAGATTATATTTACAAAGTCCCTGCTGATTATTACATAATGACCCGGCCCTTGGGGGCTACATTGGTTGAAGTTTTATGGGCATCAGTCAATTACAAGTCCTAGGTTGCTGCAAGCATGACAACCCGGTACTTGGGGGCTACAGGTATTATATTATTATTGAAGAAACATTTTCAAATTCTCTGTTGAGCAAATCAGATTGACCCAGGCGTCACCAATCATAAACCGATGTTGGCAACAATCATGAACCGGTGTATGCAACAATCATAATCCGGGGTCATCAGTTTTATAACCCGGCCATTTGGTAATGTTAAACCGGCACGTTTTCAAGACCGGGGTCATCTTCAAACCGGCTGAATATCAGATGAATATTTCAAAACCAATATTTCTTAAACCGGCGTTTTGGAAGCCGACTCAAGTGGATTATTTTTTCACAAATATATTTTCTATGAGAAACCAATGTCAGCAAGTTGAATATGAAGCTAGTTATTGACCCGGATTTTCTAGAAGGTGGAAATGGCAAAGACTAAAGGATGATCAGATGCCGGTTTACAAGAATTATTAATCCGGAGCACAACCTGTCAAATTTGTTCTGGTGTTTATTTGCAGCATAAGTTTACCATGGATAAATCCAAGCTAAACTTGGGGGCTAATGTCGGGGATATACCCCGCGGTGTAAACCGGCCGGAAGTTAAACCGGCCGGACTTGACGGTTTAGCTGAAGACCCGCCCTGACCTTGGCGGTTTACAAACAACCCGATTGGACGTTGTAACTCAATGGTAACCCGACGGACGGGTCAGAGGAGCGACAAGACCCGGTGGCCCGTCTGGCGGTTCATGAAGGCCGGTTTAACTATTGTGGGCGGTTTAAGAGGAAAGGAATACTTATCTTACAAAGAGTTAAGACCAGGACTTGTACCCGGTTTGTATTAGAGATGGACTAGTCCTAATCCCAATAGGACTCCACATGTAAACCGCCCCTTCAACATATATAAGGAGGGGCGGGGCTCCCTAAAGGGGGACAAGTTACAAGTTAGAAGCGACAGGCTACAAGCAATGAATAATCTCTAGGGCTAGATACAAGAGCCGGTTGACGGCGTCTCCTTCGGGATGATAATGAGATCTAGCCTCAAACAGCATGTAGGGTTATTACCGGATGATGTTTCCCGGGGCCCGAAGCTGTCTAAACCCTTGTCTTGCGTGTTGATCCGCCCGGCGTCTCTCGTCCCACTCAACCCCTCTCAAGCTACCACATAGATGCGTTGGCCTCGTGACTAAGTCCTGATACTAGGACATCTGCCGTGACAATTCCACGACACTTTTCGGGCAAATTTTCAAGGGACCTATGTCCGACCACCGGATGCAGACGATTTAAGTCATATAACTCAACAGCCCGGAGAGTCAGCCCGAAAGCTTTGGAACAGGTTTCTTACTAAAAAGAACCAAATAGTCGACTGTCCGGACGCGGAAGCCTTAACAACTTTCAAACATAGCGTTCGAGACAAATGGCTCGCCAGACACCTCGACCAAGAAAAGCCGAGAACAATGGCTGCATTAACAAGCCTCATGACCCGCTTTTGCGCAGGCGAGGACAGCTGGTTAGCCCGATGTAGCACCAGCGACCCAAGTACATCCGAAGTCAGGGACGGAAACGGGAATCCACGACGCAACAAAAACAAGCGTCGGAATAAAGAAGACAGCCCGAAGAGCACGACGGTAAACGCCGGATTCAAAAGCTCTCGGCCGGGTCAGCAAAAGCTGCCCCCCAAAGGCAACAGGTTCGAATTGTCCAGCCTAAACAAGATTCTGGACAAGATATGTCAAATCCACAGCACCCCCGATAAACCTGCAAATCATACCCATAGAGAATGTTGGGTCTTCAAGCAGTCCGACAAACTCAACGCTGAACACAAGGGGCTGGATACACCAAGTGAAGACGAGGACGAGCCTCGCAAACAAAGCACTGGGGAACAGAAGAAATTCCCACCAGAAGTCAAAACAGTAAACGTGTTACACGTGACGAAGGGGAGAAACAAAGCGGCGCTCATAGAGAAACACGCCCCAGGGCCCGTTACCGCGGAGCCCTGCCATTGGTCATCCCAACCGATCACCTTCGACCATCGGGATTACTCGGCCAGTATCCGGCATGCAGGATGGGCTGCCTTGGTGTTAGACCCAATAATTGACGGATACCACTTACACGAGTCCTGATGGACGGCAGCAGTAGTTTAAACCTGATATATCAGGACACAGTCCGCAAAATGGGGATTGACCCAACAAAAATTGGCCATAGCAATACTACCTTTAAAGGAGTAACGCCAGGCCCAGAAGCCCATTGCACGGGATCCCTGCTACTAGAGGTTATATTCGGCTTTCCCGATAACTTTCGAAGCGAAAAGTTAACCTTTCACATCGCTCCGTTCCAAAATGGCTATCAAGCACTACTCAGACGCGAAGCTTTCGCTCGCTTTAACACAATACCACATTATGTTTCTCTCACGCTTAAGATGCCCGGTCCACGTGGCATCATTACAGTAAATGGAAGTATTGAGCGCTCCTTGCGCGCGGAAGACCGTGCGGCTGCCTTGGCAGCCGCACACTAGACGGCCTCACCAAATAGAGTATCCCATAGGTCGTTAAGACCACGGACACGGTTAGACGAGTCCGGCGTGGCTATATATATAATTGATGCAGGTTTGATGGCTATACCCCTATAATAATACAAGGGGCTCAACGCGTGTAAACAAGCGACAATTAGACTCAACTTCTCTCATCTTGATCTATATATGGTTTATTTAGCATAACCTACCTTTTTGCACGACTACTTTTCAACTAAGTTCCTCTCTTTTACAGATGACCATCGTGCTACAACCGTCCAGGATACGACACAACGGAGACACAGGCGCAGACGTGCAGCAGGGACCCGTTCCAAGGATTCTTTTTAGATTAAGACCCTGCGTAAACCTTTTTTACTGTCTCTTGTTGATACACATCCCCCGGATTCTCAGTACAACTGAGAAGGAGGCTGACGTATTGGCATGTGGCCACGTCAGAATATTGCACGTACCTGGACACCAACGGCTTATTACAAAGGGCACTGTTCAGTCCGGTTTACATCACAAAGACCGAATACCTTAGGGAGTGTTCAGCGTCGCGAGTTTGGCCTTATATGCATCAGCTCTGAATCATGTCTTTGGTCAAATGTTGGGTTTGCCCGGCTCCTGTGTTTTGCTGCCTTACGTTCCGCTCTATCGGCTAAGGCGGCACCAGGAGAACTACTGCGATTGTGCCCTGGTTCATCCGGACGAGCACCTCAGTAGAGAAAGCCGAAAAATGACTGTCATGATATAGCGTGAGACTGGTCAACCACTCGATGACCTAGCGGAATCTTCGGGATTCCTCCGCCTTAACGAAGGGCCGTTTCCCGGCCAGGCATGTACGCGCCCCGAATTCAGATGAGCGCGGAGCCACCAGGGGCTATATAGTAGCCCCACTATCAAACTCCTCTGGCTAAGTGAAAGTGTTAAAGCATCATAGTCCGATTGCCTAGCTCGCTGCGCTATCACCTCCTTAATGGACCAAGATGTTGGATCAAGTGTGAACATGCGTCTTCTGCGAGCACCCCCGCATTATATGCGTGGGGGCTGAAGCCGACGACTGCCATCTTTCAGGTTATATACATATATACATTAACGGCCGCATAGGAGGTATCATAATTATTTTAGGCAAAAGTATAAAACAGCCTTTACAATTCAGCAAAACATTGTTTTTCAATGGGAATACATGTCCTTAAAACATAATATTCTTCGAGCACTGCGCTTCTATTGAACGAGCACCCTCAAGAACTTCTCGAAAGTAGTGCTCGGCAGGTACTCGGCTTTCGTCCGAATCTTGGGCTGCAATGGCGGTGGCCTCCATCTCCGCCCAGTATGTCTTCACATGGGCAAGGGCCATCCGCGCGCCCTCTACGCATGCCGACCTCTTCATCGCGTTGATACGCGACACTGCACCAACGAACTGCTGCACCAAACTAAAATAACTGTTCGGGTTTGGCCTTCTCGGCCACAGATGCTCCACAACAGACCTCATGGCGAGTCCGGACAATCTATTCAGCTCGGCCCATTTGGCCAACCGATCAGTCAAGGGAAGCGGACACTCTGGAACATTAAATTGTGACCAGAACAACTTTTCCACTTCACGATCTTTTTGATCTCGGAAGTATTCGACCGCATCGGCAGCACTCGCCGCTAAATCCAGATATGCGTCCGCAGAACTCCATAGCCGGTCCAAAGGAGCATACTTCGGATCTCCGAACTTCATCCGCAGCATAAAGGGCTTCCCAGCTGCGATATCTCCGGCTTGACGTAGCTCCTCCTTCATCGCTCTCATTGCAGAGCGGGTGTCTTTGGCCGCCATCGTGGCCTTCTCCAGGTCTGTCATCTTCGCTTGATCTTCCTTTTCAATAAGCTTGCAATGGTCAGCGGCATTCTTCAGTTCCACAGCCATCCTGGCTATTTCCTCCTTGCTTTGGCAGTGAGCAGCATGTTCGGCTTTCAGCTCCTCGATTGCCTTTAGGGCAGCCGCATCGTGGCTTGTTCTTTGGCTCGGGCAAGTTCTGCCCGAAGGTTCTCCACGGCCGCAGCTCCGTCTACATTAACACGCACATTATAGATACTGGCATAATGCTCCTCTTCCAATGTGTCACCGGAGTAACCACATACCTTTTGCCTCGTCAAGCCGCTTGTTGACAAGCACAATGTCGACATCTGCCACATCAAGCTGCCGCTTTAACTCGGCAAACTCGTCAGTCCGGCTGGCCGCCGGACACTTCGCCACCTGCATATTCAGGCAGAAAGATTATTCCTGGGACTATGATCCTCTGTATGTCGTCGTCTTCGACAGCACCCAGAGTCTCAAGGTCTACTATCTACACAAGGCGCATCTAAAAATGCGCGGTACTGTCAAAAATGCACATCATTTCGCGTACCTTAAAACCCGCCAGTAGACTCGTAAAAGCTTCATGCAACCCGCTTTCGGCGGACGAGATCTTTTCAATCACCGTACTCATTAACGTGCGGTGCTCTTCTGAGATAGCTGCTTGCTCCAACGTATCCCTCAGTGAGTCCGGCCGCACACCAGACGGTTCCGGACCCTTTCGATTGCTCTCTTCAAAAGCCGGACACTGCGGACTTCGGGTGGCCATACGATTACCTTCCAGCCTTTTCGGGTCAGGAGAAACCCTCCGCGATGACACCTCGGGGTCGCCCGCCTCATGAGGCGGTATGGAAGGGGGAGGCGTTTCGCTCTCCATCATCTCTGGAAGAAGATCCCCCGAAGACGAGCCATGCTGAAAATCCGAACTGCAAAATAAAGGCTTCGGTTATTTTCCTCGGAAGCAAAGCAAGATATTTTCATTATTTAAGGTGCCCTTTTACTTACAGCTCGGTGGAGGGCTGATCCCCTTGAGGGCATAGTACGGCCGGGGAATTCCCCGGGGTAGGACCCTCCGACGAAGATTTCTTCCCCCGTTTGGAGACCATTGTCTCCGGGTCCTCGGAGGCGGTCCTCTTTCTTCCCTGGGGAGAGGAGGCTTTAGTTTCTCCTCCCCGGCTAGCCTCATTCGCGGAGGCACTAGCCTCCTTGTTCCCCCCTGTATCTTCTCCTAAGGGCGCTTGATAAGGCGCGATCTCCAGCATCCTGGTTAACACGGGATCTGGTGAGGTCTCAGGGAGGGGGGCCAGACACCTGATCAACTTTGCCTTCACTATGCAATCATGGTCAAAGAGCGGCTTTTTTAGGGCGATGTTGCGATAAATAAACGGACAGTGTGTTCAAATTCGGGGCTACTTACTTGGGTATCCGGGCGATTGTAGCTCAGACCTGCATCCTCAGTGGTGTCCGGACACATTATTTGTGGCCCAAAGAACAATTTGTACAACTCCTCGGGCGTCTTGCCGAGGAAGTGTTGAAGAGCTCGCGGTCCCTCCGGATTGAACTCCCACAGGCGGAGGGGACGACATTTGCAGGGCTGGACTCGGCGAATTAACATGACTTGCATCACCGTGGCCAGACTGACTTCTCTCTCAAGGAGATCTCGGATGCGGCTCTGCAATATGGGAACATCCTTTACTGGTCCCCAGTCCAGCCCCTTGTTGACCCATGATATTAGTCGTGGTGGGGAACCCAAGCGAAAGACAGGTGGCGCCACCCATTTGGTACCCCTAGGAGCTGTGATATAAAACCACTCTTGTTGCCATAAGCTGGGCACCTCCTGGAAAGAGCCCTCGGGCCATGGGGCGTCAGCATTTTTGCTTATTACGGCCCGTCCGCACTCTGCGTGCCGCCCTCGATCATCTTCGGCTCCACTTTGAAGGTCTTGAGCCACAGTCCGAAGTGAGGGGTAATACGGAGGAAAGCTTCGCACATGACGATGAACGATGAGATGTGGAGGATAGACTCCAGAGCTAAATCGTGGAAGTCCAGCCCATAATAGAACATAAGCCCCCTCACGAAGGGATCTGGCGCGAAGCCTAGCCCTCGGAGGAAGTGAGATACGAATACAATGCTCTCACCAGGCTTGGGAGTGGGAATAACCTTCCCTTGAGCAGGCAACCTATGCGGGATTTCGCCGGTCAGGTACCTGGCCTCCCTTAGCTTTATTATGTCTTCCTCCGTGACGGAGGAAGGCATCCACCGACCTTGAAGGTTGGATCCAGACATAATCGGAGGTCCGAAGCGCCTAAACCTGAGCTTTGGGTATTGGAACTCGAGGCGGGAGGCGGATTTGATTGAGATCTAAAGAAAAGAATAGGCCTTGGTCTCTTTATAAAGAGGTTGAATACCAAGTGCCCTCCTCGTGACCATCTGGGACTTACCTCCAATCGAGGGGTCATACCAACGGGCGCGTTTGGGTTACCCACGTCCGTGTTGATGAGAATCCCGTAATAAAGGGGACACGATCTCTGGTTCGACAAGACGTGCCAAGGAAACCGCCTCGTGAAACACGCCGAGGATGGTTGTAAAAAACAATTCGAATAAAGACCTGGCTATGGTGTGATGTCACACTACAGGGTACGTCAGCAGATTAGATTTGTGGAAATATTATTCTCTCTACGGTGGTATGTGGAACTTGTTTTGCAGAGCCGGACACGATCCTCGTGTTCAAAATCTTCTATGAAGTATTCAAAGGAGGAACCCGCCTTGCAATGCCGAAGACAATCTGCGCGCCGGACTCATCGTCATTGAAGCCTGGTTCAGGGGCTACTGAGGGAGTCCTGGATTAGGGGGTATCCGGATAGCCAGACTATATCCTTTGGCCGGACTGTTGGACTATGAAGATACAAGATTGAAGACTTCGTCCCGTGTCCGGATGGGACTCTCCTTGGCGTGGAAGGCAAGCTTGGCAATACGGATATGTAGATCTCCTTCCTTGTAACCGACTCTGTGTAACCCTAGCCCCCTCCGGTGTCTATATAAACCGGAGGGTTTAGTCCATAGGACCAACAGCAAAAACAACAATCATACCATGGGCTAGCTTCTAGGGTTTAGCCTCTTCGATCTCGTGGTAGATCAACTCTTGTAATACTCATATCATCAAGATCAATCAAGCAGGAGTAGGGTTTTACCTCCATCGAGAGGGCCCGAACCTGGGTAAAAACATCGTGTCCCTTGTCTCCTGTTACCATCTGCCTAGACGCGCAGTTCAGGACCCCCTACCCGAGATCCGCCGGTTTTGACACCGACACCCGCCGCGAGCCTCAACACTCATCGGATCGTATACATCAGTATGTATTATTTCCAATAAGTCAGTTGCTCGCTCCATTGTTCCGGAGGACGGAGTCTTAGTCATCTTGCCCATGAGGCATGGTTCGCAAGCATCAAGTGATTCATAATCAAATGATTCCAAAAGCCCATCAGCATGGAGTTTCTTCATGTGCTTTACACCAATATAACCTAAACGGCAGTGCCACAAATAAGTTGCACTATCATTATTAACTTTGCATCTTTTGGCTTCAATATTATGAATATGTGTATCACTACAATCGAGATCCAACAAACCATTTTCATTGGGTGTATGACCATAGAAGGTTTTATTCATGTAAACAGAACAACAATTATTCTTTAACTTAAATGAATAACCGTATTGCAATAAACATGATCAAATCATATTCATGCTCAACGTAAACACCAAATGACATTTATTTAGGTTCAACACTAATCCCGAAAGTTCTATGGAGTGTGCGATGATGATCATATCAATCTTGGAACTACTTCCAACACACATCGTCACTTCATCCTTAACTAGTTTCTGTTCATTTTGCAACTCCCGTTTCAAGTTACTATTCTTAGAAACTGAACCAATATCAAAATACTGAGGGGTTGCTATAAACACTAGTAAAGTACACATCAATAACATGTATATCAAATATACTTTCACTTTGCCATCCTTCTTATCCGCCAATTATCTGGGGTAGTTCCGCTTCCAGTGATTAATTCCTTGCAGTAGAAGCACTCAGTTTCAGGCTTAAGTCTAGCTTTGGTCTTTTTCACGGGAGTGACAACTTGCTTGTCATTATTATTGAAGTTCCCTTTCTATCCCTTTGCCCTTTTTCTTGAAACTAGTGGTTTTGTTAACCATCAACACTTGATGCTCTTTCTTGATTTCTACCTTCGCCGATTAGCATCGCGAAGAGCTCGGGAATTACTTTCGTCATCCCTTGCATAATATAGTTCATCACGAAGTTCAAGTAACTTGGTGATAGTGACTAGAGAACTTTGTCAATTACTATCTTATCTGGAAGATTAACTCCCACTTGATTCAAGCAATTGTAGTACCCAGACAATCTGAGTACATGTTCACTGGTTGAGCTATTCTCCTCCATCTTGTAGGCAAAGTACTGTCAGAAGTCTCATACCTCTTGACACGGGCATGAGTATGAAACACCAATTTCAACTCTTGGAACATCTTATATGTTCCGTGGCATTCAAAACATTTTTGAAGTCCCGGTTCTAAGCTGTAAATCATGGTGCACTAAACTATCAAGTAGTCATCATATCGAGCTTTTGTCAAATGTTCATAACGTCTGCATTTGCTCCTACAATAGGTCTGTCACCTAGCGGTGCATCAATGACATAATACTTCTGTGCAGCAATGAGGTTAATCCTCAGATCACAGACCAAGTCCGCATCATTGCTACTAACATTTTTCAACTTATTTTTCTCTAGGAACATATCAAAATATAAACGAGGAGCAACAACACGAGCTATTGATCTACAACATAGATATGCTAATACTATCAGGACTAAGTTCATGATAAATTAAAGTTCAATTAATCATAGTACTTAAGAACTCCCACTTAGATAGACATCCCTCTAATCATCTAAGTGATCACGTGATCCAAATCAACTAAATCATAACCGATCATCACGTGAAATGGAGTAGTTTTCAATGGTGAACATCACTATGTTGATCATATCTACTATATGATTCACGCTCGACCTTTCGGTCTCAGTGTTCCGAGGCCATATCTGCATATGTTAGGCTCGTCAAGTTTAGCCCGAGTATTCTGCGTGTGCAAAACTGTCTTACACCCGTTGTAGATGAACGTTGAGCTTATCACACCCGATCATCACGTGGTGTCTCAGAACGACGAACTTTGGCAACGGTGCATACTCAGGGAGAACACTTATACCGCCGAACTAAGCAAAATAAGATGTATAAAAGATAAACATCACATGCAATCAAAATATGTGACATGATATGGCCATCATCATCTTGTGCTTTTGATCTCCATCTCCAAAGTACTGTCATGATCTCTATTGTTATCGGCATGACACCATGATCTCCATCATCTTGATCTTTTATCAACGTGTCGTCACATGGTCGTCTCAGCAGTTATTGCTTTTGCAACTATTGCTATCACATAGCGATAAAGTAAAGCAATTACATGGCACTTGCATCTTATGCAATAAAGAGACAACCATAAGGCTCCTGCCAGTTGCCAATAACTTTACCAAAACATGATCATCTCATACCATATCACATCACAACATGCCCTGCAAAAACAAGTTAGACGTCCTCTACTTTGTTGTTGCAAGTTTTACGTGGCTGCTACGGGCTGAGCAAAAACTGTTCTTACCTACGCATCAAAACCACAACGATATTTCGTCAAGTTAGTGTTGTTTTAACCTTCTCAAGGACCGGGTGTAGCCACACTCGGTTCAACTAAAGTTGGAGAAACTGACACCCGCCAGCCACCTGTGTGCAAAGCACGTCGGTAGAACCAGTCTCGCGTATGCGTAATGTCGGTCCAGGCCGCTTCATCCAACAATACCGCCGAACCAAAGTATGACATGCTGGTAAGCAGTATGACTTGTATCGCCCACAACTCACTTGTGTTCTACTCGTGCATATAACATCTACGCATAAACCTGGCTCTGATGCCACTGTTGGGGAACGTAGTAATTTAAAAAAAATCTTACGCACACGCAGGATCATGGTGATGCATAGCAACGAGAGGGGAGAGTGTGTCCATGTACCCTCGTAGACCGAAAGCGGAAGCGTTATGACAACGCGGTTGATGTAGTTGTACGTCTTCACGATCCGACCGATCCAAGTACCGAACGCACGGCACCTCCGAGTTCAGCACACGTTCAGCTCGATGACATCCCACAAACTCCGATCCAGCAGAGCTTCAAGAGAGAGTTCCGTCAGCACGACAGTGTGATGACGGTGATGATGATGCTACCGACGCAGGGCTTCGCCTAAGCACCACTACGATATGATCAAGGTGGATTATGGTGGAGGGGGGCACCGCACACGGCTGGGAGAGATCAACTGATCAACTTGTGTGTCTAGAGGTGCCCCCTGCCCCCGTATATAAAGGAGCAAGGGGGGAGGCCGGCCGGCCCTTGGGGCGCGCCAAGGATGGGGGAGTCCTCCTCCTAGTAGGAGTAGGACTCCCCTTTCCTAGTCCAACTAGGAAGAGGGAAGGGGGAAGGAAAGAGAGGGAGAGGGAGAGGGAAAGAGGGGCCGCGCCCCCTCCCCTAGTCCAATTCGGACTCCTCACGGGAGGGGGCGTGCCACCTCCTGGGCTGCTTCCCTCTCTCTTCCCTCAGGCCCACTAAGGCCCAATACTTCCCGGGGGGGGGGGGGGTTCCGGTAACCCCTCCGGCACTTCGGTTTTCTCCAAAACCACCCGGAACACTTCTGGTGTTCGAATATAGTCGTCCAATATATCGATCTTTACGTCTCGGACATTTCGAGACTCCTCGTCATGTCCGTGATCATATCCGGGACTCCGAACTACCTTGGTACATCAAAAAACAAAAACTCATAATACCGATCGTCACCGAACTTTAAGCGTGCCGACCCTACGGGTTCGAGAACTATGTAGACATGACCGAGACACGTCTCCGGTCAATAACCAATAGCGGAACATGGATGCTCATATTGGCTCCCACATATTCTACGAAGATCTTTATCGGTCAAACCGCATAACAACATACATTGTTCCCTTTGTCGTCGGTATGTTACTTGCCCGAGATTTAATCGTCGGTATCTCAATACATAGTTCAATCACGTTACTGGCAAGTCTCTTTACTCATTCCGTAATACATCATACCGCAACTAACTCATTAGTTACAATGCTTGCAAGGCTTATAGTGATGTGTATTACCGAGTGGGCCCAGAGATACCTCTCCGACAATTAGAATGACAAATCCTAATCTCGATATACGCCAAATCAACAAGTACCTTCAGAGACACAGTTGTAGAGCAGCTTTATAATCACCCATTTACGTTGTGACGTTTGGTAGCACACAAAGTGTTCCTCCGGTAAATGGGAGTTGCATAATCTCGTAGTCATAGGAACATATATAAGTCATGAAGAAAGCAATAGCAACATACTAAACGATCAAGTGCTAAGCTAACGGAATGGGTCAAGTCAATCACATCATTCTCCTAATGACGTGATCCCGTTAATCAAATGACAACTCATGTCTATGGTTAGGAAACATAACCATCTTTTAATTAACAAGCTAGTCAAGTAGAGGCATACTAGTGACACTATGTTTGTCTATGTATTCACACATGTATTATGTTTCCGGTTAATACAATTCAAGCATGAATAATAAACATTTATCATGAAATAAGGAAATAAATAATAACTTTATTATTGCCTCTAGGGCATATTTCCTTCAGTTTCATCCTAATCGACCACACAACAGCTACATGGAATCGTGTGAGGCTGGAGGAAGTATGCCTCCCTATCGATATCCAAGCTATTGTCCAAATTCCAATATGTACATTGAATATCCCGGATAGCTGAGCTTGGATTTTTGAAAGAAGTGGAAGTTTAACAGTCAGGTCGGCCAATAGAATGATGGTAAACACTAAATATAGGAGAGGCATATGGATGGATGGAAGTGCGGGCTCCTCAAGCTCGGACAGAGACGAGCAATCTTGGAAACTCCTGTGGGTTACTCAATTACCCGGGGAAGATACATATGTTTTTGTGGAGATTAGCATGCCATTCTATCCCAACGGAAGATGTGACGGTAAAGAGAAACATGGCAACAGCGAGTGCTTGCAGCTTGTGTGGTGCGGAGGACTCATGGTGACACTAGTTGCTTGAGTGCTCGATGGCCAAATGCGTATGGGCATTGGTTGATGGGGAACTGGCGGAACACCTGTGCGAGACGATGGAGCCTAGCGCTAAGCAGTGGTTATTCACAATGATAGACACGTTATTGCATGCAGCCTTTATGAAGCTATCAGTAACTCTTTGGGCAATTTGGTGGGCGAGGAGGAAAGCAATACACGATGAAATATTTCAGAGTCCCGCAGCTACTCACCAGTTTATATGCAGCTTTACCAGAGAACTTGATATTCTATAAGCCAAAAAGGTCAATCCGCAGGGAGCTAATATGGCTGGTGCACAGCGGCCCAAAGCGCCTCCACCAGGCTTCATGAAAATTCACGTCAATGCAAGCATTGCAAGAAATCAGAGCAGAGGAGCGGCATCAGCTGTGTGTAGAGATGCGAATGGTAATTATGTTGGAAGCTCCTCTTTGGTTATTGAGGGAGTGAGCAATGCTACAACTATGGAAGCTATTGCCTGCAGGAGGCTCTCTCCTTAGCAGATGACCTGATGTTACAGAACTTCGTTGTGGCGTCTGACCCGAAGCAGATTGTGGGTGAGATCAATAGCAGCTCCAATGGTGTGTACGGGGCCATCTTATCAGAGATAAAGAATAGGGCTCTTTTGTTTAATTGCAATTTTACTTTTGAAGGCCGAGCGGTCAACCGCGAAGCCGATAGGTTAGCCAAGTTTTCAAATTCTTTAGAGGGGAGACATGTTTGGTTGATGCAACCCCATGATCTCCGATTGTAATGCCACTCCATGTCGAGTTTGATCAATAAAACTTGATGATACCCCTAAGAAAAACTTGTTTTTTTTTTCAGTTAACTGACAAATAGAGGCTCCCATAGTTATCCGGGTCCTAAAACAAAACAGAAGCAAAAAAACTTGGGAAGGAAGGCAATGTCGGTTAGTTAGTAGTCCTATACAATATAGACGCTTCAGCGGCCCCTGATCGATCTGGGATTCGTTTGCAAGGCAAGGGTTCCGGCCGGCCGCGATGGGACGACACTCCCAGATCGGTGGTGGGCGCGACGACCGCCTGAGCAAGCTCGACGATGGCCTTCTTGGCAACATCCTCTCCTTCCTCCCCGCTAAGGAGGCCATGCGGGCGACCGCGCTCTCCACCCGGTGGCGCGACGTCTTCGCCAGCGTCCACACCGTCTCTCTGGAGCAGTCGGAAGGCGCCGTCTCCCTCGCCAACGGCGTCAACGACGTGCTCCTCGCCCGATACCGCCGCGGCCACGCCACCGTCCCGATGCGCTCCCTCCGCGTGGCCTTCCACGACTACAATAACGGGATGAACGACCTCAGCTCCATGGTTGACCGGTGGGTCTCGTACGCCATGCAGCAGAGTGGACCAGAGCTCCACCTCGACCTGCGCCTCCGCGCCGGTGAAATCTGCAGCCGCGGCTACTCCCTCCGCAGCGCCGCCGAGGAGAACCAGGCCGGCATTCAAGACGACGAGCGTGCCAGCAGCAGACGCTCCGCTTGCAGTTCAGACGATGAAAACCGCGAGGTCGAGTCGCTCCTTCATGCCCTGGCGGGCATCGCCATCGACGTCACCTCCGACGACGAGGTGGAGACGCCCCCTCCTCCCAAAAGACCATGGCAACGGCAGCAGAAGGACAAGCTGTACACTGTTCCACGATCCGTCTTCTCCTGCGCCACGCTGCGCACTCTGTGCCTCGGGTCCTGCAAGCTCGACACCAACCTGCCGTCACTCAAGGCGCTGGTCCTGACCCATGTTGCCGACTCAGGCAGGAAGATTCAACGGCTCATCTCCAGCTGCCCGTTCCTCGCCGACCTGACGCTAGAGGCCTGCGCCAGGGTGAGGGAGCTCTCCGTGCTCGACAAGCGCCTCCGCAGGCTGGCCCTGCGGTGTTGCCACCGGCTGGCGAGCGTCATCATCGATGCGTCGGAGCTGCGCGCCTTAGAGTACAGGGGCGCCGTGCCCGCGCAGCCATCGTTTCTGACCATGCACCACGGCCCGCGAAGCCTCTCGTCATGCAGAGTCGATTTATGCGGCGGGGAGCTGACGTCGGAGGAGGATCTCACCCGCCTCGGCGAATTCCTCCGCCACTTTGGACCCGCGGAGCATTTGCACCTGACGTCCGCCCGCCTGGGCTCCGGCATCGACAACGACACCTTCGCCACACAGTTCCCGGCGTTCTTAAAGCTTCGCCACCTGGAGCTCACGGGCTCCCTGCCGCACGACGACGATACCCACGGCAACGCCGTCGTCGCTGCGGTGGCAAGGATCCTGGGGCACGCCCCCAACCTGGAGGTGCTCACGCTATTCTTCAAGGCGCCGCCTCGCGAGAAGCCAGAGCGCTACGGCCTCTACAAGGAGGAGTTTTTGGACGTGCACCATCTCAAGTACGACCGCGACACCATTGTCCTGCAGACGCCGCCTGCCGACCTGCAGCCCCCCTGCGTGAGGGAGATCAACCTGGTGAACTACCAGGGTGGCAGCGCGCAGAGGAAGCTGGCCAAGTTCCTACTCGGGAGCGTCGCCCGGCTGGAGGCGCTATACTGTGGATTTGCCGAGGGGCCGCTATGGATACAGAACAAGCTCATGGATGAGATGAGAGGCTGGGCCATGGATAAGATTGAGCCAAACGACATGATGTTCATGTGACCGAACATGCATTGATATGATGCTAGTAGATAATTAGTGGGGAGCAAAACAGGGCAATGTTCATATGGACTTGTTTCTCTTTCCTAGAGTTGCTCTATATGAAAGATCAGAAACAAATCGAATATCAAAGGAATTTATCTCCTCCCACCCGGGAAAAAAAACTATATATGAGACTGCTGCTGCTGCACAAGTCAACAGTGGCCGCTTCTATCAGGGACTTCATCCTGTTCCGCTGAGCATTCTGTAATCGGTTTCTAATTCTTCAGAAAATCTAGTCTAATCTTTTAGCAAAATGGTATGCTTCTTAGATTTCCCAATTCCTCTTTTAAAATATCAGTATAACATAAGCTATACTGTGAGCAAGTTCTCGATGAAACAGTTTTGAAAAGCCAAGTGCCATAGAGCAGATCAACATGCCATAGAAACAGTGTTAGTGAATTAATCAAGAGAGGAGAATATACCTGAATACTGGAGTTGCGAGCAGAGCTTGTTTCCCCTTGTCCTCGATTCATATGCAAATCCTGTTTGGAGGCCATGGCTTCACTTAGAGCAGGGCCGATAACCTCCAGATCTTGAATCAGCACGAACCAGATTATGATCGCAATTCTGACAATGTACTGGAAGTTCAATATTTTATTTTTCTATGATCAATGTGGATGTATTTTCTGGGCTTTCTAGCAATAGTAGGGTGGATCAGCATGTGTTTCCTTATTTTTAATCTTGAGACCAGCAGATGGAAAGGCTGAAAAATTGATGAAATCCAGATCAAGATATTAACACTGACAATCTTATGACTAGCTGTTCTGGATACTTGGGCCCAACAATGGGGCGAATGTGCTTATCATAATGCTGGATGAAAGGTTAGGTCAAATGCAAATCAGGCTATTAAACATCAACAACTTGCCACTGCTAGAGCTTCTTACAGGTCAAATTCTGAATAGAAGGAGGATCTACACTGTATACGTCAAGATGCTAACGGTTCCCCCCTCAATGTATCCATGTGGAGTTGCTTCCTCATACTCTCTCGCTGACATGGTCTGTGAAACCAGCAATACGAAATCAGTTCCCATAGAAATTAACAGAACAAAATCAAATCACACCAATGCAGAAAGGTAACAATACTTACTTTTTGCAGAATATTGCTAAGCGCCAACACGTTCAGCCTGAGCCTGAGAAGGGAAGAAGCAGGGCTAAACACTAGATGTTGGATCTGCAGGAGCCAGATTAGGACGGCAATGCTGACAAAGTACTGGAAGTTGAGTACTTTTTTATGATTGCTGGGATGTCATAACTAACAGCATGCTTCTTGTTGACAGATGTTGGATCGTCAAAAGGGATGTATTTTCTGGGCTTCGTGCTGTTTATCAGCGAAAAGAGTATGGTCAGCTTGCTTTCTTGTCTTGAATCTTCAGACCAGCCAATCGAAAGGCAGAAAGGTTGGCTAAATCCATACAAGGATATAACTAACAACCTGTCACTAGCAGAGGCATTATTTGCTTTAGATTGGTAGACTTTTCAATCTGATCTGATTGAACTGGTCAGCATCCAATGAAAAAAAAACATTTCAGACATTAAAGAGCAGCACAGAAGCAACTTTTTGTTTTGGAGTGTGAACTAGCATACTGCATAGCATGGAAGCATAAACGGAAAAATACCATGACAAAACTTAAAAGCTTTTTGGTACTTTTACAGAATTATCATATGAGCAGAAGGGTTACTTCTTATTTTCATAATATTCAGCAGAACTAAAATACCAGACTCAATTGCATTACGAAAATAAATCTATAACAGTGAAATGAATTTTTCAGCGAGTGCTTGCCTTTTATTTTTCTTAAAGAAGAAACAAATAAGCAAAGTAGGCTCGCGTGTAAATTGCATACTACTTCCTCCCCCGGTCCGGCACCACCTCCCCCATCCGCCCATGGTGAAAGCTTTCAATTACCTGAAGAGCATCTTCACAGTTTTAGTCTCTGGCATTTGCTCAAGCACCTTGCTATGAACTTGAACTATGAACTATGAACTTGATATGTTGCTCTATAGTGCTTGAAATTGCCACTGGATGCTGGAGAAAAAGCAACTGCATAACTAGTGCATCAGCAGCCAAATAATGTACTAGCATACAGTACAGCATATTAGCATGGAAACATAAATGGCAAAATACCATGACAAAACTTAAAAGCTAGTAGTATTTTTTTTTACAGAATTATCATATGAGCAGAAGGGTTACTTCCTAATACTCGGCAGAAGTTCAATACCAGACTCAATTGCATTGCAAAATATTGTTTAAAAAGGTGAAATGTTTTTTTTTCAGCGAGCCATTGCGTTTTCTTTTTCGTAAAGAAATAAATAAATAAGCAAACTTGGCTCATATGTAAACTGCGTACTACTTCCTCCCCTCCCTCTGTTTCTCACATCTTCCCAGGTTGGCATCACCTCCCCCATCCGCCCTTGGTGAAAGCTTTCGATGCCTGAAGAGCATCTTCACACTTTTTGTCTCAGGCATTTGCTCGAGCACCTTGCGAGCGTCAGTTCAGCCAACAGGCAACAGTGCCCTGATCACTATGCAAGACTCCACGAGCCGCCTCGTTGCGCCGCCGCAGCATCCCATCCCGACAAGCGATCCATCCGCCGCTCCTCTTTTGCTTGCTGCTCCCCGCCGGCCGCCGCCCCCTCGCTGACAGCCATTTCTTTTCATTCCCCCCTCGCTTTCTTTTTTCGTATTCGTCGTTGGTTGCCGTCGAGATGGCCCGTGGTATCCGTTGTAAACGAGTGTGGGCCAAGCCCAGCCCGCTTGGTTACGAATGAGAAGAGGTGGCCTAGGCCCAGCCCGAATGCCTCTGTTATTTTCGCGAAAGACCTAGCTCCGCCGCCGTCGCCACCTTGCTCTGCTCCTGGAACGGATCGAGAGCTCGCCGCCGGCGACCATGGCGGAGCCCACAGGAGCAGAAGCTAAGCCTCTCCTCCCTGGCCTCCCGGACGACATCTCCGTCTCGGAGATCCTCGTCCGCCTCCCCCCAAAATGCATCCTCCGCTGCCGCGCCGTCTGCCCCGCGTGGCGCCGCGCCACCTCCGCCCGCGACTTCCTCCTCGCCCACCACGCCCGCCAGCCCGCCACCCCCCTACTCTACGCCTACAACTACGTCGTCGGCGGCATCGGGTCCCTGGACCTCCTCCCCTTGGACTACCGGACAGGGGTCGCCGCCGTCGACCAGCTCCGGTCCGTCGCTCGACTTGCACACGACTGCTACAGCCTTGATGACTGCTTCATTCTCGAGGCATGCTGTGACGGCCTCCTCGCCCTTACTGCCCACTACCCGCCGAAGCTCTCCATCTGCAACCCGGCAACTCGTGAGTACGCTCCCCTTCCGCAGCTTGATGGCTTCAAGATCCTGGGGATGTACCCTCACCTCCCTACCAGCGAGTACCGGCTACTGCTATACCCGATGCCCGTTGAAGCTCAAGGTGGCTCCTACATCTCCACATTGGGCTCAGGCCAGCCGCCGAGGCACATAGGGTTTCCTGAGGCCAAGGAACTGATGCGCTCCTCCGTGTCTGTCCTCTTCCGTGGTAGCCTGCATTGGTGCATACGCAATCTGATGATGGCATTTGACACCACTGCTGAGTCGTTCCGGCAGGTGCGCTCTCCGGCTGGTCCTGGCTACTCTAACCTGATTGAGATGGGTGACATGCTTGGCATCTCCAGTCTTAGTGACAAAGCAGCAATCGTTAATATCTGGGTGATGCAGGACTACGAAGCCGAGGTCTGGGCCTTCAAATACCGGGTTGAGTTGCCGGTCGCAGAGATCAGGGAGCGATTTGGAAAGTCTGACAATTATTGGAATGTGGTGGCCGTGCCTTGGGATGGCGATGTGCTCTTACTCGTCAAATTTGATGACTGTCTGCTTCAGGTTGACATTCATGGCAAGTTGGTTTCCAGTTTCCGTCGCAGAGACCTTGGTCCTACAAAACTTCAGATCAAGCAAACTCTTGTTCAACATGCCTTCTTTCCGACACTAGAGGGCTATGTTGTGAACTCTTTGCCTTTGGTCTGATAGAATCAGTTGTGGTTCTGAACGGCCCAACTGTCAGTATCCTCATGCGCTTCATTATGTATGCCTTGGGTTCACTATGAGCCGGTTAGTTTCATTTTGATGTATGCAAACTATGATCAAGAAGTTCCGACCCTTTCATGGTTTCAAGAAATCTGTACTTGTGTGAATATCCTTTTGGGCTGAAGTGGCTATCCTGCATGTTGATGCTAAGTTTACAAGTCTCTGCTTATTCAGAACAACTCTTCCTTTGATAGAGGTCTTCTTTTTTACTGATTACCCGGTGCTCTTCTTAATATTAAATATTTACAAAATGTACATTTGATTTCTGTTTCTATGTTTGTTTTAGCTGACGATGAAATGAAGCAGATTATCTTCTTTTCATTATATATAGTCAGTTTTTCAGTGAGATGTTCTGTTGCAGTTCATTCTTCTTCATGGTTCCATTGCATCTGGTTAGGTGCTGAAAGATACAGTTATAATTCTGCCTTTGCATTGCAACGTTTGGAATTATATTTATTACTTAACTTTGTCTCCCAACATTTTAAGGGCTGGAAAAATGAAACCTGTATTGATAAGAAGAAGAAAGGTTAGTGTGGCCAGGCTCAGGTCCCAGATTGTGTTTCCCTTTCAATTCTGTAACGGCCAACCATGTTATTACTTTTTCTGTGACCAGTGCAACGCATATGAATTGGGTCCAGCATGCGCCGGCTAGTTTCTTTGATTGTTATGATCAAGAAGCTCTGACTGTTTCATGGTCGCATGAAATTTGTTTGTGTGTGAATATCCTTTTTGGGCAGAAGTGCCTAGCATGCTGATTCTAAAAACAGTTTTGGAGTCGTTTTGGCCAGCTTTTGAAATAGTTGCCAATTGATCCGTCAGTGTCTTAATTTCCCTTTAAACTGAACAATTGGCTTGGTTTTTTAATCGATTTTTTCTTCCTTTTTAAAGGTCATCCAGTGGTTTCTTCATAGTATTAAATATTTAGCGGGTATACACTGGTTTCATGTTTCTAAGTTCTGTTGTAGCTGATGATGAAACGGCGCTTTTAGTATCATCATCAGCTGCAATATCGAAGTTCCAGCCCGCGGGCTTCTCTGCTGATGCATATAAATTTGTGATCATGAAGCTCTTGTAAGTAGCTCGGTTTAAACAGGAAATTTGGCTGCTGATACCAGTCTGTTGCAATATCTGATATGTTTGATTTTTCAAGTTACACTGGTCCTCTGTTTTCAACTGCATGTCACTGCCAAAAAATCATTGCAATGATGCTGGTGCTGTGAAGTATATTTGTCAGAATCATTTGGTTTCAAAGGACTGCTCTCATGGTTGCTTTTATTGCATATACCGGGTATCCGTGTGAGTCATGGATAAGAAAAATTGGAGTTCATAATTACTTGTTTGCTGATCTGTGCTTGTTTGGACTCAGAAAGGAAAAAAAAAACATCTGTTTATTTGTGAGATTATTAAGAGTTGAGGGTGGATGTGATGTTTTAGTCAATAAAATCTCCTTTGTCTAGGAAAAAAAATTAAGCGCTGAGGGTTGCGGAATTGTTGGTAACAAAGATAGGTTTGCAGCTGTAGTTTGTCGGAAAAAAAAGAGATCTGCAGCTGTAGATTCATTCATCACTGAAAGAAATATGCGCATATGCATGCACATACACCTGAATGCTTATGAGCAATGATTTATTAGTCTTTTTTTCTTCGTCTCCGAATTGCTCCCTGATCAATCAACACTATCATACTGGAGACCATCCACTTCACTATTGTTCATATGCCGCTGAATAGGCGCGCTGTGCATTCTTGATGCGTTTCTTCTTTGCTCCTGTAGCAAGAGACAAGGTGATGCACTGTCTTTAGAACACTGTGAGCATACTGCACAAGACGATACGGCACTGACCGGGAGAAGAAGAAGAACAAAGGAATTCAGTAGAACAACAGCAAACAAACAAAAAAAAGTAAAAAAAAAAAACACTATCTGCTTCTAGTTGAAACAGTTCTCAGCTCCAGCACAGAATCAATACTTCCAGGTCCAGTGAAACATCAAACCAAGCAGTACGCATGCGGCTAAAATTCAAACATGAAACACGTATGGACTTAACCTTTCCTGGGCCACCTACACAGATTTTTTTTCCTTTTCTACTTTGAGAGCTAACTTCTTTTTATTTATCCATTTTGAGGAATTTTGAGAGCTACTTATATATATTTTTTATTTAGCTAATTTTGAGAGCTAACTTGTTCACAAAAATAGAGAGAGGCTTTTTTTTTAGTCTAGAAATATACAGATAGGCAAGTGTGAAGTGCCAGAGAGAAAGAAAAGGAACAAAGAGAGACAGCCCAGCCCGTTTAAGCGATGGGCTAAGCCCAGTTAAAAGGCATTCCTGTTGGTTGCCTTGCCCCCTCTCTCTCCGCCGCCGTCACTGACTCCACCGCTCCTCTTGCTCCGCTCCGGCGAGGAATCCCTTCGCTCTTCCCGCCGGCGAACATGGCAGAGGCCGCAATCTCAGGATGAGCTACGCCTCTCCTCCCTGGTCTACCCGATGAGATCTCCGTCTGGGGGATCCTCGTCCGCCTGCCCCCCAAATACATCCTCCGTTGCCGCGCCGTCTGCCCGGCGTGGCGCCGCGCCACCTCCGCCCGCGACTTCCTACTCGCCCACGAAGCCCGCCAGCCTGCCCTCCCCCTCCTCTCCGGCCGCAACTTCGTGAGCGACGGCATCGAGTCCCTGGACCTCGTCCCCTTCGACCACCGGCCAGGGGTCGCCGCCACCGACCAGCTCCGGCCCGTCGCGCGGATTGCGGGCGCCTCCTCCCGGCTGGACGCCTGCTTCCGCCTCGAGGCCTGCTGCGACGGCCTCCTCGCCATGTGCGTGAACTCCGGCCACTTCGTCGTCTGCAACCCGGCAACTCGTGAGTATGCCACACTCCCGCTGCCTTCCGGCCTCCTTCTCTTGACGATGTACCCGCATAGCCCAACCGGCGAGTACCGTCTATTGCTGTACTGGGATCGAACATTGAACCCTGAAGAATTTCCACCTGACTCGCCAAATGGCTGCTACATCTTCGCATTAGGCTCTGCCCAGCCATTGTTGAGGCACATAGAGGGCACAGATGTGGAGGATCTAATATACCCCCCATCCTTCCTGTTCCGTGATAGCCTGCATTGGAACATACAGCAGAATGAGACCGGCAGCAACATCATAATGGTTTTCGACACCGTGGCTGAGTCACTCCATGAGATGGGCGCCCCCGATGTTCCTTGGTTCGCTACCCTGTTTGAGATGGATGGGATGCTCGGCGAGTCCAGCTTTAATGATGCAACGTCAACCGTTGATATCTGGATGGCGCAGGACTACGAAAACGAGGTCTGGGCCTTGAAATACCGGGTTGAATTGCCGGTTGCGGAGTTCAGGGCGCAGTTTGGAAAGTTTGCCGAGTATTCGAATGTGGTGTTCACTTCTTGCAGTGGTGATGCGCTGGTGCTGGTCAAATTTGGTGAGCAGCTACTTCAAATTGATATGGATGACAAGTTGGTTGCCAGTTTCCACTGCAAAGATCTCGATGATAGTCGACTGCGGCTCAAACAAACTTTAGTTTCACATACCTTCTTTGGTGATGTCGTGAGCTCTTCGCCTTTCATCTGATCTAATAGCTTTTGAGTGGCGGGGTGCTTCTGAACGGCCTAAACTGTCAGTATCCTCATCAGCTGCAATATCAAGTTTGACCCGCAGGCTTCTCTGTTGATGCATATCAACTTGTGATCAAGAAACACTCCCTGTGTTGTGGTTGCATGAAATCTATGCTTGTTTCGATGCCAGAAGAACCAAGTCATTCGTGTGCGTTTGAAAGATGTGTGCGAACTAGTCTACCTCATGTCTATTTTCTTGAACTGGAGAATTGTATTGCAATCTACCTGCCTCATGTGTCTATTTCTTGAACTGAAAATTTGACTTTGCCTTTCTATCTATGTCCCATTTCTATTCTGAGAGATTGATTATCTGATGCTCTTCTCAATGCTGAATACTCATATTTAGCGAAATCTACATGTTACCTGTTTATGAGTTTTATCCATGCCAGTATGCCATTCAGCAATTGTCATCTACTTATATTTGATGTAAATTGCCAAGGTACCTTTAAATTTTGTACACGTATTTCCACTCTTTATGATGATATGATATCATTCCCATGACCAACATAGTGTCAGTGTGTGATAGAGTGAATAGACCAGATAAACACGCAGGAGTTCCATCTAGAACTTCCTGTTCATAGTTTCTTCACAGTTAAAGTGAAGTATCCGGTAAATCTTCCATGAACATTGTACCTGTAGCCTGTGAGTAGCTCGAATAGGCTCACTGCTATAATTTCTGTGTGTAGTTTGATAAATTTATCATGGAAATTCCAATTGTACCTTCCTGTCTGTGTGGCACTGACATCACATAATCTTTCTAAAAATCTTTGTAATTTAAGGGTGGTTGAGTTTTCTGCTTCAAAGCTGTTGTAACTCCACTGTCTTTTTGGTGATTTGGCTTACAAATTTGGCAAACTTCAAGGCTTGCTAACCACAAATGACCTGAACACTAACTGCAAGGAATCACCAAGGTTCTTGTAATAATATGCATGCTTATTTATGCAAGAAGAAGAAAAGCTCAAGCCCGATATTCTTTCTCATAAGAAGAAGCACTTCTTGAGGAAGGCTTCATCTGCCACACTGAGGTTTATCTGAATTGTTATCCATGCTGAATTGCTGAGGTTGATTCAAATTATTTTCATTTCTTGTACAGAAGATTAAACATTCTACATAAAATGTGTTCTTTTTGTCAGTACCAGAGGCTGGCAGAGTTATGTGGTACCACCTGGTTAATCCTGCAGTAACATATGCGTGCTTATGTTTTTCATTTGATCTGATAGTTCAATCCCACTTGTCTTTTACAGCTACATCAGGATCACTCTGTCCCAGTTTTGCTTCCAGTTTTTGCATTCTTCTGCATCATTTTTTAAGATCATCATTCTTCCAGTTTAAGAGTTACCAGCTACCATATGTTATTTCATTGTGATGTTACCAAGCTAATTTGGCAAGATTTAGCTGGCATGGTCTCTGGACCTGATTTTACCTAGTTATGCATCTGTTGCTAGATTTTGGATCTGTAATAAGAAAAAAATGCTGCTGTAAGTATGATTACATCTGCTCTCCTTTGGTCGACCTGGAAGATGAGAAATGATATAACCACCTTCGCTAAAATTTTGGCGACCATTGTGCCCGAAAAAAACCTTGGTGCAATGGCGCCCCTCGACGGGTGTTTGCTGCTCATGGAAGGCAAAGCTCCGGCAACTCCCCAGCTCAGCTTAAACTGAAGAAATGCAGAACGGTGTCCTTGCTGGCCC
Organism: Aegilops umbellulata; assembly: GCA_032464435.1. Classification (NCBI taxonomy): domain Eukaryota; kingdom Viridiplantae; phylum Streptophyta; class Magnoliopsida; order Poales; family Poaceae; genus Aegilops; species Aegilops umbellulata. Next base: position 480,730,899 of record CP136056.1, read on the forward strand.
AATAGAGCTGTGGATGTCGCTCTAGTTTCTGTTCTGATGCGTTTTCGGTTCGCTGATGTGCTGCTGGCTGTAATAACAATTCACTAGCAGGACAGAGGCGCCACGCCACAGACCGTGCATTGCCCCGTTATTTCTTTTCTTTATATACGTGTGCAGTGAGTATAACTTATCCTTTGCAAGTAAAGTTTTTACTGCATGGAATCTGGCAAGATGGATACTCCGGTGACTGAACTTCCACTATTGTGTGGTGTTTAACTACTTGTAATATTTCACTGCAAAATCTGTCTTTGCTTGTTAGCTTCATTTGGGTGAAACTGAAGCTCCAGGTTTATCGACATTAGAAGATAGCTGATTCTGTACATATGATATTGTGGTAAAAAGAATGGCTCCAGCTGTGACAAAAATAATAATTGAAGTTGCTGGTTACATCTGAAAGAATACCAGACCATGTGTTTTCTGCTGTACTTTATCATAAATTTGTAACGGAGGCAAACTGAACCCAGTTGTTACTGCATGAGTTATGTGCTGTTGCAGGATAACTGCTCATTTGTTGTTGCAGTTGCAGTCAACCGCTCAGATTCTCAAAATTAGACTACTGATGAGCAGCCACTTATCTATTGCATGGCCCTTATGGAGTGCCTGGTTACAGTTGACATCATCTCTGTGCAGTCTACAATTTTCAGCCTCTAGATCACCGATGTATTCCAGCGTGTCTGCGATATGAAACCGGCGATCGAAAGCCCTTGTTGGTTGTCTTGAACTTAACTTTTGCCGCAGCGCATCGAGACAACGGACTGTGCACACAGTAATTCAAAACCACCTAACCAGAGTATGACATAACACTCAATTATAACATAATTAATACTCCGTTGAGAACATCACTATGATGTACTCCCTCCGTTCCTAAATATACGACGTTTTGATAGTTCAAGTAGTGCTCTAAAGGTCTGCCGGAAGTGAGGTGCAGTTTGCAAGTCAGCAAAGAGAATATCTGCCTCTTTTCATTGTCAGGCAGCAGGTGCTCTCCTTACACAGGACAGGTGCAGTATCTTTTTGGATTTTCGGCTCCCCTCTTCTCATTCTTATCTTTGTTCTGCCTCCACCGGATACAACATTAGAGCAACTCCAACGGGCCGACCCAAACGGATGGCGATTTCGTCCGCTTTTTATCCGTTTGGGTCGGCCAGGCGGATACGGATGTCCGCTTTTGCGTTTGGGTCGGTGTATGCGCCTAACGCTCGCCTGACCCATTTTGACGGCGCCGACGAAAAAAACTGTGCATGCATATTTAAAATAAAAACAACTTAATTAAACATTAAAGTCGGCCAGGAAGGCTGGCAAGAGTCCACGCGTCCACATTAACTAAAAAAAACTAAACTATGAGGTGGCGCGCTGCCCCAGGCGTCGTCGTCGTCGTCGTCCTCGGGGTCGGTGAGGTCGATGAGCGTCGGCGCAGGGCCGGCCCAGGGGAACGCCGTGTTTCAGGCGGCGGCGATGTAGGCCGCCGGCAGCTGTTCCGGCGCGGGCAGTGCAGGCGCGGGGGGCTGTTCCGGCGCGGGCAGGCCAGCGCGGGGGGTTGTGCGACGGGGGAGCGAGCTTGCCTAGATGTGGACGATGAGTTTGGATGAGGACGGTCCCGCCGCACGGTCGGCTTAAAAAAGAACGACCGCCGTAGCTGACGCGTGGGCCCGTGGTCATAAATTAAGCTGACCGCGTGGGCAGCGGGTAGTTGGACGGCCGTCAGATGAGGACGCCGCGGGCAGCGAGAAGGCGCGCGTGGCGTCCGTTCGGCGTCCGCGCCGACGCATTTGGGGCGCAAATTTAGGCTGCAAATGCGTCGGCGTGGACGCGAAGCGGACGTGATTTGGGTTTGGGTCGGCGCGTTGGGCCACCATTTTTGCCCGCGCCGACCCAAACAGACGCATGCGGACGAAATGGGTTCTCCCATTGAAGTTGCTCTCAGGAAAACAAGAATAATCACCCACTCCTTAAACACATTAGCTTCGCTGTCAACTAAGGTAGATATGTGCCATTTCCAAACACATATTAATCAGCTATAAATAAGTTTTAAAAGTCAATTACCTCTCTTATGGTCGAAATGCAGTGTCCTGGTGTGCCGGTAAAAAGTGTGTTATGGTAGCTGAAAGTGCATACAAAATCAATAATCATGCCCCCCAAAAATACGAGTTCAGGGTTTCATAATTTGGGTAGTAGGCTGAAGGCTTACCGACTTGCGGGTTCGACAATCACCATGGCAATGAGATGCCTCAGCGGCAACACTACATCAGTAAGCTACGTGGGCAAGCAGAATTTGGTCAGAGTTGGAGACCACTCATATGGAGTTAATTGTATGTTGGTACCACACTTCAACACCTACTCACAAATTGGTACCGCTACTCAAAAGTTTTGCAGTTCAGTACCAACTCAGGGCCTAAGTGGTGCAATACGGTCAGAGGTGCGTATACACGCGCGTATTGACAGTAATTCCGACAGGCTGGGCCCACCTGTCAGGCGACATGCTGGCCGAATCGGCCCGCGCCGCTCGCTAACTAGGCTGAACCTGACCGAGCCGCTCTCTCTCGCCCGCTCACTCTCCCCCGCTCATTTTGCATCGCCCCCTCTGTCTCCGCCGCCGGCCGCCGCGCATTTCTCCTCCGCCACCGCAGCGCCATGGTCTTCGAGGACGAAAGCAGTGACTCTCAGTCCAGCCTTTTGTACGTCTACTCCTCCGACGGAATGCAGTACCAGGTGCGTGGTTCGAGCTAGGGTTAGGGTTAGGGTTTGTTCTGTGATTGTTGGGGGATTGGGGATTTGACTAGGTTATCTTTGTTCATCTTGCTCCTTAGATCCCTGCTAGCATTGAAGACCTAGACTACATGCGCATTGAGACAACACCCCCAGTCCTATGCGAGCACCACCGTCTGCCAGCTGAGAGGAGGGTTGCATTCGAGGCAGTTCACACTGGCAGGAGGTTCTTAGTCTGTGCAAAGAAGGTAACAATCATTGCAGTAGTCTAATTGTTGAAATAGTAATTAGTGTAGATATCCATTAGTTCTAGTTACACTCATTGCAGTAGGCTGTCAGTACTTAATTGTTTAGTAGTGTATTATTCAGTCTGGTCACTCCTTTCTGTGTATCATCAGTACTTAATTGACAGAGAGCTTTGTTAGGAGTGCATTGTTTAGTCTGGTCTTTCTTTAATTGGGCAATGTCAGTTGATCAAAGTGTTAGTTCATACTTTAACTGTGCATTCTTTATACTATTTTTAAATGCCTAGGGATTTGCAGTGCATCTGGTTTGTTGTTCTTTAGTATATATAGGGTGAGTGGAGGCTGTCAGTAGATCAAACTGGTCAATGTTTTATTCTGCTTGCTAGTATTATTTGTTGCATTCTGTTGTATAAGTGGTATAAGTCGGTTGCTGCATAAGTGGTATAATTTGTCATGTTGGAATTCAATTATATTGTGAGAAAGAAAGTGAGAAATGATGTTGTTGATGTTGCAGGGAAATGAGAACTGTGGTTTTGTTCAATGGGTTGACCCAGAGTGGCCTCCTACAATGCAGAATGCTCTGGTGAAGCTATGGGAGTTGTATTCAGACAGCATGAGTGATAGGAGGAAGGATAATCGGGATAATTCACTGACTATTCACCATATGACAGAAGAGAAAAACAACCTGGAGGCCAACTACGACAAATTGGTTGAAGATGTGCATCAACTTTTCAATGCTCAAGAGGATAGGATGATGGATTTCAGCTACTTGTAGTCCAAGATGAAGAACACCGAGGTTAGCAGCTCAGTTGTCTCTGATATGAGGACAGAGATCGAGAAGAAAGATGCGGAGATCTTCAAGCTGCAAGAGAAGTATGAAGTTCTTATGAACATCACAAAGGCTCAAGGCACTGTCATCCAGAACCTAAAGCTCAACCATTTGAAAGAGAAGGAAAAGCTAATCCAGGAGCATCACAATGATGCCACAAAAATGTTGCAGCTTAGGATTGATGAACTCACTAAGTCTAATGAGAAGTTAATCCAAGAGAATCACCAGATTGAGCTTCACATGGGTGATCTCAAGAAGGGTCATCAGGAGCTCTTTGCAGGCAGAGATCAGCTCAAACTTCAGATTGCTGATTTGCTCAAGGCAGAGGAGAAGAATAAGCAGAAGCTGAAGGGGATCCAGGCCATCTTGGCAGACTGAACAATATGAAGATCAAGATCTAGATGAAGATGAAGAAGGGGCATAAGTAGTTGACCTTTTGTGATGTATGGTGTTGTTTAGTTTACTAAGTTGAACTCTAGTATGTTGTGTAAGAACATATTAATTATGTTTAGTTGTGAACTTAGGGTTAACTCCACTATGTTATGTAAGAATCTTTTAATTATGGTGCTTCAAGCTCTCTATGATGATCTATGGTGGTTCAAGCTGTCTATGATGATATTTGGTGCATCAAGCTGTTTATGATGATCTATGGTGCTTCCATAGTGGGTTCTCGGGGTTTAGGTTCTAGGGGTTCTCGGCATCATAGAAAGCCACTATGAAAGCTCAACTACAAACAACTTTCTGCTTTCTATGTATGTTAGTTAAAGTAATTATCAAACTCCCTCAAAACATGTGCTACCGATGCAGAAACAATTGTCTTGGAAATTCTCTCTCCCCTACAATATCAGCTCAGTGGATTGGAGTCATATCAAAGTTAGTAGAAGCACCAACATGTTTCAGTCATGCTTTTTTTGCACCATAATCTTTCACTTGTACATTGAAGAAAACAAAGGGATCGTTCAATGTGTTGCAACCAACTGAATTATATACCACTTTATCTGTGCAATTCTCCATCTGAGAGAAGAATTACTATAATTTGTGTATATAGACCAAAGGGTTCAATCAACATGTGGCAGATTGGTTAATTGTTTTCGAGAAGACACATTTTTATTAATATTTACTATTTTTCACTCCACTATCCCCCTTCTATACATTGCTACAAATTCTCGCAGCAAGGCGCGAGTTATCACCTACTTTACTCAGCAGCTAGTCCCTAGTTCGTTTTGGGCCATCGTAGCGGCAATGGCTTCAATTTTGTCTGGTGCACTATGGGATTGCTGGCGATCTATCCGGAACTCGGTGTGTTGTGCACCAACAGATTGTTGCCATACATTCATGTGTTTGTGTTAGGATCATTTCTTCGAGATTATGTCATCTCTAATCAACATTGCTTAGGGCCAACTTGGTCGTTGGATCTCTTCCAATTATGTTTCAGGTTGGCTGAAGGAAAATATAATGACCCATGCTTAGTGTACATTCAGAAAACAGCATAACCGTTCTCAGCTCCAGCACAAAATCGATAGTACTTGAAAAAAATACGCGGCTAAAATTCAAATATGAAACATGTATGGACTTAAACTTTTTTTGAGGGGTTCGTATGGTCTTAACCCGGACCAACTTGACAGAAATAGAGGCAAGCCCAGCCCGTTTAAGCGCTAGTATATATATCTAATAAGTGCAGCTACACTTTTTCAAGGTCGCGAGCACACACCCGCGAGCGCCGTCCGATCTAGATCGCTCGTCCGCGCACGTGGTCAGGTGGCGTCCGGTCGGAAGCGACAAGTTTCATCATGCATGCCGCGGGTGTTACTGGAAAGGGTATCGTAATTACGGACAACATCCTAATTGCATATGAGTGCATTCACAAAATCAAGAATTGTAAGAAAGGAAACAATGGCTACTGTGCGGTCAAATTGGATATGCACAAGGCATACGATTGTGTGGAATGGGTTTTCTTGGAAAGGATGATGTTGAAGCTTGGTTTTAATGATGATTTTGGTAACGTCATCATGTCTTGTGTTCGCTCAGTGAAATATAAGGTGGGTTTAATAACCAGGAAACGGTGGGTTTTGACCCTTCGAGGGGGCTTCGCCAGGGAGATCAACTATCACCATACTTGTTCCTGTTGTGTGGAGAAGGGTTCTCAAGTCTTTTGGCTCATAGAGAGGAGGTTCGTGGCATTGAAGGTGTAAGGGTTTGCAGAAATGCGCCATCAGTATCTCATTTACTTTTCGCTGATGATTCCCTGATCCTTATGAAAGCAGACAGTGATAATGCAACCTCATTGAGACAAGTACTTGATCTTTATTGTGCTAGTTCATGACAACTGGTTAGTGATGTTAAATGCAGCATTTTCTTTAGCCCTTGTGTGAATGTATAGACAAAAGCGGAGATTTGTATGGAGCTGAATATTATGACATAGGCATTATCTGATAAGTACTTGGGCTTGCTTGCAATGGTACACTACTAGAAAAAGGGCTACTAATGGCGCACCTAATTTGGCCATTAATGGCGCATTAGCGGTGCGCCATTAGTAGCACGCCATTAGTAATATTTACTAATGGCGCACCACGAGTGCGCCATTAGTATGGGGCACGGTGTGCCATTAGTATGCCTACCAGCACCATGTATAGCCAGGTGCTTTGGTATACTAATGGCGCACCTCTGGGTGATGCGCCATTAGTAACCTAGGCATACTAATGGCGCACTTTTTGGGGATGCGCCATTAGTATCCTCTGGAATACTAATGGCGCACTTTTGTGTGATGCGCCATTAGTATGAATATTAGGTTTTTTTTTTATTTTTTAGTTTTCTGTTTTTTTGCACAGGTTACAAAATGTATAATTGGACAAAATATAAACAGCACACATCAACAACAGATTCATCGAATACAATAAAAGATTAGTCTCTGAATACAATTCATCATATTAGTCTCCGAATACAATTCATCATATTAGTCTCCGAATACAATTCATCATATTAGTCTCCGAATATAATTCATCATATTAGTCTCCGAATTGAAAAGACCGAACAAAGATAGAACATTATATTACAAGTCTCGAGACCGCGAGTAGCGAGTTTGTCTTCACATTACAAGTCGATATCGATCATCTAAACTACCATCACATAGAAGAGAGCTGCGGTCATCACGATGAGCATCATCACGATGGAACTCGTCTTCATCCGGTTCCTCCAACGCTCCCTCCCCTCTCCCGCTAGATAGCGGGCGTATCTAGATTCGGCCTCGGCCCTAGTGGTGTACCCTTTGTAACTGTTTCCGCTGAATCGGTGAACCTGTCTCCGACACTCCTCCCAGTCGTCGTAGACTCCGGGAACCTTACCCTTGTAGACGACATACGATGGCATCGCTATGCACTAGCCAAACGTTAGTACCAATTCACAAACAATACATAAGCAATATATAAGTATGCAACAGAACGATCGGAAGAGAAAAGCAAGACATTAATAGCATCGATTACATCTAAGTTTAACGACTCTCGAAACCAAAGAGACATACTACAAGTTCATTAAAGTTTAATTACAAGGAGCGACTCTCGACTCAAGGGACCGGAGCGTGGATGAAGCCGCCGTCTATCGTGGGAGTCATGAAATTACGGGCGTTGTCAGCCTGCATTTGTAGCATTCCGTCTATCTCACTGTTGGACGGTTGATTTTTGAGGTAGAACTGCCCCGCGGTCCGAAGGACATCTTGATGGATGATTTCCGCAAACTCCGACTGGATGCGAAAGAATTCTTGTCTGATGTCCGCGTCCTGGATTGCCGACACGCTCGCGGCCCAATCTTTGAGTTTACTCGGTAGCAGAAGTTGATGATGGTCCCGTACGATCGCCCGCATGTGATGGATGGCGTAGTAGGCACCCTTCTGACCGCCAGTCGGCTGCTTGACGCAGCAGAACGTCGTATTGTGCGAGAACACGTGCTTGCCGTACTTACGAATAGGCCTGTTGAAGGTGCCTCCAGATTGGGCGTAGCCGGGGAGAACATCATCAAGAACCTTCTTGACATTTGTGTAGTCTACGTTCGACTGACGGTCCGGGTCGAAATACGTGGCCATGGAATATTTGGGGCTTAGGAGGATGAGCGTGCAATGTGTGTCACTGCAGAAAACACGGAATGTTAAAAAAAAAACGATCGAAATCTAAGAATTCGTATGTTAGGGGCGGTTGAGGGGAGGACTTACTCGGGAAAGTAAGGCACGAGGAAGTTATCCTTATCTGGGTTTGCCAGAATGACGCCTTCGAGGTAAGAACTCGCGACTTGCCGGTCCCCAGCACTGCCCAAGATCTTGGCACGCATGTAGAAGGGGTCGACTATCACGATGTCCGGGGTCTTGTCGCGAATGATCCGCATCTCCATACTCAGCGAAAATAGCCGAACGAAGGTGTAGTGCAGCGGATGAAGGTTCAACATAGCGTGGATGTCATCAAACCGCAGGACGATCGTACCCCCGATGGAGTTATCCACAAAGCCCTTGCCCTCTGGCACCTTGGCCACGAAAACCGGGTATGCCACATCCTTCTCTCTGAGACGCCGCTTCTCCAAAGCAAGAACACTGTCATGCAGACTCCGCATAGAACCGGTTGCAACATCGAGCATATTTCTCGGTAGCATCGGCCTACCGGCCACATGCACCCTCCTCATTAAATCCTCAGGTGAAGGTGGCCCGTCCTGAGCACGGATCGTACTCGTTGCCGGCTGGCCCGCACCCTTGTTTGTCTTTCTTTTGCGTGCCTTCTTCTTCTCCTGTAATGGGACCGAGTTCTGCTCACAGACCGCCTTCTTGAGTGTGTTGGGGCTGAGAATATTTCGCACCTCGCCTATCTGAGGCTCGGTGAAGTCGGCAGCTGGAGGCGTCTCCTGAGAGCTGAACGGCAGACGACGCCTGTTGCAACTTGGCTTCCCCGCGGTACCAGCTACATCGGGCACGTCTTTTGTTGGGTTGGGTTCTTGAGAAGCAGGCCCCATGAAGTCGCCATCGTACCCATGATCGGCAAAGTACCGATCGACGTTGACAAATGTATCGTCGTCGTCGTCGTTCTGATCCTGTGCCATATGCATGTTTGGATCCAGTGGCATAGGGATGTCCGGCACCGTTGCGGCGGTCTTGCCATGGGGCCGACTTGGCGCCGGCACGACTGGCGGTGTTGTCTTTGGGGTGGTGTCCCCCGCCCCCAAACGAATCTGGCTCTTCGGCCAAAGCAGGGGCCAGCCGATCAGGCAGGCGCTGAGGGTCATCACGTCATCATCGTCGGCCCCGACAGGTCGAATCGGAGGTAGCAACTCATCGCAGCCTGGCAGCACCCGAACCAGTTGAACCCTAAACAAGTTGGGTGGCATCTGCGTACCGTGGAACAAGGGGTTGCCCGGTTGAACGATTTTGCCCTTGGCGACATCGACCAACTCATTGTTCACGAAGTGCAGGAGAGTGCACGGAACGTCGGCGGCGCCCTGCGAAAACATGTAGGGCGTCAGGGATGCCCAGTCAAAGGCAAGGAGATGAAGTCCTCGGCCGAGAGAGGCTTAATTAGTTACCGTGATGATGGCGTCGAGCTCGGCTAATGTCGAGGCACCGCCAACGGCGGGCGTGCAGTTGACGGAGGGGCCGCTTGCTGCAGAGGTGCCGGCCGGCGTACACCCGGGTGCATTAAGCTCCCGTGCCGGCGTCGGAGACACCAATGCCGCCTCCGCCGGAGACCCCAATGGCCCCGCCATCGCGTTCTGCGAGTTGCTGGCCGTGAAGCTAGGAATCGGGGGCGGCCCCTGTTGGCCGCCCGCAATCCACGCACTCAACCCCTGCATCAAGGTAGGCACAATGGCGGTGATCGTCGCTCCGAGTTGTTGTTGCACTTGCTCTTGGACAATCTCCGGAATCCGCGCCACCTGTGCCCTGAGTTCTTGAACCTCGCGCGCCTGGCTTTCCGAGCTGGTCTTTTTCTCCTTTCGTCCACCAGTGTTATAGTATGACCCCCATTTTGTCGACAAGCCTTTGCCGGCCACACGACCAGCTGACGTTGGCTTACTGAGCTTATCCTTGTTCTTCATTACATTCAACGCCCTATTTAGAGTGGTGTCCCAAGGGTTGCTCTTAGTCGAACCCGCGCTACTGCTTTCACTCGCCTGCGGAAGGAATGTGAACCATTTAGAAATTCGGCTTCATTAATTAGAATGCAACCATATGGAGCTAATTACGCGGGGGTGTATTCCTTACCAGAACAAGCTCAAGCGCCCTGGTCTTCGGATCCGTGGTAAGCTCCTTTGTTTTCGGGTCCTTCTTGTACCGGGCCCTGACATAGTTCCTGGTCTGCTTGTCACCGTATTTATCGAAGAGGGGCGGTAGGCCTTGCTCGGCACGGTCCGCCTCCTCCTTGTCCCATATAGGCTCCGCCACTCTATAACCGCCGGGACCGAGTGTGTGTTCCCCTAAGTTCAGCTCCCGCATTTCTTTCCCCCACTGACTTGATTGGGAGTGTGCGGTGCTCGAGCAATTGATCTTGAAGTCATTGTAGTCATCTTCGGTGATCGAAGGATTTTTCTCCTTGATCTTCTCATAACTCTCACCTTTCTCGATCATTCTCTTCACATTGCTTTTCCAAGTAGACAGGGCCTTGCTCATCTTCGTGAGGGCAGCATTGTTCACTTTATTCCCTTTGAGGCTTGTGTTTTCAAATTCAGCGGGGAACTTGTATCGTTCGTGCAGCTTCGTGAAGAGGAGGTTGCGCAAATTCCCTCGGTCAGGATGCCTCAGGTTCTCGGTGTTGATCGAGACGGTGCTCCGGAGAATGCACCCGTGCTGAAGCGAGTACCCCTTGACTATTCGTGCGGGCGCCGTTGGATTCCCGTCGGAGTCCACTTCAGTAACTTCCTCCTTGAGGGTGCGGAGCACGGTCGGGCGCCGGTCCTTCCGTTGCCTCTTCTGGCTGCCATCTGTGCGTGCGCCGACATTTAGAACGGTAAAAAAATAGCATCTAGCTATCATCACCTAACAGCACCACGAGCATTCCAACGACTCATGAGAGCAGAGAGATGGAGAGAGCAGAGAGAGAGAGGGGGGATGATACCTTGACGAGCTCCCCTGATGGCGTGGGTAGTAGGGTCGAGGCAGCGTCCCGGGAAGAACTAGGCACACGCGGTCCGAGGTGTGTGCAGCCTGCGCGCGAGAGGAAGCTACAAACACATTTTCAATTTGCATGAAGAAACAATTGCAGCTTCTGCTAAGGGCAGACATGTAATAGAAGCTTTCAACTTTCATTGTTACGACCAACAGTATGCGTTGTCGCCATTGCAGATCTCAGGAATACATATTTAACAATTGTGGACTATGTGCATATAAAAAGCTTATGCGCCTAATGCTTCATCTTCTGCATACTGGTTCATGGTTCCGACATATCAAGCATGCAAGCACTCTTATTAAGTGCCAAGCAACACAGTCATTTGATCTATCAGGCACACAATTTTCAGGTAGATGTACCTTCTTCAGAGATCAGTCAGTAGCACCACGGTCACTTGGATCAACAACAGATGGTCAGCAGCAGCAGCATGGGCGATGGAGCATCAGCAGCAGCAGCACTGCAAGCAGTTAACAGAAGCAGAGTAGCAGCACGACGGGCAGGCTCACGGGCGGCGGTGGAGACGGGCTCTGCTGCAGAGGAGGGGGCGCACGGTCAGAAAGAGAGAGAGGGAGGGAGAGAGAGAGGGAAGGAGAGAGAGCAGGAGGCTTACCGGAGCAGAGGGGGTCGCCGGAGACGAGCAGGTAGGGGCCGATGCGGCGGTCGGTCGCGGGAGAGGCGCTCGATTTGCTGCAGAAGAGGGGCGCGCACGATGAGAGAGAGAGGGGGGAGGGAGGGAGAGATAGAGGCAGGGAGCGGGAGGCTTACCAGAGCGGAGGGGGTCGCCGGAGATGAGCAGGTAGGGGGCGGCGCGGCGGGGGGACGGTGAGGGAGGTGGTCGGGTGCGGCGGGGGAAGCGAGCACGGCCGGGGACGGCGAGCACGGGGGCGCGTGGGCGGCGTCGAGGCGGCGGGGCAGTGGCGTCGGGAGAGGAGAGGGGAAGGGGATCGAGGGCGAGGGCGAGGGAGAGAGAGGGGATAGGTGTGGGCCCGGGAGGAAGTATGGATGGGGGCCTAACAATACTAATGGCGCACCACACCTCGGTGCGCCATAAGTACATCCATGCTAATGGCGCACCCCACCCTGGTGCGCCATTAGTATTTTTTTTTTCTGCCCGAGCCAACAGGTTATCTACCACCTGACGTGAACCACATCAAGCTCTCTCTATTAGCTCGACTGGTCAGCAGCCAGTTCTCACACCAGGAGGTCCTGGGTTCGATTCCCAGGCTCCACAAATTTTTTTTTTCATTTAAAATGTTGTTTGATACTTATTTGTGTTTAAATATGTTCAAACTTGTTTAAATCATAACAGTAATATTTTTTTATAAGACAGTAATAATTTTTTTTAAAAATATCACCAAACAATAATGCCGGTGGAGCGGGGGAGGGTGCGGGGGGTCGGCGGCGGCGGTTGAGTAGGGGAATCGAGGGTGCGGGGGGTCGGCGGCGGCGGCCGGTGGACCGGGGGGTGCTCGGCGGCGAGGGGGACCGTATCTGGCGATCGAGATGGAGGGGGATCGAGATCGAGTGTCCATGAAATTTAAAAATATACATGATAGTTCAAAAAGTGCCCATGAAGTCTACGATTTAAATACAATCGATCTTAGCTAGCTAGCTATCTGTTAACAATCTTCTTGCCCTTCTTTTTCGCAAATGGAGTTCTTCTGTGGAACGGACGTCCTTTAGGTAGGGTGGTCCTGCTTCTTCTTGTGGTGTATGCTGCTACTTCATCATCGTCGTCATGTTCGATCCTCGGGTCGCCGTACTTGTCGAAGTCTTGCTCATTGGCTACGCCATCCATTCCGATGATCTTCCTTTTGCCTCTCCTCACGACAACACGGCTGGTCTTTGATGGGTCGGTAATGAAGAAGCATTGGTCCACTTGGGAAGCCAGTACCCATGGCTCATTTTTCGCGGTGACGTTTGCGCCCGCGGTCTTGGATTTGGCTTCGGGTATAACCATGGTGGTGAAATACCGGTCTTCTTTTAGGACGCTCTTGGCCCATCTGACACGGAACATCGGGACCTTCTCTCCAGCGTAGCTCAGCTCCCAGATCTCCTCGATCCTTCCGTAGTATCTGTCCTTGTCGTTACCGGTGTAGGATTCCATCGTTACCCCGGAGTTTTGATAACCATCGCTCTTCATGTCCTTGGCCTCAGTGTAGAATGTGTAGCCGTTGATATCGTACGCCTCATAGGTCATCAGGTTGTGCTCGGCGCCCTGTGACAAGGCGAATATGAGTTGTTCTTCCGCGGAAGAATCCTCATGTAAAGGGTACGACAGAAGCTTCTGCTTGAACCAACGCGTGAAACATGAGTTGTGCTCTTTGAGTATATCTCCGTCCGTCCTCTGTTGGCCTCGGTCATTGTACGTCTTCTTAATAAAGGTTTTGTGCTCTACCACCCAAGGATCGACCACGTCTATGTGTTGTAGCGCGACTAGGTTTGCTCTTTCAAAGTCGGCGAGTCGACCCTCAAAGTCGACATGCATTTCGCGGCGACCCTCACGGTGACCCCATCCAGCGAGCCTGCCGAGGTGCCTGTTGACGGGCAGACCAACGGGGTTCTCGATGCCTAGATAATTCGTGCAGTACGAGATGCACTCTTCGGTTAGAAAGCCCCTGGCTATGCTTCCCTCTGGACGTGACATGTTACGAACGTATCCTTTGATGACACCATTCATCCTTTCGAACGGCATCATGCTGTGCAGGAACGTCGGCCCGAGTTGGATGATATCCTCCACTATATGGACCAGCAGATGCACCATAACGTCGAAGAATGCGGGCGGGAAGTACATCTCAAGCTCGCATAGTATCACCACGATCTCTTCCTATAGCCTTCTGAGTTGCCTCACGCCAATCGACTTCCGAGAGATGACGTCGAAGAAGTTGCATAGGCCAAATAGCGTTTCACGGACGTGAGCGTCCATGATCCCACGGATTGCAACTGGAAGTATCTGCGTCATCAGCACGTGACAGTCGTGAGACTTCATCCCGCTGAACTTCTGCTTCGCTGGGTCTAGGTATCTGCTTATCTTCCCCGCGTAACCGTAAGGAAGTTTTACTCCTAGGAGGCAGGTGAAAAACTGCTCGATCTCCTCCTGACTTAGAGTGAAGCACGCGGGAGGGTAGTCATTTCCGGTCTTCTTGGCCTTTTTGCCTTTGCGACGACATTCTGTGTCCTGCTTCGCCTCATCATCATCATCATCATATATAGCGTGAAGCTCCTGCCTGATGCCCATTGATTTCAAGTCTGCCCTTGCTTTCGGCCCATCTTTGGTCCTCTCTGGCATATTGAGCAGGGTACTAAGCAGACTCTCGCACACGTTCTTCGTGATATGCATGACATCAAGGCTGTGAGGCACACGGTGGATCTTCCAGTACGGCAAGTCCCAGAAAACAGACCTCGTTTTCCATACCTTCAGTAGCAGCTCTGGCGCCTTTCGCTTCTTTCCCGGCTCTGGCGCCTTTTGCTTCTTTCCCGGCAGTGGGCAGTCTTTCCAATTTTTCAACAGCTTGTCTATTTCCTCGCCGCTCCTCGTACACGGGCGTTTTCGGGGTTCGGTTTCACCATCGAACAGATCCTTGCGTTTCCTCCACGGGTCATCGTCGCGAAGCCACCTTCGATGTCCCATGAACACGGTTTTCGAAGACCCGGGATCTCTATCTAGCTGGCGATACGTTGTGTCGTCCATGCACCGTACGCATCCAGAAAATCCGTGGACTACCTGCCCCGCGAGATATCCATAACCGAGATAGTCGTGCACCGTCATGAGCAGTGCGGCTCTCATAGGGAAATATTCTTTCTCTGCGGCGTCCCACGTATTGGCTGGCGTTTTCCACAGCGTGTCTAGCTCCTCCTTCAGCAGCCCCAGATACAGATTGATGTCGTTCCCTGGTTGTTTCGGCCCTTCAATTAGCATACTCATGTGAATGTACTTCCTCTTCATGCACAACCAGGGGGAAGGTTGTACATCCACACAAACACAGGCCAGGTGCTATGTGTGCTTCTCTGGCTGCCAAACGGATTGACTCCATCGGTGCTCGCGCCCAGCACGATGTTCCTTGGATCCTTCCCAAATTCTGGGTATTCAAAATTCAACGCTTGCCACTGGCTCGCATCCTTAGGGTGACTCAGCATCTTGTCTTTTTTATCTATCTCCGGATCATTTGCGTCATCTTCTCGCTTCTTCTCCTCCCTATCCGCGTGCCAACGCAGGAGCTTTGCTACCTTAGGATCCGCGAAATACCGCTGCAGACGAGGAGTGATCGGAAAGTACCACACCACTTTTCGAGGAGCTTTCTTCCTCTTCTTGTATCGAGTGACGCCGCACACCGGACATATGGTAGACTCCGCGTGCTCGCCCCGATAAATGATGCAATTGTTCATGCAGACATGGTATTTCACGTGCGGTAAATCCAGAGGACACACGATTTTCTTCGCCTCCTCCAAACTGGTCGGGCACTTGTTCCCCTTTGGAAGACGTTCGTGCCAGAATGACATGTTCTCGTCGAAGCATGCGTCCGTCATTTTGTGTTTTACCTTCATCTCCATAGCCATGAGCGTTACTTTCAGGCGGGTATCCTCGGGCCTGCATCCTTCGTACAATGGAGTAACCGCGTCTAACTCAAGTTGATCCACCTTGGCTTTCTCTCGGGCGGCAGCTCTTGCGTTATCCGTCTGCTTGAGAAGCAGCTTTTGAATATAAGGGTCCTGCACCCAGCCCATCGATGGTCCACCGTCGTCTGCTCCGCCGGCATCATCATCTTCATGATCATGCCCGTCGTCTGCTCCGGCATCTTCCTCATCATCATGACTTTGTACAGCATCACCGTCATGATCATCTCCTGGGGATTCTTCGTCTTCTCGCCCGCCCGAGCCGCGGTGGTTGTCTTGCTGCCCTTCCTCATTTCTTGCCCGGCCCCCATGGACGACTTCGTAGTCATCTTCATCACCTTGCCACCGATAGCCATCCATGAAACCACGCAAGAGCAGGTGGTCCCGCACCTGCCCGGAATCCGGGTCCGCAATAAGGCTCTGCAGCTTGCATCTTCGACACGGACATCTTATCTCCGTCTCGTTCTTTTGAAGCATCTCGGCCTTCGCGGACCTCAAAAACCTATTCACGATGCCTTCGGTCATCGTGCGGACCATGGTTGCCTGCGGGGTAGAGCAAAACAATATTTTAGAACCAAGAAAAAATTTGGCATGACTTTCCCTAAAAATAGGACCAAAAAGAATGCTTAATGCCAAAATTATCGCCGAAACGGAAATGAATCAACATTCCGGCAAAATATTGGCAACTATCGCATTTCAAATACCGGTACACCTCCAACCACAAACACATATGCAACACCACTAACATATGCAACACCACGAACATACATAGATCTAGCTAGGCCATAAAAAGTGCATGTGCACATTGTTGTAGGAAGAACAACGTAAATATAGCTTCCCCCTTACTTACCTATCAAAACAAGGTAATTTAACCACTTAATTTGAATGAATCTATGGTGGAAATGAGAAGAAAGAGAGGAGGCACCCGAGACAAGGAGGAGGTGGAGAATGAAGTGGGGGAGAAAGTGAGTGTGGGTAGGAGAGGCTGCCCAAAATATCTTGTTGCTGCCCACTTACTAATGGCGCACCTGACATAAATGCGCCATTAGTAATCCAGGTTACTAATGGCGCACCAGAGCCTGATGCGCCATTAGTAGTTTTGCGAAAAAAGTAAATCATACTAATGGCGCACTCTGCCTCAGTGCGCCATTAGTAGTTTGAACTAGTAATGGCGCACTTTGGGACAGTGCGCCATTAGTAGTTTTCCAACAAAAGGAATAAAAAATATAATTAAAAAAAAATCATTAGTGGCGCACCCTGTCACTGGTGCGCCATTACTAGTTACAACTAGTAATGGCGCACCTTACAAGGATGCGCCATTAGTATGTTTGGCCAGACGCGCTAGTTCAAAAAAAAAAAATTTAGGACACTAATGGCGCACCCCAGGCCGGGTGCGCCATTAGTAGTTTCAACACTAATGGCGTATAAGAAGGTGGTGCGCCATTAGTATATACTAATGGCGCACCACTTGTCTGGTGCACCATTAGTGTCAATCCCGTCTATAGCCCTTTTTCTAGTAGTGGTAGGGGCTGACAGAAGTGATAGCTTCCAATATCTAGTAGAAACAGTAATTGCTCGCTTGAAGGGATGGAAGGAAAAGTGTTTATCACTTGGTGGGAAAGAGATATTGTTGAAAGCAGTAATCCAATCGTTGCCAGTTTTTGCTATGGGAGTATTTAATATCCCCAAGAAAATTTGTAAATAAATTACGGATGCCATGTCAAGCTTTTGGGGGAGATGATGATGATCATAAGAAAATGAACTGGTGGGCATGGTGGCGCATGTGCATCCCGAAGAAAAATGGAGGTATGGGATTCAGGGACTTACATGCTTTCAATTTGGCTATGTTGGCAAAGCAAAGCTGGAGATTATTAAGTAACCCCAAATCATTATGTGCATGTGTGTTGAGAGCTAAATACTATCCAGATGGCAACCTACTAAAAGCTGGCAACAAGAAAGGATCCTCTTTCAAATGGCAGAGTATTGTTGCGAGGCTTCATACCTTTATTAGATGCCACATTTGGAGAGTGCGCAATGGATCAAGCATCAACATTTGGGATGATAAATGGGTTCCAGGAAGTCCAGATGGTAATATCCTCACACCAAGGGGTCATATGCTCCTGAATAAAGTAGAGGATATAATTGATCCACACTCGGGAGGATGGGATGAGCAGTTAATTAGGCAATCCTTTTTCCCTATAGATGCAGAGAGGATTCTGAGAATACCATTAAATGTAGAGCTCATAGATGACTTTGTGGCTTGGAATCTTACCAAGAATAATTGCTTTTCTGTCCGCTCCGCATATTACAGAGAATGGGAGTACCAGTATGGCCCCGGATCAAGAGAGGTGATGGAAAGGGTGCTTCGGTGCCAAATCCTGTTTGGGACACGCTATGGAAAAATGCAGGTTCCTAGTAAAGTAAAGATATTTACTTGGAGAGATCTGCATGGCATCATCCCGGGATTTTCAGTGCTTGCAAATCGCCACATTAATGTACCTCCTCAGTGCCCTGTGTGCCTGCAGGGAGCGGATGATATGAGGCACCTATTATTCACTTGCAGAAGGGCGAAGGAAGTATGGATTTCTCTGGGCTTGATGGAGATAATTAAAGAAAACTTATCGGTGGATCGATCTGGAAGTGTAGTTCTGGAGGAGCTCCCGCGGTCAGATAGGATGAATGCACCAAGATCTAGCAACTTGGGTTTCAAAGAGTTTTTAAGTGTGGGTGCCTAGTACATTTGGTGGCAAAGAAGGGAGGCTGTCAAGGGTAAATATGTAGCGTCCCCGCCAAGAACGTCCTTTGCGATTCAAGCTCTGGCATCGAATTTTCCTAAGTCTTCAGGTACTGCCGATCCGCATAAAATCATATGTGAGAAACCTGCTACAGGATGGTATAAGATAAATGTAGATTCTTCATACTTTGATGATGGTTCAGGAGCTACAGCGGCAATGTTGGGGAACACAGTATTTCAAAATTTACCAACGATCACGAAAGATCTATCTAGGAGATGCATAGCAACGAGCGAAGAGAGTGTGTCAACGTACCCTCGTAGACCGAAAGCGGAAGTGTTTAGTAATGCGGTTGATGTAGTGGAACGTCTTCATGATCCAACCGATCCAAGCACCGAACGTATGGCACCTCCATGTTCAGCACACGTTCAGCTCGATGACGTCCCTCTAACTCTTGATCCAGTTGAGGCCCCTCTAACTCTTGATCCAGTTGAGGCCGAGGGAGAGTTCCATCATCATGATAGCGTGGCGACGGTGATTGATGAAGTTACCGACGCAGGGCTTTGCCTAAGCACTACGACGATATGACCGAGGTGTGTAGCTGTGGAGGGGGGCACCCACACTGCTAAGAGATTGTCTGTTGTGTAATTGGGGTGCCCCCTGGCCACGTATATAAACAAGGGAGGGAGAGAGGAGGCCGGCCAGGTTGGGCGCTCCAGGGGGAGTCCTACTTGGACTCCTAGTCCAAGTAGGATTCGCCCCCCTTCCTTTCTTCCATCAGAGGGAAAGGGAAGAGAGAGAGAGAGGGGGGGGGGGGAAGGAAAGAGGGGGGCTGGCCCCCTCCCCTAGTCCAATTCGGTTTGGGCAAGGGGAGGGCATGACCCTCTCTTGTGGCCCTTTCTCCTCTCCTCCAATAAGGCCCACTAGGCCCAATACTTCTCCCGGGGGGTTCTGATAACCTCCCGATACTCCGGAAAAATGCCCAAACCACTCGGAACCATTCCGATGTCCAAATGCAACCTTCCAATATATGAATCTTTACCTCTCGACAATTTTGAGACTCCTCGTCATGTCTGTGATCTCATCCGGGACTCCGAACAAACTTCGGTCATCAAATCACATAACTCATAACACAAATCATCATTGAACGTTAAGCGTGCGGACCCTACGGTTAGAGAACTATGTAGACATGACCGAGACACATCTCCGGTCAATAACCAATAGCGGAACCTGGATGCTCATATTGGTTCCTACATATTCTACGAAGATCTTTATCGGTCAAACCGCATAACAACATACGTTGTTCCCTTTGTCATCGGTATGTTACTTGCCCGAGATTCGATCGTCGGTATCATCATACCTAGTTCAATCTCATTACCGGCAAGTCTCTTTACTCATTCCTATAATACATCATCCCGTAACTAACTCATTAGTCACATTGCTTGCAAGGCTTATAGTGACGTGCATTACCGAGAGGACCTAGAGATACCTCTCCGATACTCGGAGTGATAAATCCTAATCTCGATCTATGTCAACTCAACAAACACCACCGTAGACACCTGTAGAGCATCTTTATAATCACCCAGTTACGTTGTGATGTTTGATAGCACACAAAGTGTTCCTTCGGTATTCGGGAGTTGCATAATCTCATAGTCAGAGGAACATGTATAAGTCATGATGAAAGCAATAGCAATAAAACATGACTATCATTAATGCTAAGCTAATGGATGGGTCTTGTCCATCACATCATTCTCTAATGTTGTGATCCCGCTCATCAAATGACAACACATGTCTATGGTTAGGAAACTTAACCATCTTTGATTAACGAGTTAGTCTAGTAGAGGCATACCACGGACACTTTGTTTTGTCTATGTATTCACACATGTACTAAGCTTCCGGTTAATACAATTCTAGCATGAATAATAAACATTTATCATGATATAAGGAAATATGAATAACATCTTTATTATTGCCTCTAGGGCATATTTCCTTTAGTCTCCCACTTGCACAAAAGTAGGGGCTCTCATTTTGACCCCTTTACTTGTGCATGGGCAGTCAGAGCCGCGCCCGCGGCCACACTTAATAAAGCAGAGGAGGGTAGAGGAGGGAAGCCGGAGAGAAGCCGAAGCACAAGACAACCAAGACAAACGTCAAGATCATAAACAGAAAAGAGCAAGAGGGCGAGGTGGACCCCCCGGCAAGACCCTTGCCGGAGCGGCCTCCGCGGCCTCGACAAGAGCCTTGCTGGGGCAACTTGCCTGACGCCAACTGAGTGCACCTTCCTTGAGCCCAAGGGTTCCAACGCCCTCAACCACATTGGGACCGAGGCTCGAGAGGCGCCTCCGTGGTGGCATGAAGATCTTTGTGAAGATCCTAAATACACAGGATCAGATGAGGACTAGAAGACAGCGAACCTCGGCGGGATCCTAGCCGAGGAAATCCACAAGACCCCCGGCAAGCACCTTGCCGGGGACGACTGCAACGCCACGGCAAGACCCTTACTGGGCCCCCGGCAAGACCCTTGCCGAGGGCATCAGCGGGGCCACAGCCAGGTCCACACCTGCCAAGACTCCACCGCCGTCCCCAAAGCAGCAGCTAGTTCAACTAGCTGGGCAAGCACCTGCGTGGCGACGGGTGGCCTCTACACCGACTCAGCAAGCACCTGCGTGGTAGCATACGACCCTTCGTGAAGGCTCCACCACCGCGCCAGCCCAGCAGCCTGCCTGCCTACATGGCGCTGCGCACATCGCTGGCCTGGGCGCGTGTCGAAGCGATGCAGAGCAGCGACAGACGGGACGAGCCTTATTCCCGTCCCCGATAAAGCTATTGGACACCTAAGTAGCGCATTTAGTGCACTTTGTCCCGTAATGCCGGGTGATAAGCTCGCACACTGTACACCTTTCCACCTCCCGTGTGCCACTGTGGCGACCCGTTTTTCCTATAAAAGGAGGCCCGAGGCGACCAGGAGAAGGATTCGACTCTTTTGAACTACGCAACCTCCATAGCTAGTTCGAGAGCTCAAGAACACTCCCAAATACACACCAAAGCAGGACTAGGGTATTATGCATCCTTGCGGCCCGAACCTGGGTAAACGATCTTTGTGCTAGCTTCTAAACCTGCTCTTCTCACAACCCCGCGCCCCGCCAACCGTAGTAGGGATTCCTGTGATCTCATAGGTGTCGTTTCCCCGACATCTTTGGCGCGCTAGGTAGGGGGCGCAGTAGTGAGAATCTGGTCTAGCAGTTAGCCTAGCATTTCTTCATCGCCATGGCTCCCAAGAAGAGGACGATCATGGTGATCGGCTCGTCGGGAGCCGAACGGCCCATGCCAGTGCAGGCGAGCAGCGGGCCGGTTGCGGACAGAACCCGAGCCACGGACCGCGAGCACCAGCATCGCTCTGGCAGCTAGAGCCTGGCGAGCGGCGTCGTTCGTGCGCCAGACGATGGGCCGCACACCGCCAAATCCAAAGACGGGGCTGGGCCCGCCGTAGGCGGTGCGGGGCCCTCCAGGGGTGTCGCTGTGCCACCTACGGGCGGTGCAGCAACCTCCACCTACGCCGGTGCCCACGGCGCGCTCTTCCCAGGGTGTGCGCGACGAGCAGTGCCACCACGCTGGAGACCCCGGACGCCGCTGTGGGAAGAGTCATGTGCATCATCTGCGGGACGAAGGAGGCCAGCATGCACGTCGAAGTGCTGGCGAAAATGGCGTGCAACCGCTGGGCCGTGATAGAACTCCTTCTAACGTGGTTAGAAGTCGAAGCGCGCCATGGTCCACGCACCTCTCGCCGCCACCCATGCCAGCAGAAGCTTTGGCGTGCGCGTAGCTACTCCTCGACTTCCCTCCCGCTGCAGAAAAGCTCGATGAGTGGAGGGCCACCATCCGGAGCCTTGTCTGCGTCACCAATCAAGACGAGCCACGACTAGCGGCTCCCTCAGGCCGCGCTCCGTCGAACCACCGCATGCCAGCACTGGAGGGGCCGGAGGTGCTGCGGCCACGGTGCACTCTCCTCCTCCACGCCAGCCACCGCGGGTGTCGATCCGTCGTGATGACGCTTGTGATAACTGATACGTCTCCAATGTATCTATAATTTAAGAAGTATTCATGCTATTATATTATCTGTTTGGATGTTTATGGGCTTTATTAAACACATTCATATTATTTTTGTTACTAACCTATTAACCCAAAGCCCAGTGCCAGTTTCTGTTTTTCCCTTGTTTCAGTGTTTCACAGAAAAGGAATATCAAATGGAGTCCAAACGGAATGAAACCTTCGGGAGAGTTACTTTTGGAACGGAAGCAATCCAGAAGACTTGGAGTGTATGTAAGGGAAGCAATGAGGAAGGAACGAGGCAGGGGGGCGCGTCCACCCACTGGGCGCGCCCTCCACCCTCGTGGGCCCCTCGTGGCTCCCCTTACCGACTTCTTTCGCATATATATATATCCATATACCCTAAAACCATTGGGGGACATAATAGATCGGGAGTTCCGCCACCGCAAGCCTCTGTAGCCACCAAAAACCAATCGGGACCCTGTTCCGGCACCCTGCCGGAGGGGGGAACCCTCACCGGTGGCCATCTTCATCATCCCGGCGCTCTCCATGACGAGGAGGGAGTAGTTCACCCTCGGGGCTGAGGGTATGTACTAGTAGCTATGTGTTTGATCTCTCTCTCTCTCTCTCTCTCTCTCTCTCTCGTGTTCTTGAGGTGGTACGATCTTGATGTATCGCGAGCTTTGCTATTATAGTTGGATCTTATGATGCTTCTCCCCCTCTACTCTCTTGTAATGGATTGAGTTTTCCCTTTGAAGTTATCTTATCGGATTGAGTCTTTAAGGATTTGAGAACACTTGATGTATGTCTTGCCGTGCTTATCTGTGGTGACAATGGGATATCACGTGATTCACTCGATTTATGTTTTGGTGATCAACTTGTGGGTTCCGCCCATGAGCCTATGCATAGGGGTTGGCACACATTTTCGTCTTGGCTCTCCGGTAGAAACTTTGGGGCACTCTTTGAAGTACTTTGTGTTTGTTTGAATATATGAATCTGATATTGTGTGATGCATATCGTATAATCATACCCACGGATACTTGAGGTGACATTGGAGTATCTAGGTGACATTAGGGTTTTGGTTGATATGTGTCTTAAGGTGTTATTCTAGTACGAACTCTTGAATAGATCGATCTGAAAGAATAACTTTGAGGTGGTTTCGTACCCTACAATAATCTCTTTGTTTGTTCTCCGCTATTAGTGACTTTTGAGTGACTCTTTGTTGCATGTTGAGGGATAGTTATATGATCCAATTATGTTATTATTGTTAAGAGAACTAGCACTAGTGAAAGTATGAACCCTAGGCCTTGTTTCCTAGCATTGCAATACCGTTTACGCTCACTTTTATCGCTTGCTACCTTGCTGTTTTAATATTTTCAGATTACAAAAACATATATCTACCATCCATATTGCACTTGTATCACCATCTCTTCGCGAACTAGTGCACCTATACATTTTACCATTGTATTAGGTGTGTTGGGGACACAAGAGACTCTTTGTTATTTGGTTGCAGGGTTGCTTGAGAGAGACCATCTTCATCCTACGCCTCCCACGGATTGATAAACCTTAGGTCATCCACTTGAGGGAAATTTACTACTGTTCTACAAACCTCTGCACTTGGAGGCCCAACAACGTCTACAAGAACAAGGTTGTGTAGTAGACATCAAGCTCTTTTCTGACGCCGTTGCCGGGGAGGCTAGGTAAGCGACACTCACACCCCGTCAACTAAGCTCTTTTCTGGCGCCATTGCTGGGGAGATGAGTGCTTGAAGGTATATCTTTAGATCTTGCAATCAAATCTTTTAGTTTCTTGTTTTATCACTAGTTTAGTCTGTAAAAGAAAACTACAAAAAAATGGAATTGAGGGTGCCTCATATGCTTCATCTTTTTAATGTCTTCCGCGAAAATAAGGATTCCGATAATTGTGCTCAATTGCTAGAGGAAGAATGCATTAAAATGTTTGGCACTAAATATTTGAATGATGAGCATGATTGCAATGTTGTTAGTATGAATTCCTTGAATATCCATGATGCTAATGATATGCAAAGCCACAATCTTGGGGATGCTATGTTTGATGAAGGTGAAATTTTTTGTCCCCCAAGTTTTGATGAGCAAATTTATTATGATGAAAGCATGCCTCCTATTTATGATGATTATTGTGATGACACGTATGCTATAAAGAATAAAGATAACCATGAAACTTGTCATATTGATTTGGATTATGCTTCACATGATAATTATTTTGTTGAGTTTGCTCCCACTATTCCGAAAGAGAAGAATTTTGCTTATGTGGAGAGTAATAAAATTTCTATATATGCTTGTAGATCATGAAAAGAAAGCTTTAGGTGCTGATTATATTGTTGAATTCTTTCATGATGCTACTGAAAATTATTATGAGGGAGAAAATTTTTGCTTGTAGGAATTGCAATAATATCAAGTTTCCTCTCTATGTGCTTAAAGTTTTGAAGTTATGCTTGTTTTGCCTTCCTATGCTAGATGATTATTGTTCCCATAAGTTGTTTGCTCACAAAATCCCTATGCATAGGAAGTGGGTTAGACTTAAATGTGCTAGTCATATTCTTCATGATTCCCTCTTTATGTTTCGATTCTTATCTTTTATGCAAGCATCCACTAGTGCAGAACCGGGCAATAGCACCGGTTCGTAAGGCCCTTTAGTGCTGGTTACATAACCGGCACTAAAGTGTGGGCACTAAAGCCCCCCCCCCTTTAGTACCGGTTCAGCATGAACCGGTGCTAAAGGGCAAACACGTGGCACCAGCTCTGGGGGACCGGTACTAAAATGTTTGGGGGGGTTTTTGGTTTTATGATTTCTTTTTATTTAATTTTGTGTTTTCCATTTTAATTCTTTTTCGTTTGCTGGTATTTTACGATACTACACATTGTACACGTTATGCATATATATGGTAGCTATAGTAGAACCAATCACATATATAGATCATCAATGTCTCACAAACCACCATATTAATTCACACATACACACATGTATAACTATATACAATTTCTCGTACATATGCATGTTGCCTTCGGAGCCAGTTGCATTAGCCTAATTGGTGCCTTCGGAGCACGATGACAAATTGGAAGTGGTTCATGACTTGGTTGATGGGGGCGGTAGCGGGTAATAGTATTCTCCCTTCGGATTTATGACCTGGTCGAGCAAAAATCCCGCTATTTCCTCTTGAAGTGCTTGTACGCGCTCCGTATCTAGGAGCTTGTCCCGCACCTCTTTGAACTATTAAGAAGGAGATCAATGTGCATGTGTATTAGTTGTGTGACTAGATATCGATAATGGTGCACAAATTGTGAATAGTGTTCTGACAAGCGTACCCATTCCTGTCTTTCAGATCTGCTCCTTTCGGACGCCATCATGCGGATGTTCTCGCAAACGCAGTATGCACACAGATCAGTCCCCTGCGCCTGCTTTATGGCCTTTACGAGAATGGAATTTAATTTGATCAGATAATAATTAATCAAGCATGATAATATTAAAAAGATGGCAGCTAGCTAGCACTACTTAATTACTTACCTTGGGTCGAAGCCATCTCAGCTGTCGTTTCCATTCGCCTTCCGTTTTGCTGATGAACCTTGCCCAAGCCCTGCCCGCCGACAAAGAAAATGAATAAAGGGGTTATTAAATAGTTCATATCATGAAATGACGAACTAAATAGGCCGAGATATATAGTTAATAATGATTGAAATTACCTGTTGACTATCCCAAACAAGATGTTATAGTCACTATTTTCTTTGAGTAGTGAGTCCAGTATTTCAACTGTTCCTTCATCAACTTTAATGATACACAAGATCCAGTGAAATCTGCATGCACACACGTTTGCATGTCTTAATTAAGCGGGCATATGTAAACAAAAACATGTAGCTAACTAGCTAGTAGGCAAAAACAGAGAATTTGTAGTACAAGAAAGTGTGACTCACTGGAAGTTGTAAGGAAGTAGTATATCTTCATTGTATTTGAGGCGCTTCAAGAACTCGAACATGCTGTCCTCTACCTGCTTTTCATAATGGTTGCTTATTTTCCATGTGTATTCATTAACGGTGTTTGGGTCAATGAACCCAATGCCATAGCGTCCACATTTTTTCATTTCATACATCTTCATCCTGCATAATACCACAGAAAAGAATACAGTGAGGATAATTACAGGTAATGATTGATCAAAAGGATCAATACAGCTAGCTTGAGACTTAAATTACAGAAAGAAATCACTTACAGACAATAGCAATTGACGATAGATTTGTCGAGTGCGTCTTGATTGTATAACTGAAACAATTCAGAATACTCAACGGTCACAGGTTTCAGATGGTAGTAATGATCCTTGTTGACTTGCACCATGAGGGACTGTCGATCGGATCTCTTGGTAATGTCCATGTACCATTGATGCAATTCATACATTCTCGTTGGGAGCTTCTTGACATCTTCTGGCTTGACCAAAGGTTGGCCCCGGACATATTTCCATTTTAATTCCTCCTCTGTAAGCACAGGCATGTCCTCGATCTCGAGGAGTTGTCCAACAGTGATCTTGAGTTCTTCAGCCTGCGTTATATGCTGCTAGGTTATTACCACATTGCCTACCTGGGGAACATAAACTGTTTTCCCACAATAATATTGGCCGCGCGTACTGTCACGTGTTGTTGGCGGCACAACAAGCGGGGGGATCGGTTGCGCCCACTGTTCTCCCAGCTGGGCAACGGTTCTCTCGCATTTTTGACAGCTGCTTGTTGTTTGCTCGAGCTCGAGCTTGCCTCCTTCTGTAGACGTTGTCGATGTAACTTCTTGATGTGGCGCTCATAGTTTGTGTCAACAGGCTTAGGAGGTGGTGGTTCAGCCATACGAATGAAGTGGTCAATAACTTCCACAGGCACTTTCTCCCTTGGCGGCGGTGGCGGTTTCGGTCCAAAATGGGCGTCGACTTCTGCCCGCACTATGGCATTGGTTTGCTCCTTGGTCCTGTCGTAAGCCCTCTCAGGAAGAGGAGTAGTGAGGTTTGGACCATATTTATATCGCTTGCCTCCGCCTGTACTTCCTGTACTATGACCTCGACTGGTATCGCTATGCACCATAGCTGCGGGGTGTCTCTTCGTGGATTGCTGAGGCGGCAGAGATGGCTGACGGGGCTGAGTTGGACGAGGAGGAGTGGCCTGAAGCTGTGCCGGACTTGGAGGAGGAGTGGCCTGACACTTTGCCGGACTTGGAGGAGGAGTGGACGTCTGACGCTGTGTCGGACTTGGAGGAGGAGTGGCCTGACACTTTGCTGGACTTGGAGGAGGAGGAGTGGCCTCACGCGTTGGTGGACTTGGAGGAGCGGGAGTCTGCTGACTCGGTGGCGGACTTTGACGAGGAGTCGGGTGACGCGGTGTCGGTGGCCTTCGAAAGATGATGCAATCTTTTCTCCATAGGATGATACGATGTTTGGCATCTCCGAGTGTGTGCTCCTCGTCACCTCCAGGAATATCAAGCTCTAGCCCCGAATATTGGTCCACCACCTCATCAACCACGACACGAGCATAGCCTGCTGGAATCGGGTTGCAATGGAAGGTTGCATCGGGGGAATTTGTATAAGCAACGGCGTCCGCCACCTTCATGGATATGTTCTTCATTTTGAAGTGTAGCTCGGAGTTAGTGTTCTCCATGATGTCATCCACGGGGTATCTATCCAGCATTGCATCAAACGGGGCGGAACCCACGCTGCTTCTCGGCATGGATGGGGTGGTGGTATCCAATGCTGGATCATCCGCTAGCTGTTGTAGCTGCTGAGACCCCCTTTGCTGGCTAAGTGAATCGATCTGCTCCTGTTGCCGCTGGAATTTGTCTGCCAAGTCCACGTTCGTGGATTCTAGGCCTTGAAGGCGTTCATAGTCCCGCTTCCTCTTCTCCTCCTCCATCTTCCTCTGCTTCTCCTCTGCAATCTTCCTTCTCGCACGGGTTCTATAGTCGGCGTTCCATTCCGAAAACCCC
Source organism: Aegilops umbellulata (assembly GCA_032464435.1). Lineage (NCBI taxonomy): Eukaryota > Viridiplantae > Streptophyta > Magnoliopsida > Poales > Poaceae > Aegilops > Aegilops umbellulata. The sequence goes on from CP136056.1 coordinate 480,759,226, forward strand.
TCATACCACGGAATAGCGCCCTTGCCTCGTGTTCTTCCCGGGTGTTCAGGATTTTTCAGGGCACGTGTAAGCTCGTCGTTCTCTCTGTTCGGCTGGAACACCCCCGTTCTAGCCTCTTCTATTGCAACAAGTATGTCATCGTCGGCTCCGTTCAGACATGCCTTCGTCGAAACTTTGCCTGTCTTCGGGTCCAACTCCCCCCCATGCGCATAGAACCAACTCCTGCACCTGGGGGCCCAGCTCTTAGTAACCGGAATGACACCTGCATCCTCCATCTCTTTCTCAGACTTATCCCACTTAGGCATTGCCACCGCGTAGCCACCTGGCCCCAGCTTATGGAACTTATCCTTTTTCTCGGCATTCTTCTTGTTTATTCTTGACCGTTCCTTAGCTACTTCTGAATCCTTGAATTTCACAAAATCGTCCCAATGAGCACTTTGATTCTCTAGTATCCCCTCAAATACTGGAGTCTTCCTTCCTCCCTTGACGTACTTATCCCATTCACATTTCTTGTGGTTCTTGAATGCAACCGCCATCTTCCTAAAAGCAGCGTCCTTGACTTTCTGCACATCTGCTTCTGTGAAATGATCTGGTAGGGTGAAATGTTCCATGAGAGTATCCCAAAGCAGTTTTTTTATTCTCGTCGACAAAAGTAACATTTGGACGTGGCTTTGCTGGCTTTCTCCATTCTTGAAGGGAGATCGGGAGTTGGTCCTTCACAAGAACTCCGCACTGACGAACGAACTTGTCCGCAATCTTCTTAGGCGCTAATGGTTCGCCACTAGGTTTGAATGCCTCGATATTGTACTTTACGCCCTCTTTCAACTTTTTGTTCGGGCCTCGTTTCGTCCTTTTGCCTGAAGATTTGCTCGATCCGGATGGCTGAAAAAAGAAAGATCGATTCGTTAATATATCTTCAACTCATTTAAAACATGTGATGATCACCAGATTCCTGCTTATATAAATATATATACCTCGCCGGTGTTTGTTGTTTCAGGATCAACATGTTCTTCGTCATCGTCATAATCGTAGTTCATGACTTCATCAATTCGGTCGTCACGATCGAATATCATATCACCCTCTCCGGTGTTGTTTAGAAATTCGGAGCCGTCATAATCTTCTTCATTCTGATCATCATCTGGCCCGCGTATCATATCGAACATGGTCTGTTCTCTGTCTCTGTCGGTATTGTCCGCCATAGCTTTTATTTAACTATGCCAAAAGAAATATAAAACAATTTAGTATAATCTCGAATAATAGATATAATCTCGAATACATCGTCTCGAATAATAGATATAATCTCGAATACATCGTCTCGAATAACAGATATAATCTCGAATACATCGTCTCGAATAACAGATATAATCTCGAATACATCGTCTTGAATAACAGATATAATCTCGAATACATCGTCTTGAATAATATATAATGTCGAATACATCGTCTCGAATATATAATCTTGAATACATCACTGGCTAGGTAGCTAATAAAGATCGAATACTACAGAAGAATCTAGGACACTCGCGGTTCCTGCGGCGCGGGCGGTGGACACCCAAAGAGAAGGAACCCTCACAGGATCATAGCTAAAGTGAGATCCCTGAAGAAACTGCCAGGTATTGGAGAACCTGCCGCCCTCTAACGCAACCATGTAGCGATGGACGTGCTCGTCCTCCTCCCTGACACAACGACGTACCACCTCCGGCGGGGCCGGCTCCCTCCGCACCGAAACTGGCCCACGCGAACGCCACCAAACGAGATCAGGGTCGACGACGGGACCCGGGGCCGGGTTCCTCATCAAGCGGCGCGCCCTCCAGGCAGCACCTCCCAGTGCCAGCCCGGCGGAGCCCAGTCCCGGACATGGGTCAGCTGGACGTCGTCGCGGACGTGTCGACGGCGAGGATGCGGGCCGGGCATCGTCGACAACAAATACTAGCTATATTCCCGCAAAAAGTAACATTTTTTTAATGATTGGATTTTGATAACTAAAATTTCTAACATTTCTATAACATTTCTAACAATGCTATATATAACTAACATTTCTATAACGTTTCTAACATTTTAACTTTTTTATAACTATTTCTATAACAATTTCTAACAATTTCTATAACATTTCTAACAATGCTATATATAACTAAAAAACAGAAAAATTTCTAACAATTCTAACTTTTTTATAACTATTTCTATAAGTAAAAAACAGAAAAATTTCTAACAATTCTAACTTTTTTATAACTATTTCTATAACTAAAAAACAGAAAAATTTCTAACAATTCTAAATTTTTTATAACTATTTCTATAACTAAAAAACAGAAAAATTTCTAACTACTCTAACAATTCTAACATTTCTAACTATTTCTAAAAAACAGAAAAATGTCTAACAATTCTAACAAAATGTATGTGTGTGTGTGTGCGCGCTCACCGGCCGGCGAGGCGAGAGGCGACGGGGGGCGGCGACGGGGACGGCGACGGGCGTGGCGACGACGGGGAAGGGGACATACGGGCCGGGGCGGTGACGACGACGGGGACGGTGACGACGCGGGCCGGGACGGGACGGGGCGGCGGTGACGACGCGCGGGACGACGGGGACGGGACGACGGGGCGGCGACAACGGGGACGGGGCGGCGACGGGGCTGGCGACTGTGGGGGCGGCAGGCGACGGTGTGCAGAGGAGAAGAAGCGGAGGGAGAGATGAAAACTGACGAAATTTTCGTAAGTGTTTCTTATATAGGAGAAACCTTTAGTATCGGTTGGAGCCACCAACCGGTACTAAAGGCCTGTTTTGGCCAGGCCAAGCGTCGGGAAGCGACCCCCTTTAGTACCGGTTGGTGGCTCCAACCGGTACTAAAGGCCCCCCCTTTAGTACCGGTTGGTGCCACGAACCGGTACTAAAGGGGGGTGCGCTGCCAGGCGAGGGGCGCAAAGTTTAGTCCCACCCCGCCTAGCGAAGGGCAGCCGCACTGGTTTATAAACCCAGCCGCGGCTGCTCCTTCGAGCTCCTCTCAAATGCAGGCCTTCTGGGCCTACCTGTGGTGTGCTGGCCCGTGGGCCTACTGGGCCATTGCGGGCCTTCATCCTGGCCCAACAACTAGTTGGGTTTCTAGTCGTATGCAGGCCGCTCAAGCCTAGTAGGTGGGCTTTTTTTTATTTTTTTTGCTTTATTTATTTTTGAGTTGTTTTTTTGTGTATTTAGAGTTTCTTTGTGAATATTTTTGCTTTAGGTACAAAAAAGCTTTAGGTACAAAAACTTACAAACTTTCTGTTAGTGCCCGTAGTTTTCAAATTTGAATAGTTTAAATTTTGAATTATTTGAAATTAGTGTGAATCACTAGTTTGTGAATAACTTAACTTTAAAAATCAGTAAAGGCATGAAAGAATTTGTTTGCACATAAAATTTCTTCGCGTTTCAAATGCCAAAACACATAATTAACTACCCTAACTATTACAAAGATTCCCTTCTGGGTGTGAAACACAGAAGAAAGTGATGATAGCTAGTGAAGCCGATCACATCCCAGATCTTTTGGTGTGAAACTTTTTCTTCGCGTGTGTCCCTTTGCACCGTAATCATGGAAAATCTTCATCATTTAACGGGATGCTCGGGTCAATATTCGCTGTGAATGGAGCAATTTCATCAAACTTTTCATAATCTTCTGACTTGTCTGTCTTGTCATCCACTCCCACGATGTTTCTCTTCCCAGAAAGAACTATGTGCCGCTTTGGCTCATCGTACAATGCATTCGCTTCCTTATCTTTTCTTTTTCTTGGCTTGGTAGACATGTCCTTCACATAGAAAACCTGTGCCACATCATTGGCTAGGACGAATGGTTCGTCTGCATACACAAGATTCTTGAGATCCACTGTTGTCATTCCGTACTGCGGGTCTTCCGTTACCCCGCCTCGTGTCATATTGACCCATTTGCACCTAAACAAAGGGACCTTCAAACCACGTCGATAGTCAAGTTCCCATATGTCCTGTATATAACCATAATATGTTTCCTTTCCCGTCTTGGTTTCTGCATCAAAGCGGACACCACTGTTTTGGTTGGTGCTCTTCTTATCTTGGGCGATCGTGTAAAATATATTACCATTTATCTCGTACCCTTTGAAAGTCATTATATTCGAAGATGGTAACTGGGACAGCAAGTACAGGTCATCTTCAATAGAGGTGTCATGCATGGTACGTGCTTGCAACCAGCTGGCGAAACTCCTGGTTTGTTCATGTGCAATCCAGTCATCAGACTGCTCCGGGTGTTTGGAGCGTAGCAAATTCTTGTGTTCATCCATATACGGAGCCACCAAGGCGGAATTCTGTAGAACTGTGTAGTGTGCTTCAGTGAGAGAATGTCCGTCCATACATATTATTTGTTTCCCTCCTAGCGTGCCTTTTCCATCCAGTCTGTCCTTATGCCGCGATTCAGGAACACCAATCGGCTTAAGGTCAGGAATAAAGTCAATACAAAACTCAATGACCTCCTCATTTTGACGACCCTTGGAGATGCTTCCTTCTGGCCTAGCACGGTTATGAACATATTTCTTTAAGACTCCCATGAACCTCTCAAAGGGGAACATATTGTGTAGAAATACAGGACCCAAAACGTTAATCTCTTCGCATAGGTGAACAAGGACGTGCGTCATGATGTTGAAGAAGGATGGTGGGAACACCAACTCAAAACTTACAAGACATTGCACCAAATCATTCTGTAACCTTGGTATGATTTCTGGATCGATTACCTTCTGAGAGATTGCATTGATAAATGCACATAGCTTCACAATGGCTAATCGAACGTTTTCCGGTAGAAGCCCCCTCAATGCAACCGGAAGCAGTTGCGTCATAATCACGTGGCAGTCATGAGACTTTAGGTTCTGGAACTTTTTCTCTGCCATGTTTATTATTCCCTTTATATTGGACGAGAAGCCAGACGGTACCTTAATACTGAGCAGGCATTCAAAGAAGATTTCCTTCTCTTCTTTGGTAAGAGCGTAGCTTGCATGACCCTGATGTATGTCGTCTTTCCCATGCATACGTTGCTGGTCCTCCCGTGCCTCAGGTGTATCTTTTGTCTTCCCATACATGCCCAAGAAGCCAAGCAGGGTCACACAAAGATTCTTCGTCACGTGCATCACATCGATTGCGGAGCGGACCTCTAGGTGTTTCCAATAGGGCAGGTCCCAAAATATAGACTTCTTCTTCCACATGGGTGCGCGTCCGTCAGCGTCATTCGGAATAGGTTGTCCACCAGGACCCTTTCCAAAGACCACCTTCAAATCCTTGACCATATCATGTACATCAGCACCAGTACGGTGGCCAGGCTTCGTCCGGTGATCCGCCTCACCTTTGAAGTGCTTGCCTTTCTTTCTTACGGGATGCCCGCTCGGAAGAAATCGACGATGTCCCAGGTACACATTCTTCTTACAATTAGCCAAATATATACTGTCGGTATCGTCCAAACAGTGCGTGCATGCGCAGTATCCCTTGTTTGTCTGTCCTGAAAGGTTACTGAGAGCAGGCCAATCATTGATGGTCATGAACAGCAACGCCTTTAGGTCAAATTCTTCCCCCATGTGCTCATCCCACGCACGTACACCTGTTCCATTCCACAGTTGTAGGAGTTCTTCAACTAATGGCCTTAGGTACACATCAATGTCGTTGCCGGGTTTCTTAGGGCCTTGGATGAGCACTGGCATCATAATGAACTTCCGCTTCATGCACAACCAAGGAGGAAGGTTATACAAACATAGAGTCATAGGCCAGGTGCTATGGTTGCTGCTCTGCTCCCCAAAAGGATTAATGCCATCTGCGCTTAGACCAAACCATACGCTCCTTGCGTCATCTGCAAACTCCTTCCCGTACTTTCTTTCGATTTTTCTCCACTGCGACCCGTCAGCGGGTACTCTCAACTTTCCGTCTTTCTTACGGTCTTCTTTGTGCCATCGCATCGCCTTGGCATGCTCTTTGTTTTGGAACAAACGTTTCAACCGTGGTATTATAGGAGCATACCACATCACCTTGGCAGGAATCTTCTTCCTGGGGCGCTCGCCCTCGACATCACTAGGGTCATTGCGGCTGATCTTATAGCGCAATGCACCACATATCGGGCAAGCGTTCAAATCCTCGTACTCACCGCGGCAGAGGATGCAATCATTAGGGCATGCATGTATCTTCTGCACCTCTAACCCTAGAGGGCAGACAACCTTCTTTGCTTCGTACGTACTCTCGGGCAATTCGTTGTCCTTTGGAAGCATATCCTTTATCATTACCAGCAACTTTCCAAATCCCTTGTCAGATACACCATTCTCTGCCTTCCATTGCAGCAATTCCAGTGTGGTGCCCAACTTTTTCTTGTCACCTACGCAATTCGGGTACAACAATTTTTTGTGATCCTCTAACATGCGCTGCAACTTCTTCTTCTCCAAATCACTTGCGCAGTTTCTCTTTGCATCGGCAATGGCCTGACCTAGATCATTAACGGGCTCATCTGATGCCTCTTCTTCAGCTTCTTCCCGCATTGCCGGCTCAGCTTCTTCCCGCATTACTGGCTCAGCTTCTTCCCCCATTGTTGTATCATCGTATTCAGGGAACCCATGGCTAGGATAGCTGTCGTCGTCCTCTTCATCTTCATTGTCTTCCATCATAACCCCTCTTTCTCCGTGCTTGGTCCAAACGTTATAGTGGGGCATGAAACCAGACTCAAACAGGTGGACGTGAATGGTTCTTGACTTAGAGTAATTGTGACCATTCTTACAGCCAGCACATGGACAAGGCATAAAACCATCCGCCCGCTTGTTTGCCTCAGCCGCAATCAGAAAAGTATGCACGCCCTCAACGAACTAGGGAGAGCATCGGTCATTGTACATCCATTGCCGGCTCATCTTCATTACACAACACCGAATAGACCAAATTAATACAAGTTCATACATAAAGTTCATACAACACTTAAATGCAACAAACAAATAACTCTCTAGCTAAAGCATTTAAATGCAGGGAAAACTTTGTTTTTGCCACTCTAGTTTTTGCCATCTTTGCTTATGCCACTCTAGATTTTGACATTTCACTTCTGCCACTCTTAGCTTTTGACAATATATCACTTTTGCCATTCCGTGGCAAAAGCAAAATTTTAAGAGTGGCAATTATGATACATTGTCAAAAACTAAGAGTGGCAAAAGTGAAATGAAAATTTATCATTTTTGCCATGGAATGGCATTTGTGATGTATTGTCAAAAGCCAAGAGTGGCAAAAATGAGATGTCAAATGCTAGAGTGGCATAAGCAAAATTGGCAAAAGCTAGAGTGGCAAAAAGAAAGTTTTCCCTTTAAATGCAACAACAAATGCGATCAAGATCGCAACTAAGGTAACAATGGATCCAACAGCATAATGATACCAAGCCTCACTATCGATGGCATATTTTCTAATCTTTCTAATCTTCAAGCGCATTTTCTCCATCTTGATCTTGTGATCATCGACGACATCGGCAACATGCAACTCCAATTCCATCTTCTCCCCCTCAATTCTTTTCAATTTTTCTTTCAAGTACTCGTTTTCTCTTTCAACTAAATTTAACCTCTCGACAATAGGGTCCATTGGAATTTCCGGTTCACATACCTCCTAGAAAAAATTTCTATGTCAACTTGATGGGCATAATTTGTCATAAACACGAAATGCAACTAGTTTTAAAAGAGAATATATATACCACATCCGAATCATAACAAGGACGAGGGCCGTCGGGGACGGATATCAAAACCATGGCACTATATGTATAACAAACAATGTACGGGTAAGATAATTATACGAGTAACTATATATCCAAATCACACAAACATCAATTTTTATATAAAATTTCATGAACAAAGAGGCTCACCACAAGGTGGTGCCGGCGACGGGACGGTGCGGGCGATCGACGGTGGTTACGACGGAGATTTAGAAGGCACTAAGTAAACCACACCTACATATGCAAACCAAGTGTTATTTTTGACCTCAAATTGCATATAAATCAAATACTAGCACATATATATATTTCCTCCCAAATTACTAAACTCACAAATTAATCACTATATAAAGCATTGCAAGAGGAAATCTAGCAATGAGAGATGAAAGGACAAAGTTGCTAACCTTTGTGATCATTTCAATGGATGGGGGCCTTCAAATCTTGACAAAATTTGGGCAAAATGTGTGATGAGCTCGAGAGGAATAGGGGAAGAACAGAGAGGAGAGGGGAAAGGGGAAGAACAGAGCGAGCTCGGGTGGACGAAGGGTTTATGTAGGACGACCTTTAGTACCGGTTCGTGCCACGAACCGGTACTAAAGGTGCTGGAGGGGCCCCAGACTGACAACATCCTGCCACCACTCTCACTAGTACCGGTTCGTGCCACGAACCGGTACTAAAGGTTCGCCACGAACCGGTACTAATGAAAGCGGCCCGGCTAGCCGTTGGAACCGGCACTAATGTATACATTAGTGCCGGCTCAAATACAAACCGGCACTAATGTGCTTCACGTTTGACCCTTTTTCTACTAGTGATCATTGAAATCATCATGCCTAGCTAGGGGCGTTAAATGTTAGCGCTTATTGGGAGGCAACCCAATTTTATTTTAGTTTCTTGCTTTTTGGTTCTGTTTAGGCATAAATATTTGATATAGCCTATGGTTAGATGTGGTTTTATGTTTTAATTAATGTTTGTGCCAAGTAAGACCTATAGGATCTTCTTGGATGATAGTTATTTGATCTTGCTGAAAATTCCAGAAACTTTCTGTTCACGAAAACAATTGTTTAAAATCACCAGAACGTGATAAAATGCTGATTCCAATTGCGTCAGATCAATAATCAAATTATCTAGGTCTTCCTATTTTGTTAGATTTTTCTGAGTTTCAGAAGTTTGTGTTAGTTACAGATTACTACAGACTGTTCTGTTTTTGACAGATTCTTTTTTTTGTGTGTTGTTTGCTTATTTTGATGAATCTAGGGCTAGTAAAATAGTTTATCAACCATAGAGAAGTTGGAATACAGTAGATTTAACACCAATACAAATAAAGAATGAGTTCATTACATTACCTTGAAGTGGTGTTTTGTTTTCTTTCGCTAACGGAGTTCACGAGATTTTCTGTTAAGTTTTGTGTTGTGAAGTTTTCAAGTTTTGGGTAAAGATTCGATGGACTATGGAATAAGGAGTGGAAAGAGCCTAAGCTTTGGGATGCCCAAGGCACCCCAAGGTAATATTCAAGGACAACCAAGAGCCTAAGCTTGGGGATGCCCCGGATGGCATCCGCTCTTTCGTCTTCGTTCATCGGTAACTTTACTTGGAGCTATATTTTTATTCACGACATGATATGTGTTTTCCTTGGAGCGTCATTTTATTTTCTTTAGCTTTGTTTGATGTTTGAATAAAATACCAAGATTTGAAATTCTTAAATGAGAGAGAGTCTTCACATAGCTACATAATTATTTAACTACTCACTGATCTTCACTCATATCTTTTTGGAGTACTTTGTCATTTACTCGTGTGCTTCACTTATATCCTATGAATAAATGGTTGAATGATTTGAATGTTATAAATACAAAATTATATATGTTTCATATGCTTATCCCATGGGGAGTAATTCCTTCACATATAAGAAGTAGATGTGGTAAATTTATTGAAGGTTAGCAAACATTGTATTGGTCACTTGAACAATTCATGAAAGAATATTGAAGGAAGAGAGATTTCACATATAAATATACTATCTTGGACATCTTCTATGATTGTGAGCCCCATTAATTATTTTCAAACCTGAGCAAATTAGTTGAAGTTGGACAAGGAAGACAACATAATGAGTTATGCTTGGGTATATTTGTATAGAAGTTATATTGTTATGGATCCTCTAACATGTGGTGCTTCCTATTTAGAATCCTTTGCTAGCCAAAATATCTGTACTAAGCGGGAATACTTATTGTGCATCGAAATTCCTTGAACCAAGTTTCTTCCATGAGTGTCCACCATATCTACCTATATGCGGTATTTACCTGCCGTTCCAAGCAAATTTGCACGTGCCAAACTCTAAACCTTCAAATAATAATCTGTTTTGTATGCCCGAATCGCTAATGTAGTGACTAGGGGCTGTTAGTATCTTCCATGCTAGGTGGGTTATTCTCACGATGAGTGGACTCCGCTCATCATTCACGAGAAAATGGCTGGTAACTGTGATGCCCAGTCCTATGATCAAAAGATCAAAAACAAATTCACAAATAATTTAAACAAAACTCCCCCAGGAATGTTGATAGTTGGACGGCACCCGTTGTTTTGGACAAGCCGTGGAGTGTGCATGTTGGTGGAGGGGGAGTAAAAATTTTACCTTTCTGCGTGGGAACCGCCTATGATGTATCTAGTATGGAAGATATTCGAAACTCTTGGTTGTTATGTTGACAATGAAAGCATACCTCTCAAAATCATTTTCATCTCTGTTTTTGCTTCGAGCTCTGGCACCTCTGCAAATCCCTGCTTCCCTCTGCAAAGGGCCTATCTTTTACTTTTATGCAAGAGTCAGTAGTATTCTTTCTCATTCCAACCCACTCTTTAGTTGGCAAGCATCATGTGATGGAAAGATCTAATCATATATGGCCATTCAAATATATTTTATCATGAATTATTATTGTTGACAATTATCTATATGATAAATAAGTTGGTAGGCGAAACATTAAGCCCCTATCTTTCTCTGTGTTCGATGGATACTATTTGTTCTAAAAATATGCTTTGAGTGGTAGCAATCATGGAAGACTATATGATAGTTGAGTATGTGGGATTTGCTAAATCAAAGCTCTGACATAGACTCTTCCTGAAAATAAGATGAATTGTAGTTGTTTGATGACTAATAACATGGTTTGTTAGTTTTCAAGAAAGTTTATGATCTATACATTAACATGTGAATAGTTTGTTACTTGATCATGAAAAGTTCTATGAGTTGAGCTACTATTATGACATATGATGATGCTAGAAAAGGTGATTGAAATTATCATTGATCAAACTTGTGCACCTGCTAGCATTCACACTTCATAAATTCTTTCTTTTACCATTTACCTACTCGAGGACGAGCAGGAATTAAGCTTGGGGATGCTGATACGTCTCCAACGTATCTATAATTTATGAAGTATTCATGCTATTATATTATCTGTTTTGGATGTTTACGGGCTTTATTAAACACTTTTATATTATTTTTGGGACTAACCAATTAACCCAGAGCCCAGTGCCAGTTTCTGTTTTTCCCTTGTTTTAGTGTTTCGCAGAAAAGGAATATCAAACGGAGTCCAAACGGAATGAAACCTTCGGGAGAGTTATTTTTGGAACGGAAGCAATCCCGAAGACTTGGAGTGTATGTAAGGGAAGCAACGAGGAAGGCACGAGGCAGGGGGGCGCGCCCACCCCCCTTGAGCGCGCCCTCCACCCTCGTGGGCCCCTCGTGGCTCCCCTTACCGACTTCTTTCACCTATATATATTCATATACCCTAAAACCATCGAGGGACAGAATAGATCGGGAGTTCCGCCGCCGCAAGCCTCTGTAGCCACCAAAAACCAATTGGGACCCTGTTCCGGCACCCTTCCGGAGGGGGGAACCCTCACCGGTGGCCATCTTCATCATCCCGACGCTCTCCATGATGAGGAGGGAGTAGTTCACCCTCGGGGCTGAGGGTATGTACCAGTAGCTATGTGTTTGATCTCTCTCTCTCTCTCTCTCTCTCGTGTTCTTGAGGTGGTACGATCTTGATGTATCGCGAGATTTCCTATTATAGTTGGATCTTATGATGCTTCTCCCCCTCTACTCTCTTGTAATGGATTGAGTTTTCCCTTTGAAGTTATCTTATCAGATTGAGTCTTCAAGGATTTGAGAACACTTGATGTATGTCTTGCCATGCTTATCTGTGGTGATAATGGGATATCACATGATTCACTCAATGTATGTTTTGGTGATCAACTGGCGGGTTCCGCCCATGAACCTATGCATAGGGGTTGGCACACATTTTCGTCTTGGCTCTTCGGTAGAAACTTTGGGGCACTCTTTGAAGTACTTTGTGTTGGTTCGAATAGATGAATCTGAGATTGTGTGATGCATATCATATAATCATACCCACGAATACTTGAGGTGACATTGGACTATCTAGGTGACATTAGGGTTTTGGTTGATATGTGTCTTAAGGTGTTATTCTAGTACGAACTCTTGAATAGATCAATCCGAAAGAATAACTTTGAGGTGGTTTCGTACCCTACAATAATCTCTTCATTTGTTCTCCGCTAGTAGTGACTTTGGAGTGACTCTTTGTTGCATGTTGAGGGATAGTTATATGATCCAATTATGTTATTATTGTTGAGAGAACTAGCACTAGTGAAAGTATGAACCCTAGGCCTTGTTTCCTAGCATTGCAATACCGTTTACGCTCACTTTTATCGCTTGCTACCTTGCTGTCTTTATATTTTCAGATTACAAAAACCTATATCTACCATCCATATTGCACTTGTATCACCATCACTTCGGCAAACTAGTGCACCTATACATTTTACCATTGTATTGGGTGTGTTGGGGACACAAGAGGTTCTTTGTTATTTGGTTGCAGGGTTGCTTGAGAGAGACCATCTTCATCCTACGCCTCCCACGGATTGATAAACCTTAGGTCATCCACTTCAGGGAAATTTGCTACTGTCCTACAAACCTCAGCACTTGGAGGCCCAACAACGTCTACAAGAAGAAGGTTGTTTAGTAGACATCAATAACATTTCCATAGCATCGTTCGACCCACGGACCCACCGCAACGAGCGCCAAGTTCTTCGGGAGCGAGCCCATGAAGACGCTCGAACCACCATCGAGCGCTGGCGCGATACAAGCCACCAGTCGGATAGGCGGGCGGGGCCCGCTACGGACCACCCAGCACCGGGAGGCTCCGGCGGCCTGCCTTACGAGGTGGGTTGCCCAGCCTTTACTCGTGAGCTGCGGCAGTTCCAGTGGCCATCCCACCGCACATTCAAGCCCGATGTCGGCGAGAAGTACAACGGCAAGACCCATTCGTCAGAGTTCCTCATCATCTACACCATCGCGATGCAAGCCGCTGGAGCTCGTGACGACAAGGTGCTCGCCAATTACTTCCCATTGGCCATGAAACCCAATGTCATGTCTTGGTTGATGCACTTGCCGGCGGATTCCATTTCTTCTTGGTCGGACTTGTGTCATGAGTTCGTTGGTGCCTTCACTGGAGGCCACCAAGCTCATGGCCTGGCGAGTGATTTGCATATCATTCCCCAGAAGGAAGGTGAAAACCTGCGCAAGTACATACAGAGGTTCAGCCGAGTGCAATACAACATCCCAGATGATCATCCTGCCGCCGTGATCAGCGCATTCCATCAGAATGTGCGCAACCGCAAGTTGCGTGAAGAGTTGGCAATGAACAAGGTCAGGGATGTAGCCGAACTTTACGTTCTGGTGGATACATGTGCTCGAGCTGAAGAGGGGAGGAAGTACCCCGGCGAAGACGCCGGCGCGGAAACCGACTCTACCAACGAAGACGCCGCCGCGCCGACGAAGAAGGGTCGACGCCGCAACAAGAAACACATGGTTAAGACCGTGCTTGCCGTCGAGGGATCCGACGACACCTGCGCCGCCAAGAAGGCCAAGGCAGATGACCCCGGCAGGGAGATTGCCAGGTGCGCCGCTTGCCGAGCCTTAGCGGCTGCCGACAAGCCAGGGGGCTCTGACAAGCAGTACTGCAAGATCCACCGCACCAAAGGCCACGACCTCCAGAACTGCAGACAAGTCAAGCTGCTTGCTGAAAAGCAAAAAGCCGAGTATAAGAGGCGGGACAAGGAGAAGGGCCAAGATGGTGTTGAAGGATCCAGCAATAAGCATGGCGGCCAAGGAGGTCGCTGCGACAAGGATAACCAGCAAGAGAGGCCCGCTCGGGGCCGCGACAAGAAGCAGGAAGACGATGATCATGACGAGGGCGACGAGTCCGGCGAGCATGAGTTCCAGAAGGCTACAGAGGCCATGTGCGTCGATGGTGGTGCCTCGCTGCATACTTCTCACCGCCAGCTCAAAGAGTGGGCGCGTGAGATCACAGCAGCAGATCCCTCGTTCGACGCTCAGAAGCTACTGAAGTGGTCCAGCACGCCCCTCATCTTTGACGAGGAGGACCACCCTGACCGCACAACTACGGTCGGGTGTTTGTCGTTGTTGGTCTCACCAACGATACGCAACCTCAAGGTGAACAAGATGCTGGTTGACGGCGGGTCTGGTCTGAACTTGATCTCACCCATTGTGATCGAAAGGCTGCAAATTTCTGATGGAGACCTCGAGGAAACGAGCACGTTTCAAGGGGTAAACCCGGGAAGGAGCCAGCCGAAGGGGAAGGTCACATTGCCTGTGACGGTCGGAGGTGAGTTGAACTACAAGACGGAGAGGATTGTCTTTGACGTAGCTGAGATCCCCTTGCCCTACAACGGGATCCTCGGCCGCCCGGCACTAGCCAAGTTCATGGCGGCGTCGCACTACACCTACAACACGCTGAAGATGCCTGGGCCGATGACCATCATCACCGTCCCCTCGACAAGAAGGACGCGCTGATCTGCGTTGACCAACTCTACCGAGAAGTAGTTGCAGCAGTTGCCGCCAAGGCACTTGCTCCTGCCGCTGAAGCCCCGAGAGGGAAGAAGAATACCGATAAGACCTCTCGCACCCACTCCGACAAGCGCACCTCTTCGGAGTGTTGTGCTACCATCGAGGACGTGCCAGAGAACTCCACCAGCAAGAGCAAGAAATCCAGAGCCGCACCACCAGAGACCAAGAGGGTGTCCGTCAAGGAGGATGGCACGGGAGGGGCTTTCACCATAAGCTCCACCCTCGACAGCAAATAGGAAAGTACGCTCGTCACTTTCCTGCGGGCGAATGTCGATGTGTTTGCATGGCAAGCATCTGACATCCCCGGCGTTCCCAGGGAGGTGATTGAGCACCATCTTGCTGTCTGTTGATGTCTACTACGCAATCTTCTCCTTGTAGATGTTGTTGGGCCTCCAAGTGCAGAGGTTTGTAGGACAGCAGCAAATTTCCCTCAAGTGGATGACCTAAGGTTTATCAATCCGTGGGAGGCGTAGGATGAAGATGGTCTATCTCAAGCAACCCTGCAACCAAATAACAAAGAGTCTCTTGTGTCCCCAACACACCCAATACAATGGTAAATTGTATAGGTGCACTAGTTCGGCGAAGAGATGGTGACACAAGTGCAATATGGATGGTGGATATAGGTTGTTGTAAACTGAAAATATAAAACAGCAAGGTAGCAAGCGGTAAAAGTGAGCGTAAACGGTATTGCAATGATAGGAAACAAGGCCTAGGGTTCATACTTTCACTAGTGCAAGTTCTCTCAACAATAATAACATAATTGAATCATATAACTATCCCTCAACATGCAACAAAGAGTCACTCCAAAGACACTAATAGCGGAGAACAAATGAAAAGATTATGGTAGGGTACGAAACCACCTCAAAGTTATTCTTTCCAATCAATCCATTGGGCTATTCCTATAAGTGTCACAAACAACCCTAGAGTTCGTACTACAATAACACCTTAAGACACAAATCAACCAAAACCCTAATGTCACCTAGATACTCCAATGTCACCTCAAGTATCCATGGGTATGATTATACAATATGCATCACACAATCTCAGATTCATCTATTCAATCCAACACAAAGTACTTCAAAGAGTGCCCAAAAGTTTCTACCGGAGAATCAAGATGAAAACGTGTGCCAACCCCTATGCATAGGTTCATGGGCGGAACCCACAAGTTGATCACCAAAACATACATCAAGTGAATCACGTGATATCCCATTGTCACCACAGATACGCACGACAAGACATACATCAAGTGTTCTCTAATCATTAAAGACTCAATCCGATAAGATTACTTCAAAGGGAAAACTCAATCCATTACAAGAGAGAAGAGGGGGATAAGAAACATAAGATCCAACTATAATAGCAAAGCTCGCGATACATCAAGATCGTGCCAAATCAAGAACACGAGAGAGAGAGAGAGAGAGAGAGAGAGATCAAACACATAACTACTGGTACATACCCTCAGCCCCGAGGGTGAACTACTCCCTCCTCGTCATGGAGAGCGCCGGGATGATGAAGATGGCCACCGGTGAGGGTTCCCCCCCTTCGGTAGGGTGCCAGAACAGGGTCTCGAGAGGTTTTTGGTGGATACAGAGGCTTGCGGCGGCGGAACTCCCGATCTATTCTCCGTTCTGGAAGTTTTAGGGTACGTGAGTATATATGGGTGTAGGAGGTACGTCGGTGGAGCTTCGGGGGCCCCATGAGGCAGGGGGCGCGCCCTAGGGAGTTGGGCGCGCCCCCCACCCTCGTGAGCACCTCCCTTGGCTCCTGACGTGGGGTCCAATTCCATCCTGTAGCTTTCCTTCCAAAAATAACTTCTCTAGTTGATTTCGTTCCGTTTCGACTCTGTTTGATATTCCTTTTCGTTGAAACACTGAAATAAGCAAAAAACAGCAAATCTAGGCTGGGCCTCCGGTTAATAGGTTAGTCCCAAAAGTAATATAAAAGTGGGAAATAAAGCCAAGTGTTGCCCAAAACAGTAGATAATATAGCATGGAGCAATCAAAACTTATAGATACGTTGGAGACGTATCAAGCATCCCCAAGCTTAATTCCTGCTCGTCCTCGAGTAGGTAAATGATAAAAAAGAATTTTTTGATGCGGAGTGCTACTTGGTATAATTTCAATGTAATTCCTCTTAATTGTGGTATGAATATTCAGATCCGAAAGATTCAAGACAAAAGTTCATATTGACATAAAAATAATAATACTTCAAGCATACTAACAAGGCAATTATGTCTTCTCAAAATAACATGGCCAAAGAAAGTTATCCCTACAAAATCATATAGTCTCGCTATGCTCTATCTTCACCACACAAAGTATTTAAATCATGCACAACCCCGATGACAAGACAAGCAATTGTTTCATACTTTTGACATTCTCAAACTTTTTCAATCTTCACGCAATACATGAGCGTGAGCCATGGATATAGCACTATATGTGGAATAGAATGGTGGTTGTGGAAAAGACAAAAAGAGGGGAAGATAGTCTCACATCAACTAGGCGTATCAATGGGCTATGGAGATGCCCATCAATAGATATCAATGTGAGTGAGTAGGGATTGCCATGCAACGGATGCACTAGAGCTATAAGTATGTGAAAGCTCAACAAAAGAAACTAAGTGGGTGTGCATCCAACTCGCTTGCTCACGAAGACCTAGGGCATTTGAGGAAGCCCATCATTGGAATATACAAGCCAAGTTCTATAATGAAAAATTCCCACTAGTATATAAAAGTGACAAAATGAGAGACTCTCTATCATGAAGATCTTGGTGCTACTTTGAAGCACAAGTGTGGTAAAAGGATAGTAACATTGTCCCTTCTCTCTTTTTCTCTCATTTTTTTATTTGGGCTTTTTTTATGGCCTCTTTTTTTCTTCTTTTTTTTTCTTTTTTTCGTCCGGAGTCTCATCCCGACTTGTGGGGTAATCATAGTCTCCATCATCCTTTCCTCACTTGGGACAATGCTCTAAAAATGATGATCATCACACTTCTATTTTTCTTACAACTCAAAAATTACAACTCGAAACTTAGAACAAAATATGACTCTATGTGAATGCCTCCGGCGGTGTACCGGGATATGCAATGATTCAAGAGTGACATGTATGAAAGAATTATGAACGGTGGCTTTGCCACAAATACGATGTCAACTACATGATCATGCTAGCAATATGACAATGATGGAGCGTGTCATAATAAACGGAACGATGGAAAGTTGCATGGCAATATATCTCGGAATGGCTATGGAAATGCCATGATAGGTAGGTATGGTGGCTGTTTTGAGGAAGGTATATGGTGGGTGTATGATACCGGTGAAAAGTGCGCGATATTAGAGAGGCCGGCAATGGTGGAAGGAAGGGAAAAGTGCGTATAATCCATGGAGTCAACATTAGTCATAAAGAACTCATATACTTATTGCAAAAATCTAGAAGTTATCAAAGCAAAGTATTACGCGCATGCTTCTAGGGGGATAGATTGGTAGGAAAAGACTATCGCTCGTCCCCGACCGCCACTCATAAGGAAGACAATCAATAAATAAATCATGCTCCGACTTCATCACATAACGGTTCACCATACGTGCATGCTACGAGAATCACAAACTTTAACGCAAGTATTCTTCAAATTCAAAACTACTCAACTAGCATGACTCTAATATCACCATCTTCATATCTCAAAACAATTATCAAGCATCAAACTTTTCTTAGTATTCAACGCACTCAAAAGAAAGTTTTACAAATCTTGAATACCAAGAGTATTATTATTATTTAAGCGAATTACCATGCTATTTAAGACTATCAAAATAATATAAGTGAAGCATGAGAGTTCATATATTTCTTCAAAATAAAACCAATAACGTGCTCTAAAAGATATAAGTGAAGCACTAGAGCAAATGACAAACTACTCCGAAAGATATAAGTGAAGATCAATGAGTAGTCGGATAATTATGCAACCATGTGAAGAATCTCTCATTTTAAGAATTTCAGATCTTTATACTTTATTCAAACAGAAAGCAAAGCTAAAGAAAATAAAATGACGCTCCAAGCAAAACACATATCATGTGGTGAATAAAAATATAGCACCAAGTAAAGTTACCGATGAACGAAGACGAAAGAGGGGATGTCTTCCGGGGCATCCCCAAGCTTAGGCTCTTGGTCATCCTTGAATATTACCTGGGGGTGCCTTGGACATCCCCAAGCTTAGGCTATTGCCACTCCTTATTCCATAGTCCATCGAATCTTTACCCACAACTTGAAAACTTCACAACACAAAACTTAACAGAAAACTCATGAGCTCCGTTAGCAAAAGAAAACAAAACACCACTTCAAGGTACTGTAATGAACTCATTCTTTATTTATATTGGTGTTAAACCTACTGTATTCTGACTTCTCTATGGTTTATAAACTATTTTACTAGCCATAGATTCATCAAAATAAGCAAACAACACACGAAGAACAGAATCTGTCAAAAACAGAACAGTCTGTAGTAATCTGTAACTAACGCAAACTTCTGGAGCTCAAAAAATTCTAAAATAAATTGTTGGACCTGAGGAATTTGTCTAGTAATCATCTGCAAAAATAATCAACTAAATATCACTCTCCAGTAAGAAGTTCTAGCTAATCTCGTGAGCGCTAAAGTTTCTATTTTTTACAGCATGATCATAAAGACTTCACCCAAGTCTTCCCAAAGGTTCTACTTGGCACAAACACTAAATAAAACACAAAACCAAATCTAAACAGAATCTAGATGGATTATTTATTCCTAAACATAACCAAAAAGCAAGAAACTAAAATAAAATTGGGCTGCCTCCCAACAAGCGCTATCGTTTAACGCCCTTAGCTAGGCATGATGATTTCAATGATCCTCACATAAAGGATAGGAATTGAAACATAAAGAGAGCATCATGAAGAATATGACTTGCACATTTAAGTCTAACGCACTTCCTATGCACAGGGATTTTGTGAGCAAACAACTTATGGGAACAATAATCAACTAGCATAGGAAGGCGAAACAAGCATAACCTTAAAATTTTAAGCACATAGAGAGGAAACTTGATATTATTGCAATTCCTACAAGCATATATTACTCCCTCATAATAATTTTCAGTAGCATCATGAATGAATTCAACAATATAACCAGCACATAAAGCATTCTTTTCATGATCTACTAGCATAGAAATTTTATTACTCACCACATAAGCAAAATTCTTCTCATTCGGAATAGTGGGAGTATCATAAGAGACTTGAATACTATAAATTTTTTCCACATTAAAAGAGTAATGTTGAGAGAAAGGGTGCTCATAATCATGAATTTTTTTATAAATATAATCATTACTACTCTTCATAGCATAAGTTTTATCACAATAATCATCATAAGTAGCAACTTTGTTCTCATCATAATCGATTGAAACCTCTTCCAAGATAGTGGATACATCACTAAATAAAGTCATGACCTCTCCAAATCCACTTTCATAAATATTATAAGATTCAACATCCTCCAATATTGTGGGATCACTACTTCCTAAAGTTGACACTCTTCCAAATCCACTTTCATCAATATAATCATCATAGGTAGAAGGCATGCTATCATCATAACAACTTTGCATATCAAAACTTGGGAGGCTAAAAATATTATCATTATTGAGCATAGCATCCCCAAGCTTGGGACAAACATTAATTACAGCAAATATATTCTCAAATATGTCATCCTCATCAAACATAGCTTCCCCAAGCTTGGGCCTTTTCATATCATAATCATAGTCACTCTCATCATTAATAGCATATGGATAGCACCAATAGTATAGCAATTATTATATTCTTCCAAGCAAGTGCCAAAAAGATTCTCAAGATCATAAGAAGTATCATTATCTTCCCAATCATAATCATCACAACAAGCAATAGGCATAACGAGATCATCATCAAGTGCATCATCTTCCACAATTATTTTTGATTCATTTTCATGAGGCACAACAATAATAGGAGCAACATTATTTGGGAAAGATACCTTTTTACCTCTCTTCCTTTTTCTTTTGTTCTTCTTCACCACATCATGTGTGGGTTCAATCCTCTTTTTGGAGCTCCTTATCGATGAGATTGGTTGAGTAGAAGGCTCCTCCTCGTTACCTGATTCATCATAAGAAATAATAGGAGGATATTGGGAAGTTTCTTCCCTTTCGTTAGTATTCTCTTCATCCTCTATTTGTTTTCTATTCTTTATGTAATTGGCAATATAAGGATTTTCGATACAATTCACCGCACAATACATATAAATTTCTTCTAGATCAAAATCAAGAAATCTATCAAGATTAAATTTTGGAATAGCCTCAGTTATACGTTTCATTTCTTCATAACCCAAAAGAAGGCTAAGCTCTTTATGATGCTCAAGGGTAATTTAATTATCACAATATTTGGACATGACTTGATCATGAAACAAATAGCATCGGAGCTTTAAATGACCATGTTCATTGCAAAGTTCACAAGGGGCGCAAAAATATTGAATCTTTCGGTGCAATCATCAAGACTTTCTTGCAACAATTTAGTTTCTAAGTACTTATGCCTCTTGCAATATCTATCTTCCCTATTTGGTGTGTACTTGCAAACCCAATGTACTCCACAAAAATTGACATGTTTATAGGAGACATTTTCATCATAACTAGTGCAATCATCATTAGTACCATGGATATTCAAGGAGTTCATACTAACAACATTGCTATCATGCTCATCATTCAAGGATTTAGTGCCAAACATTTTAATGCATTCTTCTTCTAACACTTTGGCACAATTTTCCTTTCCATCATACTCCCAAAAGATATTAAAAAGATGAAGCGTATGAGACAAACTCAATTCCATTTTTTGTAATTTTCTTTTATAAACTAACTACTGCTAAAACAAGAAACAAAAAGATTCGATTGCAATATCTAAATATATACCTTCAAGCACTAACCTCCCGGCAACGGCACCAGAAAAGAGCATGATGTCTACTACGCAACCTTCTCCTTGTAGACATTATTGGGCCTCCAAGTGCAGAGGTTTGTAGGACAGTAGCAAATTTCCATCAAGTGGATGACCTAAGGTTTATCAACCCGTGGGAGGCGTAGGATGAAGATGGTCTCTCTCAAGCAACCCTGCAACCAAATAACAAAGAGTCTCTTGTGTCCCCAACACACCCAATACAATGGTAAATTGTATAGGTGCACTAGTTCGGCGAAGAGATGGTGATACAAGTGCAATATGGATGGTGGATATAGGTTTTTGTAAACGGAAAATATAAAAACAGCAAGGTAGCAAGCGGTAAAAGTGAGCGTAAACGGTATTGCAATGATAGGAAACAAGGCCTAGGGTTCATACTTTCACTAGTGCAAGTCCTCTCAACAATAATAACATAATTTGATCATATAACTATCCCTAAACATGCAACAAAGAGTCACTCCAAAGACACTAATAGCGGAGAACAAACGAAAAGATTATGCTAGGGTACGAAACCACCTCAAAGTTATTCTTTCCAATCAATCCATTGGGCTATTCCTATAAGTGTCATAAACAGCCCTAGAGTTCGTACTAGAATAACACCTTAGGACACAAATCAACCAAAACCCTAATGTCACCTAGATACTCCAATGTCACCTCAAGTATCCATGGGTATGATTATATGATATGCATCACACAATCTCATATTCATCTATTCAATCCAACACAAAGTACTTCAAAGAGTGCGCAAAAGTTTCTACCGGAGAATCAAGACGAAAACGTGTGCCAACCCCTATGCATAGGTTCATGGGCGAAACCCGCAAGTTGATCACCAAAACATACATCAAGTGAATCACGTGATATCCCATTGTCACCACAGATACGCACGGCCAGACATACATCAAGTGTTCTCAAATCATTAAAGACTCAATCCGATAAGATTACTTCAAAGGGAAAACTCAATTCATTACAAGAGAGAAGAGGGGGAGAAGAAACATAAGATCCAACTATAATAGCAAAGCTCGTGATACATCAAGATCGTGCGAAATCAAGAACACGAGAGAGAGAGAGAGAGAGATCAAACACATAGCTACTGGTACATACCCTCAGCCCCGAGGGTGAACTACTGCCTCCTCGTCATGGAGAGCGCCGGGATGATGAGGATGGCCACCGGTGAGGGTTCCCCCCTATGGCAGGGTGCCGGAACAGGGTCCCGAGAGGTTTTTGGTGGATACAGAGGCTTGCGGCGGCGGAACTCCCGATCTATTCTCTGTTCTGGAAGTTTTAGGGTACGTGAGTATATATGGGTGTAGGAGGTACGTCGGTGGAGCTTCGGGGGCCCCACGAGGCAGGGGGCGCGCCCTAGGGTGTAGTTGCGCCCCCACCCTCGTGAGCGCCTCCCTTGGCTCCTGACGTGGTGTCCAAGTCCATCCTGTAGCTTTCCTTCCAAAAATAACTTCTCCAGTTGATTTCGTTCCGTTTCGACTCCGTTTGATATTCCTTTTCTTTGAAACACTGAAATAGGCAAAAAACAACAAATCTGGGCTGGGCCTCCGGTTAACAGGTTAGTCCCAAAAGTAATATAAAAGTGGTAAATAAAGCCCAATGTTGCCCAAAACAGTAGATAATATAGCATGGAGCAATAAAAAATTATAGATACGTTGGAGACGTATCATCTGTCCCCATGCGCGACCCGTCAAGCAGAAGGTCAGGAAGCAAGCTTTGGAACGGCAGGAGTTCATCACAGAGGAGATCGGGAAGTTGGAAGCAGCATGCTTGGTGAGGGGAGTGCTCCATCCGACGTGGTTGGCCAATCCAGTGGTGGTGCGCAAGGCAAACGGGAAGTGGAGATTGTGTATTGACTACGCAGATATCAACAAGGCTTGTCCTAAGGACCCCTTCCCGTTGCCGCGCATCGACCAGATTGTTGACTCCACGGTCGGGTGTGATCTGTTATCATTCCTCGACGCCTACTCGGGCTACCACCAGATCTTCATGACAAGAGAAGACGAAGAGAAGACAACATTCATCACCCCATGTGGTACATATTGCTTTTTACGGATGCCTTTCGGGTTGAAGAGTGCTGGATCAACGTTCGCAAGGGTGGTCCAAATTGGTTTTGAGCCCCAGCTACATAAAAATATGGAAGCTTACATGGATGACATAGTGGTCAAAACCAAGGACAAGGCAACCCTTGTACAAGACTTAGAAGAGACGTTTGCCAACCTGCGCAAGATCAACCTCAAGCTGAACCCTGAGAAGTGTGTCTTCGGCGTTCCGTCCGGCAAACTTCTCAGGTTCTTTGTGTCGCAGTGCGGGATCGAGACATACCCAGATAAGATCAAGGCTATCGAGCAGATTGAGGCGCCCAAGCGGATCAAGGATGTGCGTCGGCTCACTGTCTGCGTTGCCGCCATGAGCCGATTCATCTCCAAGTCTGCCGAGCGCGCCCTTCCCTTTTTCAAGATTTTAAAAAAGGCGGGCCCAATGGAGTGGACCCCTGAGGCCAAAGCAGCACTGCAGGATCTAAATAAATACCTCTCTTCTACACCGATACTGGTGGCGCCTAAACCACAAGAGCCGTTGCTGTTGTATCTGGCGGCGACGAATCAAGTGGTCAGCGCCGCACTAGTGGCACAGAGGGAGGTTGACGAAGAGGTAGTGGAGACGGCGGGACTAGCGGATGGAAAGCCAGAGATTCCCCCGGCAGGGCCCGATGCCAGCAAGGCAAGCCCCCCGACAGAGTCTAACGCCATGGGGACAGGGCCCATGCAATCAAATGAAGTGGTGCAGAAGAAGAAGATGATGCAGCACCCGGTTTACTTTGTCAGCTCCCTCCTGCAGGGGGCTAGGTCAAGGTACTCTGGTGTGCAGAAATTGCTCTTCGGCCTCCTTATGGCCTCGAGGAAGCTGCGTCACTACTTCCAAGCACACGAAATCACCGTCGTCACCCGCCTCCCGTTGCAACAGATACTGCACAACCCAGACGCAACCGGAAGCATTGTGGAGTGGGCCTTGGAGTTATCAAGCTTTGGTTTGAAGTTTGAAAGTACTTCGACAATCTAGAGCAGAGTCTTGGCGGAGTTCATTGCAGAATGGACCTCAACACCTGACAAGGAAATCTAGGAGACCACTCTCCCCATCAAGGAAGCAAGTCACAACTGGATCATGTACTTTGACGGGGCTTTCTTGCTGCAAGGCGCCGGTGCTGGTGTGCTGCTTGTCGCACCCACCGGAGAGCACCTCAAGTATGTAATCCAAATGCACTTTCCCAGGGAGATGTCCACCAACAACACTTCTAAGTACGAGGGGTTGCTTGCTGGTCTCAGGATCACGACAGACCTGGGGGTTAAGAAGCTCATCGTCAGGGGTGATTCGCAGCTTGTCGCCAGACAAGTCAACAAAGATTATCAGAGCCCGTTGATGGAGGCCTACGTAGATGAGGTGAGGAAGCTGGAGGAGCGCTTTGACGGTATGCAAGCAGAGTACGTTTCCTGAGTGGAGAACGACATCGCCGATTACCTGTCAAAGCGCGCTGCATTCAAGCTACCTGTGGAACCAGGTACTCTTTTGCTTCGGTTAACTCAACCATCCATCGAACCATCAACGGAGCAGAACAAACGGAGGAAATCAGGCCCCGACAAGTACTTTCCCGCTGAGCCCCCAGGGGCCTCTGGCGAGGGTGTTGCCATGGATTCTGTGCTTGCCGAGGAGTGACTGACTTCGGCAGGCCATCAAGCCCTGGTCGTAGAGACAACCGCTCCCATGGCAGAAGAAATGCCTTTGGTCCTTGCCGTCGAGCCCCAGGCTCCGCCATGGGCACATCATACCGTCCGATTCCTCCAAACAGGGGAGCTTCCTGAGGAGGAGGAAGAAGCGGAGAAAGTAGCCCGTCGGTCTGCTATGTACCAGTTCGTCGATGACGTCTGAGGGAGTACTGGATTAGGGGGTATCCGGACAGCCGGACTATATCCTTCGGCCGGACTGTTGGACTATGAAGATACAAGATTGAAGACTTCGTCCCGTGTACGATGGGACTCTCCTTGGCGTGGAAGGCAAGCTTGGCAATATGGATATGTGGATCTCCTTCTTTGTAACCGACTCTGTGTAACCCTAGCCCCCTCCGGTGTCTATATAAACCGGAGGGTTTAGTCCGTAGGACAACAACAATCATACCACAGGCTAGCTTTTAGGGTTTAGTCTCCTCGATCTCGTGGTAGATCAACTCTTGTACTACCCATATCATCAATATCAATCAAGCAGGAGTAGGGTTTTTACCTCCATCGAGAGGTCCTGAACCTGGGTAAAAACATCGTGTCCCTTGTCTCCTGTTACCATCCGCCTAGACGCACAGTTCGGGACCCCCTACCCGAGATCCACCGGTTTTGACACCGACATTGGTGCTTTCATTGAGAGTTCCTCTGTGTCGTCACCGTTAGGCTTGATGGACCCTTTGATCCTCGATGGCGATGTAGTCTAGGGTGAGACCTTTCTCCCCGGATAGATCTTTGCATTCGGTGGCTTCGCACTGCGGGCCAACACGCTTGGCCATCTGGAGAAGATCGAGAGTTACGCCCCTGGCCACCAGGTCAGATTTGGAAACTTAAACTACACAGCCTACATCCGCGGAGACTTGATCTTTGACGGATTCGAGCCCTTGCCGAGTGTGCCACACGGTCACGATGAGCATGATTTAGCTCTGCCATCGGATAGTGTTCAGGAGATCGCACCTGCAACCGCTCCGACCCTCAATTCAGAGCTAATTGCGCCATCCATGGACGGGTGGCTAGACCCTGCCACGGAGGCCGCAGTCTCAGCGGTGATCGAGCCAAATACCACCCTTACCCTTCATGAGAGCCGTGACGCCAAATTGCCGGACTCCTTTCCGGCCACACACTCCGAACCGCCTGCGCCCGTGCCGGTCGAATCTGACTGGGCGCCGATCATGGAGTTCACCTCCGCGGATATCTTTCAGCACTCGCCCTTCGGCGACATACTGAACTCGTTAAGGTCCCTCTCCCTGTCAGGAGAAACCTGGCCGAACTATGTCCGGCAGAATTGGGATTCGGATGACGAAGAAATTCGCCACCCACCCACCACCCACTTAGTAGCCACTGTCGATAATTTGATCGACATGCTCGACTTTGACTCCGAAGACATCGACGGTATGGACGACGATGTAGGAGACGAACAGGAACCACTGCCCACAGGGCACTGGACAACCACCTCATCATATGATATATATATGGTGGACACACCCAAAGAAGGCAATGGCGACAGGACAGCGGAGGACGACCCCTCCAAGAAGCAACCTAAGCGCCGACATCAGCGGCGACGCTCCAAGTCTTGCCAAAGCAAAAGCGGTGATACCGGCACAGGAGAAAACAACACCCCGAACAATGCCGAAGATAACGACAATCCCCTCCAGCAAAATTCAGAGCAGGAGGATGGAGAGGCCAGCCTCCCTGAGAGAGCGGCAGATGGAGAGGCGGAGGATGATAATTACATGCCTCCCTCCGAAGACGAGGCAAGCCTCGACGATGACGAATTTTTCATGCCTGAGGATCCCGTCGAACAAGAGCGCTTCAAGCGCAGGCTTATAGCCACGGCAAATAGCCTTAAGAAAAAGCAACAGCAGCTTCGAGCTGATCAAGATTTGCTAGCTGACAGATGGGCTGAAGTCCTGGCGGCCGAGGAATATGAACTCGAACGCCCCTCCAAAAGTTACCCAAAGTGGAGGTTGCTACCCCGGTTAGAGGAGGAAGCATTAAGGCCTACATCAACAGCGTATGATGCGGCTGATTGGCCACCTCGTGGCCGCGATAGAGCGGCATTTCTGTCGAAAGCCCAGCCCGCACCTCGGTGCCTCTCAAATAAAAAGGCACGAGGAAATACGCTATACCTGCGAGACGTACTGGAGGACAAAGCAAAACACGCCAGATTGATCTACGGATCACGAGGGCGCACCACTATGCAGGACGATAATCGTCACGCCGGATACAATAAAAGTAAATCCGGCCGGGCCGAACACAACAGACAATACTCATATGGCTACGTCGCGATATAGCCCAGTACAGAGGTGCCGCACACTCCCTATGCTTCACAGACGAAGTAATGGATCATCAAATCCCAGAGGGTTTCAAACCCGTAAACATCGAATCATACGATGGTACAACAGATCCTGCGGTGTGGATTGAGGACTACCTCCTGCACATCCACATGGCCCGCGGAGACGATCTACACGCCATCAAATACCTTCCACTCAAACTCAAAGGACCAGCTCGGCATTGGCTGAACAGCTTGCCAGCAGAATCCATTGGCTGTTGGGAAGATCTGGAAGCCGCATTCCTCGACAACTTCCAGGGCACTTACGTGCGACCACCAGATGCCGATGACTTGAGCCACATAATTCAGCAGCCAGAGGAATCGGCCAGGCAGTTCTGGACACGGTTCCTAACTAAGAAAAACCAAATTGTCGACTGTCCGGACGCAGAGGCCCTAGCAGCCTTTAAGCATAACATCCGCGACGAGTGGCTCGCCCGGCACGTGGGCCAGGAAAAGCCGAAAACTATGGCAGCCCTCACGACACTCATGACCCGCTTTTGCGCGGGAGAGGATAGCTGGCTGGCTCGCAGCAATAACATATCAAAGAACCGTAGTACTTCGGATACCAAGGATGGCAATGGCAGGTCACGTTGCAACAAGCATAAGCGCCGTATCAACAGCGACAGTATCGAAGACATGACAGTCAATGCCGGATTCAGAGGCTCCAAACTCGGACAGCAGAAAAAACCATTCAAAAGAAGCACTCCGGGCCCGTCCAGTTTGGAATGAATATTCGATTGCTCGTGTCAAATACACGGCACCCCCGACAAGCCAGCCAATCACACCAACAGAGATTGTTGGGTGTTCAAGCAGGCCGGCAAGTTAAATGCCGAAAACAAGGATAAGGGGCTACTCAGCGATGACGAGGAGGAGCCCCAGCCGCCGAACACTGGAGGACAGAAGAGGTTCCCCCCAGAAGTGCGGACGGTGAACATGATATACGCAACCCACATCCCCAAGAGGGAGCGGAAGCGTGCGCTAAGGGACGTATATGCGTTAGAGCCAGTCCCCCCAAAGTTCAACCCATGGTCCTCTTGTCCGATCACATTCGATCGCAGGGACCACCCAACCAGTACCCGTCATGGCGGATTCGCCGCATTGGTCCTAGACCCAATCATCGACGGATTTCACCTCACTCGAGTCCTTATGGACGGTGGCAGCAGCCTGAACCTGCTTTATCAGGACATAGTGCAAAAAATGGGTATAGACCCCTCAAGGATCAAACCCACAAAAACGACCTTTAAAGGCGTCATACCAGGTGTAGAGGCCCATTGTACAGGCTCAGTCACACTAGAAGTGGTCTTCGGATCCCCGGATAACTTCCGAAGCGAGGAGTTAATCTTCGACATAGTCCCGTTCCGCAGTGGCTATCATGCACTGCTCGGGCGAACCGCATTTGCGAAATTCAATGCGGTACCGCATTATGCATACCTCAAGCTCAAGATGCCAGGACCTTGGGGGGTCATAACAATCAATGGAAACATAGAGCGCTCTCTCCGAACGGAGGAGCACACTGCGGCCCTTGCAGCAGAAGCGCAAAGCAGCCTCTCAAGGCAATTCACCAGTTCGGCGATCAAACACCCGGACGCCGCCAAGCGCGCCCGGAGTAATTTGCAGCAAGACCGCCTGGGACATTCCGAGCTCGCATAGCAATGCGGCCCCCACCCCAGTCCTATCCAAACGGCGAAATCCGTACCACGCCTACATAATTACGCATTAAAAATACCATGGACATAAGCGGGGAGGGGCACGACTGCGGCACGCCCTAGAAATGCGGATCAACCATACTAGGGGCTTCCCGCTCTATTATTCTTTCTCTCTTTCAGGACTTTACTCTCTGGAAGACCAGTCCGACAGTCTGATTACCGGACAAATGGTACATTCACCAAGAGGCAGAAAGCTACGTCACACCATGGAACTCCCAGGCGGTCTCCGATAACGAGTGAAATACCTCCTTTAAAGTACCATCCCTCATCTTAAACTTGGTGGGGACATGTCAAATAGTCCTACTTTTTGCTTATTACACTACTTATACCGTTCTACTTCGATGCACCTTTTTTGAATAAACAATGCATAGCACTAGTCTATTACTGCATTCTCTATTCTTACTTTATTTATACATACATATGTTCATTCATAACATCCAGCACCCGTACACTCTGGTATGGCCGATACGCCAGGGGCTTAAGCACCCCATAATACGGCGTGATAAGTCCGAACACTTTCAACAGGGCGGCACCCCAAACTTATAGCATTATATGCATCAGCTCCGAATCATGTCTTTGGTCAAATGTTGGGTTTGCCCGGCTCCCATGTTTTGGTGCCTTACGTTCCGCTATATCGACTAAGGTAGCACTGGGAGAACTACTGCAATTGTGCCCCGGTTCATCTAGGCGAGCACCTTAGTAGAGAAAGCTAAAACTGACTATCATGATAAGGCGAGAGATGGTCGCTGTTCGAGAGGTTTCGAGTCCTCAAAAACCTATGCCGCTTCGAGCGAGGGGTCGGCTTTGTCCGCCTTAAGGCGTGTATAGCGCCCCGAATTCGGTCTTCCGAACACTAGGGGCTTCGCCCAAGTTTAAAATTGTAGACTTCTATGGCTAAGTGAAAGTGATAAAGCATTATAGTCGGATTGCCTTATTCATCGCGTTGACCACCTCCCTCGAAGGACCCAATAATGGGAAAAAGAGTGCTCATACTTATCCCGAACACCCCAGCACTCGTGGCATGGGGGCAGAAGCCGACGACTAGCCATCTTTCAGATTTGATAAACAGCCGCAGAGAAGGTAATATTTTAAACTCAAATAGAGGTTGCATAGCGCATATGAACAAGTTTTCATAACACAGGATCACACGAGCAAGTTCACTCAAATATTACATCTTTGGAACACTCATCCGCCATAAGGCGGGCACCCTTCAGGACGCCCTCATAGTACATCTCGGGGTGGCGATGCTCCTTGCCCTGCGGCGGCCCCTCCTTCACCAGCTTCTCAGCGTCCATCTTGCCCCAGTGCACTTTAACACGGGCAAGCGCCCTATGGGCACCCTCGATGCAGACGGATCTCTTGACGACTTCAAGCCAGGGGCAGGCCTCCACAAGCCGCCTCACCAGGCCGAAGTAGCTGTTCGGAAGGGCGTCGCTAGGCCACAGCCGGACTATAGGACCCTTTATGGCCTGTTCGGCTGCCTTATGGAGCTCGACCAATTGCTTCAGCTGATCGCTTAAGGGCAGCGGGTGTTCGACCTCAGTATACTGGGACCAGAACACCTTTTCCATCGAGCTCCCTTTCTCGGCCCAGTAGAACCTTGCGGCATCTGGCACGCTGCGGGGCAAATATTCGAATGCTCATGGAGAGCTCTGGACTCGGGTAAGTAACAAGTAATTTACTTTCACATGCTTGCTTTGCATAATGAATGCCTTACCAGCCGCTATCTCCTGGAGGGATCTCTGGGCTTCGGCCTTGGCTTGCTTTGTGCTCTCGAGGGCCGCAGCAAGCTCGGACTCTCGAGTCTTTGAGTCAAGCTCCAAAGCCTCGTGCTTCTTCACGAGAGCCTGGAGCTCTTGCCGCACCTCGCCCACCCGTGCCTCTTGGTTCTCCCGCTCGGTGCACTCCGCGTCCGCTTTGTTTTTGGCCTGGGATAGCGCTTGCCTCAGGGCCACCACTTCGGTCGTGGACCCTGGCACATTCATAATGATCCTATCATTTTTTGCAACCACATCTTTTTCTTATATATATAGACAAGGTGTTGCTTACCTTGGCTCTACTCAAGCTGCTTCTTGGCAAGGCCGAGCTCTTTCTCAGACCGCTCGAGGTTTTGCTTCAGTGCATCGACCTCCACAGTCAGTGCGACAGAGGTCAGTAG
Source organism: Aegilops umbellulata (assembly GCA_032464435.1). NCBI lineage: Eukaryota > Viridiplantae > Streptophyta > Magnoliopsida > Poales > Poaceae > Aegilops > Aegilops umbellulata. Next base: position 480,790,767 of record CP136056.1, read on the forward strand.
CGAAGCCTGTGTACGCATATCGACATACTTGTATTAGACTCCTGCGAATGTTATTTTGATCCTCTATTCGGTTTTTCTTTTTGAACGCCAAAAAGAGCATCACGGGCTACTGTCTATGCAATAATATTTTCTTATATTTCAAAAATATACCTCAAAGCCTGTTAGAAGGCTAGCACAGGCTTCAGTCAGTCCGCTCTTGGAGGATAGAACCTTCTGGATCACCGCGCTCATAATAGTGCGGTGCTCCTCATCGATGGAAGCGCCGCTAAGCGCTCCCAACAGGTTGTCCAGTGCCTCTGGATGGACAAAGGTCACTGGGACAGACGGCTTGCCCCTCCTGGAAGGGGGTCGCCTGCCGGAGTCTGGAACCACCGGAGGTTCCAGTGCGGTGTTCGACCTAGGGCCGAACTTGGATCCCTTGGGAGCCTTGCTCCCTTTGTGCCTAGAGTCCGAAAGGTCGCCTTGAGGCGCCTCCAGGACTACCTCCCCTCGGCTTGGTGCCCTTTGAGACAACACCTCGGTGTTGTCCGTAGGGCGAGGGGTGGAGGCGGTCGGAAGTGATCCCCTGCTGCTCATGGCCGATGGATCCAAGGAACCGCTCGACGAGGATACGTTGATACGGGCCAGGGACGGACTGCATAACCGTGTCCGGTGTTAGTAGAAGCTGTGAAACTAAACGGTGCCACGAGTTGCTCTGGTATCAAAATACTTACGATCTCGCCAGGGGCTTGGCCCTGGGTGGCCACTCGTCTTCGCTGTCGGCGGTAGTGGCGGAGCAGTCCGGAGGGAGAGTCCTTCCCTTCTTGGACCCTCCGGCCTCCCCAGTGGGGGCGGCCTTCCTTTTCTTGTCTTCCCCGGCTGAAGGGGAAGAATCTTTGTCCGCCTCCTCCTCATTCTCACGGGAGGAGTGCGTCTCGGAGTTATCGGACGATGAGTCCGATACCACCTGGCGTCGGGAACTCTTTCGGGTTCCCATAGCCTTCTTCTTGATCTTTTTCTCCGGCACCTCGTAAGGCGCCGGAGTCAGCATCTCCGTCAGGAGAGCATCCGCAGGGTCTTCGTGCGAAGGGGCCGGGCAGTCAATCTGCCCTGATGTATCCATTCATTCTTGTCAAAGACATGGAAGCACAGATCCCGTACATAGTTAAACTATGAAAAATGAATACTCTATGAGAGATAAAATAAGCTTACCGCGCTGGCTTGGCGCTTCCCGCTGAATCTGCGATCCTCGGTAAGGGGAGGGGGAACCTAGGCGCCCTTAAATAGCACCTTCCAAGCATCCTTGTGCGTCGTGTCGAAGAGCACGCTCAGGGTTTGGTGCTGGGCCGGGTCGAACTCCCACAAGTTGAACGCCCGTTGTTCACACGGGAGGATCCTGCGGATGAGCATGACCTGGACTATGTTGACAAGCTTGAGCTTCTTGTTGACCATGTTTTGGAAACAGGTTTGGAGTCCGGTCAGCTCTCCCGGACTACCCCAGGGCAGGCCCTTCTCTTTCCAGGAGGTAGGACGCGTGGGGATTCCGGATCGGAACTCGGGGGCTGCCGCCCTTCTGGGGTCGCGCGGCTCGGTGATGTAGAACCACCGCGACTGCCACCCCTTTATGGTCTCCACGAAGAAGCCCTCAAGCCATGTGACGTTGGGCATTTTGCCCACCATGGCGCCTCCGCACTTGTAACATCCCAATTTTCAATTTGGATGTTTATAATAGATCATTCATATGCATCCACGATTTATGCATTTTTGCCCCATTTGTTTTATTTGATTTTTGATCCAAGGAACTTTGAGCAACTCAAGGACCAAAAGAGAGAGTTGGAAGTTTCCCTAAAAACCAAATTTGATTTTTTTCAAAGTTTGGAGTTTGAATCAAATTTGGTTTCACAAAAAAATTCATTTCCATTATATCAAAAATAAAATAAAGAGAGAAGATAAAATGACTTCTTCAAAATCGGAAAAGAAAATATTGGAAATTGAATTTGGAACCAAAATATATTTGTTGAGTTTTATTTGCAATTTATTTTATTAGCATAGCAAAAAAACATTATTTTTGAAAACTTGCATTTTAGGCCAGATAAAAGTTCACTAGGTCATATATAATACCATATATCTATGTGAATTTTCTGGTATTTTTCATTGTATTTGTATGCCCTATTTTGCTTCTGTAAAAAAACGTTTAAAAAAATGCAGCTGCAGCACAGCCCACCTCCCTTCTGTTGTATTTTCTTTTTCTTCTTTCCCCTTGGGCCAAATTTCCCACTAAGGCCCATAGCATGCGCTGGCTTTTACTTCCTCCTCTGTACGTTCATCTCGAGCTAGAACAGAACAGAAACAACCATTGCCTCCTTCTCTTCCTCCCCTCCTCCCACTTAATTTCTTTGCCGTTTCACTCCGGAGTCAACACAAAAATTGTGGAGGGCGTTACCAATAACCCATTCAGGGAAATAGAACCCAACGTCATTGCTTTAATTGGTTGAACCGAGCCATGAAGAGTACACGCACAAAACAACCATTAATGATCACGTTGAGCCCCTTGATCTACCTGTACCGACCTCCCGTGACCCTATAAATTGGCCCCCACGATGGCATATTTCCTCCTCACTTCCCTCCCCGAAAACCCCTCTCTGAGTCGCTGATTGCTTTGAGAAATTGCTCGCCGGAGCTACCCCAACTCCGGCAGCTTCTCCTGGTTGCTACAGGAAGAAGTTGGGAGCCCCGCCTTGTGTCTTGGATTCGCCCCTGCGCCGTCTACCCCGTCCTACACCCGCCACTCTCCGGAATCAACTCCAACGCCGGATCCCGGCGAACCAGAGCCACCGCCGCCGCACTCCGGCGAACGGATCTCCTCTCCGGTGAGCCCTCTCCCTTCGATCTGCTCGATCCAACAGGTTGCTCTCTCTTATCTAAAAAAACGAAGGGGTATCTTCCTATAGCAGCACGCCACATGGCAGCTCATATTGAGTTCCGTAATTGATTTTTAGAAAATGCCCAATATTCAAAAATTCATATCTTTTAATCTATAGATCCGTATTAGTTAATTATTTTTTCTACGATTTCATAAAAATCCCCTCTATCCAGAGAACCAAACGAAAAATATTTTTGAGAATTTTCGTAACTCGAGTTTCGTAACTCCGTTTTAGGTGATTCTTTTTGCAAATTGAAGCTCATGACGTATACTTTCTGTTAGAACCAAACACACATATTTTTGCTACTGTAAAAATTACGTTCTGTACAGAAACTTTATTTGGATGTTTTGGAGTTTTTTGAAGCCTTTCATTTGTTTTTTATCTTTGCTTGTATGCTTATGTATGTTATTGCTTGCTAACGCTAGATCATCCAAAGTGCGAAGCTTGCTACTATGAATCTTTACAGTTCAACGAACGTCAGCAAGGCAAGTTCACAGTTTGATCATAATTTTTGATACCCAGTTTTTACTATGCATTAGTTTAACCCTCAAAGATTGCATGAGTAGGATTGGGAACATGTGGTTATGCTATGTAGTTCATGTGGTAGGAACCTATGACCTTTGATCACCCCGGGGATATTCGTTATATCATATATTGCTTAGCCATGCTCGTAGACGGGGATTGGTATGTGTGATTCATGCAAGTTGCGAGAGATAATAATTTTGGGATACCCTAAGGTGGCAACTTTAATACACATCTGGGTGGATTGTTTGGGGCACCTGGAAAAACCAGTGCTTACCCAAGGGGAATCCCGGAGTACCCGTGTGATTATCCTAGGCCCGCCACCCAGGCTCAAAGGGATCATAAGATATTTCAGGCCTAGAAACTTCCGTGTGCAGCCACAAGCCATTATGGGCTCTGGCATAGTTGAGTAAGTTGTGTGACCTCTTTCCGTGGTAGACTAGCTGATGTAGGGGAAAGTAGGTGTACCGGTCTATCCAGGGTTAAGGGGAAACGCTTTTGAAAGGCTATGTCTCGATCTTCCGATCGCGAAGGTGGTCGAGTCTTGTGGGGAAAAGTGCGCAAACCTCTGCAGAGTGTACAAACTAATCATGATTAGCCGTGTCCCCGGTTATGGACAATTTGAGTATCTAGAAGTGAATTATTGGTTGATCTCATCACTCTATTTAATGAAATTATTGGGTTATTAATAACTTGGGAATTTTGGGATTGAGGTTGAGGAACCTTCTCAATAATGGCATTTTAACTTAGTAGTAATAAAAATTTATTCCTTTGTTGTAGGGTAAAATTGGCTTTATGCAAAAATTAAACTTAGAGCCTCCACCAGCTAAATTTGCATATAGAGATAGTCTTTTCATTTATTATTATTCTATGGTGTGAAATTGCCAGCATATTCCATGTGCTGACCTACACGGCTGCAACGTCTCATGTTGCAGACTTTTCCGACGAAGATTAAAGGTGCGCTAGGTCGTTGTTCTGCACTCAGTTTGCCGTGGAGTTGGATGGACTCATTTACCTTTGAAGCTTCCGCAATTATTTTTATTTAGATGGCCTTTGGCCATATTATTGTAATAAATACTCTTTTGAGAACCTCGATGTAATAAAGTGTGATTGAACTCTATTATAATTCCTCGAGTAATGTGTGTCAGCATACCGATCCAGGGATGACACTTAAGCATAGATACTTCGATCCATTTTGGGTCGAGTCGCTACAAGATGGTATCAGAGCACACGCTAACTGTAGGACGCGACTACTAGGAAATGGAAAGCCATAGGAAGAAAACTCTATTTTATGACTTCCTTAAATATCCGTTGGTCTATACTCTTCTCTATTCATTTCGGTCTCTTCTCTACTTCAGTAAAATAGTTGTTGAACCCCATCACCAAGTTGCTCAGCCCGATGAGACCATGACCTATGAAGACATCATTGACGAAGAAGAAGAAGAAGCTAGAGTTGACTTTGATTTGAGAAGATTTAGTTCAGACCACCACTACCAAGTTGAGTCCAACGAATGATTGCGGTAGTATGAAGAGATCATATCTCTTGTGGATATGACCTTACCTGTAGGTTTTTGCTTGTGTGTTGTGATCTGTGTGAATTGCTTGATTTGAAAATTTCTTGCTATCATAAGCATATGGGTAATGATTTCTCTCATTAGGCCCTTATTCTATTCTAATTTCTCATCCACTCTAAACCTAACAGATGCCTCCAAGACGTGACCCGGAATTCCCACCGGAACTTACCCAGTTGATCCAGAACCAGAATGCCCTCATGCAACTACTCATCCAGAACCAGAACAACAACAACCCACCGCCACCACCCCCGATCGACAACCTTACCCGTTTCCTGAGGTTGAACCCACCAATGTTCTCTAGCAGCACAGAGCCGATCGTTGCTGATGACTGGCTTCGCAAGATTGGAAGAGAGCTGACCACCGCAGGATGCACTGACGCTGAGAAGGTGCGCTTTGCCGCACATCAACTGGATGGACCAGCAGCCTCGTGGTGGGAGAATTACACCACCACATTCCCCATAGCCAATGTGACTTGGGATCAGTTCCAGCAGGCGTTCCGTACCGCACATGTTTCAGTCAGAGCTATGAGTCTGAAGAAGCAGGAGTTCCACAACTTACGCCAGGGAAATCGTTCTGTTGGTGATTATGTGGAGGAATTCAGCAAGTTATCCAGGTATGCTCCCGGAGACGTGGCTGATGATGCTGCTAAGCAGGAGAAATTTCTGGAGGGACTAAACGATGATCTGGGACTTCAGTTGACTGTGGCTACCTTTAACAATTATCAATAGTTGGTCGACATGGCTCTCATTCTGGAAGGCAAGCAGCAGCAGGTGGAGAATCGCAAGAGGAAGTACGGACAAGGAAAGTACAACTCTGGTATTCAGCAGAAGCCCCGCTATACCCCGTACTCGGGAAATAATGGACCAGGATCTAGCAAGTATAGTGGGCACACTCACCATAACCATGGAGGACATTCACATCATGGAGGGAATGGACACAACCATAATGGCCATAGGAATGGCAATGGGAATGGAGGAAACAACAATCAGCATCAGTCCAACCCCGCTACACCGACAAAGAAGGATCTGAGCCACATTACCTGCTTCAAGTGCGGGAAGACCGGACACTACGCCACCAAGTGTCCCGAGGCGAAGAACGGGAGTGGAAATGGAAGCTCTGGAAAGAAGCCCAATCCTTTCACCAGAGGTCAGGTGAACCATGTCAATGTGGAGGAAGTTTATGACTAGCTTGACGCCGTTGTTGGTAAGTTCTTGATTAATTCATTTACAGCCCTTGTTCTTTTTAACACTGGTGCATCACATTCATTCATATCAAGGGGGTTTGTGGATAAGTTTAAGTTGCCGACCGTAGCCCTTAAGTCACCTATGTTAGTGAGTTCCCCAGGAGCAGAGTATATGGCTAGTCGGGGATGTTTTCAGTTGCCATTGACCATAGGGAGAAACATTTTCCCTACAGACCTCATCATCCTAGAATCACAAGGATTGGACGTAATTCTAGGCATGGGCTGGTTATCCAAGTATGAAGGGAATATTGATTGTGCTCGTAAGTCAATTCTTCTCACCACCCTAGAGGGGAAATGGATCAAGTATGTGTCGAGGCATACGCCAAGGAGGACTCAAGTGAATTCTCTTTCAGGAGTTGTTCAGGAGGAAGTACCAGTTGTGACGGATTATCTCGATGTATTCCCTGAGGAATTGCCCGGCATGCCACCGGATCGGGACATAGAGTTTCTGATTGAATTGTTACTAGGCACCGGACCAATATCCAAGAGACCGTACCAGATGCCCGTAAATGATCTGGAGGAAATTAAGAAGCAGATTAAGGAATTATTGGAGAAAGGTTATATTCGACCGAGTTCATCACCTTGGGGAGCCCCAGTGCTTCTAGTTGAGAAGAAGGATGGAACCTTGAGAATGGTTGTAGATTATCGTGCACTAAACAAAGTGACGATCAAGAACAAGTACCCTTTGCCAATGATCAATGATTTGTTTGACTAGCTACAAGGAGCAAAAGTTTTCTCCAAGATCGATCTTCGATCAGGATATCACTAGCTGAAGATTCGAGAACAGGATATACCCAAGACAGCCTTTACCACGAGATATGGGCTTTATGAGTATACAGTCATGTCTTTTGGTTTGACTAATGCCCCTGCATATTTCATGAGCATGATGAATAAGGTATTCATGGAGTTCTTGGACAAGTTTGTTGTGGTATTCCTTGATGACATATTGATTTACTCGAAGAATGAAGAAGAACACAAGGAACATTTGCGCTTGGTTCTTGAGAAGCTCAGGGAACACCAATTATACGCAAAATTCAGCAAATGCGAATTTTGGTTGAGGGAAGTCGGATTTCTTGGACATGTTATATCAGGAGAAGGAATAGCAGTAGACCCCTCCAAGGTTGAAGCCGTCACCGAATGGAAGGCACCCACCGCAATCGGAGAGATTCACAGTTTTCTTGGACTTGCAGGATATTACCAGAGGTTTATTGAGAATTTCTCCAAGATCGCGAAGCCCATGACAGAGTTATTGAAGAAAGACACCAAGTTTAATTGGACCGAGGAATGTGAGACTAGTTTTCAGGAGTTGAAGAAATGTTTGGTCATAGCCCCAGTGCTAATTCTTCCGAATATACGCAAGGATTTCCAAGTATATTGTGACGCTTCTCGTCAGGGACTTGGAGGTGTTCTTATGCAAGAAGGAAGAGTTGTTTCATATGGCTCACGTCAGCTTCGACCTCATGAGCGGAATTATGCCACACATGATTTGGAGTTAGCAGCCGTAGTGCACACACTCAAGACTTGGAGACATTTTCTTATCGGAAATCGTTGTGATGTTTACATGGATCACAAGAGTTTGAAATACATCTTCACGCACAAGGAGTTGAACCTCAGGCAGAGAAGATGGTTGGAGCTCATAAAAGATTATGATATGAAATTGCACTATCGCCCAGGAAAGGCCAATGTTGTGGCAGATGCACTGAGCCGCAAGAGCTACGTCAATACCCTCACATCAGGAGGATTACCTAAGGAGTTAATTGATGATCTCAGAGATCTTCGATTGGAGATAGTACCACGAGGTTTTGTTGCCGCAATGGAAATTCAATCCACTTTGTTGGGAAAGATCCAAGAAGCCCAGAAGTTAGACAAAGGTATTGCGGAGATAAATGGAAGGATGAAACAAGGAAAGGCAGAAGGATTTCGTGAGGATGAACATGGAACCTTATGGTTTGAGCAGCGTATTTACGTGCCAAATGACCCAGAGATTAGGAAATTGATTCTTCAGGAGGCTCATGATTCGCCCTATTCAATACACCCGGGCAACATCAAGATGTATTTGGACTTGAAGGAAAGTTTCTGGTGGACAGGTATGAAAAAGGATATTGCCGAGTATGTCGCAGTATGTGACGTATGTCAGAGGGTTAAGACAGAGCACCATAAACCAGCAGGATTACTTCAGCCTTTGCCGATACCAGATTGGAAGTGGGACAAGCTTGGCATGGACTTCATTACAGGATTACCCAGGACCGGATCAGGCTATGATTCTATTTGGGTAGTGGTTGATCGCTTGACTAAGGTAGCTCACTTCATCCCCGTGAAAACCACGTATACAAGTGCTAAGTTAGCCAATATATACATGACCAGGATCGTATGTCTGCATGGAGTTCCGAGGACCATCGTATCAAATAGAGGAACACAATTTACCTCAAAGTTTTGGCATCAATTACATGAAACTTTGGGTACCAGACTGGAGTTCAGTACAGCTTTTCATCCGTAGACAGATGGACAGACCGAGAGAGTCAATCAAATTCTGGAGGGCATGTTGAGAGCTTGTGCGCTAGATTATGGATCTAGTTGGGATGATAATTTGCCTTACGCAAAGTTCTCATATAACAACAGCTATCAAGCTAGTTTGAAAATGGCCCCTTTCGAAGCTTTGTACGGAAGGAGGTGCAGGACACCATTGATGTTGGATGAAGTTGGAGACCGTAAATTATTCGGACCAGATTTAGTTAGAGATTCAGAGGAGAAAGTCAAGCTGATCCACGACGGACTCAAGGTAGCCCAATCCAGACTAAAGAGTTATGCCGATACTAAACGCAAGGAGGTAACCTATGAAGTCGGAGATAGAGCATATTTGCGTGTGTCGCCACTTCGAGGAGTTAAACGATTCGGAGTCAAAGGAAAGTTAGCACCACGGTTTGTGGGGACGTACAGAGTTTTAAAACGCATGGGTGAAGTTGCCTACAAGTTGGAATTACCAGAAGCCTTGTCAGGAGTTCATGATGTGTTTCACGTTTCCCAGTTGAAGAAGTGCCGTGCGGAGATGGACGATATTCCTTTGAGAGATACAGTGCCACTGGAGGCCACATAGTTGGATAGTGATCTGACCTATGAGGAGAAGCCCACCAAGATTCTCGAGACTGCAAGCAGGGTTACCCGCAGCAAGGTCATCAAGTTTTGCAAGGTTTAGTGGAGTCATCATACTAAGGAAGAAGCCACCTGGGAACGAGAAGAAGACCTCCGACAGGACCACCCACACCTTTTTGCTAGCCAACCCGAATCTCGAGGCCGAGATTCATCTTAAGGGGGTAGGTTTGTAACATCCCAATTTTCAATTTGGATGTTTATAATAGATCATTCATATGCATCCATGATTTATGCATTTTTGCCCCATTTGTTTTATTTGATTTTTGATCCAAGGAACTTTGAGCAACTCAAGGACCAAAAGAGAGAGTTGGAAGTTTCCCTAAAAACCAATTTTGATTTTTTTTAAAGTTGGGAGTTTGAATCAAATTTGGTTTCACAAAAAAAATTCATTTCCATTATATCAAAATAAAATAAAGAGAGAAGATAAAATGACTTCTTCAAAATCGGAAAAGAAAATATTGGAAATTGAATTTGGAACCAAAATATATTTGTTGAGTTTTATTTGCAATTTATTTTATTAGCATAGCAAAAAATTTATTTTTGAAAACTTGCATTTTAGGCCAGATAAAAGTTCACTAGGTCATATATAAGACCATATATCTATGTGAATTTTTCTTGGATTTTTTATTGTATTTATATGCCCTATTTTGCATCTGTAAAAAAACGTTTAAAAAACGCAGCTGCAGCACAACCCACCTCCCTTCTGTTGTATTTTATTTTTCTTCTTTCCCCTTGGGCCAAATTTCCCACTAAGGCCCATAGCATGCGCTGGCTTTTTCTTCCTCCTCTGTACGTTCATCTCGAGCTAGAACAAAACAACCATTGCCTCCTTCTCTTCCTCCCCTCCTCCCACTTAATTTCTTTGCTGTTTCACTCCGGAGTCAACACAAAAATTGTGGAGGGCGTTACCAATAACCCATTCAGGGAATTAGAACCCAACGTTATTGCTTTAATTGGTTGAACCGAGCCATGAAGAGTACACGCACAAAACAACCATTAATGGTCACGTTGAGCCCCTTGATCTACCTGTACCGACCTCCCCTGACCCTATAAATTGGCCCCCGCGATGCCATTTTTCTGCCTCACTTCCCTCCCCGAAAACCCCTCTCTGAGTTGCTCATTGCTTTGAGAAATTGCTCGCCGGAGCTACCCCAACTCCGGCAGCTTCTCCTGGTTGCTACAGGAAGAAGTTGGGAGCCCCGCCCTGTCTCTTGGATTCGCCCCTGCGCCGTCTAACCCGTCCTACACCCGCCACTCTCCGGAATCAACTCCGACGCCGGATCCCGGCGAACCAGAGCCGCCGCCGCCGCACTCCGGCGAACGGATCTCCTCTCTGGTGAGCCCTCTCCCTTCGATCTGCTCGATCCAATAGTTTGCTCTCCCTGATTAGAAAAAACGAAGGGGTATCTTCCTATAGCAGCACGCCACGTGGCAGCTCATATTGAATCCCGTAATTGATTTTTAGAAAAATGCCCAATCTTCAGAAATTCATATCTTTTAATCTATAGATCCGTTTTAGTTGATTCTTTTTTCTACGATTTCATAAAAATCCCCTCTATCCGGAGAACCAAACGAAAAATATTTTTGAAATTTTTAAAATTTGAATTCAAACAGATCTGAATTCAAACTTCGTTAGGCCGTAACTCGAGTTTCGTAACTCCGTTTTAGGTGATCCTTTTTGCAAATCAAAGCTCGTGACGTACACTTTCTGTTAGAACCAAACACACATATTTTTGCTACTGTAAAAATTATGTTCTGTATAGAAACTATATTTTGATGTTTTGGAATTTTTCGAAGTCTTTCATTTGTTTTTTATCTTTGCTTGTATGCTTATGTATGTTATTGCTTGCTTACGCTAGATCATCCGGAGTGCGAAGCTTGCTACTACGAATCTTTACAGTTCAACGAACGTCAGCAGGGCAAGTTCACACTTTGATCATAATTTTTAATACCCAGTTTTTACTATCCATTAGTTTAACCCTCAAAGATTGCATGAGTAGGATTGGGAACATGTGGTTATGCTTTGTAGTTCATGTGGTAGGAACCTATGACCTTTGATCACCCCGGGGATATTAGTTATATCATATATTGCTTAGCCATGCTCGTAGACGGGGATTGGTATGTGTGATTCATGCAAGTTGCGAGAGATAATAATTTTGGGATAACCTAAGGTGGCAACTTTAATACACATCTGGGTGGATTGTTTGGGGCACCTGGAAAAACCAGTGCTTATCCAAGGGGAATCCTGGAGTACCCGTGTGATTACCCTAGGCCCACCACCCAGGCTCAAAGGGATCATAAGATATTTCAGGCCTAGAAACTTCCGTGTGCAGCCACAAGCCATTATGGGCTCTGGCATAGTTGAGTAAGTTGTGTGACCTCTTTCCGTGGTAGACTAGCTGATGTAGGGGGAAGTAGGTGTAGCGGTCTATCCAGGGTTAAGGGAAAACACTTCTGAAAGGCTATGTCTCGATCTTCCGATCATGGAGGTGGTCGAGTCTTGTGGGGAAAAGTGCATAAACCTCTGCAGAGTGTACAAACTAATCATGATTAGTCGTGTCCCCGTTTATGGACAATTTGAGTATCTAGAAGTGAATTATTGGTTGATCTCATCACTCTGTTTAATGAAATTATTGGGTTATTAATAACTTGGGAATTTTGGGATTGAGTTGGAGGAACCTTCTCAATAATGGCATTTTAACTTAGTAGTAATAAAAATTTATTCCTTTGTTGTAGGGTAAAATTGGCTTTATGCAAAAATTAAACTTAGAGCCTCCACCAGCTAAATTTGCATATAGAGATAGTCTTTTCATTTATTATTATTTTATGGTGTGAAATTGCCAGCATATTCCATGTGCTGACCTACACAGCTGCAACGTCTCATGTTGCAGACTTTTCTGACGAAGATTAAAGGTGCGATATGTCGTTGTTCTGCACTCAGTTTGCCGTGGAGTTGGATGGACTCGTTTACATTTGAAGCTTCCGCAATTATTTTTATTTAGATGGCCTTTGGCAATATTATTGTAATAAATACTCTTTTGAGAACCTCGATGTAATAAAGTGTGATTGAACTCTGTTATAATTCCTCGAGTACTGTGTGTGTCAGCATACCGATCTAGGGATGACACTTAAGCACAGAGACTTCGATCCATTTTGGGTCGGGTCGCTACAGCACTCCGCCTGGTGGCCACGCACCACCTTCGGTTTGACATTGAAGGTCTTCAGCCATAAGCCGAAGTGGGGCTTGATGCGGAGGAAGGCCTCACACACGACGTTAAATGCCGATATGTTGAGGATGAAGTCCGGGGCCAGATCGTGGAAATCCAAGCCGTAGTAGAACATAAGCCCCCGGACAAATGAGTGGAGAGGGAATCCCAGTCCGCGGAGGAAGTGGGTAAGGAATACTACCCTCTCATGGGGCCTGGGGGTGGGGATGAGCTGCCCCGCATCTGGGAGCAGGTGTGCGATATTCTCGGACAGGTATCCGGCTCCCCTCAGCTTCTTGATGTGTCCCTCCGTGACGGAGGAGACCATCCACTTGTCTCCCGCTCCGGACATGATTGGAGAAGGGTGAGGAGGAAGATGTGGACTTGGGCGCTGGAGCTCGAGTGCGTAGGAATGGATAAGCAATGACGAAGAAGGCATGGGTAGAAAAAGGTGAATCCTTATCCCTTTATAAGGGTGGACGAAACTATGTGCCCCCTCCTACCAGCCTGGTAAAACTCGCTTATCCCCCAAGCGCCATAATTGATGGCGCGGTTGGGTTACCCACGTCCGTATTGATGAGAATCCCATAATAAGGGGACACTATCTCTACTTCGACAAGACGTGCCAAGGAAATCGCCTCGCGAAACACGCTGAGGTTAGTTGTGAAAAGAAAACGATTTGAATGGTGACCTGGCTGTGGTGTGATGATGCACTGTGAAATACGTCAGCTGGATTAGATTTGTGGAATATTATTCTCTCTACGGTTGTACGTGGAACTTGTTTTGAAGAGCCGGACACAATCCTCGTGTTCAAGAAGTATTCGGAGGAGGAACCCGCCTTGCAATGCCGAAGACAAATCTGCGCGTCGGACTCATCGTCATTGAAGCCTGGTTCAGGGGCTACTGAGGGAGTCCTGGACTAGGGGGAATCCGGACGGCCAGACTATTGGACTATGAAGATACAAGATTGAAGACTTCGTCCCATGTCCGGATGGGACTCTCCTTGGCGTGGAAGGCAAGCTTGGTAGTACGGATATGTGGATCTCCTTCTTTGTAACCGACTTTGTGTAACCCTAGCCCCCTCCGATGTCTATATAAACCGGAGGGTTTAGTCCGTAGGACAACAACAATCATACCATAGGCTAGCTTTTAGGGTTTAGCCTCCTCGATCTCGTGGTAGATCAACTCTTGTACTACCCATATCATCAATATCAATCAAGCAGGAGTAGGGTTTTACCTCCATCGAGAGGGCCCGAACCTGGGTAAAAACATCGTGTCCCTTGTCTCCTGTTACCATCCGCCTAGACGCACAGTTTGGGACCCCCTACCCGAGATCCGCCGGTTTTGACACTGACAACGTCCTATATAGGAAGAGACCGAACAGTGTGAAATTAAAGTGCATTCCCCGGGAGGAAGGACTGGAGCTGTTGGCGGAGATACACGACGGCATATGTGGCTCCCACATAGGGTCGAGGGCCCTTGCCAGCAAGGCGTTCCGGCAGGGTTTCTTCTGGCCCACTGCCCTCCAGGATGCAACGACACTAGTAACCAAGTGTGAAGCGTGTCAGTTCCATTCAAAGAAGTTTCATCAACCAACTCAAGCTCTTCAAACAATCCCTCTCTCCTGGCCATTTTCGGTCTGGGGGCTCGACATACTGGGCCCCTTCCCTGTGTTGTCGGGGGATTTGAGTACTTGTACGTTGCAATCGACAAGTTCACAAAGTGGCCGAAGGTGGAAGCAGTGAAGAAAGTGACAACATAGTCAGCCGTCAAGTTCTTCAAGGGGCTAGTGTGCCATTTTGGTGTGCCAAATAGAGTCATCACTGACAACGACATGCAGTACACAAGCCACACCTTCATGCAATACATCCAAGACCTCGGCAGCAGGGTCTGTTTCGCTTTCGTGGCACACCCACGGAGCAACGGCTAGGCGGAGAGGGCAATGCTGAAGTGTTGCGAGGCCTGAGGACAAAGAATTTTGACAGGCTGCACAAGAGCGGAAGGCGCTGGATTGATGAGTTGCCAGTGGTTCTTTGGTCGATCAGGACGACGCCAAATCGAGCCACCGGCCAGACACCCTTTGCCCTGGTATACGGGGCAGAAGCAGTTCTCCCCACGGAACTCATATACGGGTCACCTCGAGTGCTCGCTTACGACAAGCTTGAGAAAGAGCAATTGCGGCAAGATGACACAACGCTCCTTGAGGAAGATCGTCTTCGCGCGGCTGTGAGAGCAGCACGCTACCAGCAAGCCTTGCGCCGCTACCATAGCCGCAGGGTTCATGCTTGAAGTTTTGAGGAAGGCGACCTTGTTCTTTGGCACGTTCAATCGGCCAAGAATTCCCACAAGTTGACGCCAAAGTGGGAAGGCCCTTATCGGGTAATACGAGTCAACAGGCCCGACGCAGTCCGCCTGGAGACCGAAGATGTTGTCCCAGTGAGCAACTCCTGGAACATCGAACATCTTTGCAAGTTTGACCCATAAGGCGCGGTTGCCGGGCCTCCCGGCAAGCCACCTTTTGTACAAGCTTCGCCGGCAAGGCATGTAACCCTCTGTACAAAGCCAGGCGCAGACCCTGAGCATAACAAAATGAAGCGCTGGCGCCCTAAGTTATAGCATGCATGCTAGGTTAAGTCCCTACCTCGGTTAGGGTTGATAGTGATTAGCGGCAACTAACCCCTAGCCTAGAGGTCGAGTGTGCGTCTTTCTATCCTCTTTGGTTCGCAGGGCACGTGGACACTTCTGCTGAGCCACTTGGAAGAAAGAGAATGAACCGGTGCTCCGGCCCCGGCAAGCCAAGACTGCCGGGGGCTGAAGACACAAGGATCTAACCATGACAAGCCAAGGTTGCCGCGGGATGCGGATTCAGATAAGTCTTTTATTCCCTTTTATGCATTTTCCGTATGGAACTTGGACATATGAAACCTCGTTTATATTCTTAAACCACCGTGCTCCCCTTTTCCTGTACCCAAGAGCTATCCCCTGGGTCGGAACTTGGTCGTAGTCGCGGTGGCAAGAAAATGAACGAGGGGCCTAACCCTACTTCGCTCCTGCCTCCGCCAAGAGCGTGAGAATGGTCGACTGAAGTGGGGAGACGGCAAGGCATGTTGCCGGGCGACAATGTTTATCTTAAAAACAACAAGGATTCGTTCCTTGGCATGGGCCTCGCTCACGCACAAAGAACCCGGCAAGCACCCTTTTTCATTAATAACGTCCCATAGAGGTACAGTTCGTACGGAATAAAAAACATGAGCAAGGGAATTATAAGTTTTAAATCTAACAAGTGCCCGCAGGCTTACAAACTAAAAGAAGATAAGATGCCCGTAACCCTTTCTTGTCCCTCTCCTCAGAAGATGGAGCAAGGTAGCAGGAGGGCGAAAGGAGCGCCTAGGCAAGGTGCGAGAAGCAGAAAGCACCATGAGGGCATCCCGGTGCCGGGAGAGGAGCTGGAAGATGAGGTAGCGGCCCGCCAATACGCGACGAAGGCGTCGGTGCCCGCGTACTCCGATTCGACGGCCGCCACCCGCCTTCTTTGCCTTCTCCAGCCCTCCTACTCTAGCCGCCCAAGGAGGTGACGGGGAACGCGCTGATGGAGATCTTGACGAGGAAGGCCCTCGACAAGGCTCGAGGCCGAGGGAGGGGCGACGCAGTCAGTCGGAGTCGAGGTAGGCATCCCACCGCTCGACGCCCTTGTCGTCGTTGTCGCTGTCCTCCTCGTCACTCCCACTCGAGGAGGAATCTTCATCGTCGGAGGAGCTCTCCATGCAGCACTTCAGGCAAGTTCCAAGATCTCAAAAGACCTTGACGGAGAGCATGCCGTCCTCCATTAACTTGAAGTAGAGGATGAGCCCCACCGTCAGGCTGTGGATGCGAGCGAACGTCTTCCATCCACGATGGAGATACATGACCTGAGGAGCGGGGAAGTCGACATCGACCCGCGTGCCACCATTCCCACAGCCCCTCATGTGCAACCTGAGGGTCTGGGGCGGATCATGCTCCATCTCCCGAGCAAACGGGGTAGGAAGACGAAGACAACGACGCAGTGGCCGGTGCAGCCTGATGAAGAACTCACATGGCTGGTCCTCGACATGGCCCTCCATCAGGAGGGGCACCACTGGTGGAGGCAGGGCCGGTGCGCCGCCCTGTCCACCACTTCCCCGAGCGCCACGGCGACCTCGGCCTCGCCCCTTCCCCTTCCCCCTCACGGCCGGATCTGCCGCCGCGAGCTCCTGGGAAGGAGGGACCAGCTGTCGAGCAGCAACCCTCACTGCCACCGTTGAAGGGCCGACACCTCCTCTCGCCATGGCAGGTGGAAGAAAGGAGCGGAGGTATAAGGAAATGGATGATGGAAGAATGTGGGATGCCGTCCCCTCCCCTTCTTATAAAGGGGCGGAGTCGGGGCTCGGCTGCCCCACTCGACCAATCCAGTCATTGGGGGCGCAGGGAATCAGGACCGACCCGCTACCCCAATCAGAGACGGCCCAGTTTCCCGCCTCCGCCGCCTGCCACCTGCATGAAGGACATGTCGCGAGCAAGCAAGGATCAATAAGACGGGTGAGGCGACCGTTCCCCACCCCGTGATCGTTGGGCGCGGACGCCTTGAAGACCACGACCCGAGTCCACCCAATAAATGGGCAGCGCCTCTACGCCTCCGTCTTTTCATGGGGAAGGCGCGAGCCGCCTCTTTACTGCGACATGATGCATGCGTGCGGAGACTGCCCCACGCATGACTCCCACCTCACACACGATCCTCCACGTTGCGTGTTCAACACGGGTCATGGGGAAGCGCAGCGGACGAAATAGTTACTACGGCAAAAAATCCGCCCCACCTGCCCGCGCACCGTTCTGGGCCTAGCCCAACAACGCGTCGCGCTTATGTGTGGCCCAGGCCCGGGGGCTCCTGTCGGTGTACAAAAGTAGGGGCTCTCCTTTTGACCCCTTTACTTGTGCACGGGCAGTCAGAGCCGCGCCCGCAGCCACACTTAATAAAGCAGAGGAGGGCAACTTGACTGACGCCAACTGAGCGCACCTTCCTTGAGCCCAGGGGTTCCAACGCCCTCAACCACATTGGGACCGAGGCTCGGGAGGCGCTTCCGTGGTTGCATGCAGATCTTTGTGAAGATCCTAAATACACAGGATCCGATGAGAACCAGAAGACGACGACCCTCGGCGGGATCCTAGCCGAGGAAATCCACAAGACCCTCGGCAAGCACCTTGCCGGGGACGACTGCAACGCCACGACAAGACCCTTGCCGGGGCCCCGGCAAGACCCTTGCCGAGGGCATCAGCGGGGCCATAGCCAGGCCCGCACCTGTGTGGCGACGGGCGGCCTCTACACCGACTCAGCAAGCACCTGCATGGTAGCATGCGACCCTTCGTGAAGGCTCCACCAGCGCGCCAGCCCAGCAGCCTGCCTGCCTACATGGCGCTGCACACATCGCTGGCCTGGGCGCGTGTCGAAGCGAGGCAGAGCCGCAATGGACGGGACGGGCCTCGTTCCCATCCCCGATAAAGCTAATGGACACCTAAGTAGCGCATTTAATGCGCTTTATCCCGTAATGCCGGGCGATAAGCTCGCGTGATAGGTCTCCAACGTATCTATAATATTTTATTGCTCCATGCTATATTATCTACTGTTTTGGACTATATTGGGCTTTATTTTCCACTTTTATATTATTTTTGGGACTAACCTATTAACCGGAGGCCCAGCCCAGAATTGCTGTTTTTTTTTTGCCTATTTCAGAGTTTCGGAGAAACATAATATCAAATGGAGTCCAAACGGAATGAAACCTTCGGGAACGTGATCTTCTCATCAGATAAGAACCAAGAGACTTGGACTCTCCGTCAAGAAAGCCACGAGGCGGTCACGAGGGTGGAGGGCGCGCCCCCTGCCTCGTGGGCCCCTCGTAGCTCCACCGACGTACTTCTTCCTCCTATATATACCTACGTACCCCCAAACGATCAGAACAGGAGCCAAAAACCTAATTCCACCGCCGCAACCTTCTATACCCACGAGATCCCATCTTGGGGCCTGTTCCGGAGCTCCGCCGGAGAGGGCCATCATCACGAAGGGCTTCTACATCATCCTAGCCCCCCCGATGAAGTGTGAGTAGTTTACCTCAGACCTTTGGGTCCATAGTTAGTAGCTAGATGGCTTCTTCTCTCTTTTTGGATCTCAATACAATGTTCTCCCCCCCTCTCGTGGAGATCTATTCGATGTAATCTTATTTTTGGAGTGTGTTTGTTGAGACCGATGAATTGTGGGTTTATGATCAAGTCTATCTATGAATAATATTTGAATCTTCTCTGAATTCTTTTATGTATGATTGGTTATCTTTGCAAGTCTCTTCGAATTATCAATTTGGTTTGGCCTACTAGATTGGTCTTTCTAGCAATGGGAGAAGTGCTTAGCTTTGGGTTCAATCTTGCGGTGTCCTTACCCGGTGACAGAAGGGGCAGCAAGGCACATATTGTATTGTTTCCATCGAGGATAACAAGATGGGGTATTTATCATATTGCATGAATTTATTCCTCTACATCATGTCATCTTGCTTAAGGCGTTACTCTGTTTTTAACTTAATACTCTAGATGCATGCTGGATAGCGGTCGATGAGTGTAGTAATAGTAGTAGATGCAGGCAGGAGTCGGTCTACTTGTCTCGGACGTGATGCCTCTATACATGATCATACCTAGATATTCTCATAACTATGCTCAATTCTGTCAATTGCTCAATAGTAATTTGTTCACCCACCGTAGAATACTTATGCTCTTGAGAGAAGCCACTAGTGAAACCTATGGCCCCCGGGTCTATTCTCATCATATCAATCTCCATCACTTTATTATTGCTTTGCTTTTTAATTTGCCTTTTACTTTTCACTTTGCATCTCTATATCAAAAATACCAAAAATATTATCTATCATCTCTATCAGATCTCACTCCCGTAAGTGACCATGAAGGGATTGACAACCCCTAATCACATTGGTTGCGTTGAGCTATTGTTTTTGTGTAGGTACAAGGGACTCGACCGTAGCCTCCTACTGGATTGATACCTTGGTTCTCCAAAACTGAGGGAAATACTTACGCTACTTTGCTGCTATTGGGGATCATAGCAGAAATTAAAATTTTCCTACGCATCACCAAGATCTATCCATGGAGTATTCTAGCAACGAGGGGATAGGAGAGCATCTACATACCGCTTGTAGATCGCAACGGAAGCGTTCAGGAAGAACGTGGATGATGCAGTCGTACTCGTCGTGATCCAAATCACCGATGACCAGCGCCGAACGGACGGCAGCTCCACATTCAACACACGTACAGTCGGGATGACGTCTCCTCCTTCTTGATCTAGCAAGGGGGAAGGAGAGGTTGATGAAGATCCAGCAGCACGACGGCGTGGTGGTGGATGCAGCAGAATTCCAGCAGGGCTTCGCCAAGCGTCTATGGAGAGAGGGAGAGGTGTAACAAGGGAGAGGGAGGCGCCAAGGCTGCAGGGTGCGGCTGCCCTCCCTCCCCCCTTTATATAGGCCCCCTAGGGGGGGCGCCGGCCCTGCAGATCCATCTCTAGGGGGGGTGGCGGCCAGGGGGGAGGCTTGCCCCCCAAGGCATGTGGGGCGCCCCCTGCCCTAGGGTTTCCAACCCTAGGCGCAGGGGGAAGCCCATGGGCGGGCGCACCAGCCCATTATGGGCTGGTTCCCTCCCCACTTCAGCCCACAGGGCCCTCCGGGATGGGTGGCCCCACCCGGTGGACCCCCGGGACCTATCTGGTGGTCCCGGTACAATACCGGTGACCCCTAGATCACTCCCGATGGCCGAAACGACACTTCATATATATAATTCTTTACCTCCGGACCATTCCGGAACCTCTCGTGACGTCCGGGATCTCATCCGGGACTCCAAACAACCTTTGGTTTGCTGCATACTAATATCTTTACAACCCTAGCGTCACCGAACCTTAAGTGTGTGGACCCTACGGGTTCGGGAGACATGCAGACATGACCGAGACGATCTCCCGTCAATAACCAACAGCGGGATCTGGATACCCATGTTGGCTCCCACATGCTCCTCGATGATCTCATCGGATGAACCACGATGTCGAGGACTTAATCAATCCCGTACTCAATTCCCTTTGTCTATCGGTACGATACTTGCCCGAGATTCGATCGTCGGTATACCGATACCTTGTTCAATCTCGTTACCAGCAAGTCTCTTTACTCGTTCCCGTAACACATCATCCCGTGAACAACACCTTGATCACATTGAGCTCATTATGATGATGTCTTACCGAGTGGGCCCAGAGATACCTCTCCGTCACACGGAGTGACAAATCCCAGTCTCGATTCATGCCAACCCAACAAACACTTTCGGAGATACCTGTAGTGCACCTTTATAGTCACCCAGTTATGTTGTGCCGTTTGATACACCCAAAGCACTCCTACGGCATCCGGGAGTTGCATAATCTCATGGTCTAAGGAATGATACTTGACATTCAGAAAAGCTCTAGCAAACGAACTATACGATCTTTTGTGCTATGCTTAGGTTTGGGTCTTGTCCATCACATCATTCTCCTAATGATGTGATCCCGTTATCAATGACATCCCCATGTCCATAGTCAGGAAACCATGACTATCTATTGATCAACGAGCTAGTCAACTAGAGGCTTACTAGGGACACATTGTGGTCTATGTATTCACACATGTATTATGATTTCCGAACAATACAATTATAGCATGAACAATAGACGATTATCATGAACAAGGAAATATAATAATCCTTTTATTATTGCCTCTAGGGCATATTTCCAACAGTCTCCCACTTGCACTAGAGACAATAGTCTAGTTACATTGTGATGAATCGCACACCCATGGAATTTTGGTGTTGATCATGTTTTGCTCTAGGGAGAGGTTTAGTCAATGGATCTGCCACATTCAGGTCCGTATGTACTTTACAAATCTCCATGTCTCCATTTTGAACACTTTCACGAATGGAGTTGAAGCGACGCTTGATATGCCTGGTCTTCCTGTGAAACCTGGGCTCCTTCGCAAGGGCAATTGCTCCAGTGTTGTCACAGAATAGAGTCATCGGGTCCGACGCATTGGGTATGACTCCTAGGTCGGTAATGAACTCCTTCACCCAGACTGCTTCTTGTGCTGCCTCCGAGGCTGCCATATACTCTGCTTCACATGTAGATCCCGCCACGACGCTTTGCTTGCAACTGCACCAACTTACTGCCCCTCCATTCAAAATATACACGTATCCGGTTTGTGACTTGGAGTCATCCAGATCTGTGTCGAAGCTAGCGTCGACGTAACCCTTTACGACGAGCTCTTAGGCACCTCCATAAATGAGAAACATATCCTTAGTCCTTTTCAGATACTTCAGGATGTTTTTGACCGCTCTCCAGTGTTCCTTGCAGGGATTACTTTGGTACCTACCTACCAAACTTACGGCAAGGTTTACATCGGGTCTGGTACACAGCATGGCATACATAATAGACCCTATGGCTGAGGCATAGGGGATGACACTCATCTCTTCTATATCTTTTGCCGTGGTCGGGCATTGAGCCGTGCTCAATCGCACACCTTGCAATACAGGCAAGAACCCCTTCTTGGACTGATCCATTTTGAACTTCTTCAAAATCTTGTCAAGGTACGTACTTTGTGAAAGACTGATGAGGCGTCTCGATCTATCTCTATAGATCTTGATGCCTAATATATATGCAGCTTCTCCAAGGTCCTTCATTGAAAAACACTTGTTCAAATAGGCCTTTATGCTTTCCAAGAATGCTATATCATTTCCCATCAATAGTATGTCATCCACATATAATATGAGAAATGCTACGGAGCTCCCACTCACTTTCTTGTAAACGCAGGCTTCTCCATAAGTCTGCATAAACCAAAACGCTTTGATCATCTCATCAAAGCAAATGTTCCAACTCCGAGATGCTTGCACCAGCCCATAGATAGAGCGCTGGAGCTTGCATACTTTGTTAGCATTCTTAGGATCGAAAAAACCTTCCGGCTGCATCATATACAGTTCTTCCTTAAGAAAGCCGTTAAGGAATGCCGTTTTGACGTCCATTTGCCATATCTGATAATCATATTATGCGGCAATTGCTAACATGATTCGGACGGACTTGAGCTTCGCTACGGGAGAGAAAGTCTCATCGTAGTCAACCCCTTGAACTTGCCGATAACCCTTAGCGACAAGTCGAGCTTTATAGATGGTCACATTACCATCCGCGTCTGTCTTCTTCTTGAAGATCCATTTATTTTCTATGGCTCGCCGATCATCGGGCAAGTCATTCAAAGTCCATACTTTGTTTTCATACATGGATTCTATCTCGGATTTCATGGCTTCTAGCCATTTGTCGGAATCTGGGCCCGCCATCGCTTCTTCATAGTTCGAAGGTTCACCGTTGTCCAACAACATGATTTCCAGGACAGGGTTGCCGTACCACTCTGGTGCGGAACGTGTCCTTGTGGACCTACGAAGTTCAGTAGGAGCTTGATCAGAAGTATCTTGATCATCATCATTAACCTCCTCTCTAATCGGTGCAGGCACCACAGGAACATTTTCCTGAGCTGCGCTACTCTGATTTTCAAGAGGTAGTACTTCATCAAGCTCTACTTTCCTCCCACTTACTTCTTTCGCGAGAAACTCTTTCTCTAGAAAGGACCCGTTCTTGGCAACAAAGATCTTGCCTTCGGATCTAAGGTAGAAGGAATACCCAATAGTTTCTTTGGGATATCCTATGAAGACACATTTTTCCGATTTGGGTTCGAGCTTTTCAGGTTGAAGTTTCTTGACATAAGCATCGCAACCCCAAACTTTCAGAAACGATAGCTTAGGTTTCTTTCCAAACCATAATTCATACGGTGTCGTCTCAACGGATTTAGACGGTGCCCTATTTAAAGTGAATGCGGCTGTCTCTAGAGCGTATCCCCAAAATGATAGCGGTAAATCTGTAAGAGACATCATAGACCGCACCATATCCAATAGAGTGCGATTACGACGTTCGGACACACCATTACGCTGAGGTGTTCCAGGCGGCGTGAGTTGTGAAACGATTCCACATTTTCTTAAGTGTGTGCCAAATTCATGACTTAAATATTCTCCCCCACGATTTGATCGTAAGAACTTTATTTTTCTATCACGTTGATTCTCAACCTCACTCTGAAACTCCTTGAACTTTTCAAAGGTCTCAGACTTGTGTTTCATTAAGTAGACATACCCATATCTACTCAAATCATCAGTGAGAGTGAGAACATAACGATAGCCTCCGCGAGCCTCAACGCTCAATGGACCACACACATCTGTATGTATTATTTCCAACAAGTTGGTTGCTCGCTCCATTGTCCCTGAGAATGGAGTCTTGGTCATTTTGCCCATGAGGCATGGTTCGCACGTGTCAAATGATTCATAATTGAGAGACTCTAAAAGTCCATCAGCATGGAGCTTCTTCATGCGCTTGACACCAATGTGACCAAGGCGGCAGTGCCACAAGTATGTGGGACTATCGTTATCAACTTTACACCTTTTGGTATTCACACTATGAATATGTGTATTATCACACACGAGATTCATTAAGAATAAACCATTGACCATCGGAGCATGACCATAAAACATATCACTCATATAAATAGAACAACCATTATTCTCGGATTTAAATGAGTAGCCATCTCGCATTAAACGAGATCCAGATACAATGTTCATGCTCAAACTTGGTACTAAATAACAATTATTGAGGTTCAAAACTAATCCCGTAGGTAAATGTAGTGGTAGCGTGCCGACGACGATCACATCGACCCTGGAACCATTCCCGACGCGCATCGTCACCTCGTCCTTCGCCAGTCTCCGTTTATTCCGCAGCTCCTGTTTTGAGTTACAAATATGAGCAACGGCACCGGTATCAAATACCCAGGAGCTACTACGAGCACTGGTAAGGTACACATCAATTACATGTATATCACATATACCTTTAGTGTTGCCGGCCTTCTTATCCGCTAAGTACTTGGGGCAATTCCGCTTCCAGTGACCATTTCCCTTGCAATAAAAGCACTCAGTTTCAGGTTTGGGTCCATTCTTTGACTTCTTCCTGGCAACTGATTTACCAGGCACGGCAACCTCCTTGCCGTCCTTCTTGAAGTTCTTCTTACCCTTGCCTTTCTTGAACTTACTGGTTTTATTCACCATCAACACATGATGTTCCTTTTTGATCTCCACCTCCGCAGATTTCAGCATTGAATACAACTCGGGAATGGTCTTTTCCATCCCCTGCATATTGTAGTTCATCACGAAGCTCTTGTAGCTAGGTGGGAGCGACTGAAGGATTCTGTCAATGACCGCCTCATCCGGGAGATTAACTTCCAGCTGAGTCAAGCGGTTGTGCAACCCAGACATCTTGAGTATGTGTTCACCGACAGAGCTATTTTCCTCCATCTTGCAGCTAAAGAACTTGTCGGAGACATCATATCTCTCGACCCGGGCATGAGCTTGGAAAATCAATTTCAGCTCCTCGAACATCTCATATGCACCGTGTTGCTCAAAACGCTTTCGGAGCCCCGGTTCTAAGCTGTAAAGCATGCCGCACTGAACGAGGGAGTAATCATCAGTACGTGACTGATGGGCGTTCATAACGTCCTGGTTTTCTGGGAATGGTGCATCACCTAGCGGTGCTTCTAGGACATAATCTTTCTTGGCTGCTATGAGGATGATCCTCAGGTTCCGGACCCAGTCCGAATAGTTGCTGCCATCATCTTTCAGCTTGGTTTTCTCTAGGAACGCGTTGAAGTTGAGGGTGACATTAGGGTGGGCCATTTGATCTACAAGACATATTGTAAAGATTTAGACTAAGTTCATGATAATTAAGTTCATCTAATCAAATTAATGAATGAACTCCCACTCAGATTTGACATCCCTCTAGTCATCTAAGTGATACATGATCCGAGTCAACTAGGCCGTGTCCGATCATCACGTGAGACGGACTAGTTATCATCGGTGAACATCTCTATGTTGATCGTATCTTCTATACGACTCATGTTCGACCTTTCGGTCCTCCGTGTTCCGAGGCCATGTCTCTACATGCTAGGCTCGTCAATCCAACCTAAGTGTATTGCGTGTGTAAATCTGGCTTACACCCGTTGTATGCGAACGTAAGAACCTATCACACCCGATCATCACGTGGTGCTTCGGAACGACGAACCTTAGCAACGGTGCACAGTTAGGGAGAACACATTTTTGATATTTTAATGAGGGATCATCTTATTTATGCTACCGTCGTTCTAAGCAAATAAGATGTAAAAACATGATAAACATCACATGCAATCAAATAGTGACATGATATGGCCAACATCATTTCGCTCATTTGATCTCCATCTTCGGGGCGCCATGTTCATCGTCGTCACCGGCATGACACCATGATCTCTATCATCATGATCTCCATCATCGTGTCTTCGTGAAGTTGCCACGTCAACTATTACTTCTACTACTATGGCTAACGCTTTAGCACTAAAGTAAAGTAATTACATGCCGATTTAAGTTGACACGCAGGTCATAAATAAATAAAGACAACTCCTATGGCTCCTGCCGGTTGTCATACTCATCGACATGCAAGTCGTGATTCCTATTACAATAACAAGATCATCTCATACATCACATACATGATTCATCACAACTTCTGGCCATATCACATCACAAAGCACTTGCTGCAAAAACACGGTTGGTGCAATTATTCTCGGTAGACCTTTCCTTAGAACGGTTGGTGCAATTATTGATATGAAGGAAGGGAATATTATATTTCAATTTCCATTAAAAATACCTAGGAAGAAAATAAAATTACCATATGAATCTATCATGAGAGCCACTTATGGATTGCCTACCAAAGAAGGCACTACCTAGATCTATCCTTGTTTTTATGCCTAGCTAGGGGCGTTAAACGATAGCGCTTGTTGGGAGGCAACCCAATTTTATTTTTTTATTTTTTGTTTTTGCTTCCGTTTAGGAATAATTAATCCATCTACCTTCTGTTTAGATATTGTTTTTTGTTTTAATTAGTGTTTGTGCCAAGTTAGACCTATAGGATCTTCTTGGATGATAGTTATTTCATCTTGCTGTAATTTCCAGAATCATTCTGTTCACTAAAACAATTGTTAAAAATCACCAGAACGTGATAAAATACTAATTCCAATTGATGCTGATCAATAAACAAATTTTCTAGGTCATCCTATTTTGGTAGATGTTTTGGAGTTCCAGAAGTTTGCGTTAGTTACAGATTACTACAGACTGTTCTGTTTTTGACAGATTCTGTTTTTCGTGTGTTGTTTGCTTATTTTGATGAATCTATGGCTAGTAAAATAGTTTATAATACATACAGAAGTTGGAATACAGTAGGTTTAACACCAATATAAATAAAGAATGAGTTCATTACAGTACCTTGAAGTGGTCTTTTTTTTCTTTCGCTAACGGAGCTCACGGGACTTCTGTTGAGTTTTGTGTTGTGAAGTTTTCAAGTTTTGGGTGAAATATTTTGATGGATTATGGAATAAGGAGTGGCAAGAGCCTAAGATTGGGAATGCCCATGGCACCCCAAAGATAATCCAAGGACACCAAAAAGTCAAAGCTTGGGGATGCCCCGGAAGGCATCCCCTCTTTCTTCTACTTCCATCGGTAATTTTACTTGGAGCTATATTTTTATTCACCACATGATATCTGTTTTGCTTGGAGCATCTTGTATTATTTGTGTCTTTTTTTGTTAGTGTGCCACAATCATCCTTGCTGTACACACCTTTTGAGAGAGCCATACATGAATTGGAATTTGATAGAATACTCTATGTGCTTCACTTATATCTTTTGAGCTATATAGTTTTGCTCTATGTGCTTCACTTATATCTTTTGAGCTTTATAGTTTTGCTCTATGTGCTTCACTTATATATTTTAGAGCACGGTGGTGGACTTGTTTTATAGAAACTATTGATCTCTCATGCTTCACTTAGATTATTTTGAGAGTCTTAAATAGCATGGTAATTTGCTTAATAATAATAAGCTTGGTATTCAAGATTTGTAAAACATTCTTTTGAGTGCGTTGAAAACTAAGAAAAGATTGATGCTTGATAATTGTTTTGAGATATGAGGATGGTGATATTAGATTCATGCTAGTTGAGTAGTTGTGAATTTGAAGAATACTTGCGTTAAAGTTTGTGATTCCCGTAGCATGCACGTATGGTGAACCATTATGTGATGAAGTCGGAGCATGATTTATTTATTGATTGTCTTCCTTATGAGTGGTGGTCGGCGACGAGCGATGGTCTTTTCCTACCAATCTATCCCCCTAGGAGCATGCGCGTAATACTTTGCTTTGATAACATCTAGATTTTTGCAATAAGTATATGAGTTCTTTATGATTAATGTTGACTCCATGGATTATACGCACTTTTCCCTTCCTTCCACCATTGCTAGCCTCTCTAATACCGTGCACTTTTCGCCGGTATCATACACCCACCATATACCTTCCTCAAAACAGCCACCATACCTACCTATCATGGCATTTCCATATCCATTCCGAGATATATTGCCATGCAACTTTCCGCTGTTCCGTTTATTATGACACGCTCCATCATTGTCATATTGCTAGAATGATCATGTAGTTGACATCATATTCGTGGCAAAGCCACCGTTCATAATTCTTTCATACATGTCACTCTTGAATCATTGCATATCCCGGTACACCGCCGGAGGCATTCACATAGAGTCATATTTTGTTCTAAGTTTCGAGTTGTAATTGTTGAGTTGTAAGAAAAATAAAAGTGTGATGATAATCATTTTTAGAGCATTGTCCCAAGTGAGGAAAGGATGATGGAGACTATGATTCCCCCACAAGTCGGGTTGAGACTCCGGACGAAAAAAAGAGGCCATAAAAAAGGCGCAAATAAAAAAAATGAGAGAAAAAGAGAGAAGGGACAATGTTACTATCCTTTTACCACACTTGTGCTTCAAAGTAGCACCAAGATCTTCATGATAGAGAGTCTCTCATTTTGTCACTTTCATATACTAGTGGGAATTTTTCATTATAGAACTTGGTTTGTATATTCCAATGATGGGCTTCCTCAAAATGCCCTAGGTCTTCGTGAGCAAGCGAGTTGGATGCACACCCACTTAGTTTCTTTTGTTGAGCTTTCACATACTTATAGCTCTAGTGCATCCGTTGCATGGAAATCCCTACTCACTCACATTGATATCTATTGATGGGCATCTCCATAGCCCATTTATATGCCTAGTTGATGTGAGACTATCTTCCCCTCTTTTTGTCTTCTCCACAACCACCATTCTATTCCACATATAGTGCTATATCCATGGATCAAGATCATGTATTGTGTGAAGATTGAAATAGTTTTGAAAATGTTAAAGTATGAAACAATTGCTTGGCTTGTCATCGGGGTTGTGCATGATTTAAATACTTTGTGTGGTGAAGATGGAGCATAGCCAGACTATATGATTTTGTAGGGATAACTTTCTGTGGCAATGTTATTTTGAGAAGACATAATTGCTTTGTTAGTATGCTTGAAGTATTATTATTTTTTATGTCTATATGAACTTTTGTCTTGAATCTTTCCGATCTGAATATTCATACCACAATTGAGAAAATTTACATTGAAATTATGCCAAGTAGCACTCCGCATCTAAAATTCTCTTTTTATCATTTACCTACTCGAGGACGAGCAGGAAATAAGCTTGGGGATGCCTGATACGTCTCCAACGTATCTATAATTTTTGATTGCTCCATGCTATAATATCTACTGTTTCGGACTATATTGGGCTTTATTTTCCACTTTTATATTATTTTTGGGACTAACCTATTAACCGGAGGCCCAGCCCAGAATTGTTGTTTTTTTGCCTATTTCAGAGTTTCGGAGAAACAGAATATCAAACGGAGTCCAAACGGAATGAAACCTTCGGGAACGTGATCTTATCATCAGATAAGACCCAGGAGACTTGGACCCTCCGTCAAGAAAGCCACGAGGCGGTCACGAGGGTGGAGGGGGCGCCCCCCTAGGGCGCGCCCCCTGCCTCATGGGCCCCTTGAAGCTCTACCGACGTACTTCTTCCTCCTATATATACCTACGTACCCCCAAACGATCAGAACAGGAGCCAAAAACCTAATTCCACCACCGCAACCTTCTGTACCCACAAGATCCCATCTTGGGGCCTGTTACGAAGCTCCGCCGGAGAGGGCCATCATCACGGAGGGCTTCTACATCATCCTAGCCCCTCCGATGAAGTGTGAGTAGCTTATCACACCCGATCATCATGTGGTGTCTCGGCACGACGAACTGTAGCAAAAGTGCATACTCATGGAGAACACTTATACCTTGAAATCTAGTGAGGGATCATGAGGGAGTCCTGGATTAGGGGGTGTTCGGGTAGCCGGACTATACCTTCGCCGGACTCCTGGACCATGAAGATACAAGATTGAAGACTTTGTCCCGTGTCCGGATGGAACTTTCCTTGGCGTGGAAGGCAAGCTTGGCAATGCGGATATTCAAGATCTCCTACCAATCGTAACCGACTCTGTGTAACCCTAACCCTATCCGGTGTCTATATAAACCAGAGGGTTGTAGTCCGTAGGACAATCAACTCCATACACAACAATCATACCATAGGCTAGCTTCTAGGGTTTAGCCTCCTTGATCTCATGGTAGATCTACTCTTCTACTACCCATATCATCAATATTAATCAAGCAGGAGTAGGGTATTACCTCCATCAAGAGGGCCCGAACTTGGGTAAAAACATCGTGTCCCTTGTCTCCTGTTACCATCCGGCCTTGACGCACAGTTCGGGACCCCCTACCCAAGATCCACCGGTTTTGACACCGACATTGGTGCTTTCATTGAGAGTTCCTCTGTGCCGTCACAATCAGGAAGGATGCCTCTTCCCGTCTTTAAAGACGGCGCCGTTACTAAGGGAGCCTTGGCTATCGGCCAAACCCTCCGGCTAGGTGGTTTTCTCATGGCCGCCTGTTCGGCCGTTGCGCCGATGGTGACCTCTCGGGTCATCGAAAGCAACCTTCACGTCAACTCGGAGCTTGTCGAGCAGCTAGATCCGATGGAGCTCTCTTCCGTAAACGAGCTCTTGGATCGCATCGCCGCCCTGGGGGTCGCTACGGATTACGACCAGGTTGGGCTTAAACCCGATCTAAGAGAAATTAACTCTCCCCAAGTCACCCACCATGTTGCCGTGGTAGAGGCGTAGTGCGGAGACCCTTCATCTATTTTAAGGACTAACTACGTCCGAATTCCCGACCCCTCCAAGCCGGATACCCGCGGAGGGGAGGATATAACTCAAGACCTGAGCTTAGAATCAGGCAACGGGCTAGATTCATTGGACAACATCCAAGGCTCCGAACTTCATAGTTCGGAAGCTCTTCGGCCTCCGAATCTTGGATTGGGTGAGGTTTCAGATTCAACGCCCCCCGCCCGCCCGAACATAAGTTATCTTTCCCAAATCAGGCAAAAGCCCGAGGAAACAGTACATCATTACTGGGCCAGATTCCTCCTGGTTATGAACAGGATAAAGGATTGCCGCGAGGGAGACGCAATTTCAATCTTTTGCAGTAATTGCACGGACGAGGGAATACTTAACGCCATAAGTCGTCGTGATATTACACGCTTCGCTGACTTGGCGTCCATAGTACAAAAGTACTGTGCGATGGAAAGCGCCTGGAAAACCGAAATAAAATTTTGGGATAATCCGGCCTTGAATAGCAATCCCGTCCGAACTAAGAGGGTGCATCATAGTAAAACACCCGGGTTAAATATCAAAAAGCCAGAACCCTCTACAGGGCATGGAACCGTACTGGAAAGGTGGCTTGATGGACCCTGTAGAATTCACAGTACAGAGGATGCCACGCCAACTCACAGCCTTAGAGCATGTTGGATACTCCGGCAGGTGGCCAAAATTGGCGAGGACCTCCTAATTTCGGAGGCCACAGAAAGCCAGCCCGAGGACACCAGTACCGTTCTCACAGTCTTCGAGACTTTCGCATCAAATAATATGCGAAAAAGAACACTCTGCAGCCTCACCGAAGTCTATCAAGTAGCAACAATAAACCCATGGAGCGACACTGCTATCACCTTCAGCGCGAGTGATGAACCTAAATTCCGAACAGCCCGAGCACCAGCTGCATTGGTCCTCAGTCCCATAGTGGACGGCTTTCGCCTTACCAAGGTACTCATGGATGGAGGCAGCGGATTGAACCTCATTTACGAGGAAACCTCCAAAAATGGATATAGACTGGAACCGCATCGAGCGAAGTAGCACAACCTTTAGAGGAATAATCCCCAGTCGGGAAGCGCGCTGCACAGGAAAATTCACACTAGATGTGGTGTTCGGCACGCTGGATAATTACAGGTCCGAAGAGGTCATGTTCCAGGTGGCCCCGTTCAATAGCGGATACCACGCTATACTAGGGCGGGAGGCAGTTACAATCTTCCAAGCAATACCCCATTACGGGTACATGAAGCTCAAGATGCCCGGGCCGAACGGAATTATCACTCTCGCTAGTGATCCGGACATAGCACTCCGCGCCGAAAACAAGACGGCCGCATTGGCCCTTGAGGCACTATCCGAAGCGTTAGCGGCTGAGGAACTGAATGTGTTGCGCTCCACGGTTAATAGGGATGATGTGATACTCGATAAGAGATCCAAGTCCACATCCTTCAAGCCAGCAGACGAAATAGTAAAATTCCAGGTCCATCCAACGCAGACATGCCAAGAATCCCACGCAGGCTGGCCGAACACAGCTTAAATATCCTGAAAGGATTCAAACCTGTCAAACAAGCCCTTCGGCGATTTTCCGAACCGAAGAGACAGGCTATGGGAGAGGAGCTAGCCAAGTTATTGGAGGCCGGATTCATTAGAGACATAAAACATCCGGACTGGCTAGCAAACCTGGTGATGGTACCAAAGAAGGACAAATCCTGGCGCTTGTGCGTCGATTTTAAAGACCTTAACAAGGCCTGCCCAAAGGATCCCTTCCCCCTCCCCCGTATCGATCAAATTATCGATGCCACCGCAGGACACAATTCGTTGTGTTTCCTCGACGCATACTCCGGTTACCATCAAATCAAGATGGCAGAATCAGACCAAGCCGCAACAGCATTCATCACACCATACGGCCCATTCTGCTTCAACACAATGCCCTTCGGGCTGAAAAACACCGGCGCAACATATCAGCGCATGATAAAGACATGTCTGGCAAACCAGATCGGCAAAATAGTGGAGGCGTATGTGGATGATGTGGTCATCAAATCAAAACATGTCGAATCTCTAGTAGACGACTTGAGGCTTACATTCGATAACCTCCGAAAATACGACATCAAGCTCAACCCGGAGAAATGCGTTTTTGGCGTTCCAGCCGGAAAGATCTTGGGCTTCATTGTATCCGGTAGAGGAATTGAAGCAAATCCAGCCAAGATCCGAGCTTTGTCACAATTGGATGTCCCAAAGGACCTCAAACAAATACAAAAATTAACCGGATGCGTGGCGGCTCTAAGCCGCTTCATCTCCCGCTTGGGAGAAAAGGCACTACCCCTTTACCGCCTCCTTCGGCGCACCGAACACTTCGAGTGGACGGATGCCGCCACGGCCGGACTCGATGAAATAAAAGCCATATTGGCAACAAACCCAGTCCTGGCCGCGCCAAACACCGGCGAGCCAATGCTATTGTACATCGCGGCAACCCATCAAGTTGTCAGCGCAGTGCTCGTCGTTGAACGGGAAACGGACGGACACAAATTCCCCCTTCAAAGGCCGGTCTACTACGTGTCCACTGTCCTCACTCCATGCAAATCACGGTACCCGCATTATCAGAAGATTGCATACGTGGTATTCATGGCATCCCGGAAGCTACGT
This sequence comes from Aegilops umbellulata, assembly GCA_032464435.1. Taxonomy (NCBI): domain Eukaryota; kingdom Viridiplantae; phylum Streptophyta; class Magnoliopsida; order Poales; family Poaceae; genus Aegilops; species Aegilops umbellulata. The sequence continues at coordinate 480,824,270 of CP136056.1, forward strand.
CACTACTTTCAAGAGTGTTCGATTACAGTAGCCTCGGAAGTACCACTCAATGACATTATCAACAACCGCGATGCAACGAGCCGGATCGCAAAATGGGCCATTGAGCTCCTCCCGTTCGATATAACCTATAAGCCACGTCGAGCTATCAAATCACAAGTTTTGGCTGACTTCGTCACAGAATGGACGGAGGCCAAACTCCCTAAAGAGTACGACACATACTCAAACTGGATCATGCATTTCGACGGCTCCAAAATGTTGGCCGGACTGGGGGCTGGCGTCGTTTTGACGTCCCCCACTGGAGATACAGTCCAATATGTACTCCAAATTATGTACACGGACTCCAACAATGCAGCCGAATATGAGGCCCTTTTACATGGTTTCCGGATGGCAGTATCCATGGGCATTCAACACCTAGAGGTACGTGGGGATTCGAACCTCGTGATATCCCAAAAAAATGGCGACTTCGACGCCAAGGATCCAAAAATGGCAGCTTACCGCAATGCCGTCCTAAAAATGTCAGCCCGGTTCTAAGGGCTGGAGTTTCACCATATAGCCCGGGAAAACAATCAAGCAGCGAACGTCCTGGCACGCATCGGAGAAAAACGCGATGCAGTCCTCCCAACATCTTTTTGGAAAGATTGTTCAAGCCATCCGTAGTATGGGAGGGGGAACCCGCAATTAACAGCCCGGACTCAACCGCACCACTCGACGCCGAACAACCTGACATAATTGGAGGCTCTGCCAATGAAATTACACCTTCAGCTCACGTAATAATGGCGGTTATTGCCCCGTGGACAGAACCATTTCTAGCCTACCTTACTAGGCAGGAACTCCCAGAGGACCAAAACGAGGACAACTGCATAGTGCGGCGATCTAAAGCCAATAAAGTCCACGAGGGAGAGCTTTATAAGAAAAGCACTACCGGAGTCCTGCAAAGGTGCATCTGTGAAGAGGAAGGGCGGAACCTTCTGGCTGAAATTCATGCCAGACTCAGTGGTCATCACGCTGCTGCTCGGTCCCTTGTTAGCAAGGCTTTCCGTACAGGCTTTTATTGGCCGACGGCCCGGGCAGACGCTCAGGACCTAGTCCAAAGATGCGTTGGTTGCCAACTTTTTGCCAACCAAAGCCATATGCCACCCACCGCACTCCAAACTATCCCCATCACCTGGCCCTTTGCGGTCTGGGGGCTTGACATGGTCAGATCCCTTAAAGGTGGGACCCATAAGAAAAAATACTTACTGGTCATGGTGGATAAGTTCACCAAATGGATAGAAGCCAAGCCTGTTAAAATGGCCGAATTCGGACCGGTGATAGACTTCATATCCGGGGTTGTACACCGTTATGGCGTCCCCCACAGCATCATAACCGATAACGGTACAAACTTTACAGCCGACGAGGTAAAACTCTGGTGCAAAAACATGGGCATCAAGCCCGATTATGCTTCCGTCTATCACCCACAAACCAACGGCCAGGTCGAACGTGCAAATGGTCTTATCATGAGCGGCATTAAACCCAGACTAGTGCGGTCCCTCAAGGAATCTAACACGCACTGGGTAGAGGAGCTCAACTCCGTATTTTGGGGGCTGCGGACCACGCCGAATCGCACCACCGGATACACACCATTCTTTATGGTGTACAGCGCAGAGGCAGTTCTGCCCTGCAACATAATTCATGACTCACCTCGAGTGCGCATGTACGAAGAAAGAGAAGCCGAGCTCAATCGGCATGACAACTTGGACGCCTTGGAGGAGGAGCGTGACGTGGCAAAAGCTCGTTCCGCATTCTATCAACAGCAGGCTCGAAGATATCAAAGCAGAGAAGTACGGGCCAAAAATTACAATGTTGGCGAACTAGTTCTACGCTTGCCGGATAAGAAAAAGGACAAACTCAAGCCCAAGTGGGAAGGTCTATTCATAATCGACCAAGTCCTGACCGGTGGGGCGTACCGCTTGCGAGATGCGTCGGATAATCGACTCGAGCCGAACCCATGGAACGCCACCCGTCTCCGAAGATTCTATGCCTAGCGCCGGACTCTATGTTAGTCTCCTTCCTCTGTCCATTTTTTGCATTTTTCTGTCTTCAATTTCTCTCCTTCCCCTATTATCTTTTATAGCCCTTAAAGGCTCATTAAGTGACGCGCCACTCGTGCTAATTAAACCTGGGGGCTTCTTTAACAGAAGCTTATTTATACGGGCTTCACGCCCAACACATGTGTCAAACTTCCGCATGTACCTTTTTCTTCACCATTATATGCATCGATATGACTTAAGTTTTGGCCAAGCTAGGTTGCCTGGCTCCTGTGCTTACCCCTACGTTCCCGATTGTTTGGCTAGGCGGTAAAGGGAGCCCTCTGCGATTGTTACTACCGGGTCAGCCGGATGTGTACCTTAGACTGGGTGAAGCCGAAAGCTGGCGTTCTTAAGGGAATATTCGATCGGTGAAATAAAAGATGATCTTTTTACTAATTTTATGCGCCCCCAGATGCTTTTTCTGCGTCTTTTTATGCAGTCCAGACATGCACTTTAGGGCATGCCTCCCCAGCGAAAGGAACCCCTAACGAAACTATTCTCTCTGGAAGATGTTTCTTACTAACCATGTAATATAACATAACTAGTTGGGCACTTGTCTGATAAAGCACTAATGACCCCTACGCCTGGTCTCCACGCATACCCCGGTTCTTATATAACCGCTATGGTATTCGGACACACTCCGGACCGTCAGGTCCCGAGGTTGAAGCAAAAAGGTCGGCAACGACAAACGATCTACAGTCCAGCTAGAAGGCATTACACATGTTAATTCAAAATTACATAGTCATTCTGACTGCTTGTATTCCTCCTCTATACCATCTAACAGGCTGTCTAATTTACAGTCCTGCTGGGAATACTACGCGGCCAACTCTACTTGGCCGTATACTAAGCTTACAGGGATCTCCTTCCTGTCAGGCCCCACTGGTCCGACCTCGGCCATGTGGTTTGGGTCAGACTTCGTAAAACGGGTCTTAACCATGGCCCAGGCCTCCCTAATGCCTTGTCGGCAGGACGATATCTTCAACAACTGGAAGCGCCGCCGAGTTCCCTTCAGCTTCTCCGCAAGCTCACCAAGGCCCTCGGGCATGGAGTGGGCAAGCCATAAGGCTTGGGCAACGCCTCGCATCACCTGCCGAATTCACTCGTGCAGTTGCAGGAGTTCGGGAAGAAGGTCACCCGTCGAACCGGGCATCTCCTCTGCAGGACGACCTGTGTGCATACCTACAGACATTACTCTGTTAATTGACTTCCTCGCCAAACTTTTTTTTAAAGTTCGTTCAAGCACTTACTAAATATGCCGCGTCGAAGCCGCTGATTCTCCTTCGTGGAGTCCGACAGCTGGCCACGAACATCTTTAAGTTCAACGTCCAGCTTGGTGTTGGCATCCCGAAGGTCATTCTTCTCTCGCCTCACCTTTGTCAACGTACTCTCGCCGGCCTTTAGCCGGCGTAAGAGTTGTTGCTTTTCCGGATCAAGTCCGGCGCCATCTGCAATGTGATTTGTTATATTTGCACCCAAACCGCACAATACTAATCTTTCGAAGTGTATCTTACCTAAGGGGGTCCCTTTGGGCTCTCCTGCTGCGGCTAGTGTGGCCTCTGGTTGGGCCTTGCACTTTTCAAGCTCCTGGGATAGTACGGTGTTCTTCTCTGTAAGAACCTGCATATTAAATGATGCTTAAATTAGTTACTTTAACTGTTTCAAGTCTCGGGGGCTACTGGTATATATATATATATATATATATATATATATATATATATATATATATATATATATATATATATATATATATATATATATATATATATTTGACCAAAATTTTCTTACCCGTATGTCTTTTACATACTTCTCCGTGGCTCTGGCTAAACCATTTTGAGCGGCACGGAGGTACGCATCTCCCGAATTAAAGGCACCTAAAGCCTCTTGGGAGAAACAAGCGTCGCGTAAAACTGCCCGGCGACGCCTGTGGTTCATGGCACTCTCCACTTCAAAATTTGTGGCAGACAGCCGGTCCGCATCCTCTGTCGGAGGAGCGTCCGGTGCGCGCCCGGTGCTCGCCTCCGCTTCCTGGCCAGACGTTGGAGCCTGGATGGTGGAGGCGCGATTGGCAACCTCTCCGGATATAGTCCGGCGAGGTCTCTTCGTTCTGAAGATAGCACGAACATTAATATGCCCTGACAGAATAACATTAAGGAAACAGAAGGTGCGCTATACCTTTGTGCCGGCATCTCAGTCCGGACTATATTCCTTTTTGCCCCACGGGGCCCTGCTGCCCCTCGTGGGCTAGCCGCTGCAGGTTCAGCCTCCCTCCTCGGAAATCTCCCCTACAAAACACAGTTGTCGTTAGAAACGCCGGAATACGTGAGAATGGAATCTCTCTCAAGGGAATAAAAACTCCGGTTTCTGTCACCTGGGAGGCCGGGATTAACCCGGGGTAATCAGCCGTAATGGCTACCAAGGTATTGTCCTTGCTTAACTGATGGAACACCCCGTCGACAAGCTCCACCGATATGTCTGGATCCTTTTCGGAGTCTGGATCGAGGGACCGTTCTGGGTCCTCGGGCTGTGGAGGGCGGCTGTTTATATCCTTTACTTCCTGTCGCAGTTCCTGCATTGAAGTCGTTAGACTACATATCTTCCCGTGGGAGTATAAAACAAACGGGCAAGCGCCATTGTTCACCTACCCAACTTGGAGGTTCGTACATAGTGAATCCGGCCCGCGGGTTGACGCGGAGGAATTCCTCCTTTTCTCCCTTGTATAAAGAGAATAGAATCTTTACTAGAGCGGCATCTGAGGCTGGCCCCTTACGACCGTAACGGGTGGCGTCATCCTCCCCGTTGAAATCCCACATGGGGTGGCCTCTATATCGAAGCGGCTGCACCCCCCGCATAATGCATGTGGCCATGACTCCAATCATGGTTAGTCCGGAATGAGCCAACAGTCTTATCCGGCCCATCAGGTAAAAGACGTCTCTGCCGCTTTCTCTCTGCGAGCTCCGCGGATGCCAGCTCAAGCGTTTCTTCAATGGAGCACTGTTGAACTCAGGGAGACCGATCCGGATAGGGTCTGGTAGCGGGACGTCATCTATGTAAAACCATTCCGAAGGCCAGTCCTCGGACGCCTTCTTTGGGGTTCCGGATAGGTATCCGGTCCCGGCGATGTGCCATACTTCGGCTCCGCCTACTTGATATATAGACCCCTCTCGGGAACGGGGCACCAGGCAGAACAACCTATTCCACAGCGCGAAATGAGCCTCAACGCCTAAAAATAGCTCACAAAGGGCGACGAAACCCGCAATATGCAATACGGAGGCGGGCGTGATATTGTGCAGCTGGAGGCCGTAGAACTCTAGGTGCCCATGAAGAAATGGATGAATTGGAAATCCCAGTCCCCTTATTAGATAGGGGACAAGGCACACCTGCTCTCCTTTAGAGGGATTAGGGGTGCTCTCCGCTTGTTTTCCGCCATTGTAGGTGGTGAGACCGGCTCGGACCGGGACCATGTATGCCTGAGGGAGAAATCCCTTGGCTTGAAGCGACACTAACTCGCTATGCGGGATGGTGCAACTCCCCCAGTCCCCGGGTTTAGGACCGGAGGGGCGAGGGGAGGAGTTGCGACGGCTAGCCATGTTGGAATGGACTTTTGCTGGGAGCGCTCTGATGATAACTCGCGGAGAGGAGAAGATGTGGTTTGGATCTGAATCCCCATCCCGTTAAATAGGCGGCTCGTTTGTACGGCTAGGGGTGTGGATGTAAAAACACCCTGCTTTTCGCATTCGTTTGACACATGGAAGACAGCCATTATTGGGCGTGGAAGCCGAGGAGCGTTACATTACCAAAATCGGACATTATTCTTATAAGTACACAGGATTTGGAGGAGGAACCCGCCTTGCAATGCCGAAGACAATCTGCGCGCCGGACTCGTCGTCATTTAAGCCTGGTTCGGGGGCTATTGAGGGAGTCCTGGATTAGGGGGTGTTCGGGTAGCCGGACTATACCTTCGCCGGACTCCTGGACCATGAAGATACAAGATTGAAGACTTCGTCCCGTGTCCGGATGGAACTTTCCTTGGCATGGAAGGCAAGCTTGGCGATGCGGATATTCAAGATCTCCTACCAATCGTAACCAACTCTGTGTAACCCTAACCCTATCCGGTGTCTATATAAACCGGAGGGTTGTAGTCCGTAGGACAATCAACTCCATACACAACAATCATACCATAGGCTAGCTTCTAGGGTTTAGCCTCCTTGATCTCGTGGTAGATCTAATCTTGTACTACCCATATCATCAATATTAATCAAGCAGGAGTAGGGTATTACCTCCATCGAGAGGGCCCGAACCTGGGTAAAAACATCGTGTCCCTTGTCTCCTGTTACCATCCGGTCTTGACGCACAGTTCGGGACCCCCTACCCGAGATCCGCCGGTTTTGACACCGACAGATCATCTCATAATGCTACCGCCGTACTAAGCAAAATAAGATGCATAAAGGATAAACATCACATGCAGTCAAAATATGTGACTTGATATGGCCATTATCATCTTGTGCCTTTGATCTCCATCTACAAAGCACCGTCATGATCTCCATCGTTACTGGCTTGACACCTTGATCTCCATTGAAGCATTGTTGTCGTCTCGCCAACTATTGCTTCTACGACTATCGCTACCGCTTAGTGATAAAGTAACAATTACATGGCGATTGCATTTCATACAATAAAGCGACAACCATAAGGCTCCTGCCAGTTGCCAATAACGATTACAAAACATGATCATCTCATACAACAATTTATATCTCATCACGTCTTGACCATATCACATCACAACATGCCCTGCAAAAACAAGTTAGATGTCCTCTACTTTGTTGTTGCAAGTTTTACGTGGCTGCTACGAGCTTCTAGCAAGAACCGTTCTTACCTACGCATCAAAACCACAACAATTTTTTGTCAAGTGTGTTGTTTTAAACTTCAACAAGGACCGGTCGTAGTCAAACTCGATTCAACTAAAGTTGGATAAACTGACGCCCGCTAGCCACCTGTGTGCGAAGCACGTCGGTAGAACCAGTCTCATGTACGCGGTCATGTAATGTCGGTCCGGGCCGCTTCATCCAACAATACCGCCGAATCAAAGTAAGATGTTGGTGGTAAGCAGTATGACTATTATCGCCCATAACTCATTGTATTCTACTCGTGCATATAACATCTATGCATAGACCTGGCTCGGATGCCACTGTTGGGGAACGTAGTATTTCAAAAAAAAATACCTATGATCACGCAAGATCTATCTAGGAGATGCATAGCAACGAGCGGAGAGAGTGTGTCCACGTACCCTCGTAGACCGAAAGCGGAAGCGTTTAGTAATGCGGTTGATGTAGTGGAACGTCTTCACGATCCAACCGATCCAAAGCACCGAACGTACGGCACCTCTGTGTTCAGCAGACATTTAACTCGATGACGTCCCTCGAACTCTTGATCCAGTTGAGGCCGAGGGAGAGTTCCGTCAGCACGACGGCGTGGCGATGGTGATGATGAAGTTACCGGCGCAGGGCTTTGCCTAAGCACTACGGCGATATGACCGAGTTGTGTAACTATGGAGGGGGGCACCGCACACGGCTAAGAGATTGTTTTTTGTGTTATTGGGGTGCCCCCTGGCCACGTATATAAACGAGGGAGGGAGAGAGGAGGCCAGCCAGGTTGGGTGCGCCAGGGTGGAGTCCTACTTAGCTCCTAGTCCAAGTAGGATTCGCCCCCCCCCCCCCCTTTTCCTTTCTTCCACCGGAGGGAAAGGGAAGGGAGAGAGAGGGGGAAGGAAAGAGGGGGCCCGGCCCCTCCCCTAGTCCAATTTGGTTTGGGCAAGGGGAGGGTGCGCCCCTCTCCTGTGGCCCTTTCTCCTCTCCTCCAATAAGGCCCACTAGGCCCAATAATTCTCCCGGGGGGTTCCGGTAACCTCCCGATACTCCGAAAAAATGCCTGAACCACTCAGAACCATTTCGATTTCCAAATGCAACCTTATAATATATGAATCTTTACCTCTCAACCATTTCGAGACTCCTCGTCATGTTCGTGATCTCATCCAGGACTCCGAACAAACTTCGGTTATCAAATCACATAACTCATAAGACAAATCGTCATTGAACGTTAAGCGTGCGGACCCTACGGGTTCGAGAACTATGTAGACATGACCGAGACACATCTCCGGTCAATAAGCAATAGCGGAACCTGGATGCTCATATTGGTTCCTACATATTCTGTGACGATCTTTATCGGTCAAACCGCATAACAACATACGTTGTTCCCTTTGTTATCAATATGTTACTTGCCCGAGATTCGATCATCGGTATCATCATACCTAGTTCAATCTCGTTACCGGCAACTCTCTTTACTCCTTCCTGTAATACATCATCCCGTAATTAACTCATTAGTCATATTGCTTGCAAGGCTTATGGTGATGTGCATTACTGAGAGGGCCCAGAGATACCTCTCCGATACTCGAAGTGACAAATCCTAATCTCGATCTATGCCAACTCAACAAACACCTTCAAAGACACTTTTAGAGCATCTTTATAATCACCCACTTATGTTTTGATGTTTGATAGCTGGCGCGCCCTGGTGGGTTGTGCCCCCTCGGGGCACCCCCACTAGTAGAAAACAGGGCTTTGGTTCGGGCAGGGCAAGCCCATTCGTCCCGGTTCGGTCACGAACCGGGACCCATGGGGCATTCGTCCCGGTTCGTTAGCCTAGGGGCCGGCCGTTGCCTCATGGGCATTGTTCCTAGTTCATGGGGACCCATTTGTCCGAGTTCTAGGCACGAACCAGGACCAATGGGCCTCGCTCTTGGCCCACAACCATTGGTCCCGGTTCCAGCCACTAACCGGGACAAATGAGTTGCCTATATATACCCCATCGCCTCGGCAGAGCACTCCAGAATGCTCTGTTTTTTCTCTGGCCGGCGAGGGGAGGGCATTTGGGTGCTATAGCTCACCTCCTATGCACATGAGATGTTCGATGAAATGTCTGAGCCACACTAGTTAATCTTTCTCCTCTCGAGACTCGACCTCAGAGCTCCATTTTCCCCGTGATTTGTCTAGGTTTAGCGGTCCGTCACGTCCCGTCCCCGTCTTCACCGCCATCGATCGCCCGTGCCGATCTCGTCGCCGGCACCACCGTGGTGAGACTCTAGTTCTTATATTCTTTCTGAAAGAAAAAAATTCTTACTTCAGATAGATACTTGTCTAATTTTCTTACTTTTATTATAGAGTGCGATGGTTTTGGTATCCGCCCCCATCGGCCCTCGTCCTGTCTATGATTCGGATGTGGTATATATTATCTTTTTATAACTATTTGGTTCAATTATTGTTGATGACAATTATGCCGACCAACGTGACATAGATTTTATTTATCTAGGAGGTGGTTGAACCGGAAATTCCAACTGACCCTATTGTCGAGAGGTTAAATTTAGTTGAAGAAGAAAACAATTACTTGAAGGAAAAAAAATAAAAAAAATTAAGGAGGAGAAGATGATATTGGAGTTGCATGTTGCGGATGTCGTCGATGATCACAAGATCAAGATGGATGCCATGCGGTTGAAGATTAGAAAGATTAGAAAATATGCCATGCATACCGAGGCTTGGTATCATTATGCAGTTGGATCAATTGTTACCTTGGTTGCGGTTATGATCGCGTTTGTTGTTGCATTGAAATGTTTTACATAATTTCAATGTATGGTTTAATTAGATGCTTTGGAGAGCTATATGTTGTTCAATGACAACTATGTATGTACTTTGGTTTGAATGTGATGATGAACTTCTATTAGTTTGGTCACTTATCTATTCATGAGAGCTATATGTTGCAGAGGAGTTTCCGTATGAAACCCTGATACTTCGAAAGAGATTGTCTGTTCTATACACGAAGTGCATCAAGTTTTTGCCGTAACCCTCTCTACTTTCTTGCACATGCTATGTGGGTCAAATGATGATACCATGCCAACTTTCAACCTTTTCAGAGTTCATTTGAAATGCTTTTCAGTTTCAGGGTCTTATAGATAAAAATAATCAGTAAATGCGTGAAAAATAACAAACGAAGTCAGAAAGGGTTGAAAATTGATGATGTGGCTTTGAATGGTGCATTTTGAACACAGAAAAACTCTGGAGTTCAAATAAGTTCAAAAAAATGAAATCCCTTTGTAACAGACGAGTTTCCATATGAAACCCTGATACTTTGAAAGAGATTGTCTATTTTGTACACGAAGTGCATCCAGTTTTTGACGAAACCCTCTCTACTTTCTTGCACAGGCTATGTGGGTCAAATGATGATACCATGCAAAAAGGAAATTAACTAAAAAACTTTTATAAAACTCTAATAACAAAAGGAATGAACTAAAAAGCTTTTATAAACCTCTAGTATTTTTAAACTAAAATTATATAAAATTCATGCCACTGAAATTTAAGTAGAAACAAAATAAAATAAATCAAAATTTAATACAATAAATAAGTAGAAACAAAATAAACTAAAATAAAATAAACTTTTAGAAAATAAAGAAGTAGAAACAAAATAAACTTTATATATGTAAAATAAATAAACTTTCATAAAATAAATAAAAATAGGAACAGTAAGTTTTTTGTTGTAATTAGAAACAAAATAAAATAACTAAAGCAAAAAAAATATGAAAAGAGTGCCACCTACTGGGCCACCACGGCCTGAATACGACTAGAAACCCAACCATGGGCCAGGATTCAGGCCCGTAGGAGGCCCATTAGGCCCACAAGCACATCGTCACAAATTAGGCCCGAAAGCTTGCAGTTGAGAGGAGCTAGAGAGGGTTGGAGCAGCAGCACTTATAAACCACTCTCGAGCTCTATTAGCTAGCGAGCTGGGACTAAAGTTTTGGCCGCGAAGCGGGCATCACTTGGCCTTTGGTCCTGGTTGGTGCCACCAACCGAGACTAAAGGGATGCATTGGTCCTGGTTCGTGGCACCAACCGGGACCAATGCCCCCCCTTTAGTCCTGGTTGGTGCCACCAACCGGGACCAAAGGCCGCCGCTTCCCGCCCTTTGGGCTACCGAAAGCTGACCTTTGGTCACGGTTGGTGGCACCAACCGGAACTAAAGGGATTGGTCCCGGTTGGTGGCACCAACTAGGACTAAAGGGATTGGTCTTGGTTGGTGTCACAAACCGGAACCAATGCTCTTGGTATATAAGCTGGACTTGTGAAAATTTCACAAGTTCATCGTCAGTTCGTGCCCGATGCCCCAGCGCTGCTCCTCGTCGCTGTCGCTGTCATCGCCCCTGCCTCCGACGCCGTCGCCGTGCCGCCTCGCCTTCGATGTCGTCGCTGCGCTGCCCCTGCCTCCGACGCCGTCGACGCACCGCCCCTGCCTCCGACGTCGTCGTTGCGCCGCCCTTGCCTCCGACGCCGTCGCCGCGCCGCCCCTACCCCCGACCACGCCGTCGCCGCGCCGGCCCCTGCCCCACGCCCGAGCCCCTTCCCGCGGCCCGCCCCCGCGCTGTTGGAAATATTCCCTAGAGGCAATAATAAAATGGTTATTATTGTATTTTCTTGTTCATGATAATTGTCTATTGTTCATGCTATAATTGTATTGACTGGAAACCGTAATGCATGTGTGAATACATAGACCACAACATGTCCCTAGTGAGCCTCTAATTGACTAGCACAAAGATCACATCATTAGGAGAATGATGTGATGGACAAGACCCAAGCCTAAACATAGCACAAAGATCATGTAGTTCGTTTGCTAAAGCTTTTCTAATGTCAAGTATCATTTCCTTAGGCCATGAGATTGTGCAACTCCTGGATACCATAGGAATGTTTGGGTGTGCCAAACGTCACAACGTAACTGGGTGGCTATAAAGGTGCACTACGGGTATCTCCGAAAGTGTTTGTTGGGTTGGCACGAATCGAGACTGGGATTTGTCACTCCCTATGACGAAGAGGTATCTCTGGGCCCACTCAGTAATGCATCAACATAATGAGCTCAATGTGACTAAGTAGTTAGTCACGGGATCATGCATTACGGAACGAGTAAAGTGACTTACCGGTAACGAGATTGAACGAGGTATTGGGATACCAACGATCGAATCTCGGGCAAGTAACGTACCGATTGACAAAGGGAATTGTATACGGGATTGATTGAATCCCTGACATCGTGGTTCATCCGATGAGATCATCGTGGAACATGTGGGAGCCAACATGGGTATCCAGATCCCGCTGTTGGTTATTGGCCGGAGAGATGTCTCGGTCATGTCTGCATGATTCCCGAACCCGTAGGGTCTACACACTTAAGGTTCGGTGACGCTAGAGTTGTTATGGGAATTAGTATGTGGTTACCGAATGTTGTTTGGAGTCCCGGATGAGATCTCGGACGTCACGAGGAGTTCCGAAATGGTCCGGAGGTGAAGATTTATATATGGGAAGTCCAGTTTCAGTCACCGGTATGGTTTCGGGGGTTATCGGTATTGTACCGGGACCACCGAAAGGTGACCGGAGGTCCATCGGGTGGGGCCACCTGTCCCGGGGGGCTTAATGGGCTGAATATGGGAGGGTACTAGCCCCTAGTGGGCTGGTGCGCCCCTCCCCAAGGGCCCAAGTGTTGGGGAACGTAGCAGAAATTCAAAATTTTCCTATGTGTCACCAAGATCTATCTATGGAGAAACCAGCAACGAGGGGAAGAAGAGTGCATCTACATACCCTTGTAGATTGCTAAGAGGAAGCGTTCAAGTGAACGGGGTTGATGGAGTCATACTCGCCGTGATCCAAATCACCGATGACCAAGTGTCGAACGGATGGCACCTCCGCGTTCAACACACGTACATCCCGGTGACGTCTCCCATGCCTTGATCCAGCAAGGAGAGAGGGAGAGGTTGAGGAAGACTCCATCCAGCAGCAGCACGACGGCGTGGTGGTGGTGGAGGAGCGTGGCAATCCTGCAGGGCTTCGCTAAGCACCGCGGGAGAGGAGGAAGGAGAGAGGCAGGGTTGCGCCAAGAGGGAGATTGAATCGCATCTTGGGCAACCCCAAAACCTCAAGTATATATAGGGGGAGGAGAGGGGCTGCGCCCCCACCTAGGTTTCCACCCCTAGGGGTGGCGGCCAGCCCTAGATCCCATCTAGGGGGCGGCCAAGGGGGGAGAGAGGGGGCGCACACCACTAGGTGGGCCTTAAGGCCCATCTGGACCTAGGGTTTGCCCCCTCCCACTCTCCCTGTGCCTTGGGCCTTGGTGGGGGGGCGCACCAGCCCACCTGGGGCTGGTCCCCTCCCACACTTGGCCCACGCAACCTTCTGGGCTGGTGGCCCCACTTGGTGGACCCCCGGACCCCTCCGGTGGTCCCGGTACACTACCGGTGATGCCCAGAACACTTCCGGTAGCCAAAACCATACTTCCTATATATAAATCTTTACCTCGGAACCATTCCGGAACTCCTCGTGACGTCCGGGATCTCATCCGGGACTCCGAACAACATTCGGTAACCACATACAAACTTCCTTTATAACCCTAGCGTCATCGAACCTTAAGTGTGTAGACCCTACGGGTTCGGGAACCATGCAGACATAACCGAGACACCTCTCCGGCCAATAACCAACAGCGGGATCTGGATACCCATGTTGGCTCCCACATGTTCCACGATGATCTCATCGGATGAACCACGATGTCGAGTATTTAATCAATCCCATATTCAATTCCCTTTGTCTACCGGTATAGTACTTGCCCGAGATTTGATCGTCGGTATCTCGATACCTTGTTCAATCTCGTTACCGGCAAGTCTCTTTACAGGTTCCGCAACACATCATCCCGTGATCAACTCCTTGATCACATTGTGCACATTATGATAATGTCCTACCGAGTGGGCCCAGAGATACTTCTCCGTCACACGGAGTGACAAATCCCAGTGTCGATTCGTGCCAACCCAACAGACACTTTCGGAGATACCTGTAGTGTACCTTTATAGCCACCCAGTTACGTTGTGACGTTTGGCACACCCAAAGTATTCCTACGGTATCCGGGAGTTGCACAATCTCATGGTCTAAGGAAATGATACTTGACATTAGAAAAGCTTTAGCATACGAACTACATGATCTTGTGCTAGGCTTAGGATTGGGTCTTGTCCATCACATCATTCTCCTAATGATGTGATCCCGTTATCAATGACATCCAATGTCCATGGTCAGGAAACCGTAACCATCTATTGATCAACGAGCTAGTCAACTAGAGGCTTACTAGGGACATGGTGTTGTCTATGTATCCACACATGTATCTGAGTTTCTCTATCAATACAATTCTAGCATAGATAATAAACGATTATCATGAACAAGGAAATATAATAATAACTAATTTATTATTGCCTCTAGAGCATATTTCCGACAGTCTCCCACTTGCACTAGAGTCAATAATCCAGTTCACATCGCTATGTGATTAACACTCAAGGTCACATCCCCATGTGACTAACACCCAAAGGTTTTCTAGAGTCAATAATCTAGTTCACATTACCATGTGATTAACACTCAATGAGTTCTGGGTTTGATCATGTTATGCTTGTGAGAGATGTTATAGTCAACGGGTCTGAATCTTTCAGATCCGTGTGTGTTTTACAAATCTCTATGTCATCTCCTAGATGTAGCTACCACGCTCTATTTGGAGCTATTCCAAATAACTGTTCTACTATACGAATCCAGTTTACTACTCAGAATAATCTGGATTAGTGTCAAAGTTTGCATCGGCGTAACCCTTTACGACGAACTCTTTTACCACCTCCATAATCGAGAAAATTCCTTAGTCCACTAGTTACTAATGATAACTTTGACTGTTGTCCTGTGACCCATTTTTGGATCACTCTTGTACCCCTTGACTGACTCATGGCAAAGCACACTTCAGGTGCGGTACACAGCACAACATACTGTAGAGCCTACGTCTAAAGCATAGGGGACGATCTTCGTCCTTTCTCTCTATTCTGCCGTGGTCAGGTTTCGAGTCTTACTCAATGTTCATACCTTATAACACAGCCAAGAACTCCTTCTTTGCCAATCCATTTTGAACTTCTTCAAAAGCTTGTCACGGTATGTATTCATTTGAAAGTACTATTAAGCGTTTTGATCTATCCTTATAGATCTTAATGCTCAATACTCAAGTAGCCTAATCCAGGTTTTCCATTGAAAAACACTTTGCAAATAACTCTGCATGCTTCCCAGAAATTCTACATCATTTCCGATCAACAATATGTCAACAACATATACTCATCAGAAATTCTATAGTGCTCCCACTCACTTCTTTGGAAATACAAGTTTCTCATAAACTTTGTATAAACCCAAAATCTTTGATCATCATCAAAGCGTATATTCCAACTCCGAGATGCTTACTCCAGTCCTTAGAAGGATTGATGGAGCTTCGCATGCTTGTTAGCATCTTTCAGGATTGTTAAAACTTTCTGGTTGTATCACATACAACCTTTCCTCAAGAAAATCGTGAGGAAACAATGTTTTGACATCCTATCTGCAAGATTTCACAAATAATGTAGTGACTGCTAATATAATTCCAATAGACTCTTAGCATCGCTATGAGTGAGAAAGTCTCACCGTAGTCAACTCCTTGAACTTGTTGGGAAACATCTTAACGACAAGTCGAGCTTTCTTAATGGTGACATTTACCATCATTGTCCGTCTTCCTTTTAAAATCCATCTGTACTCAACAGCCTCACGACCATCGAGCCGTTCTGCCAAAGTCTACACTTTGTTTTCATACATGGATCCTCTCTCGGATTTTATGGCCTCGAGCCATTCATCGGAATCCGGGCCCACCATCGCTTCTCCATAGCTCGTATGTTCATTGTTGTCTAGCAACATGACTTCCAAGACAGGATTACGTACCACTCTGAAGTAGTACGCATCCTTGTCATCCTACGAGGTTTGGGAGTGACTAGATTCGAAGTCTCATGATCACTATCATAAGCTTCCACTTCAATTGTTGTAGGTGCCACAGGAACAACTCTTTGTGCCCTGCTATACACTAGTTGAAGTGACGGTTCAATAACCTCATCAAGTCTCCACCATCCTCCCACTCAATTCTTTCGAGAGAAACTTTTCCTCGAGAAAGGACCCGATTCTAGAAACAATCCTATTGCTTTCGGATCTGAGACAGGAGGTATACCCAACTGTTTTAGGTATTCTATGAAGATGCATTCATCCGCTTTGGGTTCGAGCTTATCAGCCTAAAACTTTTCACATAAGCGTCGTAGCCCCAAACTTTTAAGAAACGACAGCTTAGGTTTCTCTAAACCATATGGTGTCGTCTCAACGGAATTGTGTGGTGCCCTATTTAAAGTGAATGCGGTTGTCTCTAATGCCTAACCCATAAACTATCGTGGTAATTCGATAAGAGACATCATGGTATGCATCATATCCAATAAGGTGCAGTTATGATGTTCGGACACACCATCACACTATGGTGTTCCAGGCGGTGCTAGTCGTGAAACAATTTCCACAATGTCTCAATTGTGTACCAAACTCGCAACTCAGATATTCATCTCTATGATCATTTCATAGATATTTTATCCTCTTGTCACGACGATCTTCAACTTCATTTTGAAATTACTTGAACCATTCAATAATTCAGACTTGTGTTTCATCAAGTAAACATACTCAGTATCTACTCAAATCATCTGTGAAGTAAGAGCATAACGATATCCACTGCGTGCCTCGGCATTCATTGGACTGCACACATCAAAATGTGTTACTTCCAACAAGTTGCTTTCTTGTTCCATTTTACTGAAACCGAAGCTTTCAGTCATCTTGCCCATGTGGTATGATTTGCATGTCTCAAGCGATTCAAAATCAAGTGAGTCCAAACGATCCATCTGCATGGAGTTTCTTCATGCGTATATACCAACAGACATGGTTCACATGTCTCAGTCTTTTCAGAAATGAGTGAGTCCAAAGATCCATCAACATGGAGCTTCTTCATGCGTTTTATACCAATATGACTTACATGGCAGTGCCACAAGTAGGTGGTACTATCATTACTATCTTATATCTTTTGGCATGAACATGTGTATCACTATGATCAAGATTCAATAAACCATTCATTTTAGGTGCAAGACCATTGAAGGTATTATTCAAATAAACAGAGTAACTATTACTCTCCTTAAATGAATGACTGTATTGCGATAGACATAATCCAATCATGTCTATGCTCAACGCAAACACCAAATAACAATTATTTAGGTCTAACACCAATGTTGATGGTAGAGAGAGTATGCGATGCTTGATCACATCAAGCTTGGAAACACTTCCAACACATATCGTCATCTCACCTTTAGCTAGTCTCCGTTTATTCCGTAGCTTTTATTTCGAGTTACTAACACTTAGCAACCGAACCGGTATCTAATACCCTGGTGCTACTAGGAGTACTAGTAAAGTACACATTAACATAATGTATATCCAATATACTTCCATCGACCTTGCCAGCCTTCTCATCTACCAAGTATCTAGGGTAATTCTGCTCCAGTGGTTGTTCCCCTTATTACAGAAGCACTTAGTCTCGGGCTTGGGTTCAACTTTGGGTTTCTTCACTTGAGCAGCAACTGACTTGTCGTTTCATGAAGTATCCCTTTCTTGCCCTTGCCCTTCTTGAAACTAGTGGCTTTTAACTAACCATCAACAATTGATGCTCCTACTTTACTTCTACTTTCGCGGTGTCAAGCATCGCGAATATCTCAAGGATCATCATATATATCCCTGATATGTTATAGTTCATCACGAAGCTCTAGCAGCTTGGTGGCAATGACTTTGGAGAAACATCACTATCTTATCTGGAAGATCAACTCCTACTCGATTCAAGTGATTGTTGTACTCAGGCAATCTGAGCACAAGCTCAACGATTGAGCTTTTCTCCCTTAGTTTGCAGGCTAAGAAAATCGTCGGAGGTCTTATACCTCTTGACGTGGGCACGAGCCTGAAATCCCAATTTCATCCCTCGAAACATCTCATATGTTCCGCGACATTTCAAAAATGTCTTCGGTGCCTCAATTCTAAACCGTTTAACTGAACTATCACGTAGTTATCTAAACGTGTATGTCCGATGTTCGCAACATCCACAAACGACGTTTGGGGTTCAGCACACTGAGCAGTGCATTAAGGACATAAGCCTTCTAATGTCCGCATAATCGCTACTGTCAACTTTCAACTATATTTTCTCTAGGAACATATCTGAACAGTGGAACTAAAGCGTGAGCTTACGACATAATTTGCAAAGATCTTTTGACTATGTTGAGGATAATAAAGTTCATCTTATGAACTCCCACTCAGATAGACATCCCTCTCGTCATCTAAGTGATTACATGATCCGAGTCAACTAGGCCGTGTCCGATCATCACGTGAGACGGACTAGTCATCGTCGGTGAACATCTCATGTTGATCGCATCTTCTATACGACTCATGTTCGACCTTTCGGTCCTCCGTGTTCCGAGGCCATGTCTGTGCATGCCAGGCTCATCAAGTTAACCTAAGTGTTTCGCATGTGTTCCGAGGCCATGTCTGTACATGCTAGGCTCGTCAACACCCGTTGTATTCGAACGAAAGAATCTAATACACCCGATCATCACGTGGTGCTTCGAAACGACGAACCTTCGCAACGGTGCACAGTTAGGGAGAACACTTTCTTGAAATTTTAATGAGGGATCATCTTATTTACTACCGTCGTTCTAGGCAAATAAGATGCAAAAACATGATAAACATCACATGCAATCAAAATAGTGACATGATATGGCCATCATCACTTTGCTCCTTTTGATCTCCATCTTCGGGGCTCCATGATCATCATCGTCACCGGCATGACACCATGATCTCCATCATCATGATCTCCATCATCGTGTCTTCATGAAGTTGTCTCGCCAACTATTACTTCTACTACTACAGCTAACAGTTAGCAATAAAGTAAAGTAATTACATGACGTTTATGTTGACACGCAGGTCATAAATAAATTAAGACAACTCCTATGGCTCCTGCCGGTTGTCATACTCATCGACATGCAAGTCGTGATTCCTATTACAAGAACATGATCATCTCATACATCACATATATCATTCATCACATCCTTTGGCCATATCACATCACAAAACACTTGCTGCAAAAACAAGTTAGACGTCCTCTAATTGTTGTTGCAAGTTTTTACGTGGCTGCTATAGCTTGCTAGCAAGAACGTTTCTTACCTACGCCAAAACCACAACGTGAATTGCCAATTTCTATTTACCCTTCATAAGGACCCTGTTCATCGAATCCGATCCGACTAAAGTGGGAGAGACACACACCCGCCAGCCACCTTATGCAACTAGTGCATGTCAGTCAGTGGAACCGGTCTCACGTAAGCGTACGTGTAAGGTTGGTCCGGGCCGCTTCATCCCACAATGCCGCTGAATCAAGATAAGACTAGTAACGGCAAGATAGTTGACAATATCGACGCCCACAACTGCTTTGTGTTCTACTCGTGCATAGAAACTACGCATAGACCTAGCTCATGATGCCACTGTTGGGGAACGTAGCAGAAATTCAAAATTTTCCTATGTGTCACCAAGATCTATCTATGGAGAAACCAGCAACGAGGGGAAGAAGAGTGCATCTACATACCCTTATAGATCGGTAAGCGGAAGCGTTCAAGTGAACGGGGTTGATGGAGTCGTACTCGCCGTGATCCAAATCACCGATGACCAAGTGCCGAACGGACGGCACCTCCGCGTTCAACACACGTACAGCCCGGTGACGTCTCCCATGCCTTGATCCAGCAAGGAGAGAGGGAGAGGTTGAGGAAGACTCCATCCAGCAGCAGCACGACGGCGTGGTGGTGGTGGAGGAGCGTGGCAATCCTGCAGGGCTTCGCTAAGCACCGCGGGAGAGGAGGAAGGAGAGAGGCAGGGCTGCGCCAAGAGGGAGATTGAATCGCATCTTGGGCAGCACCAGAACCTCAAGTATATATAGGGGGAGGGGAGGGGCTGCGCCCCCACCTAGGTTTCCACCCCTAGGGGTGGCGGCCAGCCCTAGATCCCATCTAGGGGGCGGCCAAGGGGGGAGAGGGGGGGCGCACCACTAGGTGGGCCTTAAGGCCCATCTGGACCTAGGGATTGCCCCCTCCCACTCTCCCTGTGCCTTGGGCCTTGGTGGGGGGGCGCACCAGCCCACCTGGGGCTGGTCCCCTCCCACACTTGGCCCACGCAACCTTCTGGGCTGGTGGCCCCACTTGGTGGACCCCCGGACCCCTCCGGTGGTCCCGGTACACTACCGGTGATGCCCAGAACACTTCCGGTGGCCAAAACCATACTTCCTATATATAAATCTTTACCTCGGAACCATTCCGGAACTCCTCGTGACATCCGGGATCTCATCCGGGACTCCGAACAACATTCGGTAACCACATACAAACTTCCTTTATAACCCTAGCGTTATCGAACCTTAAGTGTGTAGACCCTACGGGTTCGGGAACCATGCAGACATAACCGAGACACCTCTCCGGCCAATAACCAACAGCGGGATCTGGATACCCATGTTGGCTCCCACATGTTCCACGATGATCTCATCGGATGAACCACGATGTCGAGTATTTAATCAATCCCATATTCAATTCCCTTTGTCTACTGGTATAGTACTTGCCCAAGATTTGATCGTCGGTATCTCGATACCTTGTTCAATCTCGTTACCAGCAAGTCTCTTTACTCGTTCCGCAACACATCATCCCGTGATCAACTCCTTGATCACATTGTGCACATTATGATAATGTCCTACCGAGTTGGCCCAGAGATACCTCTCCGTCACACGGAGTGACAAATCCCAGTCTCGATTCGTGCCAACCCAACAGACACTTTCGGAGATACCTGTAGTGTACCTTTATAGCCACCCAGTTACGTTGTGACGTTTGGCACACCCAAAGTATTCCTACGGTATCCGGGAGTTGCACAATCTCATGGTCTAAGGAAATGATACTTGACATTAGAAAAGCTTTAGCATACGAACTACACGATCTTGTGCTAGGCTTAGGATTGGGTCTTGTCCATCACATCATTCTCCTAATGATGTTATCCCGTTATCAATGACATCCAATGTCCATGGTCAGGAAACCGTAACCATCTATTGATCAACGAGCTAGTCAACTAGAGGCTTACTAGGGACAGGGTGTTGTCTATGTATCCACACATGTATCTGAGTTTCCTATCAATACAATTCTAGCATGGATAATAAACGATTATCATGAACAAGGAAATATAATAATAACTAATTTATTATTGCCTCTAGGGCATATTTCCAACACCAAGCCGCCTAGGGTTGGAAACCCTAGGGGAGGGGGCGCCTCCACCTTGCTTGGGGGGCAAGTCTCCCCCTCCTGGCCGCCGCCTCCCCCCCCCCTCTAGATGGGATCTAGAGGGGCCGGCCCCCTCTCCCCTTCACCCTATAAATAGAGAGGGGGTGGGAGGGCTGCAGCACCCCTTGCTTTTGGCGCAGCCCCTCCCTCCTCCAACTCTTCCTGCTACTCCGTAGTGCTTGGCGAAGCCCTGCAGGAATACCACGAGCTCCACCACCACCATGCCGTCGTGTTGTCGGAGTTCTCCCTCAACTTCTCTTCTCCCCTTGCTGGATCAAGAAGGAGGAGACGTCCCCGGGCTGTATGTGTGTTGAACGCGGAGGCACCGTCCGTTCGGCGCTTAGATCGGAATCGACCGCGATCTGAATCACTGCGTGTACGATTCCACCAACCGCGTTCTTGCAACGCTTCCGCTTAGCGATCTACAAGGGTATGTAGATGCACTCCCCTTCCCTTCGTTGCTAGATTACTCCATAGATTGATCTTGGTGATGCGTAGAAAATTTTAAATTTCGGCTACGATCCCCAACAGTGTCATCATGAGCTAGGTCTATGCATAGTTTCTATGCACGAGTAGAACACAAGTTGTTGTGGGCATCGATTTTGTCAATTTACTTGCCGTTACTAGTCTTATCTTGATTCGGCGGCATCGTGGGATGAAGCGGCCCGGACCGACCTTACACGTACACTTACGTGAGATAGGTTCCACCGACTGACATGCACTAGTTGCATAAGGTGGCTAGCGGGTGTCTGTCTCTCCCACTTTAGTCGGATCGGATTCGATGAAAAGGGTCCTTATGAAGGGTAAATAGTAATTGGCATATCACATTATGGTTTTGGCGTAGGTAAGAAACGTTCTTGCTAAGAAACCTATAGCATCCACGTAAAATTTGCAACAACAATTAGAGGACGTCTAACTTGTTTTTGCAGCATATGTCGTGTGATGTGATATGGCCAAAAGGATGTGATGAATGATATATGTGATGTATGAGATTGATCATGTTCTTGTAATAGGAATCACGACTTGCATGTCGATGAGTATGACAACCGGCAGGAGCCATAGGAGTTGTCTTAATTTATTGTATGACCTGTGTGTCAATGAAAAACGCCATGTAATTACTTTACTTTATTGCTAACCGTTAGCCATAGTAGTAGAAGTAATAGTTGGCGAGACAACTTCATGAAGACACGATGATGGAGATCATGATGATGGAGATCATGGTGTCATGCCGGTGACGAAGGTGATCATGCCGTGCCTCGAAGATGGAGATCAAAAGGCGCAAGATGATATTGGCCATATCATGTCACTTTATGATTTTCATATGATGTTTGTCATGTTTACATCTTATTTGCTTAAAACGACGGTAGCATAAATAAGATGATCCCTCGCTAAAATTTCAAGAAAGTGTTCCCCCTAACTGTGCACCGTTGTGAAGGTTTGTTGTTTTGAAGCACCACATGATGATCGGGTGTGATAGATTCTAACGTTCGCATACAACGGGTGTAAGCCAGATTTACACATGCGAAACACTTAGGTTGACTTGACGAGCCTAGAATGTACAGACATGGCCTCGGAACACGGAAGACCGAAAACTCGAACATGAGTCGTATAGAAGATACGATCAACATGAAGATGTTCACCGATGATGACTAGTCCGTCTCACGTGATGATCGGACACGGCCTAGTTGACTCGGATCATGTATCACTTAGATGACTAGAGGGATGTCTATCTAAGTGGGAGTTCATTGAATAATTTGATTAGATGGACTTAATTATCATGAACATAGTCAAAAGGTCTTTGCAAATTATGTCGTAGCTCACGCTTTGGTTCTACTGTTTTAGATATGTTCCTAGAAAAAAATTAGTTGAGAGTTGACAGTAGCAATTATGCGGACTGGGTCCGTGAACTGAGGATTGTCCTCATTGCTGCACAGAAGGGCCATGTCGTTAATGCACCGCTCAGTGTGTTGAACCTTGAGCGTCGTCTGTAGATGTTGGGGAAACATCTGACATACACGTTTTGATGAATACGTGATAGTTCAGTGCGTAATACTAATGGTTTAGAATTGTGGCACCAAAGACGTTTTTGAAACGTCGTAGAACATATGAGATGTTCCAAAGGCTGAAATTGGAATTTCAGACTAGTGCCACCGTCAAGAGGTATGAGACCTCTGACAATCTTCTTAAGCCTGCAAACTAAGGGAGAAAAGCTCAATCGTTGAGCATGTGCTCAGATTGTCTGAGTACTACAATTGCTTGAATCGAGTTAGAGTTAATCTTCCAGATGAGATAGTTCTCCATAGTCACTGCCACCAAGCTATTGGAGCTTCGTGATGAACTATAGCATATCAGGGATAGACATGATGATCCTTGAGCAACTCGCGATGTTTGACACCGCGAAAGTAGAAATCAAGAAGGAGCATCAATTATTGATGGTTAAACCACTAGTTTCAAGAAGGGCAAGGGAAAGAAGGGATACTTCATGAAACGGCAAATCAGTTGCTGCTCTAGTGAAGAAACCCAAGGTTGAACCCAAACCCGAGACTAAGTGCTTCTATAATGAGGGGAACGGTCACTGAATCAGAAATACCCTAGATACTTGGTAGATGAGAAGGCTGGCGAGGTCGACAGAAGTATATTGGATATACATTATAATGTGTACTTTACTAGTACTCCTAGTAGCACCAGGGTATTAAAATACCGGTTCAGTTGCTAAGTTTTAGTAACTCGAAATAAAAGGCTACAGAATAAACGGAGACTAGCTGAAGGTGAGATGACGATATATGTTGGAAGTGTTTCCAGGGTGGATGTGATCAAGCATCGCATGCTCCCTCTACCATCGATATTGGTGTTAAACCTAAATAATTGTTATTTGGTGTTTGCATGGACATGATTGGATTATGTTTATCGCAATACGGTTATTCATTTAAGGAGAATAATTGTTACTCTGTTTATTTGAATAATACCATCAATGGTATTGCACCTAAAATGAATGGTTCATTGAATCTCGATCGTAGTGATACACATGTTCATGCCAAAAGATATAAGATAGTAATGATAGTACCACATACTTGTGGCACTGCAATTTGAGTCATATTGGTATAAAACGCATGAAGAAGCTCCATGTTGATGGATCTTTGGACTCACTCGTTTTTGAAAAGATTGAGACATGCGAACCATGTCTATTGGTAGATATGCATGAAGGAACTCCATACAGATGGATCGTCTGGACTCACTTGATTTTGAATCACTTGAGACATGCAAATCATACCACATGGGCAAGATGACTGAAATGCCTCGTTTTCAGTAAGATGGAACAAGAAAGCAACTTGTTGGAAGTAATACATTTTGATGTGTGCAGTCCAATGAGTGCCGAGGCACGCAGTGGATATCGTTATGTTCTTACTTCACAGATGATTTGAGTAGATACTGAGTATATTTACTTGATGAAACACAAGTCTGAATTATTGAAAGGTTCAAGTAATCTCAGAGTGAAGTTGAAGATCATCATGACAAGAGGATAAAATGTCTATGATATGATCATGGAGATGAATATCTGAGTTACGTGTTTGGCACACAATTAAGACATCGTGGAAATTGTTTCACGACTAATACCGTCTAGAACACCATAGTGTGATGGTGTGTCCAAACATCATAACTACACCCTATTGGATATGGTGTATACCATGATGTGTCTTATCGAATTACCACTATTGTTTATGGGTTAGGCATTAGAGACAACCGCATTCACTTTAAATAGGTCACCACACAATTCCGTTGAGACGACACCGTATGAAATATGGTTTGGAGAAACCTAAGCTGTCGTTTCTTAAAAGTTTGGGGCTGCGACGCTTATGTGAAAAGGTTTCTGGCTGATAAGCTCGAACCCAAAGCGGATAAGTGCATCTTCATAGAATACCCAAAAATAGTTGGGTATACCTCCTATTTCAGATCCGGGAGCAAAAGTGATTGTTTCTAGAAACGGGTCCTTTCTCGAGGAAAAGTTTCTCACGAAACAATTGAGTGGGAGGATGGTGGAGACTTGATGAGGTTACTGAACCGTCACTTCAACTAGTGTGTAGCAGGACACAGGAAGTTGTTCCTGTGGCACCTACACCAATTGAAGTGGAAGCTTATGATAGTAATCATGAAACTTCTGATCAAGTCACTACCAAACCTCATAGGTCGACAAGGATGTGTACTACTTCAGAGTGGTACGTAATCATGTCTTGGAAGTCATGTTGCTAGACAACAATGAACCTACAAGCTATGGAGCAGCGATGGTGGGCCCGGATTTCGACGAATGGCTTGAGGCCATAAAATCCGAGAGAGGATCCATGAAAGAACTACTTGATGGTCGTAAGGCTGTTGGGTGCAGATGGATTTTCAAAGGAAGACGGACAATGATGGTAAGTGTCACCATTAAGAAAGCTCGACTTGTCATTAAGATGTTTTCCGACAAGTTCAAGGAGTTGACTATGATGAGACTTTCTCACTCATAGTGATGCTAAGAGTCTGTTGGAATTATATTAGTAGTTACTGCATTATTTATGAAATCTTGCATATAGGATGTCAAAACCTTGTTTCCTCGACGATTTTCTTGAGGAAAGGTTGTATGTGATACAATCAGAAGGTTTTGTCAACCCTGAAAGATGCTAACAAGTATGCAAAGCTTCAGCAATTCTTCTAAGGGCTGGAGTAGGCATCTCGGAATTGGAATGTACGCTTTGATGAGATGATCAAAGATTTTGGGTTTATACAAAGTTTATGAGAAACTTGTATTTCCAAAGAAGTGAGTGGAAGCACTATAGAATTTCTGATGAGTATATGTTGTTGACATATTGTTGATCGGAAATGCTGTAGAATTTCTGGAAAGCATATAGGGTTGTTTGAAAAGTGTTTTTCAATGGAAAACCTGGATTAAGCAACTTGAACATTGAGCATCAAGATCTATAAAGATAGATCAAAAACCGCTTAATAGTACTTTCAAACAAACACATACTGTGACAAGATTTTGAAGGAGTTCAAAATAGATCGGCAAAGGAGTTCTTGGCTGTGTTATAAGGTGTGAGTATTGAGTAAGACTCGAAACCTGACCACAGCAGAATAGAGAGAAAGGACGAAGGTCGTCCCCTATGCTTTAGACGTAGGCTCTACAGTATGCTATGTTGTGTACCGCACCTGAAGTGTGCCTTGCCATGAGTCAGTCAAGGGGTACAAGAGTGATCCAGGAATGGATCACAGGACAGCGGTCAAAGTTATCCTTGGTAACTAGTGGACTGAGGAATTTTCTCGATTATGGAGGTGGTAAAAGAGTTTGTCGTAAAGGGTTACGCCGATGCAAACTTTGACACTAATCCAGATTATACTGAATAGTAAACTGGATTCGTATAGTAGAACAGTTATTTGGAATAGCTCCAAATAGAGCGTGGTAGCTGTGTCTAGGAGATGACATAGAGATTTGTAAAGCACACACGAATCTGAAAGATTCAAACCCGCTGACTAATAACCTCACTCACAAGCGAGATATGATCAAACCCCATGGGTGTTGAATTCATTACAATCACATAGTGATGTGAACTAGATTATTGACTCTAGTGCAAGTGGGAGACTGTTGGAAATATGCCCTAGAGGCAATAATAAAATGGTTATTATTGTATTTCCTTGTTCATGATAATTGTCTATTGTTCATGCTATAATTGTATTGACTGGAAACCGTAATGCATGTGTGAATACATAGACCACAACATGTCCCTAGTGAGCCTCTAGATGACTAGCTCGTTGATCAATAGATGGTTATGATTTCCTGACCATGGACATTGGATGTCATTGATAACGGGATCACATCATTAGGAGAATGATGTGATGGACAAGACCCAAACCTAAGCATAGCACAAAGATCGTGTAGTTCATTTGCTAAAGCTTTTCTAATGTCAAGTATCATTTCCTTAGACCATGAGATTGTGCAACTCCCGGATACCGTAGGAATGCTTTGGGTGTGCCAAACATCACAACGTAACTGGGTGGCTATAAAGGTGCACTACGAGTATCTCCGAAAGTGTCTGTTGGGTTCGCACGAATCGAGACTGGGATTTGTCACTCCGTATGACGGAGAGGTATCTCTGGGCCCACTTGGTAATGCATCATCATAATGATCTCAATGTGACTAAGTAGTTAGTCACGGGATCATGCATTACGGAACGAGTAAAGTGACTTACCGGTAACGAGATTGAACGAGGTATTGGGATACCGACGATCGAATCTCGGGCAAGTAACGTACCGATTGACAAAGGGAATTGTATACGGGATTGATTGAATCCCCGACATCGTGGTTCATCCAATGAGATCATCGTGGAACATGTGTGAGCCAACATGGGTATCTAGATCCCGCTGTTGGTTATTGGCCGGAGAGATGTCTCGGTCATGTCTGCATGATTCCCGAACCCGTAGGGTCTACACACTTAAGGTTCGGTGACGCTAGAGTTGTTATGGGAATTAGTATGTGGTTACCGAATGTTGTTCGGAGTCCCGGATGAGATCTCGGACGTCACGAGGTGTTCCGGAATGGTCCGGAGGTGAAGATTTATATATGGGAAGTCCAGTTTTAGTCACCGGTATGGTTTCGGGGGTTATCGGTATTGTACCGGGACCACCGAAAGGTGACCGGAGGTCCACCGGGTGGGGCCACCTGTCCTGGGGGGCTTAATGGGCTGAATATGGGAGGGAACCAGCCCCTAGTGGGCTGGTGCGCCCCTCCCCAAGGGCCCAAGGCACCTAGGGTTGGAAACCCTAGGGGAGGGGGCGCCTCCACCTTGCTTGGGGGGCAAGTCTCCCCCTCCTGGGCGCCCCCCCCCCCCCCCTCTAGATGGGATCTAGAGGGGCCGGCCCCCTCTCCCCTTCACCCTATAAATAGAGAGGGGGTGGGAGGGCTGCAGCACCCCTTGCTTTTGGCGCAGCCCCTCCCTCCTCCAACTCTTCCTCCTACTCCGTAGTGCTTGGTGAAGCCCTGCAAGAATATCACGAGCTCCACCACCACCATGCCGTTGTGATGTCGGAGTTCTCCCTCAACTTCTCCTCTCCCCTTGCTGGATCAAGAAGGAGGAGACGTCCCCGGGCTGTACGTGTGTTGAACGCGGAGCCGTCCGTTCGGCGCTAAGATCGGAATCGACCGCTATCTGAATCGTTGCGTGTACGACTCCACCAACCGCGTTCTTGCAACGCTTCCGCTTAGCGATCTACAAGGGTATGTAGATGCACTGCCCTTTCCTTCATTGCTAGATTACTCCATAGATTGATCTTGGTGATGTGTAGAAAATTTTAAATTTCTGCTACGATCCCCAACACGCGCGCCGGCGCCCTCGCCTCCCCCGCTGTCGCCATCGCCAGACGCTCTCTCGAGGCCTCCCAAATTTACCAAGTTAAAAGAGCGTTGTCATCGAGGCCACCCCATACCCTTGAAGTGTTGTTGAGGCCACCCCAAACCCTTGAAGCGTTGCCGATCGAGGCCACCCCAAACCCTTGAAGCGTTGCCGATCGAGGCCACCCCAAACCCTAGAGAAGCAGCGTCGAGGCCACTAATATGATTCCTTATTGTGATTAGCTAGCTAGTTATACGTTTGCCACTAACATATCCATCTGTCAGGTTTGAATAATAATTGCCATGTTGTACAAATTTGCAGAAACTATGGACCCCCGATACGAAGCAACAGAAGAGATGTTGGGGGACATAATCGCACACGGAAGCGATGCCGTCTTGTCGTTTCTCAATGACACCGATGGTCTGGAAGGAGAGGGTGAAGAAGCAGACTACATTGATCGAACAATGGAGGAGGAAGGACATGATCATGATGGCTCCGGTGACCCAATGCCAGTGCAAGAAGGACACCGTGATGACGGCTCCGGTGACCGAACAGAGTCCGGCCATGTATATATATTAATTAAGCATGTGCTGACTATAGCTAGCTAATTGATGCATTAATTGTTTTTGGTATGTACACATATATTAATGAAATCTTGTCTTTCTTCTTTTTTCTAGCCCTCCGGATCGAGCACAACTTCGGTAAAGAGACGAGGCCTGAAGAAAAAGTTGCGCTCGTATGAAAGGTTTGAGATCATAGAAATCGCGCGCGATGGCCAACCGATTGAACCCATCCGGACAAAGGAAGCATTTGAGATCATAGAAAATTTTAAATTTCTGCTACGATCCCCAACACGCGTGCCGGCGCCCTCGCCTCCCCCGCTGTCGCCATCGCCAGACGCTCCCGCTGTGAGCCGCCGCGCCGGTCCGACTCTGTTTTTATTTTGTATTAGATTAATTTTTTGTTCATATATATATATATATATATATATATATATATATATATATAATGTATATTTGTATATATGTGTCTATATGTAAGTTCAGAGCATGTTTTTTATTAGATTAATTTCTTATTAAATTTATTACATTAAATTTTTTGTTCAGAGCATGTTTTTGTTCATATATGTATTTTTTTGTTCATATATGTATTTTTTTTGTTCATATGTGTATTAATGTTTTTGCATATATGTCATTTTTTTTCAATGTATATATGTATGTGGTAGCTATATATGCATGATGAGGGGGTGGGGGTCGATATACCCCCTCCCCGATAATTTCAACATGAGGGGAGGTCGATATACCCCCTCCTCGATAACATTTTTTAGAAAAGTTTTATATATCTAGCTAGGAAGAAAGGAATAAGGAAGAATAAGAAGAGGAAGAAGAAGAAAAAAAAGAGGAGAAGAAGAAGGAATAGAGGAGAAGAAGAAAAAATAGAGTCTGTTTTTTCTTCTTCTCCTCTATTCCTTCTTCTTCTCCTTTTTTTTCTTCTTCTCCTCTTTTTTTATCTTCTACTTCCTCTTCTTAATTTTTATCGGGGACTCCATTCCAAAATAACTTCAACATGATGGACGGTGGATATATATACCCCCTCTCGACCGTGATAACTTATACCACGGGAGCACCCCCGGCCCTCTCGCTCGACCAAAACTCTCGAGGACACCCAAACCATAGAAAAAAGATGTAGGTCTCCTACCCCCTCCCGCTGCGCCCCTACCCGACAAACTCTCTCGAGGCCTCCCAAATTTACCAAGTTAAAAGAGCGTTGTCATCGAGGCCACTCCATACCCTTGAAGCATTGTTGAGGCCACCCCAAACCCTTGAAGCGTTGCCGATCGAGGCCACCCCAAACCCTTCAAGCGTTGCCGATCGAGGCCACCCCAAACCCTAGAGAAGCAGCGTCGAGGCCACTAATATGATTCCTTATTGTGATTAGCTAGCTAGTTATACGTTTGCCACTAACATATCCATCTGTCATGTTTGAATAATAATTGCCATGTTGTACAAATTTGCAGAAACTATGGACCCCCGAGACAAAGCAACAGAAGCGATGTTGGGGGACATAATCACACACGGAAGTGATGCCGTCTTGTCGTTTCTCAATGACACCGATGGTCTGGAAGGAGAGGGTGAAGAAGCAGACTACATTGATCGAACAATGGAGGAGGAAGGACATGATCATGATGGCTCCGGTGACCCAATGCCGGTGCAAGAAGGACACCGTGATGACGGCTCCGGTGACCGAACAGAGTCCGGCCAGGTATATATATTAATTAAGCATGTGCTGACTATAGCTAGCTAATTGCTGCATTAATTGTTTTTGGTATGTACACATATATTAATGAACTCTCGTCTTTCTTCTTTTTTCTAGCCCTCCGGATCGAGCACAACTTCGGTAAAGAGACGAGACCTGAAGAAAAAGTTGCGCTCGTATGAAAGGTTTGAGATCATAGAAATCGCGCGCGATGGCCAACCGATTGAACCCATCCGGACAAAGGAAGCATTTGTTGCTCAGTGCGGGTTTCTTGTTAGGGACAAGATCCCGATCAACATCCACCAATGGTTTAAGTCGGCTAAAGAAGACACTGAGGTGTCTTATGTCTCTGATATGCAGAAAGATGATCTTTGGACCGCGCTGAAGGCAAATTTCACCCTACCGCCAGAGGAGGATCCGGAGAAGCCAGTTAAAGAGCAATTGATCAAGTCTCATGCTCTTAAGAAGATGGCAGAACTATTCAGGAGGTGGAAGAATGAGCTGAAAAAATTTGTCGGCAAAGAAGAGATACTAGAATTCGTCGGCCGATATGAGAAGACCAGAGATCACTGGCCCGCATTTGTGGCCCACAAGACATCGAACAAGAGTAAGAAGATGTCAGTGACAAACAAGAAGAATGCTGCGAAGAAGAAGCTTCACCATGGCACAGGGTCAGGTGGCTACCTCAAAGCCCGGCCGTTGTGGGCCAAGGCTGAGAATGACCTGCTTGATAAAGGGGTCGAACCAGAGACATTGAAGTGGCCAGACCGTTGTCGGACTTGGTTTTTCGGGGTTGGCGGAACCTTGGACCCTATATCAGGGAAGTGCGTTTGGACGAACAAGCAACTGAGAATACCAGTCACAAGGCTTCAGGAGTATATCAATGCAGCCCAGCAAGGGACCTTCTTTCCAGAAAGAGAGAACGACGAGCTCACAATGGCCCTTGGGAATCCTTAGCACCCTGGACGGTCACGAGGCACGCCAGACTCCATTCCGTGGAAGGCTGGGTTTCCAGATGCAGGCAGTTACAAATGCCAGGAGAGGAGGAAGAAAGTGGAGCATGCCCAACTGCAAGCGATGCATGCAACGGTACTTGCGATAGAGGAGCGAGAAGCAAATCGCAGCAAATGACCTGCTGAAGCTTCCCTCGAAGCTACCCCGCCATCTCGGGGGAGAAGCAACGTGGCTTCCACCGAGTTGCTTCAGCAGGAGCCTGTTTTCACGGCTCCTACTAGCTACCCCGTGGATGCTATCACGGAGTCTCAACATTGCCACCTTATGACGCAATGGATGAAATTCAAAGTCAAGGCGGCTGTTGGCTCTGTTTTACCTACTGAACCTGGCGCAACCTACCACTGCCGGCCGATTCCAGAAGGATATGCTAGGGTGATGGTGGATGAAATAACGGATGGATTTGAGGACCTCAAGCTTGACCACCCTATGGGTGATGGGGAGACTTGGTTGGGTTCTTCTCTAAAGACTCCATGCCTATGGCGGAAGGAGCTCATCAACCTTCTGAACTGGACGCCTCCGCCTCCTCCTCCTCAGGCGAGTCAGGGCACTCCGCCTCCTCCTCCGGCGAGTGATCAGGGCACTCAGCCTCCTTCTCCGGCGCGTGGCGGCACTCCGCCTCCTTCTACGCCTGCACCGGCGCGCCCGAGCAGCCAGCCTCCTCCTTCTCCGCCTCGTCAGCAAGGGCAGAAGAGACCCGCCGCCGCTCTGGCTGCTCCAGCGCGTCGTAGTCCTTCTCCTCCGCCTCGTAAGCAAGCACGAAAGAAGATAGCCGCAGCCGCTCCGTCTGCTCCGGCGTCTAGCAGTACAACCAGAGGCGGGAGGCAATACAGATTCGGTCCTTCTCTAAAGACTCCAGAGAAGTTACCATACGAGAGGATCCTGGAGGAAAACGCGAAGATCGTGCGAGCCGAAGTGAAGAACTTCTTTGAAGGGGTGAAAGCAAAGAAACATCCACCTCCGGAGGAGAAGATAGATCCGGTGAAAGCAAAGCGCACTCTGGCTGCCCTGAAGAAACCACCAAAGTCTCCGCCGAAAGGCAACTATGAGTGCATTATTAAAAGGTCATTTATCGAAGCGGAGCGGTCGGGAAGTACTAGAAGTGATCAAAGGTTGAAAGAACGATGAGCAGCTGGGAAAAATTGCCCAGCTCGGCGAATAAGCGAACCAATCGTGCCCCCCACTCAATGTGTCTAGTGTCATCGTCGCTAATGATCCGGGGATGGTGCCCGATTATAACAATCTTGGAGATTACCTGCCCGGCGATGTACATTATGATTTCTTGGAGGTGGACGAACACAAATACGAGTACGGGAAGCCTCTCGTCAAAGATGAAACATCTCTAACAACGATGATGCGAAGATTCCATGATTGGTACATGAAAACCTGCAGCGAGTCTGGGGGGACGAATAGTTTGACGCTGAGAGTTAAAGAGGAGCATGACCTCGTCAGAATTGATCTGTTGCATGTTCCATTTGAGGATTTCTTCTAGTTTTTCAATCAAAAGGCCCTCGATAAATTAACGGTCACTTGCTACTGTCTGTAAGTAGTACTATTTCTGTCATTAAGTCTCTATATATAGGCCAGCTCTTTCATTGCATGTATTTTTAATCATCCTCACTATATTATGCAGATTGAAGATCGTTGAATTGAAGAAAAGACAAATCGGTGATATTGGGTTCATTCACAAAAATCTCATAGATGCATATATGGTTGAATTTCAGGCCAGAGATACCGAGGCCAAGTTGCTACAATCGTTTGTATTAAATCAAAACAAAGCTATAATACTCTTTCCTTACAACTTCAAGTGAGTGTTACTATCTTGTGCATATTCGGTTTCCCTTATTAGTCGAGGTTATAGTAATGTAATTGATGAGTTATGCATGCGTGCGTAGCTTCCACTATATTCTCCTAGAGATTAAGCTTGAGCAGGGATTAGTAACCGTCTTAGACTCGAGACGAAAAGATCCCAAAGAGTATGCAGACATGACTGAAATTCTAGAGACGTAAGTTAAATCGATCATTATCGCACCATATCGACAACTTTGTTCATTTCCTGATATCAAGTAATTGTTTTGTTTGTCTGGCAGGGTTTGGAATAAATTCACCTCAAAAACTCCGGGACTGCCGAAGAAGCTGCAATTTAAACACCCGAAAGTAAGTACTATAGTAGCATGTTTCGCGCGTCTCCTAGTGATCCAAGCGCTAGTTTCATCAATACCATTTAGCATGCTTGCTTATCAGTTTGATTGACCTCTGTTTCTTGTAAAGTGGTTGTGGCAGGAACAAGGGAATGATTATTGCGGATACTACGTTTGCGATTCCATCTGCCACACGACCTGTGAGCGAGGTCGGGGCTACTCTGACAAACAATATGAAGTACGTAAATAATAATATTCACAATTTTATTTTATTACCATCATTTATGTTGAGTTTCATTTATTCATATATATGTATTGACCCCCTTCTTCAAATTAGATGTTTCGGATGCGGGATGAACTCCTACCACCAGATCGTATGCGAGCAATTCAAGAGGAATTGGCGGCATTCTTTCTTGACCACATGATCGATAAAGACGGAGAATACCATATGGACCCTGTGTTCATATATAATTAGGAGATTATATTGTAGGAGATAATTATATTGTATATATGTAGTCAGTAGCGTCGGATAGATATACGAGAACTTGTTGTTCGACCAATCTCTCAAAGAAGGAGAAGTGCTCGATATCACTTCTCTCTGTATGCATATGTTCATGACGATCTTCTGTTTCCTTCATTTGCTTACTAGCTAGCGTGTCTAGTCCTCTCTATACGTATAGTACGTAGCGTCGACCAAGCACGGAGATAAGAGAGTACACTTCTCTCTATTAATTAGTTAGCTAACACAATATATGAAACACCTAAATTAACCCCCAAAACCCCCTAACCCCCCCCCCCCTTTCAAAAAAAAACAAAAACCCCAGCCCCTGTAATGCTGACGCGTGGATGCCTATTGGTCCCGGTTGGTGCCACCAACCGGGACCAAAGGGCCTCCTGCCTGGGCTCGCCGCACCGGCCACGTGGAGGCCCATCTGTTCCGATTTGTATAAGAACCGGGACTAAAGGCCTAGGGCATTAGTAACGACACTTTAGTCCCGGTTCAACAACCGGGACAAATGGCCCTTACGAACCGGGACAATAGGCCCTTTTTCTACTAGTGCCCCCAGGTGCAACCAGGGCCCATTACCTTCCTTATGGCCCATAAAAAATCATCGTGGAGTTTCGTGGCACTTGGACTTCGTCTGATATTGATTTCCCGCGATGTAAAAATATGGAAAAAACAGCAACTGGCACTTGGCACTATGTCAATAGGTTAGTACCAAAAAATGATATAAAATGATTATAAAACATCCAAGATTGATAATAAAACAACATGGAACATTCAAAAGTTATAGATGCGTTGGAGACGTGTCAATAGCACACAAAGTGTTCCTCCGGTATTCGGGAGTTGTATAATCTCATAGTCAGAGCAACATGTATAAGTCATGATGAAAGCAATAGCAATAAAACTAAATGATCATTAATGTTAAACTAATGGATGGGTCTTATCCATCACATCATTCTCTAATGTTGGGATCCCGTTCATCAAATGACAACACGTGTCTATGGTTAGGAAACTTAATCATCTTTGATTAATGAGCTAGTATAGTAGAGGCATACTAGGGACACTTTGTTTTGTCTATGTATTCATATAAGTACTAAGTTTCTGGTTAATACAATTCTAGCATGAATAATAAACATTTATCATGATATAAGAAAATATAAATAACAATTTTATTATTGCCTCTAGGGCATATTTCCTTCAGGCAATTCTCTGTAATTCTAAGGGGGAAGCAATGGCTGGTCGTACATCACTTTTATCAAATATTTTGAACAGCACTATGGCTGAAGCCATTGCATTACTGAGAGGTCTAGCCATGGTTGCTTTGCAGGGCATGGGATGGGGTTGGAGACGTGAGATCTATGAAGTGCATCACCGTGCAGGGGAGGGCGAGGTTGATTTGCAGGACCGACAGACCCAATTCTGTCATGGTAAGATGCTGCCTCTCGTCCCCCTCATTGAAACATGCGTGGCATGAGACCCAATTTCGTTCTGATTTTGTGCAAACGTGTCTCTATTCGAGATCCTACTGAAACATGTGTGGCATGAGGCCTGGGTTTTTTCTTGCAAACTTATGTCAGTCTCCGCACTATCCATGACCATCCATGGATGATGTGCTGCAGGTTCGTCGATCACTCTGGTAGCCAAGAGAAAGCACTCGCCCCGCCAACAAGGCAATGATCGTCGAGCTGCCAAAAGAAGGAGGTATTCAGTGCCAGAGCTTCTAGAGGTGCGTCCGTTTATAAAAAGCACATGATTGATCTAGATAATGTAACTTAGCTATGTTGTCGTTGGGACTGATCCGACTGCAGTGTACGACTACTCTATTTGACAAATTATTTGGACTATGCTACTAGCTAATTGTAAGTTGTGGAGAGATATGTGTTTTACAAGAGGAGGACATGTCGTATCTTTTTACCGAGCTTAGAAGCACTTTCAGAGTTTCAGGGATTCACTTTTGATCATCTTGAGCACAAGTGTTACAGGATTGTTCGGAGGGGGGATGTTGAGGGGAGAGAAAACAGTTTACATGCTTTCTAGCAACAAGTAAGGAATAACACATGAATTTTTTCTGGTTTCTTAGTTCCTAAAAGTCAATCTATTGTGCTGTCTAGGAACAAGTAAGGAATAAGAGGTGTACTTTTTGTGATTGCGAAACGATGACACTATCTGGGAAAGAATTATTCCCAATGTAATTCTTCATGTACCTACCACATTGACATTCCATTCGGTTATTTTTTCAAGCAAGTCCTGCACAATAATAGGCAAGTCACACATTAAACTATAGCAAGTCCCATGCACTTGTCCAACAAATCCTGATTTTTGGATTGCCGCAAGTCACACATAAAATAATTTGCAAGACCCTTTTAGTTGTCAAGCAATTCCTTATTTTCTCCTAGTCACACCCTTTCTTTAGGTGGTACAAAAGGTTTTAGGGATGTTCAGAATGTGAAAATAGACTATTTTTCAAAATTTTGTTTCGTCCATAAAATAATAGGCAACTCACACATAAAACTGAAGCAAGTAGGCAAAGCAGGATCAAACCGAAACTACCTTTACATTGTATTCATTTTCTTAGTAATAAATGTTTTTTCATTGTTTTCCAACAAATAACAGCTCAAGACGGAGTATTCCCAGTGTGCGGATGATAATTAATCTGTTCAGCAGCATGGTCAATGCCATGAAATTTGTGGCGGCAAGACACCCAGACTCATATGACAAAAAGGTCAGCCATTCTTTTGGTAGATTATTTTTGTCCTGTAATTGACTACTGCGGCTACTATGTTACTGTAAGGGAGCTCGTAAACTCAATGAAGAGAATGGTTCTCTCCTATCCCATATTGTTGAAGTTGGCATTGAGTATACAATCCAAAACTTGCCACCAGACTCAAAGAAGATGGCCATGCTTCTTTAGATTCTCGATAAAGTGGTGTAAGCTTCAGAGTTCAACACAATCTAGCGCTAGTAGAAATGGATTTCAGTCACAAAGGAGAGCAGCTAATTTGGGAATTTATTGCTAGGGTTTCACTTGCTTATATAGTGGCAGTAAGTTTCCTAAAATATACCCAACAAGTTGTTTTAGATCCATATGCAAGATTCCTTAGTTTTTTTCTCCCACATCACAAAAAAGGACACAACTTGCTTACACAACGGCAATAAGTTGCTTAAAAGATACCCATAAAATTATTTTAGATCCATATACAAGGTTCCTTAATTTATTTTTTCCCGCGTCACAAAATGACATGACTTCTTACACAGTGGTAGTAATTTTTCCTTAATGTATTTTCTACCACACAAGAAGCATGAGTTGACTGCTTTTGTTCTCCCTAATTGACTACACATATACACAACTTTCCCAAAAGCTTTGACAAGCTTGAAGATCAATGAAGAAACAACAGCCTTGCGCAACCTACAATACTCTGTAGATACTTGCAAAAAAATCCAAGTATTTTCAAGAGAGGGTTTTCCCTGTGTTTTCAGCACGAGTTGCCTGGAAATCATTCCAGACTTGCCCCCCAAAAACACCTTATTTTGCATGCATAACATGTCAGTAGTTTCTTTTTGCAGTTCCACAAACATTAACTGCCATGTTGTTGTATATTCCCTCACTGATACACCCTTGGTTCCATAGAGTTTTGTAAAAGAGGAGGCGTCTAGTAGGACACATCAAGATGGAACTCACTTTTCAGGTGTTGGACTCGTTGCAGGAGGGCAAGAAGGGGTGCGTGGGCAAGTTGGTGGTGGGGGATTTGTGGGTTGGAGAATTCTAGAATCCCTGAATCTCAGATCCATGCCCACTAAAACAGGGGGCAACAGTTGTGGCAACGAAAGAGAGGACAATGGAGAAGGGCGGGTCTGGGGGCTTGCGACTGGGGAAGGAGGCGTGGGTTTCGTGCGTGGGCCTGAGCCTCAAGCTAATGTTGGAAGGGAGGGAACGCTTACGATCATGACAGATTTTCCCATGGGGGGCATATGCACGAGGGGACCGTTTCTTTCCTTTTTGGTTTCCAGCTAAATCCGGGGAAAGGCCCACTACCTAATTGGGCGCTAATAGGCGCCGGCACGCCGGCCAGGATTTGGGCCGGTTTTAAACCGTACGATCTGTAACTTCTTCACCCCCGCTTCGTTAGAAAAACAGCGGAAAAAACGCATAGTTGACTCTAGCCCCCGCCCACAGCCCGTGTTGCCCGTCGCTCGCCGCGCGTCTGTCACAGCCTGCACCGCCGGTGGCTCGCCATGGCCGCCGGTCGCCGGTCACCGGCCTTGCCGTGGTCATCTCATGTATTCCTCATCGGATCCACACATGCAACAACTCCCCCCCCCCCCCCCCGGTTTGCAACTCAATCACTGACAAATGGCAGCACCGGTGGATGGCCGTAGCGCCGGTCCCCGGTCGCAACACCCCGAGGACGAGCTCGCGAAAACTACTCTCCTTCAGGTTTGATGGTAGCAACAAAAAAATTCGCCGGTAGTAGCAAAAAATTGTGCTGGTTGCAGTAAAAAAAATCGTTGGTGTCGTGACCTCTTCACCATTTTAGCAAAATTTATCACCGGTTGTAGCTTTTGTAATTTCCGGTTGCAGCAAAAATGCAAAGAGGTTCCAACAGAAAAAAAATGTAGCAAAAATCCTGGCGACGAAGGCACCACCATCCTCTTGAATTGCAGCAAAATTGAAAAACAGCTTCAGCAAAATCTAAAGAGGTTCCAGCAAAAAAAATCATGGCGGTCATCGCCGCCAAACAACCATCTTCGCCCAATGCAGCAAATTCGAATGATGGTTTCAGCAAAAAACAAAATCGGTTGCAACAGAAAGATTGATGTAGCAAAAAATCTTGGCAGTAACACAGCATCATCTCTCTCAATTTGTAGCAAACGCGAAAGAAGGTTCCAGCAAACAAAATTGATGCCACAAAAAATCCATGGCAGCCACCGCCGTTGCCGCTGACCACCATCGTCGCCGGTTGAAGCGAATCCACCAGCCGGTCCCCAACACCGCATCTCATCGGTGCCGCATGCAACGACCTCCCTTCCGCCCTCCCAAAATAGCGCCCATTTGCGGGGAGACTGCCGCTGGATGGACGACGGGCAGGCTGGTGTGGGATCGATGGTAGTCATCACCGGCGAACTATCCTGGAGGCTTGCGCAGGGAACAAGATGTGCGAGAAGATAAGAAAAGGACATCAGCGAATGAATGGATAGGAGCGACTCGTGAAGATAAGAAGAATACTTAAGCGGTGGTGGACGCGGCCGGCACACCGGCTCTAAACGTTTACCTACTTAATTTGGGATGTGTGTCCAGGACCGTTAGCCAGCCAACGGTTGCTAGCTAGTCGCGTCTATATTGTCCATCTGGGCTAAGCACAGTCCAAATGCATTTCTGTTGTTTCTCCACGAGATGGTCTTCCTCTTCCTCTCTTCGCCGCCGTCACCCACTCCACTGCTCCCGCGAGGAATCGCTCGCCCAGCCGGCGACCACACCTATCCTACCAGGCCTCCTGGATGAGATCTCCATCTGGGAGATCCTCGTCCGCCTGCCCCCCAAAGCCCTCCTCCGCTGCCGCGCCATCTGCCGCGCCTGGCGCCGCGCCACCTCCGCCCGCGACTTCCTCCTCGCCCACCACGCCCGCCAGCCCGCCCTCCCACTCCTCTACGTCTACAACTACGTCCGCGACAACATCAAGTCCCTAGACATCATCCCCTTCGACCGCCGGGCAGGGGTCGCGGCCGACGACCAGCTCCGGCCAGTCGCGCGACTTTGTCAGGCCCCCTTCCACGCGATCGCCTCCTGCGACGGTCTCCTCCTCTGCTCCATGAACGACTGCCGCTACGCCCTCTGCAACCCGGCGACTCGTCAGTATGCTGGCCTCCCGCTTCTTCTTGGCTTCGTGCCCTTGGGGATATACTCACACAGCCCAACCGGCGAGTACCGGCTATTGCTGTACAAGTTCCCCACTGGACCGGCGCCTGACCCTCAAGGTGGCTCCTACGTGTTGGTATTAGGCTCCGGCCAGCTGCCACGGTGCATAGGGTACCCTGATGCTAGGGAACTGGTGTTCAGCCCATCCGTCCTGTTCCGCGGTGGCCTGCATTGGCACAAGGAGCAGAATGAGAGGATAGTGGTATTCGACACCACCACTGAGTTGTTCCGGCACATGCGCGTTCCGGTTGTTTTTGTTTCTCGCTGCACTAACCTGTTTGAGATGGATGGAATGCTCGCGTGTCCAGCTTTAATTATGCAGCGGCAACCATCGATATCTGGATGGCGCAGGACTACAAGAGCGAGGTCTGGTCCAACAAGTACCACGTTGAGTTGCCGGTTGCAGAGCTCACCACGCGCTTTGGAAGCTTTAACACACATGGGTTTGGGCAAAGTTTTAAATAGCGCGCTAAGCTTCTTAGCGGCGGACCTCTTGTAAATGCTATAGCGTGCTATACCGGAGCTATAGCGAGCTATTTAAAATGTTTGCTCAAGTGTTTGAACAAAAGACTCTTAGCGCGGGACCTCTTCTAAACGCTATAACGTGCTATAGCAGAGCTATAGCGGGCTATTTAAAACCATGGTTTGGGGTAGTCGCTTCTTCGGATGGTCATTTGCTCATGCTGCTCAAATTTAGCGACTGACTACTTCAGGTTGATATGGATGGCAAGTTGGTCGCTAGTTTCCATCGCAAACGCCTTGCTTATACTCAATTTTGGCTCAAACAAACTTTAGTTTCGCATACCTTCTTTCCGGCACTAGAGCGTTATGTTGTGAATGCTAAGCCTTTCATCTGATCTAATAGCTTTGAGTGATGTGGTACTTCTGAACGGGTCAGCGTGACCCACAATACCAAGTTTGACCTGTAGGCTTCTCTGTTGATGTATATCAAGTTGTGATCAAGAAGCTCTTGCTGTCATGTGGTTGTATGGAATTTATGCTTGTTTGATACCAAAAGTACCAAGTCATTTTTTTGTGCGTTTGAAATATGTGCTAGCTACTCATGTCTCTATTTTCTTGAACTGGAGAATTATTTTGCAATCTACCTGACTCATATGTCTATTTCTTGAACTGAAAATTTGTCTTTGCTTTTTTTATCTATGTCCCGTTTTTATTCTGAGAGATTACCTGGTTCTCTCCTCAATATGCTGAATACTCATTATTTAGCAATCCACATGTGTTTCCTGTTGGTGAGTTTTGTTCTGCCTGACGATAAATGTGGCAGATTATCCTCTCAATTTGGTCACTTGCTAGTTTCACCTGGTTGTTAGTACTGCTTGGAGCAGAACCTGTTACATCGGATGGAATGCTTTATCTGCCATACCAAGTTTGTCTGAAGTGTTAGCCATGCTGAGGTTGATTTGGATTATATCCATTTCTTGTACAGAAGATTAAACATTCTACATAAAACGTGTTCCTGTTGCCTCATGGGTAGATAGCAAGTTTATTATTTGTACTAAATTCTGTATGCATCAATATACGAGCCTTTCTTCAATACCAGAGTCTGGCATGGCTATGTGGTACCACCTGGTTAGTCCTGCAGTAACATACACATGCTCAGGTTTTTTCATTTGATCTGATAGTTCAATCCCACTTCTTGTCTTTTTACAGCTACATCAGGATCTTTTCCCAGTTTTTGCATT
The DNA here is from genome assembly GCA_032464435.1 of Aegilops umbellulata. Taxonomy (NCBI): domain Eukaryota; kingdom Viridiplantae; phylum Streptophyta; class Magnoliopsida; order Poales; family Poaceae; genus Aegilops; species Aegilops umbellulata. The sequence goes on from CP136056.1 coordinate 480,866,532, forward strand.
TTTCTGCATTTTATCATGTGCTAGCTTCCACACATCTTTGAGAAGCCAAACTTCTCTTTGGCACTTTCATGTGCTTCCTATGGTGTAAATGTTTTTATGGTTGTTGTTTCACAATAAACTGCTAGCTGGGGATATTAACTTGGCTAAAAGACAAGAGTTACCTGCTTTGCAGTGAAGATGAAACCTGATAACATATGTTCTTTGATTGTGATGTTACCAAGCTAGTTTGGCAAGATTTGGCTGGCGTTGTTTCTGGGCCTGATTTCGTCAATTATGGATCTTCTGCTAGAATTTGGATCAGTAATAGGAGTAAGAAAATGCTGCTGTGAATATGATTACATCATATTGGTTGTAACAACATCTTATATCATGGGACGGAGGGAGTATAATCTTTGCTTGCATTGTGTCGACTGGTTTATCAGGTACCCTGACAGAGGCTGCTACATTTCCTAAAATGTTGGCGGGCAGTGTTTGCTGCTCCAGGAAGGCAAAGCTCTGGTGACTCCCCAGCCTGGTTTAAACTATAGAACGGCGTCCTTGATGGCCCCGGGACACAAGAAATCAGGGAGCTGTGACCGTCGCAGTAGTTTCTTTTTTTTTTTTTTTGCTTCGAATAAAAATGCAGAAGAATGCAAAAACTGGGAAAACAGACCTTTGCAGTAGTTTCTATTCTGGCGCATTTTCAGTTTTGCTGATGTGATGCTGGCTGTAAGAATAATAATTCATGACTACTAGATGTTGATGTTTTGAGATGTGGCCTGTTTAAGAGGTCTGTAATGGTCTAAATGTTGTGACACTGTTTTCATTTCGTTTGAAATGGAACAGGGCGAAGAGCCTTTTGATTTAAAAAAAAAAATCTTGACTCGCTGGAAGAATTGTCGGGCATCTTAGAGCATCTCCAACAGCCGCGCTATGCGCCGCGCGCAAAAAAACTGTTTGCCGCGCGCGCTGCAGCTGGTTTGGCGCGCCCGCCTGCGCTGGCTCCAGCAGCCGCGCTATAATGCAGCGCGCGCGCGCCGCTCCAGCAGAGCGCAAAAATACAGCGCGCGCGCGCCGCACAAACCAAATATACATGATATTTTGGACGAACATGTGATGAAATTTGACACAAACAAGTTGATGAATAAAAGTTCATGCCCACAAGTTCATCCAACCAAGTTCAAAATCATGCCCATAAGTTCATCCAACCAAGTTCAAATGCAAACAAGTTCATCCAACCAAGTTCAAATGCAAACAAAGTTCATCAATCTTCATCTTCATCGTCTTCGTCCTCATCTTCCGAAGACGACTCTTCCGCCTTCGAAGATGAATCTTCCTCCCTCTCATCACGCACCGCATCATGTGAAGCTCCGACGGTGTTGGCAAGATCTTCAACGGCATCTTCATGGGAATGTGTGTGAGAAGCCATGGCGGCCGGAGGTGCACCCATGCCTCCCATGAGAGAAGCAAAACTCATGCCTCCCATGGCGGTCATAGCGTCGGAGGGTGCTCCAAAGCCACCCATGCCTCCCATGGCGGCCGGAGGTGCACCCATGCCTCCCATGGCGGCCGGAGGTGCCCCCATGCCTCCGATGGCGGCCGGATGTGCACCCATGCCTCCCATGGTGCCGTGGTCATCCGCGGCGGCAAGAAGAGGCTGCGCGCGAGGCCAACGCTCGGCGGAGCTCCGGCGGTGGCGACGCCAGCGCTCGCCGCGCTAGGGTTTCCGGCGGCGGCGGCGGCGGGGTCGCGGCTGTACAGCGGGGAGAGCGGGGCGCCGGTGTGCGCGTCCATGGGTGGGTGGCAGGGCGCCGGCGCGTGCGGGGCGTAGGAGGAGGTGAGGAGAGAGTGCGGCGCGAGCGCTCGAGTGTGACGCGCGCTGTAGCTGGCGCACCAAATTAACCGCGCGGATAAGTGTTTTTCCCCGCGCGCCCAACCCGTTATAGCGCGCGCGCCGTTTTTGCGCGCCCGCTGGAGCGACCCGCCGCGTTGTGCGCGTAAAAACGGCATATTTTGCGGCGCGGCGCTAGTTTAGCGCGGCTGTTGGAGATGCTCTTAGATCTATAAGAATACATTCGAGATCTTTTCAGTTACACTGGATTTATTTTCTTTATTTGGACAACAATTGTGTTGCCGCTGTGGTAAAAAGAACGAGCTGTGGGAAAAAAAGGAAGTTGCTGTTTGTATCTGAAAAAATTATCAGGCCATGTTTTCTGCTGTACTTTATTACTATAAATTTATAATGGAGGCAAACTAAATCCAGTCGTTACTGAATGTATTATGTGTGGTTGCAAGATAACTGGCCATTTGTTATTGCAGTTGCAGCCAATCTCTCAGCTTCTCAGATTTAGGCTACTGATCAGCAGCCACTTGTGTACTGCATGACCCTCTTGGAGTTCCTGGTTACATTTGACCCCATCTATATTAAGTCTACAAGTTCACCATCTAGATTACCAATAAATTCCAGTGTGTTTTCGACACGAAACTGGTGATCGAAAGGTCTCGTTGGTCGTCTTGAACTTAGTTGTGTGCCTTGGGTGCATAGTTCGAAACCACCACAATTTTGGGCAGAGTCTCCACAAGACCTACCTACCCAGACGCAATGGATGCATGAAGAAAACTGAATTATATAACATATTACTCCCTCTCGTTCCTAAATATTTGTCTTTCTAGACATTTGAACAAGTGACTATATACGAAGCAAAATGAGTGAATCTACACTCTAAAACATATCTACATACATTCGTATGTTGTAGTCCATTTGAGATGGTTAGAAAGACAAATATTTGGGAACGGAGGGAGTAGAATTTACAGCCCAAAATTAGTCCTGCGGTAACATACACATGCTCGGGTTTTTTCATTTGATCCGATAGTTCAAGCCCACTTGCCTTTTACAGTTACAGCAGGATCAAAATTGTAGCATCATAGTACATAACTGCAATCCTAAGTCTAAGAATTTACAGCCCAATCTTCTAAACCAATTGCAATCCCTCCATGATTCCTGAGGTTTCCATCACAGGGCCTCCCCAGCCCGCCCGATCCTCCGGGCACATGTGTATCCATGTCAGCCGGAGAAACAGCTCCTGAATGCTAAACTATTGCTACACAAGAGTTCAACTGAAGCACCATTTCGTATTCAATGAACAAATCGAACAAGTCCCACGATCGTATCAGCAGTTCGAGCCGAGGTGAAGAAGAATTTATATGCCCATGGTGAGAGCAGAGAACTAGCAGCTGTACATGTCACCCAATGGTCAGTCTGGTCTATTTTCCCAGTTCCAGCAAATTTAAAATACCTGTCCAGCAAAAATATGTAATCATCTGACTCATTTAGAAATAATAACTGCATATTGTGTCACAAATTTGTATGTGCAACTGTGCTACAGATTGTGTTAGATCATTCTGGATATCCTCAGAGATCATACAATGAGCAACACCTGTATCCTCTGAACAAAATATGGAGTATATGTTATGTTAAAGTAAAACCTTGTCAGGCGAAAACAACTGAAGATACAAAACCCAAATTGTGTCAGGATCTTTTCTATAACCAAAGCACATCTTAAGTTCTTAGTAGCCATGGTGAGCTGCCAAAGCACATCTTCAGTTCATGACGGCAATCATGCTACAAATCGTGACCATTCTGCAGTAATGCAAACAACGAATAAGTTAAAAAAGGAAGGAGTACAAGGCGTGAATCATAGACGCCTGGGAGAATTACAAAAAACAGATGAACATTCATAACCCCCGGTAAGCAAATCATGCCTGTTTCTAGCCTAGAACAAAGATCTTGCAGAATTAACAAAACTTATGGAGAACAACAGGATACAGCATACATTCAAGGATTCAGTTGCAGTGCTAAATTCAGAAAAGATGAAACACAAGATAGCATCAAACTTAAGAACCACATTATCTACTGGAGAAATTAAGAACCACATTGTGAAACAGAAGATAGCATCAAATCAAACTTAAGAACCACATTATCTACTGCAGAAATTAAGAACCACATTGTGCAACACAAGATAGCATCAAATCAAACTTAAGAATCACATTGCGCAACACAAGATGGCATCAAGCTTAACAGTGGAGCACTGGGTACATATGTATCTTGTCCTAATTTTGATAGCAAACAGTAATTCCATCAAAGAAACACAACCTAGAGCCAAAAGTAATTCACGGGTCAGAAGACAAAAAGTAATTCCATCAAAAGTAATTGCTCCCAAAATTGAGCCATGATATATTGACATGGAGTATACGCTGTAGACTATAATGGCCAGGGTTCGATTTTAGCAAACAATAACCATAATATCAGTAAAGGCAATGACTAGTTTAACTAGAGCGACTTAATCAAAGCGGTTGGTGAGATCTCAGCCGTTGAGAGGAGTCACTATCAGCCCTTGGGTAACTGAACAAGTAGAGGAGAGGAACATCTTCAGAGATGGCCGCTGTATGTAAGAACTCTGTTAAGCGCACTGACTTCCATGGCCGGATCCTAGCAGAGACGGCGCCGCTGCCGTCATTGAGCAGGGCCAGGGAGCGGTGAACTCTTCCAAGCTAAAGTTCAATTCTGGGTCCGCACCAATGTGCGCCCAGACGTCGTCTTCGGCCAGCAGATTTGGTGCGGGAGGAGGGGGCGGAGGAAACAGGACGGGCAACAACGGAATTGGTGGGGGAGGGGGCGCCGGAAACAGGAGCTGCCGCTTGACGGCGGGTGATTCGTCCGCGGCGGCCTTCCTCTTGCGCGCGGACGCTGAGTTCTTGGAGGCGGACTTGAGGAACCGCGGGCTCTGGTAGATCTTGCAGAGGCAAAGAACCGGCCTCGGCTGGCCGCCGTCGTCGTGCTGATCGACGCTAAACTCCGTCATGAGCCACTCCGGCGGCTTCTTGTCCTCCTTGGGGTTGGGCGTGTACGTGAACCTCTCCAGGCGCCCGACGGCGCGGCCCTGAGCGCCGACGACGTCGTTCCCTCGCTCTTGCTTCCATGTGCCCTTGCCCCCTCCGACGATCCGGCACTTGCGGCTGTCCTGGGCGCTCCTGGGCTTCACGAGGCTGAAGAAGTACCAGTTCTTGCTCTCGCCCTGAGCCTTCGCCGGGCCCGGCAGGCGGCCGGCGACGAGGGAAGCCGGGTCTGTGGCGTACACGTCTGCCTCGTGGAAGTACTGCTTGGCGGCGTCCGGGAGCGGCTGGCCGGAGATTCTTGGGCGGAGGTAGAAGGAGACGAGCTCGCTGTCGGTCGGGCAGAAGGCGTAGCCGGGCGCGGGCTGAGGAGGAGACGCGACGGGCGGAGGCGAGGTGGGTGGCGCGCTGGGGATCTGGAGGGGGGCGGCGGCGACGCCATGGGCTAGGGTTTGCGGCGGTGGCGGCGAGGGGTAGGGGGAGAGGAGGCGGTGGCCGGTTCCCTCCCATTCGAACCACGGGTTCGGGAAGGAGGCGGGCTCGCCCCCGCCTGGGTAGAAGGAGGAAGGGCTTGCCGGCAGCAGAGGCGATGACGCCATGGGCGGGCTAGGGTTTGAGGCGAGGAGGAGGGGGGTGCGCCGGAGGCAGGGAGAGGCGGCGGCGGCGGATCCCGGTCTTAAAAGGACGCGGGAGCTGTGTTGTGTTCGGAGTCCCGGCCTCGCGTGTTTGCTGTCACGCGCGCCTCTCGTGACGCGTGGCCCTCCCCCAACCCAACCCAATTGGCGGTAGCACGGTTCTGACTCTTTTTTTTTTAAGGGATCGTATGGATTATGGAAGGCCCAGGTTCACGTACGCGTCCGTTTTTTTTTTTTTTGAGTTATGTATATATGCGTCTAGTATTGCTAGTAGTATTATGCTTGGGCCGTTTTTCTCTCCCTATAAGAAAAAGAAAAGAGTCATTTGGTCATGTGAATCATAATTGTCTATTGATAGGTTTATGTGAATCATAATTGTCTATTGATATGTTTTAAGATATAGAATAATCTCAAGACCCCCACCTCAGTCTCTTTTTTTTCATGGTAATACGTGTCTCATTTATATAAAATAAAGATCAAGTTACAAGACACGTAAGCACCGACCATACAAGACCGAAAAGATAGGAAAATCCTATGCAAAATACCAACGTCTGTCCCTCTCCTTCGACACCATCGAAGTGACCACCAAAGGGTAAGAAGACAGATCGCCTCTTCAACCAAGCTCGACACGGCTCCATCGCTGATCAGCAGCTTTGCGGACCTCCAAAGTAGTTTGCAGAAGCAAAACCATAGCCGTTGAAAGAATCAGACCGGGGCCACATGTCTCCGGACACACCATCAAACTTCAGGACTGACACCCCCGCATGACGACGACATTCGAGGAGGAAACCAGAACTGTTAGGCTTCAACCACATACCCAATACAAGATTCTCCATCTTCCAGCTGTCACTTGCGTAGACAACCGCCTGCGCGTACTCCTGAACAACAAAACCTCCCTGCTCCACCATGACGTCGGAGACAACGCCATAGCAACGGGGACAGAGCAGAAGGAGAGACACACCTGATGGAGTCGTCGCCGCCGCCTCGCCAACACCATCCATGAACCCTAATGCTGCCGATCTGAAGGATCGGCAGAGACACGATGCCATCAACTCCGAGACGCCGCCGTGAAGGGCACCGCCAGTATGGGAGTGAAGCTGAGGCAGATTTATTCGTCTGTGCGCCGCTCCCACCACCCCAACGACACACCACGACCTACAAATCCAAAACCTAACTACAGAGCGGAGGAACGGGGTCCCCCCTCCCTCCTGCCGCCGGAGCAGCGACCGGAGGGAGAGGGGGCCAGCGCACCGGCCGATGGAGATCGGTGGAAGGAGATCGCCTCCCTAGTCGCCAGGCTGTTGGTGGCGGCTAGGGTAGGAAAAGCGTATGCTACACCTACCTAATGGTAGTTTCTTTAACAAGTTTGGGCTACATACCACCCCCCACCTCAGTCTCTGGCGTGTTCATAGGGGTAAGGATGCGTGGCTGCGGTCATAAAGATACGTACATGTACGATGTTTGTAAGCGTCTATGTTTGTACTGTGTTTCTCAGTAGTATCAAGGTCCTCATTGTGTTCGACACTCTGCTTGTCGAACGCCCTCACCCCCTACCTTCTACACCATGCCTGTTAAATGTAGTGGCAGGCCACCATGTCCCTCTTGCGCACTCTCCAATGCGCCGATAGTAAACTAAATGGTTTCAAAGCGATGTGCATGTGTGTATTGAAAAACAAGCCATCCCATATGAAAAGAATGTGTTCGCGTGTCGTTAAAAAAAGAGAACATTCTCATTTGCTTCGAAAGAAAAGAATAAGAGGACACTTCGCTATCAGAACTAGATGACACCCTGCACGTTGTTGCGAGAATTTTTTGCAATATATTTCATAATGATTTGGTTGTATTGAACATGAATATTTGAAGTAATAATGTGAGAACTAAAACTGACATCATGTAAATTCTCATGCATGTTTGCATGTTGAGGTGTGACATTTAATATGCATAGTTGCATGTTGAGTGGGCTTTTTCTCTTGCATGGTGTATAGGCATGCTTGTATATTGAGAGAAATAGCTTAGTGGGGGATAGCTATTTAGATTTAGAAGATGAATCAAAACAATGATTTACACAAGCATCATGAGTTCACAAGTCGTAATATCAATCTCGTTCATCAATAGGGTTTCCTATTCGCCTTTCAATAGTTGGTTCTAATCTCCCCAACTCAGACGAGCTTATATTCCCCATTTCAATCATCGAGGCAGCGAAATTCTTAAAGAAGACCAGAAGGAATTGGGTGCGGCGCACAAGAGTTTGTCGTAGTACTTGTAGCCCAAGATGTTGTGTAGAGGTTCACCGTCATATTTTGTCCTACATGGCATTGCAGTTACGCTGCGTGAGCTGGGACCGCACCCACTCAATGGTGTGCATTCCTTGGAGGGCGACGAGGTTAGTGTCATTGGAGCCCAAGTTTCTGAACTACTCCTATAGCGTCTCCAAAGAGTCAAAAATGATTGTGAGATTATTGGTGGTCTCGACATTGGTGGTCATGTCACCACGCCGCTTCAACGACACACTCTAGGGCAGCCCTCTAGCCAGCTCAACGGAGATTACGGCGACCACGGCTTGGATGTTGGCGCCAAACCATAAGACATTAAAGCATTTCAAATGAACTCTGAAAAAGTTGGCATAGCATGTGCATGTACAAAACGGACAATGGTAGCATACTCGTCTGTTACAAAGTTGGCATGGTATCATCATAATAGTTGCGGGAGAAAGTCTTTCACTTTTTCTTCGATTGTGTCATTTGCTTATTGTGCCGTAACCATGGATAATCTCCATCGTTTATCAGGATGCTTGGGTCAGCCTTGACTTTGAAGGGAGGAATTTCATGAAACTTTTCATAATCTTCAGACATGTCTGTCTTGCCCTCCACTCCCAGGATGTCCCTTTTTCCTGAAAGAACTATGTGACGCTTTGGCTCATCGTATGATGTATTCGCTTCCTTATCTTTTCTTTTTCTCGGTCTGGTAGACATGTCCTTCCCATAGATAACCTGTGCCACATCATTGGCTAGGACGAATGGTTCGTCAGTGTACCCAAGATTTTTCAGATCCACTGTTGTCATTCCGTACTGTGGGTCTACCTGTACCCCGCCTCCTGACAGATTGACCCACTACTAGGAAAAGGCCTACTAATGGCGCACCGGTTTGCCCGGATGCGCCATTAGTATGTTTGAAAAAAAGAAAAAAAAATGTTACTAGTGGCGCACCTTTTGTCTGGTGCGCCATTAGTGTCTTCCACACTAATGGCGTATCTCCACCTGGTGCGCCATTAGTATGTAGTAGTGGCGCACCACTTCTCTGGTGCGCTATTAGTGTCAATCCTATCTTTAGCCCTTTTCCTAGTAGTGACCCATTTGCACTTAAACAAAGGTACCTTAAAATCATGTCCGTAGTCAAGTTCCCATATGTCCACTATGTAACCATAATATGTGTCATTTCCCCTCTCGGTTGTTGCATCAAAGCGGACACCGCTGTTTTGGTTGGTGCTCTTTTGATCTTGGTCAATCGTGTAAAATGTATTCCCATTTATCTCGTATCCTTTGTAAATCAATACAGTCAAAGATGGTCCCCTGGACAACAAGTACAGCTCATCACAAACAGTGTTGTCACCTCTGAGACGTGTTTCCAACCAACTGCTGAAAGTCCTGATGTGTTCACATGTAATCCAGTCATCGCACTGCTCCGGGTGTTTGGAGCGCAGACTGTTCTTGTGTTCATCGACATACGGGGTCACCAAGGTAGAGTTCTGTAGAACTGTGTAGTGTGCTTGAGACCAAGAATATATGTCCCTGCATATTATTGAGTCCCTTCCAAGTGTGCCTTTTCTAGTCAGTCTCCCCTCATACCGCGATTTAGGGAGACCTATCTTCTTAAGGCCAGGAATGAAGTCAACACAAAACCCGATGACATCCTCTGTTTGATGGCCCATGGAGATGCTTCCTTCTGGCCTAGCGCGGTTATGGACATATTTCTTTAGTAATCCCATGAACCTCTCAAAGGGGAACATATTGTGTAAAAATACGGGCCCCAGAATGACAATCTATTCGACTAGATGAACTAGGACATGCGTCATGATATTGAAGAAGGATGGTGGGAACACCAGCTCGAAACTGACAAAACATTGCGCCACATCACTCCTTAGTCTTGGTACGATTTCTAGATCGATCACCTTCTGAGAGATTGCATTGAGGAATGCACATAGCTTCACAATGGCTAATCGGACGTTTTCCAGTAGAAGCCCCCTCAATGCAACCGGAAGCAGTTGCGTCATAATCATGTGGCAGTCATGAGACTTTAGGTTCTGGAACTTTTTCTCTGGCATATTTATTATTCCCTTTATATTCGACGAGAAGCCAGTCGGGACCTTCATACTGAGCAGGCATTCAAAGAAGATTTATTTCTCTTCTTTCGTAAGAGCGTAGCTGGCAGGACCTTCATACTGCTTCGGAGGCATGCCGTCTTTTTAGTGCAAACGTTGCAGGTCCTCCCGTGCCTCAGGTGTATCTTTTGTCTTTCCATACACGCCCAAGAAGTCTAGCAGGTTCACGCAAAGGTTCTTCGTCACGTGCATCACGTCGATTGAAGAGCGGACCTCTAGGTCTTTCCAGTAGGGTAGGTCCCAAAATATAGATTTCTTCTTCCACATGGGTGTGTGTCCCTCAGCATCATTCGGAACAGCTAGTGCGCCGGGACCCTTTCCAAAGATTACATGTAAATCAATGACCATAGCAAGTACGTGATCACCGGTACGCATGACGTGGTTCTTCCGGTGATATGCCTCGCCTTTGAAATGCTTGCCTTTCTTTCGACATTGATGGTTGGTCAAAACAAATCGACGATGGCCCAGGTACACATTCTTCCTGCATTTGTCCAGGTATATACTTTCAGTGTCATCTAAACATTGCGTGCATGCGTGGTATCCTTTGTTTGTTTGTCCTGAAAGGTTACTAAGAGCGGGCCAATCGTTGATGGTCACGAACAGCAACGCCTTTAGGTTAAATTCCTCCTGTCTGTGCTCATCCCACGTACGTACATCGTTTCCATTCCACAGCTGTAAAAGTTCTTCAACTAATGGCCTTAGGTACACATCAATGTCGTTGCCGGGTTGCTTAGGGCCTTGGATGAGAAATGACATCATAATGAACTTCCGCTTCATGCACATCCAAGGAGGAAGGTTATACATACATAGAGTCACGGGCCAGGTGCTGTGATTGCTGCTCTGCTCCCCGAAAGGATTAATGCCATCCGCGCTTAAAGCAAACCATACGTTCCTTGGGTCCTTTGCAAACTCATCCCAGTACTTTCCCTCGATTTTTCTCCACTGCGACCCGTCAGCGGGTGCTCTCAACTTCCGTCTTTCTTACGGTCCTCACTGTGCCATCGCATCAACTTGGCATGCTCTCCGTGTCTGAACAGACGTTTCAACCGTGGTATTATAGGAGCATACCACATCACCTTCGCAGGAACCCTCTTCCTGGGGGGCTCGCCGTCAACATCACCAGGGTCATCTCGTCTGATCTTATACCGCAATGCACCGCATACCGGGCATACGTTCAGATCCTTGTATGCACCGCGGTAGAGGATGCAGTCATTAGGGCATGCATGTATCTTCTCCACCTCCAATCCTAGAGGGCATACGACCTTCTTTGCTGCGTATGTACTATCGGGCGATTCGTTATCTTTTGGAAGCTTCTTCTTCAATATTTTCAGTAGCTTCTCAAATCCTTTGTCAGGCACAGCATTCTCTGCCTTCCACTACAGCAATTCCAGTACGGTACCGAACTTTGTGTTGCCATCTTCGCAATTGGGGTACAACCCTTTTTTTGTGATCCTCTAACATGCGATCGAACTTCAGCTTCTCCTTTTGAATTTCGCATTGCGTCCTTGCATCGACAATGACCCGGCGGAGATCATCATCATCGGGCACATCGTCTGGTTCCTCTTGATCTTCAGCAGCTTCACCCGTTGCAGCATCATTGGGCACATCGTCTGGTTCCTCTTGATCTTCACAAGCTCCCCCCGTTGCAGCATCACCGTATTCAGGGGGCACATAGTTGTCACCGTACTCTTCGTCTTCGCCGTCTTCCATCATAACCCCTATTTCTCCGTGCCTCGTCCAAACATTATAGTGTGGCATGAAACCCTTGTAAAGCAGGTGGGAGTGAAGAATTTTCCGGTTAGAGTAAGACATCGCATTCCCACATTTAGTGCATGGACAACACATAAAACCATTCTGCTTGTTTGCCTCAGCCGCATCGAGAAACTCATGCACGCCCTTAATGTACTCGGAGGTGAGTCTGTCACCGTACATCCATTGCCAGTTCATCTGCGTGCATTATATATAACTAGATGACTCGTTGCGCCAATGGCGCAAAGGCCGAGAGGAAGCCAAGTATTGTGAGAATATTTAGACACTCAAGTTGAAAACGAAATGTGGCCAACACTCCCGTATCCTCTGCTTGGAAGCCGCCTTTTCTCACCGGATCTAACATAGATACATGATTCTTCAAGAGCAAATTTCAAAGAAAATATAAAACATGGAAGGCTTTAAGTTGTACTATTGAGACCATACCACCATATCTTCATTTAGTTTCTTTGGAAACCTAAAGGTCTAAGAGGATGGTACATGTGAGAAGCTGTGAATCCACAAAAAAACTAAACTAACTTCCAGACAAACATTTCAAGTTTGGAAGCCACAAAGAAGCAGCCCAGATCTCTCGTTGTAGTGCTTGTACATGTCCTTAATCCTGCATCCACAGCCCATAATTTTTCAACACCTTAATCCACGAAATCCAACTGAAGGAAATCATGGCAGAAACATGCGCCGTGGCTTACGTCTCCGAGAAGGAATTCTTGGCATTCTTGTGCAGGTTGGACACAGCAATCCTCGCTGCGAGCTGGAGAAGAACCACACAGGCACCTTCCTTCACCTTGCCCTTGGGGAGGAGGGGGGCAACACTTGCAGCACGCCGACAAGGCTTGCTCCGAGTGTAATCATCAACACTTTCCATTATTCAACCGGTACTCAGATGGATAGAACTGAACACTTGACTCAAGACCAATGGTGCTTGCCTTGTCTGTTGAGTAACCTGCGCTTGAAGGCCAACCTATTGCATAATAGCATCCAGAAGCACTTTTGTTGGAATCTTAACATTTTCCATCACGACGTACTGGTGACAGAGAGAAGGACACTGTAAGCAAGTGTTGGAAGCTTGGATACAAATTGATTATTATGAGCCGTACAAATTTGCCACTAAGGTAACACTATATATAGTCCTTAACCAAATGGAAAAGAAAAAATGAATGAGAAAACTTGCCTGCATTAGTATGTAGTTGAACAAACGGTATCTCCAAAATTGGCATCATAAACGGCAAAGACCATGATCATAAGATGATGAATGATCGTTTATTGAACTTTAGTCTAGTACGTAGCAGTGTCAATGTCATGGCCAGATCTTCTCTCAAGTAAGTGAAATCCATGTTTTACTTTATTACTTTATAACTTAGTGCATCCTCTTCCAGTGTCAGAAGATGATGAACTGAGACATGATGCTGTATATGGATAAATAAAAACAAATCAGCCTGTATATACATATAATCTTCTTAATAAAGAATTGCAATAGTTAAACATTAACAAATAAAATTATCTGAACCCATAGTGCCGTGAATAATATGTAAAATTATTGCATTTTTAACTACCAAATCGACCTGCATGACCTATAAAATTCCTTCCGGTGTGGCAAAGTGGTTAGTCTAGTAAGCGTACGACATTTGTGTTTAAAGAAAACAATGGGCAAAACTAATCTATTTAACTAAGTTCCAAAATATAAACATTGAAATAGAAGCAAGAGCACAAAGAACTGAAAATCACTGATCTGAATATTGATATCCTGGTACACATTGAACGACACAACCGAAGTTTCTTCTCCTCTACATTTAATAAAATAGACGAATGTAGATAGGTGCACTGGGTGAAGTGTGTAACCTACAGTCGGCATGAGAAATTAAGAGTCCATTCATCTTGCGCAAAATCCTTTTTCTTTTTCTTCTCTCTAATGATTCCCAACCTTTAGCTATACTAAGCAAAACATATCTTAAATTTTTGAACCGGTATGTTCATTGGAAGGAACGAAAAACATCTACTACCGAATATTATTAGAGTTAGTCTCTCCAAGTTCAGAACTACTAAATGGCAATGGAAATTATCGATACAATTTTTTTACAGAGCAACATGATGTGCCAGGAAAGCTAAAAGGGGTATTTCACAGAGAATAAATAATGTAAAGACAACGTCGGAGGGAGCTACTGGGTGGGACACTAAAAAACTGAAATATATACACCATCTTTAGAAGACACTCTTGAGTACGGATTTGCAACAATCAATTCATTAATGAAAGGTTGAACCATCTAAAGGCATACGGAAAAAGAAAACTAACATGTCCAGAGTTCCTCCGTTGTGTGTGTGTTCTTGACAGCCTCGTGTGTAGTCTTGCTCTTGCATAAATATGATTCCAGCAATCAATCGCAGAACAGGATTGCTTCCTATAGCTGAATCAATCAGCCATTCCTTCAGGCTGGAGATCGCACCTTCCTTCAAAGTTGCACAAAGTAATGAATATAAGCATTTCAGTATATCAAAAGAAATCTGGGGAAAAACTAACTGGAGTGACACACATCAGCACTCATTTTCTTACTTTTACCTACAGGAATAAAATGTTGGTGTGGCATGCAACAAATAAGTAAACCATTTCAATCAAGTGAAATACATTACAAGCATATTATCATTTTCTTCAATGGAACTCTGGTAGCTACACCCAAGCTTTCACTTTCCTGGAATGAATAATTACCTTTGATAGGATCAATTACCAATGATCCTTCCAGCCTACACGCCCCAAATATAAAGCATGCTTGTTTGGGTAGCTCCCTCTCAGGCATTAACTTTGCCAATATATGAGATATCTCAAATTTTTTGCTGCGATGGCAAGAATAAATATTTAGATGTCACATCCCTGCAAATTAACAAACCTCATTTACTCATTCTGACGGCAACAGAGCTTGCTGGAAACAGGGTTAGTAGCTGGAGGAATATGATGCGGGGAGAAACACACCAGGGAGGCCACCGGAAGACCTGTAACGCCCTCGATGCGGCTATAGCTCCCACGTGTCGAGGCACGACTTAGAGGCATAACCGCATTGAAAGCAATGTCGCAAGTGAGGTAATCTTCACACAACCCATGTAATACATAAGGGAAAGAGATACATAGTTGGCTTATAGTCGCCACTTCACACAATACATAAATAAACATTCATCATCCAGATTACACTCAAGGTCCGACTACAGAACCAAAATGAAAGAAGACTACCCCAAATGCTACACAGATCCCCGAATCACCCCAACTGGGCTCCACTACTGATCATCAGGAAAAGACACATAGTAACGACCACGTTCCTCATCGAACTCCCACTTGAGCTCGGTTGAATCATCTGCACTGGCATCGTCGGCACCTGCAACTGTTTTGGTAGAATCTGTGAGTCACGGGGACTCAGCAATCTCACACCCGCGAGATCAAGACTATTTAAGCTTAAAGGTAGGAAAGGGTTGTGAGGTGGAGCTGCAGCAAGCGACTAGCATATATGATGGCTACAACGTAAAAGAGAGCGAGAAGAGAAGCAAAGCACGGTCGTGAAGCTAGAAGTGATCAAGAAGTGATCCTAGAACAACCTACGTCAAACATAACTCCAACACTGTGTCCACTTCCCGGACTCCGCCGAGAAGAGACCATCACGGTTACACACGCGGTTGATGTGTTTTAATTAAGGTCAACTTCGAGTTTTCTACAACCGGACATTAACAAATTCCCATCTGCCTCATAACCGCGGGCACGGCTTTCGAAAGATAATACCCTGCAGGGGTGTCCCAACTTAGCCCATTATAAGCTCTCACGGTCAAGAAGGATATTCCTTCTACCGGGAAGACCCGATCAGTCTCGGAATCCCGGACTACAAGACGTTTCGGCAGTAATAAAACAAGTCCAGCAAAGCCGCCCGATTGTGCCGATAAATTCTGATAGGAGCTGCACATATCTCGGTCTCAGGGCACATCCGGATGAGACATCCTACGAGTAAAACCAAGCCTCGAGTTTCCCCGAGGGGGCCCCGCAGTCTGCTCGTTTCGGGCCAGCACCCAGAGGAGCACTGGTCCGGGGGGGCTAAAATAAAGATGACCCTCGGGCTCGCGAAAACCCGGGGAAAAAGGTGTAGGAGGTAGGCAAATAGTAAAACCAATGTTGGGCCTTGCTGGAAGAGTCTTATTCAAAGCGAACTGTCAAGGGGGTCCCATAAATCACCCAACCGTGTAAGGAACGCAAAATCAAGGAACATAACACCGGTATGACGGAAACTAGGGTGGCAAGAGTGGAACAAAACACTAGGCACAAGGCCGAGCCTTCCACCCTTTACCAAGTATATAGTTTGCATTAATTAAATAAGAGGTATTGTGATATCCCAACAAGTAAACATGCTCCAACCAGGAACAACATCTCCATGTTCCAACACGGAACAAGCTTTATCTTCACCTGCAACTAACAACGCTATAAGAGGGGCTGAGCAAAGCGGTAACATAGCCAATCAATGGTTTGCTAGGACATGGATGGTTAGAGGCTGACATGGCAATATGGGAGGCATGATATAGCAAGTGGTAGGTATCGCAACATAGGCATAGCAAAAGAGCGAGCATCTAGCAAGCAAAGATAGAAGTGATTTCGAGGGTATGGTCATCTTGCCTGCAAGGTTCTCAGAGTTGTCGAAAGCTTGATCCTCGTAAGCGTTCTCAACAGGTTCCTCGTTCACGTACTCGTCTCCCGGCTCTACCCAAAACAAGAACACAAGCAAAGGAACAACTATCAACCACGATGCAATGCGCAATCAACATGATGCAAAACATGGCATGATACGCGAGATGTGGTATGCAATGCATATGCGTGCTCCGGAAGGAAAAAGATGAACAAGGCATAATCTTGGCAAACCAAGTATGCCACTGGAAAGGTGAGGTGATTTCGGTTGAAATCGATATAAGGATCACCGGAATCGGATGCACGGTTTGCAAATGGCAAGCAAAACAAGAATGACAAGATTCTGCCATTAACAGCATGATACTACTTAGCAAGTAACAAGAAATTAAGCTACTGTACCCAAACGTATCAGCAAAGCATATGGCAGTGATCTAATCAAGATGCTTGACAAAAGATGAACACTGAGCTACGGCTAAATCACTCCATAACAGGTTCAAACAAGCATGGCAAAAGTGCAAAAGATAACAGGTTCACAGACAGTGAAAACAACATCATGCCAGAAATTAACATCAGGGTGACATGTTTAGAGCAAACAAACAACACGCTACAGGAACAGTACATATCAAAATAAGGCATGGCATGAATCTACTCAAAGCACTTAACAAAAGTCCCTTACTGACCATAAGAAAAAAAGGATCAGAAAATATAAGAACATCCATGTCAAATAAGCAAGTTTCGTTACAGATTTCAGACTTAGCAGAAAACTGGACATGTCAAAACCAGATAACAAGTAGGCATGTTTACGAGCTCGATGCACTCACTACAGAGCATTGCATGATAAACTAAGCATACATACATCAAGAAGACATGGCATAGAAGCTAGACATGGAAAGAACAACATCATAGCATGCAAGGATCAACTACAACAAGCTTGGCAAAATCGAATAACCTGTAAACAATCTGCCAGCAACATTTTATAGCAAAAGTAGAGCTCGATTGACTCAAGCTATGGCACTCCATAATTACAAACAAAGGCGTGTATGGATAGAACAAATCTATATGCTCAAAACACTCTTACTGATCATGCTCAAAAGAGGCATAGATCTCTCGGAAACAACATGAACACACGGCATAAAAATAACAGCAGAACATGACTTGGTGAAAATACGAAGTCTCTGAACTCAGCAACATTATATACCCTAGTTTGCATGCTTGTGCTAGTCACCACAAAGATCATAAAAATACATGGCATACACCCCTGGAAAGATAGCATGGCATATTTCAAAACACATGTAGGACTCAACTTCATAGGGTGCACACATCAATCATGGCAAAAATGACAAAAGTGCATGTTCTGATAATAAACTGGATCTAACATCACATAGCCCTCTTCCAACAGCATTTCGGGCATCAAGATGAACTCAAATTAAAATTATACAATGAGACGAAATGATGTACTCATCGAAGCGAACAATTTGACATATTATACACATGAAACGGAGCTACGGATGCAGAGATATGATGCGATGAACATGCAACAATAATATGATAGCAAAAGGACTTAGTGAAAAAGGGGGAGAAGAAAGTCAACCCGCGAGTCTAGATCTGGATCCGGGGGATTCGCCGGAGGAGATGGCCGGATTGCAAAACGGACAACGGGGAAAATGCTCGGATTCATGAGACGAACACGTATGCAAATGCGATGCACATGATGACAAGATATGAAATGCATGACATGAACAAAATGCAAAAAAACGGGAAACCCAACCACGGAGGGAATATCATATCACATAGCCGAAAATGGCAAGAGTTGGATTACAAATATGGCAAGTTACATCCGGGGTGTTACAAGACCGGAGTATGGAATTTAGTACAATTCAACAATCAAGTTTGAAGTACTGATCAGTGAATTAACCTTGCAGCTATGTGAACGTACACAATCAAATCAAAATTAATAACAGAGATATTAGAGCTCAAGATGGGATTTGAGCTGCCCTAAGTAAACCTCTCTCGGCACATGCATTCTTCATGTACAAAACTGCTTGTATATCAAGTATGAACGTACTAACCGTACAATTGAATTAAACAGAAATTTCTCAGCACATGGATCATATATAGAATTGAATGGGCTTGCTCCTTCAGAACATGCATCTCTCTCCCTCTCCTTTTATCCCTCTCTTCAAGTGATTTATGCAGGTCAAACTAAATTCTATATAGCAGGTGAGAGAACATGATCATGAATTCAAACTTAATATATTACTATGTATTATCCATAGCACAAACTAAATTTATGGAAACTCCAAAAACATAGAAAACATAGAAAATAAGCACCTATATGCGTTAGAAATATGTTACACGAGGTTTGAGGGATGGAATTAGGAGGGTTTGCATGTGAGCGAATCAGAACATGTTTCTTTTTACAGCAGTCTTAGTTTCTAAACCTTATATTAACCTGCAAAACAGAACATCTAATAATCGAGGTCCATCAAGTTTATTCAAATGACTTCTTAATTTGGAAGCGGTAATAACATGCAACACCTACAGTAGACATTGTATCTCGGACTATGAAAGTAGAATTCAAGCATTGCACATCGCCATTGTACCAGGGACTTAATTGTTGCTACCATTACTGTAGTTCTTGCTTATGTTTGCCAACAGGCATCGCAGGACAATAGGAGGTCCCCATTACTTACTTTTCTATCTCTTTTCACTGTAAATCGATCAATCTCATATTAGCATATTATGAGCATATCAGTCTAGTTCAGTACCGTTTTCCTGTTTTTTGAGGAATCTATTTCATTTGCCATACAAAAGAAAAACTACACCTGACCTCAGAGCAAACAAAAGGTAAGAGACTAAAATTTGTAGGGATTAGATATAAATATACAAAATAAAATATATGAAACCCAAATATAACAGTGCAGCAGTAGACAACTAAAACGAAGAATATGATATGTGCATAATTCGACAAAGAATCTTTGTTAAAAAAATCCTAAACTAAAGCAAATCGCCTTCCTGGATTGTTTGTATTGGGGAAGGCAGAACTAAATTGCTAGTGCAAATAATAAATAATTATCTAACATTAACATATTGTTCTGTGCAAACTTTACAGAGAATAGAACTAAAACTAATGAAGATGCATAGGTAATGAAAATTTATTTCAAAGTCACATGGGGGATCAAATCTAGAACCACATTTAGTTCCCAGATATTTGATGAAGTAAATAAAAAGAAGAAAATGTTGGATGTTCCAAACTCCTATACATGCGTGTTGATGTAGTTTGCGAGTCCAAGTTGTAGCCGGTGTTAGGATGCCTAGTCGGCAAGTCCTAATATATGCAATCTGCAACTATAAATAAAAGAAAATTAACCTATATAAATCCTAGTCACTGAGAAAAATAATCTGGTGTTCAGACATGAATCAAGAGTACGTGCATGTTTCGTTTCGCCCAAGGCCATTGGCCAGCAGGAATCAGCAATTGGTCAAACGTATGTGCATGTTCCATCGTCAAAAAAGTCTACTTAGGCAACGATCTGACATACGACAAGCAGCACACACCTAACACGGAGTCGCAATCGCTGATGAAATTTAGAGCAGAAATTATAAGGGAGCAGTCTGTATGAAATTGGTACGGAGGTTCCTTTGCTTGATGTGTGTTGTGCTGAACCAGAACAATCAATCAGTTGATCTAGTAGCTAGCTTGTACGCGGGTTGGCAAAAGGCATGGGCAAGCAGAAAATCTATTTGGTGTATGACAACTCATCTACTTAGGCAACTGATCTGTTCTACTCAAGTTGGCATGTGGCGCACAACTAACAGATTTTATACATATACATCAGAATTTCTAGCAGAAATAGTAACGGAGCAGTCCACATACAGTTTTGTTGCGTATCTTCCTTTGCTTTGTCGGCGTTGCAATCCCTGATGAAATTTGATGGAAATGGTGATCAATTAAGTAATGGTTTTGGCAAGGAAGGCTTGCACTCGTCTTCCAAGCATGTACTGGACGCGAGAAAAAAGAGGTGACATGAGGGCACCTTAGTCAGAGGGGGCGCCACCATGGTTGCAGCGGTGTTCAGCTCCATGTCGTCAAGCAGCGGTGAAGATTGGTGGGGTTGGGATGGAGCGTCATTGGTCGAGGAGTCGACACTGGAGCGCAGCTACATCACCCGAGGAGGCCGACCAAGTCCAGGAACCAGGCCTAGGGTTTGCAAGCGACAACATCTGCAACACAAATGGAAAGAACAGATCAGGCATAGAAATGCATGAAAATATATTAGATAACCAATGGCAGCACATATAGTTATAGTTGAAATGTTACCTGCCAAATTTGTAATCCTGAATACCTCCGGTGAGTCTGACAATTTCCAGTTACACTGAATCTCTTCAAAACTTGTTCTCTTTCCTGGAACATTTAAATCTCGTTAATTGGCTGAAAAGACAGAACAACATGATGATGCAAAAGACCAAAATAGAACATTTTCTGAAGAAGAAATGGTAATGTGGTTCAATTTCCACAAGAAACATGGAGATTGCAAGGCTGGTTTGAAGAAACTAAGGCTCAATGATCTATGGAACTTTAATGATGGTGAAGAATCTAAACTGAAATAGCATACCATACACACAAACAATCACAAAGAGATCATTTACCAACGTCATGTATTTACCAGTAACCACAAATCATGAAATCAATGTCAGAGCGAGGCCAAAATTTTCACAAGCTAGGGAAATAATACTCTTCACCAAAACCTTGCCATAACTTATTCCTCTTATTTCTTTCTAAGAGCTACACATTGCAAATTCAGAGAAATTTTAGAGAAATAAAAGAAAGGTTCGTGAAAGGGAGGAGTGGGCAGGCATATGAGAAATGAGCACTTGCAGGCATATTCTTACTCCGTGAGAATTGCTACCAAGCCCTTCGACATCTGGTCGACCATGACCGCCTGAGTTTGGAACACCGTGTCAGGTTCCTGTGCTCTAACCCCGTGACCTGCCAGAAGGCGACGCCACCGAAGTCAAGCACTGCCTACCAGAACACCAAAATTATAATGTGAAAATTATAATGTGAGATGACAGGACAGGAGACCAAAAAATAGAATCATGATAAGTAGTGAAGTACCTAATATCTGTAAAAATCCATCACTTCAAAATAAGATCATGATAAGTAGTTCACAGTAAAAGTTAGACCCTTTCAAACAAAAGACCAGGTTTTTAACGAAAGGCTATCCCTTCATATCTTTGCAATGTCCCCTGAAAATAGAAAATAGAGAATGTGAGTTATTGTCAATCCATATCGGCAACATACAACACCAGTGAAACCAATGAAGATCAATTGCCCTTTACAAGATCTGTAATCCAAAAACATTATCACAAGATGGACTAACTTGTGGTTGGTGGCATCGACGCCGGTGAAGCATGAAAGGAAGCAATAGCCATATCAACATGTTTAGTTAAAAGCAGCAGACCTAATTATGCACATTATTTCCTTGGAAGCATCACATCCTTACAATTAATCTTCATATAGAGTTATTTTCTGTAGTGGTGGATGGTAATAGGCGGGTCTGTGGTGGATGAGCGTGTGCAAGTGAGGGCTCTCTCCAGATAAGCTGTAGCGAACAATGGATGCAGCATCAAGAACCGCATCATTCCCACAATTCCTATAGACAACAACACACTCATAGTTGTAATCTCTAACTACAAAGCCATACAAGCCCTGCAAAAATTTGATTGCCTGAGGGGCAGCCTGCTCGTACGTATCCACGGAACCCAGACATGCAAGGCTCCCAAAAAACTTTCTCTGCGGCAACACTAAAACATGGCCATCCCCATCAACCTCACACAGACAACCAGGAGGAGGAAGATCATAATGTGCCGCCACAGTCTCCAGAATCAGCACAACGAAAGGCACTACAGTAGGATCCCTGGGATCCCGGGCATGCGAAGCAATATAAAAATCGTAAGCAGAAATGCAACACACACAATTAGTACGAAGCAGAAGACTGAAACTTAAAGGAGTGCAAGAAAACAAAGAACAAGGAAATCAGACCTTCGCCAAACACAAGCGAGGAGATTACAGGAGACAGCATGCGAGGTTTCAGGTAAACCGAACTGCAGGAGATCCTTCGGCGAGCACGAGCGAGGAGATTGGTTGACCGGGCAGCCAAACGTCACAGAGCGAGACCCACAACACACATAAAAGAGAATGAACGTAAGCAAATATGCACTAATTACAAACTTGCTTCTCACAGAGCAGCCTCTTGCAATATCTTTGTTCCTCACAAACAAATATATGAAGACAAACAATGGTAGACCGTAGACAAACTAAGCAGGCCAGGACAGGATGAGGATGACTGCATGCCGCACTTGGTGCAGATGCAAATATCTGTTAGAATTATGATACTTTTCACTTGAATCAATATAAAAAGTGTCAAATATATAATTATATATTTTTTATAAGGTTCTTGAACATATTAACATTATGGTAATTCTCAACCCTTGCCACTCAAAATGACCTGTACTTTGCGTGCACACTCAGCACACTGCTAGTAAAAGAACAATATCCATTGCAATGCCATTGTGAAAAAGAAAAAATAGAATACTTTATTATGACTAAGTGTAGCAAACCTGATGATTATGAAAGGATATAATTATTGGCCTTACCAAATTCGACTGGTATTATCTAAAAGTTCTTTTCTCCTGAAAGAAAGTGAACTTTCACTCACATGAATCCTTGCATGCTTCAGGTTTGCTAATTTAATCAGAGCAAATTGATGAGCTTATGGTGTAATTGTATGTATGTACTGAACAAAAAGAAAAGCAAATTATCAAGCTACTTGCACGTCTAAAATTGACAGGAACACAAACAAAGCTTTTTTGGATTGAATCTAAGAACATCTAGCATGCTATTATATTGGCAAATAGGCAATAATTTAGACCCTGGCATGATTAGGTTCGACTGATATTGATGTTTTAGTTCATACCTTGGCAGGTCACAGAAAAATATTTACGGCGTAAACTTTATTCAGACCATATAGGTTCAAGTAAACATTGTCTATTCAGAACAGAGGCATCCATATGTCGCCTGCAACAAAATAAGAACGCAACCGGTAGACTCGTCAGAGATGATAATCGAATCAAACTTAGTGACAGCGAGGTAAAAATAAAATACGCAACCATATACTTAACAGGAGACAATCCTAACCTGGTCAAATATCCAACACTACGTCCTTCCTCCTTACTTGTTTCATCACTTCCTACTCCAAAAAGGAAACAGAACATTGTTTCATAAGATTTTATATGAAGATATAGAAGTGGGGAGGAACAAAATCTACAGTAGCCATAGACAGCAGGAAACTAAAAACGAGAATTAAATTAGAGAAGAAGGGGATTAGAGGAAGGAACGGTGGGAGGTGCAACCGGAAAAGATGGGGAATGAGAGGCCCGTGGGAG
The DNA here is from genome assembly GCA_032464435.1 of Aegilops umbellulata. NCBI lineage: Eukaryota > Viridiplantae > Streptophyta > Magnoliopsida > Poales > Poaceae > Aegilops > Aegilops umbellulata. Next base: position 480,890,278 of record CP136056.1, read on the forward strand.
TTAGCATCGCCGGCGCCATGGCCGCTCCAAGCCGAGCCGCCTCCCTCGCTGGCATATCTCCTCCCCGTCCTCTCTGGCCGGCGATGCCCTGCGCATCTGCCACTCCTCTCCAACTGCTCCATCCGACCGAGCTCTAGACTGAAGACAAGGAAGATCTGTTAGGTCGGGGCGCCACCATGGAAGGAGGTCGTGGCAGGAGGATGGAGGCGCTGCCGGGTTGGGAAGGAGGTGGTGTCGAGGGATTGGGGCGCCACCGGAAGGAGGCATAGCAGGGAGGAGGTGCCGCCGGGTGAGGGAGGAGGTGGTGCAGGAGATGGCGCAGGGGGTGGACGGACCTGCCGTTGGTGGAGGCCATCCGCGACGACCTCCGGCCTCACTGCTCCTCCCCCCATCGGCAGCCTCCCTTACTCCTCCACCCATCCCGCCTTCCATGGCGACGACCTTCCCCCGATCTGAGAATAAGGAAGAGAAGAGAAAGAGGCGACCAAGTTAGAGGAGAGGAAGAGGCCAGGTGGACGATGGCACGCTGGTGCCGGTGCCGCTGCGGATCTAGGCGTCGCTCCGCTTGATCTGGGGCCTCCCCTCCCCTTCACTTCCCTTCCCTTCCTTTGGAGAGGAAGGAAGGTGAGGGTGGAGCGGCGGCGCTGAAGGGAGAGGAGGCCGCCGGAGTTTGGGTTGGATGGTTGGGAGTCGAGGCAGAGGAGCGGTGGTGGTTGGGGGTCGCGGGAGAGGAGAGCAGCGGCTAGGGTTCGTGCGCGTGGGGAGCGTTCCTTTCACTGTCGCTCGCTGCCCGCTCGATTCGCTGGAGGAGAAAGCGGACGGGTGCGGGGCCTGCACGTCGAGCGCGGTGCGGTGGTTTTTACGCTCGCGTGGTGCGGTGGTCTTTTTTCCCTCGCGTGGTACCGTGCGCTCGAGGCATTGGTTGTGACTACCACTCTAGGAGGCTTTATATGTTAGATTAAGTGTCCAAATTAATCGAAGTTCATCATCACATTAAACCAAAGTACATACATAGTTCTCATCTAACAACATATAGCTCTCCAGAGCATCTAATTAATTAAACCATACATTGAAACTATGTAAAACATTTCAATGCAAAAACAAATGCGATCATAATCGCAACCAATGTAACAATTGATCCAACGGCATAATGATACCAAGCCTCGGTATGAATGGCATATTTTCTATTCTTTCTAATCTTCAAGCGCATTGCATCCATCTTGATCTTGTGATCATCGACGACATCTGCAACATGCAACTCCAATATCATCTTCTCCTCCTCAATTTTTTTATTTTTTCCTTCAAGAAATTGTTTTCTTCTTCAACTAAATTTAACCTCTCGACAATAGGGTCGGTTGGAATTTCCGGTTCACATACCTCCTAGATAAATAAAATCTATGTCACGTTGGTCGGCATAATTGTCATAAACAATAAATGAACCAATAGTTATAAAGATAATATATACCACATCCGAATCATAGACAGGACGAGCGCCGACGGGGGAGGATACCAAAACCATCGCACTATATAAGATGCAATAATAAAAGTAGTATCTATGTAAACATACAAGTAAGAATATTTTTTCCTTTCCGAAAGAAGATAAGAACAAGAGGCTCACCGCGGTGGTGCCGGCGATGAGCTCAGCGCGGGTGATCGACGGCGGTGAAGACGGGGACGGGGCGTGACGGACCGCTAAACCTAGACAAATATTGAGGAAAATGGAGCTTAGAGGTCGAGCTTGGAGAGGAGAAAGCTTAAGTAGTGTGGCTCGGGCATTCCATCGAACACCTTATGTGCATAGCAGGTGAGCTAGAGCACCACCAAGCCCTCTCCCCCTCGGCGGCCAGAAAAAACAGAGCAGTGTGCTCTGCTCTCACGCGAGGGGGTATATATAGGCACCTCATTGGTCCCGGTTGGTGGCATGAACCGGGACTAAACGGGAGCCTTTGGTCCCGGTTCAAGCCACCAACCGGGACCAATGATGATGGGCCAGGAGCCAGGCCCATTGGTCCCGGTTCGTCCCACCAACCAGGACCAAAAGGTCCAGACGAACCGGGACCAATGGCCCACGGGGGCCGGCCGGCCCCCTGGGCTCACGAACGGGGTCCAATGCCCCATGGGTCCCGGTTCTGGACTGAACCGGGACTAATGGGCTGACCCGGCCTGGACCTTTGCCTCCTTTTCTACTAGTGGGAGGACGAGCTTAACCCGGCGCCGTCACCGGCACCTAGGCTCAGCGCTAGCACCAGCGCTACCGTGAGCAAGAGGCTGCAGCGAGCAGCTAGCGAGAAGCAAGAGGAAACAGCCATGTGCACTACTGCATGTTCAGAAGGAGAAGGTTGGAATTAATTTGCAAGCTAGCTGCTAGAAGGGAATGAAGGAATATCGCAGAGATGGATGTGAGGGAATCCAGAACGGTATGGAAGTTATATATAGTATCTCCATTTTGCTAAGGTCTTAGTCTCTCCATTTTTTCGAAAAGGGGAGTTACCCCGGCCTCTGCATCGGAGCGATGCATACGGCCCTCTTATTAAAACAAATAAATAGGTTCCAACAAGGTTTTAAAAGTCTCGAACTGAAAAAAAAGGCTCACACAGAACCAAAAAGGCTAGAACAACAAACTAGCCAGAAAAGGGACGCCACAACCGGCTGGCTAAAGACAGATAGGTAAACTAATTGCCTATTCTATTACATGACCGCCATCCAAATCGGTTGAAGATATCCCAAGCTACCATCTCCCAACGGATAGACCCAGTAACCAAATGCTCCCTGGCCTCCATCGGAGTGAGTAGTGACCACGAACGGATCAATGCAGTGGCCCGGAAGATAACCTGCAAAAACTGAATGCATGATGTTCTGTTAAACACCAAATCATTTCTGCAATTCCAAATAGACCACAGCAACGCGCACACTCCGACACGAATTTGTCTCGCTAGGTCGGGCTCAATCCCATTAAGCCACACCCCAAATACCGCGTTTATAGTAGGAGGTGGCGTAATATTGAATGCAATGTGGACTGTCTGCCAAAGAACTTTGGCTAGTGGGCAATCAAGAAAAAGGTGTTTAATCGTCTCATCCCGATCACAGAAGCTACACCTAGTAGATCCTGTCCAATTACGCTTAGTCAGGTTGTCCTTGGTTAAAATAACTTGTTTATGAACAAACCACATAAACACTTTTATTTTTAAAGGAACTTTGACAGCCCAAACATGCTTAGAGGTAGCAATGAGGCTGGAGTTAATAACATCAATATACATTGATTTAACTGTGAATATTCCAGACCTAGTAAGCTGCCAGCGTAATTCATCAGGTTGTTGGGAAAGCTGAACCTCCATCAGTCTCCTAACGAGATGGATCCATTCTTCCCAACGATTGCCCGCTAGTGACCGTCTAAATTGAATATTAAGGGGGATAGATTGAAAGTTCGTTGCAACGAACACCTCACAACGTTGCACAATCCGATATAACGACGGGTATTGAATGGCCAAGGGTGTTTCTCCGAGCCAAGTATCCTCCCAGAAACGTGTACTAGCACCGTTGCCAATAATAAACTTTGTTCTATTAAACAAGGATTGTTTGACTTTCATCAGACCTCTCCAGAAAGGCGAATCGGTCGGCCTGACCGTCACCTGGGACAAAGTTTTGGTCTGAAGGTACTTGTTTCGAAGAATTTGCGCCCACGTGGCCTCGGTCTCATGGGCTAACTTCCACAGCCACTTACTAAGAAGGCATCTATTCTTAACTTTGAGATTTTCGATACCGAGACCTCCTTGGTCTTTCGGTCTACAGATGACATCCCATTTAGCTAGCCGGTATTTTCTTTTTAATTCATCACCCTGCCAAAAGAAACGCGAGCGGTAAAAATCCAGTCGTTATTATTTTTTTTCTTTTTTTTGAGAATCACCGGGGGGGGGGGGGCTCTCCCACCTGAATATATTACTTAAAGGACTGCCGCGGCAGTGAGTACATAATTATATAGGCACGGTGCAACGTGCAGAAAGGTAGAAACGCCACGAGAAGACGTCCTCCTTATCTTGTGAACTCACAAGACGATGAGACCAGAGGTCCAAAGCAGAAATAAGGTTCCTCAAAGTTATTACAGAGCTTTGGTCTACCGACCTAAAAACCATGTCATTACGTGCTGACCATTAATGGGCCGATAGACTAAGACTGGATCAGCCACATGTGATATGTCGACAACATTGTATGTAGTTGCCACTTGCCAGGAATGGGCCGATAGACTAAGACTGGATCAGCCACACCGTGTAAACCTTACATTTCCTCTATCCTTCTCCCATTTCTTTATTTTCTTTATACAATGGGAGACCTTTTGCTTCTATTTGTATACACGGGAAGTCTTCAACAAGCAACGCTTTTGGTTTAGAATACTACTAGCCATTCCGCGGAAAGTCTTTTAAGATTTTGTGGAAGGTGGGAAAAGGAAGCATGTGCGCATTTTGCGACTAATTATTTCTGTGGAAAGTCTCCTTTGATTTTGAGTGGTGTGTGTTAAATATAAAAAAAGTTTGAAGAGTACATGATGTAAAAAATTGAGTTCTATATATTCTACACTTAAAGTTCGAAACACTGGTACTCCGTTAGAGAGTGTTCGGTTTGTACACGATGTGCATTCGGTTTTTCTCGTAATACTCTCAAATTTTTACCACATCCTATAAGGGTCATGTCATGACACAATGCCAAGTTTCATCCTTTTGTAAGATCAATTGCATGTTATTTTGAACCGAGGAGTGTTTTTTTCTTTTTAATGGTCAGAAAATCAATCAATGCTTTAAGAATAGCAAATGAGCCCAAAATAGTCCCAAATTAGTCCCAAATTTGATCATGAGACTTTAACCTATGGATAATAAACATAGAAAAAGTTTGAATGGGAAGTGATGCAAAAACATTGAGTTCTCTATGAAGTCCAAGGCTTCTGTTCGTAACCCTGATACTTTGTCTTAAAGTGTTCAGTTCGTACACAAGGTGCATCAACTTTTTATCCGTAAGGGCATCTTCCCGTTGCAGCCTACTGCTCCGCATTCAAACGAGACGACGACCATCCGTCCGTCCATCTACCGCCCACATTAATGACATGCGGTTTTGCAGAGGCGGCTACTCCGACACCACCCGTTCGTCCCTCTATCGCCCACCATTGCTATACAAACTAATGCCTCTGTCATAGCCGCTATCATCCGATCGATCCCTTTCTCCACTCTGCACCACTCCCACCAAATTTTTGCACTTTCTCGCAAAGAAAAAATGGAAATAATTTCAACTTCACAATATCATTGTCCACATATTTTTTTCTTTTGCATATCGCATAATTCTGAATATGTTAAGATGGGACGCGGCACCCTCATTAGGAGTGCCGAAAAATTGTTTTTTCGTAACAAGATTCAACGAAACAACATTGATATCACAAGACTCCGCACTAGTGGCGGGAGGAGCAATCAGAGTGCTAATAAAATCAATATTATTGGTATTGGAAAAATCACACAGCTTGGTATTTTCTTGAGACATCGCAACTACGCAAACAAGAACGCAAACAAACATAGATCTGACAAGAAAACGGCAAACGAAAAAGAGGACGAATAAAACAAATTTTTTTGTGAAGTGGGGGAGATGAAAACAAGAGGCAAATGACAAATAATGTAAATTGCAAAAAGATGAGATTTGTGATTAGGAACCTGATAGATCTTGATGATGTCTCCCCGGCAACAGCGCCAGAAATTGGCACGTGGCTGGGAGACTATCTTGACTTGATCTTCCCCGGCAACGGCGCCAGAAATTCTTTATTGACGGGTCCGCGTCAGTATTTTTCTCAAAGAGGAAGGGATGGTGCACCATAGCTACAGTAGGTATTTCCTTCAGTGATGAGACCAAGGACATCGAACCAGTAGTAGAACCACGCAACACTATGTAAACGGTACCTGCACACAAAGAACAAATACTTGCAACCCGGCGTGTAAGAGGGGTTGTCAACCCTCCCGGGTAAAAGATAGAAAACTTTGTAGTAGATTGGATAAATAGATCTCGCGGACACGCGAAATAAAATAAGTAACAAAAAATTACTGCAAGATATTTTTGGGTTTTTGGAATAATATATCTGAAAAATAAAAAGGCAAATAATAGATCGGAAAGCAAATATGATAAAGAATAGACCCGGGGGTCATAGATTTCATTAGTGGCTTCTCTCGAGAAAAATAGCATACGGCGGGTAAACAAATTACTGTTGGGCAATTGACAGAACTTCAAATAATTATGATGAGATCCAGGCAATGATCATTATATAGACATCATGTCCAAGATTAGTAGACCGACTCCTGCCAGCATCTACTACTATTACTCCACACATCGACTGCTATCCAGCATGCATCTAGTGTATTAAGTTCTTGGAGAAACGACGTAATGCAATAAGAATGATGACATGATGTATATAAGATCTATTCATGTAGGAATAGACCCCATCTTGTTATCCTTAATAGCAACGATACATACGTGTCATGTCCCCTTCTTTCACTGTAATTGAGCACCGTAAGATCGAACCCATCACAAAGCACTTTTTCCCATGGCAAGAAAATTTGATCTAATTGGCCTAACTAAACCTAAGATTCGAAGAAGAAATACTAGGCTATGAGCAATCATGCATATAAGAGATCAAAACTCAAAAAACTTTTATGGATAAAATAGATTTGATCATAAACTCGAAGTTCATCGGATCCCATTAAACACACTTCAAAAAGAGTTATATCAAATAGATCTCCAAGAGAGCCATTGTATTGAGAATCAAAAGACAGAGAGAAAACCATCTAGCTATTGCCTACGGACCCGTAGGTCTACAATGAACTACTCAAGCATCATCGGAGAGGCACCAATAAGGATGATGAACCCCTCCATGATGGTGTCTAGATTGGATCTAGTGGTTCTAGAACGACGGATGGAATTGTGTTTCGTCAACTCCCCTAGGGTTTTTGGATTTTCGGGGTATTTATATAGCAAAGAGCCGGTGCGGGAGGCCACCGAGGTGGGCACAACCCACCAGGGCGCGCCTGGGCCCCCAGGCACGCCCAGGTGGGTCGTGCCCTCCTCGGGGCACCCATCTAGTACTTCTTTGGCCCAAGTTATTCCTTCTGGTCCAGAAAAAAATCTCCAAAAAGTTTCATTGCGTTTGGACTCCGTTTGGTATTGATTTTCTGCGAAGTAAAAAAAACAAAAAACAACAACTGGCACTGGGCACTATATCAATAGGCGAGACCTAAAAAATGATATAAATTTGCTATGAAATGATTGTAATACATCCAAGAATGATAATATAATAGCATGAAACAAGCAAAAATTATAGATACGTTGGAGGCGTATCAGGGCGCCCTAGATTGCCCACCACTATTAATATGCATGACTAGCAGGCCCTCGATGCCGCCTAGCACTACTAAATTGAGTTCTATATCAATGCCGCACTTACTGTTCGAAACCCTAATACTCCGTCTGAGAGTGTTTGGTTTTTACATGAAGTGTGTTCGATTTTTCTCGTAATACTCTCAAATTTTTACCACATCCTATCGGGGTCATATCATGACACCATGCCATGTTTCATCCTTTTCTAAGATCAATTGCATGTTATTTTCAACCAATGATTTTTTTCTTTTTAATGTCAGAAAGTCAATTAATGCTTTAAGAGTAGGAAATCAATCCAGAGTAGTTCCAAATTTGATCATGAGACTTTTCACTATGTATAATAAACATAGGAAAAGTTTGAATGCAAAATGATGTAAAAAAACTGAGTTCTCTATGAAGTCCAAGGCTTCTGTCCGTAACCCTGATACTTCATCTCAAAGTGTTCAGTTTGTTCACAAGGTGCATCAATTTTTTTCGTAAGGGCATCTCCAACACCGATCCTCAAAACGTCTGCATACATTCGGATAGCGCCATCCAACACGGGCTTGTAACTGTCTGCCGAGCGGTTCGCCCGTGTTCTCTCCCGCTAACCGAAGACAAACATGTGGGGGGAGGGGGCTTTGCGGGCGTCCGGAATGTTGCCACGTCCATGTCTGACCGCCCTGGCCCACCCAAACCCCCTTCCTCACCCGCACGCGCTTCCCACCCAGAACGGTCAGCGCTGGTGCAGAGCGTCAGTGCCGCATTCATGTACGCCCAGAGCAGACACGACCTCTCACCAGCTTCAGCATTGAGGCGGCGCGCCGGCTGTGATAGCGCCATCCATGCCTCTTCCGGATGCAGGCAACTCTTCCGTGTTCAAATGACACGACGGCCATCCGTCCGTCTATCTACCGCCAACATTAATGACACGCGGTTGCTGAGGCGCTACTCCAACACCATCCATCCGTCCTCTGCCGCCCACCATTGCTATATAAACTAATGACTCGGTCATAGCCGCAGTCATCCACCTCCGGTCCCTTTCTCCACTCCGCACCACTCCCACCATTGCTTCCTCGTCCTCCAAAGCTCTCTTGGAAGGGCTGACGACGAAGCAGAAGAAGGAGCTACCGGCTGGTTGGTCGCCAGGCAGCGGGAGGATTATCCTAATGAAGGACACTGTCGATGACGAGCCGCCGCCACCATACTCGTCCAAGCCACCATCGTCGAGGCATGTGCCCATTACATGGATGGTGCGGGCCGAGCGGGAGGAGTAGTTTTGGGAGGCGCAGGACGACGTCGCCTACGACCCCCAGCTCCTCCAAGAGCACCAGTAGGCGGAGGAGCAGCTCGTCGCCGGTAGGGCCATCGCATCGGACACGGACCTAGTGGAGCAGGCAGGGCTGCTCGAGTCCTACCACTCGGCCCACGAGATCCACCTCACCCCCTGGCGGTACTGCTAGCATCAACCGGAACTGCAGACCACCTACAAGGAGTTCGACAAGGCAGCGGATGAGGTGTGGGGAAATACCGACAAGTAAGAAGCTGACGATATCACCGGCTCCGCCAAGGCCGTGCCCCGACGCCCCGACCACGAACACGTCTGCGGGCACCGCCGTCCACGAGGAAGAGTACAACACGGTAGGCCGCCATTGCTTGGGTCCCAAGAAGGCCACCGCCCCTCCCCTCCCGTTGAAGCCAAGCTTGGTGGGCTCAACATTCTTGACCGATTAGCCGCTTTTGTGGCGATGTGGAGGCGGACAACTTCACTTCCCGTGGATGCGGAGGTGGAGGCCGCGGAGGCGTAGCTTGAGAGCGTCGAGGAAGAACTGGAGGCGAAGCTTCAGTTCTCAGGGCTCATGGCCGGACACAGGGAACGAGCGCCGGCGATTATAGATTAGGTAAAGTAAATATACGTCCAGAGCTAGACGAGCACCGCTTTTAGTTGAAGCGTGTCCAAAATTTAATGAAATCCGACATGTTTATATGAAATCCGATCGTGTTTGAACAAATTTTGCCTGGTTAGTTCGAATTGTTGTCCTAATGTATACGGGAAGCACTGGATGGCCGCCCCCGCATCCGTGCCCGCGGATTGGTCCACCCTACCTGTGGGCAGATGCGGGAGGAAATTTGCGAGTTGTCGTTGGAGATGCCCTAAGACTCTGACATTTTTACTACACCCTATAAGGGTCATATGATGCATCATAACAAGTTACATCCTTTCTTGAGATCATTTGTATATTATTTTGAACCGAAGAGTGTTTTTCCTTTTTAATGGTTAGAAAATCAATTAATACTTTTAAAATAGTTAATCAAAGTAGAATAGTCCCCAATTTGATCAAGAGACTTTTAGCAATGCATGTTAAACATAGAAAAAGTTTAAACATGAAATGATGTAAATACATTGAGTTCTTTGTGGCAACTCTGATACTTCGTTTGAGAGTGTTCACTTGGTACACGAAATGCATTAAGTTTTCCCCTCTTAGTTTTTTATCACACCCTGTAGAGATCATATTAACGAAACCATGCCGAGTTTCATTCGTTCAGATCTCATTTGCATCTTTTTTTAAATAGAAGATCATTTAGCTCATTTTAGTGGCTAGAAATTATTTTAATGCTTTAAAAATAACAAACTAGACAAATATAGTCCAAAATTTGGGCATGATAGGTAGTAAGAAGTTATTTTAAACCCACAAATAAACCCCACGCCCTTTCCCCTCACTCATCGACCTTTATCTCTCTAGATGCACCAACCGCACCGCCGCTAGGGGTAGCATGTCCAGGCCCATAGCGGTTGCTCGCCGCACCTCCTGACCTGCCCATTGTAACGAAGAAGAAGTCGTCTGCCACCGCGGTCATTGGGTCCTTGCTCGCCACCCCGTTCATGGGCACTGCACGTGTTCGTTTATCACATTAGATGTCACACATTTTACTTTTAGAACCCACAAGTCCGATGTTTAATTTCCTCACCTTTGGATGATGGGGTTGTCGATGCATAAGTCATGGCGAGGGTTAGGGTCGAAACCTCGCAGGGACATTTCTGTTACTAGTCGAGTTTAGGGTTCACAGAAATGTTTCTGTACATACAAATCAAGTTCGTGTCTGCTCATCTATATATTGGTTTGTTTAGCAAAGTACATATATATTACCTTAATTGACCCCTTTTGATTAAATAGCATAGGTATTCAAAATTCTTCCATTTTTTAAAATTTACAGGGATTCAAGAATGAGTGCCGATGTTTTGGTGAAACGTTGATTAATGTCAGTTTCATCAATTTTTTGGCACTCAATTTGTTCAATTTTCAGCAAAGCTCATGCCGATTTTTCCCGTTGATTTTTAACCCTTTTAAGCCGCTAGCCTCTTCGCTTTGGTGATGAGCTGAGATGTTCGCAAATGTCAATCTGATAAACTAGTATGCCGAATGTTTACTATAGGGGTGCACTTGCAAAGTCATGTTTGACCTTTCCTTGTTTGGTGTTTGTGATAATGATTGTATAGAGGCAAATACTTAGAAATTATGTCATTCTAAGACACATGCCAAGGATGATGCGCCAAATCTGCAAATCTGACTGGGCAAATAGCTTGTTATGTGGAGTGACTTTTGGCTCTACTTGGAACATGGCTTCAAGAAATTAGTGGTAACAATTTTATTTCTTTTAGTTTCTTTACCATTAATTATTTACTGCATTTTCTCTTTTGTTGTATAGTGTATCGCATGCAACGTTAGGGTGGAGTTCAATGATGTAACAGGTGACATTGAGCTCACTAAAGATGACACGGAGCGGTCATTCAAAGTTCAAGGTCATAAATACCAGGAAAGGGCCCTCATATGGGGCAGTGTATGCGAGAAGTTCATTTCAAAGAATGAGCTCATCAAGAGAGTATATATGCTTTTTCTTGAAAGAAGTCCCCAGATTAAGGATAATCTATATCAGCGAACCTTCTGAGGATGATCCATTATATTCTGCAGATTTCTCTCAAAGAATGAAGATACTTACTAGGGATGAGACCAATAATATCTCTGGTAACCCCTCCCACCCACTGAGGACTACATGGGTGCCTTTTGTGCACTGTTTGAGTTAGAAAAACATGGTCACACACGTTATGGTATGTTTTTAGTACTCTTTTCTGCGTGCACTATATGACGATGCCTAATATTTTGTGCTAGTGTGCTCCTTTTGCTTTTAATCTAGGGATCTTAGAAATTACTTTTTTTAGAACACATTACAGGCGTAGGCGCTGATATATACACGCGTACACTCACCCCTATAAACATACACACGCATACCCTATCCCTATGAGCACCTCCGAAAGATTGAGCGGACATATCATCTTGAGATTGACGAAGCCACGGCAGGCGCCTCGTAATTGACAGGAACGTCTCCTTCCATTAAACACGAATCGTCGAAAATTCTGAAATAAATCCAGAATAATGCAAGCACTAAGACTTGAACCCTAATGGGCTGGGATACCATTGGCCTCCTACCTATGAAGGTGATTTCTGTTTTGAACATCCCAGGAATAGGCCTTGCTGGACTACGCCTTGGAGAACAGCCCATCACCATCGTTGAGTACAAGACGGAGAAAGACGGGCACGTACCCTATAATGAGGTCGTCTGAGAGGAGTTCCTCACAGGAAAGGGACTGAGGGTTGGCACACCTGTGTTAATCACAATACGGAACGACAATAGGAACGACTTGTTATAGATGATGGTTGACTTTGACCTCGTTTAGAAATTATCCCAAAGTGGTAGTTTGTTTGTTAAGATGTTAATAAATATATATTGTTGTTTGTTTGTTTGTTTATTAAGACGATGGATGATACACTGTTGTTTTTGTTTGATTCTAGTGGAATAAATATGAAGCTTAGTCGTTTCCATTCAAAATTAATAAAGACTTCTTCAATTATATTAAGAATTATATAACCATTTTACTCTTTATAAGTCATGTGTACAAATGTTGTCGTGGCAGCCATATTCTTCTTACCAGGACGTCAATTAGTGGCGAGCGCTCTGGTCTGCTCGCCATTGTTACTTTCACTCACCAGTGGCGGGTGATCAGTGCTACACACCACATGAAACCTAGTTAGCGGTGTTGGGCGCCATGGCCGCCACTGCTGACATATTCGCAGTGGCGGGTGGTCTATGGCGGGCTTCCTCCACGGCAACACTCGTCATTAATGGCCTTTTTGGGTCTGTGTCTTGTATCCAATATTATTCTTTAACATATGTTTCTTTTATTTTTCAGAGTCCGAAAACTCCTGAGATCATAGACATAAAATTGTGCATGTTTTTTGACTTTGTAAATACGTTATTGCAAATAGATATAAAACCATGCATGTGTCGGTAAGTTAATGACATGAAAACTTAAAAGAATAGATAAGTTCCATAGCATGTCATTTTGTAGCACCGATCTTACACAAGATTAGAATGAATGACGGTAGAGTGATATGAATATGTATATCGAAAACAAGTCATCTAGTATGAAAAAAATTGGGTTCACGACAATCACGTGTAGTGAAGAAAAAAAGAACATTTACATTTGTTTCCAAAGAAAATAATAACGAACACTTCATAGTTAGAATGAATTTAATGATTGATTTACACAAGGACAACTATTTCACAACTCATAACGACATCAATCTCATTCGTCAATAGGGTTTTCTGTTCATCCTCCGACAGTTGTTCCTAATCTCCCCAGCCCTTCCGGTCAATGGGCTTATGTTTCCCATTTTGACCATCGAGGCTGCGGAATTCTTGAAGAAATCCTTCTGGCTACTAGAGAACCTGTGAACGATCGACACGGTGATCGTGGCGGCGACGGGCCGGATCGGACAACATTACCTGGTCCGAAGGGAGAGGGGCGCGGCCACGCAAGAGGCTATCGTAGTACTTGTTGTCGAATACATTAGGGATGTCTGTGTCGAGATTCACCAGTGTCTCCTTGTCCTGCCTGGCGCTGCAATTCCGTTGCGTCAACTGGCATTGTACCCACCCAAAGGTGTTTGCTCCTTGGAGAGCGACATGGTCAGTGTCGTCGAGGCCCAAGTTTTTGAACTTCTCTTGGAGTATCTGCAAAGGGTCGAAGGGGCTCGTGAGATTGATGGCGCTCTCGATGTTGGCCCAGCGGCAGACTCCAGCGTGGCCCTCCAGCTAGCTCGATGGAGATCAGGGCAACCATGGCTTGGATGTTGGCGCAAGACACAATGCCAGGGGAATGCATTCTATAGCGTGCCATTGGTGATATCGTCCCCCTCGGACCCACACGTCGACCTGTCATTGACATGGACATGTTTTTCAATATCGATCATCAAGAGGTCTTTGTCCAGCCAAAACGAGCCATCAAAGCCCTTGGCAAAGTATTCTTGGAAGTGGAGACAAATGAGGCTGGTTGGGATGCGCGCGTCGGTGAGGCGGGTGTTCTGGATAATGCATCGACAATGTTACGCACACTAGGGCACCAACCATCATAGAAGGATGAGCTCAACCTGGCACGAACATCACCATGACCAAAATCCTACACTTACCAAAACTATCTATGAAAAGCAACGCACAGAAATAACTCCACGTTAATCTACCCCCCCACCCCCTCCCCGGTTTCTCAATCATGCCTTGCCAACTCATCCCGTAACTTCCATTCCATGAAAAGTTGCCCGTAAGTGTAGTAAAGTTCATGACATGCAAAACGAAGCGGCCATGTGAACTACTCCCTCCGTTCCCAAATACTTGTCTTTCTAGCCATCTCAAATGGTTACAACATATGGATGTATGTAGACATATTTTAGAGTGTAGGTTCATTCATTTTGCTTTGTATGTGGTCACTTGTTGAAATCTCTAGAAAGACAAGTATTTAGGAACGGAGGGAGTACTACACATTTAGAAGGACGGTAGGGAGGTGGTGCACGGGCCTATGCACACACACCACGGGCCAAAAGGAGAGGGTGTGGGCCCACGTGGCTCCTCTAGGGCCCTCCTTTGGCAGGTGTGTTGTCTCCAACGTTATTCATTAATGTAATTTTCATTTATTTTTCAAACTCCGGAAAATCTTGAAATCGGAGACACAAAAACTTGCCTCCTTCCTGTCAATTTGTTAATAGGTTATTCCAAATAGATATAAAACTATGAAAGTTTTGTTAAGGCAATGTCATAAACTTCAAAAGACATAGATATATAGTGCCACGAAATGCCATTTTGTAAAAGTGGTAAAGTGATATGAATAATGTTTATCGAAGACAAGTCATTTGATATGCAAATATTGGTTTGCAAAAATCACATGCTGAACATTTACATTTGTATCCAAAACAAAATAATAAGGGAACACTTTACACTTGGAATGAATTAAAAGAATGATTTACACAAAGAAAACGAGTTCACAACTCATAACATCAATCTCATACATCAATAGGGTTTTCTGTTCACCCTCCGACAGTTGTTCCTAATCTCCCCGGCCCTTCCGGTCAGCGGGCTTATGTTCCCCATTTTGACCATCGAGGCCGCAAAATTCTTGAAGAAGTCCTTCTGGCTTCCGGAGAACCTGCGAATGATCCGTGCGGTGGTCGTGGCGGCAACGGGATCAGACAACATTACCTGGTCCGAAGGGAGAGGGGCGCGGCCACGCAAGAGGTTGCCGTAGTACTTGTTGTCGAAGACGTCAGGGGTGACTGTGTCGAGATTCACGAGCGTCACCTCATCCTGCCCAGCGCTGCAGTTCCGCTGCGTGAACTGGCATTGCGCCCGCCCAAAGGTGTGTGCTCCTTGGAGGGCGACAAGGTCAGTGTCGTCGAGCCCCAAATTTTTGAACTTCTCCTGGAGCATCTCGAGAGAGTCGAAAGGGCTCGGGAGATTGTTGGCGCTCTCGATGTTGGTGGTCGTGCCATCTCGGCGGCCCAACAGTACACTCCAGCGCGGCCCTCCAGCTAGCTCTACGGAGATCTCGGAGGCGAGGGCAAGGATGTCGGCGCAGGACACGATACCGGGGCATGCTTTCTCCAGCGCACGCTTGATGTCGTCAACCACCTTGAACCCGCGTGCTGACCTATCGTTGGCAAGGACCTCCTTCTCGGTCATGATTGCCGGGAGGTCGTTGTCCAACAAAAGCGAGCCGTCACAGCCCTGAACAAAGCAATCGTGGAAGTGAAGGCGGATGAGGCTGGCTGGGATGCGCGGGTCAGCGACGCGGGCTTTCTGGATGACGCGCCGGACAATGTCGCCCGCACCGGGGCATGAGTCATCATAGAAGGACGAGCTTAACCCGGCACCGGGATCGGCACCTGCATGACTGTGGGCTCCAAGGCTCAGCGCTAGGACCAGCGCTGCCGTGAGCAAGAGGCTGCAGCGAGCAGCTAGCGGGAAGCAAGAGGAAGCAGCCATGTGCACTACTGCACGTTAAGAAGGAGAAGGTTTGAATTAATTTGCAAGCTAGCTGCTAGAAGGGAATGAAGGAATATCGCAGAGATGGATGTGAGGGAAACCAGAACGGTATGGAAGCTATATATAGTCTCTCCATTTTGCTTGATGTTGAACTTCTTGGTACGATTTCATGGACGCGTGTTTGACATGTTCCACATGCCGTTGTCAATTTGAGTATTAGCGCTGCCGTACGTCGCCTATGGCCTACCGCAACTTTTCTTTGCTGCACGAGGCTGCTCATATTATTTTACTACAGTATATGATTAGCCCCAACAAATTGGAAGAGGTCGTTCTGATCTAAGAGAAGAGGTCCTTGTTACGAAATATACGAAATATTGTGTTGTACTCCCTCCGTTCCATCCATAATATAAGACCTTATTATATCTGATTTGCATCGGACAGAGTTTAATTTTTCTTATTCAAGATATGTCGACAACTTTGTATGTAGTTGCCACTTGCCAGGAATGGGCCGATAGACTAAGACTGGATCAGCCACACCGTGTAAACCTTACATTTCCTCTATCCTTCTCCCATTTCTTTATTTTCTTCATACAATGAGAGACCTTTTGCTTCTATTTGTATACACCGGAAGTCTTCAACAAGCAACGCTTTTGGTTTAGAATACTACTAGCCATTCCGCGGAAAGTCTTTTAAGATTTTGTAGAAGGTGGGAAGAGGAAGCATGTGCGCATTTTGCGACTAATTATTTCTGTGGAAAGTCTCCTTTGATTTTGAGTGGTGTGTGTTAAATATAAAAAATAGTTTGAAGAGTAAATGATGTAAAAAAAATTGAGTTCTATATCAATTCTACACTTAAAGTTCGAAACACTGGTACTCCGTCAGAGAGTGTTCGGTTTGTACACAAAGTGCATTCGGTTTTTCTCGTAATACTCTCAATTTTTTACCACATCCTATCAGGGTCATATTATGACACCATGCCAAGTTTCATCATTTTCTAAGATCAACTGCATCTTATTTTGAACCAAGGAGTGTTTTTTCTTTTTAATGGTCAGAAAATCAATTAATGCTTTAAGAATAGCAAATCAACCCAGAATAGCCCAAAATTTGATCATGAGACTTTTCACTATGTATAATAAAAATAGAAAAAGTTTGAATGTGAAATGATGTAAAAAAATTGAGTTCTCTATGAAGTTCATAACCCTGATACTTCGTCTCAAAGTGTTCAGTTTGTACACAAGGTGCATCAATTTTTTTTTCCATAAGGGCATCTCCAACACCGATCCTCAAAACGTCTGCATACGTCCGAACCACGTTGTCCGGATGTGTTCTACTATTCAACACGGGCCTGTAACTGTCTGCCGAGCAGTCCACCCATGTTCTCTCCCGCAAAATGGAGACAAACGTTTGTGCGCGGGGGGGGGGGGGGGGGGGAGGGAGGCTTTGCGGGCGTCCGGACCGCTGCCATGCCTGCGTCTGACCGCCCTGGCCCACCCATATCCCCTCCGTCGACCGCACGCACTTCCCACCGAGAACGTCCTGCACCACTGCAGAGCGCCAGTGCCGCATTCGTGCCCGACCAGAGCAGACGCAACCTCTCACTAGCGTCGGAATCGAGGCAGCACGCCGGTCGAGATAGCACCATCTGCGCCTCTTCCCGGTGCAGGCAACTGTTCCGTTTTGAAACGACATGACGGCCATCTATCCGTCCATCTACCACCCACATCAATGACACGCGGTTGCTGAGGCGGCTACTCCGACACCACCCGTCCATCCCTCTGTCGCCCACCATTGCTATACAAACTAATGCCCCAGTCATAGCCACTGTCATCCGCCTCCGATCCCTTTCTCCTCTCTGCACCACTCCCACCATTGCTTCGTTGCGCTCCAATGCTCTCTTGGACGGGCTGACGGCGAAGCAGAAGGAGCTGTCGGATGGCTGGTCGGTAGACAGCCGAAGGACGATCCCAATGAAGAACACGGGCGGTGACGAGCCGGTGCCACGCTCCTCGTCCATGCCACCATCATCGAGGCATGTGCCATTACATGGACATGGTGCGGGACGAGCGGGAGCAGCAGTTCCGGGAGGCGCAGGCCGACGTCGCCTATGACCCCCAGCTCCTCCAAGAGCACGAGCAGTCAGAGGAGCAGCTCGCCGCCGCTAGGGCCATCGCGCCAGACACGAACCTAGCGGAGCAGGCAGTGCTGCTTGAGTCCTACCACTCTGCCCATGAGATTTGCCTCGCCTGCTGGCTGTAATTCTAGCATCAAAAGGAACTGGAGGCCACCTACAAGGAGTTCGACAAGTCGGCGGACGAGGTGTGGGGAAAGACCGACAAAGAGGCGGAGGATATCTCCGGCTCCGACCATGAAGCAGGCACGTCCGCGGGCACCGCCGTCCACAAGGAAGAGTAGAGCACGGTAGGACGCCGCTGCTTGGGTCCCAAGAAGGCCACCGCTCCTCCCCTCCCATTGAAGCCAAGCTTGGTGGGCTCAACATTGTCGGCTGGTTAGCCACTTGGTGGCGAGGTGGAGGCGGACAACTTCACTTCCCGTGGCTCCGAAGGTGGAGGCTGCGGAGGCGTAGCTTGAGAGCGCCGAGGCAGAACTCGAGGCGAAGCTTCAGGTCTCAGGGCTCATGGCCGGACACGGGGAACGGGCGCCGGCGATCATAGATTACGTAAATTAATTATACCTCCAGAGCTGGACGAGTACCGCTTTTAGTTGAAGTGCGTCCGAAATATAATGAAATCCGATCGTGTTTGAACGAATTTTGACTGGTTAGTTTGAATTCTTGTCCTAATGTATGCGGGAAGCGTTGGATGGCCGCACCCGCATCCGTGTCCGTGGACTGGTCCACCCTATCCGCGGGCGGATGCGGGAGGAAATTTACGGGTTGTCGTTGGAGATGCCCTAAGACTCTCACATTTTTACTACACCCTATGAGGGTCATATGATGACATCATAACAAGTTTCATCCTTTCTTGAGATCGTTTGTAATTATTTTGAACCAACGAGTTTTTTTTCATTTCAATGGTCAGAAAATCAATTAATATTTTAAAAATAGTTAATCAAACTAGAATTGTCCCCAATTTGATCAAGAGACTTTTAACAATGCATATTAAACATAGAAAAAGTTTAAACATGAAATGATGTAAATACATTGAGTTCTCTGTGGCAACTCTGATACTTCGTTTGAGAGCGTTCACTTTGTACACGAAGTGCATTAAGTTTTTCCCTCTAAGTTTTTTATCACACTCTATAGAGATCATATAATGAAACCATGCCGAGTTTCATTCTTTCAGAGCTAATTTGCATCTCTTTTTAAATAGAAGATCATTTTTCTCATTTTAGTGGCTACAAATTATTTTAATGCTTTAAAATAACAAACAAGACCAATATAGTCCCAAATTCGGGCATGACAGGTAGTAAGAAGTTACTTTAAACCCCGCAAATAAATGGGAACCAAAATTTATCTCTAAACTAAAAAAACCCTAAGATTACTACAAATGCAGGAAATATTTGCTCTCAGGGCACCCTAGATTGCCCACCAATGTTAATATGCATGACTAGCAGGCCCTCGATGCAGCGTGCCACTATTGAATCTGGGTGTGCATAAGCCTTCGCGGTTCTTGAACATTTCCCATCAAATGCCTAGCCGCCGGACCGCGACGTTGCCTCCAAAGCCCGCGCCCATCACCGAATGCGTCGTCGGTACTTAAGCCACCCCGCCCTTTCCCCTGGCTCATTGACCTTTATCTCTCTAGATGCACGAACCGCGCCGCCGTCATGGGTAGCGTGTCCAGGCCCATAGCCGTTGCTCACCGCGCCTCCCGGCCTACCCATGCTAACGAAGAAGTCATCTGCCACCGCAGTCGTTGGGTCCTTGCTCGCCACCCGTTCAAGGGCACTGCACGTGTTCGTTTATCACATTAGATGTTCACACATTTTACTTTTGGAACCCAGAAGGCCGATGTTTAATTTCCTCACCTTTAGATGTGGGGTCGTCGATGCATAAGTCTTGGCGAGGGTTACGTTCGAAAGCTCGCTGGGACATTTCTACTACAAGTCGAATTTAGGGTTCACAGAAATGTTTCTGTCACATACAAATCAGGTTTGTGTGTGCTCATGTATGTATTGGTTCGTTTAGCAAAGTACGTATATTATTACCTTAATTGACCCCTTTTGATTAAATAGCATATGTATTCAAAATTCTTCCATTTTTTTAAATTTACAGGTATTCAAGAACGAGTGCCGGCGTTTTGGTGAAACATTGATTAATATCAGTTTCATCAATTTTCTGACACTCAATTTGTTCAATTTTCAGCAAAGCTCATGCTGATTTTTCCCGTTGATTTTTAACCCTTTTAAGCCACCAGCCGCTTCGCTTTGGTGATGAGCTGAGATGTTCTCAAATGTTAATCTGATAAACTAGTATGTCAAATATTTACTATAGGGGTGCACTTGCAAATTCATGTTTGACCTTTTCTTGATTGGTGTTTCTGATAATGATTGTATAGAGGCAAAAACTTAGAAATTATGTCATTCTAAGACACATGCGAATGATGATTATTGATAATGTTTGTTGGGATAAAATGAGTAGCGCGTAATAGGATGATGCGCCGAATCTGCAAATCTGACTGTACAAACAGTTTGTTATGTGGAGTGACTTTTGGCTCTACTTGGAGGAGGGATCCAAGAAATCAGTGGTAACAATTTTAATTTTTTTAGTTTCTCTACCATTAATTATTTACTGCATTTTCTCTATTGTTGTATAGTGTATCCCATGCAACTTTAAGGTGGAGTTCAATGATGCAACATGTGACATTGTGCTCTTTAAAGATGACACGGAGCGGTTATTCAATGTTTAAGGTCATAAAGAACAGGAAAGGACCCTCATATGCCGCCGTGTATGCGAGAAGTTCATTTCAAAGAATGAGCTCATCGAGAGAGTATATATGCTTTTTCTTGAAAGAAGTCCCCAGATTAAGGATAATCTATATTAGCGACCCTTCTGAGGATGATCCATTATATTCTGCATATTTCTCTCAAAGAATGAAGATACTTACTAGGGATGAGACCAACAATATCTCTTGTAACCCCTCCCACTCTCTTAGGACTACATGGGTACCTTTTGTGCACCGTTTGACTAAGACAAACGTTGTTACACACGTCATGGTATGTTTTTTTAGTATTATTTTTTGTGTGCACTATATGGCGATGCCTAATATTTTGTGCTAGTGTGCTCTTTTTGCTTTTAATTTAGGTGAACTTAGAAATTACCTTCTTTTAGAATACAATACATACGCATGCGCTCATATATATGCGTGTATACTCACCCCTATGAACACAGACAAGCACACCCTACCCCTATGAGCACCTTCGAGAGACTGAGCGGGCATAACATCTTGAGATTGATGAAGTCACCGCAGGCGCGTCGTAGTCGACAGGAATGTCTCCTCCCATTAAACGCGCATCGCCGGAAATTTTAAAATAAATCCAGAATAATGCGAGCACCGGGATTTGAACCCTGATAGGCTGGGATACCATTGTCCTCCTACCTTTGAAGGTGATTTCTGATTTGAACATCTCGGGGATAGGCCCTGCTGGAGTACACCTTGGAGAAGGACCCATCAACATCGTTGAGTACAAGACGGAGAAAGACGGGCACATATCCTTTAGTGAGGTCGTTTGGGGGCAGTTCCTCACAGGAAAGGGATTGAGGGTTTGCACACATGTGTTAATCACAATAAGGAACGACGGCAGGAACGATTTGTTACACATGATGGTTGACTTTGACCTTGTTTAGAAATTATCCCGAAGTGGTAGTTTGTTTGTTAAGATGTTAATAAATATATATTGTTGTTTGTTAAGATGATGGATGATACGCTGTTGTTTTTGTTTGATTCTAGTGGAACAAATATGGAGCTTAGTCGTTTCCATTCAAAATTGGTAAAGACTTGTTCAATTATGTTAAGAATCATATAACTATTTTACTCTTTACAAGTCATCTGTACAAATGTTGTGTGGTCGCAGCCATATTTATTTTTTCACCAGGACGTCTATCATTGGCGGGCGCTCTGGTCAGCTCGCCATTTATTAAAGACATTATAACTGCGCATATCTCCAGCCCTCTCAGGTCATTAGGCTCCACAGCCGCCTGATCATCACTTGCAGGTTATTTCTGGCCGTCAGATTAGCTCTTAATCCCACACCTCTTCGCTCTAATCGCTACGAACAAGCGCTAACCGTGTTGGGCCGCTGCTCTATTGATATTTTTGGCGGTCTCATATTAAACCAGGCCTAATGGGCTTCGCACTGTGTCTTCGGGACTCTACGCGACCCTCTCGCTAGGTCGCAGTCCTCGCGTGGCAGCGGCCGATGGCGGGAGCGACGACTCACAACTCCCAAGAGAACGAGGGGCCCGGTCATTGTGTCCCAGAGAGGCGAGCAGGACGAGGCGACACAAGTGATATGATCGCGCCATCATGGACTCGTGGTCGCGGAGCAAGTTGTGGACCGCACGTCGATTCAGGTCGAGGCAAATCAGCGTCCGGCTGTTCGTCTGTTCGGTGAAGCAAATCCTCCACTCGGGTTTGAAGGAAGCAATAATTCTTCAGTTTCCACAGACAATGATGGCGGATGAAGTGCGCCACTCACCGGCGGAGTTTAATTGAGGTTTGCCTTTCTGTCTTCCCAACATGCTGATGCGTCAGTATATAAGCTTCCTCGCCCTAGCCCTCTCAGCCTTAATGGATTCGGTCGCTGGGCAATGCAAGCGCACGAGGCTTGGTGATTAGGGCCTAGGTCGTTGAGGCAGGCATAGGATGCGTGCGGCCGCCGGCCAGAGGAAGCGTGGCGCAAGGATGAGTTGGGACGTTGGGCGGCAATGGCCAGACGACACGGCTCGGCGGCAGGACAACGGTACGGATAGGGCACTTCGATGTTCCCTCTCTCTCTCTGATCGATTGTTATTTTTCTAACAATTCTCTCTCACCTATCGCTCCGACTTTTCTCTGCAAAAAAGAAATTCTCTCTGCAGTGAACATGGCGGACGACTACATTCTCAAGCCCGAAGACTAATGCTCCACTCGACTCTGGCTATGTCGGCCACATTACCCGAGAGATGTTCCAAGTACACACCCCCTGGCAATTTACTGCGGCATCAATCCGTTCCCATGCCCGAGCTCTCCAGTCGTGCTCGATATGAAATTACCTGGATAGGCGAGCATACAAGAATTTCTAAGAAAGTAATAGCAGCGCTGGCCTCATACGCACTGAAGAACAGAGTAAGTTAATCTTGAGATTTTTATTTGTAGTTCTTTAATTTACTTATAATTATCACCTTGACATGTTACAGTCACTGATGCCTCTGCCCACTTACAGGAACAGTATGATCTTCATGTTATTTGTGGCGTCATTATGTATCTGGCCCTGTGTACTGCAAGAATGCTGACAAACCCATTTTCATATTCCATCACATTCATGTTAATTTTCTGGCAAGTCCAAGAGATAGAAATCCAAAACTCTTCCAAGCTGCAAATCATGTAGATCAACCTTGCGAAGAAACACTAACAACACAACCTAATAATTTGGATATTTGATAAGAAATTTTGTAAGGCAACTCCAGGACCAGCAGAACTGAGGGTATAGTGAAATACATCTACAAATCTACCTATTGCATGGCTCGATCCATTCATGCTAACTACTCCTACCAGCACACTCGAAGAAGATTCCCTGCTTCCTAAATTCCCGGTCGCTGGCTCCGCCTTGGTTGCTGTTGGCAATTGGTTATCTTGCCAGTACTTCACAATTAGGATGATGCATTCCTGTAGTTCTCTTATCTCTTGGTGCTTGTTCTCGTACTATTTATTCAAGTAGACGGATGTGTTTCTTGCCTCTGTTCTGAATGCATATAATATGTTTTTGATATTTTATATCTTGTAAAATATCCATTGGATGTAAAGAGGCCAATAATATGTTTCTTGCCCCTGTTCTGAATCTAATTCTTGGATGTAAGGAGGCATATAATATGTCAACCAAAGGCAACCATGTTGCCAACGGCCACAAGGAAATCTAATTATGTCTTTTTTTGGCATAGTTTAGTTGGTTTGGCCAGTAAACCACGGGAGACTTTGAGCACTCAGAAGCAACTAACCAAATTCAAGATTCACAAACAAAGAATATTTCGATCTATACACTATTTATGTATACTGTTACATGTTTATTTCTTGTGTAATTGCTTATTATCGATCTTGACGATACTGATTAGCTATATTTACTAAGTGTACATTGTTTTACTGTCAGACCAAAGCCTAATTGTACATATGATATTTTTCTCGATTACCGACTAATAGACATTTATATTTGTCCAAATTTAATATGTTTAATGCATTCATATATTTATTATACAAAGAGACGGGCGTGGCAACGCGCGCTATCAATTATCTAGTTATTACTATCACCCACCAGCGTCGGGTGATCAGTGCGCTACTCGCCATAAGAAACCTAGTTACCGCTTGTGGGCGCCATGCCCGCCACGGCTGACATATTCGTAATGGTGGGCTCCCTCCACAGCAAAACCTACCACTAATGGCCTTTCTGCCCCCGTCACGGCTACCTTGTTTTGATCAAGTGGGCATGGGGCCCACATGAATCCCCTCCGGCCCTCCATTGGCATGTGTCTTGTACCCATTGTTATTCTTTAACATATTTTTATTTTATTTTTCAGAGTTTGGAAAATCCTGAAATCAGAGACATAAAAAATATGCATGATTTTTGACTTTATTAATACGTTATTGAAAATAGATACTCCCTTCATTTTTGTATACAAGGCCATAAACTCATATTACAGGTACCAAGGTAAAAATCAATGCTATGTTTAAGTCAATGTTGCAAGCTATCTTGTCACCTTGATTGTCGTGTTAATTAATGTGATTTTTCTCTCCCGAGCACAACAAGCCAACCCTCTTACTACTCATTGGTTGATTAATGTTGGGAATGCAAGCTAACCTTCTCACTCCCGCATGCACACAAGGGATATTAATGTTCTCGGGTGCTAGTGCGAGGCAAACACCATCAATTTTGCTTCGATTAATGTTAGTGGCCTTGTATAGTTGCAAATTGTAGTTTTATTTTTTCTTAGAAAAGGTCTTGTATACAAAAATGGAGGGAGTATAAAACTATGAAGTTTCGGTAAGTCAATGACATGAAAACTTCAAAAAATAAGTACGCAGTTCCATGACATGTCATTTTTGCAGCAGTGATCTTACACAAGATTAGATTGAATAATGGTAGAGTGATATGAATATGTTTATCGAAAACAAGTCATTTGGTATGCAAAAATTGGGTTCGCGACAATCCGTGTAGTGAAGAAAAAAATTACATTTGTTTCCAAAGAAAATAATAGGGGAACACTTTACAGTTAGAATGAATTAAAGGAATGATTTACACAAGGACAACTATTTCAAAACTCATAACATCAATCTCATTCGTTAGCAGGGTTTTCTATTCACCCTCTGACAGTTGTTCCTAATCTCTTCCGCATTTTGACCATTGAGGCCTCGAAATTCTTGAAGAAGTCCGTTACGGTGGCCCACCAGCACACTCTAGCGAGGCCCTCCAGCCGACTCAACTGAGGTCTCGGAGGCGAGGGCGAGGATGTCAGCACAGGACACGATGCCATGGCACGCGTACTCCAGCGCATGCTTGATACCGTCAACCACATCGAACCCGCGCGCTAGCCTGTCGTTGGCAGGGACCTCCTCCTCAGTCATGATCGGCGGAAGGTCGTTGTGGAAGTGAAGGCGGATGAGGCTGGCTCGGATGCGCGTGTTGGCGAGACGAGCGTTCTGGATGACGCGCCGGACAATGTCGCACGCACTGGGGCACTGGGGCACCGGCATCGCCATAACCGTAGGTTCCGTGGCTCAGCGCTAGGACCAGTGTTGCCGTGAGCAAGAGACTGTAGCGAGCAGCTAATGGGAAGCAAGAGGAGGCAGCCATGTGCCCTGCTACACGTTCAAAAGGGGAACGCTAGAATTAAGCTGCTTAATTTGCCACTGATGGATGGATTGGCAAGTTAGCTGCTAGAAGGGAATGAAGGAATATTGCAGAGATGGATGTGAGGGAAAGCAGAACGGTATGGAAGCTATATATATAGTCTAGCTCCACTGTTCAGGGTGTTGAACTTCTTGGTAGGATTTTGTGGAAGCGTGTTCACCACTTTATTAGTTAGAAATAATGATTACAATAAGAAGAGGTACAATATTCTCCATGGGCTTCTCAAACCAATCCCTAGTTGCAGAAATTTCACTAGCCTAGCAAGTTTATGAGCAACCTTATTAGCTACCCTATTACAATGTTTAAATCTAATCAAAGGAAAATCACATGTCACGAATTAGCAATCATCGTAGACTGCCGCCGCTCCGGCAGATTGTCCTTCATTCTTCATTGTGTCAATGACTTTCATATTATCAGAGTTAATAACAAAACGATTACATCCCATCTTTAGTGCAAGAATAAAGCCAAACCTAAGAGCCATCGCTTCTGCTCTCAGTACATAAGCACACCAATCGATCTCCTAGTTTCTGCCAATAATGAATTTTCCTTTGTCATCTTTGAGGACAGCCCCAGCCGTGCCCCTAAGCAAATCATGGTCAAAAGAAGCATCAACATTCTGCTTAAAAAAACCCATAGGTGGTATGCTACATCCTTCTTTTTTACTAGTCGCACAAGTGGAGTGAGCAAAACATTATGCCGTCATATCACGAACCCCTGTCAAAATCTGGTATACATATTGAGACTTTTCTTCTTAAACCTACATGCGTCTATCCCACTATAAGTACCAAGCGGTTATGCGATTAATTCACGTGCATTCTGAAACCCCAATATAGATAGTTATTGGTGTGGCATATGAAGTAAGAATTCAAGAACTGCCTCACCCTACGATCAGTAACACAAGTTTTTTTAATCGCCTCGCACATCCCCAACTTACCCCAAACCTCTTTTACCTTCTGCCACAAAAATAATACATGTTTTGTATCTTCCCATTCGAGCATGATGGGCAGATGGGTGAAACTTTCATGCGCCTATTGGCAAGCGTAATTCGACGCAGTAGAGTTCCATGCAACATACGTCAACTAAAAACTTTACCTTTCCCGGATACGATAATTTCCAAAGCTCACCCCAGATAAGATTGACACTGATTCGGCCCATATATCATTAGTATATTGCAATGTCCTCCCATGTTGTTGGTTCCATTCCTCCAAATAAGTTGATCAAACAGTGAACACATCATTTTTTGTATAGCTCCATGCAATGAAATCTAATATATTATGCATAGGGAGGGGAACCGCGAGGAACCATTGTGCTTCAATTGGCTAGAATGTCTGTCTCGCCAAATCTTCATCCCAAAAATTCATGACTGGATCAATAAGATCAGCAACCTTTGACAGAAGATGCCCTCTTCTAGGAGTAATAATTTTTCTGTTCGCACAATTCGGGATCCATGCATCTCTCCAAATATCGATATTTTGTCAATTTTCAACTCGCCAGATATAATCATTTCTCAAGCCGTTGACTCCTGCCATAATGCTTTGCCAAGTATAAGAGAATCCCTTCCTTAAACTTGCATCCATCAATCGCTGATAGGGAAATACTTATCTCTCAAGATAGTGGCACATAAAGAATCGGGATTATCAAGAAGGCGTCACGCTTGCTTAGCTAATAATGTCATGTTGAAACAGTGTATATCTCGGAAGGCCATACCTCCTTGATCTTTTGGAGCACACATCTTCCACCACACCATTCAATGTATCCTATTCTGATAGTCCTCGTCACCCCATCAAAATTGTGACATCGCGCCAATAATTTCTTTGCAATTTTTTTAAGAATTTTAAAGACGGACATGGTAAGCAGAATTAGAAACTTTTTGTGGAAGCGCGTTTGACATGCCATTGTGAACTTGAGTATTAGCACTGCGGTATACATCGCCTGCTACCTATCGCTGCTCATATTATTTTACTATATACATATATGATTAGCACGAACAAATTAGAAGAGGCCGTCCTGATGATCTAAGAGAAGAGGTCCTCCTAACGAAATATTGTGTTGCATATGTTGCGT
Source organism: Aegilops umbellulata (assembly GCA_032464435.1). NCBI lineage: Eukaryota > Viridiplantae > Streptophyta > Magnoliopsida > Poales > Poaceae > Aegilops > Aegilops umbellulata. The sequence goes on from CP136056.1 coordinate 480,918,145, forward strand.
GTGGCGGCGACGACGGATTGCGTCAGACAGAGTTTAATTTTCCTTAATCAACATGTGATATATCGTGACTTTGCATGTAGTTGCCACTTGCCAGGAATGGGCTGAGACCGGATCAGCCACATTGTGTGATCCTTACATCTATTATACTCCCAATACATTACTCAACATGTTCTAACTTTCTTCCATTTCTTTATTTTCTTTAGACAACGAGGGACTTTTAGCTTCTATTTTATACACGGAAAGTCTTCAACAAGCTACAGTTTTGATTTAGAATACTTACTAGCAATTCCACGGAAAGTCTTTTAAAATTTTGTATGTATGGTGGGAAAAAGAGGCATGTGCGCATTTTGTCCGTGGAAAGTCTTTTTTTTTGCATGGTGTGTATTAAACATAAAAGAAGTTTAAAGAGAAAATGATGTAAAAAATTGAATTCTGTATCAAGTCCACACTTTCTGTTTGAAATCCTCATACTTCGTCGAAGAGTGTTCAGTTTGTACATGAAACGCATCCCGTTTTCTTGTAACGCTCAAAAAATATTGGTTTGCAACAATCACATGATGAACATTTACATTTATTTCCAAAACACAATAATAAGGAAATACTTTACAGTTGGAATGAAATAAAAGAATGATTTACACAAGGAAAACGAGTTCACAACTCATAACATCAATCCCATTTATCAATAGGGTTTTCTGTTCACCCTCCGACAGTTGTTCCTAATCTCCCCATCCCTTCCGGTCAGCGGGCTTATGTTCCCCATTTTGACCATGGAGGCCACGAAATTCTTGAAGAAGTCCTTCTGGCTTCCGGAGAACCTATGAACGATTGGTGCGGTAGTCGTGGCGGCAACGGGATCAGACAACATTACTTGGTCCGAAGGGAGAGGGGCGCGACCACGCAAGAGGTTGCCGTAGTACTTGTTGTCAAAGACGTCAGGGGTCACTCTGTCCAGGTTCACCAGCGTCTCCTCGTCCTGCCCGGCGCTGCAATTCCGCTGCGTGAACTGGCATTGCGCCCGCCCAAAGGTGTGTGCTCCTTGGAGGGCGACAAGGTCAGTGTCGTCGAGGCCCAAGTTTCTGAACTTCTCCTGGAGCGTCTCCAGAGAGTCGAAGGGGCTCGGTAGATTGTTGGCGCTCTCGATATTGGTGGTTGTGCCATCACGGCGGCCAAGTGGCACACTCCAGCGTGGCCCTCCAGCCAGCTCGACAGAGATCTCGGAGGAGAGTGCGAGGATGTCGGCGCAGGACACGATGCCAGGGCATGCGTTCTCCAGCTCATGCTTGATGCTGTCGACCACATCGAACCCGCGTGCTGACCTATCGTTGGCAAGGACCTCCTTCTCGGTCATGATCGTCGGGAGGTCGTTGTCCAGCAAAAGAGAGCCGTCACAGCCCTGAACAAAACAATCGTGGAAGTGAAGGCGGATGAGGCTGGCTGGGATGCGTGCATCGGCGATACGCGCACTCTGGATGACGCGCCGGACAATGTCGTGTGCACTGGGGCACGAGTCCTCGTAGAAGTACGAGCTCAACCCGGCACCTACATCGCCGTAACCGTGGGCTCCATGGCTCAGCGCTAGGACTAGCGCTGCCGTGAGCAAGAGGCTGCAGCGAGCAGCTAACGGGAAGCAAGAGGAAGCCGTCATGTGCACTACTGCACGTTCAGAAGGAGAAAGCTAGAATTAAGCTGCTTAATTTGCCACTGATGGATGGATTGGCAAGCTAGCTGCTAGAAGGAAATGAAGGAATATCGTAGAAGATGGACGTGAGGGAAACCAGAACGGTTTGTAAGCTATATATAGTCCCCATTCTACAGGATTTTGTGGAAGCGCGTTTGACATGTTCCCCATGCCGTTGTCAACTTGAGTATTAGCAGTGCCGTACGTGGGCTACCGCCTACCGCAGTTTTCCTTTGCTGCACGAGGCTGCTCATATTATTTTATATGAATGATTAGCGCGAACAAGTTGGAAGAGGTCGTCCTGATGATCTAAGAGAAGAGGTCCTCCTCACGAAATATTGTGTTGTATATGTTGCGTGTGGCGGCCACGGCGATTTGCGTCAGACATAGCTTATCGTGACCCGCGTTCCTAAATATGAGGTGTATTTTTTATAAAAAAAAGTCTAATTCGTCTAACTATGACCAATTTTATAGACAAAAATATCAATGTCTCTAATACCAAATTATTATCACTAGTTCCATCATGAAATATATTTTTATATTTTATTATTTAGTATTGTTGATCTTCATATATTTTGCTATAAACTTGATCAAACATAGATATCATTTTACTTCAAGAAAAACTAATACACCTCATATTTAGATATACTATGTTGTATATGTTGCGTTCGGCGGCGACCACGGTTTGTGTCAGACATATAGTTTATCTTGACTTTGTATGTAGTTGCCAGGAATGGTCCGAGAGACCAGATCAGCCACACCGTGTGATCCTTAGCTTACATTTCTTCCATCTTTCTCCCATTTCTTTGTTTTATTTAGACAAGGAGAGAGACCTTTTCTTCTAGTGGGTTAATTGCCCGTGCGTTGCAAAAGAGCATACATATTTTTTTATTTCAGTACTAATTGTATCTAGTAATATATGCCTATAGTATCCTCATGTTGTGGTTGTATTTCTTTTCTTATTCCAGTATGCATGGTCGTCTTTTTTGCGCCCTACTGTCTCCTATCTTCTCATTCTTGTTGAGTAGCTCGATTAAGAGGGCATTCTTCTTCTTGTTGAGTAGCTCGATTAAGAGGGCGTTTTTCTTCTTCTTCCCTCTTGTAATGTTAGTTGTGCACCATAGCCGCCTCAGCGTTCATGTCTGACAGCGCAAGTGACATGCCCTCTTCACTCCGCTCCATCTCATTTGTCTTTACCAGTCTGTGGTTGCATGATTCCTGTTTGATGAATTTTTCGAAGGTTTGCTCTTGAATTCATCCATAAGCTGGAGGAAAAATGTATGCACGGACTTGTCTATACCTTTGGTTCGCTGCCTGCCTCCTACTTTATGGAATGCTTGCAAACGTGCTGCATAGTAGAGATCAGATATACGACTTTAAATCTTTTTCCCATTTGATTCCTCTCCTGTTGCAATTTTGGTTCCAGCCTATGTAAGTGTGAAGATTTCATGTAAACATGTTGCTCTTTTTTTTTGAACCAAAGACCGTAGAACAATCGTTCTACGGTAAATTTCATTCAAAAAATAAGCAAAGTTATGTACAACAAAGAAAATAAAATACAACGTCACGCCATCTAACCAATACCAGCTCTAGGAAAGTCCATGATAAATTAAGTTAGATTATCTGTAATCCATCCTCTGAACGCCTCTCTGTGCTTCTCTTTGGTTCTCAGAAGTATCAACTTTAGGTCACCTCTGAGAAGATTTCTCCATGCTTGAACTGATGGGTTTTGAGCTTTGAAAAATTTGGAGTTTCTCTGCATCCAAATGTGCCAGCAACCCATGGTGATGATGCTCATTGCGAACTGCTTGGGTAAATGGATTAATAACAAATTTATTTCATCGAAAACATTGATGCCTCTGACTTTGGAAGGAACAATTGAATCCCAGCATTGCAGAGCAAATGGGCAGTCCCAGAGGAGATGAAGGCTGGTTTCCTCACAAGAACAATTACAAAGCTCACAATTGTAGCTTGGCAAATGGAATTGCTTTCTGGAGAGAAGATTTCTGACATTTACTCTGTCATGCAGTAGCAGCCATAGAAAAATCTTATATCTTAACATAGCAGCACTTTTCCAAATACTCTTGAACAGTGGAGAGGCTACCTCTTTTCCTTGCAAATGACCATACATTTGGATAGCAGAAAATCCATCATTTTGCTTGTTCCATGGGAAGCACCATTTGTCTAGTGAATTATTCAGATGGGTGGCTTGCGAGATGGTAGAGAGTTCTTGAAATTGCTGGTGTGCTTGAATGGATAGTGGAGTAAAGAAATGTTCAGATACCTCCTCCAAGCCTTTGATTTCCTGAATTGAAATTTGCTCATGTCTGCTGAAAGAGAACAGCTGTGGGAATCTGTCTTTCAATATGCCCTGATTCCAGTTGTCCATCCAAAATCTAACAGTTCCCAGATCCTAGCTTGGGGACAGCAGCCTGTCTAAACTAAGGCACTAACTTTAGATCCTTGTGGGTTAGTGGAAAGCATTCTGTCTGGATAATAAGCCTCCCAAATCAATTTGACCCAAGGAATATCTTGTTGATTTAAGAATTTGTGGACATGTTTCATAAGTAAACATTTGTTGTGACTGGCAATATCCAACACTCCAAGACCTCCTTTTTCTTTGGGCTGGCAAACTTTGTCCCAAGCAATCAAGGCAGTGCATCTGTCTTCCATTCCATATTTCCTCCAAAAGAAATGCTTGAGATATTTTTCAATCTGCTCCATGACACCAGAGGGTAGTGCTAGTGTACACATGAAGAAAATGGGCAAGATGTAAAACACAGACTTAACCAGGACCAGCTTGTCTCCATATGATAAGAGGGAGGAACAACCAGCAAGCCTTTTTTCAATTCTTTGCATAATGGGCATAAAATCCTCAATCTTTGGTTTGGAGAGAAAGAGAGGTAAACCCAAATATGTGAAGGGTAGAGATCCAACTTTGCAACCCATAATGTTAGCCAATTCCAGCATTCTATCATTTGTAGTGTTGATGGGAACAATCACTGATTTTTCATAATTAACCCTCAGGCCAGTGAATGTGCTGAAGTACATGAGCAAGTTTTTGAGCTGGTGTAATTGAGCAGCATTAGCTTGCATGACCAGGACTGTATCATCTGCATAATGAACTATAGGAAAATCATGATCAATATTAGCATGCAGAGGAGCAGAGATCAGACCATTCTTCATTGCTTCATTAAGAATTGTTTGGAGCATATCAGCAGCTATGACAAGCAGTAAAGGTGAGAGGGGATCACCTTGTCTGACCCCTCTTTTACGGAGGAACTGTTTTCCAGGTACACCATTTAGCAACACTGAAGATAGCCCAGAAGATAAAATCATATCCATCCACATAATCCACCTAGGTCCAAAGCCCCTAGCAATGAGAAGGTTCCTGATAGCTTCATGCTCAATCATATCAAAAGCTTTGTCAAAGTCCAATTTAAGAATAATTAAATCCTGTCCTGATTGATGAAATTGGTGAATGAATTCATATGACCAGGCCCAACAATCCTGAATTGACCTCTTCTTAAGAAATCCATATTGATTCTGATGAACCAACTTTAGGATGCCAGTCTGCAGTCTGTTAGCCAGAAGTTTTGTGATGATTTTGATGGAGCAGTTGAGCAAAGAGATTGGTCTGAAATCATTAGCATGCACAGGAGCTTCCTTTTTTGGCGACAGAGTAATAAAAGAAGAGTTGATGCTTTGCAAGTTTAAATTGCCATTATAAAAATCTTCAATCAGCTTGTAGAAATCTGGAGCAATGATATCCCAACAATGCTTAATGAAATCAGTGTTGAAGCCATCTGGCCCTGGTGCCTTGTTAGAAGGAAGATCTTTAACTACTGCATCAATTTCCTCTTTGGTAAAAGGCTTGTCAAGCTCAATTATCTCACGCACCTTTGTAATAAGAGAGTCCAGGATGAGAAGGTTAAAAGTAGGAACATAAATATTGAGTCTCTGTTTGAAAGCTCTCCATAGAATTGCAGCTTTAGCCTGATGATCATCTTGCATGTTACCAGCCTCATCCTGTAAACTAGCAATATAGTTTCTCCTGTAGTTGATGGTTGCCTTTACTTTCAGATATTTTGTATTTGCTTCCCCTTGTAAAATCCATCTAATTGTTGCCCTTTGTTTCCAGTAAGCTCTTTGCATTTCCAACAAGTTTAGAAGATGATGCTTAATAATTTCTCTGCCATTCCATTCAACAGTTGATAAAGATCTAAAATCTTCAATAGTATCATAAAGCAGAATGAGCTCATTACAGGCTTGAATAAGTTTTGACAACTGAGACAGTTCTTTGGCCCAAATCTTCAATCCTTTCCTTAATCTCTTTAGCTTTGCAGTGATTCTCTTTGCACTATCAGTTTCATTGACTTCTTGGTGCCAAATATTTTTCACAGTGTCCTTGAAACTATCAATCTGCATCCAGTAGTTTTCAAACCTGAAAATCTTTGATTTTGGGATCATGGTGCCAATCTTGATGATGCACGGGACATGGTCAGAAATAGGCTTTAAGAGAGTTAAGACCATAGTGTTTGGGAAGTTGGAAGTCCAAGCTTCAGAAGAGAAAACCCAATCAAGTTTTTCAAGCAAAGGGGCTACCTGCATGTTGCTCCATGTAAAAGCTCTACCCTTCAAAGGAATTTCAAAGAAGGCCCAAATTGCTAATTGCTTCATTAAATAAGAGCATATCATTGACATTACCTCCCTCTCTATTTATGTTAGAAGGATATCGAATATAATTGAAGTCCCCAAGCATCAACCAATTACAGTCATCGGGTATCTGAATATTAGAAAACCTGTCCATGAAAATAACCCTGTCAGCAGAAAGACAAGGGCCATAGATGTTTGATAAAGTCTAGGTGTCCGAGGATAGTTTAGAAGTGAATCAAATGGAAATGGAGAAGGAATTTTTGGAAATAGTTTCTCTTGAGAAAAGGGGATCATTCCAGACCACTAGCAACCCTCCTGAAGCACCAAACAGATGGTTGGTAATCAAACTTATTCAGACGTTTTGGGCAAAACTGCTTAAGATATCTGCTGTCAAACGATTCCCTCTTTGTTTCTTGGATGCAAAGCAAGTCACAGTCTGTCTCATCAATTTTATTTCTGATAGCTAACCACTTATCTTTATCATTGATGCCTCTAATATTCCAGTTCAAAATTTTCCACTGCTTATTCATGAGAGAAATGCACTGATAACTGAATATGATATATCTGAACAATCTTGCATAACTTAAAGATCTCATTCTGCAACAGAACTAAAAGTGCCAGATTAACATCTCCCCAGAACATGGGCTTACATAAAGTCACTTGGTAGGACATAACCATTACATACATAACTCAAAAGGAAACTAGAGAGGGCCCCTAATAAATCTTCATGCAGGGCTGGACAGTCCCCCCTTCTTTGGACCCTTCTTGCTCTTATCCTTCTCCTCTTTGTCCTTGACTCCTTTTTTCTTCTTGTCCTGGTGGAGAGCATCATCTGAGCATTCTTTCTCAGGAACCTTGCAAAATGTAATTGAGAGATTTTTAACCACTTTGTTGGGTAAAGATGGAGGATTAATATTGCAAGGTAAACAGTTTCTATCCATGCAGGTTTTCTTTCTGTAACCATGATTCAATTGTTGAATTCTACAGCTTCTTCTCACCTGAGATTCAATGAGTGGAGCTTTATCCTTCCTCTTTCTGTACACTTGGATGGCAGAAGTGCTAGAAGGCATCCCTACTGATGAAGTCTTGGAAGGTGGGGTGGCAACAACAGCTGGGAGAGGCACCTCCTTGTCATTCTGATTCTGGCAAAGGGGCTGCAGGACAGATTCACATTTATCAGGCACCAAAAAAGGTTTTAGATTTGAGCTATCAGATTGTTCAGAAATAATCTTCCATAACTGAGAAGAAAGCAACTGTTTGACCCACTCAAATTTGTCTGGTGAAAGCAGAGCAAGTGCAATAAAATTTGCCCACTCATTAGGTACCTGAATCACCTCTTTGGGCTGCCCAACCGGAGCAAAGTGCTTCTTCCAGAGCTCTACTTCCTCAGCACTAGAGCAGGAATTGTGCATTTCTTCATGAGTTTGAGACAGAAACATCTTCTGCATAACTGGGTCTGCAGCATCAGGCAATAATTGACAAGCTCCTACATGAATAGTGTCCTTATAGATGGGAATAGGAAATCCAGGTGGAGGGTTAGAGCTACCTGAATCTAGACTAGGCAGGTCTGAAGTTATGTTATTTTCAGCATGGCTGACTGCAGCAGAAATATCAGTACCCAGAAGATTATCCAGAGCTACTCCCTGTAGTTCAGCAGCAGCACCAACAGCCTCTTGGTGAAGAATGTTGACATCTTGAGCAACCAATGGGGCCATCAACACTTGATCCTCAGGCAGGGTGTTATCACGCAGTTGATCAACTGGGTTCTGCAAGTGTGGCAACTCTTGAGGTGGTTGATCCAGAGGCATCTGCAAAACACTTGCAGTATCAGGTTGCATAGTCTGTTGCACGAAAACTGCAGCATCTGGTAGTTCTTGCTGCTCAACCACAGCTGGCAGGTCAACAAGTTGCAGAGCTAGAGGGAGCTCAAGTTGCTGCAGTCCTTCCTCAAGGGGCATGTTAAGATCTGGAAGCTGCATCTCATGAAGCAAGACTGGCGGGTCATGTGAAGCAATCAAATTTCCAAACAACTGAAGATTAGCAGCACCCTGAACTGAGTTTGCGGTCTCAACACTGTTGGATTCAATACCAAGAGAGAGCGTCAGGCCACTGTGATCCATCTCAATAGCTTGTGGCGCAACAACGTGATGATCCTGAACCAGCATATTATCATTGATTGGGGGCATTGCCCAGTGGTCCCAGCCGAGATCATCTGCATTTTCTGCCTCTTCATTCTGACCATGTTGAACATTGTTAGGCTGTTCATTGTTTTCATGTTGCAGAATGGGTCCAAAGAAAAGATTGTGCTGATTAGGATGATGATGATGCTCTGGTGGTCTTGGGTGCGGGTTGCCATCCACCGGAATGGGATCCTCGTCAGGGGGCCCCTCCCAACAACTCCTCCTGAAAGATGATGATTGGGCAAGTCCATGATTCTCCTTCGAAGTGTCTGTCCCCAGTGACTGCCAAACTAACAGGAACATCAGAAAGAGCGCCGATTCTCACTTTCACTGCAACAGCTGCATCCGTGGTTTTCACTCGATCGCAAGAAAGCAACTTTCCAAAACTAGAGACAGCGTTGTTGAGTTCAGACATGCAACAAAGATCTGCTGGGAAACCAACTAACAACAACCAATAGTCTCTGGCCAGATTGAACTTCCTCCAGTTCATGCCCTGATCATGCTTTTGGAAAACGATGTGAATATCATCAAATGGATGTGGGCTCCTATTGACTAAGGAATCTCTATCTTCTTTACTGTTGCATCTGACAAAAGCTTGACCAAAAGGGCATTTGGAAATAGAGGAGAACACTACCCTTTGCGAAACCAAGAAATCACTGAGAACCTCTCGGACATTGACAAAGGCGACTTCACCTTGGGGCATTGGTACCAGAGTGGCGATGGCGAGATTTTCATTGGACAGCTCCATATCTCCATGGATGACCCGAGCGCGCGCTGGCCTCCCTTCCACCTCGATAGCTTGAGTACCAGGGAGAAGGAATGGCGTAGGATCAAAGGGAAAGTTTGCCATGGTTGATGACCTCGCCGGAGCAGGGCTGGAGGGATGGAGCAATGAAGAAACTGAACTAGGAGGTTTGATTGATGAGACTGGAGAGGGCGGCGAGAAAGAGGTGGGAAATTAGCATTGGCAGAGTCCCGAGCAGAGGGCATTAAATTTTCTGCAGGGCCGGCATTACGGGAAGACGGAACGATAGAGCCACTGACCAGTGGGTCCCTCCGACCATTGTTACCAGATTCCCGATTATTCACCAGATTGGGGGGATTTGCCATGTCAGATGAGGAATGTGGAACGGCAATCTCGGCCCGGAATCTACGGTTGACTGCAATATGCCCCCATCTCTTGCAAGCCTTACAACGGATTTTGTTTTGGCATTTGGGCCTCAAGTGGCCCGACATGAGGCAGCGAACACAGAAAACGCCAGATGCGTTATGGGCCGTAGGGTCCAAAGATTCAAAACGCGCAGATCCCGCTCCACCCAACGCAGTATTATTGGGCAAAGTTAAAATTGAATTAAATGGGCCCCTTGACTGCTGCATGGCTCGATCATGAGAATTGTGCGAAGTTTGTGAAGAAAAGAATTGAGGCTGCTGAACAGCTTGAGCATATGATCGACGAGATTTAGCGTTGGACACAATTGTCCAATTTTTGCTGGCCGCATCATGATAATGTCGGTATAGATCCTTAAGTTCATCATCCCCCTCTCCCCATAGGAGAAAATTCATGGAAAACAATCGGTATACAAGTTTCCACCTCTAACAATTTCGAAACACACTTCCAGAGCAGAAACACAGAACTTGTATGACCAATTGCGCAGATGAGATACCTTAAAAGCTTGGCAGAGCCGCCAAAGCAAGCTTGAATGATGAAGCACAGCGATTCTGGATTTAGCTTGATTAACAAACTCTTGAATTCCACCACGAGGAAGAACTTCGGAGATCTAGGCACATCTTGGGCATTGACGACTGCCTTGCACTTCTTCTTGATGTATTCTTTGAAAGCTTTCCCAAGGGAGAAGTTGAGATCGGAAAGGGCCATTCTGAGAAGTGGCTGACAGGATCGGAGCGATCACCGGTGGGAAGTGGCCACCGGGGTCGGAATGAACACCGGCGTGGCTGGCTTGGTGGCCGTCGGGGCCGGAGTGGCCTCCGACGGGGGAGCGGAGCGGAGGCTAGCGTATAGTGCTTTAGCAGTTCAGTTTCCAGAAAATCATGTGTTGTCAATCGACTGTACAGGTCTAACGTGGCTTCTCACATGTTGCTCTTTCAGCTTCACTTCCTGCTGCCATACAAATGTTTTTTGGTTTAGTGGAGTGTAATCAGTTTGAGAGAGTAGGGAACATGTGAAATAAGAACAGAGAGGTCTTATAAGTTCATCTCCTGCAATTTGTTTTAGGACGTGCAAAATAGACTCACACTGCTCAGCTCCATGGAAGCATGAGACTTGAACATACCCTGAATCTTAAGGCAATGATTAGAATTATCTTAAACATTGTTAGTATTTGTGGTTGCATGCCAAGGCTTTAATCATAACTATATGTGAGCGATCGTTTTTGCAGCATATAAGTTAGGCTATATCCACATGAGAGCAATCAAGCAACAAAAATCAATGCAAATACTTATGATCTTAAGAACTAGGTGATATTCATGCCGTCCTCGAGAACAATCTAGTCAATATAAGAAACACAATTGGCTTGTCCTTATAACAATTAAGGATTGAGTCAATTGTTGCACTCATTTACTTTCATTTGATTGTTTCTTTTGCATATTTGCAACCATCCAAACACTCGAAACACACAAATGCCACTCTTTTTAAGCTTTTGCAGTGATTCCTATATGGCCATAGGCTGATTCCTTTTGTTCCTCATTGGGTTTGACTCTCTACTTATCAAACACCACCACCACCCCTACCTTCTACATTATGCATGTCAAATGTAGTGTTAATCATTACTTTTCCATAATGTCTTGACACTAAATTGAATGATTTCAATGCGATGTTAATATGTGTATCAAAAAATAAGCCGTTCAATACGAAAAGAATGGATTCATGTGTATTTAAGGGAAAAAGGAACATTTGCATTTGTTTCCAAAGAAAAGAATAAGAGGACACTTTACTGTCAGAACTAGATGATACCCCACACATTGTTGCAAGAATGTTTCGCAATATAATTCAGTGAGATTTGGTTGGATTGAGCATGAATATTTAGAGTAATAATATCAGAACTAAACTGAAAATAAATATGATTCACTATGTTTGATTATTCTATAGTTGTAAAATATGCAAATTCTCATGCATGTTTGCATGTTGAGGTGTGGCATTTACTATGCATAGTTGCATGTTGAGTGGTCCTTTTCTCATGCATGTTGTCTTGTGAGCTAACATGGTTGCATGTTGAAAAAAATAGATTAATGGGTGCTAGCTAACTCCCTATCCCTCTTGCACACTCCATAATGCGCCGACAGTAAATTGAATGATTTCAATGTGATGTGAATATGTGTATCGAAAAACAAGTCGTTGTGTATGAAAAGAGTGGGTGCACGTGTAGTTAAGGAAAAAAACGAACATTTGCATTTGCTTCCAAAGAAAAGAATAAGAGGATAATTTACTGTTAGAACTAGATGACACCCCGCATGTCATTGCGAGAATGTTTTGCATATATCAATGATATTTGGTTGTATTGAACATGAATATCAGGAGTAATAATATGAGAACTAAAATGACAAATAAATATGATTTATTATTTTAATTATTGTATAGCTGTAAAATTTATAAATTCTCATGCAAACAGGTGTGACATTTACTATGTAGAGTAGCATTGAGTGAGCCTTTTCTCATGCATGTTGTATGGTGAGATGGCATGCTTGCATGTCGAGAAAATTAGGTTAGTAGGGGCTAGCTATTTAGATATATAAGATGAATCAAAACAATGATTTACACAAGCATCAAGAGTTTGCTAGTCATAACATCAATCTCGTGCATGAATAGAATTTCCTATTTACCCTCCAATAGTTGTTTCTAATCTCCCCATCTCTTTTGGTCAGTAATCTTATGCCCTCCATTTTAATCCTCGAGGCAGCGAAATTCTTGAAAAAGGTCCTTCTGGCTACTGGAGAACCTGTGAACAATCTGCGGGGCGGTCACAGTGGCGACGAGGTCAGAGAGCATTACCTGGTCCATGGGGAGCGGGGTGCAGCCACACAAGAGGTTGTCGTAGTACTTGTTGCCAAAGACAGTTTGCCGAGGTCACCGATGTTTTTTTGTCGATCCTGACGATGCAGTTTCACTGCATGAGTTGGACTGCGCCTGCCCAATGATGTGCGATCCTTGGAGAGCGACAAGGTCAGTGTCGTTGGGGCCCAAGTTTTTTAACTTATCCTATAGCATATCCAGAGAGTCAAAGAGGCTTGCAAGATTGTTGGTGTTCCCGACATTTGTGGTCATGTCACACTCCATGAGGGTCTTCAAGTCAGTTCAACAGAGATCTAGGCGGCGAGAGCGAGAATGTTGACACATGACCCAATGCCAGGGGTACTCTTCTCCAGTGTGCTCTTGATGACATCGACCACCTCAAACCCTAGCATCAATCTGTCATTGGCATGGACCTACTTTTCAACCTCAATTGTCGGGAAGTCTTTGTCCAACAAAAGCGATACATCAAAGCCCTAAAAAAGCATTTGTGAAAAAATAGATGAGGCTGGCTGGGATGTGCTTATCGACGAGGTAGGCATTCTAGATAACACATGTGACAATGTCACGCGCACCGATGCACCAGTCATCCTAGAAGGATGAGCTCAACCCGGCACGGACACCGCAATGACTCTGAGTTTCGTGACTCAGCACTACGACTTGCAATTGACATGGGCAAGAGGCTGCAGCAAACAGCTAATGATACGCAAGGGGAAGCGCCCATGTGTACTACTACATGTTCAGAAGGAGGGCAACGGAGGGCGGTGCATGGGCCCACGTAGACACCCCACATGTCCGAAGGAGGGGGCATGTGGCACACGTGGCTCCCCTTTGGTCCTCCTTTTGCAGGTGTCTTGTCCTAAATGTTATTATTTAATTTTTATTCTACTTTTTGGAGTCCCAAAATCCTGAAATTAGAGACATAAAAACGTGTTTGCTTCCTGTCACTTTGTTAATACGTCATTCCAAATAGATATAAAACTATGCATGTTTGATAAGTCAATGACATCAAAACTTCAAACAAAAATAGATACGTGGTTCCATGACACATGTCATTCTGTACCAGTGATCTTACACAATATTTAATTATATGATGGTAAAGTGAGATGAATATGTTTATCGAGAACAAGACATCTGGTATGAAAAGAATGGATTCATGACAATCACGTATAGTGAAGAAAAAAAAGATTTACATTTGTTTCCAAAGAAAATAATAAGGGAACACTTACAGTTAGAATGAATTAAAAGAATGATGTACACAAGGACAATGAGTTCACAACTCATAACATTAATCTCATACTTCAATAGGGTTTGTTGTTCACCCTCCGACAGTTGTTCCTAATCTCCCCAGCCCTTCCCGTCAATGGACTTATGTTCCCCATTTTCACCATCGAGGCCGCGAAATGCTTGAAGAAGTCCTTTTGACTACCGGAGAACCTGTGAACGATGGGTGCGGTGGTCGCAGCAGCGACAGGATCGGACAACATTACCTGGTCCGAAGAGAGAGGGGCGCGGCCGTGCAAGAGGTTGCCATAGTACTTGTTGTCGAAGACGTTAGGGGTGACTGTGTCAAGGTTCACCAGTGTCTCCTCGTCCTGCCCAGCACTGCAGTTCTGCTGTGTGAATTGGCGTTGCGCCCGCCCAAAGGTGTGCGCTCCTTGGAGGGCGACAAGGTCGGTGTCGTCGAGGCCCATGTTTCTGAACTTCTCCTGGAGCGTCTCCAGAGAGTCGAAGGGGCTCGGGAGATTGTTAGAGCTCTCGATATTGGTGGTCGTGCCATCACGGCGGCCCAACAGCACACTCCAACTAGGCCCTCCGGCCAGCTCGACGGAGATCTCGGAGGCGAGGGCGATGATGTCGGCACAGGACACGATGCCAGGGCATGCATTCTCTAGCGCATGCTTGATGTCGTCAACCACATCAAACCCGCGCGCTGACCTGTTGTTGGCAGGGACCTCCTTCTCGGTCATGATCGCCGGGAGGTCGTTGTCCAGCAAAAGTGAGCCGTCACAGCCCTGAACAAAGCAGTCGTGGAAGTGGAGGCGGATGAGGCTGGCTGGGATGCGTGCGTCGGCGACGCGGGCATTCTGGATGACGCGCCGGACAATGTCATGCGCACTGGGACACGAGTCGTCGTAGAAGGACGAGCTCAACCCGGCACCGGCACCGCCATGACCATGGGCTCCATGGCTCAGCGCTAGGACCAGCGCTGCGGTGAGCAAGAGGCTACAGCGAGCAGCCAACGGGAAACAAGAGGAAGCGGCCATGTGCACTACTGCACGTTCAGAAGGAGAAGGCTAGAATTGATTTGCCACTGATGAATGGATTGGCAATCTAGCTGCTACTGTAGAATGGAATGAAGGAATGTCGCAGAGATGGATGTGAGGAAACCAGAACGGTATGGAAGCTATATATAGCCTTAGCCATTTTGCGGGGTAGGACTTTGTGGAAGCGCGTTTGACATGTTCCCCATGCCGTTGTCAACTTGATTATTAGCACTGCCGTACGTCGCCTGCCGCCCTGCACGAGGCTGCTCATATTATTTTTTATACGTATATATGATTAGCCGAACAAGTTGGAAGAGGTCATCCTGATGATCGCCTACGAGAAGAGGTCCTCCTCACGAAATATTGTGTTGTATACTAGTATATGTTGCGTATGGTGGCGACGACAGATTGCGTCAGACAGTGATTTTTTAGGTACAAGACAGAGTTTAATTAGTCAACATGCATTTGATATGGCGTGGCTTTGCATTTGGTTGCCAGGAATGGGCTGAGGGACCGGATTAATTAGCCACGCACTTCTTTATTTTCTTTCGATAAAGAGAGAGACTTTCTGCTTGTACTGCCTAGCCTAAGAAACGTCTTATATTTGGTACAAAGGCAATACTTTGTACAAGAAAAGTCTTCAACAGACAACAATTTTGGTTTAGAACTCTACTAGCCATGCTGAGCGCGGCGACACGTTATGTTAGGATTTTGTATATGGCAGTAAACAGAACCATGTGCTAATTTTGTGACTAATTAATTGGTTGCTATCTAGCTAGGTTGCCATCTTTTCATTTTTGCATTTTTAACTTTGGTTGATGTGTGTAATTACTGTTTGTATGTCTCAATGCCTGTTTACATAAGTAAAATGAACTTGGTTTGGAAACCATGGACTAGCATTTTTCTGATGGGTAGGTATAGTTCTTTACATAAATAGACGGTTTACCTTTTCAGTGAGTAGTAAGTTGGGATAGAGAACATAGTGCTTAAAAAGGTAAAGCTTTATATCAAAGAAAACAATCAGTACACTTGACATCGGAAGGATACATTTTGGTATCACATGATAAAGTTTCCTAAAAAATATCACATGATAGACTTGATCTTGCCGTGGTTTTGCTGATCTATATCATACTTGTACGACTGTTTGCCGGTTTGGTATACCAGTGATGAAATAGTAAAGAGCTTGTGTGAACTCTCGAAGGCGGTCTTGTGGTGGTTTAGAACCGGCATATGTGAATATTGGATTGTTAGTGCTTGGACGATGTAGATATGGATACATGTGTAGTGGTATGATATCTGAAAACTTATCATATATTTTTTGCTAGCTTTTTAGTTTGCCTTGTGAATTCCTTTGGCTGAGAGGCCATCGTTTTGGTGTGTCATGTTTTTTCTTTTGAGGGTCCATTCTACTCTTGTGTATAGGCTTCTTTTCACGACATCAAAAGCTTGGTAGTTATGATCATTGATGATCACGTTGTAGTTGCTGCAAATGTGGTGCAGGGTTGCTTGGGCAGCATTTTCTTCTACCATGTGTATGGACGGGTCTTTTTTCTTTTTGAGCAAAATGGATGGGTCTATATAATTGGATCGAATGTGTACATGTTTATTCCCGCCCTTCTAGAGATGATAGACTGGTGTTCTTCAGGCCACATATAATTGGGTTTATATAATGTCTGAGCCCAGGTTCATATGCTCCCGATGGAACAGTAAATTCAAAACAATAGCAAAAGAAAAAAAACTGATTTTTTTGTGTGTGAAAAAAATCGTGGTGTTTGGCATCCGAGGAGGTTGTGGGAGAAGAGCAAAATCGGGTTTAAGCAGTGCATTATTTTCAAAGTTTCTTTGAGCGTCAATTTTTTTTGCCACAACCTCCTCAAATCTCCAAACACCACGAAAATTTGCACTCACATTGTGCACCCAAACATCTTGGATACCAACAAGGTTTAGATATTTTTTACTCTATTTTTCCTATTTTTCTGATTTTAATGTTGATGGGCAGGAGCGGCTGAGCCCAGGCTCCGAATCACTCTAACCAGGTATATATAATTGGATCGAATGTGTACATGCTTATTCCTGTCCTGAAATCAGAGGCACAAATTCTTGCTTCCTTTCAATCACTTTGTTACTAGGTTATTCCAAATATGTATTAAACTATGCACGTTTTGACAAAGGCAATGGCGCGAAAATTTCAAGAAAAAAAGATATGAAGTTCCATGACATGTCATTCTGTAGCAGTGATCTTACACAAGATTTGATTGAATGGTAGTAAAGTGATATGAATATATGTTTATTGAAAACAAATCATCTGGGTATGAAAAGAATGGGTTCGCAACAATCACGTGTAGTAATGAAAAAAAGAGCATTTACATTTGTTTCCCAGGAGAATAAAAGGAACCCTTTACAGTTAGAATGAATTAAAAGAATAATTTACAGAAGGATAATGAGTTCACAACTCATAACGTCAATCTCATTCATTAGTAGGGTCTTTTGTTCACCCTCCGACAGTTGTTCCTAATCTCCCCAGCCCTTCCGGTCAGCGGGCTTATGTTCCCCATTTTGACCATCGAGGTCGCGAAATTCTTGAAGAAGTCCTTCTGGCTACCGGAGAACCTGTAAACGATTGGCGCGGTGGTCGTGGCAGCGACAGGGTCGGACAACATTACCTGGTCCGAAGGGAGAGGGGCGCGGCCGTGCAAGAGGTTGCCATAGTACTTGTTGTCGAAGACGTCAGGGGTGACTGTGTCGAGGCTCACCAGCGTCTCCCCGTCCTGCCCGGCACTGCAGTTCTGCTGTGTGAATTGGCATTGCGCCCGCCCAAAGGTGTGTGCTCCCTGGAGGGCGACAAGGTCAGTGTTGTCGAGGCCCAAGTTTCTGAACTTCTCCTGGAGCATCTCCAAAGAGTCAAAGGGGCTCGGGAGATTGTTGGCGCTCTCGATATTGGTGGTCGTGCCATCACGGCGGCCCAACGGCACACTCCAGCGAGGCCCTCCAGCCAGCTCGACAGAGATCTCGGAGGCGAGGGCGAGGATGTCGGCACAAGACACGATGCCAGGGCATGCATTCTCCAGCGCATGCTTGATGCTATCGACCACATCGAACCCGCGTGCTGACCTATCATTGGCAAGGACCTCCTTCTCAGTCATTATCGTCGGGAGGTCGCTGTCCAGCAAAAGCGAGCCGTCACAACCCTGGACAAAACAATCATGGAAGTGAAGGCGGATGAGGCTGGCTGGGATGCGCGCGTCAGCGATACGCGCGTTCTGGATGATGCGCCGGACAATGTCGTGTGCACTCACTGGTAGAAAAAGAGGCTTCCGTCCAGCCCCATTAGTCGCGGAACTGTAGGAACCGCGACTAATGAAGCCTTTAGTCCCGGTTCGGCAGACGAACCGCGACCAAATGCCTGCGCCCAGGGCGCTCGGTGGCTAGCTGGTGCACGTGAGGGGCTTTAGTCGCGGTTGGCCAGGCCAACCGCGACTAAAGGTGCCCAAAGGCCTTTAGTCGCGGTTGGCCAGGCCAACCGCGACTAAAGCTCCTCCCCTATATATACCAGTTCAGCACACTCACTTAGCCATTTGGTGCCACTTCTCTTCACAAGCTTCACAAGGGGGTGTAGGTTTGCTTTTGGTTCCTCTTATGCACACAAGGTGTTTGATGAAATGCCCCAAGAGCCACACTTGAGGTTCCTCATTCATTTTTTCCTCCTCGATCGCGGTTAGCAACTTGAACCTTTCATGCATGTGTGTCATTGATTAAATATGCATGTGTGTTGTTCATTGTTTAATTTCTATTGTTTATAGCTAGTTAGTTTAACAAATGCATGATGGTTAATTATATATTTTATATTATAATAATGCAGATGAATCGGCAATGGATGTACGGTAACCGACTCTCCCGCGAGTTCACTACGGGTTTGAAAGATTTCCTCGTAGTGGCTAATGCGAACAAGCAGAAGGGTTTTGTTATCTGTCCATGTGTTGACTGTAAGAATCAGAAGGGTTACTCTTCCTCAAGAGAAGTTCACCTGCACCTGCTTCGGCACGGTTTCATGCCAAGCTATAATTGTTGGACCAAGCACAAAGAGGGGTTATAATGGAAGAAGATGAAGAAGGGGATGATTTCATCGATGAAAGCTATCTTGCTGATTTCGGTGATACTTTCATGGAGGATGCTGAAGGTGAAGGTGAAGGTGAAGGGGAAGGTGAAGGGGAAGGTGAAGGTGAAGAAGAGGCACGTGATGAGACCGTTGATGATCTTGGTCGGACCATTGCTGATGCACGGAGACGCTGCGAAACTGAAAAGGAGAGGGAGAATTTGGATCGCATGTTAGAGGATCACAGAAAGTCGTTGTACCCCGGATGCGATGATGGTCTGAAAAAGCTGGGCTGCACACTGGATTTGCTGAAATGGAAGGCACAGGCAGGTGTAGCTGACTCGGCATTTGAAAACTTGCTGAAAATGTTGAAGAATATGTTTCCAAAGAATAACGAGTTGCCCGCCAGTACGTACGAAGCAAAGAAGGTTGTCTGCCCTCTAGGTTTAGAGGTTCTGAAGATACATGCATGCATCAACGACTGCATCCTCTACCGCGGTGAATACGAGAATTTGAATGAATGCCCGGTATGCACTGCATTGCGTTATAAGATCAGAGGCGATGACCCTGGTGACGATGTTGAGGGCGAGAAACCCAGGAAGAGGGTTCCCGCCAAGGTGATGTGGTATGCTCCTATAATACCACGGTTGAAACGTCTGTTCAGGAACAAAGAGCATGCCAAGTTGTTGCGATGGCACAAAGAGGACCGTAAGTCGGACGGGGAGTTGAGACACACCGCAGATGGAACGCAATGGAGAAAGATCGACAGAGAGTTCAAAGATTTTGCAGCTGACGCAAGGAACATAAGATTTGGTCTAAGTACAGATGGCATGAATCCTTTTGGCAAGCAGAGCTCCAGCCATAGCACCTGGCCCGTGACTCTATGCATCTACAACCTTCCTCCTTGGTTGTGCATGAAGCGGAAGTTCATTATGATGCCAGTGCTCATCCAAGGTCCTAAGCAACCCGGCAACGACATCGATGTGTACCTAAGGCCATTAGTTGATGAACTTTTACAGCTGTGGGGCCCTGGTGTCCGTGTGTGGGATGAGCACAAACAAGAGGAATTTGACCTACGAGCGTTGCTTTTCGTAACCATCAACGATTGGCCTGCTCTTAGTAACCTTTCGGGACTGTCAAATAAAGGATACAATGCATGCACGCACTGCTTACATGAGACTGAAAGTGTACATTTGCCAAATTGTAAGAAGAACGTGTACCTTGGGCATCGTCGATTTCTTCCGAAAATTCATCCAGTAAGAAAGAAAGGCAAGCATTACAACGGCAAGGCAGATCACCGGCCGAAGCCTGCAGAACGCACTGGTGCTGAGGTATTTGATATGGTCAAGGATTTGAAAGTCATCTTTGGAAAGGGTCCTGGCGGACAATCAGTTCCGAAGGGAGCTGACGGGCACGCAGCCATGTGGAAGAAGAAATCTATATTCTGGGAGCTAGAATATTGGAAAGTCCTAGAAGTCCGCTCTGCAATCGACGTGATGCACGTTACGAAGAATATTTGCGTGAACCTCCTAAGCTTCTTAGGGGTGTATGGGAAGACAAATGATACAAAGGAAGCACGGCAGGACCAGCAACGTTTGAAAGACCCTGATGACCGGCATCCAGAATGGTTTCAAGGTCGTGCCAGCTACGCTCTGACCAAAGAAGAGAAGGTCATCTTTTTTGAATGCCTGAGCAGTATGAAGGTCCCGTCTGGATTCTCGTCCAATATAAAGGGAATAATAAACATGGCGGAGAAAAAGTTCCAAAACCTGAAGTCTCACGACTGCCACGTGATTATGACGCAATTGCTTCCGATTGCTTTGAGGGGGCTCCTGCCGGAAAATGTTCGAGTAGCCATTGTGAAGCTATGTGCATTCCTCAATGCAATCTCTCAGAAGGTAATCAATCCAGAAGATCTACCACGGTTACATAACGATGTGGTCCAATGTCTTGTCAGTTTCGAGTTGGTGTTCCCGCCATCCTTCTTCAATATTATGACGCACCTCCTGGTTCACCTAGTCGAAGAGATTTTCATTCTCGGTCCTGTATTTCTACACAATATGTTCCCCTTCGAGAGGTTCATGGGAGTATTAAAGAAATATGTTCGTAACCGTGCTAGGCCAGAAGGAAGCATCGCCAAGGGCTATGGAAATGAGGAGGTAATTGAGTTTTGTGTTGACTTTGTTCCTGACCTTAAGCCGATTGGCCTTCCTCGATCGCGGCACGAGGGGAGACTAAGTGGAAAAGGCACGATCGGAAGGAAATCAACGATATGTATGGACGGCCATTCTCTGACTGAAGCACACCACACTGTACTGACCAATTCCAGCTTGGTGGCTCCGTACTTTGAGAAACACAAGAATATTTTACGCTCGGACAACCCGGGGAAGCCTGAATCCTGGATTAGGAAGGCCCACATGGAGACTTTCGGCAGTTGGTTGAGAAAACATTTAATGAATGACAATGATGTTGTAGATCAGCTGTACATGTTGGCCAAGACACCATCTTCGACTATAACGACTTTCCAAGGGTACGAGATAAATGGGAATACATTTTACACGATCGCCCAAGATAAAAAGAGCACCAACCAAAACAGTGGTGTCCGCTTTGATGCAGCAACCGAGAATGGGCAAAAGGTCACATATTATGGTTACATAGAGGAGATATGGGAACTTGACTATGGACCCTCCTTTAAGGTCCCTTTGTTCCGGTGCAAATGGTTCAAGCTAACAGGAGGTGGGGTAAAGGTGGACCAGCAATACGGAATGACAATGGTGGATTTCAACAATCTTGGTTACCTTGACGAACCATTCGTCCTAGCGAAAGATGTCGCTCAGGTTTTCTATGTGAAGGACATGAGTAGCAAACCGAGGAAACGGAAAGATAAGAAAACGATCAGTACATCATGCGATGATCCAAAGCGCCACATTGTTCTTTCAGGGAAAAGAAACATCGTGGGAGTGGAGGACAAGACAGACATGTCAGAAGATTATAATATGTTTGGTGAAATTCCGCCCTTCAAAGTGAACACCGACCCAAGCATTAAGTTAAATGATGAGGATGCTCCATGGATACGGCACAATCGTAAGCAAGCAGGGACACAAGGGAAGAATTGATGTGTAATAATTTATTGTACCAAACTTTGTATTTGGTCTATGAACTGAATGATGTATCAAACCTTTTGTCAAACCTTCAAGGGATTAGTTTTATTTTTCTGATTTTTTTGATATATTATTGTATTTTTAAGATTTTAAAATGAATTAGTTTTATTTTTCTGATTTTAAAAGGAAAAAGGAAGAAGAAGAAAGAAGGAAAAACAGAAGAAAAAAACAAACAGAAGAAAAAAAAAACAGAAGAAAAACATAAGAAAAAAACAAACAGAAGAAAAACAGAAGAAAAAAGGAAAAAGGAATAAAGGAAGAAAAAAAAGAAGAAAAACAAGAAAAAGGAAGAAAAAAACAGAAGAAAAAAATAGAAGAAAAAAGGAAGAAAAAAACAGAAGAAAAACAAGAATTTAAAATGAATTAGTTTTATTTTCTGATTTTTTTGATATATAATTGTATTTTTAAGATTTTAATAACATAAATAAATAAGTAATTAGAAACTTTAATAGCAAAAATAATTATCATAAAGTAAAATAAATAAGTAATTAGAAACAAAATAAAATAAAAGAAATAAGCTTTTTGTTGTAAGTAGAAACAAAACAAAATAAATAAAGCAAAAATGAAAACAAAAAACAAGCAAAAAATAAAAAAATAAGCCACCTACTGGGCCACCACGGCCTGAATACGACTAGAAACCCATTATTGGGCCAGGATTCAGGCCCGCAGGAAGGCCCAGTAGGCCCACAGGCTAGCAGTAACAGAATAGGCCCGTAAGCCTGCATTTGAGAGGAGCTCGAAGTGGTCAGCGCAGCCACGCTTATAAACCACTGTCGAAGCCTCTCGGCTAGCGAGGTGGGACTAAACATCCCACCGCACCGCGCCAGTGCCAGCACAGAGCTTTAGTCGCGGTTGGTGTGGCGGACCGCGACTAAAGCCTAGCTTTAGTCGCGGTCCGCCACACCAACCGCGACTAAAGCCTCTTTCCTGCGCGGGAACGAAGCGGCGCCAAAACACTTTAGTCGCGGTTGGTGTGGCGGACCGCGACTAAAGCCTAGCTTTAGTCGCGGTTGGTGTGGCGGACCGCGACTAAAGCTAGGCTTTAGTCGCGGTCCGCCACACCAACCGCGACTAAAGCTGCGTCTATAAATACTGCACTTGGCAGTTTTGCCACTTCCCATTCTCCTCTCTCTCAACGCCGAAGCGCTGCCCCGACGCCGATCGTCTCGACGCCGACGCCGAAGCCCTGCCCGACGCCGGAGCCCTGCGCGCCGCCGCCCCCCGTCACCAGTGAGCGCCGCCCGTGCCCTGCGCCCTGCCGCCCGCCGCCCGCCGCGCCCGCCGCGCCCGCCGCCCGCTGGCCCTGCCTGCGCCGTGTCCGCGCGCCGCGCGCCCGCCGCCCGCCGCCCGCTGGCCCTGCCTGCCGCCCTCCGCGCGCCGCCCGCCGCCCGCTGGCCCTGCCGTCCTCCGCCGGCAGAAGATCGAAGATCAGAAGAAGAAAAAGGGAAAAGGAAGAAAGAAGAAAAAGGAAAAAAGGAAAAAGGAAAAAGGAAAAAGGAAAACACAAAAAAAAACAAATTAAACAGAAGAAAAAACAAAAGAAAACAAAAAAACAGAAGAAAAACAAAGGAAGAAGAAAGAAAAAGGAAGAAGAAAAAAAACAAGAAAGAAAAAGAAAGAAGAAAAAAGAAAGGAAGAAGAAAAACAAAGGAAGAAGAAAAAAAGAAAGAAGAAAAAGGAAGAAGAAAAAAAGAAAGAAGAAAGAAAGAAGAAAGAAAAATGAAGAAGAAAAAACAAGAAAGAAAAAGGAATAAAAAAAATGAAAACCAAATAAAAACCAAATGAAAACCAAAAGAAAGAAGAAAGGAAAAAGGAAGAAGAAAAAAAGAAGAAGAAAGGAAGAAGAAAGGAAGAAGAAGAAAGAAAGAAAAAAGAAAAAGGAAAGAAGAAGAAAGAAAGAATAGAAAGGAATAAGAAGAAAAGGAAGAAGAAGAAAGAAAGAAGAAAGGAAAGAAGAAAGAAAGAAGAAGAAAGGAATACCGCGACACCCTCTCCCACCCCTTCCTCGCCCCCTCCTTTTGCCACCGCCCTTTCGCCACCGCCACCGCCACCGCCCCCCTTCTTCACTTAATTAATTTGTTTTTACTACATGTTTTCAGGACTGACATAATGGCGGACGATAGAGCTGACCCGATTATGGACAACTATGATCCGGACGGTGAAGCACATATGTTCGGCATCATAAACGGCGATATTCAATATGTGCCGACCGGACAAGAAGAAGATGATGTCTCTTCTTATCTGAACCTTGACGGTGAAGATGAAGGGCGCCGTCAGCAAGATGATGCCGAACAAACGTCGATAAACGACGATCTTCAAATGGAAGTAGCAACCACCTCCGGCGCCGAGGTATATATATACATTGAGCCTCTGGTGATACAAACTAACTGATTTGAATAAATATGTGTGTACTAACGGGCGCGACTCTCTTTCTTATTTTAGCCCTCGGCCGGATCGTCGAAACAATCGAGTACGTCGTCAAAGCGTGGCGCAACCAAGACGATGAAACAAGGGGAAACATGCACCATCGAGGTTGTCGACAGTGCAACCGGCAGGCCGCTGGAGCCCCGCAAGAACGTCATCAAGTTTGTCAGCCAATGCGGAGCCGTTGTTAGAGACAACGTCTCGATCACCGTCCAAGAGTGGAATGAGCCAAAGAAGGCACGAATTGCTGGTTTCACTTTTGTCGATAAGAGAACAAAAAAAGATTGCTTCAAGAAGCTTATGGAACATTTCGTTCTACCTCCGGAATACAACAAATTCGATGAGGAGGGTAACAAGATTGAGGAAACAAGGAGAGGAGGAGGCTAGTCAAACAGTTCGCTCTTCATAAGATGGCCGATGCATTCCGGAAATTCAAGCAAAATCTAAACCATGACTTTGTCAAGCAGAACAAGACTCCGGATTTCAAAGGACAATATGAGAAACTGAAACATGATTGGCCAGAATTTGTGAAGCAAAAGAAATCGGAGCAGTTCATTCAAATATCGAAAAAAATAAGGAAAATGCGGCTAAGAAGGAGTACAATCATATTATGGGGCCAGGAGGGTATCGCCTTTGGCAGCCTAGGTTGGCGAAGATGGAGAACGAGCTGAGGGCGCGAGGAATCCGTCCAGGTACGGAGGGATGGGACCCAAGGGCCAAAAGCTGGTGGTACGGGCATGGGGGAACGCTGAACCCGGAGACAGGGGAGTGTGTTTACCAGGGCAAAATAATGAAACCCACCCAAGCCCTTATTGACGCAATGAGGGATGCTCAAGAGGGGAAGATCAAGTTCAACAGAGAGAACGACGCACTGACAAAAGCCCTCGGGAATCCTGAACACGGAGGACGTGTACGAGGCATGGGGCACATTCCGTGGAAAATAGGGTTCCCCCAGAACGATGACCCGTACGGTTACAGAAGCCGTAAGAGAAAGATGGATCGGGAAGCAGATGTTGTGGCGCGGTTGGCATCGGAAATGGATGTGATGAAGAAAACCGTGAGTGTACTAGTAGCCGAAAGAGATGCAGCTGGGGCGCAGCATGAAGATCATCCAGCGGATCTCGGAAGCCAGCAGTGGAGAAGCAGCGTGGCTTCCACGGAGGCCCCACCGGCTGGTGCAGATGCACCGACGATCGAAATTACTGCACCGGAGCCTCTGGTGGTCGAAATTACTGCACCGGAGCCTCCTCGCTACCCCGTGGACGATATAAAGGAGAGGAAAGAATGTCATCTGTATTATCCTATCGGGAACATGTCCATGAAGGTAGCCATCGGCAGTGCTTTACCATGTTTACCTGGAGCACTCCACCACAACAACCCCATTCAAGATGGCTATGCTCGTGTCACGGTGGAGGACATAGTCCAAGGGTTTGAGGACCTGGAGATTGACATTGCTACACCTGAAGGGGAGAAAAGACTTGGAGATGTCAAGCGCCATTTCATTCTATGGCAAAAGAAGTTTATCAAGTTTCCAGGCGAGGCGCCAAGGACAACAAGTCCACCCCCCTACGGTGGTGGTGGTGGCGGTGGCGGCGGCGGCGGCGGTGGTGGTGGTGGCGGTTCACCTACACCTCCGTCACGTCAGCCGACGCCTCCCAGTCCACAACGTCCGGCGGGTGATCAGACGCCGCCCCCCAGTCCTCGTCCGGCGGGTGATCAGACGCCGCCCCCCAGTCCTCGTCCGGCGGGTGATCAGACGCCGCCCCCCAATCCACCTCCGGCAAAGAAGCAGAAGCAGTCCTGGGTTATTAACCCGGACCCTTATGTACCTAAGACCACAAAGGTACCGGAGCCATCACTGAAGCCTCTCCCCACAAGGCCTTGGGAACGTAGTGCCGAGGAAACTGCCGCGGCCGCGGCTGCTGATCTTGAGAAATGGAAGGCGGACTGCAAGAAGAAAAGAGAGCCCGAGCCCAAGCCAGTATTTTCTGATGAGCAAAAGAAGTGGGCTAAGTCATTTTTGAGCACACCGTCCCAAGCCGCGAAGAATCTGCCTGAGGACTATGCACGTGAACTTCGTAGGCAGGCACTCATGTTGAAGGAGAAGAAAGGGCGGGCGGATGACCCCGATCAAAGTAAACGAGTTGCCCAGCTCGGGGAACAAAGTAAACAATCAATTGCCCCGCTTATAGTGAAAGCCGCCGGTCCGGATGACCCCGATATCATAGCAGCTGCGGCAGCACTTGGATTGACTGCAACGAGTGCCAGAGAACAAGCGGCCAACTTAGGTATTACTCTTCGTGAACTGTTAGGCCTTGATGATCTGCCAGTGAAGGAGGTAGTAATTACATATGTGAAGAATGGGCCTCTCGTCGAGCCTGCGCAGGAACAGGATCTACCTCCGCAAATGAAAGGTCTGCTGAAATGGTACAAGGGTTACATAAAAAATAAAAACGCCAACGAATATATTTATGCGGAAGTTAGACATGAGCATCACTTCAAACATTACTATGTACAAATTCATCTGAGTGAATTGTTCCAGCTTTTCAATCTGCGCGAGCTCGACAAATCTATCATCAGTTGCTACGTTCTGTAAGTGATTTATTTCTACCCCATCTCGTTCATATTGCCTGCACACTATATATATGTCCTAACTATATTGTTGTGTCCGCTATTATACATGCAGAATGAAGATTAAGGAATGCAGAGTAAGGAACATCCATGATGTTGGGTTCATTGACCCACAGATCGTTAATGGATATGTGTTGCGGCATCACCCCGACGACATGGAGGCAGACCTGTGGCAGTTTCTTACAAAGCAGGAACTCAAAAGTGATATTCTATTTCCTTACCATTTTGGGTGAGTGTTTCTGTCTTGAGCACATTCTCTTTTGTTTACTCCATGCATGGTATGTGGCCGGCTAATCGATGAGTTATGCATGACGTACTGTGCATGTATCGTGTCCGCAGGTTCCACTGGATTCTGCTAGTAATTAAAGTTGACACCTCAGAATGTCTCGTCCACGACTCTCTGAATATGGATCCAAAGCTTTGGGGCGACCTGAGAAAAATGATGCAGAAGTAATTATTTTCATTCATTTGCGCTCTATATCGATCGGCCTATTTCGTTCATTTCCTAATATCAAGTAACTAATAACTCTCTTGTTCATTTAATTTTCTTTGCCTCGTAGGGTTTGGAGACGGTTCGTAGATACAAAGGTCGGTGAATTCAAAAAAGAGCTAGAATTCAAAATGGCAAAGGCTAAGAATGCTGGGGATATTCAGCCGGCGGGGACCAATCTATGTGGATACTATGTCTGTGAGATGATCCGGAGATACACCTCTGAGCGGGTTCCGAGTGATACCAATGCTCAGAGGAATAACCTCCGGATGATGCTTAGTCCAGAAGCTCGCTTCCGACCACTTCAAGAGGAACTAGCTGGATGGTTCAGGAGGGAAGTCCTCCATCCTAAAGGAGAACACCATTACGAGGACGTAGAACTTTATATGCCTTAAATTATGTATGGAAACTTGTTCAAAATTGTATATGGTCATCCGATGATATTGAATATATACTGTATATTCCTCTTGAATTCTTTTTGGTTCTAATTTCAAATTTGTTTGAAATTGTACATTCATATGCATGTATGTAGTAGCGTAGAATATGTGAAACTCCTTCAAAATTAAAATAAAGCATAAAAGAAATAAAACAATACAAATTAAACAGAAAACAGGTTAGGGGGGGGCAGGTTTAGGGGGGGGCTAAAACCCTAAACCTGCGGAGGTCTTTAGTCGCGGTTGGCCAGAAGAACCGCGACTAAAAGACCTCCGCCCTGGCGGCCACCTGGCGCCCACATGGACTGGCCTTTAGTCGCGGTTCTTAAGCAACCGCGACTAAAGGGTGGAGCCTTTAGTCCCGCCTGTTTGGTCGCGGTTGCGCAACCGCGACTAATGACAGTTGCGAACCGCGACCAAAGGCCCTTTTTCCACCAGTGACTGGGGCATGAGTCGTCGTAGAAGGACGAGCTCAAGCCGCCACCGGCATGACCGTGGGCTCCGTGGCTCAGCGCCAGGACCAGTGCTGCCGTGAGCAAGAGGCTGCAGCTAGCAGCTAGCGGGAAGCAAGAGGAAGCGGCCATGTGCACTACTGCACGTTCAGAAGGAGAAGGCTAGAATTAAGCTGCTTAATTTGCTACTGATGGATGGATTGGCAAGCTAGAAGAGAACGAAGGAATATTGCAGAGATGGATGTGAAGGAGACCGGAACGGTATGGAAGATATATATAGTCTGAGCATTGTGCAGGGTGTTGAACTTCTTGGTAGGATTTTGTGGAAACGTGTTTGACATGTTCCACATGCCGTTGTCAACTTGAGTATTAGCACTGCCGTACCACCTACCGCAGCTTTCATTTGCTGCACGAGGCTGCTGATATTATTTACTCTATATGATTAGCGCGAAAGTTGGAAGAGTTCGTCCTGATGATCCTCTAAGAGGAGATGTCACCTCATAAAATATTGTGTTGTATATGTTGCGTGTGGATTGCGTCAGACAAAGTTTCGTTATTCAACATGCGATATGTCGTGACTTTGCATGTACTCAGTTGCCACTTGCCAGGAATGGGCCGAGAGACCGGATCAGCAACACCGTGTGATCCTTACATTTGTTCTATTCTTCTCCCATTTCTTTATTTTCTTTACACAACGGCAGACTTTTTGCTTCTATTCTATACACGAGAAGTCTTCAACAAGCAGCACTTTTGGTTTAGAATACTGTACTAGCCATTCCACGGAAACTCTTTTCAAGATTTTTTATATGGCCGGAAAAAAAACCATGTTCCAATTTTGTGACTAATTAATTGGTTGTTTTCTAAGACCATAGCACAGCCATACTGGCTATGTGCATCTTAGTTATGCAGAGACCGGGTGTAATGCTTTAATTTTTTAAGTAATAAAGCGCCCATTTTAAAAAGAAAACACAGCCATGCCACGAGCCTGATCTGGTTGATGTGCATCTTGTATTCTGACAAAAAGTATGCCTATTACAAGCAATTTTTTTAACATGCAGCCTTTCACCTCACCAAGCATGCCATGCCAGCATCCAATAGAATTATTTTTTAGACATGCACCACATTCACTACTAATTCTTATAATATGCACTCTCCTATTTCACCAGCTCATGCATGCCATACATGTCTGTCACATCATAATTATTCACATGCTTATCCACATTATGCCTCTTAGACAAACTCATAGCATGTCATCTTATTCATGTGGCATGTCATCTTATTCATGTGGCATGAAATTTTACTGAAATTAGTGGTAGATATTGATAGTTAGGGTGGACTAAAAAGTGAAAATATGAATTGAAGAAGGCAGTGCGTGCATACAAGTATTGATTGGTGTGCCGTCTATTCTACTAATATATATATATTTTTGAAAAACTCTACAATGGTACAAGACTTTTTTAGATACGTTTATGAATTATTTAAAAAATACTAAATATTAATCTTATAGTCTGACTTGTGATCTTTTTTCATTGAAAAAACAAATTTAATTTATTTCAAAATTTCTCAAACCTTAAGTTGCCAACTTAACAAAATAAATGTTAAGATGCAGTAATAAATGTTGATGTGTATGGATGGGTCTTTTTTTTAGCAAAATGGATGGGTCTATATAACTAGATTGAATGTGTACATGCTTATCCTATATCCTATATATTCCTATATACTTGATCCCCACTAACTAAATTATCTTGACATGCAACTATGCCAACTCATCATGCATGCATCACAAAATTTAATTCTCTCAACATGCAACTATGCCAACTCACTATACCATTGATGAGAAAAGACCCACCTTAAAATAGGTATATAGGAGTTTCTAAAAAAAGGTATATGGGATATTTTTTACAACTATGTAATAATCAAGTATATTAAATTATACTTCCTCCGTTCCTAAATATTTGTCTTTCTAGATATTTCAATAAGTGACTACATACGGGGCAAAATGAGTGAATCTACACTCTAAAATATGTCTATGTTCATCCGTATGTGGTAGTCCATTTAAAATCTCTAAAAGTACAAATATTTAGGAACAGAGGGAGTATGTGTTTGAGTTTCAGTTCTCATATTGTTAGTCAGAACACGAAAGTTCTATACCGTCAAATCTCATAGAAATCACCGCATCCAATTCCCGCTGCAACGTGCGGGTATATCTCTAGTTCCTGAAATATTCAATTTTATGCCTGAGTTCATCTGATCTCGGTGAACATTAAAATCAAAACAAACAGTAGAAAAATTCAAAAAAATATGAATTATTTTTTTCATGGAAGAGTTTGAGTGCGTGATGTCCGTGCCAATTTTCAGCGCGCTTGGACATCTGAGTAGCTCTCAGATCACGACTTGTGCTATCCCCTCCCCCCTCCAACATAGCTTCCTACCGCACTTCCTCAAGAACGGCTTAATCCACAACCTTGCTCCTTCTCATGGGTTCCCTCCTTGACCCCGCCATGTCTCCAACTCGATCCTCAATGAGATCTCATGCCCTCTCCTTTAGGTCTGCCACCAGTGGCAGCATGCTGTCGTCGTTCCGTTCCATCTATCGTCGGATCACCACATCACTCTTCTTAGCCCTAGCGATGATCATGCCCCATCAGCGCTTGAGATCCTCCACGTCCAGGAGAGGGGCACACTGGTCATGCCTTCACACCCCCGACATTAGCTGCCCCTACTGGAGAGCCACTCCTCATCGGTGGTGGCCCCACCATGGGCTCCCTTGGCAAGCCCAACTCCGCCGTCATGGGATGTCGCCTAATCGCCTCCTTCTGAAATTCCGGTGGCTAAATAAAAAAACTATTTAATGAAAAATAGTGTGGTCATGTCTTTCTAGTCCCAATTTCCATATACCCCCCTACGAAGATATCGATGTAGCAAAGCAGGTGGGAATAGCACAAAAGAAAAACTCTAAAAGTTTAACACTAGTGCATAAACCAAAGCCAATAGATCGAGCCCTCATATCATGATGAGATAGTTTCACCATACAGAAGGGAAGACAAACAATGATAATGTTTTGCCAAATCCAAGGAACTGAAAATAGGGTGTGTCTAGATCTTAGTCGACTAAAACTTAACGAAGTCTCAGTCAAGTGACAGAACGTGGTATAAAAATAAAAAAGAACAAAGAAAAAATTAAAAGAAATTTTTTACACGAATCTACATGTACTCCCTCCGTTCCTAAATACTTGTCTTTCTAGGCATTTTAACAAGTGACTACATACGGAATAAAATGAGTGAATCTACACTCTAAAATATGTCTACATACATCCGTATGTGGTAGTCATTTGAAATGTCTAGAAAGACAAATATTTAGGAACGGAGGTAGTAAGATCTAACGAATATAGCATCCACTGAGACTTCGACTGAGATTTAGCAATCCCGCTGAAAAAACTAGTAGTAGGGAGGAAACAATTATAAAACACTTAAATCCATGGAACTCGATGGGAATCAGCTCAAGATTGAGGAAAGAGCACCAACCAAACTTCAGGCTTCAGGGCAAGCAAGCTCGGATGGTGGGAGGCCATGGAAGCTGGTACATGTACGCTGGCGCGTAGTACTTGTTCCCGTCGTGAAGGCGCTCCAACTCCATGGTGGCGAGGTCGACGGAGACGAGCCCCACGCCTTTCTCCGTGCACAACACGATGGAGCCCTCCCCCACCGACACAACCTTCTTCGGCATGTTGACCTTCAGCTCACCGTGACCTGGAACCTCGCCGATCAACTCCATCAATGTGACACTATTCTCCAGCACCCATTCATGGCTGCTTTGTATGAAGACGAAGACCTTGAGATCTCTATGGTCCAGGCGGGCAATGCGCACCTTGCCGCCGCCACAGCCTACGAACTCAAGCCCATAGCAGAAATACATGTCGTCCGGGAACAAGGAGCAGGAGAACTGCGCCGTGTCCTTTGTCGAGGGTGATGATTTCGGTGCGCAAGGTCGTCCAGTAGACAGAATTCCCGACATGCCTCGCCAAGCATAACTCTGTCATGGGCTTCACGCGGCGGTCCGCCGCCGCGACCGGCGCCATGGTCCAGCAGCCGCCGTCGCGGCCTGTGCCGGAGGAGAACACGCAGGCCCTGGCAACGACATTCAGTCCGAGCGCGACTATTATCCTGAAATTCGACAGGCTGATGCGCTGGCCGGCCGCCTCGTCGGCGGCGGCGCCGTCGAGCAGGAAGGCGCCGCGGTAGAGGCGGCCGCGAAGGCTCGCCGGGGGAGAGACCACCCTGTAGCGCCGCGTCGTGGGGTCGCAGACGACGAGGTCGCGGAAGCGACGCGACGCGCACTTGTTCAGGACGAGGAGGCCGCCTCGACTGTCGGCGATGTGCCACGAGCCACCGTCGCAGGCCGGGAGGAAGTCGAGCGACAGGTGCTCAGGCCGCAGGCCGACGGCGTCCGCCGACAACGGCGAGGGGAAGAAGACGGGGTTGCAGACGGGCCGGCACGCCCCGTGCACAGGCTCGTCGACGCGGTAGTGTCCGGCGACGAGAGGGGGCGCGCGGAGAGACCGGAGGCGGCCGAGGAAGGCGCCGTCAGCGATGATGCGGCGCCAGCGGTTGCACGCACACGCGGCGCGGACGAGGCTGCGAGGACAGAGGAGGCGCAGGAACTCTAGCTCGAGCAGCTCGTCGGGGACGTCGTGCTCGGTCGCCGGCGGCGGCACCGAGATCCCGCTGCGATCTCCCATATGGCTACCGGAAACCCAAGGTCGCGACTCGCGCGGTGCGGTGTTGTGGCGGCGGAGAGGAGGAACGCCTTTGTTGGTAGTTCTTCTTTTTCTTTTCTTTTTTAGGCAATGTTGGGAGTTTTGTTTTTTGAGGGGTATGTTGGAAGTTCTTCTGTTCGGGCAGGCCTCACAATGGCCTTCTTGGCCCATCACGCTCTCTGGGAAAAAATTGTATAACCGGCCGCACCGCGGGCCCATATTTCAGCAGGCTGACTACTGTACCGGCAAAGCCAGCTGATTCCTTCCCCAATTCCGGCCGCTCGAAAAATGGCGGAGATCGCCGGCGACGAGACCCCGCCGCTACCTTCGTCTTCCGGCGCCGAGGAGTCCTCTCTCCTCTCGTCCCCTCCCTCGCCCACCGCCACCAGCGGGGACGAGCCGCTGCCGCGCACGAGGAAGCCCGGCACGAAGCGCCTCGTCCTCACCGCCTCCGTCCTCCTGTCCTTCCTCGTCGGTACTACCCCCACCTCCCCAAATCTCCATAGTTCTAGGCCTTTTTTCTCTTGTCTTCTCCGTGTAACCCGCGCACATCTCGCTTTCTCTCTCCATAGGACTGCCCTTGCTGCTCAAATCCACTGAGATCCACCGGTCGCCGCTGCCCTCCGACGCAATCGCCGACCTGTCCCGCCGCCTCCAGTCGCACCCTCCCTCCTTCCCCTGCGGTCTCCACGCGGTCTTCCTCCGCTCCGGCCCTGGCTCCCCCGTCGCCTCCCTTGCCGATCAGCTCGAGCGGGCAATCTCGACCCAGCACCGCCTCCTCCCCGCGTCTTCTATTGCTGGGAACATCTCAGTGTCAGTTACCATCCAGTCGGATGGCGGCTGCACCAGCAGCACGTCAGCCGCTTCGCCTTGGCGATGTCGCTTGGTGACCGCTGCGCACTCGGTCCATGGTGATGAGGTGTTCGATGAATTGCTGCACTCCGCATTGGGTGGTGGTGATGGGGATGGGATGAAGGTTTACACTATTGTCATTGCTGAGGATGATGATGGGAAGGGGACGAGGGTTGTGATCGGAAAGCACCGTCATGCTTGGGTTGTTGGGAAGGTCGATGAGGCCGAGGCTCTGTCACTTATTGGCAAGGTGTTCATCAAGTATTTCATGAACGGCGGTATTGAGGAGGGTGAGACAGGCATTGGGAAAGGAGAGTTCATGCCAGTTGGTTCAGATGGGAATGTTGTTCTTTCATTCAGCTTGTTGAATGCTGATCCAAATGATTGGGTCTATGATTGGTAAGAACAGAAACTTTACATTATGTAATTCAAGTTATTGCTGCATGTCTGCTATGGGTTCAAATATAACTTTGTCCTGTGATGTGATAAATTGTTGAAGTAAAGTACAATGACAGTAATATTACTGAGGAATTATGGGAACATATGTCAGCACTAACTATAGACATCTGTTAGCTCCCTCATTTAAAATCAATTGCAGTTTATTTGGTTGTAGTTAGCTAGTACTCCCTCTGTTCCATAATTCTTGTCGTGGTTTTAGTTCAAATTAGTACATGCTATTATTGCTGCTGCTGTTAGAAACTTTACTTTACACTTAAGCCTCCCACATGCAGGGAGTTCAAAAATATTGGCGAGAGAATCCTTACTCCTGTGGTTGAGGCCCTGCGACCAGTTGCTGATATCAATATAGAGAGTCAGGTGCATATTTTGCTTGTTTGGGCCAAGCTTGCCTCCTCTATCTCTTCTAAAGGTGTCAATATTAATAAGTACTATACAACTTCTCCTGTTCTTTCCAGGTTCTCTACCACACTCCGAAGTCGTCCTATTCTTATTCTGACGATAAATTGGGAGGCAATGTCCTTAGTATGGGAGACATTCCTTTCTTTGTATGTTTCTGACTTACTCTGCATAGGAAATCTAGTCTTGCTCATTGCTGCGTTATTTGGATAACTGCTTGTTAATGCCTGTTTTTTAAGTGTCAGCTGTACTAATTTAGCGGTGCAATCAAATTGATAGGTAAACTCAAATGAGTGGCACTTGGATACATCGATTTCAGCTACAGGACGATCAAAAGTTCTTCAGTTTGTGGTGTATGTTTATTTAGATCACATCCGTATCTTTGAAATTTTTCTGTTCTTTACTTTGCAAGGCATGTCATGATATGATCAACGTTCTTAAACATATTACAGAAAAATACAAGTAGTACAATGCTGGCTTGCTACTCTGAGTTTGCTTCATTTTATTATCATACTCACTTTTCATCTGCCAAACTGCTGGTAGATATATGTGATCCCATTGTCTTTTGATGATGCTCTGTCCCCATTGCTTGATAGTTTTTTTTTTTTCTGTTTCAGTAAACAGCACCCTTTACAGAATGTGTCGTATTTTAATCCTGTATTCTGGTTTTCCATGCATACGCAGACATAGGATAATATCTTACCAAGTGTAATATATATTTTATGAACTTTGTGGATGGTCATTAGTCATCTGAACTGCTTGTTCTGTAATGAACAGGTATGTTCCATCTGCAAGGGAATGCCCTTTGTATTTGCAGCTTCCAGATGGGGAGCTTTCGAAAACTAATGCATTTATTTCCCCAGTAAGTACTATGCACCTTTCTTGTGCTGTCCAGCTTACCATTTTTCTTGACAGTGTTATCCTATTATGTAGATGTGGGGAGGTGTTGTTATTTGGAACCCACCAGGCTGTTCACTTGGTTCAGAGAAGGCGCATGGGACTCAGAGACAAATGTCATCACAGGTGTGTAGAATTCATCATCTTTTGTCTTTGCCTTCTTATATGTTTACAAGTTCATTGTACGCTGAAGCATTGATGTGCAACAGGAACTTATGGAGACTCTGGAAATCTTCATTGGGCAGCTAAGACAGTTATTTGGTCTAAAACCGAACTATCATGCACAAGGCATGGATGTGGCAACTAAATTCCTAGTTAGTGAAAAGGGGTTTGCACAATGGTGAGAATATCACCCTGCTTGTTTAATAGGATACCATGACACAAAATCATTTTGTTATGACAGCACGATTTTACAAAATCTGGATTGCATATTTCTTTTATCTGTGGTCACATCGGACTTGAGAACATATTTATTATCAAATTCTTGTTAAAACAGTTTTCAGATTTCCAAATCATCGGCATTGTAGTATGCATAATATCAGGGAACACATTCATCAAGTTCAGTTCTTGTCTAAATGTTATATCTAGAATTATGTAATTACTTTGTAATTGGTGTGGGAAAGTCTGGCTATTTTTTGTACTTACTCTATAACTACACAGTTCAAGGTCACAGCCATTGTGAGTTCAGACACTTAGTTTTGGTTAACTGTTGAACCTGCTGATCTCTAAGGTTCTTTACAGGAGTTATCTTCGAAGACTCTAACAATTATTATGGTTTCTTGTTTAATAACTCTTACAGGGAATTGGATTTACTATACAGACATCATGCATGTTCCAACCTTTTGTCATGTGTCGCCACCTTGGAATCTCTTTCCAGCTTGGTACTACATCAGAATTTCTGAATGAGATAATATAAATTGTTGTTCTTCACACAGATACTCAAGAATGTTGTTTCTGTTGACAGGTCCAATCGCTCCCAAGAATGATTGTTATGGATGAAATTGGGAGGCAGGTTTGTTCCTCTACCACTCTTGCTGAATGGATAGTTCACGGTCATCTGTTGCAGTACTTCTTTATTTAATTTTCCGCTACTGTTTTTGACTCTGGGTAAGCAGCAGAATATTCAGACAAAACTCCACATGCCTCATGACCCTGAACATTCATGTAGTCCATTGTTATTATCTCTAGTTCTTCACGTAGTTATAGTATAAAATCACTTCATAATTTCATAGCGAGGTCAGGTTTTTTCTGATGTCTGACAAGTAATGTTTTCCAGGTAGAGCTTTCGCTTGAAGCCGCAAGCTTAGCTCAAAGGAACGCCACACTTGGAATAGGTGACTCTTCTGCAGGCAAGTCTGGCACACATTTTGTTGCACAAGTTACGTGGAGACTGTAAAGGTTTTATTAACACTACGCTGTTGTGCAGTGTCTGCAACGAGAGCGAGGGCTTTGGCCGAGGACGCATTTTTCCATCCGTCCATTATGTCAATCAGTTATGCTTCCGTGGAGCACTACTTCGCCATTTACATGGTCAGTATTCACTGAATTATAGACCTCACTTAAGTTAACGTTTGGCAGGTTGGTTGTTACTTTCGAATTGTTTGCCCTAAACAAAAAGCAAAATAAACTAGAGAGTTATTGCTCCATTCTTCAACCTTGGATTTTAAAGCAAGGCTGTAGCATTGTACTCCCTCCGTTCCGAATTACTTGTCGCAGGTATGGATGTATCTAGATGTATTTTAGTTCTAGATACATCCATTTCTGAGACGAGTAATTTGGAACGGAGGGAGTAGTCAGCAGCCGTAGCCACCTCCTCTCATGTGAGTTGTGTAATGTTGAACCAAAAGCCGTACACCGATAACCTTCATGTTCCTTCAACAGTTCCACCCATGAAGTGTTGTCTAATAATGCAGGGGTAGTATAGATTTACACCATGAATGGAGCGTCGTTGAAGACTTGAAGCCCGCACAAGCTGCCCTGTGAACTGACATGTTTTTAAAAAATCTTTCGCAGCCATTCTTTGCGCCGGTGTGTTTGCATGTGCTGCTGGCGGCGATCAAAGAGCTGAAACGGTACAAGGTGGAGCGGGCCAAATACTCGGCGTTCCTGGCTTCCCAATCCCAAGCGACGACTTCCTCCTGATACATCCATCCATCCATCCATCAATCAATCATCGGTGACAGGCTGCAAAGCATCGCTGGCTGCTCCACGCTTGGCGTCGTCATCCATCGTCCCACGGAGTCTGACAGGTGACTGAAGGTGGTAGACAATGATGATCTGTAGTGGCATCCTAGGCAGACGAGTAGGGCTTGCGCGCATGTAAATCTGTATAACTTGCAGTATACGGTGGATTTTGCTTATGGTCCGGGCTGAGGACCCACATTTTTGTTCGTAAAAGAAGACTTGCCCTCTCACATGAAGAAATCCGTGGCAATTTCCAAGTTCCAACGGTGCCATTTTTTTACCTTTTGGTCGAATCATCAATCATCTCTACTGGAAAGAAACTGGCCCTTTTGTTTCGCCGAAAATGGTAAGGCATCTTCGTTAGGGAAAACAAAGAAAGGAAAATGGCACTGATCGCCGTTACGTTCTTTTTAAATGGCCGTTCCCTATTTCTGTGACTGAGAGTATGCGGTTCTTCTCCGCGAAGGTCCCAACCAACCGCAAGCGAGAAAGAAACCGCACGCTCGCGTAGTTAGTTACCGACTTACCGCGCCACCGGGCACCGGCACACATTCACAGTGACAGACGGACGAACTCGACGACTCGAGTCCACAGGCCACGACGAACCGCTGCGGCAGCCAGCGGTTCGGCAAAAGCGCGCAGGCTTTACTTTCGACGCCCCCTCCTCCCTCTCCCCCCTCGCCTTCCTCTGCCTGCGCTCGACGCAAACCCCCGGGGCCCCAAAACGGCAAAACCTCTCCGCTCCTCCCCTCTGCCCCGCCTCCCCATCCCAATGCGCGTCTAGCATCGGAGCGGAAACCGCCCGCCGAGCGCGATGCCGTCGTCGCCGCCCCCGCCGTCGGGCGACGCGGTGCCGCCGTGGCTGAAGGCCCTGCCGCTGGCGCCCGAGTTCCACCCCACGGCGGCCGAGTTCGCCGACCCCGTCGCCTACCTGCTCAGGATCGAGCCCGCCGCGGCGCCCTTCGGCATATGCAAGGTCGTCCCGCCCTGCGCGCGCCCGCCCCGCAAGGCCACCCTCGCCAACATCGCCCGCTCCCTCGCCGCGCTCCACCCCGACAAGGCCGACGCCGACGACCACGCCGCGCCCCCGTCCTTCCCCGTCCGCCACCAGTACCTCGGCCTCTGCCCGCGCCGCCCGCGCCCCGCGCTCCAGACCGTCTGGCTCTCCGCGCGCCGCTACACGCTCCCGCAGTTCGAGTCGCGGGCCGCCGCCGCCCGCGGCCCGCTCCTCGCCCGCCTCGGCGTCCCCGCCTCCAGGCACCTCCAGGGCGACCGCCTCCCCCCGCTCGACCACGAGGCGCTCTTCTGGCGCGCCGCCTCCGCCGACCGCCCCGTCACCGTCGACTACGCCAGCGACATGCCCGGCTCGGGCTTCCCCCCCTGCGCCGCGCGCTCCGCCCAGGGCCAGCAGCCCGCGCACGTCGGGGAGACCGCCTGGAACATGCGCACCGCAGCCAGGAGCCCCGGATCGCTGCTGCGGTTCATGCGCGATGAGGTGCCCGGGGTCACCACGCCCATGCTCTACGTCGGCATGCTCTTCAGTTGGTTCGCCTGGCACGTCGAGGACCACGACCTCCACAGCCTCAACTACATGCACCTCGGCGCCGCCAAGACCTGGTACGGGGTGCCCCGCGACGGCGCGCTCGCCTTCGAGGACGTCGTGCGCGTGCACGGCTACGGCGGGGAGGTGAACCCCCTAGGTGAGGCGCCCGCGGCCGCGGCCGTTTGTTTTTTCCTGCACCGGTTCCGTGTCCTCTGTTGTTCTGACTGCATAGTGCTTCTGTCGAATTGCGGTGCAGAGGCATTCGCGACGCTGGGGAACAAAACGACCCTGTTGTCCCCTGAATTGCTCGTCGGCTCGGGGGTACCCTGCTGCAGGTGGTGTTATCTCCTGTTTTTGAACAAATTTGATCTCATACGTGTGTGGTTGTTGACGGAGGCCTGGTTCTGTACATTGGAACAGGTTGGTGCAGAATGCAGGGGAGTTCGTGGTAACCTTCCCAGGATCATATCACTGCGGTTTCAGCCATGGTGAGCACTCGCCAGTTAACATCACCGAAAATCCTCCTTTGGGACACTGCATTTCTGGTTGATGCATGCACACGCAATTATGCATGTCCAGTGCGTGCCAAACTTGTCCAAAACCTATAGGCTCTAGTTGTGTTAAACATAGGTTTGCTAGGTGATTTTTGCAACACAACCCTGGATTTATAGTTATATTAACGTATCATTGTCCTGAGTTTGTTTATGCATCTTGACATGGGGCCTTCGTCAATTCATCTCATCTAGGCAGGTGTGCAATATGCAAATGCAGGATGTGTATTTCTAGTGAACACAGGGAAACTGAACTTAAGCTGTTACTTGGCCATCACTTTGTTGGCTCTTGCAATTTATAATAACCCCATGTGGACCAATTCGATTTGGGCAGGTTTCAACTGCGGCGAGGCATCAAATATAGCTACTCCTGAATGGTTGAGAGTAGCGAAAGAGGCAGCAGTCAGGAGAGCCTCAATCAATCAACCTCCCATGCTGTCGCACTATCAACTGCTTTACGAACTTGCACTGTCAATGTGCATCAGGTATTTGACACAAATTGCATGCTTCATGATGCACACTGTTCTTATGAGATACTATTCTGTTAGCTTCCTGCCTCAATACAGAAAATGCCGTTCTTAAAATTCCTTGTCATTGTCCAACTTATATCATGTTTTCACCTGAAAATAATTGGTCAGCAGGTGTGCAATCTGCTACTTCCATGTATGTTAAATCATAATATATGGTTCTGTGACCAGTGTTTGACAATATTTGATGTTCCACTTTAAGTTTCTCTGACCCAGTCAAGGAAGTATATTTTTCATTTGTGTGTCTTAAAGTAGCCCTGGTTTAATGATATAGTCTGGTAACCATGAAAGGAAGTTGTATATTTTTCCGTTCTGTGTCTTACAGTAGCCATGACTTAGTGACAACGCTTCAATCTGGGAATTTTGTTCACGTATATATCGTTGGAGCTCTCTTTCTGTGCTTGGAATTGGCACCCAGCGCAATGCTTTTTGTATATTTTTTTGGACCTTTTACTTATTGTTTTCCAACTGTTATATATCTAGGGACCCGTCCATTGGGGCAATGGAACCACACAGTTCTAGACTGAAGGAGAAGAAGGGTGAAGGGGGACAATTGGTCAAGAAGTTATTTGTCCAAAATGCTATTCAAGATAATGAACTGCTTAGTTGTCTTCTGAATGATGGATCTTCTTGTATTATTCTTCCTATAAATGCTCATGATGGTCCTGTTCTTTCAGCTTTGCGTTCAAGATCCCAATTAATACCTAAATCCAAGTTGTCAAGATGTACACATGATTCACATAATGCAGAAGGTGACAAGGCGGATGTAATCAGTGCTGCTGGGCTCTTAGATCAGGGCTTATTATCCTGTGTCAGCTGTGGGATTTTAAGTTTCTCCTGTGTTGCTGTCATCAAACCAAGAGAGTGTGCATCAAAATACTTCATGCCTTCTGATTATAATTCAATCAATGATCAGATTGTTGGTTCTGGAGGGAGTCATCTGGCAAATGCAGCTGGAAGTGAAGGGACCAATGGTGGCATTCTACGTAAGTTACATATTTTACAACATATAGCATCAAGTTTTTATGTTGACTTATCTTCCCTTTTTCCTGATCAGCATGAGCTTCTTTATTCGCCGAGTTACTGATATTTGCATAAGTTCTTGAAGTAGTCAACAGATTATTTATGCTTTTATGATCTCTTAGAAGTTATAACTAGACCATTCGGACTCTCAAAAATAAATAAATAACTAGACCATTCGGAATTCAGTGGTTAAAATGGATGCAGATTTGGCCTTCTGATTTTATTTTATTGGAAACGTATAACCTTCTTTAAAATTTCACAGCTAAAAAAGAGCATAGCCTTGAAACTTCCATTCCTTGATCATGCTACGTTGCCAACCACAGAATAATGTATGTTATTCTTTCAGAGACGGTATCCAGAATTACAGGATGCATTGCTTATTGCATGGAAAATGGGCCACTTGATAAATTTGCTTTTTAAGTCATTCTTGTGATGGATATGAATAGTTTGTGATACTTATGACCTATTTGATTGCTCATTGTGTAATACTCCCTCCGTTCCTAAATACTCCCTCCGTCCCAAAATAAGTGTCTCAAGCTTAGTACAATTTTGGACTGAAGTTAGTACAAAGTTGACACTTATTTTGGGACAGAGGGAATATAAGTCTTTGTAGAGATTCCACTATGGACCACATATGGATGTATATAGATGCATTTTAGAGTGTAGATTCACTCCATAGTGGAATCTCTACAAAGACTTATACTCCCTCCGTCCGAAAATACTTGTCATCAAAATGGACAAAAAGGGATGTATCTAGAATTAAAATACATCTAGATACATCCCCCTTTATTCATTTTGATGACAAGTATTTCCGGACGGAGGGAGTATTTAGGAACAGAGGTAGTATTAGTTTATGAGCATATCTCCTAGGAGACCAATGGACTATCACATTAATTCAAAACAGAGAACAGTCGCAGATGTCTTCGATGCTTGTAGAGACAAACATACATGGATGTAACTTGTGTAGCTCTAATTGGTTTTCTTGCTCATTTGCTATGCTAAAGTGGATTTCATCTTAGTTTCTTTATCTTACAACATTTTTTGTGTTATCTGATGCAATGTATGTATTCCTGATCAACATGCAGGACCCAGTTTTGAACCATATGGCAATGCAATACTTCCTGATGCTGGACCTGTCACTAGAAATTCTGCTCCTGATCTTCTGGCATCTGCTTATGGAAATCAACCGGACACTGATGAAGATAATCGGAACAAAAAAATTAAGGTCTCTCATGACTCCAGCGAATTAGACGGAACGAAGATTCCCTCAAGTAGCATTAAATGCCGACAAAGACCATCATCCCAGAGCTCTCAGTGTATTGGTGGCTCAAGTATTTCGAATGGACCAAGAGGTGTTCGCACAAGAAACAAATATCGACTTAAGATGGCACTGTCTCAAGGTTTTCAGCTAAAGAATAATTATTGGACAATGGAACAGAAGGTTCAACCTGAACCGTCAAGGTCAAAAGAGACTGTGAAGGAGCCACTTGATGTCAACGGTGCAGAAAATGATGCTAGATGTAACAGCACTGCAATCTCTGTGGGTGGCCCTAGAATCTCTACAACCACGATGGACAACTTAAATAAACCAATTGTGAAAATTGATAAGGATTCATCAAGAATGCATGTATTTTGTCTTGAGCATGCTGTCGAGGTTGAGAAGCAACTCCAAGCAATTGGTGGGGCCCATGTTATTCTTTTATGCCGTCCAGGTCAGCCATCAAGCTGCTTAGTCATCATGATCGAGTGCAATGCACCTTTTTATAAATCTAATGCGGTTTGAACTTGTGGCATCCTCTCTAATGCTTCATCTACTCGGTATGACTGGGCAGTGGCTCATTGTGATTGTACTTGAATATGTTAATGCAGTTATTGTTCAAAAGCACATTATACTCGCATCAACGTTGGTAATGCCACGAATTAAATTTAGACCTGTTGTGCTTGAGGTGTTCATGATACTGATTCTTGGTTCTGAAAGCATAATTGACTTGTTTGTTATGGTTTGTACAGAATATCTTAAAATAGAAGCAGAAGCAAGGTCGTTAGCTGCAGAAATGGAAGTTGAGCATGGCTGGAAGGACATCCATTTCAGGGAAGCCAACATGGAGGACAGGAAGATGATAGAAGAGCTCCTGCAGGATGAGGAATCAATACCAACAAGCAGTGATTGGGCTGTGAAACTGGGAACTAATCTTTACTACAGTGCAAATCTGGCCAAATCTCCTTTACATAACAAACAAATACCATACAACAGGGTCATCTATAGGGCATTTGGCTGCAGTTCTCCTGATAACTCACCAGTAAAACGGGAAAATTGCGAGGGGAGTCAAGACAGGCAGAAGAAAATAGTCTTGGCTGGCCGGTGGTGTGGGAAAGCATGGATGTCAAACCAGGTCCATCCATTCCTAGCTCAGAGAACTGAAAGCACTGAAGTGGAGGAGACCGACAAGTCTAGTGGAGTGGAAGCCTCCAAGAGAAAGAGTAGCACCATAACAGATGTACCGAAATCAAGCAAGAAAAGGGAGAACATGGCTGTGGAGGTAACAACAGACACCAAGAGGCCAAGACTAGCTGAGGGGCACAGCTCCAAAGCATTAAAAGGTGTTGCTGATGCGTCCCACCCCTCACCAACTGCAGTGGTTCCCCGTGTTAGCTCTAGGATTGCCAATAGAGCAAACAAGGTAAAATCAGAGATGACAGAAGAGGATGATGGTCCTGCTTGCCGTCCAAAGCCAAAGGTTACTTCCCATTCGCAAACAAGGCCACCAAAGAAGATTGAGGTTGAAGCAAAGAAGCAA
Source organism: Aegilops umbellulata (assembly GCA_032464435.1). NCBI lineage: Eukaryota > Viridiplantae > Streptophyta > Magnoliopsida > Poales > Poaceae > Aegilops > Aegilops umbellulata. The sequence goes on from CP136056.1 coordinate 480,962,621, forward strand.
ATGAAGATGAGCAAAGGAGACAAGATGATGGCTCCAACTGCTCCAAAGGATGATGAGGAGCACCCATCTGCTGCCAAGGGGGGTCCTTCTGTGGGCCCTGCAACTAAGCTGGAGTTGTCTCGGCGTGAGCACAGAACCAGAACCAAAACGAGGAAGCAACTGAAGAAAGCCACAGGAGAGGAGAGGACTCCAAGAGATCATCCAATGCACGTCGAAGGGTACAGATGCAGCATCGAGGGCTGTTCGATGAGCTTCGACACGAGAAATGAACTGTCCCTGCATGAGCTCGACATGTGCCCGGTCAAGGGCTGTGGAAAGAAGTTCTTCACGCACAAGTTTCTGCTGCAGCACTGCAAGGTTCACACCGAAACGACGAAGCAACTGAAGAAAGCTACAGGAGAGGAGAGGGCTCCAAGATATCCGATGCGCGTGGAAGTGTACGCTTGCACTATCGAGGGCTGTTCGATGAGCTTCGACACAAAAAAGGAACTGTCCCTGCATGAGCGCGACATCTGCCCGGTCAATGGCTGTGGGAAAAAGTTCTTCACGCACAAGTATCTGCTGCAGCACCGCAAGGTCCACACCGAGGACCGGCCCCTGAAGTGCCCGTGGGAGGGCTGCGACGTCGCGTTCAAGTGGGCATGGGCCAGGACAGAGCACCTCAGGGTTCACACCGGCGACAGGCCCTACGTTTGCCGTGAGCCAGGGTGTGCAGAGACATTCAGGTTTGTATCAGATTCCAGCCGTCACAAGCGCGAGACAGGCCACTCAACCAAGCAGACTAAAACCAAGACATGAAGCAGGAGCAAGAGTTATGGTATACTAGAAGTGACAGGGTAAGTTTGTATATAGTGCACCAGTACCCGGAGCTCACGATTATCTTCGTTTAGCGAATTCTATTAGTAAGCACCACAATGGGTGTGCTTTATTTTCTATGTATCTAATTACGATCAGTGGTCATTTCTATGATTACTAATGTAGCTAGTCTAGCAGTTTAGCGCTGATGTTATGTCTGATGTATTGACGTTGTCACTTATAAATGTCATGTTCAATATTATCACCCTCTTTTGGCTCCGCTTCTTTGCTGTGTTAGCCTTTGTGACATGGATGATAGTTTTGCTGCGGTGATTATTATGTTTTGAATAAAAGAAGGGAAACCATCTGTGATCCGAAGCCTGATACTTTTGCTGCGGTGATGCCGCGATGGTATGGTGACACTGTAGTTGTGAGCTCGTATTTTTTTTTTTTGTGCCGGGGGTAGTTGTGAGCTTGTTGGAGGCGGTAGTGCACAGAAGAAAGGCACAGATCCGTTGGCTGTCGTGGATCCGTTTGTGCTGTTGGGCTGCCCACCCAGTTTGTGGGATGGCATGCATGCTCGCATTGCTTTTTGGTGCTGTCAGGATTGAGACTTGGGAGTGGGAGTGGAACTGAAATAGCTGCCTGGTGCGTCAGCCACGCAAGGGGTTCCTCCGTTCCTGAACCTGAAAGTGCTTGGAGTTGGAGAGCCCGCAAACAGTGTGCACCCCGTACACGTTTGTGCAAGCAAAATCAAACAAATGAATTGAGCAAGGCATAACAAAATTTGCCCAATGCCTATTAATACCCACTTTACAAACACCAGAAAATAGATCGTATTCAAGCTTGAGCCCAAGCTCACCTCCCCTGCCAAGAATTATTTATTTGTTTTTTAGAAAGAAAAAAGGTTCAAAAGGAGATTTCTTTAGGAGAAACGTGTGCGTGCATATTTTCATGGACGAAACAAGATTCGTAGTGCTCCCCGCATCCGTTTGGATCGGTCATGCATCGACATATACTCCCTCCGTGTTTCATAATATGCCGTGCACACTTTTTGTTTTTCAAAGGCAAACGTGCCTACGTTTGGCAAAATTTACAGAATAAACTATTGACATCTAAAATACAAAGTAAAACGTAGTTCATGATGAATATGGTGATCTAATTTTGAATTTTAGATATTGATATATTCTTTTCTATAAATTTGGATAAATATAGACTTATCTTACTTTCTGAAAACCTAATATGCACCGCAACGCGGAACGAAGTATGAATCTCCATGCCCAACGTCAAATAGGACAGTTGGGGTTTGAGTGTTGCACGGCTCACTCGCAAAAAAGTGCACAATTAAACTTCTAGGAGGCGTTTGGTACGTTGTATCTTTTTTGGGTATTTGCATCTGTGGCTAAGCTGAACGTGGTTGAGTGAATACATGCCAAAAATCATGTTTTGCACATAATTTGTTAGCTACATTGCACCACTGAGCAGTTTGGTTGGCAACATTTCTAGGTTATGGATGTCAACGTGCAAAACATGTCGTTTGGATGTGCAAGGCCTATGTTATAGTCACCCCTTCTCACTGGTGATGATCTTACCACACAACACACATGACAACTTGCTCTTCCATAGAGATGTGGATGCTATTTTGTAGAAGCCCCCTACTCATAAACATCTCAGCAAGCATGGCAGAAGGTAATATTCACACCCGAAGCATGATCACAGTCTCTACGTCGTTGCTGTTGTAGATGTAGTCCAGATTCTTCATTCTATCCCTATCTCAGATCATTGGACCATAACGGATGATAGACTTATCACTCTGACGAACATCTCTCTTGTTGACCAACATGACCCGGGGCTGAATCACAGCTATGACAGTTCCTGCTTGAACAACAAGCTTCATCACCCGTCCATAATGACCTAACAGCGACATCGATGTTGCAGTAAGGGCGAAATCGACCTACACGGTATCTAACAAGGGTGTGTTGTATGCTTCTTACACCCTTTGGCGTCGACAACCAGTCCATGGTGAAGACGAGGAGGACATGCCAAAGGGCGGAAAGTATGTCTTGCCGTCGGAGATTGAAGTCACCACCGTCGCCACAATTTTCTCAGACCGGAGTCGCCGCCGCCGCCGGTGCCAAGAACTGAGGTTGGGTTTGTCCTAGCGGCATCTGAGAGAGTAAATGAGTGGGCGGGAGAGGGGTTGATGCAAGATTTCGCGCCATCCACGTCGGTGGATATTTCGGTCTCCCGGCATCTCTGCGCTCATTCCTCCATTCATCGCCGCATACGCCGTGCCCCCCTTTTACCCCTAACTCGGTTTGGTGGTTCCGAGCTGCTTTAAGAGCAACTCCAATGCGCCGACCCAAACGGACGACGCTTTTGTCCGCTTTTTATCCATTTGGGTCGGCCGCCCGCCTGGCGTCCGCCCTGTTTGAGATTTGGGTCGGCAGTGTGCCCAACGCGCCGACCCATATGTGCCGGCGTGGCCGGCTGGCTGCCATTTTTCAATAAATAGCACAAATTTTGCATTATTTCACACACAACTTTTGCATTTATTTCAACCAAAATAAATAGCATAGTTTCAACCAAATAAAATAGCATAGTTTTACAAGCCGGATAAAAGTGAAAATGTCTTACATAGTTTTGCAAGCTGAATAAAAAAGATACATTTATTGGTTGCCAACATGAGCCCACATATGCTCAACGAAATCATTTTGCTGTTGCATGTGAGTTTTCCAATCACGCATGTCATGATGAAACTGGGTGAATTGTTCAAACGTTGCCGCTCCTCCATGCTCAGGCACAACATTCTCACCCTGAAACTGAAACCCTTGATCATAGAGATGTTCCGGGCGCTCATCTTCTATAATCATATTGTGCATGATCACACAAGCAATCATCAACTCCCACAGTTTCTGCGTGCTCCAAGTATTAACAGGATACCAAACGATGCCCCATCGAGATTGCATAACACCAAAGGCACACTCGACGTCCTTCCTGGCACTCTCTTTCTCTTGGGAAAATCTTTTCCTCTTCTCTCCGACAGGGTTGGGAATTGTCTTCACAATAGTGGTCCACTGAGGATAGATACGGTCACCCAAGTAGTATCCTTTGTCATAGTTGTGGCCATTGATAGTAAAGCTCACCAGTGGGCTGTAGCAAACACCGGCGAGCGCTAAAGCACGTTGATGTCATTGTGTGATCCGGCCATGCCAAAGAAAGAGTGCCAGATCCAGAGATCTTGAGACGCCACGGCCTCAAGTATGACAGTGCAAGCCCTGACATGGCCCTTATACTGCCCTTGCCAAGCAGAAGGGCAGTTCTTCCACTCCCAGTGCATGCAGTCTATACCGCCAAGCATCCCTGGGAAGCCCCTCACTACTGCAGGATGCTGCTAACGCGACACTACGATCAGAGACCCTTCGACGAAACTGTGTGCGATGCAATAATCGCAAACGGTGGTGTAAAAGAACCGTCAAAAAAGGTGCAAAATGTTTGCAATGCCGGAGCCATCAAACACGATTCAGATTTTAGTTGCGTGTGCGATGCAGGGCATACGGTTCAGTTCAATGAACTGTTTGCGATGAGGAGGAACAAAAGAAACGGGAAGCCAGATGAAGGCGTGTGCGATATACAACATACGGTTCACTCGGATGAACTGTTTTTTATGAGGAGGAACAATAGAAACAGGCAGTTAGATAAAGGTGTGTGCGATTGAGGGCATACGCTTCAGAAGAATTAACTATTTGCTATTAGGCAACAGAACAGAAAGGGTCAGCCAGATCAAAGTGTCTGCGATTATTAGCAAAAAAAGTGTCTGCGATTGATGGCATACACTTCACATGGATAAACTGTTTGCGATTAGCCACAACAAACTGAAATAGTTAGATAGATCAACGTGTGTGCGCTAGACGGGCACACACATTCTAATTAAAAGAAGGGTGGGAGATGGTAATAACGAGGGCGCACGGTTGTTGGAATAAGACGTGTGTGGATGTTGCCTATTGCGGTGCACTCTATGGTGCAAACGCCACGTACGCGGCCGAGAAGGCGTACGTGCCCACGTTACGCCTTTCGGAAATAGTGCCGCACTTATAACCGTCAGTAAATTTTGAGCTGCGTTCCGTCACATTCCAAATTGCAAACTTGTTCACAGCGATCAAAACCTAAACGGTTTCCCACTTAGGAGCGTATTAGTACTCGGTTATAAATACTACTACTCCAAGATGACTGCACATTCCTCCTCAACTCCTCATCCACAAAAATAAACAAGTCATTCATCATCGTTCCCTTGCGTCTGCCATGGCCAGCGTGAGTTCTGGGTCGAGAGATTGCCACCAGGGAGAAGCGAGCATGGAAGCGGAAGCACGTGAGATGTCCCGCCTCGCCGCGAACGTAGCCGGCATGTCCCGCCGCGCGGCCGTAGCAGCACAGAGGTCCCACCACGCCGCCGAAGCAGCACCGAGGTCCCACCGCGCCGTCGATGCAGCAGACTGGTCCGGCTGCGCCGCGAAAGCAGAAGAGATGTCCCGCCGCACCACGAATGTAGCAGAGATGTCCTCCCGCGCCGCGGCGGCCTGGGAAAATGTCTCACGGGCAGCAGAGGACTCTTACAGGCGCATGCATGCGATCGTCCATAGCCAGATGGATTAGCTCTCCGACTGGGCGAGGTTGTAGGACGACATGGAAGCATCTTTTGAACAGGCTATCGGCGTCATCCGACAACTAAATGAGAGCAATGCGAAGCTCCGGGCCGAGCGCGACCTGCTGAGGGCGAAGATCGTCGGAAGTGCGGAGCAGCGGGAGGAGACCACTGCCTTGTTGAAGAGGATCGGCGTCATCGTCGAGAAACTTATGGACGAGAATGCCATGCTGCGCATCGAGCACATAAGGCTGGTGGAGGAATCCGTGGATGCTCTCAAGAAGCATCTTGAGGATAAGAAAGAGCTCATCGCCGCTCACCGCGGAGACTAGTTCCCGCAGCTTGCAGCTACGCATCAAGAAAGTAGAGATCAGCGAGCCAGATCGTTGTCTTCCTTCTTCTTTTGCCCTGTGTATTTCGGGCGTTGCCGCATGTGGCTTTTTTTAATTATGTTCCTAAATATGTAAGACAATTATTATCCACTGCCATCGTCCTTATATTCATCATGCTTGCTATAAGTCAGAGTCGATGCTATATAGGTCCGTCGGATCTTACAACAAGATCCGTGCAAAACTTTCTTTTCAGATTTTCATTTTTCTCTCTTAAATCTCAGTCCAGTGAGACATATAGCCACACCGTAGAACAGGGCTCGGGCGCCATTAATGGAGACATTGGGAGGGAGGTGCGCGACAGGTAGCGGTCAAAGGGCTCTCCTCCCGATGAGCACGCGCAGGGGTCTGATCGCACGCCCCCCGTACTCAAATAGCTACCCCGCACGACACCTCCTAGCCATTAAAAAAAGGGGACGCGTGGCGGCACGTAATTGTAAGTAGAACGCCCACGGTTTCAATAATACTTGTGTTTCCAATTTGTAACGTGACACTACTTGTTCCAAAATGACTTTGTTGATTGTTAATGTGTGCACCTTCGCAAATCGAATAGAAAAATTACCACAACATGTTGGTGCCATGTCATGACACCATGCTAAGTTTCATGATTTTTAGGCGTGTTTTGGATTTACAGGAATTAAAAAACCAAGTTTCTCAATCTTTCCGGCCGAGCCACGATGCCCAGATGTTTGAATTTCATTCCCATCTCTTCCATGGCACCTAGAAATTCACCCAAGGACACACATGTGATTTTTTAACCAACTTTGGTGCACTGGAGCATGTGCTTGTAGTTCAAATTTGAATTATGCACATTAAATGCCCAGAAATTCAATTAATGTATAAAAAAGTGAAGGAAATATGCCATAGAGGCAATAATAAAGTTGTTATTTATATTTCCTTATATCATGATAAATGTTTATTATTCATGCTAGAATTGTATTAACCGGAAACTTAGTAAATGTGTGAATACATAGACAAACAGAGTGTCCCTAGTATGCCTCTACTTGACTAGCTCGTTAATCAAAGATGGTTAAGTTTCCTAACCATAGACATGAGTTGTCATTTGATGAACGGGATTACGTCATTAAAGAATGATGTGATGGACAAGACCCATCCGTTAGCTTAGCACTATGATCGTTTAGTTTATTGCTATTGCTTTCTTCATGACTTATACATGTTCCTATGACTATGAGATTATGCAACTCCCGAATACCGGAGGAACACTTAGTGTGCTATCAAATGTCATAACGTAACTGGGTGATTATAAAGATATTCTACAGGTGTCTTCGATGGTGTTTGTTGAGTTGGCATAGATTGAGATTAGGATTTGTCACTCCGTGTATCGAAGAGGTATCTCTGGGCCCTCTCGGTAATGCTCATCACTATAAGCCTTGCAAGCAATGTGACTAATGAGTTAGTTGCGGGATGATGCAATACGGAACGAGTAAAGAGACTTGCCAGTAACGAGATTGAACTAGGTATGGTGATACCGATGATCAAATCTCGGGAAAGTAACATACCAATGGCAAAGGGAACAACGTATGTTGTTATGCGGTTTGACCGGTAAAGATCTTCGTAGAATATGTAGGAGCCAATATGAGCATCCAGGTTCCGCTATTGGTTATTGACCGGAGATGTGTCTCGGTCATGTCTACATAGTTCTCGAACCCGTAGGGTCCGCACGCTTAACGTTCGATGACGATTTGTATTATGAGTTATGTGATTTGATGTACCAAAGGTTGTTGGGAGTCCCGGATGAGATCACGGACATGACGAGGAGTCTCAAAATGGTTGAGACATAAAGATTGATATATTGGACCATGTTATTCGGATACCGGAAGTGTTCCGGATAGTTTTGTGTAAAATCGGAGTGCCGGAGGGGTTACCGGAACCCCCCGGGGAAGTAATGGGCCTTAGGGGAGAGAGAGGGCGGCAGCCAGGAGGTGGCACCCCCCAAGGGGAGTTCGAATAGGACTAGGGGAGGGGGGCGCGGCCCCTATTTCCCTCTCCCTCTCCCTCTACTTCCTTCTTCCCCCCTTCCACCAAGTGGAATCCTACTAGGACTTGGAGTCCTAGTAGGACACCTCTCCTTGGGGTTCGACTCTAGGGGCCGGCCGACCTCCTCCCTCCCTCCTTTATACGGGGGAGGGGCACCCCATAGAGACAGAATTGATCTTTTAGCCGTGTGCGGTCCCCCCTCCACAGTTACACACCTCGATCATATCGTCATAGTGCTTAGGCGAAGCCCTGCGCCGGTAACTTCATCATCACCGTAGCCACGCCGTCGTGCTGACGGAACTCTCCCTCGGCCTCAACTAGATCAAGAGTACGAGGGACGTCATCGAGCTGAACGTGTGCTGAACACGGAGGTGCCGTACGTTCGGTGCTAGGATCGGTCGGATCGTGAAGACGTACGACTACATCAAACGCATTGATAAAACGCTTCCGCTTTCGGTCTACGAGGGTATGTGGACACACTCTCCCCACTCGTTGCTATGCATCACCTAGATAGATCTTGCGTGTGCGTAGGATTTTTTTTTAAATTGCTGCGTTCCCCAACAGTGGCATCTGAGCCAGGTCTATGCGTAGATGTTATATGCACGAGTAGAACACAAAGAGTTGTGGCGATAATTGTCATACTGCTTACTAGCATGTCATACTTTGATTCGGCGGTATTGTTGGATGAAGCGGCCCAGACCGACATTACATGACTGCGTTCATGAGACTGGTTCTACCGCTGTGCTTCGCACACATGCGGCTAGTGGGTGTCTGTTTCTCCAACTTTAGTTGAATCGAGTGTGACTACGCCCGGTCCTTGTTGAAGGTTAAAACAACACACTTGACAAAAAATCATTGTGGTTTTGATGCGTAGGTAAGAACGGTTCTTGCTAAGCCCGTAGCAGCCACGTAAAATTTGAAACAACAAAGTAGAGGCCGTCTAACTTGTTTTTGCAGGGCATGTTGTGTTGTGATATGGTCAAGACGTGATGATATATAAATTGTTGTATGAGATGATCATGTTTTGTAGAAGTTATCGGCAACTGGCAGGAGCCTTATGGTTGTCGCTTTATTGTATGAAATGCAATCGCCATGTAATTTCTTTACTTTATCACTAAACGGTAGTGATAGTCGTAGAAGCAATAGTTGGCGAGACGACAACGATGCTTCGATGGAGATCAAGGTGTCAAGCCGGTGACGATGGTGATCATGACGGTGCTTTGGAGATGAATATCAAAGGCACAAGATGATGATGGCCATATCATATCACTTATATTGATTGTATGTGATGTTTATCCTTTATGCATCTTATTTTGCTTAGTATGGCGGCAACATTATAAGATGATCCCTCACTAAGTTTCAAGGTATAAGTGTTCTCCCTGAGTATGGTCCGTTGCGACAGTTCGTTGTGCCGAGACACCACGTGATGATCGGGTGTGATAAGCTCTACGTTCACATACAACGGGTGCAAGCCAGTTTTGCACACGCAGAATACTCAGGTTAAACTTGACGAGCCTAGCATATGCAGATATGGCCTCGGAACACTGAGACCAAAAGGTCGAGCGTGAATCATATAGTAGATATGATCAACATAGTGATGTTCACCATTGAAAACTACTCCATCTCACGTGATGATCAGACATGGTTTAGTTGATTTGGATCACGTGATCACTTAGATGATTAGAGGGATGTCTATCTAAGTGGGCGTTCTTAAATAACATGATTAATTTAACTTTAATTTATCATGCACTTAGTACCTGATAGTATTTTGCATGTCTATGTTGTTGTAGATCAATGGCCCGTGCTACTGTTCCTTTGAATTTTAATGCGTTCCTAGAGAAAGCTAAGTTGAAAGATGATGGTAGCAATTACATGGACTGGGTCCGTAACTTGAGGGTTATCCTCATTGCTGCATAGAAGAATTACATCCTAGAAGCACCGCTAGGTGCCAGGCCTGCTGCAGACGCTACTGATGAAGTTAAGAACGTCTGGTAAAGCAAAGCTGATGACTACTCGATAGTTCGGTGTGCCATGCTTTACGGCTTAGAACCGGGACTTCAACGATGTTTTGAATGCCATGGAGCATATGAGATGTTCTAGGAGTTGAAGTTAATTGATACGTCTCCAACGTATCTATAATTTATGAAGTATTCATGCTATTATAATATCCTTCTAGGATGTTTTATATGCATTTATATGATATGTTATATGATTTTTGGGTCTAACCTATTAACCTAGAGCCCAGTGCCAGTTTCTGTTTTCTCCTTGTTTTAGAGTATCGTAGAAAAGGAAAACTAAACGGAGTCCAATTGATGTGCCACTTGACGGAGATCATTTTTGGACCAGAAGAAGCCCATGGAGTACCAGAAGCAAGCCAGAAGAGTCCCAGCTACCCACGAGGGTGGGGGGCGCGCCCACCCCCCTAGGGCGCGCCCCCTGCCTCGTGGACAGCCCGGAGACCCCCCTGACGTGAAATCAACGCAAAACTCTTCTATATATACCCAAACTTCCAGAAAGAAACCTAGATCGGAAGTTCCGCCGCCGCAAGCCTCTGTAGCCACGAGAAGTCAATCTAGGCCCTCTCCGGCACCCTGCCGGAGGGGGCCATCATCACCAGTGGCCATGGAGGAGTATCCCGGAGGGGCCATCATCACCATGAAGGCCAAGGACCAGAGGGTGGAGGCCATGGAGGAGGAAGCACAAGGGGGAGAACCTCTCGTCCTCTCTTCCGGTGGTGCCGGAGTGCCATCGCGAGGGGAATCATCGCCACGGTGATTGTCTTCATCAACATCACCATCATCATCACCATCCTCATCTCTTTTACGCGGTCAACTCTCCCGCACCCCGCTGTAATCCCTACTTGAACATGGTGCTTTATGCCACATATTATGATCCAATGATGTGTTGCCATCCTATGATGTTTTGAGTAGATATCTTTTGTCTTTGGGTTGATTGATGATCTAGATTGGTATGAGTTGTATGTTTTACTTTGGTGCTGTCCTATGGTGCCCTCCGTGTCGCGCAAGCGTGAGGGATTCCCGCTGTAGGGTGTTGCAATACGTTCATGATTCGCTTATAGGGGGTTGGTGAGTGACTGAAACACAAACCCGAGTAAGAGGGATTGTTGCGTATGGGAATAAAGAGGACTGGATGCTTTAATGCTATGGTTGGGTTTTACCTTAATGATCTTTAGTAGTTGCAGATGCTTGCTAGAGTTCCAATCATAAGTGCATATGATCCAAGTAGAGAAAGTATGCTAGCTTATGCATCTCCCTCATATGAAACTGCAATTGTGATCACCGGTCTTGTTAATAATTGCCTAGGACAATTCCGCACACCGATCCACCATTATTCCACACTCGCTATTTATAATACTTAGTAATATATTCTAACTTTATGATAACAGCACCTACTTTTATATTTTAGCTCTCCGATTTCGTACAAAGTTATCCACATCATACCCACAACATAGTTTTATTTCTCATTGCTAGTTGGAAGTAAACGTTCGGTGCACGTAGAGTCGTATCAGTGGCAGATAGGGCTTGAGAGAATGTTGATCTTACCTTTAGCTCCTTGTGGGTTCGACACTCCATACTTATCACTTCCACCTTTGGAAATTGCTACGATGATTCCCTGCACTTGGGGATTATCATTAATATTTCAAGAAAATGCCCGGATTGAGAGATATGAAGTCTCCAATAAGTTCTACAGCTGCAAAATGGAGGAGAATAGTTCTGTCAGTGAACATATACTCAGAATGTCTTGGTACCACAACCACTTGACTCAATTGGGAGTTAACCTTCCTGATGATAGTGTCATTGACAGAGTTCTTTAATCACTGCCACCAAGCTACAAAAGCTTCGTGATGAACTATAATATGCAAGGGATGGATAAGACAATTCCCGAGATCTTCACAATGGTGAAAGTTGCGAAGGTAGAAATCAAGAAGGAGCATCAAGTGTTGATGGTTAACAAGACCACTAGTTTCAAGAAAAAGGGTAAAGGGAAGAAGGGGAACTTCAAGAAGAACGGCAAGAAAGTTGCTGCTCAAGTGAAGAAGCCCAAGTCTGGACCTAAGCCTGAGACTGAGTGCTTCTACTGCAAAGGGACTAGTCACTGGAAGCGGAACTGCCCCAAGTATTTGGCGGATAAGAAGGATGGCAAAGTGAAAGGTATATTTTATATACATGTTATTGATGTGTACCTTACTAATGCTCGTAGTAGCGCCTGGGTATTTGATACTGGTTTTGTTGCTCATATTTGCAACTCGAAACAGGGGTTACAGATTAAGCAAAGATTGGCTAAGGACGAGGTGACGATGCGCGTGGGAAATGGTTCCAAAGTCGATGTGATCGCCGTCGGCACTCTACCTCTACATCTACCTTCCGGATTAGTTTTAGACCTGAATAATTGTTATTTGGTGCCAGCGTTGAGCATGAACATTATATCTGGATATTGTTTGATGCGAGACGGTTATTCATTTAAATCAGAGAATAATGGCTATTCTATTTATATGAGTAATATCTTTTTTATGGTCGTGCACCCTTGATGAGTGGTCTATTTTTGTTGAATCTCGATAGTAGTGACACACATATTCATAGTATTGAAGCCAAAAGATATAAGTTTAATAATGATAGTGAAACTTATTTGTGGCACTGTCGTCTGGGTCATATTGGTGTAAAGCGCATGAAGAAACTCCATGCTGATGGGCTTTTGGAATGACTTGATTATGAATCACTTGATGCTTGCGAACCATGCCTCATGGGCAAGATGACTAAAACTCCGTTCTACGGAACAATGGAGCGAGCAACAGACTTGCTGGAAATAATACATACTGATGTATGCGGTCCGATGAGTGTTGAGGCTCGCAGCGGGTATCGTTATTTCCTGACCTTCACAGATGATTTGAGCAGATATGGGTATATCTACTTAATGAAACATAAGTCTGAAACATTTGGAAAGTTCAAAATTTTCAGAGTGAAGTGGAAAATCATCGTAACCAGAAAATAAAGTTTCTACGATCTGGTCGTGGAGGAGAATATTTTTATTACGAGTTTGGTCTTCATTTGAAACAATGCGGAATAGTTTCACAGCTCACGCCCCCCGGAACACCACAACATAATCGTGTGTCCGGACGTCGTAACCGCACTTTATTAGATATGGTGCGATCTATGATGTCTCTTACTTATTTACCGCTATCGTTTTGGGGTTATGCATTAGAGATGGCTGCATTCACCTTAAATAGGGCACCATCTAAATCCGTTGAGATGACACCCTATGAACTGTGGTTTGGCAAGAAACCCAAGTTGTCGCTTCTTAAAGTTTGGGGCTGCGATTCTTATGTGAAAAAGCTTCAACCTGATAAGCTCGAACCCAAATCGGAGAAATGTGTCTTCATAGGATACCCAAAGGAGACTGTTGGGTACACCTTCTATCACAGATCCGAAGGCAAGATATTCGTTGTGAAAAATGGATCCTTTCTAGAGAAGGAGTTTCTCTCGAAAGAAGTGAGTTGGAGGAAAGTAGAACTTGATGAGGTAATTGTACCTGCTCCCTTATTGGAAAGTAGTTCATCACAGAAATCAGTTCCAGTGATTGCTACACCAATTAGTGAGGAAGCTAATGATGATGATCATGAAACTTCAGATCAAGTTACTACTGAACCTCGTAGGTCAACCAGAGTAAGATCCGCACTAGAGTGGTACGGTAATCCTGTTTTGGAGGTCATGTTACTTGACCATGACGAACCTATGAACTATGAGGAAGCGATGATGAGCCCAGATTCCGCAAAATGGCTTGAGGCCATGAAATCCGAGATGGGATCCATGTATGAGAACAAAGTGTGGACTTTGGTTGACTTGCTCGATGATCAGCAATCCATAGAGAATAAATGGATCTTCAAGAAGAAGATTGACGCTGATCGTAATGTTACTGTCTACAAAGCTCGACTTGTTGCGAAAGGTTTTCGACAAGTTCAAGGAGTTGACTACGATGAGACCTTCTCACCCGTAGCGATGCTTAAGTCCGTCTGAATCATGTGAGCAATTGCCGCATTTTATGATTATGAAATTTGGCAAATGGATGTCAAAACTGCATTCCTGAATGGATTTCTAGAAGAAGAGTTGTATATGATGCAACCATAAGGTTTTATCGATCCAAAGGATGCTAACAAAGTGTGCAAGCTTGATGTCTACTACACAACCTTCTTCTTGTAGACGTTGTTGGGCCTCCAAGTGCAGAGGTTTGTAGGACAGTAGAAAATTTCCCTCAAGTGGATGACCTAAGGTTTATCAATCCGTGGGAGGCGTAGGATGAAGATGGTCTCTCTCAAGCAACTCTGCAACAAAATAACAAAGAGTCTCTTGTGTCCCCAACACACCCAATACAATGGTAAATTGTATAGGTGCACTAGTTCGGCGAAGAGATGGTGATACAAGTGCAATATGGATGGTAGATATAGGTTTTTGTAATCTGAAAATATAAAAACAGCAAGGTAACAAGTGGTAAAAGTGAGCGTAAACGGTATTGCAATGCTAGGAAACAAGGCCTAGGGTTCATACTTTCACTAGTGCAAGTTCTCTCAACAATAATAACATAACTGGATCATATAACTATCCCTCAACATGCAACAAAGAGTCACTCCAAAGTCACTAATAGCGGAGAACAAATGAAGAGCTTATGGTAGGGTACGAAACCACCTCAAAGTTATTCTTTCCAATCAATCCGTTGGGTTATTCCTATAAGTGTCACAAACAGCCCTAGAGTTCGTACTAGAATAACACCTTAAGACACAAATCAACCAAAACCCTAATGTCACCTAGATACTCCAATGCCACCTCAAGTATCCGTGGGTATGATTATACGATATGCATCACACAATCTCAGATTTATCTATTCAACCAACACATAGAACCTCAAAGAGTGCCCCAAAGTTTCTACCGGAGAATCAAGACGAGAACGTGTGCCAACCCCTATGCATAAGTTCATGGGCGGAACCAGCAAGTTGATCACCAAAACATACATCAAGTCAGTCACGTGATATCCCATTGTCACCACAGATATGCACGACAAGACATACATCAAGTGTTCTCAAATCATTAAAGACTTAATCCGATAAGATTACTTCAAAGGGAAAACTCAATCCATTACAAGAGAGTAGAGGGGGAGATGCAACATAAGATCCAACTATAATAGCAAAGCTCACGATACATCAAGATCGTGCCAAATCAAGAACACGAGAGAGAGAGAGAAATCAAACACATAGCTACTGGTACATATCCTTAGCCCCGAGGGTGAACTACTCCCTCCTCATCATGGAGAGCGCCGGGATGATGAAGATGGCCACCGGTGAGGGTTCCCCCCTCCGGCAGGGTGCCGGAACGGGCTCCCGAGAGGTTTTTGGTGGCTACAAAGGCTTGCGGCGGCGGAACTCCCCATCTATTCTGTTCTCCGATCGTTTTAGGGTATATGGGTATATATAGGAGGAAGAAGTACGTAAGGGGAGCCACGAGGGTGGAGGGCGCGCCCCCTACCTCGTGCCTTCCTCGTTGCTTCTTTGATGTGGACTCCAAGTCTCCCCAGTTGCTTTCCTTCCAAAAATAACTTCTCCAGAAGGTTTCATTCCGTTTCGACTCCGTTTAATATTCCTTTTCTTCAAAACACTGAAACAAGGGAAAAACAGGAACTGACACTGGGCTCTGGGTTAATAGGTTAGTCCCAAAAATAATATAAAAGTGCATAGTAAAGCCCATAAACATCCAAAACACATAATATAATAGCATGGAACAATCAAAAATTATAGATACGTTGGAGACGTATTAGCATCCCCAAGCTTAATTCCTGCTCGTCCCCGAGTAGGTAAATGATAAAAACAGAATTTTTGATCTGGAATGCTACCTAACATATTTATCAATATAATCTTCTTTATTGTGGCAAGAATATTCAGATCCATAAGATTCAAGACAAAAGTTTAATATTGACATGAAAACAATAATACTTCAAGCATACTAACAAAGCAGCCATGTCTTCTCAAAATAACATGGCCAAAGCAAGCTATCCCTACAAAATCATATAGTCTGGCTATGCTCTATCTTCACCACACAAAGTATTGAAATCATGCACAACCCCGATGACAAGCCAAGCAATTGTTTCATACTTTTGATGTTCTCAAACTTTTTCAATCTTCACGCAATACATGAGCGTGAGCCATGGACATAGCACTATAGGTGGAATAGAATGGTGGTTGTGGAGAAGACAAAAAGGAGAAGGTAGTCTCACATCAACTAGGCGTATCAATGGGCTATGGAGATGCCCATCAATAGATATCAATGTGAGTGAGTAGGGATTGCCATGCAGCGGATGCACTAGAGCTATAAGTATATGAAAGCTCAACAAAATAAACTAAGTGGGTGTGCATCCAACTCGCTTGCTCACGAAGACCTAGGGCATTTTGAGGAAGCCCATCATTGGAATATACAAGCCAAGTTCTATAATGTAAAATTCCCACTAGTATATGAAAGTGACAACAAAGGAGACTCTCTATCATGAAGATCATGGTGCTACTTTGAAGCACAAGTGTGGTGAAAGGATAGTACCATTGTCCCTTCTCTCTTTTTCTCTCAATTTTTTTATTTGGGCCTTTCTCTTTTTTTTATGGCCTCTTCTTCTTCTTCTTCTTCTTCTCTTCTTCTTCTTCTTCTTCTTCTTCTTCTTCTTCTTCTTATTCTTCTTCTTCTTCTTCTTCTTCTTCTTCTTCTTCTTCTTCTTCTTCTTCTTCTTCTTCTTCTTCTTCTTCTTCTTCTTCTTCTTCTTCTTCTTCTTCTTCTTCTTCTTCTTTTAGTCTGGAGTCTCATCCCGACTTGTGGGGGAATCATAGTCTCCATCATCCTTTCCTCACTGGGACAATGCTCTAATAATGATGATCATCACACTTCTATTTACTTACAACTCATGAATTACAACTCGATACTTACAACAAAATATGACTCTATGTGAATGCCTCCGGCGGTGTACCGGGATGTGCAATGACTCATGAGTGACATGTATGAAAGAATTATGAGCGGTGGCTTTGCCACAAATACGATGTCAACTACATGATCATGCAAAGCAATATGACAATGATGGAGCATGTCATAATAAACGGAACGGTGGAAGGTTGCATGGCAATATATTTCGGAATGGCTATGGAAATGCCATGATAGGTAGGTATGGTGGCTGTTTTGAGGAAGGTATATGGTGGGTGTATGATACCGACGAAAGGTGTGCGGTATTAGAGAGGCTAGCAATGGTGGAAGGGTGAGAGTGTGTATAATCCATGGACTCAACATTAGTCATGAAGAACTCACATACTTATTGCAAAAAATCTATTAGATATCGAAACAAAGTACTACGCGCATGCTCCTAGGGGGATAGATTGGTAGGAAAAGACCATCGCTCGTCCCCGACCGCCACTCATAAGGAAGACAATCAATGAATAAATCATGCTCCGACTTCATCACATAACGGTTCACCATACGTGCATGTTACGGGAATCACAAACTTTAACACAAGTATATCTCAAATTCACAACTACTTAACTAGCATGACTCTTAATATCACCATCTTCATATTTCAAAAACAATCATCATGTATCAAACTTCTCATAGTATTCAATGCACTCTATATGAAAGTTTTTATTATATTCCTCTTGGATGCCCATCATATTAGGACCAAATTTATAACCAAAGAAAACTACCATGCTGTTCTAAAGACTCTCAAAATAATATAAGTGAAGCATGAGAGTTCATCTATTTCTTCAAAATAAAACTACCACCATGCTCTAAAAGATATAAGTGAAGCACTAGAGCAATCGACAAACTACTCCGAAAGATATACGTGATGATCAATGAGTAGTCAAATAATTATGCAACTATGTGAAGATTCTCCCATTTTAAGAATTTCAGATCATGATACTTTATTCAAACAGAAAGAAAAACAAAATAAAACGGCATGACGCTCCAAGCAAAAACACATATCATGTGGTGAATAAAAATATAGCTTCAAGTAAAGTTACCGATGAACGAAGACGAAAGAGGGGATGCCATCCGGGGCATCCCCAATCTTAGGCTCTTGGTTGTCATTGAATATTACCTTGGGGTGCCTTGGGCATCCCCAAGGTTAGGCTCTTGCCGCTCCTTATTCCGTAGTCCACCAAATCTTTACCCAAAACTTGAAAACTTCACAACACAAAACTTAACAGAAAACTCGTAAGCTCCGTTAGCGAAAGAAAACAAAACACCACTTCAAGGTACTGTAATGAACTCATTCTTTATTTATATTGGGTGTTAAACCTACTGTATTCCAACTTCTCTATGGTTTATAAACTATTTTACTAGCCATATAGTCATCAAAATAAGCAAACAACACAAGAAAAACAGAATCTGTCAAAAACAGAACAGTCTGTAGTAATCTGTAACTAACGTAAACTTGTAGAAATAAAAAAATTCTAAAATAAATTGAGGGACCTGAGGAATTTGTATAGTAATCATCTGAAAAAATAATAAACTAAATAGCACTCTCCAGTAAAAAGTTGAAGCTAATCTCGTGAGCGCTAAAGTTTCTGTTTTTTGCAGCATGATCATAAAGACTTCACCCAAGTCTTCCCAAAGGTTCTACTTGGCACAAACACTAATTAAAACACAAAACCACATCTAAACATAATCTATATGGATTATTTATTACTAAACAGAACCAAAAAGCAAGAAACTAATATAAAATTGGGTTGCCTCCCAACAAGCGCTAACGTTTAGCGCCCCTAGCTAGGCATGATGATTTCAATGATGCTCACATAAAAGATAAGAATTGAAATATAAAGGGAGCATCATGAAGAATATGACTAGCACTTTAAGTCTAACAGACTTCCTATGCATAGGGATTTTGTGAGCAAACAACTTATGGGAACAAGTATCAACTAGCATAGGAAGGCAAAACAAGCATAACTTCAAAACTTTAAGCACATAGAGAGGAAACTTGATATTATTGCAATTCCTACAAGCATATGTTCCTCCCTCATAATAATTTTCATTAGTATCATGAATAAATTCAATAATATAACCAGCACCTAAAGCATTCTTTTCATGATCTACAAGCATAGAAAATTTACTACTCTCCACATAAGCAAATTTCTTCTCATTCGGAATAGTGGGAGTATCAAAAGAGACTTGAATACTATAAATTGTTTCCACATTAAAAGAGTAATGTTAAAAAAAAGGGTAATCATAATCATGACAAGTTTTATAAATATAATCATCACTACTTTTTATAGCATAAGTTTCATCACAATAATCATCATAAGTAGCAACTTTGTTCTCATCATAATCGATTGAAACCTCTTCCGAAATAGTGGATGCATCACTAAATAAAGTCATGACCTCTCCAAATCTACTTTCATAAATATTATCATCATAAGTAGGAGGCATGCTATCATCATTATAAATTTGCATATCGAAACTTGAGAGGCTAAAAATATCATCTTCATTAGACATAGCATCCCCAAGCTTGGGACAAACATTAATTGCAGCAAATATATTCTCAAATATGTCATCCTCGTCAAACATAGCTTCCCCAAGCTTGGGCCTTTTCATATCATAAGCATAATCACTCTCATGATTAATAGTATGGAAAGCACCAATAGTATAGAAATTATCATATTCTTCCAAGCAAGTGCCAAAAAGATTTTCAAGATCATAAGAAGTGTCATTATCTTCCCAATCATAATCATCACAACAAGCAATAGGCATAACGAGATCATCATCAAGTGCATCATCTTCCACAATTATTTTTGATTCATTTTCATGAGGCACAACAATAATAGGAGCAACATTATTTGGGAGAGATATCTTTTTACCTCTCTTCCTTTTTCTTTTCTTCTTCTTCACCACATCATGTGTTGGTTCAATCCTCTTTTTGGAGCTCCTTATTGATGAGATTGGTTGAATAGAAGGCTCCTCCTCGTTACCTGATTCATCATAAGAAATAATAGTAGGATATTGGGAAGTCTCTTCCCTTTCACTAGTATTCTCTTCATCTTCTATTTGTTTTCTTTTCTTTATGTAATTGGCAATATAAGGATTTTCAATGCAATTCACCGCATAATACATATAAATTTCCTCTAGATAAAAACCAAGAAGTTTATAACGGGCAAATTCTGGAAGATGCTGAGTTATACGTTTCATTTCTTCGTAACCCATAAGAAAACTGAGTTCATTATAATGCGCAAGGGAAATCAAGTCATCACAATTTTTGGACATGATTAGATCATGAAACAATTTGCATCGGATAACTAAATGACCCTGTTCATTGCAAAGTCCACAAGTACGGCCAAGAAAATTTAAGTTTTTAGCACAAACATCTAGCCTTTCTTGCAACAATTTAGTTTCTAAATGCTTATGCTTCTTGCATTATCTGTCTTCTCTATTTGGTGTGTACGTGCGAACCCAATGCACTCCACAAAAATTGACATGTTTATAGGAGACATTTTCATCATAACTAGTGCAATCATCATTAGTACTATGGATATTCAAGGAGTTCGTACTAACAACATTGCAATCATGCTCATCATTCAAATATTTAGTGCCAAACATTTTAATCCATTCTTCTTCTAACACTTCGGCACAATTTTCCTTTCCATCACACTCACGAAAGATATTAAAGAGATGAAGCGTATGAGACAAACTCAATTCCATTTTTTGTAGTTTTCTTTTATAACTAAACTAGTGATAAAACAAGAAACTAAAAGATTCGATTGCAAGATATAAAGATACACCTTCAAGCACTCACCTCCCAGGCAACAGCGCCAGAAAAGAGCTTAGTTGACGGGGTGTGAGTGCCGCTTACCTAGCCTCCCCGGCAACGGCGCCAGAAAAGAGCTTGATGTCTACTACACAACCTTATTCTTGTAGACGTTGTTGGGCCTCCAAGTGCAGAGGTTTGTAGGACAGTAGCAAATTTCCCTCAAGTGGATGACCTAAGGTTTATCAATCCATGGGAGGCGTAGGATGAAGATGGTCTCTCTCAAGCAACTCTGCAACCAAATAACAAAGAGTCTCCTGTGTCCCCAACACACCCAATACAATGGTAAATTGTATAGTTGCACTAGTTCAGCGAAGAGATGGTGATACACGTGCAATATGATGGTAGATATAGGTTTTTGTAATATGAAAATATAAAAGCAGCAAGGTAACAAGTGGTAAAAGTGAGCGTAAACGGTATTGCAATGCTAGGAAACAAGGCCTAGGGTTCATACTTTCACTAGTGCAAGTTCTCTCAACAATAATAACATAACTGGATCATATAACTATCCCTCAGCATGCAACAAAGAGTCACTCCAAAGTCACTAATAGCGGAGAACAAACGAAGAGATTATGGTAGGGTACGAAACCACCTCAAAGTTATTCTTTCCAATCAATCCGTTGGGCTATTCCTATAAGTGTCACAAACAGCCCTAGAGTTCGTACTAGAATAACACCTTAAGACACAAATCAACCAAAACCCTAATGTCACCTAGATACTCCAATGTCACCTCAAGTATCCGTGGGTATGATTATACGATATGCATCACACAATCTCAGATTCATCTATTCAACCAACACATAGAACCTCAAAGAGTGCCCCAAAGTTTCTACCGGAGAATCAAGACGAGAACGTGCGCCAACCCCTATGCATAAGTTCATGGGCGGAACCCACAAGTTGATCACCAAAACATACATCAAGTCAGTCACGTGATATCACATTGTCACCACAGATATGCACGGCAAGACATACATCAAGTGTTCTCAAATCATTAAAGACTCAATCCGATAAGATTACTTCAAGGGGAAAACTCAATCCACTACAAGAGAGTAGAGGGGGAGATGCAACATAAGATCCAACTATAATAGCAAAGCTCGCGATACATCAAGATCGTGCCAAATCAAGAACACGAGAGAGAGAGAGATCAAACACATAGCTACTGGTACATACCCTCAGCCCCGAGTGAACTACTCCCTCCTCGTCATGGAGAGCATCGGGATGATGAAGATGGCTACCGGTGAGGGTTCCCCCCTCCGGCAGGGTGCCGGAACGGGCTCCCGAGAGGTTTTTGGTGGCTACAGAGGCTTGCGGCGGCGGATCTCCCCATCTATTCTGTTCTCCGATCGTTTTAGGGTATATGGGTATATATAGGAGGAAGAAGTACGTCAGGGGAGCCACGAGGGGCCCACGAGGGTGGAGGGCGTGCCCTAGGGGGGTGGGTGCGCCCCCCTACCTCGTGCCATCCTCGTTGTTTCTTTGACGTGGACTCCAAGTCTCCCCGGTTGCTTTCCTTCCAAAAATAACTTCTCCAGAAGGTTTCATTCCATTTCGACTCTGTTTAATACTCCTTTTGTTCAAAACACTGAAACAAGGGAAAAAACAGGAACTGGCACTGGGCTCTGGGTTAATAGGTTAGTCCGAAAAATAATATAAAAGTGCATAGTAAAGCCCATAAACATCCAAAACACATAATATAATAGCATGGAACAATAAAAAATTATAGATACGTTGGAGACGTATCAAAGCTCCAGCGATCCATTTATGGACTGGTGCAAGCATCTCGGAGTTGGAATAAATGTTTTGATAGTGTGATCAAAGCATATGGTTTCGTACAGACTTTTGGAGAAGCCTGTATTTACAAGAAAGTGAGTGGGAGCTGTGTAGCATTTCTAATATTATATGTGGATGACATATTGTTGATTGGAAATGATATAAAATTTCTGGATAGCATAAAAGGATACTTGAGTAAAAAAATTTCTATGAAAGACCTCGGTGAAGCTGCTTACATATTGGGCATCAAGATCTATAGAGATAGATCAAGACGCTTAATTGGACTTTCACAAAGCACATTGTCGGTGTCAAAACCGGCGGATCTCGGGTAGGGGGTCCCGAACTGTGCGTCTAAGGCAGATGGTAACATGAGGTGGGGGACACGATGTTTACCCAGGTTCGGGCCCTCTCGATGGAGGTAATACCCTACTTCCTGCTTGATTGATCTTGATGATATGAGTAGTACAAGAGTTGATCTACCACGAGATCGTAGAGGCTAAACCCTACAAGCTAGCCTATGGTATGATTGTTGTTGTCCTACGGATTAAACCCTCCAGTCTATATAGACACCGGAGGGGGCTAGGGTTACACAGAGTCGGTTACAAGGGAGGAGATCTACATATCCGTATCGCCAAGCTTGCCTTCCACTTCAAGGAGAGTCCCATCCGGACACGAGACGAAGTCTTCAATCTTGTATCTTCATAGTCCAACAGTCCGGCCAAAGGATATAGTCCGGCTGTCCGGATACCCCCTAATCTAGGACTCCCTCAGTAGCCCCTGAACCAGGCTTCAATGACGATGAGTCCGACGCGCAGTTTGTCTTCGGCATTGCAAGGCGGGTTCCTCCTCCGAATACTCCATAGAAGATCTTGAACACAAGAATAGTGTCCGGCTCTGCAAAACAAGTTCCACATACCACCGTAGAGAGAATAATATTTCCACAAATCTAATCTGCTGACACACTCGATATCATGACAACATTCCACGGCCTGGTCTTTATTTGAACCGTTATTATCAACCAGCCTTGGCGCATATCGCGAGGCGGTTTCCTTGGCACGTCTTGTCGAAGCAGAGATCGTGTCCCCTTATTATGGGATTCTCATCAATACAAACGTGGGTAATCCAGTCGTGCCCGTCGGTATGACTCCTCGATTATAGGCAAGTCCCAAACAGTCACGAGGAGGACACTTGGTATTCACCCTCTTTATAAAGAGACCAAGGCGTATCTTTTTTACTCCTCGAACTCAATCGAATCCTTCCCCCGCCTCGAGTTCCAACACCCGAAGCTCAGGTCAGGTGCTTTGGATCTTCAACCATGTCCGGATCCAACCTTCAAGGTCGGTGGATGCCTTTCTCCGTCACAGAGGAAGACGTCAAAAAGTTAAGAGAGGCCAGATTTCTGACTGACGAGATCCCGCACCGGCTGCCTGCTCAAGGGCAGGTCATTCCTACCCCCAAACCCGGCGAGAGCGTTGTGTTCGTATCTCACTTCCTCCGAGGGCTAGGCCTTGCTCTAGATCCCTTCGTGAGGGGGCTCATGTTTTACTATGGGCTGGATTCCATGATCTGACTCCGGATTCTGTCCTCCACATCTCGTCGTTCATCGTCGTGTGTGAAGCTTTCCTCCGTATTACCCCTCACTTCGGCCTGTGGCTCAAGACCTTCAAGGTGGAGCCGAAGATGATCGAGGGGCGCCACGCAGAGTGCGGAGGTGTAGTAATAAGCAAAAGTGTCGATGCCCCATGGCCAGAGGGTTCTTTCCAGGAGGGGTCCAGCTTATGGCAACGAGAATGGTTTTATATCACAGCTCCTAGGGGTACCAAGTGGGTGGCTCTCCCTGCTTTTCGCTCGGGCCCCCCGCCACGACTAGCGTCATGGGTCAACAAGGGGCTAGACTGGGGGCCAGTAAAGGATGTGCCAATATTGCAGAGCCGCATCCAAGATCTCCTAGAGAGAGACATCAGTCTAGTCACGGTAATGCAAGTCATGTTAATTCGTCGAGTCCTGCCCTGCAAACGTCGTCCCCTCGCATGTGGGAGTTCAACCCAGAGGGACCGCGAGCTATCCATCATTTCCTCGGCATGACGCTCAAGGAGATGTACAAATTGTTCTTCGGACCACAAATAATGTGTCCGGATACCACCGAGGATGCGGGTTTGAACTGCAATCATCCAGATACCCAAGTAAGTAGTCCTGTAACCAAACACGCTATATCTTTATTTATCACAACATCATTCTGAAAAGTCGCTCTTTGATCAGGACTGGGTAACAAAGGCGAAGATGATCAGGTGTCTGCCCCCCCTCCCCGAGGTCTCATCGGATCCTGTACTAGCCAGGATGCTGGAGCTCGCGCCTTATCAAGCGCCCTCAGGGGAAGACAAAGGGGGGAATAAAGAGGCTAGCGCCTCCGCGAAGGAGGATAACCGGGGGGAAGAAATTGAAATTCCCCCTTCCCAAGGAAGGAAGAGGACCGCCTCTGAAGACCCGGAGACAATGGCCTCCAAACGGGGGAATAAATCTTCACCAGAGGGTCCTGCCCCGGGGGATACCCCGGCCGCACAATGCCCGCAAGGGGGTCAGCCCTCAACCGAGATGTAAGTAGAGAGGGGACTCAATAGTAAAAAATGTCCTACTTTGCTTCTGAGGAACATAACCGAAATGTTTATCTTGTAGTCTGGATTATAGCCCTTCTCGGCAGAGTTCGTCTTCGAGGGATCTTCTTTCGGAGATGATGGAGAGCGAAACGCCTCCCCATGCCCTTCCACCTTACGAGGCGGGCGACCCCGAGGTGTCGTCGCGGAGGGCTTCTCCTGATCCGGCAAGGCCAGAGGGTAATCCTTTGGCCGCTCGAAGTCCTCAGTACCCAGCTCTTGAAGAGAGCAACCAAAAGAGTCCGGCACCGCCTGTTATGCGTTCGGACACACTGAAGGATCTGCTAGAGAAAGCGGCTATCTCAGAAGCGCATCGTACGCTAATGGGTACAGTAGTTGAGAGGATTTCATCCGCCAAAAGCGGATTGCATGAAGCCTTTATGAGTCTGCCGAAAGGTTTTGAGGTACGTGAAATAGTGTGTATTTTTTACAGTACCGCACACGTTAAGGTGTGTCCTATGAAGATAGTAGCCCCTGAGACTCTGGTTGCTGTCGAAAACGGCAGAAAACAGAGGATCATAGTCCCAGGTAACAATCCGGCCGCCCTCATATGCAGGTGGCGGAAGGTCCGGTGGCTAGCCGGACTGGTGAGTTTGCCGAGCTGAAGCGGCAACTTGATGCGGCGGATGCCGACATCGTGCTTGTCAACAAGCGGCTTGACGAGGCACATGGTATGTAATTTCTCCAGTGATCGATACGTAGTAAGAGGAGCATGATGCCAGTATCTTAAATATGTTGCGCCTGCAGATGGAGCTGCGGCCGTGGAGACCCTTCGAGTGGAACTTGCCCGGGCCAAAGAACAAGCCAGGAAAAGTGATGCGGCCGCCCTGAAGGCGGTCGAGGAGCTGAGAACTGAGAAGGCTGCTCATTACCTAAGCAAGGAGGAAATAGCCAAGATGGTTGTGGAGTCGAAGGATGTCGCCGGCCGTTACGAGCTTCTCAAAAAGGAAGATCGAGCGAAGATGACGGACCTGTAGAAGGCCACGGTGGCAGCCAAGGACGCCTGCTCTACAATTAGAGAGATGAAGGAAGAGCTGCGTCACGCTGGGGATATCGCGGCTGGGAAGCCCTTTATGCTGCGGATGAAGTTTGTAGATCCGAAGTACGCTCGTTTGGATCGGTTGTGGAGTTCTGCAGACGCTTATCTGGATTTGGCAGCAAGTGCCGCTGATGCGGTCGAATACTTCAAAGATCAAAAAGATCGCGAAGTGGAGAAGCTGCTTTGGTCACAATTTAACGTTCCAGCGCGTCCGCTTCCTTTGAATGAGCGGATGGCCAAATGGGCCGAGCTCCATAGGTTGTCCGGGCTCGCCATGAGGTCTGTTGTGGATCATATAGGGCCGGAAGGGCCGAGGCCGAACATTTATTTTAGTTTGGTGCAGCAGTTCCTTGGTGTTGTGCCGCGCATCGACGCTATGAAGAGGTTGGCGTGCATCGAGGGTGCACGGATGGCGCTTGCCCGTGTCAAGACACACTGGGCAGAGATGGAAGCCACCGCAATTGCAACCCCAAGTTCGGCCGTTAGCCGAGTAGCTGCCGAGCACTACTTTGACGAAGTCCTTGAAGGAGCTCGTTCAATAGAAGCTCAGTGCTCGAAGAATATTATGTTCTAGTGACATGTATTCCCATTGAAAAACAATGTTTTACTGAATTGTAAAGGCTATGTTTATACTTTTGCCTAAAAGTATGATGATGCCTCTTGTGCGGCCGTTTATGTATATATGTATATAACCTGAAAGTTTGCAGTCGTCGGCTTCAGCCCCCACGCATATAATGCGGGGGTGTTCGCAGAAGACGCTTGTTCACACTTGATCCAACGTCTTGGTCCATTAAGGAGGTGATAGCGCAACGAACTAGGCAATCAGACTATATTGCTTTAACACTTTCACTTAGTCATAGGAGTTTGACAGTGGGGCTACTATATAGCCCCTGGTGGCTCCGCGCTCATCCGAATACGGGGCGCGTACATGCCTGGCCGGGAAACGGCCCTTCGGTAATGCAGAGGAATCCCGAAGACTCCGCTAGGTCATCAAGTGGTTGACCAGTATCGCGCTTTATCATGACAGTCAGTTTTCGGCTTTCTCTACTAAGGTGCTTGTCCGGCCGAACCAGGGCACAATCGCAGTAGTTCTCCTGGTGCCCTTTTAGCCGATAGAGCGGAACGTAAGGTAGCAAAACACAGGAGCCGGGCAAACCCAACATTTGACCAAAGACATGATTCGGAGCTGATGCATATAAGGCCAAACTCGCGACGCCGAACACTTCCTAAGGTATTCGGTCTTTGAAATATATACCGGGCTAAATGATGCCCTTGGGTAATGAGCCCCTAGTGTCCGGGTACGAGCAATATATTCTGACGTGGCCACATGCCAAGAACGTCAGCATCGTTCTCAGTTGTATTGAGAATCCGGAGGATGTGAACAACAAAAGACAGTCAAAAAAGGTTTACGCAGGGTCTTAATCTAAAGAGAAACCTTTGAACGGGTCCCTGCTGCATGTCTGCGCCTGTGTCTCCGTTGTGCCGTATCATGGACGGGTGTAGCACGATTGTCATCTGTAAAAGAAAGGAACTTAGTTGAAAGTTGTCATGCAAAATATTGGCTATTATAAATAAACCATTTAAAAGTCAAGATGGGTAAAGTTGAGCCGAATCATCGCTAAGAAGCCCCCGGTACCATCTATAAGGGTATAACCATCAAACCAATCTATATCCAATGATTAGCCGGACTCGTCTAACCGTGTTCGTGGTCTTAACGACCGGTCGTCTGTTCTGGTGGTGAGGCCGTCTAGTGTTCGGCTGTTAAAGCAGCCGTACGTTCTTCTTCTCGTAAGGAGCGCTCAACGTTTCCATGTACTGTGATGATGCCACACGGATCGGGCATTTTAAGCTTGAGAAAAGCGTAATGGGGTATTGCATTAAAACGAGCGAAAGCCGCTCGTCCGAGTAGTGCTTGATAGCCACTTCGGAATGGAGCGATGTCGAAGGTTACCCTTTCGCTTCGGAAGTTGTCGGGCGAGCCGAACACAACCTCTAGTACTAGAGAGCCCGTGCAGTGGGCCTCTGTGCCTGGTATTTCTCCCTTGAAGGTAGTATTACTATGGCTGAATTTTGTTGGGTTTATCCCCATTTTGCGGATGGTGTCCTGGTATATCAGATTTAGACTACCACCGCCGTCAATGAGGACTCGTGTGAGATGGTACCCGTTTATTATTGGGTCTAACACCAAAGCAGCCAATCCTTCGTGCCGGATACTTGTCGGGTGATCCCTGCGATCAAAAGTGATCGGTCGGGACAACCAGGGGTTGAACTTGGTGGTGATGGGCTCTAGGACGTATGTGTCTCGGAGTGCAGTTTTGCTTCTTCCCCTGATCACGTGTACCACGTTTACCGTTTTGACTTCTGGTGGGATTTTTTTCTGTCCCCCAGTGCTTTGCTGGCGAGGCTCATCCTTGTGTTCGGCGTTTAGCTTGCCGTCCTGCTTGAAGACCCAACATTCTCTGTGGGTATGATTTGCAGGTTTATCGGGGGTGTTGTGGTTCTGACATAGTTTGTCTACAATCTTGTTTAGGCTGGTCGGTCCATCTTTGTTGCCTTTAAAGGGCTTTTTCCGCTGACCCGGTTGAGAGCCCCTGAATCCGGCGTTTACCTCCGTGTTATCTGGGTTGTCTTCTTTATTCCGACGCTTTTTTTTACTGTGTCGTGGTTTTCCATTGCCATCCCTGACTTCGGATGTGCTTGGGTCACTGGTGCTGCTTCGGGCTAACCAGCTGTCCTCGCCCGCGCAAAAGCGGGTCATGAGGCTTGTTAGGGCTGCCATTGTTCTCGGTTTTTCTTGGCCGAGGTGTCTGGCAAGCCATTCGTCTCGGACGCTGTGCTTGAAAGCTGCTAAGGCTTCGGCGTCCGAACAGTTGACAATTTGGTTCTTCTTAGTGAGAAACCTGCTCCAAAGCTTTTGGGCTGACTCTCCGGGCTGTTGAATTATATGACTCAAGTCATCTGCGTCCGGAGGTCGGACATAAGTCCCTTGAAAATTAGCCTGAAAAGCATCCTCGAGCTCCTCCCAACTTCCAATGGAGTTTTCGGGGAGGATTTTTAACCAGTGCCGAGCTGGTCCTTTGAGTTTGAGGGGCAAGTAATTGATGGCATGGAGATCGTCTCCGCGAGCCATATGAATATGGAGGATAAAGTCCTCAATCCAGACCCCCGGGTCCATGGTCCCGTCGTACGCCTCTATGTTCGCTGGTTTGAATCCTTCTGGAAATTCATGGTTCAGTACCTCATCGGTGAAACATAGGGGGTGTGCGGCACCCCTGTAATTAGATGTACCATGGTGTTCGGACGGTTGTGATATTTGGTTTTGGTTGAGTGCTGGAGTGCGTTTCCTTGATCCGTAGATGGATCTAGTTGCGCCGACCCTTTGATGCGAGTCCTCGCATGGGTCATGTACTGACTTATGTGCGGCCTCGCTGGCCGCTCTATCGCAGCCACGAGGTCGTCGATCCGACCGGTCGGCAGGTTTATTTTTTGGCTGTGGGGGCTCTAAGGCCTCATCATCGAATTCAGGCAGCAGCTTTCGCTTTGGGTAGCTCTTCGTGTGGCGACTGCCACCATATTTTTCTGCCGTATCGAGCACTTTGTTCCATCTACTGTTCAGTGTGTTTTGCGCGGCCTTAAGCCTTTGCTTCTGCTTCTTCAGACTCCTCTCAGTGGCGATAAGCCTTCTATGGAGGTTCTCTTGCTCCAGCTGCCTTTCCGGGATGATGTGTTCATCGTCATCCGGACTGTTCTCTTCTCCGGAGACGGGTTGATTAGCTTGACGCTCGGTGTCGCCGTGTTCGGACAGCGGCTTCATACTTTGTGTGTCGTCCGCTGGCTCACCCTGCTCTGTCGCTGGGTCTATTCGGTCGTGGTTTCCTCCGGAGTCGACCGGGGTATTGTTTTTTCTTACGCTGTTATCGTTGTTTTTGCCGAGGCGGGATTTGGAGCAGCGCCTACGGCGCCGCTTTGATTGCTTATCGAGGGAGCTATCCTTCGCTGCATCCTTCCGTTCCTCGTCATCATTTTCTTTGGGTGTATCCACCATGTATATGTTATGTGAAGAAGTGGCTGTCCAGCGCCCTGTTGGTGGTGGTTCTGTTCGTCTCCTGCATCGTTGTCCATACCATCGATGTCTTCGGAGTCAAAATCTAGCATGTCGATTAAATCATCGACAGTGGCTACTAAGTGGGTGGTGGGTGGGGAATGAATTTCTTCGTCATCCGCATCCCATCCTAGCCGGGCATAGTTCGGCCAAGGTTCTCCTGACAGGGAGAGAGACCTTAATGAGTTTAGTACATCGCTGAAGGGCGAGTGCTGAAAGATGTCCGCGGAGGTGAACTCCATGATCGGCGCCCAATCGGATTCGATATGTATGGGCGCAGGCGGTTCGGAGTCCGTGGCCGGAGACGAGTCCATTGGTTCGGAATCACGGCTCTCGTGAAGGGTAAGGTCAGTGTTCGGCTTTATCGCCGCTGAGAGTGCGGCCTCCAAGGCGGGGTCTATCCGCCCGTCCTCGGACGGCGCGATCTGTTCCGGATTGAAGGCCGGAGTGGTTGCTGGCGTGATTTCTCAAACACTGTTCGAGGGAAGAGCTACATCATACTCGTCGTGATCGTGCGACACACCTGGCATGGGCTCGAATCCGTCGAAGATCAAGTCTCCGCGGATATTGGTAGTGTAACTCAAGTTTCCAAACCTGACCTGGCGGCAAGGGGCGTAGCTCTCGATCTGCTCCAGATGGCCAAACGAGTTGTCCCGCAGTGTGAAGCTGCCAAATACAAAGATCTGTCCGGGAAGGAAGACCTCACCCTGGACCGCATCGTTACCGATGATCGAAGGGGTCATCAAGCCTTATGGCGACGTCACAGTGGAACTCTCAATGAAAGCACCAATGTCGGTGTCAAAACCGGCGGATCTCGGGTAGGGGGTCCCGAACTGTGCGTCTAAGGCGTATGGTAACAAGAGGCGGGGGACACGATGTTTACCCAGGTTCATGCCCTCTCAATGGAGGTAATACCCTACTTCCTGCTTGATTGATCTTGATGATATGAGTAGTACAAGAGTTGATCTACCACGAGATCATAGAGGCTAAACCCTAGAAGCTAGCCTATGGTATGATTGCTGTTGTCCTACGGACTAAACCCTCCGGTTTATATAGACATCGGAGGGGGCTAGGGTTACACAGAGTCGGTTACAAGGAAGGAGATCTACATATCCGTATCCCCAAGCTTGCCTTCCACGCCAAGGAGAGTCCCATACGGACACGAGACGAAGTCTTCAATTTTGTATCTTCATAGTCCAACAGTCCGACCAAAGGATATAGTCCGGCTGTCCGGATACCGCCTAATCCAGGACTCCCTAACACATACCTTGATAAAGTTTTGAAGAAGTTCAAAATGGATCAAGCAAAGAAAGGGTTCTTGCCTGTGTTACAAGGTGTGAAGTTGAGTCAGACTCAATGCCCGAGCACTGCAGAAGATAGAGAGAAAATGAAAGTCATTCCCTATGCTTTAGCCATAGGTTCTATCATGTATGCAATGCCGTGTACCAGACCTGATGTGTGCCTAGCTATTAGTTTAGCAGGGAGGTACCAAAGTAATCCAGGAGTGGATCACTAGACAACGGTCAAGAACATCCTGAAATACCTGAAGAGGACTAAGGATATGTTTATCGTTTATGGAGGTGACAAAGAGCTCGTCGTAAATGGTTACGTCGAGGCAAGCTTTGACACTAACCCGGATGACTCTAAGTCACAAACCAGATACATATTTATATTGAATGTTGGAGCTATCAGTTGGTGCAGTTCTAAGCAAAGCGTCGTGGCGGGATCTACGTGTGAAGCGGAGTACATAGCTGCTTCGGAAGCAGCAAATGAAGGAGTCTGGATGAAGGAGTTCATATCCGATCTAGGTGTCATACCTAGTGCATCGGGTCTAATGAAAATATTTTGTGACAATACTGGAGCAATAGCATTGGCGAAGGAATCCAGATTTCACAAGAGAACCAAACACATCAAGAGACGCTTCAATTCCATCCATGATCAAGTCAAGGAGGGAGACATAGAGATTTGCAAAATACATACGGATTTGAATGTTGCAGACCCGTTGACTAAGCCTCTCCCACGAGCAAAACATGATCATCACCAAGACTCCATGGGTGTTAGAATCATTCATATGTAATCTAGATTATTGACTCTAGTGCAAGTGGGAGACTGAAAGAAATATGCCCTAGAGGCAATAATAAAGTTGTTATTTATATTTTCTTATATCATGATAAATGTTTATTATTCATGCTAGAATTGTATTAACCGGAAACTTAGTACATGTGTGAATACATACACAAACAGAGTGTCCCTAGTATGCCTCTACTTGACTAGCTCGTTAATCAAAGATGGTTAAGTTTCCTAACCATAGACATGAGTTGTCATTTGATGAACGGGATTACATCATTAAGGAATGATGTGATGGAGAAGACCCATCTGTTAGCTTAGCACTACGATCGTTTAGTTTATTGCTATTGCTTTCTTCATGACTTATACATGTTCCTATGAGTATGAGATTATGCAACTCACGAATACCGTAGGAACACTTAGTGTGCTATCAAACGTCATGACTTAACTAGGTGATTATAAAGATGCTCTATAGGTGTCTCCGATGGTGTTTGTTGAGTTGGCATAGATCGATATTAGGATTTGTCACTCCGTGTATCGGAGAGGTATCTCTGGGCCCTCACGGTAATGCTCATCACTATAAGCCTTGCAAGCAATGTGACTAATGAGTTAGTTGCGGGAAGATGCATTACGAAACAAGTAAAGAGACTTGCCGGTAACGAGATTGAACTAGGTATGGTGATACCGACGATCGAATCTCGGGCAAGTAACATACCGATGACAAAGGGAACAACGTATGTTGTTATGCAGTTTGACTGATAAAGATCTTCCTAGAATATGTGGGAGACAATATGAGCATCCAGGTTCCGCTATTGGTTATTGACCGGAGATGTGTCTCGGTCATGTCTACATAGTTCTCAAACCCGTAGGGTCCGCACGCTTAACGTTCGATGATGATTTGTATTATGAGATATGTGATTTGATGTACGGAAGGTTGTTAGGAGTCCCGGATGAGATCACAGACATGACGAGGAGTCTCGAAATGGTCGAGACATAGAGATTTATATATTTGACCATGTTATTTGGACACCGGAAGTGTTCCAGATAGTTTCGGGTAAAATAAGAGTGCCAGAGGGGTTACCGGAACCCCCCGGGGAAGTAATGGGCCTTAGTGGGCCTTAGGGGAGAGAGAGGGCAGCAGCCAGGAGGTGTCGCCCCCCCAAGGGGAGTCCGAATAGGACTAGGGCAGGTGGGCGCAGCCCCTCTTTCCCTCTCCCTTTCCTTCCCTCTTCCCCCTTCAACCAAGTGTAATCCTACACTACAAAAAAAAAGACACATCTGTGACATTTTGGGCCGAACGAATTTTTTTTCTGTCATACATATGACACTTCTATGACGATAATTGTGACAAAACCAGGTATCATCATAGATGTGGTGGGCTCCTACTTCTGTGACAAAAAATCATGACAGAAAATGTGCTTTTGGTCCTGGGCGGGCCGAAGACGCGGCTGCATGACATTCTTTGGGTAGGGGGTCCCGAACTTTGCGTCTAGGCGGATGGTAACAAGAGACGAGGGACACAATGTTTTACCCAGGTTCGGGCCCTCTCGATGGAGGTAAAACCCTACGTCCTGCTTGATTAATATTGATGATATGGGTAGTACAAGAGTAGATCTACCACAAGATCAAGGAGGCTAAACCCTAGAAGCTAGCCTATGGTATGATTGTTGTATGTTGGGGTTGTCCTACGGACTAAAACCCTCTGGTTTATATAGACACCGGGGAGGGTTAGGGTTACACAAAGTCGGTTACAATGGTAGGAGATCTGAATATCCGCACCGCCAAGCTTGCCTTCCACGCCAAGGAAAGTCCCATCCGGACACGGGACGAAGTCTTCAATCTTGTATCTTCATAGTCTAGGAGTTCGACTGAAGGTTATAGTCCGGCTATCCGAACACCCCCTAATCCAGGACTCCCTGAGTAGCCCCTGAACCAGGCTTCAATGACGACGAGTCCGGCGCGCAGATTGTCTTCAGCATTGCAAGGCGGGTTCTTCTCTGAATTCCATGTACCTGTTGAATAATGTCCGGTTTTTATAATGTAGCGCTCCTTGGCTTCTACGCCCAATAATGGCCGTCTTCCACGTGTCAAACGAATACGAAAAGTCTGGGTGTTTTTACATTTACACCCCTAGCCGCGTAAATGAACTGCCTATTTAAAGGAACGGGGATTTAGATCCAAACCACACCTTCTCCCTTCCACGAGTGTTCATCAGAGCGCATCCGACAAAGGTCCATTCCACCATGGCCAGTCGTCGCAACTCCTCCTCTCTCCCTTCCAGCCCTAAGCCCAGAGACTGGGAGAGGTGCTCCATTCCACATAGCGAGCTAGTATCGCTTCAGACCAAGGGATTCCTCCCTCCGGCCTACATGGTCCCGGTTCGAGCCGGACTCGCCGCCTATAACGGTGGAGAGCAAGTGGAGAGCTCTCCCACTCCCTCCAAAGGGGAGCGGGTATGCCTTGTCCCTTATCTAATCAGGGGACTCAGATTTCCAATTCATCCGTTTCTCCGAGGGCTTCTGGAGTTCTACGGCCTCCAGCCGCACAACCTCACAGCTGCCTCTATATTGCATATCGCGGGCTTCGTTGCCCTCTGCGAGCTGTTCTTGGGTGTTGAGGCTCATTTCGCACTGTGGAAGAGGATGTTCTGCCTGGTGCCCCGTTCTCAAGAGGGGTTAATATATGAAGTGGGCGGAGCCGAAATCTGGCGCATCGCCGGGACCGGATATCTATCCGGAACTCCAAAGAAGGCGTCCGAGGACTGGCCTTCAGAATGGTTTTATATGGAGGATGTCCCACTGTCGGATCCTATCCGGATCGGCCTCCCCGAATTCAACAGTGCTCCCCTAAAGAAACGCTTAAGCTGGCGTCCACAGAGCTCTCAAAGAGAAAGTGACAGGGACATCCTCTACCTGATGGGACGGATAAGACTATTGGCTCATTCCGGACTAATCATGGTTGGAGTCATGTCCATATGCATCATGCGGGGGGTGCAGCCGCTTCAATATAGAAGCCACCCCATGTGGGATTTTAACGGGGAGGATGACGCCACTCGGTATGGTCGTAAGGGACCGGACTCAGCTGCCGCTCTAGTAAAGATCTTGTCCTCTTTGTACAAGGGAGAAGAGGAGGAATTCCTCCGCATCAACCCACAGGGTGGATTTACTATGTACAACCCTCCAAGCTGGGTAAGCAGACAATCTTGCTTGCCCATCCGTTTTATATTCCCATGATTAAATGTATAGTCTAATGACTCCTACGCAGGAACTGCGTCAGGAGGTAAAGGATATAAACAACCGTCCTCCACAACCCGAGGATCCTGAACGGTCCCTCTATCCGGCCTCCGAAGAGGATCCGGACATTTCGGTGGAGCTGATTGAAGGGGTGTTTTATCAGCTGAGCAGGGACGATACCTTGGTGGCCATTACGGCCGATTACCCAGGGTTAATCCCGGCCTCCCAGGTAACCGAGACCGGGGTCTCATCACCTTGGGGAGGGATCCATCCTCACGTGTTTTCAGTTTTCCTGACAACAACCGTGTTTTGCAGGGGAGGTTCCTGAGGCGGGAGGCCGAGCCTGTGGTGGCAAGCCAACGAGGGGCCGCAGGGCCCCGTAGGGCAAAAAGGAATGTAGTCCGGACTGAGGCGCCGGTGCAAAGGTATAGCGCGCCTGTTTAGCCCAGGTGTTATTCTTTTAAGGCATATCAACGCTCATGCTCGGTGCAGGACAAAGAGGCCTCGCCGGACTATATCCGGAGAGGCTGCCTATCGCGCCTCGACCAGCCAGGCTCCACAGCCCGGCCCGGAGGCGGAGGCAAACACGAGGCACGCACCGAACGCTCCTCCGACAGAGGATGCGGACAGGCTGTCTGCCACCCGTTCTGAGGTGGAGAGTGCCATGAATCACCAGCGCCACCGGACAGTTCTCTGCGGCGCTTGTTTCTCCCAAGAGGCGTTAGATGCCTTTAATTCGGGAGATGCGTATCTCCGTGCCGCTCAAAATGGTCTATCCAGAGCCACGGAGCAATATGTAAAAGACATACGGGTAAGAATTTTAATGGTTATATATATATCAGTAGCCCCCGAGGCTTGAAACAGTTAGCATAACTGATTTAAGGATCGTGTAATACACAGGTTTTTTCAGAGAAGAATACCCAACTGTCTCAGGAGCTAGAAGAGTGCAAAGCCCAACTTGAGGCCGCACTAGCCACGACGGGGGAGCCCAAGGAGACCCCCTCTGGTAATATATGCTTTAAAAAGATAAGTGTGAAGTGCGGCATATGTGCCGATCTGGCAAATGGAATTGCAGGTGGCGCCGGACTAGATCCGGACAAGCAACAACTCCTACGCTGGCTAAAGTCTGGCGAGAGCGTGCTAACAAAGGTGAGGCGGGAGAAGATTGATCTTCAGGATGCCAACACCAAGCTAGACGTTGAACTCAAAGATGTTCGTGCCCAGCTGTCGGACTCCGTTAAGGAGAATCGGCGGCTTCGACGCGGCATATTTAGTAAGTGCTTGAACGAACTCTAAAAAAAGGAGTTCGGCGAGGAAGTCGACTGACAGAGTTATGTCTGTAGGTATGCTAACAGGTCGTCCTGCAGAGGAGATGCCCGATTCTACGGGTGACCTTCTTCCCGAGCTCTCGCAACTGCACAAGCGAGTTCGGCAGGCGATGCAAGGCGTTGCCCAAGCCTTATGGCCATCCCTCTCCATGCCCGAGGGCCTTGGAGAGCTCGCAGAGAAGCTGAAGGGAGCGCGGCGGCGCTTCCGGTTGTGGAAGATATCGGCCTGCCGTCAAGGCGCTAGGGAGGCTTGGGCCATGGTGAAGACGCGGTACACAAAGGCTGACCCA
Source organism: Aegilops umbellulata (assembly GCA_032464435.1). Lineage (NCBI taxonomy): Eukaryota > Viridiplantae > Streptophyta > Magnoliopsida > Poales > Poaceae > Aegilops > Aegilops umbellulata. The sequence continues at coordinate 480,999,753 of CP136056.1, forward strand.
AACCATATGGCCGAGGTCGGACCTCTGGGGCCTAATGGGAAGGAGATCCCTGTAAGCTTACTATACGGCCAAGTAGAATTGGCCGCAAAGTATTCCTAGCAGGACTGTAAATTAGACAGCCTGTTAGATGGTATTGAAGAGGAATACAATCAGTCAGAGTGACTATGTAATTTTAATTGACATGTGTAATGCCTTCTAGCCGGATTGTAGATCGTTTGTCGTTGCCGACCTTTTCGCTTCGACCTCGGGACCTGACGGTCCGGAGTGTGTCCGAATACCCTAGCGGTTATATAAGAACCGGGGTATGCATGGAGACCAGGCGTAGGGGTCATTAGTGCTTTATCAGACAAGTGCCCAACTAGTTATTTATATTACATGGTTAGTAAGAAACATCTTCCAGAGAGAATAGTTCCGTTAGGGGTTCCTTTCTCTCGGAGGCATGCCCTAAAGTGCATGTCCAGACTGCGAACGCAGAAAAAGCATCTGGGGGAACATAAATAAGTAAAAAAGGTCATCTTTAGTTCACGGACCGAATATTCCCTTAAGAACGCTAGCTTTCGGCTTCACCCAGTCTGAGGTACACATCCGGCTGACCCGGCAGTAACAATCGCAGAGGTGCTCCCTTTACCACCTAGCCGAACAATCAGGAACGTAGGTGTAAGCACAGGAGCCAGGCAACCCAGCTTGGCCAAAACTTAAGTCATATCGATGCATATAATGGTGAATAAAAGGTACATGCGGAAGTTTGACACATGTGTTGGGCATGAAGCCCGTATAAATAAGCTTCTGTTTAAAGAAGCCCCCAGGTATAGTGAGCGCAGATAGCGCGTCTCTTTATGAGTCTTTAAGGGAAGGAGAGAAATGTAAGACAGAATATATATATAAAAAATAGACAGAGATAGGAGGCGAACACATAGTCCGGTGCTAGGCATAGAATCTTCGGAGACGGGCTGCGTTCCATGGGTTCGGCTCGAGTCGGTTGTCCGACACATCTCGCAGGCGGTACGCCCCGCTAGTCAGGACTTGGTCGATTATGAAGGGACCCTCCCACTTGGGCTTCAGTTTGTCCTTTTTCTTGTCCGGCAGGCGTAGAACTAGTTCGCCAACGTTGTAATTTTTGGCCCGTACTTCTCTGCCTTGATATCTTCGAGCCTGCTGTTGATAGAATGCGGAACGGGCTTTTGCCACGTCAGGCTCCTCCTCTAAGGTGTCCAAGCTGTCTTGCTGATCGAGTTCGGCTTCTCTTTCTTCGTACATGCGCACTCGAGGTGAGTCATGAATGGTGTCGCAAGGCAAAACCGCCTCTGCACCGTACACCATGAAGAATGTTGTGTATCCGGTGGTGCGATTCGGCGTGGTCCGCAGCCCCCAGAGTACGGAGCCGAGCTCCTCTACCTAGTGCGTGTTGGAACCCTTGAGGGACCGCACTAATCTAGGTTTGATGCCGCTCATAATAAGACCATTTGCACGTTCGACCTGGTCGTTAGTTTGTGGGTGATAGACGGATGCATAGTCGAGTTTGATGCCCATGTTTTTGCACCAGAGTTTTACCTCGTCGGCCGTAAAGTTCGTGCCGTTATCAGTGATGATGCTGTGGGGGACACCGTAACGGTGTACGACCCCGGATATGAAGTCTATCACCGGTCCGGATTCGGCCGTCTTAACAGGCTTGGCTTCTATCCATTTGGTGAACTTGTCGACCATGACCAGTAAGTATTTTTTCTTGTGGGTTCCGCCTTTAAGGGGTCCAACCATGTCAAGCCCCCAGACCGCGAAAGGCCAAGTAATGGGGATAGTTTGGAGGGCGGTGGGTGGCATATGGCTTTGGTTTGCGAAAAGCTGGCAGCCGACGCATCGTTGGACCAAGTCCTGAGCGTCTGCCCGGGCCGCCGGCCAATAAAAGCCTGCACGAAAAGCCTTGCTTACAAGGGGCCGAGCTGCAGCATGATGACCACCGAGTCCGGCGTGAATTTCAGCCAGCAAGTTCCGCCCTTCCTCTTCAGAGATGGACCTTTGGAGGACTTCGGTAGTGCTTTTCTTATAAAGCTCTCCCTCATGGACTTTGTAGGCTTTAGATCGCCGCACTCTGCAGCGTGCCTCATTTTGGTCCTCTGGGAGCTCCTGCCTAGTAAGGTAGGCTAGGAATGGCTCTGTCCACGGGGCGATGACGGCCATTATTACGTGGGCTGAAGTTGTAATTTCATTGGCAGAACCTCCGATTATGTCAGATTGTTCGGTGCCGGACAGTGCGGTTGGGTCCGGGCTGTTATTGCCAGGTTCCCCTTCCCATACTACGGATGGCTTGAATAGCCTTTCCAAGAAGATGTTGGGGGGGACTGCATCGCGTTTTGCGCCGATGCGTGCCAGGACGTCTGCCGCCTGATTGTTTTCCCGGGCTATGTGGTGAAATTCGAGCCCCTCGAACCGAGTTGACATTTTTAAGACGGCGTTGCGGTAAGCTGCCATTTTCGGATCCTTGGCATCGAAGTCTCCATTTATTTGGGATATCTAGAGGTTCGAATCCCCGCGCACCACTAGGCGTTGAATGCCCATGGATACTGCCATCCGGAGACCATGTAAAAGGGCCTCATATTCGGCTGCATTGTTGGAGTCTGTGTACATAATCTGGAGTACGTATTGAACTGTGTCTCCCGTGGGGGACGTCAAAACGACGCCAGCCCCTAGACCGGCCAACATTTTGGAGCCGTCGAAATGCATGATCCAGTTTGAATATGTGTCGTACTCTTTAGGGAGTTCGGCCTCCGTCCATTCTGCGACGAAGTCGGCCAAAACTTGCGACTTAATAGCTCGCCGTGGCTTATAAGTTATGTCGAATAGGAGGAGCTCGATGGCCCATTTTGCGATCCGGCCCGTTGCATCACGGTTATTTATAATATCATTAAGTGGTACTTCGGAGGCTACTGTTATCGAACACTCTTGAAAGTAGTGTCGCAGCTTCCAGGATGCCATGAATACCGCGTATGCAATCTTTTGATAATGCGGGTACCGCGATTTGCATGGAGTGAGGACAGTGGACACATAGTAGACCGGCTTTTGAAGGGGGAATTTGTGTCCGTCCGCTTCTCGTTCGACGACGAGCACTGCGCTAACAACCTGGTGTGTTGCTGCAATGTATAATAGCATTGGTTCGCCGATATTTGGCGTGGCCAGGACGGGGTTTGTTGCCAATATGGGTTTTATTTCGTCAAGTCCGGCCGCGGCGGCATCCGTCCACTCGAAGTGTTCGGTGCGCCGAAGGAGGCGATAGAGGGGTAGTGCCTTTTCCCCCAGGCGGGAGATGAAGCGGCTTAGAGCCGCCACGCATCCGGTCAATTTTTGTATTTGTTTGAGGTCCTTTGGGATATCCAATTGCGACAAAGCTCGGATCTTGGCTGGATTTGCTTCAATTCCTCTACCGGATACGATGAAGCCCAAGAGCTTTCCGGCTGGAATGCCAAAAACGCATTTTTCCGGGTTGAGCTTGATGTCATATGTTTGGAGGTTATCGAATGTAAGCCTCAAGTCGTCTACTAGAGATTCGACATGTCTTGTTTTTACGACCACATCATCCACGTATGCCTCCACTTTTTTGCCGATCTGGTTTGCCAGACATGTCTGAATCATGCGCTGATATGTTGCGCCGGCGTTTTTGAGCCCGAAGGGCATTGTGTTGAAGCAGAATGGGCCGTATGGTGTGATGAATGCCGTTGCGGCTTGGTCTCACTCTGCCATCTTGATTTGATGGTAGCCATAGTATGCTTCGAGGAAACACAACGAATCGTGTCCTGCAGTGGCGTCGATAATTTGATCGATGCGAGGGAGGGGGAAGGGATCCTTTGGGCAGGCCTTGTTAAGGTCTTTGAAATCGACGCACATGCGCCAGGATTTGTCCTTCTTTGGTACCATCACCAAGTTTGCTAGCCAGTCCGGATGTTTTATATCTCTGATGAATCCGGCCTCCAATAGCTTGGCTAGCTCCTCTCCCATAGCCTGTCTCTTGGGTTCGGAGAAGCGCCGAAGGGCTTGTTTGATAGGTTTGAATCCTTTTAGGATATTTAAGCTATGTTCGGCCAGCCTGCGTGGGATTCCTGGCATGTCTGAAGGGTGCCAGGTGAAGATGTCCCAATTTTCACGTAGGAATTCTCATAGTGCGGCGTCTACATCAGGGTTTAATTGTACCCCGATGGAAGCTGTTTTATTGGGGTCCGTTGGATGGACCTGGAATTTGACTATTTCGTCCGCTGGTTTGAAGGACGTGGACTTGGATCTTTTGTCGAGTATCACATCGTCCCTGTTTACCGTGGAGCGAAGCATAGTCAGTTCCTCAGCCGCTAGGGCTTCGGATAGTGCCTCGAGGGCTAATGCGGTTGTCTTGTTTTCGGCGTGGAGCGCTATGTCCGGATCACTAGCGAGAGTGATAATTCCATTCGGCCCGGGCATCTTGAGCTTCATGTACCCATAATGGGGTATTGCTTGGAAGATTGTAAACGCTTCCCGCCCTAGCAGAGCATGGTATCCGCTAGTGAACGGGGCCACCTGGAACGTGACCTCTTTGGACCTGTAATTATCCGGCGCGCCGAACACCACATCTAGTGTGATTTTTCCTGTACAGCGCGCTTCCCGACTGGGGATTATTCCTCGAAAGGTTGTGCTGCTTCGCTCGATGCGGTTCTAGTCTATTTCCATTTTTTGAAGGGTTTCCTCATAAATGAGGTTCAATCCGCTGCCTCCATCCATGAGTACCTTGGTGAGCCGAAAGCCGTCCACAATTGGACTGAGGACCAATGCGGCTGATGCTCGGGCTGTTCGGAATTTAGGTTCATCACTGGCATTAAAAGTAATAGCCGTGTCACTCCATGGGTTTATTGTTGCTACTTGATAAACTTCGGCAAGACCGCGGAGTGTTCTTTTTCGCATATTTTTTGATGCGAAAGTCTCGAAGACTGTTAAGACTGTACTGGTGTCCCTGGGGTGGTTTTCTGCGGCCTCCGGGATTAGGAGGTCTTCGCCAATTTTGGCCACCTGCCGGAGTATCCAACATGCTCTAAGGCTGTGAGTTGGTGTGGCGTCCTCTGTACTATGAATTTTACAGGGTCCATTAAGCCATCCTTCCAGTACGGTTCCATGCCCTGTAGAGGGTTTTGGTTTTTAACCCGGGTGTCTGTCGATGATGCACCCTTTTATTTCGGACGAGGTTTCTATTCAGAGCCGGATTGTCCCAAAATTTTATTTCGGTTTTCCAGGCGCTTTCCATCGCACAGTACTTTTGTACTATGGACGCCAAGTCAGCGAAGCGTGTAATATCACGACGACTTATGGCATTGAGGATTCCCTTGTCCGTGCAATTATTGCGGAAAATTGAAATTGCGTCTTCCTCGCGGCCGTCCTTTATCCTGTTCATAACCAGGAGGAATCTCGCCCAGTAATGATGTACTGTTTCTTCGGGCTTTTGCCTGATTTGGGATAGATCGCTTATGTTCGGGTGGGTGGAGTTGAATCCGAAACCTCACCCAATCTGAGACTCAGTGGCCAAGGAGTTTCCGAACTCTGAAGTTTGGATTCTTGGATGTTGTCCAATGAATCTAGCCCGTTGCCTGATTCTAAGTTTAGGTCTTGAGTTACATCCTCCCCTCCACCAGTATCCGGCTTGGAGGGATCGGGAATCCGGACGTAGCTAGTCCTTAGGATAGATGAAGGATCGCCGCACTGCGCCTCGACCACGGCAACGGGATGGGTGGCTTGGGGAGAGTTAATTTCTCTTAGATCGGGTTTAAGCCCAACTTGGTCTTAATCTATAGCGACCCCCAGGGCGGCGATGCGATCCAAGAGCTCATTTACGGAAGAGAGCTCCACTGGATCTAACTGCTCGACGAGTTCCGAGCTGACGTGAAGATTGCTTTCGATAACCCGAGAGGTCACCGTCAGCGTAACAGCCGAACAGGCGGTCATAAGAAAACCACCTAGCCGGAGAGTTTGGCCGACAGCCAAGGCTCCCTTAGTAACGGCGCCGTCTTTAAAGACGAGAAGAGGCATCCTTCCTGATCACGATGGCACAGAGGAACTCTCAATGAAAGAACCAATGTCGGTGTCAAAACCGGCGGATCTCGGGTAGGGGGTCCCGAACTATGTGTCTAGGCGGATGGTTACAGGAGACGAGGGACTAAATGTTTTACCCAGGTTCGGGCCCTCTCGATGGAGGTAAAACCCTACGTCCTGCTTGATTAATATTGATGATATGGGTAGTACAAGAGTAGATCTACCACGAGATCAAGGAGGCTAAACCCTAGAAGCTAGCCTATGGTATGATTGTTGTATGTTGGGATTGTCCTACGGACTAAAAGCCTCCAGTTTATATAGACACCAGAGAGGGTTAGGGTTACACAAAGTCGGTTACAATGGTAGGAGATCTGAATATCCGCACCGCCAAGCTTTCCTTCCACGCCAAGGAAAGTCCCATCCGGACACGGGTCGAAGTCTTCAATCTTGTATCTTCATAGTCCAGGAGTCCGGCTGAAGGTTATAGTCCGGCTATCCGGACACCCCCTAATCCAGGACTCCCTCACCGTCCATGACGGAAAAAACCATGGTAGAAGCAAGGGGGAGGAAAATTTCGGGGAGTTCCCGGTTACGGTGGGAGGTCGGGGGCCGACCGATGCGCGTTTCTCTGATACACATGCGCGTGTGTGCGAGGCGTTGACTCTAACTGAACCCGAGCGAGGCGTTGGGCTCTAACTGAACCCGAGCGATTGCACTGCAGGCTACGCGTTACTGAACCCGAGCAATCGATCGATGGCTGTTAACTGAACCCGACCGAGCAATTCCTTCGCTACTACTGCTAACTGAAGCCGATCGATGCTGCCTCTGGGATGAACAGTGAGCTTTGCGGGGGGGGGGGGGGTTGGATGAACAGTGAGTGGTGGCGTTGCCTCTGGATGAACAAGACCCCGTGGTGTGATGGAGGGCTGGATGAACAGTAGACAGTGGAGGGGTGCCCGTTGAGGGGTGGTTGAACAGGACCCCGTGGTGTGGAGGGCTGGATGAACAGTAGACGGTGAAGGGGTGGTTGAACAGTAGCCGGTGGAGTAGCGCGCGGTGGAGGCTGGATGAACAGTAGCCCATGGAGGCTGGAGGAGGTCGACAGTGGAGATGAACAGTATCCCGTGGAGTCCCGTTTTGCGGTACGCCACACCCCTCCCGATGAACAGGACCCCCGTTTCGACCGTAGGAGGTCCGTTTCGTCCGTTTTGCGGTACGCCACACCCCTCCCAATCAATAGGACCCCCGTTTCGACCGTAGGAGGTCCGTTTCGTCCGTTTTGTGGTAGACCACACCCCTCCCGATCAACAGGACCCCCGTTTTGACCGTAGGAGGTCCGTTTCCTCCGTTTTGCGGTACGCCACACCCCTCCCGATCAACAGGACCCCGTTCCTAACGTAGGAGGTCCGTTTCCTCCGTTTTGCGGTACGCCAGGCCTCGTTTCCATCGCCTGTTCCATCCAAGCCCTCCCGATGAACACGACCACGCATTCCGTTCCGACCCAGCCGGTTGGCTCCCACGCGTTCCGTTGCCTCCCAATGAACACGAGCATTCCGTTGCCTCTCCATGAACACGATGCATTCCGTTGCCTCCCCATGAACACGACGACGATGCTATTTCTCCGTTCCGACTTAGCCATGTACACGAGCCTTGGCCGTACGTATGCGCGAGTAGGCTTCGAGACCACGCCCGTATGTACACATATGTGGCCGTATTTTCTTTCTTGCACCCTGGTCGATGTACGTACGTGTACATGCTACGTGCGCGCCTCTACTACGACACGTACACGCCTCTACTACGACACGTGCGTGCCTCTACATCCACCAGTATATATGTACGTACACGTTCACGACTAGAATGACCAGGCTACGTACGCTTCGACCAGGTGGGCTCGACTGTCAGGCACTTCCTTGCGTGTGAAGATGTAGCTGGTGGGTCCCAGCAGTCAGGGAGGCGAATCGTTTTTTTGCCCGAGTGCACTTCCTTGCGTGCAAAGATGTAGCTAGTGGGTCCCAGCAGTCAGGGGGGCGAATTGTTTTTTTTGTTGCCCGGACGCACTTCCCTGCGTGCGAAGATGTAGCTGGTGGGTCCTAGCAGTCAGGGAGAAACATTTTTTCATGAAATACAGTGGCCCGTCCGGTGGGTCCCAGCTATCAGGTGGAGGAATAATTATTTTGCATGTAATAAGGAGGCACTTCCTTGCTGCGACCGTGGACCCAGTTGTCAGCCTCTCCACGTATAGTCCATGTCCGATGGAAGTCGTTCCTTGACCACATTGACCATGCCGTGCCGAGAGCACCAGGGCGGTGGACGAAGGTGAGGCCTAGGAAGGGGACGACGCAGAGCCGGGGAAGACGCGGCAGTGGAAGCCCGCGCGGAGAGGAGTACGAGGGTTCACTGGTTCGGCTGCGGTGTGAGGCTGTCGTCGCCGCAGGGCCTGGCCAGCGGTGGGAATAGTAGGGGGCGGTGAGGCCTCCGCGGCAGCACATCCGGCCACGGGAGGCAGGAGCATGCGGCACGACCGGCGCTGCTTTGGGCGGCTGGAGCAAGAAGACCAGACATTTAAGAAGCACTACAGCCATTGGATGGACATCGTACGGTCAATGGAGCTAGAATCGTTTATATTGACTAAGTTGACAAAGCCCTCCGTCGCCGTCAACTTAGTAGGCCCACAAGTCAGCCTCCCACCAAGGTGGGTCTGAGCTAGCAGGGGGTATTCATTTTTTTGTGCGTAATAAGGAGGCACTTCCGATGGGTCCGAGCTGACAGCAGGGGGAACGTTTTTTCGCGAAATACGATGGCCCGTCGGGTGGGTCCCAGCAGTCAGGGCAAACGTTTTTTTTGCGAAATACTGGTGGGCGTCCGGTGGGTCCCTGCTGTCAGGTGGAGGAATAATTATTTTCCGCGTAATAAGGAGGCACTTCCTTGCGGCTTCCGTGGACCCAACTGTCAGCCTCTCCACGTATAGTATTCTTCCGATGGAATTCGGTCGTTGACCACATTGACCACGCCGCGCCGAGAGCACCACGGCGGTGGACGACGGCGAGGGCTAGGAAGGGGACGACGTGGAGCCAGGGAAGACGCGGCAGTGGATGCCCATGCGGAGAGGAGTACGAGGGTTCACTGGTTCGGCTGCGCTACCGTCGCCGCAGAATAATAGGGGGTGTGGGTGAGTGGAGTGGAGGGATGGCCTGGCCAGCGGTGGGAGTAGTATGGGGGCGGTGAGGCCTCCGCGGCAGCACAACCGGCCACGGGAAGCAGGAGCAGGCGGCACGACCGGCGCTGCTTTGGTCGGCTGGAGCAAGAAGACCAGAGGTTGAAGAAGCACTACGGCCGTTGGATGGACATCGCACGGTCACTCGATCTAGAATCGTGCATATTGACTAAGTTGACAAAGCCCTTCGTCCCGGTCAAATTAGTAGGCCCACTATACTGAGTCCCAGCTTGCAGGGGGAGTATTCAATTTTTTGCGTAATAAGGAGGCACTTCCTTCCGTGCGAAGATATAGTTGGTGGGTCCGAGCTGTCTGCGGCGGTAACGTTTTTTTCATGAAATACAGAGGCCCTTTCGGTGGGTCCTAGATGTCAGGTGGAGGAATCATTATTTTGCGCGTAATAAGGAGGCATTTCCTTGCGTGCGGCCGTGGACCCAGCTGTCAGCCTCTCCATGTACAGTCCACTTCAGATGCATGTCGGTCGTTGACCACGTTGACCACGCCACGCCGAGAGAACCAGGGCGGTGGACGACGGCGAGGCCTAGGAAGGGAACGACACGGGGGCAGGGAAGACTCAGCAGTTGTTTTTGTTTCCCACGCGGAGGGGAGTACGACTATACGAGGGTTTACTGGTTCGTCTGCCATCGCCGGAGAATAACAGCAGGTGTGGGTGAATAGAGGGATGGATAGGCCAGCGATGGGAGTATGGTGGGGCGGTGAGGCCTGTGCGGCAGCACAGCCGGCCGCAGGGAGGAGGGAGCAGGCAGTCCCGCCGGCGCTTGTTTGAGCGGCTGGAGCAGGAAGAGCAGAGATTGAAGAAGCACGACGGCCGTTGGATGGCCATCCAATAGTCACTGCTTGTGCGTCAACCTTTTTTAGGAAAGTCTCAAATATGTGAAAAATAGCATACAGCCCATCTGCCATTATTTCTAATAGTTTACAGCCCATTTGCTAATTATTAAGGTTTTTTTGGAGCCCATATTCTTTTTGTTAGCATTACAACCCATATTGTGGGCATGGTTAAAAAATTATACGAAATTTTGCATATGTCGGTGCGGCCTGAACTGTTTTTAATCCCGAAATTTTGAGTCACATTCAGACTGATTTTAAAAATATATGTATATCAATATAAAATCCAATAAATTGTCCACGCATAAAAATCAATGCAATTTAAAATCTCGAAATGAAAAAAAGATATTTGAAACTAATTGCCGGTTTGATGTGTTTAAAAAATGTACAGCCCATTTCTCGTTACTTTTTTTTTCGAGAATCGCCCATTTCTCATTACTGATAGGCCATTTTCTCGGCCAGCCGAATGAAGCTCTCCTCGTCTTGAAATATTTACAGCCCAATAGGCCTGATAAAGCGACTTACTTGACAAATCACAAAAAACTGGGCTAGCCATTTTCAGAAAGATAAAAAAACTACTGGGCTGTTCTGTGGTAAACATAAAAGAAAAGGCTGTCTAGACAGGCCAGAGTGTCCCGCACAGCCCAGTTGACACTGTGCTTCTGTCTCAAAAACAAATTAGATAAATGCCACTCCAATTATGGCGATTCGTAAAAATGCCACTGCAATTTCCAAACTTTGAAAAATGCCACGGTAATTTTTGCAAACTTTGAAAAACGCCACGGCAGTTTGCAAACTTTGAAAAACGCCATTCCAGACTTTGAAAAACGCCACTAGAAATGGCATTTTTCAAAGTTTGGAAATTGCAGTGGCATTTCTCGGATACACCATATTTGGAGTGGCATTTACCAAATTAACCCAAAACAAAAATAACTGGGCGAGCTGCTGGGTCCCTGTTGTCATCCGCTCGTTCTGCAATTCTCTCGTTTATTGACTACGTTGACAATGGCATGGGACCCAGATGTCAGAAATCCACTAGGAGGAGCTATTTTTTTATTGGCTTGAAATAAGGAGGCACTTGCTTGCGTACCGCCATGACCTTAGCGGGTCCCTGCTGTCATCCTCTCCACGTACAATCATCTCTGATTGTGTACGCGTCAACTTGCTAGGCCCACAAGTCAGCCTCTAAACCCGTGGAGGACAAATACAACCCATTTAAAAAAATAACAGCCCATTCCATACGTTCAGACGGAAAGTTCAACATTCAGAGCAAAGTAACAGGTCTGATCCACATATAGAGTACTGAACTTCCACGTTGACAACCATCATAGCCAAGTTAACTATCTACTCCCACTAATACTCTAGTAGCATACAAGTACTAACTTACTCTTAGCTAACTAGACGATGCCGGCCGCCATCTGTGGTACACGCTAAACGCCGGCACCGGCGTCGTGCGCCTCGCCTCGAACTTGCAAGAGGTGCGATATGGCACATTGATCGCGCGTGTTGGCGCTTTCCATGCCGGCGTGGTCCACCGAAGCTTCGGCTTCGAAACCCACTTGACGAGCTGGTAGTAAAAATCGGCGTCGCGAACGCGTGCGTGCCCGACAGCATCCAGGGCTATTTGCCAGGCGCCGTCCTCCATGTAGTCGTCCCAGTTGCGGGCGCTCTGCTCGCGACTCATAGCGTCGGCGCGCTGCTGCTCCATGTCCCGCTGGCGGCGCAAATCGGCGATACGCTGCTCCTCCGCTAGGCGGTCGCGCTCCAACAACTCCTGCTCCTCCGCCATGCGGTCGCGCTCCAACAACTCCTCGATCTCCGCATTGCCATCTAAAGACAGATAGAATGCCTCCTCCCTCCGTCTGCCTTCCGGTGAAAACCCAAACACTATTTCTGGCGGTGACCGCCTCCAGCATCGCCTACCGCGGACGGGCGGGGGCATGGCGGACGTGGCGAGCGACGTCAGGCCGGTGGGTGCTTATGAGGATATGGCAAGTTGGGTCACAGTGGCACCGGAGAAGGCCGGGAAACAGTACTTATAGGCGGAAGGTAGCGCGACGGTCATCGGAATTCAATGCATAATGGCTTAGCGCGCCAGCTTGCTGTGGAAAACTAGAGAAACTGAAATTATGACTGTGCCGTCCCGTCCCATCTAGATCGCACGCCGGCATGGCGGTCAAATGAGTGCACTCGAATCGTCTCCCTCCTTGTCAGTAATGATTCCACGGATTTAAAAAGCCCGCAACAATTAAAGCGTATCTTTTTCGCATCAGTTAGCTGCCTTAATTATGGCCAGCTGCATGCAGGCACTTAGAATTGCTCGCAGGCAGTACGCGAAGCAGCATGCAATGAGTCACAGCCGAGGGTACGCATGCAGCCACTTAAATCGCTGGAATTAATTAGGCTTAAACTTCTGCATGCCATTAATTATTGCCATGCCTTGGTCTTGTTGCTTTGCTCAGGGGACTAATAAACCCGGACGAAGGGAGTACCTTGGTTGGTGAGAGGTTTGAATTAAGCCCTGCAAACCGGAAAGGAGGTACTAGTATGTGTGTGATCTGCTATTTATTCGTGTGGGATCGAGTAGGTCGTTTATTGAATTGAGCCCTGCAAATCGGAAAGGAGGTAGTACGTGCGTGATCCACTATTTATCCATGTAGGATCAATAGTGTAGCTTGTCAGTTTCTTCAGAGGTAGGCATTTTTATCCGTGTAGGATCGATAGTGTAGCTTGTCAGTTTCTTCAGAGGTAGGCATTTTTATTCAAAAAACTGCCACTTTGTATCTTGCGTCGCAAATAAAACTGCCAGGAGCGCATTTGTAGGCTAGCTAGTGATCGATGAGTAACTTGTAAACACTGAGTGAACAGAAATAAGTAACTGTTAATGCATCTCAATGATTCACAAATCATATACAAACATGTAGCTCCAAAAGAAAAGATCAGCCACTTCGGATCTTGCGTCGCAACTAAAGCTAACTAGTACGATTCCCATACATAAGATCAACATGTTAAATGCATCTCAATGATTCACAGATCATATACAAATATGTAGCTCCGAAAGCAAAGATTTAGAAAAAAGATCTGTTCTTCCTACTAACATGGATGCTTCTCTTGGCCAACATTCAGTACAGACTGAAAGACAAATTTGTTTGTGAAGTCTACAATTCCTCTTGCAAACGTAAGTGGTGTCACCAACAGCTGGAACCATGAGAATGAACCACACATGATGGAGGAACATCCACTGCAATATGATTTGGTCTTCTCTCGATCACACCGCGAGACTATTTTCGGAATACAAACTTTAACTTAGGCAAAATGATGCCCATTGTATAATCAGACCAAAGCAATGAAGCACCTAGTGTTGGCCAATAAATAGTACAGTACTACTTTTCTGCAGTCCATGAAGTGACTATCCAATCTTTCTGTGTCTATTTTCAAATGTCACTGCATGCAGTGACTATACTATTCTCTTGTGCAGTTCAACCAAAATTGCGGACACTTTGTTTGTTTGCCAAATAGCAACGGGCATACATCTCTGTCTGCACAAATAGCAAGCAGCTAGTAAACATATACCACACCTTGTATTTTCGGTTTAAACATGTCTCTTCCGCTTAGCATCTGTCATGTTCTGCACTGGACAATCTGATACAGTTATGTTTTGCCCTGGACAATTTCATACTGAATTGATTTGCTGGTTTAGAGCAGAAATATAGCGCCTATACTTCATCAGACCAAGGATATCCATGTTCGCAGTGATGGAAGAGGTGAAATCGATACAACCGAAATTGAGCATCCAATCATTGAATCCTGTCCTGCACCTCCAACGTAGGTCCACCCTGCCAATAAATTCACATGCAAACCACTAGTATTACTATCTAATGACAGTACTAGTGCCACCAATTGGATATAAAGGTTTGGAAAAAAACATGCTCCTAATGTTGAACCAGTTGGACTTTTTTGTGCAGTTCCACTAAAATCGAGCATCCCTGTTTGCATAGATATTGAAAGTGTGATTACTATAAAAGTGGCACTAGTTGAAGCATAGACTCACAAATATAAGCATTCCAATTTCTTAATGGGAAAAGGTAGCAAGACTGTTTCTAACCACCTATTTGAAGGAATAAATAAAGCAACAGCGGCTGATGTCAGGAAGGCATACATAGTTTTTTCTGAAAAACTGAGCCATTCCTGACCTTTCCTCTTCTTTTAAGCAAATTTTGTGCAGTTCTACTAAAATAAAATGCCATCACCGCCTTGACAATTCAGTGACACTGTACAAAAGGAAATGACTTAACATTACATCGTGATGTCAGGTATGTAGTCGGCAGGCATTAGAGACAAACATACAGACCTCCTCCGATAACATAATGAACATTAATTTTAACAAAGGTGTGACTAGCTTTACCGGGATAATTTGAGTGAACTCTACACCCTTTGTTCCTTAATATAAGACATTTTCACGGTTCAATTTAGAGTACCCAAATGTCTAGTATTTAGAAAAACAGGTAGTAGTTTTCTTGAGCACATATCTGGGAAAGCTTGCCACACTTTATTTATGTCCATACGCTAATGCAACACCATTCGAATACTACAAATATACACTAATCCAGTGGCTAGTGCAACAGTAGAGTAGTTAGTTTATTACAGGGTACAGTACAATGGTTTTACTGAACAGATTTCAATAAACTATAGCACTAGAAGGTTTCTATAAGAATTAACAATACAAAATGTAAAGGTAACAAGTTTCAGCATTGGTATACTAGCTGTGCATGAGCATTAAACCAAATACAAAACTCTGAAGGTAACTAGCATTATTAACTAATGACAGTATAAAAAAATTGCAAACCATGTACCTCCAAGGTAAATATCATTTCGAACTCAGGGGGACCTTAAAAATTGCTATCCCAATCTTGATAATTGATCAAACATAAAAAATTGATCGAACGAATCAAGAGAACAGCTGGAGGAGGAGGTGCCCACTCTTGACCTTTCCTCTTGTCTTCATAATTGTCTGTGCAGTTTAACCAAAATAAAATGACATCAGCGCCTTGGCATATTGGTGACACTGTACAAAAAAATTAACTTATCTCATGAACGTGAGGTATGTAATCTATAAGCATTAACAGTGCAAAATCTGAAGGTAGTAACAAGTTTCATCATTGGTATACTGGTTGTGCAACAACATTAGAATGCCTTAGCTGAAAAATCTTTAATACATCCACAATCAACAGCTAACCCTGAAATAATCCAGTGACATTAAATGGCATTGCTTAAATTTATCGGTGGCATTAGACTGAGAGCGGCATTAGTTAAATGTGGCATCACTTTAGCAGTAGCATTGCTTGACTTGACTGCTGGCGTTGTACTAACAACAAAAAAAGTGGCAATCAGAGCATGGGAGGCCCATTCGGATAGTGGGCGCACCAGTACGATGTACCTCCACTGACGCAGAGTGGTGAGGGAGGTATGGTTGCCCAGAGCAACAAATATCCAGGCAGCATATGTGGATTATGTCCCATTTTTGTTCTCTTTAGCCACCTTTTTCCTATGCAAGGACAATAAACCGATCGACCTGGTCATTCTCTATTGCGTTGTCATGCCTTTCTACCCTTCTTCAACCAAGAGACAGGAGACTCGTTCCTTAGCTACTGATTTTTCCCCTTTTCAACCTAGATGCGGGTTCGATGCCTACTCTCTTGGACAGTACAGTCTCCCTTCCTTTCCTTATTCAACCCAGACATGGATTAGTCTGCATGAAGTAGGGTTTCCTTTAATAGTGAAAATTATGGTTTTCGTCTGCGTGGCCAGCAGAGCAGAGGATAGCAAATTGGGAAGATGGTGGAGTGGAAAAAGATCCACATGCAACGATGTGGCAGATGGGGCAATAGAACAAGGTTGTGGTTCGAAAAGAGGTAGCATACCTGAGGGTCGGTGGGAAGTGGCTTCGCTCATGGTCGTCATCCTCCGCACACACTACGGCAGCGAGCCTGGGAACGGAGGCCATCCCGTGCGGGCGCTAGGTCTCAGAGGACGGCCTTGTCGTTAGTGCGTGACCTCGCTCGCCCACGACGAGTGCGTCAACGCTCCACGTCCTTTTCTTCCCCGGCGGATCTGTGACCACCGGTGAGGAGGGAGAGAGGGGCCGTTTCTCCGCACACACCACGGCAGCGAGCTTGGGAACGGAGGCCATCCCGCGCGGGCGCTAGGTCTGAGAGGACGACCTTGTCGTCAGTGCGTGACCTCGCTCGCCGACGACGAGTGCGTCAACGCTCCACGTCCTTTTCTTCCCCGGCGGATCTGTGACCACCGGTGAGGAGGGAGAGAGGGGTCGTCTTTTTTAGATCTGGAGAGAGGGTGGTAGTGTGAGAAGCATGTGGGCAGCCCTTAGCAAGAAAGCGCTGAAGCTCCAGCCTATATATCTTTTTTATACTACTAGTACTGGAGGTGGAGTAGTGGTAGAGTAGTTTATATTTTCGCTGCATACAGTACAAGTTAGTCGTGCTTCAAAACTGATCGGCACGCCATTAAAAAAATAAAGGTCGATAACTAATGCGACACCTCAGGCCAACGCGGCCAGATCGCATTTTGCATGAGAAATTACACACCATCTTTCGTTGACATGTGGTCCCGTTCCAACATATCAGTGAGGCGACGGCGAGTACTAGGAGTATTTCCGAACGGACGTGTAGCCCGGGGCGCCTCTTCGTGAACCGTGGCAAACTCGCAACCGCCCACCGACTCTTCGCCTTTCCCTCTTGATTTGGAACTGTTGTCGCACGCTCTTCCTCTCCCTCCTCCATTTTCCTTCAGCCCTTCACCCTTTCTTCTGCCATTGTTCGATCGTCTTATCCATGGAGGGAACAGGCCGGAAACGACCCCGTTATTCTTGCCCCGATCTGAAAGATGACGTGGTGGAGGAACTCATTGATCGGTGTGACGTCATCACCTCGGCTAGCATGGCAGGTTCGTTCAAGCCCATTCTCGACTCAACTAATAACATCATTACAAGGAACCCAAGAGTCAAGGAGCGGTTTGATCTCCCATATCTTCTTCATCGTGACCCTGATGACTGGCGCCAGCAAGACGGAGGCCTCGCCCTGTGCAAGTTGATGCCGCTTGATAATGATACATATGATGTTAAGATGCCATCGCTTGAGGGCAAGGCTTGGGCAGGCGCAAATGGAGATTGGGTTGTTTACATTGGGTCCAACTGCGAGTGGGAACTTGTGAATGTGTACACTCGTGACCGGGTTCCACTTCCAAAAATCTCAGCAGACTGCCCAGAGGTTGAGCACACCGGTATTGTACGCACGTTCAAATACGATATGGTGACTGTCTTCTATGGAAGATAGCAATTTGTCGAGTTCCCAACCGCTCTTGGAATTACAACAACTATGAAGTTGTTGCTATCTTCGACAAGCTTGTTGCCGTCCTTTGTGGTTTGATTCGATGCATATTGCTCAAAAATCAGTTTCTGTACACGGAGGAGTACTGTGATGCAATTCAATACGAGGGCCTTGTGTTTGCTGCCACCACTCGTGGCACTGTTTTTGCATGGGATCCTCGTAGTTTTGGTACGTTTGTATTCCAGCGTAATTATAATTGTTTCATCCACATGCACGCGGGTTAGCAAGTTTCCCTTTACTAATTAACCCTCTTCTTGTGTTTCCAAGGTCCTGTGAACATCCCACCACCTATACTTGAAAATTTTTATAACCAAGGGGGAGATGACGATGGTGATGATCACGAGCATGAGGACGAGCAGCGCCCATATACTCTGTGGCGCCTGGCAACTAGTTCCGATGGATCACCTCTTCTTGTGTGTATACATCCCACTGATGATGTTACTGCTAAGAAAGCAGGTGTAGTCTCCCATGGTCGCACTCTCCGGACCTATTCCAACACCCGTTGCATGGTATTCGGGATGGATACTAGTGTGCTAGCGCCAACTCCTTCTCCCTGGTACAAAATTGATAGTCTTGGAGAAAACTCGCTCTTCCTTGGAGAAAACTATCCGATGATAGTGAAAGGCGATCCAACTGCTGTTGACACTACCATTTATGAGAAGCAATTGTGTCACCTCGGACATTTGGGTGGTTCCCTACCCTGGTACTGATATAGTAGGCCGATTCAGCCTAGATGATCAGTCCTGCGTTGGTCTCCAGATCGACAATGGATGGCCCGTCCCAGAGAATCACTTGTGGTTCAAAGCAAGCGTTTCCAACGTCGCGGAATGGTTGAGTTGAAGTTCATTTCATTGCTTGTTATTTGTTGTGTGGTGAAAACTTTAGTATTTATAATGTATCCTCATTGTCGATGTGGGTTGATGACCTGTTGTATGTAATAAAATGATATGTCTATGATAAACTTACTAAATTTACGAATGGCTTTCGAGTCGCTTCTCTGAGTGAGTGGTGCGATGAGGCAAAAAAATATTTTCCGAATACATAATTGTACGTGCATTGCAACAGGTTATCGGATGAGGCCAATCAACAATAGTAGTACACTATTTGTACTAGCTTCACATGCTTCGCGCGTCGGGCGTGTGTTTTTACTGTAGCCATATGTTAATGTGTTCGTTGTACGTAACCAGCACCTCGAATCCTCGATACTATATAGTAGGAGTAAGTAGTAGGAGTAGTAGGGTGGCATGGGCCAGAACAAGCATTCACGTCCAGGAGTACGGCACACGCGACCACCACGACATCCATTTGACACCATATTATTTCTTGGAGTCCGTGCTAGAGCAATCTCTTCAACCTCGTCGTTTCTCTAACTTCAGCCATCACACGGCGGGCGAGGTGGGGGTTTGCCGATAGTCAGTTTCCTTAACTGCGGTCCCACTTGTAAGGCCAACTCCAACGCACGACCCCAAATGGACTTCCGTTTTGCACGAACTCCAACGATAATTTTGACTAGAAAAGCAAGACCAAAGAAAACAAGAACCACAAGAATACATTTTACTACTCCAGTAAGTTGGATTAGTGCCTTCTCGATGCATTCATTGTTGATCTGCGGAGGCTCGATCTTGCGTGCTTCTTTTTTCTTCGAGTGTAAAGAAGTATGTCGGTGTCAAAACCGGCGGATCTCGGGTAGGGGGTCCCGAACTATGCGTCTAGGCGGATGGTAACAGGAGACGAGGGACACAATGTTTTACCCAGGTTCAGGCCCTCTCGATGGAGGTAAAACCCTACGTCCTGCTTGATTAATATTGATGATATGGGTAGTACAAGAGTAGATCTACCACGAGATCAAGGAGGCTAAACCCTAGAAGCTAGCCTATGGTATGATTGTTGTATGTTGGATTCTGTCCTACGGACTAAAACCCTCCGGTTTATATAGACATCGGAGAGGGTTAGGGTTACACAAAGTCGGTTACAATGGTAGGAGATCTGAATATCCGTATCGCCAAGCTTGCCTTCCACGCCAAGGAAAGTCCCTTCCGGACACGGGACGAAGTCTTCAATCTTGTATCTTCATAGTCCAGGAGTCCGGCTGAAGGTACAGTCTGGCTACCCGAACACCCCCTAATCCAGGACTCCCTCAGTAGCCCCTGAACCAGGCTTCAATGACGACGAGTCCGGCGTGCAGATTGTCTTCGGCATTGCAAGGCGGGTTCCTCCTCCAAGTTCTTCATAAAAGTTTGTAAACACCAAGGGTAGTGTCCGGCTCTGCAAAATAAGTTTCCACATATTGCCATAGAGAGAATAACATTAACACAAATCAAATCTGCTGACGTATTCCGTAGCATGACATCACACTACGGCCAAGCCTTTATTCTAATCATTTTCACTTCCCCACCTCAGTGTATTTTGCGAGGCAGTTTCCTTGGCACGTCTTGTCAAAGCAGAGATCGTGTCCCCTTTATTCACGGGATTCTCATTGATACGGACGTGGGTAACCCAATCGTGCCCGTTAGTATGTTTTCTCAATTAAAGGCGAGTCCCAAACGGTTACGGGGAGGGCTCTTGGTAGGAAACCTCTTATAAAGAGACCAGGGCCTCGCTCCTTTTCAATCTCAAACGAGTTCGCCCGTCGCCTCGAGCTCCAACACTCTAGGCTCCAGATTCCAGGCGCTTCGGACCTTCGACAATGTACGGTTCCGACCTTCGAGGCCGATGGATGCCCTCCTCTGTCACGGAGGAGGACGTGTTGAAGTTGAGAGAAGCCAAGTTCTTGACCGGCGAAATTTCGCACAGGTTGCCTGCTCAAGGGCAGGCCATTCCCAGTCTCCAGCCTGGTGAGAGCGTGGTGTTCTTGTCTCACTTCCTTCGGGGGTTAGGCTTCCCTATGGATCCCTTCGTGAGGGGGCCGATGTTCTACTATGGGCTGGAATTCCATGACTTAGCTCCGGAGTCCATCCTCCATGTTTCCTCATTCATCGTAGTGTGTGAAGCGTTCCTCCGTGTTACTCCTCACTTTGGATTATGGCTCAAGACCTTTAAGGTAGAGCCGAAGATGATTGAGGACGGCACGCAGAGTGCGGAGGCGCTGTCATAAGCAAGAAGGCTGATGCTCCATGGCCCGAGGGCCCTTTTCAAGAGGAGCTCAGCTTGTGGCAAGGAGAGTGGTTCTACATTACCGCTCCCAGGGGCACCAAGTGGGTGGCGCCGCCTGCCTTTCGCTCGGGTCCCCCAAAGCAGCTAGGGTCGTGGGTCAATAAAGGCCTAGATTGGGGGCCACCCCGGGACATGTCTTTGTTGCGGGGCCGCATCAGGGATATCTTAGAAGGAGGTCTCAGCTTGGTCAAAGTGACGCAAGTCATGCTGATCCGCCGAACACTGCCCAGCAAATGCCGCTCCCTTCGTCTATGGGAGTTTAATCCGAAGGGACCGAGAGCTCTCCAACATTTTATGGGCGCAACGCCCGCAGAGATGTATAAACTGTTCTTCGGATCACAAGCAATGTGTCCGGATTTGACCGAGGATGCAGGTCTGAGGTGCAACCGCCCGGATACTCAAGTAAGTAGCCTTCTACTCGGACTCGTTATCCGTATATTTGTCATAATCTTGCCCCTAAAAGAGCTGTCCTTTTAAACAGGAGTGGATAGCCAAAGCAAAGTTGATCAGGTGTCCGGCTCCCATACCTGAGACCAGGCCGGATCCCATCCTAGTCAGGATCTTGAAGATCGTGCCTTTGAAGGAAAGTGAAGGAGGGGACAAGGAAACTGCGGCCTCCTCGAAGGAGGCTGTTCGGAGGGAAGGAATCGAAAATTCCTCTCCTCCGGGGAAGAAAAGGACCGCCTCTGAAGACCCGGAGACCATGGCCTCAAAGCGGGGGGGGGGGGGGAATCCTCGTCAGAGGGTCCTACGCCAGGGGGTACCTCAGACGAATTATGCCCTCAAGGGGACCAGCTCTCCAGCGAGTCGTAATTAGAGAAAGATTGTATTTTTGAGAGAGAAATCCTTGTTTTATATCTGAGAAGATTAACCGAAATTTTACCTTGTAGTTCGGACCTCAACCCTTCTCAGCAGAGCTCGTCTGTGGGGGACCTTCTTCCAGAGATGATGGAGAGCGGAACGCCTCCGCCTGCCGCGCCACCTAGCGAGGTGGGCGACCCTGAGGTGTCGTCACGGAGGGTTTCTCCGAATCCGGCAGGGGCGGAAGATAGCTATGTGGCCCCCAAGGTTCTCCGCGTCCGACCTGCGAAAGAGGCCATAGGACAAGTCCGGCGCCGTCTGGTGCTCGGCCGGAGGAGCTGATGAATCTGCTGGGGCGAGCTTCTATCTTAGAGGAGCACCGTGCATTGATGGGCACGGTGATTGAGAGGATTTCGTCCGTGGAAAGCGGATTGCACGAGGCTGTCAGAAGTTTACTGACATGTTTTGAGGTATGCGATATGATGTACATTTTCTGACAGTTGCGCATAAATAAGATGCGCCCTGTGTAGATAGTAGCCCCTGAGACTCGGTGCGTTGTCAAAAGTGACGGCGCGCAGAGGATCATAATCCCAGGTCTAAAATGTCGCCATTGAATGTAGGTGGTGAAGTGTCCGGAATCCAGCCAGACTGATGATTTTGCCGAGCTAAAGCGGCAACTTGATGTGGCGGATGCCGACATCGCGCTCGTCCACAAGCGGCTTGATGAGGCTCAAGGTATGTAATTCCTCGGGTGGCACCTGGTAAGAGGAGCTTTATGCTAGTATCTTACAATGTGTGTGCTTGACGCAGATGGTGCGGCCACCATGGAGAGTCTTCGGGTGGAACTTGCCTGAGCTAAGGAGTAAGCCAGAAAAAGCGATGCGGCTGCTGAGAAGGCCCTTGAAGAGCTGAGAGCCGAACAGGCTGCTCACTTCGGAAGCAAGAAAGAGATGGCCGAAATGGCCGTGAAGCTAAAGAGCGCTGCTGACCGTTGCAAGCTTCTGGAAAAAGTAGATCGGACGGAACAGACAGACTTGAAGAAAGCCGTTGCCGATGCCAAGGATGCTCGCTCTGCGATGATAGTTGCGAGGGAGGAGCTTCGTGAAGCCGGAGAGATCGTGGCTAGAAAGCCCTTTATGCTGCGGAGGAAGTTTTGTGATCCTAAGCATGCTCCGTTGGACCGGCTATGGAGTACGACGGACACCTATCTGGATTTGGCGGCAAGCGCTGCTGATGCAACCGAACACTTTCGAGATCAAAGAGATCGCGAAGTGGAGAAACTCTTTTGGCCGCAGTTCCACAATCCAGAGCGTCCATTGTCAGTGGCCGATCGTCTGGCCGAATGGGCCGAGTTGAATAGGTTGTCCGGACTCGCCAAGAAGTGTGTCATGAGTCATTTGTGGCCGGGGAGATCGGAGCCAAAGAGTTATTTCAGCTTGGTGCAGCAACTCCTTGGTGCGGTGCCACGTATCAATGCAATGAAGAGGTCAGCATGCATAGAGGGTGCACGGATGGCTCTTGCCCGTGTCAAGAGATACTGGGCAGAGATGGAGACCACCGTCGTTGCGTCCCGAGATTAGGACAAAAGCCGAGTACCCTCCGAGCACTATTTTCAGGAAGTCCTTGAAGGCGCTCGTGTAATAGAGATGCAGTGCTCGAAGGATGCTATGTTCGAATAGCATGTGCCACTGTAAGGCAGTAGTTTGATAAATTGTAGGAACTTTTTATACTTGCGCCTGCAAGTATTGTAACACCTCCTGTGCGGCCGTTTAATATATATATATATATATATATATATATATATATATATATATATATATAATCTGAAAGATGGCAGTCGTTGGCTTTAGCCCCCATGCACATAGTGCAGGGTGCTCGCAGAAGACACATTTTCACACTTAATCCAACGTCTTGGTCCTACAAAGGAGGTGATAGCGCAACGAGCTAGGCAACCGGACTATAATGCTTTAACACTTTCACTTAGCCATAGGAGCTTGACAGTGAGGCTACTTAAATAGCCCCTGGTGGCACCTGCGCTCGCCCGAAGTCGGGGCGCATATGTGCCTGGCCAGGAAACGGCCCTTCGTTAATGCGGAGGAATCCTATAGATTCCGGTGAGTCATCGAGTGGTTGACCAGTCTCACGCTATATCATGACAGTCAGTTTTCGGCTTTCTCTACTGAGGTGCTCGCCCGGCCGAATCGGGGCACAATTGAAGTAGTTCTCCTGGTGCCGCCTTAGCCGATAGAGCGGAACATAAGGCGGCCGAACACAAGAGCCGGGAAACCCAACATTTGATCAAAGACATGATTCAGAGCTGATGCATATAAGGCCAAACTCGCGATGCCGAACACTCCCTAAGGTATTCGGTCTTTGATGAGAGCGGGTGAGGCAACGCTCTTAGGTATAAGCCCCTAGTGTCCAGGTACGCGCAGAAATTCTAACGTGGCCACATGCCAAGACGCCAGCCTCCTCCTTGGTTATACTACAGAGAACCAGGGGATGTGTATCAACAAGAGACAGTAAAAAAGGTTTACGCAGGGTCTTAATCTGAAAAGAATCCTTGTAACGGGTCCCTGTTGCACGTCTGCGCCTGTGTCTCCGTTGTGCCGTATCCTAGACGGGCGCAGCACGATATTCATCTGTAAAAGAGAGGAACTAAGTTGACAAAGGGTCGTGCTGAACAAAAGTCACATTAAATAAACAAAGTATAAAGTAAAATATGTAAAATTGAGCTTTATTGTCTCTTATTTTATATGTGCGGAGCCCTAGGGCAGGGGTATATGGCCACTAAGCCTTTATCAATGATACTTGGGTGCCAGAGTCGTCTATCCGCGTCCTTGGTCTTAATGACCTGTTCGGATGTTTTGGCTGGTGAAGCCATTTTGTTGTGGGGCTGTTAAAGCGGCCGCACAATCCTCCGCTCGGGGGAGGCGCACTCAATGCTTCCCCTTTAAAGAGATGGTGCCTCGTGGACCGGGCATCTTAAGCGTAAGAGATGCATAATGCGGTATTGCGTTAAAGCAGGCGAAAGCTTCGCGTCCCAGCAGTGCTTGATAGCGACTTAAGAATGGGACAATGTGGAAAGTCAGCTTTTCGCGGCGGAAGTTATCGGTAGAGCCGGAGAAAACCCATGCAATGGGTGTCCGGCCCTGGCGTTAACCCTTGAAAGGAGGTTTTGCTGTGGCGAATTCTTGTTGGGTCTATCCCCATGTGGTGGAGTGTGTCCTGATATATCAGGTTTAGACCACTGCCGCCGTCCATCAAGACATTTGTAAACTCGAGTTCGTCAATTATTGGATCGAGTACCAAGGCAGTCCAGCCTGCATTCCTGATACTTCTAGAATAGTCCAGATGATCGAAGACGATTGGTTTTGACAACCAGTGGCGAGACTCCTTTGGGATAGGCCGTATGGCGCGTACCTTTATGGGTGCCGCATATTTTGTAATGTGAAGTAAGTTTACTGTTTTTACTTCTTGTGGAAAATTCTTTTGTTTCCTGGTGCTCTGCTTTTGGGGTTCATCATCGTCTTCGCTTGGTGTGTCGAGCCCCTTGTGTTCGGTGTTAAGTCTGCCGGATTGTTTGAAGACCCAACAGTCTCTGTGGGTATGGTTAGCAGGCTTCCCGGGAGTACTGTGTATTTGACATATCCTGTCCATGATTTTGTTTAGGTTGGATAAATCATCTCTGCTATCCTGGAGGGGCGGCTTTTTCTGATTCTGCCGTGAGCTTTTGAATCCGGCGTTGACTGCCGTGCTCTTCGGACTGTTTTCCTTAGTCCGGCGACGATCCTTGTTGCGTCGCGGTTTTCCATTTCCATCCCTAGTTTCGGATGTACTTGGGTCGCTGGTGCTACATCTTGGCAACCAGCTGTCCTCACCCACGCAAAAGCGGGTCATGAGGCTTGTCAATGCGGCCATTGTTCTTGGCTTTTCTTGGCCGAGGTGTCTGGTAATCCATTCGTCTCAGACGTTGTGCCTAAAAGCTGCTAGGGCTTCGGCGTCCGGACAATCGACTATCTGATTCTTTTTAGTAAGAAATTTGTTCCAGAATTGCCGAGCTGACTCTCCGGGTTGTTGAGTTATGTGACTGAGATCGTCTGTGTCCGGAGGGCGGACATAGGTCCCTTGAAAATTAGCTCGGAACGCGTCCTCGAGTTCTTCCCAACTTCCGATTGTGTTTTCAGGAAGGCTTTTGAGCCAATGCCGGGCTGGCCCTTTAAGCTTGAGGGGTAAATATTTTATGGCGTGGAGGTCATCTCCTCTGGCCATATGTATGTGGAGGATATAATCCTTGATCCAGACTCCAGGGTCTGTTGTTCCGTCATATGCCTCTATGTTTACGGGTTTGAATCCCGCTGGAAATTCATAATCCAGGACCTCATCGGTGAAACAAAGGGGGTGCGCGGCGCCCCTGTATTTGGGTGTGCCGGATTCAGATACTGGCTTTATTGCATTGATTATGAGAGCTTGCTTTCTTGGCCCATAAATGGACTTGGCTGGGCCATCTTTTTGATGCAAATCCTTAAGTGGGTCGCATGCCGGCTTAAGAGCGGCCCTGCTTGCCGCTTTATGCTGGCCATGGGGTCGTCTATCCGACCGGGTGGCTTTCTTACTTTTTGAATGCGAGGGCTCTAAGGCCTCTTCGTCGAATTCAGGCAATAGCTTTCGCTTCGGATAACTTTTAGTGCGGCGACTGTCGCCGTATTTGTCTGCAGTGTTGATTACTTTGCTCCATCTGATTCTGAGTGCATCCTCCGCAGTTTTTAGCTTCCGCTTCTGCTTTTTCAGGCTACATGCGGTTGCAACGAGCCTTTTGTGGAGGTTCTTCTGCTCCGTGGGCTTATCTGGCGTTAGGTCATCCGGAATGCCGTTTTTGCCGGGGACGGGCTGTTCGGTTTCATTATCTGAGTTGCCCTGCTCGGACGGTTGCTCTAAGGCATGCTCGTCGTCTGCCGGCTCGTCCTGCTCTATGGCAGGGTCTGAGTCGAGGCGGGGCTTGGGGCGGCGTTTACGCCGCCGCTTTGATTGCTTTTCAAGAGATCGATCCCTCGTTGCCTCCCCGTGTTCCTCGTTGTTGCTTCTTTTAGGTGTATCCACCATGTACACATCATGAGATGAGGTGGCTGATCCATGCCCTATAGGCATTGGTTCATATGCGTCTCCTGCATCGTCGTCCATACCGTCGCTGTCTTCGGAGTCAAAGTTGAGCACGTCGTGTAAATTATCGACGGTGGCTACCAAATGGGTGGTGGGTGGGCTTTCAATTTCTTCATCGTCCGTATCCCAATCTTGCTGACCGTAGTCCGGCCAGGGCTCTCCTGATAAAGAGAGAGACTTTAGTGACTTCAGAATGTCGCCAAAGGGCGAGTGCTGAGAGATGTCCGCGGCGGTGAACTCCATGATCGGCGCCCGGTCGGATTCGATCGGCGGGCGCGCGGAGGACTCGGAGTCCGGAGATGAATCTGTCCCCTCGGAGTCACGGGCCTAGTGGGGTGCGGGGCTGGCGTTCGGCTCGATTGCCTTTGAGATCGCAGCCCCCGAGGCGGCATCCAACCACTCATCCTCGATCGGCGCAGTAGGCTCCGAATTAAAGGTCGGAACCAATGCGAGTGCGGCCTCCACGACACTGCTCGGCGGCAGAGCTAGATCATGCCCATCAAGACAGTGCAGCGCGCTTGGCTGTGGCTCGAATCCGTCGAAGGTCAAGTCCCCGCGGATATCAGCCGTGTAGTTTAAACTTCCAAATCTAACCTGATGGCCAGGGGCATAGCTTTCGATCTGCTCCAGGTGGCCAAGCGAATTGGCCCGCAGTGCAAAGCCGCCGAAGACGAAGATCTGTCCGGGGAGAAAAGTCTTGCCCTGGACCGCATCGTTGTTGATGATCAAAGGAGCCATCGGGCCTAAAAGCGACGACACAGAGGAACTCTCAATGAAAGCACCAATGTCGGTGTCAAAACCGGCGGATCTCGGGTAGGGGGTCCCGAACTGTGCGTCTAGGCAGATAGTAACAGGAGACGAGGGACACAATGTTTTACCCAGGTTCGGGCCCTCTCGATGGAGGTAAAACCCTACATCCTGCTTGATTAATATTGATGATATGGGTAGTACAAGAGTAGATCTACCACGAGATCAAGGAGGCTAAACCCTAGAAGCTAGCCTATGGTATGATTGTTGTATGTTGGATTCTGTCCTACGGACTAAAACCCTCCGGTTTATATAGACACCGGAGAGGGTTAGGGTTACACAAAGTCGGTTACAATGGTAGGATATCTGAATATCTGTATCGCCAAGATTGCCTTCCACGCCAAGGAAAGTCCCTTCCGGACACGGGACGAAGTCTTCAATCTTGTATCTTCATAGTCCAGGAGTCCGGCTGAAGGTACAGTCCGGCTACCCGAACACCCCCTAATCCAGGACTCCCTCAAAGTAGATGTTGCTTCCTCGCATCTAGTCTCATGTCTAGCCTCTATTCTAGTAGGAGTATCAACAAGTGCACTAATCTCATCTCTAGCCTCTGTGCTAGCTAAAAGTGATAGAACATCTACTAAATTGCGCTCTATCAATATATGGATGTACTCTTCTTCCCAATACAAAAACTTTCATCTATTCTACTCCCTCTGTTGCACAATACATGCCTTCTATCTGTCAAAATATATATGTACCTAGACATGTTTTAGTATATAGGTACATCCATTTTTGGACAAATGGAAGTCAAGTATTTTGGAACGGAGGGAGTACACAATAAAAAATTTAAGTTAGCACAACTAGTCTAATCCGAGAGCACAACCGAAGATTTGGTCGGGTTCTTCCTCCTTTTGCCGACACGTGGGACATCCAGCATCCAGGTCGTGTCATGAAAGAAAATGGAGTGGTAGTTGAAGCCACGAGATGTGCATCTTGGGTTAAACTCTAAATAGAATCTTACTACTCTTGAGTAACTCCAAAAGCGGCTACCGAAGATCTTTATTTGATTTGTTTCTCATCACCAGCATGTCGAGGTGAAAGATGTGCAGGTTCAGTGGGTCCTCTTGCGTTTTCACTGACATGTGGGGCCGCATGTGAGCAAACAGACGATGGGCTATGCGCGTCCGCTGGCTGGTTGAGAAGAGAGATAGAGGAGGGCTGAGCACGGACTGCAGGAAATTTGTTCTACGTACCTCGATATAGGCTCGATATAGTGGGGTGGCATGGGCCATAACTAGCATTCACGTCTAGCAGTACGGCACACACCACCCACACGAGTCCCGTCCGACACCAATTTTCTTGGAGTCCGTGCTACAGCCATCTCTTCTCCCTCCTGTTTTCTCAGCCATCGCGCGGTGGGCGGGGTGGGGGTTTGCCGATAGTCGGTTTGCTCAACTACGGTCCCACTTGTAAGTGAAAATGCAACACCACACGCATTACCGCTTGAGCGGCGTGCCGGACCAACCGTGTGGGGGTGCGACGTGAACACGACAGGCTTTTCCTTTTGAACTCGTAACTTGTAAAATTTGGTTCTGCTCCATGGCATGACCGATAGATTGAAATAACGATTTTGCCTAGAGTAATGAGAAGTTTGGTTCTGGCGCCGTTCATGCATGGAGTACGTACGAAAATAATGAAGTTGATGCGAAAGGTAAGATAATTACTGTACTATCATATACTACTACATGGATTTGACGGAAAGATAAAAATACATACGGATCCATCAACGACATCCTCACGCCCTAGTGCGCCGGGTCACCAACCGACGTGTGAGGAGCAGCGGCGTTGGCGGCGAGCTCAACGTGCTTCTGAAAAGTGTCGTCCAAGGTTGCCCTGCGGTCCAAGAAGGCCAGCGTCCTATCGTCCTCCTCTTGCATGTAGTAGTCCTTGTGGACGATTTGCGCGTAGATGTGGGTGATTATGTCGATGGTGTCTTGCTGCGCCAGGCGCTGCGCAGCGAGCGCGACCTCGAGGTGGACATTCTCCGGCGCGACGGCGGGCAGTCGCAGGGCCACCAGTGCGTCGAAGAGGGTGTCACCATAGTGGCCGTTGAGGGTGGCGGGCATCGCAGAGCCTGGGCGCGTCGGCTGGAGGCTCACGTCAAAGTCGTCCGCAAGCTTCTTGACGACAGTGAACTTGTCGAGGAAACCGACGAGGACCTCGTCGAACAAGGAGATGAAGCTGTCGTCTAAGCGGCCCCTCGCCCTGGCGGCCTCAAGCAATACTACCTGGAGACGTTCCTCGGTGCCGGGCCGCAGGCCAGCGTCGTGGACCATCTGGCACAGCCGGCAGATGCTCGCGCTCATCGCCTCCATGGGTCTAGCTTTGCTTCTAGTCAATTGATCTTGCGATTCGAGTGATCACTCTTGCCCTTGGTTAGTGTGCGTAGGTGCATAGGATTTCGTACTACTCCTCGGCCCTCTACTGCACCTGCCTTTGGCTGTATGATAGGTGGGCCAGCCACCCCCTGGGCCCACATGTCATTCACCCGAAGGAAGTTGTCGTAAGTCAATGAAGCTGCATCCCCCTCCGTGCCGGTGCAGTATAGTCATCTCACCGGACCTCTAGTTGGGGCCAAACGAGAGAAGTTTGATGTTTACTGGTTTATTGGTCCCTTTTGCATTTTGCGCCAAGTTTTGACCTTTGATTTAACTAATAAAGTGTTAATGCATGTAAACAAAAATATTGTGTAAGTCACCTTACAAAAACCAAATAATCCCAAAATACTTAGGCATGGTGCATTAACTCCCTCCTTGTTTCTTATTTCGTGACATATCAACCAATGAGAGATGTGGGCCATGCATGCTTTCAATGACTTGAGACTACCAAACATGACATGCAGTGTTTAGTTCATTGCATGTAATCCTATTAGTACTCTACTTAGCAAAAAAACATTAAGTTCTCTCGCCGATAGGAATTAAACACCATGTATTTATTTACAGAGGGAGTAGTACATTTTTTGTGGCATGCATTACTAGATATTGCTAGTCAAATACTAAAATCCAGATGGACGTGGTAGTACTCCTAAGTCCAGATGGTGGTGCTACTAGTACTAGTAGTAGTACTACCAATGTAGTAGTAGGAGTACTAGCACTGTACTACCCGTTGGTCAAATTATTACGTGCTGCTCCTCACAGTGAAGTGACAAGACCCTGCGCCGGAGATGACACCTAAATATAGGCGCCGTGTTCGGCATACCATAGTCAGCCTCACCGTCTGCAGTCACTATCATCATGGCTGTAGAGCTAGCCTGCTTACAACTAGCCATGTTTGACATAATTTCCCGTGCGTAGATGCCCGTGCATTGCACGGAACACCAAGATTGGGGGTGGACGGCTCCGGCAGCGGCCATCATGCCATATTTTTCCACGGCCTTCTAGATGTGGTGGGCAGCAGATAAGGCTGATTGTGAGAGACAAGGAGTTGTTTCTAATTAGGGAACAAGTGCGGGCATCTTTTTGCAAAAATGGAGAAGCTTGGTTTGTATGCGTCAGATCTAGATCCAACGGCTATTGGTGAAAGATAGGAGGCACAACATCATCACCAACTCAGGACCTGTTTGATTCGCAGGATTTTGAAAACGCAGGAATAGGACACGACAATATTACAAGTTTCAAACTGATATTACAAATGTTAGGAGTAATTGTAACGCCCTCGATGCGGCTATGTCTCCTACGTGTCGAAGCACGACTTAGAGGCATAACCGCATTGAAAGCAATGTCGCAAGTGAGGTAATCTTCACACAACCCATGTAATACATAAGGGAAAGAGATACATAGTTGGCTTACAGTCGCCACTTCACACAATACATAAATAAACATCCATCATCCAGATTACAATCAAGGTCCGACTACGGAACCAAAATAAAAGAAGACTACCCCAAATGCTACACAGATCCCTGATCATCCCAACTGGGCTCCACTACTGATCATCAGGAAAAGACACATAGTAACGACCACGTTCCTCGTCGAACTCCCACTTGAGCTCGGATGCGTCATCTGCACTGGCATCGTCGGCACCTGCAACTCTTTTGGTAGAATCTGTGAGTCACGGGGACTCAGCAATCTCACACCCGCGAGATCAAGATTATTTAAGCTTAAAGGTAGGATAGGGTGGTGAGGTGGAGCTGCAGCAAGCGACTAGCATATATGGTGGCTACATTCGCAAAAGAGAGCGAGAAGAGAAGCAAAGCACGGTCGTGAAGCTAGAAGTGATCAAGAAGTGATCCTAGAACAACCTACCTCAGACATAACTCCAACACCGTGTTCACTTCCTGGACTCCGCCGAGAAGAGACCATCACGGTTACACACGCGGTGGACGTGTTTTAATTAAGGTCAACTTCGGGTTTTCTACAACCGGACATTAACAAATTCCCATCTGCCTCATAACCGCGGGCACGACTTTCGAAAGATAATACCCTGCAGGGGTGTCCCAACTTAGCCCATTATAAGCTCTCACGGTCAACGAAGGATATTCCTTCTACCAGGAAGACCAGATCAATCTCGGAATCCCGGACTACATGACATTTCGACAGTAATAAAACAAGTCCAGCAAAGCCGCCCGATTGTGCCGACAAATCCTGATAGGAGCTGCACATATCTCGATCTCAGGGCACATCCGGATGAGCTGTCTGTACAACTAAAACCAGACCCCAAGTTTCCTTGGGGTGGCGCTGCAAAGCGCTCTAGTTTGGACCAGCAATCGAAGAAGAACTGGCCCGGGGGGGTTAAAATAAAGATGACCCTCGGGCTCGCGAAAACCCGGGGGAAAAAGGCTTAGGTGGCAAATGGTAAAACCAAAGTTGGGCCTTGCTAGAGGAGTCTTATTCAAAGCGAACTGTCAAGGGGGTCCCATAAATCACCCAACCGTGTAAGGAACGCAAAATCAAGGAACATAACACCGGTATGACGGAAACTAGGGTGGCAAGAGTGGAACAAAACACCAGGCATAAGGCCGAGCCTTCCACCCTTTACCAAGTATATAGATGCATTAATTAAAATAAAAGATATTGTGATAACCCAAAATAAACATGTTGCAACATGGAACAAACTTCATCTTCACCTGCAACTAGCAACGCTATAAGAGGGGCTGAGCAAAGCGGTAACATAGCCAAACAACGGTTTGCTAGGACATGGATGTTTAGGGGCTAACATGGCAATGTGGGTGGCATGATATAGCAAGTGGTAGGTATCGCAGCATAGGCATAGCAAAAGAGCGAGCATCTAGCAAGCAAAGATAGAAGTGGTTTCGAGGGTATGGTCATCTTGCCTGCAAGGTTCTCAGAGTTGTCGAAAGCTTGGTCCTCGAAAGTGTTCTCAACAGGTTCCTCGTTCACGTACTCGTCTCCCGGCTCTACCCAAAGCAAGAACACAAGCAAAGGAACAACTATCAACCACGATGCAATGCGCAAACAACATGATGCAAAACATGGCATGATATGCGAGATGTGGTATGCAATGCATATGCGTGCTCCGGAAGGAAAATATGAACAAGGCATAATCTTGGAAAACCAAGTATGCCACCAGAAAGGTGAGGTGATTTCGGTTGAAATCGAAATAAAGATCACCGGAATCGGATGCACGGTTTGCAAATGACAAGCAAAACAAGAATGCCATATTTCTGCGTTTAACAGCATGATGCCACTTAGCATTCAACAAGAAATTAAGCTACTGCACCCAAACATATCAGCAAATCATATGGAAGTGATCTACTCACGATGCTTGATAAAAGATGAATACTGAGCTACGGCTAAATCACAACATAACAGGTTCAAACAAGCATGGCAAAAGTGCAAAAGATAACAGGTTCACAGACTTGGTGAAATCAACAACATGCCAGAAATAAACATCAGGATGACATGTTTAGAGCAAGGAAACAACATGCTACAGGAACAGGACATAGCAAAATATGGCATGGACTGAATATAATCAAAACATAGAACAAAAGTACCTTACTGACCATGACCCAAAAAGGACCAGAAAATATACTAGCACCCATGTCAATTAAGCAAGTTTCGTTACAGTTTCCAGACTTAGCAGAAAACTGGACATGTCAAAAACAGATAGCAAGTAGGCATGTTTACGAGCTCGATGCACTCACTACAGAGCTTTTCATGACAAACTAAGCATACATCCATCAAGAAGACATGGCATAGAAGCTAGAAATGGCAAGAATAACATCATATCATGCAAGTATCAACTACAACAAGCTTGGCAAAATCGAATAACATGTAAACAATCTGCCAGGAACATTTTATAGCAAAAGTAGAGCTCGATTGACTCAAGCTATGGCACTCCATAAACAAAGGCATGGACGGATATAGCAAATCCATATGTACAAAACATCCTTACTGATCATGCTCAAAAGAGGCATAGATCTCTCTAAAACAACATGAACACATGGCATAAAAATAACAGCAGGGAATGACTGAAATTACTAAGTCTCTGAAATCAACAACAATATGATCCCTAGTTTGCATGCTTGTGCTAGTCACCACAAAGATCAAAAAAATACATGGCATACACCCCTGTAAAGAAGGCATGGCATATTATAAAACACATGTAGGACTCAAGTTCATAGGATGCACACATCAATCATGGCAAAAATGACAAAAGTGCATCTACTGAAACAGATCTGAAACTAACATCACATAGCCCTCTTCCAACAGCATTTCGGGCATCAAGATGAACTCAAATGAAAATGACGCAATGAGATGAAATGATGTACTCATCGAGTCGAACAAATTGACATATTACATGCACCACATGGAGCACTATGCAGCAAGTTATGATGCGATGAACATGGCATGATATGTAACAGATTTCGGGACTTGGGGAAAATCGACCTCGGTGAAAAAGTCAACGCGGGCGAGATCCGCGGCGGCCGGAGCTCGGGACGCGCGGCGGAGACGGCGGGGAGGCGCGGGGAGGCAGCCTCGGCCTGGATCTGGCCGGATCCGGCCGGCGGCGAGCTGGTTCGGCGGCGGAGGGGCGCGCTGGCGGCGGCGCGGTGCGGCGTGGGCGACGCCGGAGGCGGAGGTGGCCGGCGAGGGACGGCGGGGCCGGGAAGCTCCGGGCGGCGGCGGCGCCTCAGGCGCGGGCGGCGCGGCTGACGGGCTGCGGGCGGGGAGGCGCGCGCGCGGGCGGCGGCGTACGGGCCGCGGGGGCCCGCGGCGGGCCGAGCGGGACGGCGCGGTTGGTGGAGGCGACGGCGACACATGGTGGCCCCTGGTTCGCCGGGCGGTGGCGGCGGACGTGTCCGGCTGCGGCCGGACGTGTCCGGCGGCGCCGAGAGGAGCGGGGCTAGGGTTAGGGTGGATTTGATCCGGGATTTGTAAATGGGGGGTCTTTAAATAGAGGTAGAGGAGGCTAGGGAGCTCCAAATTGAGCACGGTTTGCGGCCACACGATCATGATCAAACAGCGATGGACATGGGAGTGTCTTAGATGGGTTATTGGGCTATTTTGGAGGGGTGTTGGGCTGCAACACACACGAGGCCTTCACGGTTACCCGGTTAACCGTTGGAGTATCAAACGACCTCCGAATGACCCGAAACTTGACAGGCGGTCTACCGGTACTATACCAAGGCCGCTTGACAAACCTCGGTACATTCCGAGAAAGTTTAATACCCGCTCACGGAAAAAGGTAAAAGGGGACGCCGGGGGACATAGGAGCGCCGGATTGCAAAACGGACAACGGGGAAAATGCTCGGATTCATGAAACGAACACGTATGCAAATGCGATGCACATGATGACATGATATGAAATGCATGACAAGGACAAAATGCAAAATGACGGGAAACCCAACCACGGAGAGAATATCATATCACATTGCCGGAAATGGCAAGAGTTGGAGTTACAAATATGGCAAGTTACATCCGGGGTGTTACAACACTCCACCACTACGAGAGGATCTCGTCCCGAGATCTAGGACTGAAAGAACTCCGGATATTCGGAATGGAGGTGGTCCTCGCGCTCCCAGGTGGCTTCTCGGTCTGAATGGTGAGACCACTTCACTTTCAGGAATTTAATGGACTTGTTGCGAGTCTTGCGCTCAGTTTCTTCAAGAATAGCAACGGGATGCTCATGATAGGACAAATCTTCTTGAAGATCAATCTCTTCGAAGTTTATGGTGCGCTCAGGCGTCTTGAAGCACTTGCGAAGCTGTGACACGTGGAACACATCGTGCACATTTGCAAAGTTGGGGGGAAGCTCAAGTTGATAGG
This sequence comes from Aegilops umbellulata, assembly GCA_032464435.1. Lineage (NCBI taxonomy): Eukaryota > Viridiplantae > Streptophyta > Magnoliopsida > Poales > Poaceae > Aegilops > Aegilops umbellulata. The sequence continues at coordinate 481,035,404 of CP136056.1, forward strand.
CGAGATCGCCTCTTTTGCCGATGACCTTGAGAGGACCGACGTATCTAGGGGCAAGTTTCCCTTTGATACCGAAGCGACGAGTGCCTTTCATTGGAGAGACGCGGAGGTAGACATGGTCTCCGATCTCGAAAGCCAAATCACGGTGTTTGCTATCGTAATAGCTCTTCTGGCGCGATTGAGCGTCTTTGAGATTCTCACGAATGACTTTACACATATCTTCAGCCTCTGTGATCAAGTCGTTGCCAAGAAGTTGGCGTTCGCCCGTCTCAGACCAATTGAGAGGAGTATGACACTTTCTGCCATAGAGAATCTCGAATGGGGCTTTGCCCGAGCTGGCTTGAAAGCTGTTGTTGTAAGAGAACTCAGCATATGGAAGACAATCCTCCCACTTCATGCCGAAAGAGATGACACAAGCCCTGAGCATATCTTCAAGAATTTGGTTGACACGCTCGACTTGTCCACTAGTTTGAGGATGGAAAGCTGTGCTGAAGTGAATATTTGTGCCCATGGCCTTCTAAAAAGAATCCCAAAACTTGGAGGTAAAGATGCTGCCACGATCTGAAGAAATCAATTGTGGAATGCCATGCAAGGAGACAATTCTGGAGGTGTAGAGCTCTGCCAGCTGCGCTGCTGTGATAGACTCTTTGATAGGAAGAAAATGAGCCACTTTAGTGAGCTTGTCGATGACGACGAAGATAGCATCATTTCCACGCTTGGACTTTGGAAAACCAGTCACGAAGTCCATTTCGATATGATCAAACTTCCATTCTGGAATAGCAAGTGGTTGGAGTAGACCAGCTGGTCGTTGATGTTCTGCTTTCACCCTTCGACAGACATCACATTCATTCACAAATTGAGCAATTTCTCGCTTCATTCGAGTCCACCAGTACGACTGCTTGAGGTCATGGTACATCTTCGTACTTCTAGGATGAATTGACAGAAGAGAATTGTGCGCCTCGTTCATAATGACTTTCCGTAGATCACCCTTTGGAACCACAATCCGGTCCTCGAAGAAAAGAGTATCTCTGTCATCAACGCGATAGCACTTGTATTTGGAAATGCCCTTGTCAATACCACATTTCACCTTCTTCACCATGGTATCCATCAGTTGTGCCTCACGAATTTGATCTTCCAAAGTAGGAGAGACTATGAGGTTGGCAAGAAAACCTTGAGGAACAACTTGGAGATTCAACTTGCGGAAAGCTTCACAAAGATCCGGTTGAAAGGGCTTGAGGATTAAGCTGTTGCAATAAGCCTTCCTGCTCAATGCGTCCGCAATCACATTAGCCTTGCCTGAAGTATATTCAATACTCGGATTATACTCTTGAATCATTTCGACCCATCGAGTTTGCCTGAGGTTGAGGTTGGGCTGAGTGAAGATGTACTTGAGACTCTTGTGATCGGTGAATATGTCCACTTTCCTTCCCAACAAGAGATGTCTCCATGTTATCAATGCATGGACAACTGCCGCCAACTCAAGATCATGAGTGGGGTAGTTCTTTTCGTTGGGCTTCAACTGACGAGAGGTATAGGCCACAACCTTCTTTTCTTGCATTAACACAGCACCGAGACCTTGAAGAGAAGCATCACACAAAACTTCATAAGGCTTGGATTCGTCAGGAGGAGTCAAAACTGGAGCAGTGACGAGTTTCTCTTTGATAGCGTTGAAAGCAACGTCACACTCAGGAGACCAGACATACTTCACATGCTTCTGGAGGAGGTTGGAGAGAGGCTTTGCAATCTTTGAGAAATTCTCAACGAATCTTCGGCAATAGCTTGCAAGTCCAAGAAAACTGCGAAGCTGCTTGACATTCTAAGGAGGTTCCCAATTCAAAACTGCAGACACCCTCTCGGGATTAATAGCAATGCCCTTGGCAGAGATGATATGCCCAAGGTAAAGAACTTCATCAAGCCAGAATTCACATTTGGAGAACTTCGCATAGAATTTATACTCTCTGAGCTTGTCGAACACCAATCGCAAATGCTTGGCATGATCCTTCTTATTCTTGGAGAAGACCAATATATCATCGAGATATACCAAGACGAATTCGTTGGTGTAGGGGTTGAAGATGAAGTTCATCATGCGAGAGAACGTTGGAGGAGCATTGACAAGGCCGAATGACATGACAGTATATTCATAAGAACCAAAGCTTGTTCTGATTGTTGTCTTGGGAATATCTTCTTCACGAATGCGAATCTGATGATAACCCATATGAAGGTCAAGCTTGGAGAACACTTTGGCACCTTTAAGTTGCTCGAATAGCTCACTGATGTTGGGGAGTGGGTACTTGTTCTTGATTGTCTTCTTGTTCAATGGACGGTAATCGACGCAAAGTCGGTCCGTGCCATCCTTCTTCTGGACAAAAAGAACACCACAACCCCAAGGAGAAGAACTCGGTCTGATCAGACCCAGACGCTCTTGTTCATCGAGTTGTTTCTTCAATTCCTTCAACTCTTTTGGCCCAAGCTTGTATGGACGCTTGCAAACGGGTTCCGTGCCAGGCTCAAGATCAATAACAAATTCAAATGGCCAGTGAGGAGGCATACCCGGCAGCTCTTCTGGAAAGACATCTTGGTACTCACAAACGACTGGAATCTGAGAGATAGCATCCAATTCGCCCTTCTCATTGAGAGAAAACAACCGAATGGTATCATCACGAGCGGCAAGTCAATTGAATTTCCCTGGCAGCACAATCAAGCTGAGCCTTGTGTTGGGGAACGTAGTAATTTCAAAAAAATTCCTACGCACACGCAAGATCATGGTGATGCATAGCAACGAGAGGGGAGAGTGTTATCTACGTACCCTCGTAGACTGTAAGCGGAAGCGTTATATGAACGCGGTTGATGTAGTCGTACGTCTTCACGAACTGACCGATCCAAGCACCGAAAGCACGGCACCTCCGAGTTCTGCACACGTTCGGCTCGGTGACGTCCTCGCCTTCTCGATCCAGCAAGAGGGGCGAAGTAGTAGATGAGTTCCGGCAGCACGACGGCGTGGTGACGGTGTTGGTGAAGAACAATATTCGAGGGCTTCGCCTAAGCACTATGAAAACTATGACGGAGGATAAACTAGAGGAAACGGGGTTGCCGGCACACAGCTTGGTGTTTCTTGATCTGTCTTGGGTGCTAGCCCTACCCCTCTATTTATATGTTGAGCCTTGGGGTCGAAACTTGGAGTAAAAGCCTCCACAAAGTCGGCTTCACCCGAAAGGCAAGAGTCCTTCTCGGACTCCAGGGCCAGACGCCAAGGTTCCCGGCGTCTGGGCCCAGATGCCAGGGACCCTGGCGTCTGGCCTCTGGACTCCGGAAAACTTCCTTTTGGAATTCCAAAAACCTCGTGGGCTTTCCCCTTTGGCCTAGATAAAGTGTTCTCGTGCCCAAACATTTCGGGAAACATTCGAAACCCCTTCCGATGGATTCCAGAACCTTTCTGGAGATCAAACACTACTATCCACATATCAATCTTTACTTTCGGACCATTCCGGAGTTCCTCATCATATCCGTGATCTCATCCAAAACTCCGAACAACATTCGGTCACCAACATACATAACTCATAGTACTATATCGTCAACGAACGTTAAGCGTGCGGACCCTATGGGTTTGAGAACTATGTAGACATGACCTAGAACCATTCTCGGTCAATAACCAATAGCGGAACCTGGATGCTCATATTGGCTCCCACATATTCTACGAAGATCTTTTATCGGTCAGACCGCATAACAACATACTTTGCTCCCTTTGTCATCGGTATGTTACTTGCCCGAGATTCGATCGTCGGTATCCAATACCTAGTTCAATCTCGTTACCGGCAAGTCTCTTTACTCGTTCCGTAATACATCATCTCGCAACTAACTCATTAGGTGCAATGCTTGCAAGGCTTAAGTGATGTGCATTACCGAGAGGGCCCAGAGATACCTCTCCGACACTCGGAGTGACAAATCCTAATCTCGAAATACGCCAACCCAACAAGTACCTTCGGAGACACCTGTAGAGCACCTTTATAATCACCCAGTTACGTTGTGACGTTTGGTAGCACACAAAGTGTTCCTCCGGTAAACGGGAGTTGCATAATCTCATAGTCACAGGAACATGTATTAGTCATGAAGAAAGCAATAGCAACAAACTAAACGATCAAGTGCTAAGCTAACGGAATGGGTCAAGTCAATCAGATCATTCACCTAATGGTGTGATCTCATTAATCAAATAACAACTCTTTGTCTATGGTTAGTAAACATAACCATCTTTGATTAACGATCTAGTCAAGTAGAGGCATACTAGTGACACTCTGTTTGTTTATGTATTCACACATGTATTATGTTTCCGGTTAATACAATTCTAGCATGAACAATAAAAATTTATCATGATATAAGGAAATAAATAATAACTTTATTATTGCCTCTAGGGCATATTTCCTTCAGTCTCCCACTTGCACTAGAGTCAATAATCTAGATTACACAGTAATGATTCTAACACCCATGGAGTCTTGGTGATGATCATGTCTTGCTCGTGGAAGAGGCTTGGTCAATGGGTCTGCAACATTCAGATCCGTATGTATCTTGCAAATTTCTATGTCTCCCACCTGGACTAGATCCCGGATGGAATTGAAGCATCTCTTGATGTGCTTGGTCCTCTTGTGAAATCTAGATTCCTTCGCTAAGGCAATTGCTCCCGTATTGTCACAAAATATTTTCATTAGACCCGATGGACTAGGTATAACACCTAGATCGGATATGAACTCTTTCATCCAGACTCCTTCATTTGCTGCTTCCGAAGCAGCTATGTATTCCGCTTCACACGTAGATCTCGCCACGACGCTTTGTTTAGAACTGCACCAACTGACAGCTCCACCGTTTAAAGTAAACACGTATCCGGTTTGCGATTTAGAATCGTCCGGATCAGTGTCAAAGCTTGCATCAACGTAACTATTTACGATGAGCTCTTTGTCACCTCCATATACGAGAAACATATCCTTTGTCCTTTTCAGGTATTTCAGGATGTTCTTGACCGCTGTCCAGTGATCCACTCCTGGATTACTTTGGTACCTCCCTGCTAAACTTATAGCAAGGCACACATCAGGTCTGGTACACAACATTGCATACATGATAGAGCCTATGGCTGAAGCATAGGGAACATCTTTCATTTTCTCTCTATCTTCTGCAGTGGTCGGGCATTGAGTCTTACTCAACTTCACACCTTGTAACACAGGCAAGAACCCTTTCTTTGCTTGATCCATTTTGAACTTCTTCAAAACTTTGTCAAGGTATGTGCTTTGTGAAAGTCCAATTAAGCGTCTTGATCTATCCCTATAGATCTTAATGCCCAAAATGTAAGCAGCTTCACCGAGGTCTTTCATTGAAAAACTCTTATTCAAGTATCCCTTTATGCTATCCAGAAATTCTATATCATTTCCAATCAGTAATATGTCATCCACATATAATATTAGAAATGCTACAGAGCTCCCACTCACTTTCTTGTAAATACAGGCTTCTCCAAAAGTCTGTATAAAACCAAATGCTTTGATCACACTATCAAAGCGTTTATTCCAACTCCGAGAGGCTTGCACCAGTCCATAAATGGATCGCTGGAGCTTGCACACTTTGTTAGCTCCCTTTGGATCGACAAAACCCTCTGGTTGCATCATATACAACTCTTCTTCCAGAAATCCATTCAGGAACGCAGTTTTGACATCCATTTGCCAAATTTCATAATCATAAAATGCGGCAATTGCTAACATGATTCGGACAAACTTAAGCATCGCTACGGGTGAGAAGGTCTCATCGTAGTCAATCCCTTGAACTTGTCAAAAACCTTTTGCAACAAGTCAAGCTTTGTAAACAGTAACATTACCGTCAGCGTCAGTCTTCTTCTTGAAGATCCATTTATTCTCAATTGCTTGCCGATCATCGGGCAAGTCAACCAAAGTCCATACTTTGTTCTCATACATGGACCCCCATCTCAGATTTCATGGCTTCAAGCCATTTTGCGGAATCTGGGCTCACCATCGCTTCTTCATAGTTCGTAGGTTCATCATGATCTAGTAGCATGACTTCTAGAATAGGATTGTCGTACCACTCTGGTGCGGATCTTACTCTGTTTGATCTATGAGGTTCTGTAGTAACTTGATCTGAAGTTCTATAATCATCATCATCAACTTCCTCACTAATTGGTTCAGACGTCACAGAAACCGGTTCCTGTGATGTGCTATTTTCCAATAAGGGAGCAGGTACAGTTACCTCGTTAAGTTCTACTTTCCTCCCACTCACTTCTTTCGAGAGAAACTCCTTCTCAAGAAAGTTTCCGAATTTAGCAAAAGAAGTCTTGCCTTCGGATCTGTGATAGAAGGTGTATCCAACAGTCTCCTTTGGATATCCTATGAAGACACATTTCTCCGATTTGGGTTCGAGCTTATCAGGTTGAAGCTTTTTCACATAAGCATCGCAGCCCCAAACTTTAAGAAACGACAACTTTGGTTTCTTGCCAAACCATAGTTCATAAGGCGTCGTCTCAACGGATTTCGATGGTGCCCTATTTAATGTGAATGCGGCCGTCTCTAAAGCATAACCCCAAAACGATAGCGGTAAATCTGTAAGAGACATCATAGATCGCACCATATCAAGTAAAGTACGATTACGACGTTCGGACACACCATTGCGCTGTGGTGTTCCGGGTGGCGTGAGTTGCGAAACTATTCCGCATTGTTTCAAATGTACACCAAACTCGTAACTCAAATATTCTCCTCCACGATCAGATCATAGAAACTTTATTTTCTTGTTACGATGATTTTCAACTTCACTCTGAAATTCTTTGAACTTTTCAAATGTTTCAGACTTATGCTTCATTAAGTAGATATACCCATATCTGCTTAAATCATTTGTGAAGGTGAGAAAATAACGATATCCGCCACGAGCCTCAACATTCATCGGACCACATACATCTGTATGTATGATTTCCAACAAATCTGTTGCTCTCTCCATAGTACCGGAGAACGGTGTTTTAGTCATCTTACCCATGAGGCACGGTTCGCAAGTACCAAGTGATTCATAATCAAGTGGTTCTAAAAGTCCATCAGTATGGAGTTTCTTCATGCGTTTTATACCGATATGACCTAAACGGCAGTGCCACAAATAAGTTGCACTATCATTATCAACTCTGCATCTTTTGGCTTCAACATTATGAATATGTGTGTTACTACTATGGAGATTCAATAAGAATAGACCATTCTTCAAACGTGCATGACCATAAAAGATATTACTCATATAAATAGAACAACCATTATTCTCTGATTTAAATGAATAACCGTCTCGCATCAAACAAGATCCAGATATAATGTTCATGCTCAACGCTGGCACCAAATAACAATTATTTAGGTCTAATACTAATCCCGAAGGTAGATGTAGAGGTAGCGTGCCGACCGCGATCACATCGACTTTGGAGCCATTTCCCACGCGCATCATCAGCTCATCCTTAGCCAATCTTCGCTTAATCCGTAGCCCCTGTTTCGAGTTGCAAATATTAGCAACAGAACCAGTATCAAATACCCAAGTGCTACTGCGAGCATTAGTAAGGTACACATCAATAACATGTATATCACATATACCTTTGTTCACCTTGCCATCCTTCTTATCCGCCAAATACTTGGGGCAGTTCCGCTTCTAGTGACCAGTCTGCTTGCAGTAGAAGCACTCAGTTTCAGGCTTAGGTCCAGGCTTGGGTTTCTTCTCCTGAGCAGCAACTTGCTTGCTGTTCTTCTTGAAGTTCCATTCCTCTTTCCTTTGCCCTTTTTCTTGAAACTAGTGGTCTTGTTGATCATCAACACTTGATGCTCCTTCTTGATTTCTACCTCCGCAGCTTTTTGTTGGAAATATTCCCTAGAGGCAATAATAAATAGGTTATTATTATATTTCCTTGTTCATGATAATCGTTTATTATCCATGCTAGAATTGTATTGATAGGAAACTCAGATACATGTGTGGATGCATAGACAACACCATGTCCCTAGTAAGCCTCTAGTTGACTAGCTCGTTGATCAATAGATGGTTACGGTTTCCTGACCATGGACATTGGATGTCATTGATAACGGGATCACATCATTAGATGAATGATGTGATGGACAAGACCCAATCCTAAGCCTAGCACAAGATCATGTAGTTCGTATGCTAAAGCTTTTCTAATGTCAAGTATCATTTCCTTAGACCATGAGATTGTGCAACTCCCGGATACCGTAGGAATACTTTGGGTGTGCCAAACGTCACAACGTAACTGGGTGGCTATAAATGTACACTACAGGTATCTCCGAAGGTGTCTGTTGGGTTGGCACGAATCGAGACTGGGATTTGTCACTCCGTGTGACGGAGAGGTATCTCTGGGCCCACTCGGTAGGACATCATCATAATGTGCACAATGTGATCAAGGAGTTGATTACGGGATGATGTGTTACGAAACGAGTAAAGAGACTTGCCGGTAACGAGATTGAACAAGGTATCAGGATACCGACGATCGAATCTCGGGCAAGTACAATACCGCTAGACAAAGGGAATTGTATACGGGATTGACTGAGTCCTTGACATCGTGGTTCATCCGATGAGATCATCGTGGAACATGTGGGAGCCAACATGGGTATCCAGATCCCGCTGTTGGTTATTGACCGGAGAACGTCTCAGTCATGTCTGCGTGACTCCCGAACCCGTAGGGTCTACACACTTAAGGTTCGATGACGCTAGGGTTATAAAGGAAGTTTGTATGTGGTTACCGAATGTTGTTCGGAGTCCCGGATGAGATCCCGGACATCATGAGGAGTTCCGGAATGGTCCGGAGGTAAAGATTTATATATGGGAAGTCCTGTTTTGGTCACCGAAAGGGTTTCGGGTTTTATCGGTACCGTACCGGGACCACCAGGAGGGTCCCGGGGGTACACCAAGTGGGACCACCGGCCCCGGAGGGCTGCATGGGCCACATGTGGGAGGGGACCATCCCCAGGTGGGCTGGTGCGCCCCCCCACAAGGGCCCAAGGCGCCTAGGGTTTGGGGGAACCCTAGAAGGGGGCGCCCCCCCTTGCCTTGGGGGGCAAGCCACCCCTCCTGGCCGCCGCCCCCTCCTCAGATGGGATCTGAGGGGGCCGGCCCCCCTCTCCCTTGCCCCTATATATATGAAGGGGGTGGGAGGGCAACCGAACCATTGTGCTTGCGCAGCACTCCCCCTCTCCCAAGTTCTTCTCCTCTCCCGCGGTGCTTGGCGAAGCCCTGCAGGATTGCCACGCTCCTCCACCACCACCACGCCGTCGTGCTGCTGCTGGATGGAGTCTTCCTCAACCTCTCCCTCTCTCCTTGCTGGATCAAGGCATGGGAGACGTCACCGGGCTGTACGTGTGTTGAACGCGGAGGTGCCGTCCGTTCGGCACTTGGTCATCGGTGATTTGGATCACGACGAGTACGACTCCATCAACCCCGTTCACTTGAACGCTTCCGCTTAGCGATCTACAAGGGTATGTAGATGCACTCTCTTTCCCCTCGTTGCTGGTTTCTCCATAGATAGATCTTGGTGACACGTAGGAAAATTTTAAATTTCTGCTACGTTCCCCATCACTGGTATCAGAGCCAAGTTTATTGCGTAGATTCTATGCACGAGTAGAACACAAAGTAGTTGTGGGTGTTGATATTGTTCAATATGCTTACCGTTACTAGTCCAATCTTGTTTCGACGGCATTGTGGGATGAAGCGGCCCGGACCAACCTTACACGTAAGCTTACGTGAGACCGGTTCCACCGACTAACATGCACTAGTTGCATAAGGTGGCTGGCGGGTGTCTGTCTCTCCCACTTTAGTCGGAACGGATTCGATGAAAAGGGTCCTTATTAATGGTAAATAGCAATTGGAATGTCACGTTGTGGTTTTGCGTAGGTAAGAAACATTCTTGCTAGAAACCCATAGCAGCCACGTAAAACATGCAAACAACAATTAGAGGACGTCTAACTTGTTTTTGCAGGGTATGCTATGTGATGTGATATGGCCAAGAAGAATGTGATGAATGATATGTGATGTATGAGATTGATCATGTTCTTGTAATAGGAATCACGACTTGCATGTCGATGAGTATGACAACCGGCAGGAGCCATAGGAGTTGTCTTTAATTTATTTATAACCTGCGTGTCAACATAAACGTCATGTAATTACTTTACTTTATTGCTAAAGCATTAGCCATAGTAGTAGAAGTAATAGTTGACGTGACAACTTCATGAAGACACGATGATGGAGATCATGGTGTCATGCCGGTGACGACGGTGATCATGGATCCCCGAAGATGGAGATCAAAAGGAGCAAAGTGATGATGGCCATATCATGTCACTATTTGATTGCATGTGATGTTTATCATGTTTATACATCTTATTTGCTTAAAACGACGGTAGTAAATAAGATGCTCCCTCATTAAAATTTCAAGAAAGTGCTCCCCCTAACTGTGCACCGTTGCGAAAGTTCGTCGTTTCGAAGCACCACGTGATGATCGGGTGTGATAGATTCTTACGTTCACATACAACGGGTGTAAGACAGATTTACACACGCGAAACACTTAGGTTGACTTGACGAGCCTGGCATGTACAGACATGGCCTCGGAACACAAGAGACCGAAAGGTCGAGCATGAGTCGTATGATAGATACGATCAACATGAAGATGTTCACCGATGATGACTAGTCCGTCTCACGTGATGATCGGACACAGCCTAGTTGACTCGGATCATGTAATAACTTGGATGACTAGAGGGATGTCTATCTGAGTGGGAGTTCATAAGATGAACTTAATTATCCTGAACATAGTCAAAAGATCTTTGCAAATTATGTCGTAAGCTCGCGCTTTAGTTTTACTGTTTTAGATATGTTCCTAAAGAAAATATAGTTGAAAGTTGATAGTAGCAATTATGCGGACAGTAGAAGGCTTGTGTCCTTATTGCACCGCTCGGTGTGCTGGACCTCGAACGTGGTCTGTGGATGTTGCGAACATCTCACATACACATTTTGATGACTACATGATAGTTCGGTAATGATAAATGGTTTAGAATTGAGGCACCGAAGACATTTTTGAAATGTCGTGGAACATATGAGATGTTTCGAGGGCTGAAATTGGGATTTCAGGCTCGTGCCCACGTCAAGAGGCATAAGACCTCCGACGATTTTCTTGGCCTGCAAACTAAGGGAGAAAAGCTCAATCGTTGAGCTTGTGCTCAGATTGTCTGAGTACAACAATCACTTGAAACGAGTGGGAGTTGATCTTCCAGATAAGATAGTGATGTTTCACCAAAGTCATTGCCACCAAGCTGCTAGAGCTTCGTGATGAACTATAACATATCAGGGATAGATATGATGATCCTTGAGATATTCGCGATGCTTGACACCGCGAAAGTAGAATTCAAGTAGGAGCATCAATTGTTGATGGTTAGTTAAAAACCACTAGTTTCAAGAAGGGCAAGGGCAAGAAGGGATACTTCATGAAACGGCAAATCAGCTGCTGCTCTAGTGGAGAAACCCAAGGTTGAACCCAAACCCGAGACTGAGTGCTTCTGTAATAAGGGGAACAGCCACTGGAGCAAAATTACCCTAGATACTTGGTAGATGAGAAGGTTGTCGATAGAAGTATATTGGATATACATTATGTTAATGTGTACTTTACTAGTACTCCAAGTAGCACCAGGGTATTAGATACCGGTTCGGTTGCTAAGTGTTAGTAACTCGAAATAAAAGGCTATGGAATAAACGGAGACTAGCTAAAGGTGAGATGAGGATATGTGTTGGAAGTGTTTCCAAGGTTGATGTAATCAAATATCGTACGCTCCCTCTACCATCGAGATTGGTATTAAAACCTAAATAATTGTTATTTGGTGTTTGCGTTGGGCATATACATGATTGGATTATGTTTATCGCAATACGGTTATTCATTTAAGGAGAATATTGGTTACTCTGTTTATTTGAATAAAACCATCCCGGTCGTAGTGATACACATGTTCATGCCAAAAGATATATGATAGTAATGATAGTACCACATACTTGTGGCACTGCAATTTGAGTCATATTGGTATAAAACGCATGAAGAAGCTCCATGTTGATGGATCTTTGGACTCACTCGTTTTTGAAAAGATTGAGACATGCGAACCATGTTTATTGGTAGATATGCATGAAGAAACTCCATACAGATGGATCGTTTGGACTCACTTCATTTTGAATCACTTGAGACATGCAAATCATACCACATGGACAAGATGACTGAAAGACCTCGTTTTCAGTAAGATGGAACAAGAAAGCAACTTGTTGGAAGTAATACATTTTGATGTGTGCGGTCCAATGAGCGTTGAGGCACGCAGTGGATATCATTGTTCTTACTTCACAGATGATTTGAGTAGATGTTAAGTATATTTACTTGATGAAACACGAGTCTGAATTATTGAAAGGTTCAAGTAATTTCAGAGTGAAGTTGAAGATCGTCGTGACAAGAGGATAAAATGTCTATGATATGATCATAGAGATTTATATCTGAGTTACGAGTTTGGCACACAATTAAGACATTGTGGAAATTGTTTCACGACTAATACCGCCGGGAACACCATAGTGTGATGGTGTGTCCGAACATCATAACTGCACCCTATTGGATATGGTGCATACCATGATGTCTCTTATTGAATTACCACTATCATTTATGGGTTAGGCATTAGAGACAACCGCATTCACTTTAAATAGGGAACCACACAAATCCGTTGAGACGACACCGTATGAACTATGGTTTAGAGAAACCTAAGCTGTTGTTTCTTAAAAGTTTGGGGCTACGACGCTTATGTGAAAAGTTTCAGGCTGATAAGATCGAAGCCAAAGCAGATAAATGCATCTTCATAGGACACCCAAAACAGTTGGGTATACCTCCTGTCTCAGATCCGAAAGCAATAGGGATTGTTTTTGAAATTGGGTCCTTTCTCGAGGAAAAGTTTCTCTCGAAAGAATTGAGTGGGAGGATGGTGGAGACTTGATGAGGTTGTTGAACCGTCACTTCAACTAGTGTGTAGCAGGGCACAGGAAGTTGTTCATGTGGCACCTACACCAATTGAAGTAGAAGCTTATGATAGTGATCATGAGACTTCGGATCAAGTCACTCCCAAACCTCGTAGGACGACAAGGATGCGTACTACTTCAGAGTGGTACGTAATCCTGTCTTGGAAGTCATGTTGCTAGACAACAATGAACCTACGAGCTATGGAGAAGCGATGGTGGGCCCGGATTTTGATGAATGGCTCAAGGCCATAAAATCCGAGAGAGGATCCATGTATGAAAACAAAGTGTAGACTTTGGCAGAACGGCTTGATGGTCGTGAGGCTGTTGAGTACAGATGGATTTTAAAAGGAAGACGGACAATGATGGTAAATGTCACCATTAAGAAAGCTCGACTTGTCATTAAGATGCTTCCCGACAAGTTCAAGGAGTTGACTACGATGAGATTTTCTCACTCGTAGCGATGCTAAGAGTCTGTTGGAATTATGTTAGCAGTTACTGCATTATTTATGAAATCTTGCAGATAGGATGTCAAAACATTGTTTCCTCGACGATTTTCTTGAGGAAAGGTTGTATGTGATACAACCAGAAGGGTTTGTCAATCCTGAAAGATGCTAACAAGTATGCAAAGCTCCAGCAATCCGTTTAAGGACTGGAGTAAGCATCTCGGAGTTGGAATGTACACTTTGATGAGATGATCAAAGATTTTGGGTTTATGCAAAGTTTATGAGAAACTTGTATTTCCAAAGAAGTGAGTGGGAGCACTATAGAATTTCTGATGAGTATATTCTGATGAGTATATGTTGTTGACATATTGTTGATCAGAAATGATGTAGAATTTCTGGAAAGCATATAGGGTTATTTGAAAAGTGTTTTTCAATGGAAAACCTGGATTAAGCTACTTAAACATTGAGCATCAAGATCTATAAGGATAGATCAAGACGTTTAATGGTACTTTTCAAATGAGCACATACCTTAACATGATCTTGAAGGTGTTCAAGATGGATCAGTCAAAGAAGAAGTTCTTGCCTGAGTTGTAAGGTATGAAGTTAAGACTTAAAGCTCGACCACGGCAGAAGAAAGAGGAAGGACGAAGGTCGTCCCCTATGCTTTTGTCATAGGCTCTATACATTATGCCATGCTGAGTACCGCACCTGATGTGTGCCTTGCTACATGTCTGGCAAGAGGGTACAAAGGTGATCTAAGAGTAGGTCACCAGATAGCGGTCAAAATTATCCTTAGAGGAATAAGGATATGTTTCTCGGTTATGGAGGTGATAAAGAGTTCGACGTAAGAAGTTACATCGATGCAAGCTTAACACCTATCCGGATAGCTCTGAGTAGAGTAAACCGGATTCGTATAGTAGAACAGTTGTTTGAAATATAGCGTAGTAGCGACATCTACAAGATGACATAGAGATTTGCAAAGTACATACGGATCTGAATGTTGCGGACCCGTTGACTAAAACCTCTCTCACAGACATAACATGATCAAACCAAGAACTCGTTGAGTGTTAATCACATAATAATGTGAACTAGATTATTGACTCTAGTAAACTCTTTGGATGTTGGTCACATGGCGATGTGACCTGTGAATGTTAATCACATGGTGATGTGAACTAGATTATTGACTCTAGTGCAAGTAGGAGACTGTTGGAAATATGCCCTAGAGGCAATAATAAATAGGTTATTATTATATTTCCTTGTTCATGATAATCGTTTATTATCCATGCTAGAATTGTATTGATAGGAAACTCAGATACATGTGTGGATGCATAGACAACACCATGTCCCTAGTAAGCATCTAGTTGACTAGCTCGTTGATCAATAGATGGTTACGGTTTCCTGACCATGGACATTGGATGTCATTGATAACGGGATCACATCATTAGATGAATGATGTGATGGACAAGACCCAATCCTAAGCCTAGCACAAGATCATGTAGTTCGTATGCTAAATCTTTTCTAATGTCAAGTATCATTTCCTTAGACCATGAGATTGTGCAACTCCCGGATACCGTAGGAATACTTTGGGTGTGCCAAACGTCACAACGTAACTGGGTGGCTATAAATGTACACTACAGGTATCTCCGAAGGTGTCTGTTGGGTTGGCACGAATCGAGACTGGGATTTGTCACTCCGTGTGACGGAGAGGTATCTCTGGGCCCACTCGGTAGGACATCATCATAATGTGCACAATGTGATCAAGGAGTTGATTACGGGATGATGTGTTACGAAACGAGTAAAGAGACTTGCCGGTAACGAGATTGAACAAGGTATCAGGATACCGACGATCGAATCTCGGGCAAGTACAATACCGCTAGACAAAGGGAATTGTATACGGGATTGACTGAGTCCTTGACATCGTGGTTCATCCGATGAGATCATCGTGGAACATGTGGGAGACAACATGGGTATCCAGATCCCGCTGTTGGTTATTGACCGGAGAACGTCTCAGTCATGTCTGCGTGACTCCCGAACCCGTAGGGTCTACACACTTAAGGTTCGATGACGCTAGGGTTATAAAGGAAGTTTGTATGTGGTTACCGAATGTTGTTCGGAGTCCCGGATGAGATCCCGGACGTCACGAGGAGTTCCGGAATGGTCCGGAGGTAAAGATTTATATATGGGAAGTCCTGTTTTGGTCACCGAAAGGGTTTCGGGTTTTATCGGTAACGTATCGGGACCACAAGGAGGGTCCCGGGGGTACACCAAGTGGGACCACCGGCCCCGGAGGGCTGCATGGGCCACATGTGGGAGGGTACCATCCCCAGGTGGGCTCGTGCGCCCCCCCACAAGGGCCCAAGGCGCCTAGGGTTTGGGGGAACCCTAGAAGGGGGCGCCCCCCCCCCTTGCCTTGGGGGGCAAGCCACCCCTCCTGGCTGCCGCCCCCTCCTCAGATGGGATCTGAGGGGGCCGGCCCCCCTCTCCCTTGCCCCTATATATATGAAGTGGGTGGGAGGGCAACCGAACCATTGTGCTCGCGCAGCCCTCCCCCTCTCCCAAGTTCTTCTCCTCTCCCGCGGTGCTTGGCGAAGCCCTGCAGGATTGCCACGCTCCTCCACCACCACCACGCCGTCGTGCTGCTGCTGGATGGAGTCTTCCTCAACCTCTCCCTCTCTCCTCGCTGGATCAAGGCATGGGAGACGTCACCGGGCTGTACGTGTGTTGAACGCGGAGGTGCCGTCCGTTCGGCACTTGGTCATCGGTGATTTGGATCACGACGAGTACGACTCCATCAACCCCGTTCACTTGAACGCTTCCGCTTAGCGATCTACAAGGGTATGTAGATGCACTCTCTTTCCCCTCGTTGCTGGTTTCTCCATAGATAGATCTTGGTGACACGTAGGAAAATTTTAAATTTCTGCTACGTTCCCCATCACCTTTAGCATTGCGAAGAGCTCGGGAATTGTCTTATCCATCCCTTGCATATTATAGTTCATCACGAAGCTCTTCTAGCTAGGTGGAAGTGATTGGAGAATTCTGTCAATGACGCTATCATCCGGAAGAGTCACTCCCAGTTGAATCAAGTGATTACAATACCCAGACATCTTGAGTATATGCTCACTGACAGAACTATTCTCCTCCATCTTGCAGCTATAGAACTTATTGGAGACTTCATATCTCTCAATCCGGGCATTCTTCTGGAATATTAAATTCAACTCCTGGAACATCTCATATGCTCCATGACGTTCAAAACGTCGTTGAAGTCCCGGTTCTAAGCCGTAAAACATGGCACATTGAACTATCGAGTAGTCATCAGCTTTGCTCTGCCAGACGTTCTTAACGTCATCAGTTGCATCAGCAGCAGGCCTGGCACCCAGCGGTGCTTCCAGGACATAACTTTTCTGTGCAGCAATGAGGATAATCCTCAAGTTACGGACCCAGTCCGCATAATTGCTACCATCATCTTTCAACTTTGCTTTCTCAAGGAACGCATTAAAATTCAACGAAACAACAGCACGGGCCATCTATCTACAATCAACATAGACAACCAAGATACTATCAGGTACTAAGTTCATGATAAATTTAAGTTCAATTAATCATATTACTTAAGAACTCCCACTTAGATAGACATCCCTCTAATCCTCTAAGTGATCACGTGATCCATATCAACTAAACCATGTCCGATCATCACGTGAGATGGAGTAGTTTCAATGGTGAACATCACTATGTTGATCATATCTACTATATGATTCATGCTCGACCTTTCGGTCTCCGTGTTCCGAGGCCATATCTGTTATATGCTAGGCTCGTCAAGTTAAACCTGAGTATTCCGCGTGTGCAACTGTTTTGCACCCGTTGTATTTGAACGTAGAGCCTATCACACCCGATCATCACGTGGTGTCTCAGCACGAAGAACTTTCGCAACGGTGCATACTCAGGGAGAACACTTTTACTATGATAATTTAATGAGGGGTCATCTTGTAATGCTACCGTCAATCAAAGCAAGATAAGATGCATAAAAGATAAACATCACATGCAATCAATATAAGCGATATGATATGGCCATCATTAGCTTGTGCTTGTGATCTCCATCTCCGGAGCACCGTCATGATCACCATCGTCACCGGCGCAACACCTTGATCTCCACCGTAGCATCATTGTCGTCTCGCCAATCTTATGCTTCTACGACTATCGCTACCGCTTAGTGATAAAGTAAAGCATTACAGGGCGATTGCATTGCATACAATAAAGCGACAACCATATGGTTCCTGCCAGTTGCCAATAACTCGGTTACAAAACATGATCATCTCATACAATAAAATTTAGCATCATGTCTTGCCCATATCACATCAGAACATGCCCTGCAAAAACAAGTTAGACGTCCTCTACTTTGTTGTTTCAAGTTTTATGTGGCTGCTACGGGCTTAGCAAGAACCAATCTTACCTACGCATCAAACCACAACGATAGTTTGTCAAGTTGGTGCTGTTTTAACCTTCGCAAGGACCGGGCGTAGCCACACTCGGTTCAACTAAAGTTTGAGAAACTGACACCCGCCAGCCACCTGTGTGCAAAGCACAGCGGTAGAACCAGTCCCGCATAAGCGTACGCGTAATGTCGGTCCGGGCCGCTTCATCCAACAATACCGCCGAACCAAAGTATGACATGCTGGTAAGCAGTATGACTTATACCGCCCACAACTCACTTGTGTTCTACTCGTGCAAATAACATCAAACCATAAAACCTAGGCTCGGATGCCACTGTTGGGGAACGTAGTAATTTCAAAAAAATTCCTACGCACACGCAAGATCATGGTGATGCATAGCAACGAGAGGGGAGAGTGTTGTCTACGTACCCTCGTAGACCGTAAGCGGAAGCGTTATATGAACGCGGTTGATGTAGTCGTACGTCTTCACGATCCGACCGATCCAAGCACCGAAAGCACGGCACCTCCGAGTTCTGCACACGTTCGGCTCGGTGACGTCCTCGCCTTCTCGATCCAGCAAGAGGGGCGAAGTAGTAGATGAGTTCCGGCAGCACGACGGCGTGGTGACGGTGTTGGTGAAGAACAATCTTCGCAAGGCTTCGCCTAAGCACTACGAAAACTATGACGGAGGATAAACTAGGGAAACGGGGTTGCCGGCACACGTCTTGGTGTTTCTTGATCTGTCTTGGGTGCTAGCCCTACCCCTCTATTTATATGTTGAGCCTTGGGGTCGAAACTTGGAGTAAAAGCCTCCACAAAGTCGGTTTCACCCGAAAGGCAAGAGTCCTTCTCGGACTCCAGGGCCAGACGCCAGGGTTCCCGGCGTCTGGGCCCAGACGCCAGGGACCCTGGCGTCTGGCCTCTGGACTCCGCAAAACTTCCTTTTGCACTTTCCAAAAACCTCGTGGGCTTTCCCCTTTGGCCCAGATAAAGTGTTCTCGTGCCCAAACATTTAGGGAAACATTCGGAACCCCTTCCGATGGATTCCAGAACCTTTCTGGAGATCAAACACTACTATCCACATATCAATCTTTACTTCCGGACCATTCCGGAGTTCCTCGTCATATCTGTGATCTCATCCAAAACTCCGAACAACATTCGGTCACCAACATACATAACTCATAGTACTATACCGTCAACGAACGTTAAGCGTGCGGACCCTACGGGTTCGAGAACTATGTAGACATGACCTAGAACCATTCTCGGTCAATAACCAATAGCGGAACCTGGATGCTCATATTGGCTCCCACATATTCTACGAAGATCTTTTATCGGTCAGACCGCATAACAACATACTTTGTTCCCTTTGTCATCGGTATGTTACTTGCCCGAGATTCGATCGTCGGTATCCAATACCTAGTTCAATCTCGTTACCGGCAAGTCTCTTTACTCGTTCCGTAATACATCATCTCACAACTAACTCATTAGCTGCAATGCTTGCAAGGCTTAAGTGATGTGCATTACCGAGAGGGCCCAGAGATACCTCTCCGACACTCGGAGTGACAAATCCTAATCTCGAAATACGCCAACCCAACAAGTACCTTCGGAGACACTTGTAGAGCACCTTTATAATCACCCAGTTACGTTGTGACGTTTGGTAGCACACAAAGTGTTCCTCTGGTAAACGGGAGTTGCATAATCTCATAGTCATAGGAACATGTATTAGTCATGAAGAAAGCAATAGCAACAAACTAAACGATCAAGTGCTAAGCTAATGGAATGGGTCAAGTCAATCAGATCATTCACCTAATGATGTGATCTCATTAATCAAATAACAACTCTTTGTCTATGGTTAGGAAACATAACCATCTTTGATTAACGAGCTAGTCAAGTAGAGGCATACTAGTGACACTCTGTTTGTTTATGTATTCACACATGTATTATGTTTCCGGTTAATACAATTCTAGCATGAATAATAAACATTTATCATGATATAAGGAAATAAATAATAACTTTATTATTGCCTCTAGGTCATATTTCCTTCACCTTGTGCTTAGAAAGCCAGTCCATCCCGAGAATAAGATCAATATCAGAGTCACCAAGAACAATTGGTTTAGCCAGAAATCTATAGTCCCCCATCTTGATGGAAACATCCGGGACACAAATATTAGATGTCATTTGCTTACCGGGGACACCACTGGTAAAGAACTAGGCAAAACTTGATAACCCAACTCATGCTTAGATGCAAAAGGTCTTGAGATGAAACAATGCGAAGCACCAGTATCAAATAAGACTTTTGTAGGAATATCATTAACTAAGAGATTACCCATGATCACTTCTGAAGAATCCTCCGCTTGAGCCGCGTTCATCATGTTCACCTTGGCATGCTTAGGATTATGCTTGACCACTGCATTGCTGGAAGATTTCACAGGAGGAGGAGGCGGAAGGCGCCTTTGGTTGAAGCACTTGTTCGTATAGTGACCCTTTTGCTGACATTTGTTGCAAGTCACCTCTGAGAGTGGACGATGATACGGAGCATTTGGCCTTGGAGCTTGGTTTTGAGACTTGTTCTGATAGCCAGGTAGGGTGGGTGGGAAGATCCACGACCACCTGAGTTCTTCTGCTGATAAGGCTGACGGAACGGGGGAGGAGGAGGCAACCAGAACTTCTGTTGCTTGGCTGCCACTAGTGAGGAAGAAGAGGACTGAACTGCGTCCCTGACTCTCTTCTTAGATGCCTCACACTTGAGCTGAGCAGCTTCTTGTTTCAGTGCCATGTTGTAGAATTCATCATACTTTAATGGCTCAAAAAGCACGAGAGCTAGTTGCAGATCTTCTCTGAGGCCACGTCTGAATTGGTAAATCATGCTCTTCTCATCAGGGATGTCTTGCTTAGCAAAACGAGAGAGCTTCTGGAACTGAGTGTTGTATTGATACACAGACATGTTGCCTTGCTTGAGATTGCGGAACTCCTCACGCTTACTCTCAACAACACTTTCTGGAATGTGATGAGCTTTGAAGTCACGGCGGAAATCATCCCAGGTAATCACACGACCTCCTCTGGAATCTTTGTATTGTTGGAACCACTCAGTAGCTTGATCCTTGAGTTGAAAAGAGGCAAACTTGACAAAATCCTCAGGTCTGACATTGCTACATTCAAAGTGCTTGTTGATGTCCACGAGCCAATCATCGGCGTCTGTGGCCTCGACACAGTAGCTGAAAGTCTTTGGCTGATTTGCAAGGAACTGATTGAGGGTAGCAAAATGCGGCTGATTGTTGCCTTGGCCTTGATTTCCCTGATTACCTTGCCCTTG
This sequence comes from Aegilops umbellulata, assembly GCA_032464435.1. Classification (NCBI taxonomy): domain Eukaryota; kingdom Viridiplantae; phylum Streptophyta; class Magnoliopsida; order Poales; family Poaceae; genus Aegilops; species Aegilops umbellulata. Next base: position 481,056,610 of record CP136056.1, read on the forward strand.
GTTGCGATCTTGCAAGAGCTGAATCAGAATCTGAGCGTTGGCATTGGTGGCTGTCATCAAGGCTTGCCATGCCTCCGGAGGCGGAGGTGGTGGCGGAGGGTTAGCCTGACTCCCTTCATTGCGTTCCAGATTCTGACGCGTTGGCGGAGCCATCCTGAAGAGGGTGACATCCATTAGCATCTTGAAAGATATATATTCAAGCTGAATCAAAGAATCGAAATTGCAACATATAGTCTTCACAATAAACATTCGAACAAGAATGAACGAATGAATTCCAAAGTAAAGCATCACACTTCCATAAGCTGAGAAGCCATTTAGATAAAGGTATGGAATCACCATCTGCCTTCGAAACAACTCGAATATCACAACTGAAAACAAAACAAAGGATTGGCTTGCAGAATAAGCCGGAACAAACATATGATAGATCCCATATCGTATCATGTGTCTGTTGGAAAGATATTCTAGGAGCTACTTGAATTCCCACTTATAAACTCCCGAAACTTTCTGGTTATGCAATCAGGTGTTGGGGATACAGGGGACACAAAATATATCACCCAAACTAACAATACCTATATCCAGTTGTATCTATCCTTCAACACATAACCAAGAAACCCTCGGAAATCGTCTACCTCAACCTTCGAAAAAAACATCCGTTATACGAGTTATGGCAATATTCCCGCACTCGCCTCAGTACTGGGCTATCAGGGTTATCTCACCAACAACTGTACAAAAGAGATTTTCGATGCCGGCGTACTAAACTCAGGTATTCCAGAACTGCAACGATAAGACGACAACACCTCGGAGGTCAACTCCCCGGGACACGTCCACTAAACCCCTACTGACAGGAGGCACCAAGACAATGTTGTCATCATAAAACCATCGGAACGATTCTAAGAAACCCGCGTGATCCTAAAAAAAATTTAGTGAAATTTGAGAAGAGAAGAGTCAAAACTCTACGTCAGGATGCCTTACCAGAGCGATGAGGAGACTGGGAAGTAAAAAGAATTCCTAAACTCTCCGATACATAATTCCTAAATGACTCAAAACATTTTTCTAGACACAACTCGGCCGCTAAAAACGATCAATCAGTGGGGGCTCCTAAGGTCGGGGAAGGCTCCGATACCAACTTGTAACGCCCTCGATGCGGCTATATCTCCTACGTGTCGAAGCACGACTTAGAGGCATAACCGCATTGAAAGCAATGTCGCAAGTGAGGTAATCTTCACACAACCCATGTAATACATAAGGGAAAGAGATACATAGTTGGCTTACAGTCGCCACTTCACACAATACATAAATAAACATCCATCATCCAGATTACAATCAAGGTCCGACTACGGAACCAAAATAAAAGAAGACTACCCCAAATGCTACACAGATCCCCGATCGTCCCAACTGGGCTCCACTACTGATCATCAGGAAAAGACACATAGTAACGACCACGTTCCTTGTCGAACTCCCACTTGAGCTCGGATGTGTCATCTGCACTGGCATCGTCGGCACCTGCAACTGTTTTGGTAGAATCTGTGAGTCACGGGGACTCAGCAATCTCACACCCGCGAGATCAAGACTATTTAAGCTTAAAGGTAGGATAGGGTGGTGAGGTGGAGCTGCAGCAAGCGACTAGCATATATGGTGGCTACATTCGCAAAAGAGAGCGAGAAGAGAAGCAAAGCACGGTCGTGAAGCTAGAAGTGATCAAGAAGTCATCCTAGAACAACCTACGTCAGACATAACTCCAACACCGTGTTCACTTCCCGGACTCCGCCGAGAAGAGACCATCACGGTTACACACACGGTGGACGTGTTTTAATTAAGGTCAACTTCGGGTTTTCTACAACCGGACATTAACAAATTCCCATCTGCCTCATAACCGCGGGCACGGCTTTCGAAAGATAATACCCTGCAGGGGTGTCCCAACTTAGCCCATTATAAGCTCTCACGGTCAACGAAGGATATTCCTTCTACCGGGAAGACCCGATCAATCTCGGAATCCCAGACTACAAGACATTTTGACAGTAATAAAACAAGTCCAGCAAAGCCGCCCGATTGTGCCGACAAATCCTGATAGGAGCTGCACATATCTTGGTCTCAGGGCACATCCGGATGAGCTGTCCGTACAACTAAAACCAGACCCCAAGTTTCCTTGGGGTGGCGCTGCAAAGCGCTCTAGTTTGGACCAGCAATCGAAGGAGAACTGGCCTGGGGGGTTAAAATAAAGATGACCCTCGGGCTCGCGAAAACCCGGGGGAAAAAGGCTTAGGTGGCAAATGGTAAAACCAAAGTTGGGCCTTGCTGGAGGAGTCTTATTCAAAGCGAACTGTCAAGGGGGTCCCATAAATCACCCAACCGTGTAAGGAACGCAAAATCAAGGAACATAACACCGGTATGACGGAAACTAGGGTGGCAAGAGTGGAACAAAACACCAGGCATAAGGCCGAGCCTTCCACCCTTTACCAAGTATATAGATGCATTAATTAAAATAAGAGATATTGTGATAACCCAAAATAAACATGTTCCAACATGGAACAAACTTCATCTTCACCTGCAACTAGCAACGCTATAAGAGGGGCTGAGCAAAGCGGTAACATAGCCAAACAACGGTTTGCTAGGACATGGATGGTTAGAGGCTGACATGGCAATGTGGGTGGCATGATATAGCAAGTGGTAGGTATCGCAGCATAGGCATAGCAAAAGAGCGAGCATCTAGCAAGCAAAGATAGAAGTGATTTCGAGGGTATGGTCATCTTGCCTACAAGGTTCTCAGAGTTGTCGAAAGCTTGGTCCTCGAAAGTGTTCTCAACAGGTTCCTCGTTCATGTACTCGTCTCCCGGCTCTACCCAAAGCAAGAACACAAGCAAAGGAACAACTATCAACCACGATGCAATGCGCAAACAACATGATGCAAAACATGGCATGATATGCGAGATGTGGTATGCAATGCATATGCGTGCTCCGGAAGGAAAATATGAACAAGGCATAATCTTGGAAAACCAAGTATGCCACCAGAAAGGTGAGGTGATTTCTGTTGAAATCGAAATAAAGATCACCGGAATCGGATGCACGGTTTGCAAATGACAAGCAAAACAAGAATGACATATTTCTGCGTTTAACAGCATGATGCCACTTAGCATGCAACAAGAAATTAAGCTAATGCACCCAAACATATCAGCAAAGCATATGGAAGTGATCTACTCACGATGCTTGACAAAAGATGAATACTGAGCTATGGCTAAATCACACCATAACAGGTTCAAACAAGCATGGCAAAAGTGCAAAAGATAACAGGTTCACAGACTTGGTGAAATCAACATGCCAGAAATTAACATCAGGATGACATGTTTATAGCAAGGAAACAACATGCTAAAGGAACAGGACATAGCAAGATATGGCATGGAATGAATCTACTCAAAGCATAGAACAAAAGTACCTTAGTGACCATGACCCAAAAAGGACCAGAAAATATACTAGCACCCATGTCAATTAAGCAAGTTTCGTTACAGTTTCCAGACTTAGCAGAAAACTGGACATGTCAAAAACAGATAGCAAGTAGGCATGTTTACGAGCTCGATGCACTCACTACAGAGCTTTTCATGACAAACTAAGCATACATCCATCAAGAATACATGGCATAGAAGCTAGAAATGGTAAGAATGACATCATATCATGCAAGGATCAACTACAACAAGCTTGGAAAAATCGAATAACATGTAAACAATCTGCCAGGAACATTTTATAGCAAAAGTAGAGCTTGATTGACTCAAGCTATGGCACTCCATAATTACAAACAAAGGCATGGACGGATACAGCGAATCCATATGTTCAAAACATCCATACTGATCATGCTCAAAAGAGGCATAGATCTCTCTAAAACAACATGAATACATGGCATAAAAATAACAGCAGGGAATGACTGAAATTACTAAGTCTCTGAAATCAGCAACAATATGATCCCAAGTTTGCATGCTTGTGCTAGTCACCACAAAGATCACAAAATTACATGGCATACACCCCTGTAAATATGGCATGGCATATTACAAAACACATGTAGGACTCAAGTTCATAGGATGCACACATCAATCATGGCAAAAATGACAAAAGTGCATCTACTGAAACAGATCTGAAACTAACATCACATAGCCCTCTTCCAACAGCATTTCGGGCATCAAGATGAACTCAAATGAAAATGAAGCAATGAGATGAAATGATGTACTCATCGAGTCGAACAAATTGACATATTACACGCACGACACGGAGCAGTATGCAGCAAGTTATGATGCGATGAACATGGCATGATATGTAACAGATTTCGGGACTTAGGGAAAATCGACCTCGGTGAAAAAGTCAACGCGGGCGAGATCCGCGGCGGCCGGAGCTCGGGACACGCGGCGGAGACGGCGGGGAGGCGCGGGGAGGCGGCCCCGGCCCGGATCTGGCCGGATCCGGCCGGCGGCGAGCTGGTTCGGCGGCGGAGGGGCGCGCTGGCGGCGGCGCGGTGCGGCGCGGGCGACGCCGGAGGCGGAGGTGGCCGGCGAGGGACGGCGGGGCCGGGAAGCTCCGGGTGGTGGCGGCGCCTCGGGTGCGGGCGGCGCGGCTGACGGGCTGCGGGCGGGGAGGCGCGCGCGCGGGCGGCGGCGTACGGGCCGCGGGGGCCCGCGGCGGGCCGAGCGGGCCGGCGCGGTTGGTGGAGGCGGCGGCGACACGTGGCGGCCCCTGGTTCGCCGGGTGGCGGCGGCGGACGTGTCCGGCTGCGGCCGGACGTGTCCGGCGGCGCGGAGAGGAGCGGGGCTAGGGTTAGGGTGGATTTGATCCGGGATTTGGAAATGGGGGGTCTTTAAATAGAGTTAGAGGAGGCTAGGGAGCTCCAAATTGAGCACGGTTTGCGGCCACACGATCGTGATCGAACGGCGATGGACATGGGAGTGTCTTAGATGTGTTATTGGGCTATTTTGGAGGGGTGTTGGGCTGCAACACACACGAGGCCTTCACGGTTACCCGGTTAACCGTTGGAGTATCAAACGACCTCCGAATGACCCGAAACTTGACAGGCGGTCTACCGGTGCTATACCAAGGCCGCTTGACAAACCTCGGTCCATTCCGAGAAAGTTTAATACCCGCTCACGGAAAAAGGTAAAAGGGGACGCCGGGGGACATAGGAGCGCTGGATTGCAAAACGGACAACGGGGAAAATGCTCGGATTCATGAAACGAACACGTATGCGAATGCGATGCACATGATGACATGATATGAAATGCATGACAAGGACAAAATGCAAAATGATGGGAAACCCAACCACGGAGGGAATATCATATCACATTGCCGGAAATGGCAAGAGTTGGAGTTACAAATATGGCAAGTTACATCCGGGGTGTTACAGTAATGCTGCACCTACGAAGAGGGGATTACTAGGAAGTTTACGTAAGAACTTTCGTTGCTTTAGGTGGATGCAGCATTATCGTACAAACTAAAATCCACCGCCCTGACAAGTCACTAATGGGCAAATAAGTTTTCGAGTCTCTGTCCACTTGATGTTTCAATAACAAATTCAACTTCTGCGGAGACTTTGTCATTTAGGCTTAGACGCTTGCGGTGATCAGCACGCCATTCATTTTTGCGCCAGAGAACGCCAAACCTCATTACCTTGAGCACACTAGCCTCCAGAACAAAGAACCTGGCCAATTTAATCTCAGATGTGCTGCCTCGGTAGTCGATCAAATCAATTTCTGTAAGATGGAGATCAAGGCATTCGATGAGATTGTTATAGTGCAACACATTTTTCACTTTCGGGTCTTTTTTTATCTGCAAAAGAAGAGAACATATTAGAGCAGTTGGCTGCATAAGATTGTCGTGTCATCAACAGGTACCAATATCATTCGCTCATACGATAGGGTTGGCTGGCTAGTGATATTTTTTCACTCTCTCTCTCTCTCTCTCTCTCTCTCTCTCTATGTTCCCTCTCATTTAACTAGGAGCACGTGAAGAGCTTGGGCATTTGTTCCCTTCCACTATGTGGTTGATGCCATATTTCGCAAAAGTATGCCACATAATACGCATCGATGTCAAATCAAAAGATTTTGGCACCGTTCTCGCGATGTGAGAGAGTTGGCACCGTTGTGCACACAGACCCGCATGTATAAACAAATCAATCAAACCAACTACAGCAGCCTCTCACTCTCCCAAACAAGTGTTTTTTATTGCCTCAGCCCTCTCTCTCTCTCTCTCCCACGCAATGTTTTTTCATTGCGTGAGTTAATTTGGCACCGGAGCAAAGTAGGTGATCCAAATTGGGGCACCAGGTGAGCAATGGAGGGGCATTGATGCCAAATGCATCACAAGTGAATTTGGCACATGTTTTGGCATACATAGCCCACTTTTGTACTCCCTTCGTCCCAAAATTCTTGTCTTAAATTTGTCTAAATACGGATGTATCTAGTTACATTTTAGTGTTAGATACATCCATATCTAAACAAATGTAAGACAAGAATTTTGGGACGGAGGGAATACTACCTCGTATTTAGTATAAAATTTTGACCATAGATTTACCTAAGGAAATGCCAATGCATGTCACTAAAAATTACACCATTTGAAATTATGTTCAAATACGAATCCAACGATATAGTTCTTAGTGACATGCATTAACATTTTGTCAGTTAAATCTATGGTCAAATTTTGATACTGCAAAATTGGAAGAGTAAACCAGGACGGAGGTATTACTTGCTCTTAGGGTAACCATAAAGTTACTGGAGTAGTCTAAGTTACTTTCCACTATGACTAGCCTAGGCTACTATAGTAGTACAGCATAAAAACGATGCAGGTGATCACGTGAGAAAAAATACTAAAAACTTTTCTTTCGGTGCAGTGCGTAGATGCAGTTTTGAACACTACACTTGTCATCGTAATTTGGGAAAATTACGAAAAAATTGAGCTACGTTGTGATTACTGTTTACTTATAGGAAAGAAGTTTCACCTCGATGAGTAGCTTCTCCATGCACAGAAAGCATGTAAGGAATCCAACAACTTGATCTAGATTGGGGCCGATAGATTTTAGTGCTAAGATCTTCACTGTGCGCATGGACTGGGTCAAGCTTGTGGGAATCATTCTCTGGAAGACGGTCGTAAATACATCAAGAAGAAATTATAAAATGTTGATTTCAAGAAGACGGAGAACAAGATGAGTGCTGTACCTGAACGATTATGGATCCAATAAAGAGTTCGGAGAATTTGGCAGACGAGTACACCAACGCTGTCAATTTCGGCGCGTCAATGACCCTGATTTTTGTTGGACCTTCTAGATCCGATACAAGCAATCTCTCAAGGAAAGGCGCATTCTCAATTACCATAACGTGGAATAGCTAGAGTGATCTCTTCCCAATTGATGTCTTGTTGCGGGGCTAGCAAGACACATAAATCCATCGAAGATTCGTCGAGGCGATGTGGAGGGTAATGAACCCGTGGATCTGCTCAAGACAAAGGTACTCGAGCGCAGTACCGCTACGGAGCAGGTGCTCCATGGCCTTCTTCGAGATGACAACGTCGAAGAGGTCGAGCTGCTTGAGTTGAGGGAGAAGAAGGGCGGGCGCGACATTAATCTTGGGAAGATAGCAGGAGCTGAAGCTGGCGCGGCGCAGCGTTGGCGTGAGGCGGAGCGCGGACGGTGGCTGATCTCTACTACACAACCTTCTTATTGTTGACGTTGTTGGGCCTGCAAGTGCACAGGTTTGTAGGACAATAGCAAATTTCCCTCAAGTGGATGACCTAAGGTTTATCAATCCGTAGGAGGTGTGGGATGAAGATGGTCTCTCTCAAGCAACCCTGCAACCAAATAACAAAGAGTCTCTTGTGTCCCCAACACACCCAATACAATGGTAAATTGTATAGGTGCACTAGTTCGGCGAAGAGATGGTGATACAAGTGCAGTATCGATGGTAGATATAGGTTTTTGTAAACTGAAAATATAAAAATAGCAAGGTAGCAAGCGGTAAAAGTGAGCATAAACGGTGTTGCAATGATAGGAAACAAGGCCTAGGGTTCATACTTTCACTAGTGCAAGTCCTCTCAACAATAATAACATAATTGGATCATATAACTATCCCTCAACATGCAACAAAGAGTCACTCCAAAGACACTAATAGAGGAGAGCAAACGAAGAGATTATGGTAGGGTACGAAACCACCTCAAAGTTATTCTTTCCAATCAATCCGTTAGGCTATTCCTATAATTGTCACAAAAAGCCCTAGAGTTCATACTAGAATAACACCTTAAGATACAAATCAACCAAAACCCTAATGTCACCTAGATACTCCAATATCACCTCAAGTATCCGTAGGTATGATTATACGATATGCATCACACAATCTCAATTCATCTACTCAACCAACACATAGAACCTCAAAGAGTGCCCAAAGTTTCTACCGGAGAATCACGACGAAAACGTGTGCCAACCCATATGCATAAGTTCATGGGCGGAACCCGCAAGTTGGTCACCAAAACATACATCAAGTGGCACAGGATATCGCATTGTCACCACAGATATTCACGACAAGACATACATCACGTGTTCTTAAATATTTAAAGACTCAATCCGATAAGATAACTTCAAAGGGAAAACTCAATCCTTTACAAGAGAGAAGAGGGGGAGAAGAAACATAAGATCCAACTATAATAGCAAAGCTCGTGATACATCAAGATCGTGCCAAATCAAGAACACGAGAGAGAGAGAGAGAGAGAGAGAGAGATCAAACACATAGCTACTGGTACATACCCTCAGCCCCGAGGGTGAACTACTCCCTCCTCGTCATGGAGAGCGCCGGGATGATGAAGATGGCCACTGGTGAGGGTTCCCCCTTCCGGCAGGGTGCCGGAACAGGGTCCCGAGAGGTTTTTGGTGGCTACAGAGGCTTGCGGCGGCGGAACTCCCGATCTAATCTCTGTTCTGGAAGTTTTACGATGCGTAGGTATATATGGGTGCAAGGGGTACGTCGGTGGAGCTGCGGGGGCCCCATGAGGCAGGGGGCGCGCCCCAGGGGGGTGGGAGCGCCCCTACCCTCGTAGCCAGCTCCCGTATCTTCTGACGTAGAGTCCAAGTCTATCAGGTAGGTTTCCTTCCAAAAATAACTTCTCCAGTTGATTTTGTTCCGTTTTGACTCCGTCTGATATTACTTTTCCTCGAAACACTGAAATAGGCATAAAACAGCAAATCTGGGCTGGGCCTCCGGTTAATAGGTTAGTCCCAAAAACAATATAAAACTGGATAATAAAGCCCAATATTGCCTAAAACAGTAGATAATATAGCATGGAGCAATAAAAAATTATAGATACGTTGGAGACGTATCAAGCATCCCCAAGCTTAATTCCTGCTCGTCCTCGAGTAGGTAAATGATAAAAAATATAATTTTTGATGTGGAATGCTAGTTGGCATAATTTCAATGTAATTCTTCTTACTTGTGATATGAATATTCAGATCCGAAAGATTCAAGACAAAAGTTCATATTGACATAAAAATAATAATACTTCAAGCATACTAATAAAGCAATCATGTATACTCAAAATAACATGGCCAAAGAAAGTTATCCCTACAAAATCATATAGTCTGGCTATGCTCCATCTTCACCACACAAAGTATTTAAATCATGCACAACCCCGATGACAAGACAAGCAATTGTATCATACTTTAACATTTTCAAAACTTTTCCGATCTTCATGCAATAAATGAGCGTGAGCCATGGATATAGCACCATATGTGGAGTAGAATGGTGGTTGTGGAGAAGACAAAAAGAGGGGAAGATAGTCTCACATCAACTAGGCGTATCAACGGGCTATGGATATGCCCATCAATAGATATCAATGTGAGTGAGTAGGGATTGCCATGCAACGGATGCACTAGAGCTATAAGTACATGAAAGCTCAAAAAGAAACTAAGTGGGTGTGCATCCAACTCGCTTGCTCACGAAGACCTAGGGCATTTTGAGGAAGCCCATCATTGGAATATACAAGCCAAGTTCTATAATGAAAAATTACCACTAGTATATGAAAGTGACAACATAGGAGACTCTCTATCATGAAGATCACGGTGCTACTTTGAAGCACAAGTGCGGTAAAAGGATAGTAGCATTGTCCCTTCTCTCTTTTTCTCTCATTTTTTTTTTATTTTTATTTTTTTATTTGGGCCTTTTCTCTTTTTTTTATGGCCTCTTTTTTTTCGTCCGGAGTCTCAACCGACTTTGTGGGGGAATCATAGTCTCCATCATCCTTTCCTCACTGGGACAATGCTCTAATAATGATGATCATCACACTTTTATTTACTTACAACTCAAGAATTACAACTCGATACTTAGAACAAAATATGACTCTATATGAATGCCTTTGACGGTGTACCGGGATATGCAATGAATCAAGAGTGACATGTATGAAAGAATTATGAATGGTGGCTTTGCCACAAATACGATGTCAACTACATGATCATGCTAGCAATATGACAATGATGGAGCGTGTCATAATAAACGAAACGGTGGAAAGTTGCATGGCAATATATCTCGGAATGGCTATGGAAATGCCATGATAGGTAGGTATGGTGGCTGTTTTAAGGAAGGTATATGGTGGGTGTATGATACCGGCGAGAAAGTGTGCGGTATTAGAGAGGCTAGCAATGGTGGAAGGATGGGAAAAGTGCGTATAATCCATGGACTCAACATTAGTCATAAAGAACTCATATACTTATTGCAAAAATCTAGAAGTTATCAAAGAAAAGTATTACGTGCATGCTCCTAGGGGGAGAGATTGGCAGGAAAATACCATCGCTTGTCCCCGACCGCCACTCATAAGGAAGACAATCAATAAATAAATCATGCTCCGACTTCATCACATAACGGTTCACCATACGTGCATGCTATGGGAATCACAAACTTCAATGCAAGTATTCTTTAAATTCACAACTACTCAACTAGCATGACTCTAATATTATCACCTCCATATCTCAAAACAATTATCATGCTTCAATCTTTTCTTAGTATTCAACACACTCATAAGAATTCTTACAAATCTTTTATGCTTAGCATATTAGGATTTTAAGAAAATTACCATGCTATTTAAGACTCTCAAAATAATATAAGTGAAGCATGAGAGCTCATCTATTTCTTCAAAATAAAAATACCTCCATGCTCTAAAAGATATAAGTGAAGCACTAGAGCAAACAACAAACTACTCTGAAAGATATAAGTGAAGATCAATGAGTAGTCGAATAATTATGCAACTATGTGAAGACTCTCCCCTTTAATAATTTCAGATCTTGATACTTTATTCAAACAGAAAGCAAAGCTAAAGAAAATAAAATGACGCTCCAAGCAAAACACATATCATGTGGTGAATAAAAATATAGTTCCAAGTAAAGTTACCGATGAACGAAGACGAAAGAGGGGATGCCTTCCGGGGAATCCCCAAGCTTAGACGCTTGGTTATCCTTGAATATTACCTTGGGGTGCCTTGGGCATCCCCAAGCTTAGGCTCTTGCCACTCCTTATTCCATAGTCCATCGAATCTTTACCCAAAACTTGAAAACTTCACAACACAAAACTTAACAGAAAACTCGTGAAAGAAAACAAAGCACCACTTCATGGTACTGTAATGAACTCATTCTTTATTTGTATTGGTGTTAAACCTACTGTATTCCAACTTCTCTATGGTTTATAAACTATTTTACTAGCCATAGAGTCATCAAAATAAGCAAACAACACACGAAAAACAGAATCTGTCAAAAACAGAACAGTCTGTAGTAATCTGTAACTAACGCAAACTTCTGGAACTCCAAATATTCTAAAATAAATTGGTGGACCTGAGAAATTTGTCTAGTAATCATCTTAAAAAAGAGTCAACTAAATATCACTTTCCAGTAAAAAGTTCTAGCTAATCTCGTGAGCGCTAAAGTTTCTGTTTTTTACAGCATGATCATAAAGACTTCACCCAAGTCTTCCCAAAGGTTCTACTTGGCACAAACACTAATTACAACACAAAACCACATCTAAACAGAAGCTAGATGGATTATTTATTCCTAAGCAGAACCAAAAAGCAAGAAACTAAAATAAAATTGGGGTGCCTCCCAACAAGCGCTAACGTTTAACGCCCCTAGCTAGGCATGATGATTTCAATGATGCTCGCATAAAAGATAAGAATTGAAACATATAGAGAGCATCATGAAGAATATGACTAGCACATTTAAGTCTAACCCACTTCATATGCATAGGGATTTTGTGAGCAAACAACTTATGGGAACAAGAATCAACTTGCATAGGAAGGTAAAACAAGCATAACTTCAAAACTTTAAGCACATAGAGAGGAAACTTGATATTGTTGCAATTCCTGCAAGCATATATTCCTCCCTGATAATAATTTTCAGTAGCATCATGAATAAATTCAACAATATAAACAGCACCTAAAACATTATTTTCATGATCTACTTGCATAGAAAATTTACTACTCTCCACATAAGCAAATTTCTTCTCATGAATAATAGTGGGAGCAAACTCAACAAAATAACTATCATGTGATTGGAAATTAAGATCAAGATGACAAGTTTCATGGTTATCATTATTCTTTAAAGCATACATGTCATCACAATAATCATCATAGATAGGAGGCATGCTTTCATCATAGTAAATTTCCTCATCAAAGCTTGGGGGACAAAAAATATCATCTTCATTAAACATAGCTTCCCCAAGCTTGTGGCTTTGCATATCATTAGCATCATGGATATTCAAGGAATTCATACTAAAAACATTGCAATCATGCTCATCATTCACATATTTAGTGCCAAACATTTTATAGATTTCTTCTTCTAACACTTTGGCACAATTTTCCTTTCCACCATACTCACGAAAGATATTAAAAACATGAAGTGTATGATGCAAATTGAATTCCATTTTTTATAGTTTTCTTTTATAAACTAACTAGTGCTAAAACAAGAAACAAAAAGATTCGATTGCAAGATCTAAAGATATACCTTCACTTACCTAGCCTCCCCGGCAACAGCGCCACAAAAGAGCTTGATGTCTACTACACAACCTTCTTCTTGTAGACGTTGTTGGGCCTACAAGTGCACAAGTTTGTAGGATAGTAGCAAATTTCCCTCAAGTGGATGACCTAAGGTTTATCAATCCCTAGGAGGCGTAGGATGAAGATGGTCTCTCTCAAGCAACCCTGCAACCAAATAACAAAGAGTCTCTTGTGTCCCCAACACACCCAATACAATGGTAAATTGTATAGGTGCACTAGTTCGGCAAAGAGATGGTGATACAAGTGCAATATGGATGGTAGATATATGTTTTTGTAAACTGAAAATATAAAAACAGCAAGGTAGCAAGCGGTAAAAGTGAGCATAAACGGTGTTGCAATGATAGGAAACAAGGCCTAGGGTTCATACTTTCACTAGTGCAAGTCCTCTCAACAATAATAACATAATTGGATCATATAACTATCCCTCAACATGCAAAAAAGAGTCACTCCAAAGACACTAATAGAGGAGAGCAAACGAAGAGATTATGGTAGGGTACGAAACCACCTCAAAGTTATTCTTTCCAATCAATCCGTTGGGCTATTCCTATAATTGTCACAAACATCCCTAGAGTTCGTACTAGAATAACACCTTAAGATACAAATCAACCAAAACCCTAATGTCACCTAGATACTCCAATGTCACCTCAAGTATCTGTGGGTATGATTATACGATATGCATCACACAATCTCAATTCATCTACTCAACCAACACATAGAACCTCAAAGAGTGCCCAAAGTTTCTACCGGAGAATCACGACGAAAACATGTGCAAACCCCTATGCATAAGTTCATGGGTGGAACCCGGAAGTTGGTCACCAAAACATACATCAAGTGGCACAGGATATCCCATTGTCACCACAGATATTCATGGCAAGACAGACATACATCAAGTGTTCTCAAATCTTTAAAGACTCAATCCGATAAGATAACTTCAAAGGGAAAACTCAATCCATTACAAGAGAGAGGAGGGGGAGAAGAAACATAAGATCCAACTATAATAGAAAAGCTCGCGATACATCAAGATCGTGCCAAATCAAGAACACGAGGGAGAGAGATCAAACACGTAGCTACTGGTACATACCCTCAGCCCCGAGGGTGAACTACTCCCTCCTCGTCATGGAGAGCGCCGGGATGATGAAGATGGCCACCGGTGAGGGTTCCCTCCTCCGGCAGGGTGCCGGAACAGGGTCCCGAGAGGTTTTTGGTGGCTAGAGAGGCTTGTGGCGGCGAAACTCCCGATCTAATCTCTATTCTGGAAGTTTAACGATACGTAGGTATATATGGGTGCAAGGGGTACGTCGGTGGAGGTGCGGGGGCCCCACCAGGAAGGGGGCGCGCCCCAGGGGGTGGGCGCGCCCCCTACCCTCCTGGCCAGCTCTCGTATCTTCTGACATAGAGTCCAAGTCTATCAGGTAGGTTTCCTTCCAAGAATAACTTCTCTAGTTGATTTCGTTCCGTTTTGACTCTGTCTGATATTCCTTTTCCTCGAAACATTGAAATAGGCATAAAACAGTAAATCTGGGCTGGGCCTCCGGTCAATAGGTTAGTCCCAAAAATAATATAAAATTGGATAATAAAGCTCAATATTGCCTAAAACAGTAGATAATATAGCATGGAGCAATCAAAAATTATAGATACGTTGGAGACGTATCAGCGGCAGAGAGCGACATCGTCCAGCTTCAAAGCTGAGCTCCTCGAGCTGATCTAGGGCGGGGGATAAGAACCACTCGTCGAACTTGGGTTGGACCTTGCAGTTGGTACTGAACATGCGGATGTCAAGGCGTCTGGTTGGCCCAGGGTGCGATGAAAGGATCTTGGAGACTGCGGCCATGCGTTTGCAATCCCCGTCACAGAGGTAGCTGTCGACGGTGAGGTTGAGGGGGACGCAGCGCCAGAGGGGGCGCCACCGCCGGGAGAGCAGGGCGGTCCGCACGGCAGATTTTGTGGGGAGGAGGACGATGATGATGAGCAGCATGTCGTCGGGTAGGCTGCTGATGAAGTCCAGGCTCGCCGGATGCGGTTGTGGCTCGAGCCGCCTCCGCTTGGTTGCTACCTCGCCGTCCATCTCAACCGGCAGCGTCGCCGGTGTACACGTGTGCTGGTCTGTGTTGTGTGCTGGGTGTGCGCGAGTGCGTCCTTCTGTGCATGCCGCCGCGGAGTGGTGAATTGTGCGCAAGTGCGTCCTTCACGCGCAAGAAGTTTGTCCTCAATGCGCCCTCAATTTACTAGCGTGCGGGGTGCTACCCCAGGTGGTTTCAACTTTTTTTACTTCACCGCGTGTCAGATGGGCCTCACTTATTTTCACCCACTTCCACATGGGCCAGCACACGAAGATACAGAACACGAGCTGACAAGGCAGCATGTGGATTGGTTGACCGGTCAACTAAACAATATACGGAGCTATACGCTGACACAGTGAGCGTATAATCCGTCGGTATAGAGAGTTCGAGTGAGAGGGGAGGCCCGTGAGAGATAGCAGAGAGAGAGAAAATAGCTACTCCCTCCGTTCGATAATGTAGTTCCAACATTTTTTTAAGTCAAACTTTTGAAACTTTGACCACGTTTATAAAGAAATTACTTATATCTACAATACCAAAGATAAATGATAGTATGAAGTAAGTACATGTTGTGATGAATCTAATGATCGTTCCAGATGTAAATGTTTTTCTCCACATATACCTGGCCAAACTTTTCTGAGGTTTGACTTTTCAAAACATCCATATGCTTATGGACGTAACACAGTCCCTAACTAGAGAGAGAGAGAGAGAGAGCGAGTGAAAAAAGTGTGTGTGCATGTGTGAAAGAGACATGGACAACACACGATAAAAGTAGAGAAAAAGCGTGCGTGTCTTATGCAAACATATCACACATGCATCTTCGACAACGGAGGCAAGGTGAGGAGATAGTGTGTGGTTGTTTGGAACCGAGAGAGCAAGACCCCTAGCACGTGGCCAAGAGGGGTCTGACAAACAAGGGAGAGAGGTCAAGAGAGACGTACGGAGAAAATGCAGACATGGGGAGGAGAGAGTGTATGTTTGTCATAGAGAGATCCCCTAGAGATCGTGATGGGACTACATGGGTGGGAGATCGAGTGACAAGGTGTGTGCGCGACAGAAGATGCCCCGAGAGATATCGAGATAGACGTATGGATGGAAGGAGACAATATGTGTGTTCCTGATGGCTAGTAAGAGATAATCATACTTAGGAGGGGGGAGTGCTTGCGCCTATGATGGAGTGAGGGATTATGGTACTTAGGGGGTGCGTGTCACATGGAGAGAGAACAAGGGCGGAGAGTGTTGGATGGGTCTATATGTATAGCGCGAGCGAGACATGTGTATGTGTGAACCAGGGAGATATAAGGCCAGTTTGGCTTGCGTCCTGAGCATCTTTTGCCTGGCCTGGGGTTGTGGCTGGATTTCATGCATGCTTGTTTGGTTGCTACCCTGTGAAAAAGAAAGCCCGCCTGGCCTGGGTTCCCTTGCACTTTAATTAGCCTGGCTGAACTCCGGACATTGCAAGTAGCCTGGCCCAGGCGACCGATTTTGAACGCCTAGCCGTGCCTGGTCGTGTGGCCACAAGGCTAACAGCAACATGGATGGATATTAGCATTAAATAATTGATGCATGGATTGATTGATGGGATGTTGATGCTTTGCCTGGCCCAGGCATGAACCAAACGCTTCAGCACCACACAAGCCTGGCCAGGCAGAAATATTTTACATCTCACGTCCACACCAGGCAGTACCGGCCATCAAGGCATGAGGGTCAGGTCACGAACCAAGCTGACCAATAAAGTTTGAGAGAGATTGAGGAGCCCCGATAAGGCTGAGTGGTGCGTCAGATAGCTGAGAGGGGGAAAGAGATATTCCATCCGCTCGATAATGCAGTGCATGTAAATTTTTTAGAAGTCAAACTTTGGAAACTTTGATCAGGTTTACGCAAATGTTATTTATATCTACAATACCAAAGATACATCATACAAAACTACATCTCATGGTGAATCTAATGGTATATGTTTGACGTACTAGATGTAATTCTTTTTCTCCACTTACATGGTCAAACTTTGTGATGTTTGACTTTTCAATAAATCTATATGCTATGGACCGAGGAGAGTGCCTCAGTTGAGACAGATCAAGTGCGTGTGAAGGAGAATGAGTAAGTGTGCAAAAAGAGTATGTGTGTGAAAGAGAAAGTGACAACAAACGATAAATTAGAGAGAGTGTGTTTTTTTGTTTCTTATGCGAACATATCATGCATGCATCTCTGAGATGGAAAAGCGAGGCGAGCAGATACACGAAGATAGCTAATGTGTGATTGTTTGCAACGGAGAGAGACACCCCTGTAGCACATGTCCAATAGAGGTCTGGCCAACAAGGAACAAAGGTCGAGAGGGAACATGGATGGCATGGACGCATAGGGAGGGAGAGAGGGTGTGCTTGTGATAGAGAGATCCCGTCGAGATCGTGAGGGGCCTATATGGGTGGGAGATCGAGGGAGTGCGTGCGCGATAGAAAGATGCCCCGAGAGAAATCGAGATAGACCATGCACATGTTTGTGATGGAGACTAAGATTAGCTAGTCATATACATATAGGGGGGACTGCGTGTGCCTACAATTGAGTGAGAGACCATCATACTTGGCTAGCTAGGCATGAGATTGTCTGTGTGCGTGTGTGAGATGGAGAGATAACAAGGGAGAGATATAGAGTTTTAGATGGGCCTATTGAGTGCGAGTGAGATATGCATGTGTATGTGTGACCCAGGTGGATGAAGAGTTTGAGAGAGGGGGGAAGAGCTCCAAGACGACATAGTGGTGCGTGAGAGAGTTACGGGCAAAGAGCCAAGGAATTTGTGTGCGTACGATGAGTGCACCCAAGATATCTAGCTTGGACTAGCTAGAGTATCATACATAGTGTGCGAGAGACACCTATAGATGGTGTATATATGCATGCGAACTAGAAAGACCCCCCCCCCACACACACACACACACAAAGAGAGAGAGAGAGAGAGAGAGAGAGAGAGAGAGAGAGAGAAAGGGAGAGGGACCAACAAGGTTTTTGTGTCGGATGCGTGCGACAGAATTGAAGATTGTCAGCGAGAGAGAGAGAGAGAGAACAGGAGTCCGGGAGAGGGGGAGGTCGCGTTTTATGCATCAAAGACTGATATAAACCATGTTTCAATATAAACTTGCATTCAAATATTTAAATTGGAGAACATGTTGTCTGCAATCCACACATGAACGGACATATGCGTATATCAAACAAGTTCATTAATTTGACTTTCAACATGTTCATGGAGTACTATAATACTGTACAACATGCTACTTGATTGAGGTGTTCAATTTTGACCTACTGAACGAGCTATTTCATTGAATCGAGATATTTCACTTTGGGTTTGATTCGCGTTTTTTAGTGGGTCAACTATTTGTCATATAGTAAATCGCTAGCAACGAGCATGTAAAAACACATTACTCCCGAGCATCATCTCTCCATCTAAAAAAGAAGTGGCAAGCTAATATTTCAAAATTTGATCCGAATCGACTTGGTAAGGTAGATGTGGATGCTCGTTCTCCCAAAATTTGAACGAACCGTTAAACATCCTCTCTGCTCGGTGGAATTCGCCCGAGCAAATAAATGGGAGACGCGAAATTACCGTCCTATGTGGGACACGCATCAATTGGCCCGTTGTACATCGAGGGTAGGTTCGTAACTTCATCCAAGCACGCCTTCTCCTCGGTCGAAATGACATGTGCCGAATAATTCATAAACCATGATCGAAAAAACACGCTCTCCTCGCCCGAAATAGCTCGCGCCCACTATTTCAAAACACGCTCTCCTCGCCCGAAATCACTTGCACCCACTATTTCAAAACACGCTCTCCTCGCCCGAAATCGCTCGCGCCCACTATAGTTCAAAACACGCCCTCCTCGCCCGAAATCGCTCCCGCCCACTATTTGGGGAGAAGAAAAGTTACTCTACTATCCCCGACCCTCAGTACACAGACCCAAGCCGAGAAGCCTATAGGCAAGGGTAGAACTGTAACTCCCCCTCACATTTCAGACAAATTTGTCCGTAAGACATGGTTCCACTCCCCTCCCAATCCCCCCCTCCCCCCCCCCCCCGCCCGCCCCCATTCATACCTCGTGGGCGCCAAATCACCTTCTCCCCGAGAAGCTCCCTTCTCCCGAGCCGCGAAACCTCAGCCCCACCTCCATGGCGCCCCCACCGCACCAATTTCACAGCCGCCCTCCTCCCTAATGCCGGAGACACTGTCCATTTGCCGTCGTGCACTGGGCCGTGTGCCTCTTACTCCGTGCTGCTGGTGCTGCCTCGACGACGGCCACGTGAACCATACCAGAGCCGATTCACCCCCGCTGTTGTTCACGGCGCTGGAGCGGCTCCAACTTCAGATCCATCCAGAGTCCTGGTGTTGCTTCCGCGTAGCCGTCGACCGTCATGACATCGCTCTTTCCCTGCCGCCGGTCGCCACCACAACCGCGCCGGCCTCACCGACTCGGCAGCTTGACCTACCTACTTCACCGTGTCGCCAGATAGGTCGCACCCTCATCTCAAATCACTTTATTTAGGCGTCAGTTTTCTAAATTTTTATTCTGGGCCAATCAATTCCCAATGGGAAGCAGCACCCCTCGAGGCGGCGGAGCTCCTAGGCTGTCGGTTGGCTGGTGTCTAACGTAAGGGTGCGGAGCCGCAAGTTCGCCGCGGAAGCAGCGCTTAGATGGCTATCTTTTAGAGTTGCGTGGGTTGAAGGTACTGCCGCCGCCGGATCTGGATGACGGCGAGTCTTTGTGGATTGGCCCGGGGGCGGCGCAACCACAGCAATGCGGTGGGGCGGGGAGCGGGGTTTTGGCTGGGGCCACGGACGGCGGAGGTAGGCTGCTCTGCCGTTGGTCGCTGGCTCTTTGTGGAAGATTCCGAACAGTGTTAGCCGGGAGGCACAAGACGGCCAGCCATCCGGCGTAGATCGGATAGTACCAAAATAAAATAAAATCGTGTGACCCCAATTTAGTCTTCAGTCAACAGACGTGTGACCACTCTCGTACCTTGCTGTTGATCTCTTAGTGTATTTCTTCAGATCAAAGAGATATGTCGTTCTTAACATTATGCGTTATCTGCATCTTCAGACACACTGTCTTTTGACTCACCGCAGCTGCTCCAACAAGGGCAGCATACACCAGAAGGGAGCTATAGTCCCCTCTCAACAGTTCCCTGCATCGAATGCGCGTGCCCGACATGGACAACCACAACAACTGCAGGGCCATCGACAAGTCAGCGCATGATGCTCACTCCTATGGATGGCAGCCAGATAGGTTGTACCCTCATCTTACTTGTGTGCAACATTTATGGCTTTGTTATTCAACTAAGCATGGAAAATATATCATCACATTTCACTGTATATTCATGCTGATCTCTTACGGGTCTTGTTCAGGAGTTAACGTTGTTCCATAGTTCAGCTAAGATACTTGTTCTTTAGGTAACGTTGTTCCATAGTTATCATCCATCAGCCAATGCTATCCCACAGGCTGGTGATTATAGTATTATACCACTTCTAGTATTACCTATGTTGTTCTTTAATACTTTTGTGTGCCATCTAGTTAATCTCGAGTACAAACGATACATATTCTGTAGCTTTCATCTGTGTTCTCCCTTTAGTTTATGAGACCTGTTGCTGCTAGTTAACCCCAGTCCTACTATTTATGTCGTCTCCTACAGGCACTCATTACATAAATCTAACTACTAGTTGTCTTCCATGCATGTCAGATATAATTGCACACACTGATATATCCACAAGAACCTCACGGAGCAATTTAAAGGCCAATAAACTTGATGTCAATGATACCCAATATGATGGAACATGTAAAGGCACTTCTTCCGAAGACTTGCAGAAAGATGATGAATCCTCTTCACCCCACAAGGTCCTTGCTCTAACTTGGCCTATGATCTGGGTACAACATGCATATGATGTCCTGGAGTGTATCTACTCTGTTGCAATGCCATGTGCTTAGCATGCTGATCATGCATGTAAATATGTCATGCCTTCCTGTTTTTCAGTACCTATTCCATTCATGATAACATGTTTTCAAATTCAAGTACTGTCATTCTACTCTATCGCAATGCCATCTGCTTAATTTGGACATCATGCTTCTGAATATCTTATGCATTGTTATTCATCAGTATGTACTTCATCTGTCTACCATACCATGTTTTTTTACATTGAAGGGTTGTTCTAGTGCTCTGTTGCAATGCCATCTTATTTTCCCAATCATACACGTGTATGTTGCCTTAGTTATTTCTGTACGTATTCCGCTAGCATACAGTTTTACGTTCAACTAGTGTTTTTTTTGCTGTGTTGACATGTCGTATCGCTAGCTCTTACACCATACTCCCTCCGTCTGGATTACATGTTGCCGAAATGGATAAAAAAGGATGTATCTAGAACTGAAATACGCCTAGACCCATCCATTTTTTCCGGATGGAGGGAATAGATGTCAATATGTCATGCCTTTCTATTCTTCAGTACCTATTCCATCTCTCTGTTGTCGCATGTTTTATAATTAAAGCACCATTCTTCTATACAAGGCATGCAAGGGGAAGACGACTATGTTAGAATCTGAAGGGTTATAAACAAGACCTTTGCAAAAGATCCAAATGCCAGGAGATAATAAACCAACTCCAGTTTTTATAGATACTGCTCTAGCACAGAGAAACCCAACTCCTACTGATAATAAGCAGATTCCAGTGGCCAAAGAACTAGTCCGCTCCAGTCCAGCAAAAATATGTCAACTCAATTCTAAGAAGCGTGTGTGTATCCTTGCATCATGAAATTTTATAGCATGCTGATCATATTTTCAACATGTTTCTTACCCATCTCTCTTTTAGAAAATAAGCTTAACAGATAGAAGAATTTCTGCAATGGTATCGTTTATGAGGAAAGATTCTTGCAGGAATTCTCTGTGCTCCAATGTAGATGTAAGTACCAGTTGTATATCACTATATTTTTACATCAGCATGTATTTTGTTAATCGGCGTGAATCCAACCTTTATCTGATCTAAATTTAGTTGTCACAAGATGTATGACTAAAGGCCACAATGTTGATTTTTGCAAGGAAAACTGCCTACTAGTTTTGCATCCTGAGCTGCATGAGTGTACTATCTCATATCAGTGGGTTTGAATACTTGGGTTCTGCAGTGGGTTTTTCAGTGGTTTTTTTAGTGTGTTGTCCTGTCGTATCCCTGGCTCTTACATCATACTCCCTCCGTCCGGATTAAATGTCGCAGAAATGGATAAAACTGGATGAATCTAGAACTGAAATACGCCTAGACCCATCCATTTATTTCCGGATGGAGGGAATACATATCAATATGTCATGCCTTTCTATTCTTCAGTACCTATCCCATCTCTGTTGTAGCATGTTTTATAACTGAATCACCATTCTTCTATATAAGGCATGCAAGGGGAAGACGGCTATGTTAGAATCTGAAGGGTTACAAACCAGGTCTTTGCAAAAGATCCAAACGCCAGGAGATAATAAACCAACTCCATTTTCATAGATACTGCTCCAGCACAGAGAAACCCAACTCCCACTGATAATAAGCAGATTCCAATGGCCAAAGAACTAGTCCGCTCTAGTCCAGCAAAAGAATGTCAACTCCATTCTAAGAAGCGTGTGCGTATCCTTGCATCATGAAATTTTATAGCATTCTGATCATATTTTCTACATGTTTCTTACCCATCTCTCTTTTAGAAAATAAGGTTAAACGATACAAGACTTCCTCCATTGGGATCGTATTCGAGGAAAATATCTTGTGGGAATTCTCTGTGCTCCAATGCTGATGTAAGTACCTCTTGTATATCACTATATTTTTACATCAGCATCTATTTTGTTAATCGGCGTGAATCTAACCTTTATCTAATCTAAAATTAGTTGTAGCAAAATGTTAAAGGCGCCAATGTTGATTTTTGTAAGGAAAACTGCCTGGTAGTTTTGCATACTGAGCTGCATGAATGTACTATCTCATATCACGCACATTTCTGAATTGTAGTGCTTCTCTGGTTGCCCATTCATTCATTCATTGTGTCAATGTTGATTTCGTATTACCTTGCCTGGCTGATCATAGCTGCGCCATATTGTGTTAATTTGGTGTAGGCTAGTTGCCCAAACGTTCGTTGTGTCAATGTTGCTTTCCTATTATCTGACTTGGCCAATGATAGCAATGCTAGTGTGTTAATTTTGTGCAGGCTGCTGAAGATAAGAAGACAAACTCTGAAAACAGCAAGGCAACCCCATTGTTTCTTTCTAGTAAATCTAGGCCAGGTAATATGGCAATAACTCATGATTAATATGTTTGGTTCCCGTCCTAATTTATGTTATGATGCAGTGGTCGAGACACTCTCCACTATCAATAATACAAGCCTGCCAAAATCGCCATCTGAATCTGTTCAGTATCCTCTGTCTCGAATGTAACGGAATAAATGTATGTTTGTGAACCAATTAATGGCTGAAGCAATGATGGAAATGGTGGATGAATCAGAGGTGCAGAGTCGTGCGACACAACAACTGATCAATGTTTTCAGAGATAGTGTAGCAAAGCAGCAAGAACTTGCCCACATGCTTATGGGCGTCATCTGTGTTGAGGTTGCAGATTGTGACGTTGTAGATGGTTAGGTTCTGCTCATTTATTTGCACTGGCATCAATCTTTGATTGCCCAGTGGATGTAATTTCCTGTAATATATGCTGGATGTGCAACGTTATTCCCTGTATGTCATACCTTTGCTTGATCGGTTTTGGTCATGTGCATAATTGCTCGTCGTAATGGGCTCAAATTATCTAATTTGGCCTAAAGACATGAACGAACTTTAGTGGGCCTATTAAGTTAATGGGCCATTACTAGGCCAAAAGTTAATGGTCGGCCCTCTTACCTCCCGAGTCGTTAACAGGCCGACATCGAAGCGTGCAACAGGTGGCCCCAATTTATTTCACGGGCCGTTAACAGGCCGTTACTAAGTTTGGGCTACATATGGCCCAACTATACTGTAGGCCTTTAGCAGGCCGAAAGAGAAACCGGGCTGGTATTGGACCATGAAGGGCATGGGCCGTTAAAAGGCCAAAACTAAGGTCCGACTATAAATGGCCCAACTCATTTATGGTCCGTTAATAAGCCAAAAGGCACACGGGGCCGGGAATTGGCCCAACACTTAAATGGGTCGCTAAAAGGCCAAAACTCAGGTCCGACTACAAATGGCCCAACTGATTTATGGGTCGTCAATAGGGTGAAAGTGACACCGGGCCAGAAATTGGCCCAACACTTAAATGGGCCGCTAAAAGGCTGAAACTCAGGTCTGACTACAAATGGCCCGTCAGATTTATGGGTCGTCAACAGGCTGAAAGACACATCGGGCCGAAAATTAGCCCAACATTTAAGTGGGTCACTAAAAGGCCAAAAGATGTACATCCTGAAAATTGGCCCATCCATTAAATGGGCCGTTAACAGGCCGAAATCTCATCGGGCCGATATTGAGCCCAAATATATAGCGGGCTGGTAACGGGCTCGGACTGACGATGGGATGCAATGGTGTCAAATCTTTAACGGGCCGTTGACGGGCCGAATTGGCACATCTCGTATGGGTCGTGGGCTTAAATGGACCTGACACAAGTAGGCCTTATATGGGCCGGCCTGCTAATTTTTATTGGGCCAACCTTTTTCACCGGAATGGGCCACTGTTGGGCCGTGCCACGTGTCGACCTATCATAGGCGCCTCCTGTCCAATGAGTAGATGACATCTGTCCCAACGGTGAGGCAACACGTGTTTTCTCCAGCCAATGATGATTTTACACATGGAAAATCCCCATTGGTCGGGGTTGTTAACGGGTTATCGGATCCAAAACCCGACCCGATAGCTTAACGGCGTTCCGTTATGGTGGATGCCATGTGTCGATCACCCTTGACAAAAGCACTTCTGTGACGCGCGATTTATCGTCATGGAAGTGGACACTTCCGTGATGATAATTTTGGTAATGTCATGGAACACTTCTACGACAGCACAGGTATGACTATCTTGATTCTGTCATAAATTTGTCATGGACGTACATGCATGACAAAAAACGTGACCTACTGTGACAAACACGTATCATCATGGAAGTGTATTTTTTTTGTAGTGCTACTAGGACTTGGAGTCCTAGTAAGACTCCTCTCCTTGGGCGCTAATACGTCTCTGTCGTATCTATAATTTTTTATTGTTCCATGCCAATATCTACAACTTTTACATACTTTTGGCAACTTTTTATATTATTTTTGGGACTAACATATTTATCCAGTGCCTAGTGCTAGTTCCTGTTTGTTGCATGTTTTTGTTTTGCAGATAATCCATATCAAATAGAGTCCAAACAGAATAAAAAATGACGGAGTTTTTTTGGAATATATGTGATTTTTTGGAAGAATAATCAACGCGAGACGATGCCCGAGGGGGCCACGAGGCAGGGGGTGCGCCCTGGGCCCTCGTGGCCACCACGTAAGGCGGTTGGTGCCCTTATTTTGCCGCAAGAAAGCTAATATCTGGATAGAGACCGTGTCCAAAATTCAGCCCAATCGGAGTTACGGATCTCCTGGAATATAAGAAACGGTGAAAGGCCAGAATCTGAAGCGCAGAAACAGAGAGAGACAGATCCAATCTCGGAGGGGCTCTCGCCCTTCCCACATCATGGAGACCAAGGACCAGAGGGAGAACCCTTATCCCACCTAGGTAGAAGTCCAAGGAAGAAGAAGAAGGAGGGGGCTCTCTCCCCCTCGCTTCTGGTGGCGCCGGAGTGCCACCGGGGCCATCATCGTCACCGCAATCTACACCAACAACTTCACCACCGTCATCACCAACTCTTCCCCCCTCTATGCAGCGGTGTAACCCCTCTTTTACCCACTGTAATCTCTACTTAAACATGGTGCTCAACGCTATATATTATTCCCAATGATGTATGGCTATCCTATGATGTTTGAGTAGATCCGTTTTGTCCTATGTGTTAATTGATGACCGTGATTGGTTTGAGTTGCATGTTTTATTATTGGTGCTGTCCTATGGTGCTCTCCGTGTCGCACAAGCGTGAGGGATTCCCGCTGTAGGGTTTGCAATATGTTCATGGTTTGCTTATTGTCTGCGTTGCATGAGTGACTGAAACACAAACACGGATAAGTAGGTCATGGCGTATGGGAATACAGAGGACTTGATACTTGCTATGGTTGGGTTTTACCTTAATGATCTTTAGTAGTTGCGGATGCTTGCTAGAGTTCCAATCATAAGTGCATATGATCCAAGAAGAGAAAGTATGTTAGCTTATGCCTCTCCCTCAAATAAAATTGCAATAGTGATTACCGGTCTAGTTATCGATTGCCTAGGGACAAATAACTTTCTCGTGACAAAAAGCTCTCTACTAAAACTAACTTCATTGTGTCTTTATCTAAACAGACCCTAGCTTTTATTTACGTGCTCTTTATTATCTTGCAAACCTATCCCGTTACACCTACAAATTACTTCTAGTTTTATACTTGTTCTAGGTAAAGCGAACGTTAAGCGTGCGTAGAGTTGTAACGGTGGTCGATAGAACTTGAGGGAATATTTGTTCTACCTTTAGCTCCTCGTTGGGTTCGACACTCTTACTTGTCGAAAGAGGCTACAATTGATCCCCTATACTTGTGGGTTATCAAGACCTTTTTCTAGCGTTGTTGCCTGGGAGCCAAAGCGTGGGGTGAATATTCTCGTGTGTGCTTGTTTGCTTTATCACTAAGTGGTTTTTATTTTGTGCTCTTGTTTTCTATCTTTAGTTATGGGTAGGAAACGCAAAATACCAAAAAATTTAGTTGTACCTACTACACCAATGGTTGAAGAACCACTCAAAGTCTATCACACTCCTGAAGCTTTTTACTTGGATCATCTTCGATCCCTATGTGCTCGTGCTGAAGCCCCAACTAGCTTAGTTGAGGGCAAATCTTTAGATGAGCATGATTGTTATGTGCGACACTGCTTATCTCAAAAAGGGAAACTTTTACTGGATCAAATTCATCGTTTGCAATGCTATGCTTGGAATTTATGTGAAATATATGGTTTTACTTGTTGTTCTGGAGACCCTAAGAAACACCTTCCCTACCAATGTGAGTTTAGTGATAATGGAATCGTATCTTCGTATGCTAAGGGTGTTTATAATTACTATGATGTTCAACAAATTGAAGAATTTGTTTCTTTTAAGGGTGCTTATGAAATTGCTTCTTTGATTGGAAAGTATGATGCTACTCTTTACAAATCTAAAAAATTTGCCATACTTAAATATTGTTATGATAATTATGCTTCTAATGCCTATGTTAAACCATATACTGAGGACTCCTCCACTGTCCAAGAAGAGACTGATATTTTGCAGGAGTCTATGGAAGAAGGAATTGATGAAATTGTGGGCTCATTGGATGAAAAAGATGATGAGGAGGGCGAAGAACAAAAGGAGGAAGAGCGGATTAGCTACCCGTGCCCACATTCTAATGAGAGTAACTCTTCAACTCATACATTGTTTAAATTCTCTTCGTACTCACCGAAGGATGAATGCTATGATGATTGTTATGATCTCGTCGATTCTTTTGAAATATCCCTTTTTGATGATGCTTGTTATGCTTGTGGCCAAGATGCCAATATGAATTATACTTATGAAGATGAACTTGATGTAGTTCCTTATGTTAAACATGAAATTGTTGCTATTGCACCCACGTATGATAGTCCTATTATCTTTTTGAATTCTCCCGGCTGCACTATATCGGAGAAGTTTGCCCTTATTAAGGATTATTGTTGGTGTCAAAACCGGCGGATCTCGGGTAGGGGGTCCCGAACTGTGCGTCTAGGCAGATGGTAACAGGAGACAAGGGACACAATGTTTTACCCAGGTTCGCCGGTTTTGACACCGACATTGGTGCTTTCATTGAGAGTTCCTCTGTGTCATTGCTTTTAGGCCTGATGGCCCCTTTGATCATCAACAACGATGCGGTCCAGGGTGAAACTTTTCTCCCCGGACAGATCTTCGTCTTCGGCGGCTTCGCAATGCGGGCCAATTCGCTTGGCCACCTGGAGCAGATCGAAAGCTGCGCCCCTGGCCATCAGGTCATATTGGGAAGTTTAAACTACACGGCCGACATCCGCGGGGACTTGATCTTCGACGGATTCGAGCCGCAGCCAAGCGCGTCGCACTGCCTCGATGGGCATGATCTAGCTCTGTCGCCGAACAGTGCCCTGGGGGCCGCACACGCTTCGGTTCCGAACCTCAATTCGGAGCCCACTGCGCCAATCGAGGATGAGTGGTTGGACACCGCCTCGGGGGCTGCGATCTCAAAGGCGATCGAGCCGAACACCAGCCCCGTGCTCCGCAAGGCCTGTGACTCTGAGGGGACGGATTCCTCTCCGGACTCCGAGCCCTCCACGCGCCTGCCGATCTAATCCGATTGGGCGGCGATCATGGAGTTCACCGCCGCGGACATCTTTCAGCACTCGCCCTTCGGCGACATTCTGAAATCACTAAAGTCTCTCTCTTTATCAGGAGAGCCCTGGCCGGATTACGGTCAGCAAGATTGGGGTACGGACGATGAAGAAATTCAAAGCCCACCCACCACCCACTTCGTAGCCACTGTCGACGACTTAACCGATATGCTCGACTTCGACTCCGAAGACATCGACGGTATGGACGACGATGCAGGAGACGACCAAGAACCAGCACCTGTAGGGCGCTGGAAGGCCACCTCGTCATACGACATATATATGGTGGACACTCCAAAAGATGGAGATGGCGATGGAACAGCGGGGGATGACACATCCAAGAAACAGCCCAAGCGCCAGCGTCAGCGGCGCCGCTCTAAATCCCGCCAAAGCAAAAATGGTGATTCCGGCACGTGAGATAATAATACTCCGGATAGCGCCGAAGAACACCCCCTCCAGCAAGAGGATGGAGAAGCCAGCCCTAATGAGAGAGCGGCAGACAGAGAGGTTGAGGATGATAATTATATGCCTCCCTCCCAAGACGAGGCAAGCCTCGACGACGACGAATTCATCGTGCCAGAGGATCCCGTCGAACAAGAGCGTTTTAAACGCAGGCTTATAGCCACGGCAAGCAGCCTCAAAAAAAGCAGCAACAGCTTAGAGCTGATCAAGATTTGTTAGCTGACAGATGGACTGAAGTCCTTGCGGCCGAAGAGTATGAACTCAAATGCCCTCCAAGAGTTACCCAAAGCACAGGCTGCTACCCCGATTAGAGGAGGAAGCACCTACATCACCAGCGCATGACATGGCCGACCGGCCACCTCGTGGCCGTGACAGAGAGGCCTCTCGGCCCTCCACTCAAGCCGTGCCTCGGCGCCGCCCAAAACATGCTAAGGCGCCGAAAAAAGCGCCAGACCTGTGAGAGATACTGAAGGACAAGGCAAGACAAACAAGATCGATCTACAGATCGCGTGGGCGCCCTACGGCACGTGACGGGGATCATCACTCCGGACATAATAAATCCGGCCGGGCCGAACACAGTAGACAAAGCTCATTCAAGCTGCGTCGTGATATAGCCCAATACAGAGGCGCCGCACACCCACTATGCTTCACAGATGAAGTAATGGATCATAAAATCCCTGAGGGTTTCAAACCCGTGAACATCGAATCATATGATGGCACAATAGATCCTGCGGTATGGATAGAGGATTATCTCCTTCATATCCACATGGCCCGTGGCGATGATCTACACGCCATCAAATACCTCCCACTCAAACTTAAGGGACCAGCCCGGCATTGGCTTAACAGCTTGCTAGCGGATTCGATCGGTTCTTGGGAGGACCTGGAAGCCGCATTCCTAGACAATTTCCAGGGTACCTATGTGCGACCACTGGACGCTGATGACCTAAGCCACATAATTCAGCAGCCAGAGGAATCGGCCAGGCAATTCTGGACACGGTTCCTAACAAAGAAAAACCAAATAGTCGACTGTCCGGACACAGAGGCCCTAGCGGCCTTCAAGCATAATATCCGCGGCGAGTGGCTTGCCCGGCACCTGGGACAGGAAAAGCCGAAATCTATGGCAGCCCTCACGACACTCATGACCCGCTTTTGCGTGGGAGAAGACAGCTGGCTAGCTCGCAGCAACAACTTAACCAAGAACCTTGGTAATTCAGATACCAAGGACAAAAGTGGCAGGTCGCGCTGGAACAAGCAAAAACGCCGCACTAACAGCGACAGCAACGAGGATACGGCAGTCAACACTGGATTCCGAGGCTACAAATTCGGTCAGCGGAAAAAGGCATTCAAAAGAAATACTCAGGGCCCGTCCAGTTTGGACCGAATACTCGACCGCATGTGCCAGATACATGGCACCCCCGAAAGGCCAGCCAATCACACCAACAGGGATTATTGGGTGTTCAAGCAGGTAGGCAAGTTAAATGCCGATAATAGAGACAAGGGGCTGCGTAGCGACGACGAGGAGGAGCCCAGGCCGCCGAACAACAATGGACAGAAGGGTTTTCCCCCACAAGTGCGGACGTTGAACATGATATACGCAACCCACATCCCCAAAAGGGAGCGGAAGCGTGCATTACAGGACGTATACGCGCTCGAGCCAGTCGCCCCAAAGTTCAACCCATGGTCCTCCTGCCCGATCACTTTTGATCGGCGGGACCACCCCACTAGCATCCATCATGGCGGGTTTGCCGCATTGGTTCTAGACCCAATTATTGACGGATTTCATCTCACAAGAGTCCTTATGGACGGCGGCAGCAGCCTGAACCTGCTTTACCAAGATACAGTGCGGAAAATGGGCATTGATCCCTCAAGGATTAAGCCCACCAAAACGACCTTTAAAGGCGTCATACCAGGTGTAGAGGCCAACTGTACAGGTTCAGTCACACTTGAAGTGGTCTTCGGATCTCCGGATAACTTCTGAAGCGAGGCGTTAATCTTCGACATAGTCCCGTTCTGCAGCGGCTATCACGCACTGCTCGGACGAACCGCATTTGCAAAGTTCAATGCGGTGCCGCACTACGCATACCTCAAGCTCAAGATGCTAGGCCCTCGAGGAGTAATCACGGTCAACGGAAACACCGAACGCTCTCTCCGAACGTAGGAGCATACGGCAGCGCTCGCAGCAGAAGTACAAAGCAGTCTCTCTAGGCAATTCTCCAGTCCGGCCTTCAAAAAGCCGGACACTGTTAAGCGCGCCCGGAGTAACCTACAACAAGACCGCCTGGCACGTTCTGAGTAGGCGTAGCAATGCGGCCCCAACCCCAGCCCTCGCGAAATAGCAAAACCAGTGCTTCACGTACATAACTATGCTCCCAAAGTACCATGTGCGCAGGGGAAGGGGCACCATCACGGCACGCCCAGAACATGGCTTAAACCATACTAGGGGCTGCCGAATTCTTTCTTTATTTTCTCTTACTTTCAGGACTCCATACTTCGGACGACCTATTCGGCAATTCAACTGCCGCACAAACGATGCAAGAACCAGGGAAGCAGACAAGCCATGCCGCATTATGGAACTCCCAGGTGGTCTCTGTTACGAGCAGTATACCTGTTTTAAATACGATTCCGCAGGCCTGCCCCTGGACAGGACATGTTAAATAGTCCAATTTCTTTTGCTTATCACACTACTTGTATCGTTCTGCTTGGATAGCAGCCTTCTTATAGACAATGCATAGCTTTTTGTCTATCTTTTTGCATTACTCTATTTTCATATATATATATATATATATATATATATATATATATGTATATATATATATATATATATATGTTCATTAATGACATGTTGCAACCGTACACTGTGGTACGGCAAATACGCCAGGGGCTAAAGTACCCCTTAATATGGTGTGAGAAGTCCGAACACTTTCACAAGTGCGGCACCCCGAACTTATAGCATTATATGCATCGGCTCCGAATCATGATTTGGGTCAATAGTTGGGTTTGCCCGGCTCCTATGTTTTGGTGCCTTACATTCCGCTATATCGGCTAAGGTAGCACTAGGAGAACTACTGCGATTGTGCCCCAGTTGAGCTGGGCTGAGCACCTCAGTAGAGAAAGCTAAAACTGACTGTCATGATAAGGCGAGAGACCGGTCGCTGTTCGAGAGGTTTTTGGGTCCTTAAAGACTTATGCCGCTTAGAGCGAGGAACCGGACTCTGTCCGGCCAAGGCGTGGATAGCGCCCCGAACTTGGTCTTCCGAATACTAGGGGCTTCGCCAAAATTTAAAATTATAGAGTTCTATGGCTAAGTGAGAGTGTTCAAGCATTATAGTCTGATTGCCTTGTTCGTTGTGCTGAGCGCCTCCCTCGAAGGACCCAAACATGGGAAAAAGAGCGCTCAGGTTTATCCCGAACACCCCAGCACTAGTGGCATGGGGGAAAAAGCCGACGACTGGCCATCTCTCAATTTTCGATAAACGGCCGCACAGAAAGTAATATTTTAGATTCAACAAGCATTGCTTAGCGCAAATGAACAAGTTTTCAGCTCACAGGATAATACGAGCGAGTTCATTCAAAAATTACATCTTTGGTACATTCATCCGCCACAAGGCGGGCACCCTTCAGAACATCCTTATAATAGTTCTAGGGTTTGCGATGCTCTTTCCCCGGCGGAGGCCCGTCCTTCACAAGTTTCTCGCCGTCCAGCTTGCCCCAGTGCACCTTAGCGCGGGCAAGGGCCCTCCGGGCCCCTTCGATGCAGACGGAGCACTTGATGACCTCGAGCCTTGGACAGGCCTCCACCAGCCGCCGCACCAGTCCGAAGTAGCTCCCAGGCAGGGCCTCTCCACGCCACAGCCGAACTATGAAGCCTTTCATGGCCTGTTCGGCCGCCTTGTGGAGCTCGACCACCTGCTTCAGCTGGTCGCTCAAGGGCACAGGGTGTCCGGCCTCAGCATACTGAGACCAGAACACCTTCTCCGTCGAGCTGCCTTCTTCGGCTCGATAGAATGCGGCGGCATCGGGTACGCTAAGGGGAAGATCTGCAAACGCCCCTGGAGAGCTCCGGATTCGGGTAAGTAACAAGTAGCTTACTTTTGTATGTTTACTTTGCATAAAGAATGCCTTACCCGCCGCTATCTTTTTCACCGCATCCAATTCCTGGAGGGCCTTCTGGGCTTCGGCCTTGGCAGACTTGGCAGTCTAGATGGCCGCGGCGAGCTCGGACGCTCGCGTCTTTGAGTGAAGCTCCAAACTCTCATGTTTTTTCATGAGAGCCTGAAGCTCTTGTTGTGCCTCGCCGGCCTGCGCCTCAAATTTCTCCCGCTCGGTGCGCTCTGAAGCCACTCTCTTCTCGGCCTCGGACAGCGCTTGCTTGAGGGTCGCCACCTCAGTTGTGGCCCCTGCAATAAGTAGCATAATCCTGTCATTTTTTGCAATTGCATCTTTTTATATATTTCCAGTAGGTATCTCTTACCTTCTTTCTTCTCGAGCTGCCGCTTGGCAAGGCCGAGCTCTTGCTCGGACCGCTCGAGACCCTGTTTCAGGGTGCCTACCTCCGCAGTCAGTGCGGCGGTCGCAAGCAGCGAAGCCTGCACACGCATATTTGACGCTTTTTTGTTAGACTCCTGCGATATTTATTTGATCCTCTATTCGGATTTTCTTTCCGAACGCCAAACAGAGCATCAGGGGCTATTGTCTATGCGGTAATACTTTTACATATTTTTCACTTACCTCGAAGCCTGTTAGAAGGCTGGCACAAGCTTCAGTCAGTCCGCTCTTGGCGGACTGAACTTTTTGGATCACCGTACTCATAATAGTACGGTGCTCCTCGTCGATGGAGGCGCCGTTAAGCACCTCCAGCAGATTGTCTGGCACCTCCAGTTGGACGGAGGCCGCCGGCTCAGAAGGCTTGCTCCTCCTGGAAGGAGTTCGCCTACCACGGTCTGGAACCGTTGAAGATTCCCGCGCGGTGTCAGGCTCAAAGCCGGACTTGGAGCCCTGGGGGTCTTGTCCCCTTTACTCCCGGAGTCCGGAAGGTCACCTCATGGCTCCTCCAAGACCACCTCCTCTTGGCCCAGAGCTTGTCGCGACGCCACTTTGGCGTCGTCCGCAGAGCGGGGGGGGGGGGGGCAGCGGGCGGAACTGAGTTCACGTCCGATGAATCCAGGGAGCCGCTCGACGACTCGTCGAGCCCGGCCTTGGGCGGACTGCATAATTACATTCGACATAAGGAACAGTTGTGCAACAAAGGAATGCTATGAGTTACTCTGGTATCTGAATACTTACGATCCCGCCGGGCGCCTCGCCCTTTGCGGCCACTCCTCTCCGCCCTCGTCGGCGTCAGAGGAGTAGTCCGGAGGAAGGGTCTTACCCTTCTTGGACCCTTCGGCCTCCCCTGTTGGGGCGGCCTTCCTCTTCTTTCCTCCCCCCACTGGAGGGGGAGAGGCTTCTTCTTCCTCCTCCTCGTTTTCACATGAGGAGCGCGTCTTAGATTCGTCGAACGAAGAATCCGACACCTCCTGGCACCGAGAACTCTTTCGAGTCCCCGTGGCCTTCTTCTTGGACTTCTTCTCCGGCACCACATAAGGTGCCGGAGCCAGCAGCTTCGATAAACGAGCATCTGCTGGGTCTTCGGGCAAAGGGGCCGGACAGTTGACCTGTCCGGACTTCGCCTGCCACTCCTGTCAAAGGTAAGGGAGTTTAGATCCCGCATAGAGTCAAACTATGAGAAACAAATTTCCTGTAAAAGGTAAAGATAACTCACCGCACTAGCTGGACGCTGCATGCTGAATCCACGGTCCTCGGATGCGGATGCGGGAGCTTCGGCGCCTTTGAATAGCACCTTCCGGGCATCTTCGTACGTCATGTCGAAGAGCCTGCTCAAGGTTTGGTGCTGCGCCGGATCAAACTCCCACAGAGTGAAAGCCCGTTGTTGACACAGGAGGATCCGGCGGACGAGCATGACCCGCTCGTTCACCAGGGATTGGATGCATGTTTGCAGTCCGGTCACCTCTTCCTCGTTGCCCCATGACAGGCCTGTCTCTTTCCAGGACGTGAGCCGCATAGGGGGTCCGGATCGGAACTCGGGGGCTGCGACCCATTCAGGGTCGCGCGGCTTGGTGATGTAAAACCACCCCGATTGCCATCCCTTCAGGGTCTCCACAAAAGAGCCCTCGAGCCAAAGGACGTTGGCCATCTTGCCCGCCATGGCGCCTCCGCACTCCGCCTGGCTGCCGCGCACCACCTTCGGCTTGACGTTGAAAGTCTTGAGCCAAAGGCCGAAATGGGAGCGGATGCGGAGGAAAGCCTCACACACGACGATAAATGCCGAGATGTTGAGGACAAAGTTCGGGGCCAGATCATGGAAATCTAGGCCATAGTAGAACATGAGCCCCCGGACGAATGGGTGTAGAGGAAAACCCAGTCCGCGGAGGAAGTGGGGAAGGAATACGACCCTCTCATGGGGCCTTGGGGTGGGGAGAAGCTGCCCCTTTTCGGGAAGCCCGTGCGCGATGTCGTTAGACAAGTATCCGGCCTTCCTTAGCTTTTTGACGTGGCCCTCCGTAACGGAGGAGACCATCCACTTGCCTCCCGCTCCGGACATGGCTGGAGAAGGTTGAGGTGGGAAGTGCGGACTTAGGCGCTGGAGCTCGGGTGCGCAGGAGATGGATAGGTAGAGGAGGAAGAAGGCGTAGGTAAAAAGGTGGATCCTTATCCCCTTATATGGGCGGATGCGGTTATGCGTCCCCACCAGCCTGGTAAAACTCGCTTATCTCCCCAGCGCCGTGATAAATAGCGTGGTTGGGTTACCCACGTCCGTATTGATGAGAATCCCGTAAATGGGGGACACGATCTCTGCTTTGACAAGACATGCCAAGGAAACCGCCTCGCAAAATACGCTGAGGTGGGGGTAAAAACGATTCGAATAAAGGCTTGGCCGTAGTGTGATGTCGCGCTACGGAATACGTCAGCAGATTAGATTTGTGTTAATATTATTCTCTCTATGGCAATATGTGGAAACTTATTTTGCAGAGTCAGACACTACCCTTGGTGTTTACAAACTTTTATGAAGAACTTGGAGGAGGAACCCGCCTTGCAATGCCGAAGACAATCTGCGCGCCGGACTCTTCGTCATTGAAGCCTGGTTCAGGGGCTGCTGAGGGAGTCCTGGATTAGGGGGTGTCCGGGTAGCCGGACTATACCTTCAGCCTGACTCCTGGACTATGAAGATACAAGATTGAAGACTTCGTCCCGTGTACGGAAGGGACTTTCCTTGGCGTGGAAGGCAAGCTTGGCGATACGGATATTCAGATCTCCTACCATTGTAACCAACTTTGTGTAACCCTAACCCTCTCCGGTGTCTATATAAACCGGAGGGCTTTAGTCCGTAGGACAGAATCCAACATACAACAATCATACCATAGGCTAGCTTCTAGGGTTTAGCCTCCTTGATCTCGTGGTAGATCTACTCTTGTACTACCCATATCATCAATATTAATCAAGCAGGACGTAGGGTTTTACCTCCATCAAGAGGGCCCGAACCTGGGTAAAACATTGTGTCCCTTGTCTCCTGTTACCATCCGCTAGACGCACAGTTCGGGACCCCCTACCCGAGATCCGCCGGTTTTGACACCGACAATTATATTGATGGGTTGCGTTTTACTACTACACATGATGATTTTAATAGATATAATATGCATGTGCTTGCTGCTCCTACTTGCAATTATTATGAGAGAGGAACTACATCTCCACCTCTCTATGTTTCCCGCACTACAAAGTTGCAAGAAACTGTTTATACTATGCATTGGCCTTTATTATGTGTGCATGAATTGTTCTTTTATGACATGCTGATGCATAGGAAGAGAGTTAGACTTTGTCATTGCTTGATATATGTTACTTTGTGCTCACTACTAAATCACAAATCGTTGTTAATTAAAATTGACTTTGATATACCTTGGGATCCGGGTGGATCCATTACTTGAGCATTATATGCGTAGCTTAATGGATTTAAAGAAAGCGTTGCCAGGGAGACAACCCAGAAGTTTTAGAGCGTCATTTACTTCTATTGTGTGCTTTTATATAGTTTAAAAACAAAAAAATAAAGAGGGGAACCCAAAACTTTTCAAAAAGGAAAGTGAAAGTGAGAGAGACAAGCATTGTTGAAGTGGGAGATCCTCATTTAAAGAATGAAGTGTCAGCCTCCCCACATGATTCTCAAGAAACAGCAAGGCTAGATGAAGATAGTGAACGTAGCTCTACAGTTGATTACCGCATTTCCCCTACACTAGCATCGCACGTGCTTGCTCTAACTTGGCAGTGTGATATGTGGTTGCATGTTGCATATGGTGTCTAGATTGTAATTCTTCTAATCTGGTTAAATTGCATGTGCTATTCTGCTTAGTTTATACATTATACCTGTTAATGTGACATGCCTTCCTATTTTTAGTACATAGTACATCTGTCTATTAAGCATGTCCTCACATAAAACTATTGTTTTTTTTGTATCCCGCATAAATCAATATAACGAGACACCTTCAGTATATGCAGTGTGATATTAGTAGCATCCTTGATATGATTTATAGCATGCGCTGCTTCTAATTTGTTGAAATGCCATTTATGATGGGACACTTTTAACTTGGCAGAGTCATATTGGTTGCATCTTTCACGTGGTGTCTAGCTTGCATTGCTTCTTATTTGGTGAAATGGTTTCTGCTTAGTTTACACAAACAGTTGTGAATATGTCATGCCGTCCTGTTTTTCGTATTATTCCATCCTGGAATCATGTGTTTGCCTTACATCAAAGTAGTGATTGTCAGTATCATGCATGAATGAGTTCTGAAGAGTGAATTGTATTGCTTTTTCTTGTCGGTTTTACTTGACAATTCAAAATCAATAAAGCGGAAGGAAGTAAGCAAGGCAGCGGATGAAGGTGCTCCTTCCAAACAGAGGGCCTCTACAAATTCTACTCCTCCATCCCCCCAAGATGATTTCCAAGACAACACATGCATAGACACTCAACGTAGCTATGTTGGTGATGAGCATGTCTCCCCTAGTGCACCATCACATGTGCTCCCTCTAACTTGGCACTGTTATATGTGGCTGCATGATATGTATGATGTCTAGCTTGTATTGGTTCTAATTTTGTTGAATTTCATCTGCCTACTTTACACATTATACTTGTGACTAAGACACGTGTTCCTGTTTCTAGAACATACAATATCTGTCTATCACACCATGTTCTTACATCAAAGTACATTTGTTCTGAAGAACTAAATTGTTATTCATTTTTCTTGTCAGCTTGACTTAACATGGCACAGAGAAAGAGGAAGCAAGATAGAACGACAGGGAAAGGGAAGCGGAACAATCCTGCAGATTCTGCTGGTACTGATGGTGCAATAGAAGGTCAAAGTCCAGTGGAAAATTGTACCGACAGGGTATCCCGTGCTACACGAGCTGTAGAACAAGCCAAACAGAAACAAATAGCTGCCGCCAAACAAGCAAAGACAACCCTAGTTGTTGCAACACCTTCCACAGTACCACCATCTGCACGATTTACTCGTTGGTCAACTCAGCTAGCAGCACGTTCCCAAGCTCCCTTGCCACCTGACACTACTTCCGAAGCACTCTTGACACAAGATGAGTTGGCAAGATCAGATGAACTTTGTGAGCTTCAGCAGCAAGAAGGTAGCTGCTGGAGTCAAGTTACAGTTGCATGCTTCTTTATATGTAGTCTCACAGTTTGATGTACACTAACACTTCCTATGTTTGTTGTTGGACTAGCACCTAGGCGCAAGAGGAAACAAACTTCAGGGATAATGCTTGATAGGTTAACTAAATCTAGAGGAGGAAGAATGGAGATCTGTTTTGAGGCAGGTTTAAAAAGGCCACGTGATGCTACAGAGTCAGCCAAGTTAGTATCAGAGGCAGCGGTTGCTGTTAGGTGTCATGTACGTACCCCCCCAACATGGATTCAGTACAGGAATGACAAAGACAAAACCCAGTTCAACACCTTCCTCTGCCATTTATCTGTAAGTATGGTTATGTATGGAAACTAATAATAACGTCTTGCTCTGTCCAATACTTTCTAGGTTGCTGATAATGAGACTCCCATAATTTTCAACGGATGAGGTTCAAGTTGGATAGCCAAGATGATGCAACCAGACAACTTGCACCCATGTTTTCAAGTCTGCTCTGTGACAGTATCGGTATAACTTGAGGAAAACTCACTTTGAAGGCAAGGCTAACAGTGAACTTGCCCAAACATCTCCAGTGGAAAATATATCTGATGAAGACTGGAGAGGCCTCATTAAACACTGGTCTGATCTAAAGTATCAGGTACATTATATATATGTGATCAGATCACATGTTGAAGTCCTATTTACGCATGTGCCACACAAATCTATCTTCTTGTAGGTGAACTGTTCAAAGAACAAGGCCAACCGTACGAAAGTGAAATTCCAACAGACGACAGGATCTCGTAGCTATATTGCACACTGCGAGGCTCTTGTAATTAGCTGCTGTTTCACTCTTTTCGTTGTACCATATTATCAGATCTATATTGACTTGTTCCAAATGCATAGGAAAGCCCGCAAGGACCAAAAAGTACCTGAACCAAATGCTATGGAAATCTTCAAGGACTGTCACACCAGCAAGAAGACGGGCATGACTACACCACTCAAAGCCGCTGTTGTAAGTCCTTAATCCTCATGCCTTTTAACTACTACTTACTCTGACTTGTGCCTTGAACTGCATGGTTTACAGCCAATGTCTATTACTCTTTTCAATTTTATACACAATTGTCTTAGCGTATCATTGCACCTTACAAGGTTTAAAAGAGAGGAGTGATGTTCCTTTGATCTTGACATGTAATCTAGTTCTGTGCTGGACTTGCCCACACAATGTTACAATTGCATGTTTGTCTGTTCTCAGTTGTTTTGTGATATGAATGATGTCATACTATGCTTACCGTATAAACTTCGTCTCTTTATCCTTAGCCCTCAATACAATGTGAAGAAATAGACAATACATTAACGATGGTACATGGTCATATTTTGGAACCTGGTTTTATTATGTACTTTGCAATAAAATACAACTAATATTTTACATGGGTTCACCAGAATAAGTTCTGTATATAGACCAAAGCTATTTTGTTTGGTTTTGATGCCTCCTTAATATCTTCTGTTCTGGTACTACTAATGTAAAACCTCAACTTTTCAGCAAGCTATGGAAAAATGGTGGAACCGCCACCTTCTGAAGGTGGCGAGGCAACTATAACCGCAGTGTCAGCTCTTGCTGCAGTGGGTCAGTACCTGTCCACTAACAGTGCCAAAAGCATGTTACTGCGTAATACTGGGTTGGTTGCTAAGGCAATCTCGTCCAAACTGCCTCATGGTCAAGATATGCAAGCTCAAAACAATGTTGTATCTGCGCTCCAGACACAAGTCCATTCCCTAACAGAGACCCTTTGTGAAACAAGGAGAGACATTGTTCGATGTTGTCAAGATATGCATGGTTTTGAAACTAGACTATCAGAAATTTGCTATGTTGTTCAGGAGCCTAGGAGAACTGAAGGCGAAGGTTATGGTGCTCCATCGGACAATGCAGCATGAAAACGTAACAGTCAGGTCAAATGAACTGAGCTTCTGAACTTCTGGTGGTGCATTTATCTGCTGGACTGTTAACTTTTATGCCAACCTTCCTTTTGTTTTATAGTTGTAATTTGTTTTGGTGAGATACAAAATTTGTTCTTAACGTGCAGCCACCGGCTGAAGAAAACAGCAGGCCATTTTTGTATAGTGTAGGGTGTTCTCTATATTTGCACTGGTGGCGAACTTTGATGCCCACCGGTTGTAGTTAACATGGGCCTCCTACGGACCATAGAAACAATGGGCCTTCTAAGGGTCGTAGAAACAATGGGCCTTCTACGGGCCGTAGAAACAATGGGCCTTATACGGGCCGTAGAAACAATGGGCCTTCTACGGGGCATAGAAACAATGGGCCTTATACGGGTCGTAGACACAATGGGCCTTCTACGAGCCGTATCATCAATGGGCCTTCTACGGGTCGTATGATCGATTTGCCAAACATGGGCCAATAACAAACCACATTATGGCTGTAAATGGGCTAGAGTTGAAATCGTCCGTTCATGGGCCGACCATAACGGGATGTCGTTAATCGGTCGTATTTGATGACGCTATGAAAACAGCCTATTAACGGGCCACAAACGGGCCGACTGTAACCACGGGCTGAATTTGGCCCACAAGCGGAAAATGACAGTAACGGGCCATAATTAAACGAATGCTAGAAATGAGCCCAAGAATAAATGGGCCCTAAGAAGGCCGAAAGATAACATGGGCTGGAAACGGCCCAACGGAATAATGGGCCGTTAATGGGTATAAAGTGATACACTGTTCATTACAGGCCAGTTTCACCACGTGCCGTTAATGGGTATAAAGTGATACACTGTTCATTATGGGCCAGTTTTACCACGGGCAGTTAATGGGCTGAGAGTTACTAAGGGCCTCATATGGGCCGAAAGACGTCATGGGCCATACATGGGCCAGAAGTTAAAACGGGCTGGAATTATATTGGACGGCCCAGATGACGCTACTGGGCCTAATTCGGATAGGCCATAAACGGGCCCTAGGTTAGCGGGCTGTAAATGGGCTATTTGCGAACAGGCCGTTAACAGGCTTGTCGTGGGCCAGCCCGCCACCTTTTGACCAAGTCAAACAGGTCGGCCTTTTCACAGGAATGGACCTCTGTTGGGCCGTGCCACGTGTCAACGTATCATAGGCGCTTTGGGTCCAATGAGTGGATGACATCTGTCCCAACGGTGAGCCGACACGTGTTTCCTCCAGCCAATGATGATTTTATACGTGGAAAATCCCCATTGGTCGGGGCTGTTAACGGGTTATCGGATCCAAAACCGGACCCGATAGCTTAACGGCGTTTCGTTACGGTGGATGCCACGTGTCGGTCACCCTTGACGAAAGCACTTCTGTGACGCGCGATTTATCATAATGGAAGTGGACACTTCCGTGATGATAATTTTCGTAATGTCATGGAACACTTCTACGATAGCACAGGTATGACTATCTTGATTCTGTCATAAAATCGTCATGGATGTACATGCAAAACGCGACCTACTGTGACAAACACGTATCATCACGGAAGTGTATTTTTTTGTAGTGTCTTCTGCTGCAACATCAGTCAGCAAGTGCTCTCCTTGTGCAACATCAGTCAACAAATGCTCTTCTTCTGCAACATTAGCCAGCAAGTTGTCTGCTTCTGTCTCATCTACCGCAAACTCTAAAATTGGATCTTCAGCATTGACTGAAATGATGTTGTGAGAACTAGCTGCATTGGATGCAACAACATTTAGGTTTAGAGCATCTCCAACCATTCAGCCCCCCAAGGCGCCGAAAAAGAGCGGTTTGGAGGCGAACCAGCGCTAGATCGGCCCCTGGGGGCGACCTAGCTCCCAGCCACGCCCCCAGGCGCCGCCCCCCAACCCGTGGCAAATTCAAGCATAGTCATTCCCGCACACAAAATAGACGCCACAAATCCGGCGATCATGCGGCCACAGTTCGGCGATCGAATGGAAAGTTCGGTGTACAAAAGAGAAAGGACGCGCGTGCAGTGCATCAGACAGCGAGGTCGGCCTCCGGCGTCAGCGGAGTCGGCTTGCGCGGGCTTGGCGGGGTCGTGCGCGGGCTTGGCAGGGTCGGAGCTTCTTCTGTGCTGGGCGGCGTCGGCGTGGCTTCTGTACTGCGGGGAGTCGTGGAGGCATCATCGCTCGGGCATGGCGGTGGTGTCAGCGTGCGCGTGGGAGTTGGTGGCGCCGTCAACGGCAGCTAGTTCAGGATGAGGCCACGCTCGCCCAAGTACCACGCCTTGACCGCCTCGTCGTTGCTCTGAAGCATGTCCGCCCCGCCCAGCAGGAAAGCCAGGTCGATGTTCCTCTTCTTCGCGGCGACGTTGGTCCGGAGTAGGTCGAGCTTAACGGCGCTGCTCGTCATCAACGCCGACCACCGTGCCTCGGTCTTCTCTTCACGCAGGATGGCCCGGGCCTGCGCGTCGGCAAGGTAATGCTCGATGGACTCCTGCACTCGCGCGGTAGCCGCGTCGGCATGTTTCCCCCTTCTTGGCCCCTCTGTTGCCGTCCGGCCGCCCCTCTGACGCGCCCGGCGTCGGCGCGTCCGGCTTGTAGGTCTCCTTGGCCTTGTCGAGGGTACGCCGAACTTCCGCCCACTTCTCGCACTTGTCAATGCGCTTGTAAACATGTAGGTACTTGAATTCCTGGTCGGCGTTGCCCTGGCGATACAAGGCGAACATGCGCACCAGCTGCGCGGAGGAACAAACAGTTGGCGGGTGCACACGGCGAAGAGAAGCGGGAGACCGGCGTGCCATACCTGATCCTCAACGTTGGCGCTGCTCTCCAGGCGAGCCGCGACCTCCTTGACGACCCCATGCCATTTGTTGCATGCCGCCTGGATGAGCCCCCAATGGTTCGCCATTGCCTTCGCCCCCGTGTGCATGTAGACGCCTTTGAAGTAGGGATCGAGGAGCTTGCGCTCGTCGAACTCGGCCTTGATGCGCTCCTAGTATGTCTCGATGCTCTGGTTCGTGCCGGTGGTCGGGTCGAGGCAAACGACTTTCCACGCTTCGGCGAGGCATTCCTGCTCCTTGGACACCCACTTGATGCACGGCTCGCCGTTCCTGGCCCCCTTCTTCTTCTTGCGCCTCCTCGCCGGAACAGGCGCTGGCTCCTCCAGCTCCTCCTCCTCCGGCTCCTCCTCGTCGTAGTCGAGCTCGCCATCCATGCCACCGCTGAGATCCACCGTGTTGTCCGGGGTAGCGAACCCGGGGGACGCGGCGGCCGCGGCCAAGCTTGCCGCGATGATGTCGTCTATGTCGGCGTCGGTCTCGTCGGTGTAGCCGAGGTGCAACGTGGAAGCTTGTGAGAAGGGCAGCGCGCCACGACGGAGAGGGGGCGTCGGGGAGCACGCGCAAGCCGGCGGCGAGTAGTTGTATGGAGGGTACTGCACGCCGGCGAAGGCGGGCGAGGGTGTGGGCTGGGCCGCGTGTCCATGGGGGAAGGTGATGTTGGGGTTGAACCCACCATGCGCGTCCCTGTCGGTGTGCATCCCCATGGCTGCGGCGACAACGAGAAGCCAGACGGAGAGCCGATGCTTTGCTGGCTCCAGGGCGCGTACTGGGCGTGGCCCCCGGGTGGATTCATCATCCCCACGCGAGTCGCCTCGGCCTCGGCTTGGTCCGTCGTAGCCGCAGCGGCATGCACCGCATTGTCACGGGCCTTCTTGGCGATTGCCCTGT
Source organism: Aegilops umbellulata (assembly GCA_032464435.1). Classification (NCBI taxonomy): domain Eukaryota; kingdom Viridiplantae; phylum Streptophyta; class Magnoliopsida; order Poales; family Poaceae; genus Aegilops; species Aegilops umbellulata. The sequence goes on from CP136056.1 coordinate 481,100,963, forward strand.
TCCGCCGGTCGGCGGTGACCGCCTCCCGTCGCTGAACTTCCACCCTCCACTCGGCGTTTGTCATGCCCGGTGGCTTGTACGGCGGTGCCCTCGGCTTCCTCTGCTTCGGCTGGGGGACGGAGGCGGTCGCGCTGGTCGCAGCGCGACCGATAACGTACTTCCTCGGCGGCATGGCGGCGGCTAGGAGGCGAGTGGGAGGGAGATTGGCAGGAGGAATGGAGAGAATGGGAGGGAAGCAGAGGAAAAGCGGGAAGAAACGGCGGGAAGAGGATCTCGACTCGCCGATAGAGCGCCCCCACGCCCCTTTTCTCTTGTGCCAGCGTCCACAGGCGCCCCCCAGCGCACCGGGTTCGGCCTGGGCCCGCCGGCACCAGTTTCGGCCCGAGCCGGCGAAAAACGGGCTACTAGGGGCGCGACTGGGCCGTTTTTTTGGCGCCGGCGTGGCAGAAATGCCTGGGGAGGGCCTGTTGGGGGCGCGGCTGGAGATGCTCTTACCATTCTGACAGGACTCTCAACTGCTGCCACTGTACATATCAAATCTTGCCTGAAATTACTATTGAAATCTAAATGATCAACCATGATTACAAGCACCTTATGCTGAGCACTGGCTCTTATCATTTGCTGCACATCCTCATCACCTCTGATTCTGAACATACCATCTGAAATTGTTTTGTCAGGCATGCACCAATATATGATGTGTTCATTGACAGGATATCCCAACCATAGCAGGTTCTCTTCAATGGCTGCATATGAGAATGTGCCAGTATCAGCATAGTCTAGCACCTCCACTGAAGGGTTATAGTACTCCCATGTTATTTATTGCTCCACGGAATAGTCCACCATGCTCCAGTTCTAATGTGAAGAAAGGGGTGTCCACACTTAGTCCCATTGCTGAATCACAAACTGCAGCTACAGAGTGCAGAATGTAAGCACAATCATTAATAGAGATAACTGAATAAATACATTTAACTGAATCTTGCAAGTTAAGTGGAGGTTAACTGAATCTTCAAGTTAAATGAATCTTCAAGTTAACTGCATCTTCAAGTTAACTGAATAACTGATGTTAACTGCATCTTGAACTAAACTGAATAAATTCAGTTATCTGCACAAACTAACTTAACTGAAGAAATACAATAACTGCAACTTGGAAACTGAATTCAGTTAACAGAAAATTCAATTAACTACAGCTTGCAAATTAACTAAACAAATTTAGTAACCAACTTATTTAGCATTGCTAATCTACGAACTAAGTAGTAATGCACTACTTATCTCAAGTCGTGCCCTACATTGCCTGGTACTACTACAAAGTTAAGATTTTTTACACTACAATGTTGTCCCCTACGCCAAAACCCTAGGCCAAATTGCGCACGTATTTGCAAAATAGTATGCACGTACTAGCCATAAACCTAAAGCCTGGCCGAAAGAACATTCAAAACAAGAACCCTATCTTCTTGCCTAAAATCCCCAACTTCATAGCCCAAAACCCTAGACTCGAATCAACTACCAAATAACCAGTTTCACTTCGCGGGAAGCACTACAACCACAAACTACCAATGAAAGAACCTGAAACGAGCTCCAAACTGGGTGATCCAATGGGGAGGAGGAGCACACTGGCGTACGATAAGAGCAGAGAGATGAGGAGGAACAGAGCAGAGAGGATGACGAACCATGATCGGGAGGGTTGACACCGAGCGGCCGAACTTGGTGCGCGGTAGGCGGCGGGTGCACACCGCCGGTGAAGTCCGACAACGACGCCATGGCTCACTCGAGAGCAGCCCGCACGGCCTGTCGGCCAGTCACGGACAGGAGAAGAGCGACGAATGATTAGGGGAGGGGAGGGAGACAAAATAAATGCAAGTGAAAATATTCGACGGCGACGAGGTGTAGCGCGGGTTGATAACTGCTGGGGTAAATGCAAAAAGTGCGGCGCTGACCGGCTCCGGTTGTCGTCGTCTGATTGGCTGATGACCAAATCTGCACATAGGGTGCAGGTTGTAGGATGAAATAGTTAGCCTTTTCAAGTTTCAGGATTAGATCATCACATCCACGACAAGTTCCAGGATTGCTGATGGTGTTACCTATCAAGAGATAAGAGAAGGACATTCCTACAAGGCTCCACAGAGATCAGCGACTCTCGGCCGTCGGATCAAAACGCTTGATGAGTTTTGGGTCGTTGGATCGAGAGGTGGGAGGATCTGGGCCGTCGGATCTGGAAGAAACACTGCTGGAATGAATAGTAATGGCAACAGAATGTAAATACCATGCCCCCACCAGGGCATTTTGGTCATTTCGCATGGAGGGGGTATAAAAGGGCCGGGCGCTCCTGTCACGGAGACCTAGCCGCCGCCTCCTCCTCCCGCACCCGCTCGTCCCTCCCCCTCCTCCTCTACGCCTCCTCCATCCTAACCCTAGCAGCACCCCATGCTGCCGCCGTCTCCTTCGCCGAGCCCACCAGACCCCCGCAGCTCGCCTCCTGTGCGCCGTCGCCGTCGTCCACCACCACCGCCACCGCGGCCCCATCCTCTTTCCATCCCTGTCGGCCCCAATCCCCTCACCTTCTCTCCCGTGGCCAGTGGATTCGCCCCTTGGGGGGTCGATTCCTCCGAGCCGACGGTCTGCAGGGCCGACTAGGAGCGGCACGTACCCCGTCAGCGCGTCGGTGGCGACGGCTCCGCGGGTCGAGGCTGGCCCCCAACGGCGCTGGCGCTGCGCCGGGTACTCCTTTGCCGGCGCCACACTCCACCCCTTCTCCTCCGTGTTCCTCTCACTGCCTATGCCGCAGGTTCCTCTCCCTTTCTCTCCCTCCCTCACTCTTTCTCTCTATTTCTCTCTCTCTCACTCTCTCTCTCTCTCTCTCTCTCTCTCTCTCTCTCTCTCTCTCTCTCTCTCTCTCTCTCTCTCTCTCTCTCTCTCTCGGCTGACTTGCGGCTTGATCTTGTTTTTTAGGTTGCTGCTCGCGGTTGGTTGCAAGGATAGGTGTTGCCGTGGTCAATTTCTCCTAGGAAGGTTTGTCTTCAACCTCTGGAGGTTTGTCTTCGACTATGCTCCGAGAGGTGTGACGGTCTGAGAGGATACAATGGGATGGCTCCATATGCTAGAGTGCTTGGTAGCCTGTTGTTAACTCCTACTCATAACTCATCAATTTGTTTTATATGTGTGCATATGGACAAATTAGTGGGCATGATTTATATGTGTGCATATGGACAAATTCGCTAGGAACAGAGTGACCCCTCTCCTTTCCTTCCGTTTGGTTTCACTTCGTGCCATCATTTGATTTGTCGACGGGCATAGAAAGAAAGGGAGGACAGAGTGCTTCTTGCCTAAGTTAGTGTTATATTTTTTGCCTGAATTTTAGTTTACATGACACGACACCCAGTGGCATATAGGATGTTTTCAACTGTTTTTCGGGGCAAATGACAATTATAGTAATTAAAATGACCCCATTAGTAATATTTGTTATCTCTTTAATTAAGCCTTAGAAATCAAGACATGTGATAGATGATGTGCGGGTTTTATTTCAGAATATTGTTAGCCCAACATGCATGATATTCGTGCATTAGCCACATGTATGTTAGTCCCAACTCCCAAAATGACCTCTTTTTACTATAGATGGTACCACTAAAATATTTTGAACAACATCTAAATTTCTCATTTGCTTCTCTGTTTACATGACCCACGATGCACTTGATTTTCAAACTAATAGATTTGGAAACAATAATAGTTTTGGTTTGTTTTTATTCAACAGCAGTTGCATATTCTTGCTATAATATGTGATATAGTCTGTTCTGACTATCATGCTTCTTAATTTCCAACATATTAATCCAACAATTACAACATAGCCTGATAGAGATTCTTATCTTTCACCCATTATTTGGTTTAATTTTTAACTTGGCTGTTTTCATGGGTTGTTGTGCAGCCATGCATCTACAGGATGGTCTGCCCATTGCTTACACATGTGAAAAGCGAGTGACGCATGTCAAGCTGCTGGGAGCTCAGGGCACGTTCATCAGCTTCAGCTGCATCAGTGCAACTGTAAGTATCTTTGAATTTGTAGTCAACTGAATACAAAATCTCAAGTGTATATTTTCTTCTGACATGTTTATTTCGGTTGTGTGTGCTTTTGGCTTCTAGGAAAATGCAGCGTTGGTCGATGGTCCTGCTGCCCTCTTGTCTGACATACATTTATTTATGTATTGGACGCACCTGGTTAGTTCATGTTGTTATGATGTTCAAGAACAACCAGATACTGTAGTTAGTATTCTACTCTACGTAGCCTCTTTGTCCTGGATAGTTTTGAGGACGAATGGTAAATCTATATATGTGAGCTCAGGGTCTTCATGGTGATGCATGTGTTTACTGTTGTTTGGCTTTTGCATTTATTACTTATGTTTGTGATTCATCTAGGTGATGTGCACTCTACCTAAGATTTAGACCAACCGATGTGCACTCTACATGCATCATGAAACCATTCTTTTGCATGCACATGATGTAGATGTTTAGGCTCAACTCCGCGGTTTGGGAAGTTCTTTAACAGACCTCTGGTAGATTTTCTGATGTTTAGCAACACATTTTTGCAGGGTTCCACATGCTAACCTCGGCAAGCACATACCACAGGGTCGTCTTCCTCTCTGGCTGCTTCCACACCGTCATGGATGTCGCAGACCTCATCCTCGAGAAGCTCCTCTACCAGGTACAAACATTCAGATTCACGCCGTCTCCCTCTCCCTCTGCATCTCTGTAAAAATAGGGTAAACATTTCTTCAGAAATACACTCTGTTAACTGATTTGGTTCCTTTTGTATTGACCTGCGCAAAATAGGATCAATGAAACCATTGATAGTAATCAAGAGTATGACTATATGCTCGCTTCATGGTGCTTTACCTCAAGATGTTTGATATATTCTCATATTGTACGTTTAGCTTTTTGGTAATTACCGAATTGTTTTCTTTTTCAATGTTCTGCAGTAATGGAAGAGGTTCTAATGATCTTCCAGCCAGGGAGGAAGTGAACTCACAAAAATATGAGGCAGGTGACATGATCCGCTTGCAGCAAATCTTACTTGCTCCCTATCGGGAATTTTTCTTTTCACATGTTGTTGAGTAATGGGAAAAAAGTAATGATGCAAGTTGAGTGATTGATAATTAGTATATTATAGGTCCTTATTTCATTGTTTAAAGTCACAATGTAGTCATGCTTGAGGTGGATGTGTATAAAATTTTGTAACGACTGTATGTTGCTGCCAACATGTGCTTGAGTTGCTCATGTTATCCTAAATGGCACTCCTTAGGATTTCTTGAGCTGGTAAAATTATAGCGGCTGTCCAGCATATACGGTTGGTCGCCTTGGCCTCAAAATGTGCAGGTCAGGCATCTCCCCCTTTTAGATAAAAGCAATAATACCAACTTCATTAAGATTTTGAGGTCGATTCGCCTTTGCCAAAACAGGAGTGAAATATTTCTAAAAGCAAAATAGAAGTATAATTAGTTCAGCCTAAAAACTACTGTGCAAAAGGGGCTTTCAGCGGGTGTCATCATCCTCAGATTGGTGCGACAAAGCCACGCAATCGAGTCAGGCCAGTCATAAGTCATAACCCATGGCCATTATCGAGGCGTAGCTGAGTTGGGGTAGTCGAATAGATCTGGCCTTTGCTTATTCGGATATCATCCTCTCCTCCCCTTTGCCTATTCTTATTTTTCATTTGATTTGTGCGTGCATGCATGAGGTCTCGTCTCATCTCTGCTTGTGTGCAGGAAGGCCATGGAGTAGCTGCTTGGTTCAAGGGCATGCCATGGCTGCTCCCTATGTTGAGCGCATGGACGGAGGAGCTGACCCTCCTCACGCAGCCAGGCCAGATGCAGCGATGGGTATGATTCATGGCTGCCTACTACTGCCCTCCCTCCCTCCCTCTCCCACTCAGATGTGAGTTGGATTCACCTTTCAACTGTACAGGCAGTATGAACTGCAAGTAAAATTGATGGTTCAACTTAAATTTGACCAAAACATCAACATCCTCCATCATCCCCCTTTGGATGTTCAGCATACAGAGAGTTCATTGGCACACGATTGCTGAATTTGAATACCGTCATTGTAATCAACTTTATGTAGCAAATTTAATCGTCCCTGTTATGTTACCCTACAACACCCTCATTGTTGTCATGTTACCTTGCAAAGTCCTCTCATTTTAGTCCCAACGTCTCTTCATAGTGATTTAACTCACAGATATTTGAGCTGGGCTTTTTACTATACTTCTGGTAGTTGATTCTCTTCACCAATTTTCATCAGGTCTGTACTCTGAGGGTTACTTTCATTTGCGTTGAAAGCTATGTGGGTCATTTGTCACGGCCACAGATGCGGCCCCGGAGCTGTCGGGTTAAGGTGGAGGCCTGAGTAGCCGACATCTACTGCGTCCTCTTCGATACCGTGCCCAACGCCAAGTCTGCCATGTTGTTTGCCGTACTTCTCTTTAGCTACTAGCCTGTTGTTTGCCGTTTTTGGGAGTGGCGGGTTCGGGTGTGAGAGATGGGCTTCAGGGTTTGGTAGTTCCTGCGGAGATCGGATATTCTGTAAAGGGATATGTGTTGTAGTCTGGTAGTTCTTGGTATCTTTTCCAATGGATATTGCTGATAGTTGTAGTCTAGTGATAGTTGCAGTCTGTTTTTATCTTTTAGAAGGGATATTACTTCTACAGAAAATGGCCAAGAGAAGTTCATTTCAAGCTAAGCATACAATTTCTGAATTAGATAAAGCTGTAGATAGAAAAAAAATACCACTTCTCATGCACCAAGTGATCCCCAGAAGGTAGGTTATAGTGTTCTACTACATGACAGGCTGTGTATTTTCCTTTATAAGGAGTAAAGTTTTCCTAGCATGCTTTGTCAGATTAATATAATTCATGCACGTGGCTCTGCGATTTTGAAGTATCCTCTGTTATGTTTCTTGTAGAGCTGGTTACATTCCACCTAAGGTCTATTCAGCAAACATGTTTAGGTTTGTAATGTTTGTTTTAATTCTACACGACAGTTTCATGGAAGTTGATTCGCCTGTGACAGATTACGCTCTGTACCAGTTCGGCACCAGCGGCGCCGTCGTCGCCGTCGCCACCACCGTTACGCATCCGCTCGGTCAGTCAATTGCGCAGGGTTTTTAAAAAAGGTTGTCCATCTTGAACCGTAATATTTTCGACAGTGTTTTTGTAATTCCCTAGGAAATTATTAGTCATTTTTGTGTTTGGAGATACACTATTAAGGTGACTAATAAACTTTCCTCCTTTTACAATGTACAGTTCATATATAAGTTCATATATTGTTTTGTCCACATGTATATGAGATACACGGTTATGCCTAATACCTGAAACATATGAACTGAGAGCCGTTCTTTTCTTCTGGACATGTTGTTATCTATCTCCTTTGGTATGGCATCTCCTTTTATATTATTTAACAAAATTCTTTGCTACCAGTGAAATATCCTAAACAATCTGGAAAATGTATAGCTCAAATGGATATATAAATATATATATTATTGTGCTGCTGATCTATTTACTTGATTGGCTCTTCGACGGACGTCTCCTTCACACGTGTCTTTCTTCTACCTTTTTTGCTGACCGGTTGTTCTCGCTACTCCTTTTCAGTTCTTCATGTGTACAGGAAGAATAGGAAGCAAAAAAGGGAGGTGAGGAGGACTTGTGTACACATGATTAGGTCGGTCATGGATTTGTGTAGCTAGCTAGCTAGCATGACTAATCTTATGTGGCTGATGCACAAATAGATCGAGTGGCACTTTAAATTTTCTCCACCTAATGATTTTCTTGTTATTTCCTTCTGAATACTTAGCCAAGCACTGTTTAATTCATGTGAAACTCAAGATTTGATAGTGGCAACCTCAAAGAGATAGTGGTGCATGTACATATCTCACAATTTGACAAATAGTTAAATTCCCTATATTTTAGTATTACTTTCTTATTCCTATTTCTGGTGACTAAACTGAATTTCTATCCTTTTGCTCCCTGAGTTCTTGATGGAATCAGCACTCAGTTACATGAATCTATTTTAATTTGTACGGATTTGAAGGAGCTTTTACCATTTCCATCTATTTTAACTGCAAGTATATTCAGCTGTATTTTTTATTTTGGTTTGCAAAAACTGGCGTCGGTCATGCTCTTGAAATCATTACCACGAGTTATATTTGTTGATTTCTTATAGTTTATGTATTTCTCAGAGCTTGTTACCTATTTATCTTAAATGTTACCTTGCTTTGGCATTTCAGAAAACATTGTAGTTGCTTATTTGTATTCTATACTTTTGGGTGATTTTACCAGTACCTTGCTTATGTTTGTACAGTACTATTGGATATCTGATGGAGCTTTCATTGGTACTGCTTATTCCACCCCTGGCTTTGCTTTCCCCTTTTCTGGCTGGTCTCGATGCACTTTTCAGCCGAGGACCCAAAAGATATCCCGTGCCCCATATTTCTACACTTGTAATACTACTTCTGTCCCTGTCAAGTTCGATATGGATATGCCCCAAAATGTATTTTTATTTTGTTAAACAGTTTAACGCAGCTTAGTGATAAAATATGTCTTCTATTTATGTATTCTTCCTCTCAATCACGAATATGGTCCCAGTTATCCATGTTTATGCACGTGTTGTCTGCAGGTGGTTATGCTGGTTTTATCTTTCGATTGGTTGTTAGCCCCCTACAAGAGTTGCCACAATATGAAAAGGCTCCAAAAGGTGTCATGGTCAGGAATCTTTTTTCCAGGCATCCAGTGAGGATCAGGTAACCAAACCATATCACAGGATGTGTGTTTGTGTGGTCTGGCAAAGTAATGCTCTTCTTTTGTGGTATGTGGAAAGTAATGCTCTCTTTGTTTATTCATTTTTGGAGCCATTAAATATTTTTGCCCTCATAATAGTTTTAGATGTTATGCCTTAGCATATTATATCAACGATAAGTGAATGTGTTTTAGCTCGTATCTTCTAAATTAGTGTCTTCCACCGCATATCAGAAATTAATGGTTCATATCATGTTTTGTAATTCTGTTATATCGTGTACTTCAAAATTTGTATCTCAACCTAGCCTTCTTAGTGATAATTTTAGTGGAAGAAATTATATTTCTTTTCGAGTATTAGGACTGTTATTTATTAACAACAAGTATTTATCACCTTTAAAAAAAGTAGTCTCCTTATTAACAGAAATACACTGATCCTATTCTACCACTATAATTTAGTTCATGTGTTGTAGGCATCACTGTCATTGCAATTCCTAAAGATATGGAATTCTCATACTAATGCCGCTAATATATTTGCTCAAGAGGTCTCAAATTGAAAGCTAGGCATACTCTTCTTCATAAATCGTGTTTTGTAACCAGATCAGCAAAGTTTTTGTATTTCATGATTGATAGATGAAGTCATGTTTGCCAATGTCACCCAAAAATACACTAATTATTTTCCATCCTGAGCTCATTTCCATACCTGCTCTGGAATATTTTCCTACGGAGAAGAGGGCCACAATACCAATTGGGCAGACTTTGTCAAGGCGGCAGGAATAGAAGAATAACATATACTCAGATAAGGATCTTCGCCTTCAAGATTATAAGGGGAAATTATTGCTCACTGTCCTGTCCATATGCTTTAGAAGGAAATCACAAGTGTATTTTTTATATAAAACCATCATGTGGTCATCTATATTATGAACTATTCACACCAGATTCATATGGAATGGCACTCATGGCGGCAGTTGAACCAAAGCTATCTATCAGTACGCCTAACTATGGCTTCGTAGTTTTAGCGCATCCACTGCCACTGTGTTGGCATTTGCTCTCTAATGTTCCTGCTTGTACTACTGAACTTAATGTCAACTAATTAGCTTTTGCAATATCATGGCTGCATTAAACTTGATGTTGCCTTACTTTTGGGGCCGGTTAGTTTTTATAATCTCATGACTTTGTTGAACTCGATGATGTTACACTTTTGAAATGTTTATTCTTTTCCATGAACCAGAAAATCGGTTGTTCTGTTACATGTGCTATACTTGCCTTCCTACTAATGCATCATGCAATTTGATCTTTCGCTGTTTGGCCATGTTGGTTGGACCGGCACCCTCGCGCCTTGGCGCGTTGCCGATCTAGTCTTAGTCTCTATGGTACCGCCGCTATTCAAATGCTGATGCTGTCCGTCGTTGTCTACCGAGAACGACCGCCCGTACACGTACGGAGAGGGAGTGGCGTGGCTCGTACTACTGCTCGCTCCCCCACCTGCACGGGCTCGCTAGTAGTACAAGACCGGCGCCGTGCACGACCATACTCTACTTAGCTTGTGTCTTAATTCATGCGCACTCACATTTTGATGATGATTCTTCGTACTCACGCGACCAGTACAGTACTCCTAGACGCGCTAAACAAAAGGGCCAAAACAAAAAACACAAAAGGGCGAGCCTGGAATACACACTCTCTCTCTCTCTCGGTTAAAGCTGACTTTCTGCCTCCACTCCAAAAAAGGGGTCTCCGGAGCCATAAATGCCCAAAACGAAAGCACACGTGACGGACGCCACCCGACCAGCGGCCGCCGCTCATCGCTCCCTCCACCCGCGGCGCGAGAGCCGGCCCGACCCCCCGCGACTCGGGCACCGCCGCTGGAGGCGACCAGCTGCCAGGGACCACGGCCGGCCCCGTCTTCACCGCGCGGCGGCGGCGGCGGACGACGAGTATTCCTCTGTTTCTGTCCCGACTACGGTCAGCAAGGTTGAGATACGGACGACGAAGAAATTCAAAGCCCACCCACCACCCACTTCGTAGCCACTGTCGATGACTTAACCGACATGCTCGACTTCGACTCCGAAGACATCGACAGTATGGACGACGATGCAGGAGACGATCAAAAACCAGCACCTATAGGGCACTGGAAGGCCACCTCGTCATACGACATATATATGATGGACACTCCAAAAGACAAAGATGGCGATGGAACAGCGGGGGATGACGCCTCCAAGAAACAGCCCAAGCGCCGACGTCAGCGGCGCCGCTCTAAATCCCGCCAAAGAAAACGGTGATTCCGGCACGGGAGATAATAATACTCCGGATAGCACCAAAGAACACCCTCTCCAACAAGATTCAGCACAGGAGGATGGAGAAGCCAGCCCTCACGAGAGAGCGGCAGACAGAGAGGTTGAGGATGATAATTATATGCCTCCCGCCAAGACGAGGCAAGCCTCGACGACGACGAATTCATCGTGCCAGAGGATCCCGCCGAACAAGAGCGTTTTAAACGCAGGCTTATAGCCACGGCAAGCAGCCTCAAGAAAAAGCAGCAACAGCTTAGAGCTGATCAAGATTTGCTAACCGACAGATGGACTGAAGTCCTTGCGGCCAAAGAGTATGAACTCGAACGCCCCTCCAAGAGTTACCCAAAGCGCAGGCTGCTACCCCGATTAGAGGAGGAAGCACCTAAACCTACATCACCAGCGCATGACATGGCCGACCGGCCACCTCGTGGCCGTGACAGAGAGGCCTCTCGGCCCTCCACTCAAGCCGTGCCCCGGCACCGCTCAAAACATACTAAGGCACGGGAAAATGCGCAAGACCTGCGAGAGATACTGGAGGACAAGGCAAGACAAACAAGATCGATCTACGGATCGCGTGGGCGCCCTACGGCACGTGACGGGGATCGTCACTCCGGACATAATAAATTCGGCCGGGCCGAACACAGTAGACAAAGCTTATTCGAGCTGCGTCGTGATATAGCCCAATACAGAGGCGCCGCACACCCACTATGCTTCACAGATGAAGTAATGGATCATAAAATCCCTGAGGGTTTCAAACCCGTGAACATCGAATCATATGATGGCACAACAGATCCTATGGTATGGATCGAGGATTATCTCCTTCATATCCACATGGCCCGCGGCGATGATCTACACGCCATCAAATACCTCCCACTCAAACTTAAAGGACCAGCCCGGCATTGGCTTAACAGCTTGCCGGCAGATTCAATCGAATCTTGGGAAGACCTGGAAGCCGCATTCCTCGACAATTTCCAGGGTACCTATGTGTGACCACCAGACGCTGATGACCTAAGCCACATAATTCAGCAGCCAGAGGAATCGGCCAGGCAATTCTGGACACGGTTCCTAACAAAGAAAAAGCAAATAGTCGACTGTCCGGACGCAGAGGCCCTATGAGCCTTCAAGCATAATATCCGCGACGAGTGGCTTGCCCGGCACCTTGGACAGGAAAAGCCGAAATCTATGGCAGCCCTCACGACACTCATGACCCGCTTTTGCACGGGAGAAGACAGCTGGCTAGCTCGCAGCAACAACTTAACCAAGAACCTTGGTAATTCGGATACCAAGGACAAAAGTGGCAGATCGCGCCGGAACAAGCAAAAGCGCCGCGTTAACAGTGACAGCAATGAGGATACGGCAGTCAATGTCGGATTCAGAGGCTACAAATCCGGTCAGGGGAAAAGGCCATTCAAAAGAAATACTCAGGGCCCGTCCAGTTTGGACCGAATACTCGACCGCTTGTGCCAGATACATGGCACCCCCGAAAAGCCAGCCAATCACACCAATAGGGATTGTTGTGTGTTCAAGCAGGTAGGCAAGTTAAATGCCGAAAATAGAGACAAGGGGCTACGCAGCGACGACGAGGAAGAGCCCAGGCCGCCGAACAACAGTGGACAAAAGGGTTTTCCCCCACAAGTGCGGACGGTGAACATGATATACGCAACCCACAACCCCAAGAGGGAGCGGAAGCGTGCATTACGGGACGTATACGCGCTGGAGCCAGTCGCCCCAAAGTTCAACCCATGGTCCTCCTGCCCGATCACTTTTGATCGAAGGGACCACCCCACTAGCATCCGTCATGGCGGGTTCGCCGCATTGGTTCTGGACCCAATTATTGATGAATTTCATCTCACAAGAGTCCTTATGGACGGCGGGAGCAGCCTGAACCTGCTTTACCAGGATACAGTGCAGAAAAGGCATAGATCCCTCAAGGATTAAGCCCACTAAAACGACCTTTAAAGACGTCATACCAGGTGTAGAGGCCAACTGTACAGGCTCAGTCACACTTGAAGTGGTCCTCGGATCTCCGGATAACTTCCGAAGCGAGGAGTTAATCTTCGACATAGTCCCGTTCCGCAGTGGCTATCATGCACTGCTCGGGCGAACCGCATTCGCAAAGTCCAATGCGGTACCGCACTACGCATACCTTGAGCTCAAGATGCCAGGCCCTCGAGGAGTCATCACGGTCAATGGAAACATCGAACGCTCCCTCCGAACAGAGGAGCACACGGCGGCGCTCGCGGCAGAAGTACAAAGCAGCCTCTCTAGGCAATTCTCCAGTCCGGCTGTTAAAAGGCCGGACACTGTCAAGCGCGCCCGGAGTAACCTACAACAAGACCGGCCGGCACGTTCGGAGCAAGCGTAGCAATGCGGCCCCAACCCCAGCCCTCGCGAAATAGCAAAACTAGCGCTTCGCGTACATAACTACTTTCTCGAAATACCATGGGCGCAGGGGATGGGGCACCATCACGGCACGCCCAAAACATGGCTTAAACCGTACTAGGGGCTGCCGAATTCTTTTTTTAATTTTGTCTTACTTTCAGGACTCCATACTTCGGACAACCTGTTCGGCAATTCAACTGCCGCACAAACGATGCAAGATCCAGGGAAGCAAACAAGCCATGCCGCATTATGGAACTCCCACGTGGTCTCTATCACGAGCAGTATACCTGTTTTGCATACAATTCCGCGGCCTGCCCCTGGACCGGACATGTTAAATAGTCCAACATTTTGCTTATCGCGCTATTTGTATCGTTCTGCTTTGATCGCAATCTTTCTAAACAATGCATAGTCTTTATCTATTTTTTGCATTACCTTTTTTACAAATATATGTTCATTCATGACATGTTGCATCCGTACACTGTGGTACGGCAAATACGCCAGGGGCTTCAGTACCCCCCAATATGGTGTAAGAAGTCCGAACACTTTCACAAGTGCGGCACCCTGAACTTATAGCATTATATGCATCGGCTCCGAATCATGTCTTGGGTCAATAGTTGGGTTTGCCCGACTCCTATGTTTTGGTACCTTACGTTCCGCTATATCGGCTAAGGTAGCACTAGGAGAACTACTGCGATTGTGCCCCAGTTGAGCTGGGCTGAGCACCTCAGTAGAGAAAGCTAAAACTGACTGTCATGATGAAGCGAGAGACCGGTCGCTGTTCGAGAGGTTTTTCGAGTCCCTAAAGACTTATGTCGCTTAGAGCGAGGATTCGGCTTTGTCCGGCCAAGGCGTGGATAGCGCCCCGAACTCGGTCTTCCGAATACTAGGGGCTTCGCCGAAATTTAAAATTATAGAGTTCTATGGCTAAGTGAGAGTGTTCAAGCATTATAGTCCGATTGCCTTGTTCGTTGTGCTGAGCGCCTCCCTCGAAGGACCCAAACATGGGAAAAAGAGTGCTCAGGTTTATCCCGAACACCCCAGCACTAGTGGCATGGGGGCAGAAGCCGACGACTGGCCATCTTTCAATTTTTGATAAACGGCCGCATAGAAAGTAATATTTTAAATTCAAAAGCATTGCTTAGCGCATATTAACAAGTTTTCAGCGCACAGGATAACATGAGCGCATTTTACTCAAAAATTACATCCTTGGTACATTCATCCGCCATAAGGCGGGCACCCTTCAGAACATCCTTATAATAGTTCTCGGGCTTGCGATGCTCTTTCCCCGGCGGTGGCCCGTCCTTCACAAGCTTCTCACCGCCCAGCTTGCCCCAGTGCACCTTAGCACGGGCAAGGGCCCTATGGGCACCTTCAATGCAGACGGAGCGCTTGATGACCTCGAGCCTTGGACAAGCCTCCATCAGCCGCCGCACCAGCCCGAAGTAGCTCCCAGGCAGAACCTCTCCAGGCTACAGCCGAACTATGAGGCCCTTCATGGCCTGTTCGGCCACCTTGTGGAGCTCGACCAGCTGCTTCAGCTGGTCGCTCAAGGGCACAGGGTGTCCGGCCTCAGCATACTGAGACCAGAACACCTTCTCCAGCGAGATGCCTTTTTGGCGCGGTAGAATGCGGCGGCATCGAACACGCTACGGGGAAGATCTGCGAATGCTCCTGCAGAGCTCCAGATTCGGGTAAGTAACAAGTAGTTCATTTTTATATGTCTGCTTTGCATAAAGAATGCCTTACCCGCCGCTATCTTTTTCACCACATCCAACTCCTGGAGGGCCTTCTGGGATTCGGCCTTGGCAGACTTGGCAGTCTCGATGGCCGCCGCGCGCGAGCTCGGACGCTCGCATCTTCGAGTCAAGCTCCAAACTCTCATGTTTTTTCTCTTGCCGCGCCTCGCCGACCTGCGCCTCAAATTTCTCCAAACTCTTGCCGCGCCTCGCCGACCTGCGCCTCAAATTTCTCCCGCTCGGTGCGCTTTGAGGCCACTCTCTTCTCGGCCTCGGATAGCGCCTGCTTGAGGGTCGCCACCTCAGTTGTGGCCCCTGCAGTAAGCAGCATAATTCTGTCATTTTTTGCAATTGCATCTTTTTATATATTTTTTCTATAAGGTATCTCTTACCTTCTTTCTCATCGAGCTGCCGCTTGGCAAGGCCGAGCTCTTGCTCGGACCGCTCGAGACCCTGCTTCAGGGTGCCTACCTCCACAGTCAGTGCGGCGGTCGCAAGCAGCGAAGCCTGCATACGCATATTGACTCTTTTTTTGCTAGACTCCTGCGAAATTTATTAGATCCTCTATTCGGCTTTTCTTTCCGAACGCCAAACAGAGCATCAGGGGCTACTGTCTATGCGGTAATATTTTTACATATTTTAACTTACCTCGAAGCCTGTTAGAAGGCTAGCACAAGCTTCAGTCAGTCCGCTCTTGGCGGACTGAACCTTCTGGAGCACCGTACTCATGATAGTACGGTGATCCTCGTCGATGGAGGCGCCATTAAGCACCTCCAGCAAATTGTCCGGCGCCTTCGGTTGGACGGGGGCCGCCGGCTTAGTAGGCTTGCTCCTCTTAGGAGGAGGTCGCCTGCCGCAGTCCGGAACCGTTGAGGATTCCGGCGTCGTGTCCGGCGCAAAGCCGGACTTGGAGCCCTAGGGGGTCTTGTCCCCTTTACTCCCGGAGTCCGGGAGGTCGCCTCGCGGCTCCTCCAGGACCACCTCCTCTTGGCCCGGAGCTTGTCGCGACGCCACTTTGGCGTCGTCCGCAGTGCGGGGGGAGGCAGCGGGCGGAACTGAATTCACGTCCGATGAATCCAGGGAGCCGCTCGACGACTCGTCGAGCCCGACCTTGGGCGGGCTGCATAATTATGTTCGACATAAGTAAAAGTTGTGCAACAAAGGAATATCATGAGTTACTCTGGTATCCGAATACTTACGATTCCGTCGGGCGCTTGGCCCTGTGCCGCCACTCCTCTTCGCCCTCGTCGGCGTCGGTGGAGTAGTCCGGAGGGAGGGTCTTCCCCTTCTTGGACCCTTCGGCCTCCCCTGTTGGGGCGGCCTTCCTCTTCTTTCCTCCACCCGCTGGAGGGGGAGAGGTTTCTTCTTCCTCCTCCTCGTCTTCACGGGAGGAGGGCGTCTCGGAGTTGTCGGACGATGAGTCCGACACCACCATACGCCGGGAACTCTTTTGAGTCCCCGTGGCCTTCTTCTCCGGCACCACGTAAGGTGCCGGAACCAGCAGCTTCGATAAACGAGCATCGGCTGGGTCTTCGGGCAAAGGAGCCGGACAGTCGATCTGTCCGGACTTCGCCTGCCAATCCTGTCAAAGGTAAGGGAGTTTAGATCCCGCATAGAGTCAAACTATGAGAAACAAATGTCCTGTAAAAGGTAAAGATAACTCACCGCACTAGCTGGACGCTGCGTGCTAAATCCGCGATCCTCGGATGCGGATGCGGGAGCCTCGGCGCCCTTGAATAGCACCTTCCAGGCATCTTCGTATGTCGTGTCGAAGAGCCTATTCAAAGTTTGGTGCTGCGCCGGGTCGAACTCCCACAGATTGAAGGCCTGTTGTTGACACGGGAGGATCCGGCGGACAAGCATAACCTGGACTACATTGACAAGCTTGAGCTGCTTGTTCACCAGGGATTGGATGCATGTTTGCAATCCAGTCACCTCTCCCTCGTTGCCCCATGACAGACCCGTCTCTTTCCAGGACGTGAGCCGCATAGGGGGTCCGAACCGAAACTCGGGGGCTGCGACCCAATCAAGGTCGCGCGGCTTGGTGATGTAAAACCACCCCGATTGCCACCCCTTCAGGGTCTCCACAAAGGAGCCCTCGAGCCATAGGACGTTGGCTATCTTGCCCGCCATGGCGCCTCCGCACTCCGCCTGGTTGCCGCGCACCACCTTCGGCTTGACGTTGAAGGTCTTGAGCCAAAGGCCGAAAAGGGGGCGGATGCAGAGGAAGGCCTCGCACACGATGATAAACGCCGATATGTTGAGGACGAAGTTCGGGGCCAGATCGTGGAAATCCAGGCCATAGTAGAACATGAGCCCCCGGACGAATGGGTGGAGAGGGAAACCCAGTCCGCGGAGGAAGTGGGGAAGGAATACGACCCTCTCATGGGGCCTTGGGGTGGGGAGGAGCTGCCCCTTTTCGGGAAGCCGGTGCGCGATGTCGTTAGACAAGTATCCGGCCTTCCTTAGCTTTTTGATATGGCCCTCCGTGACAAAGGAGACCATCCACTTGCCTCCCGCTCCGGACATGGATGGAGAAGGTTGAGGTGGGAAGTGCGGGCTTGGGCGCTGGAGCTCGAGTGCGCAGAAGATGGATAGGCAAAGGAGGAAGAAGGCGTAGGTAAAAAGGTGGATCCCTATCCCCTTATATGGGCGGATGCGGCTATGCGTTCCCACCAGCCTGGTAAAACTCGCTCATCTCCCAAGCGCCGTGATAAATGGCGCGGTTGGGTTACCCACGTCTGTATTGATGAGAATCCCATAAATGAGGGACACGATCTCTGCTTTGACAAGACGTGTCAAGGAAACCGCCTCGCAAAATACGCTGAGGTGGGGAAGTAAAAACAATTCGAATAAAGGCTTGGCCGTAGTGTGATGTCACGCTACGGAATACGTTAGCAGATTAGATTGGTGTTAATATTATTCTCTCTATGGCAATATGTGGAAACTTATTTTGCAGAGCCGGACACTATCCTTAGTGTTTACAATCTTTTATGAAGTACTTGGAGGAGGAACCCGCCTTGCAATGCCTAAGACAATCTACGCGCCGGACTCGTCGTCATTGAAGCCTGGTTCAGGGGCTACTGAGGGAGTCCTGGATTAGGGAGTGTCCGGGTAGCCGGACTATACCTTCAGTCGGACTCCTGGACTATGAAGATACAAGATTGAAGACTTCGTCCCGTGTCCGGATGGGACTTTCCTTGGCGTGGAAGGCAAGCTTGGCGATGCGGATATTTAGATCTCCTACCATTGTAACCGACTTTGTGTAACCCTAACCCTCTTCGGTGTCTATATAAACCGAAGGATTTTAGTCCGTAGAACAACACAACATACAACAACCATACCATAGGCTAGCTTCTAGGGTTTAGCCTCCTTGATCTCGTGGTAGATCTACTCTTGTACTACCCATATCATCAATATTAATCAAGCAGGACGTAGGGTTTTACCTCCATCAAGAGGGCCCGAACCTAGGTAAAACTTCGCGTCCCTTGTCTCCTGTTACCATCCGCCTAGACGCACAGTTCGGGACCCCCTACCCGAGATCCGCCGGTTTTGACACCGACAATGGGTGTCCTTAAGTACAGCGTGTGCTAGTAGCTGAACAAAGCACTAGTACTATCACACTAGCAATGCAGTTACGTTTCCTACCCACAGGTCCGGGTTCGAGTCTAGGCCTGCACATTTTTTTATGTTTTTTCTCTGGTCTTTTTCATTGGCAGAAATTTAGTCATTTGTACAAGCTTAGTGACCATCAATACTTAGTTAACTAAAACAAATATAAACCACAACATTTACAACAGTAGTGTAATGTACCATTTTCAGAAATGCAGGAATGCAGTTAAGTACAAACCAGATAATTTTTTGAGAAAGGCAGTACACTAGAAACTAGATCATTTTCAGAAGTGCAGCGGACCTCAAACTAGCACATCTTCAGAAATGCAATTGTCTACAAACTAAAGCATTTCACAACCAACATTCATGTGCCATCCAACATTCACTAATCCCCTAGTTTTGCATCATAATGTTTAGTTACAAAAAAAGGCAATTAATGCCAATGTTTGCCATATTTTTTTTTTTGGCAATTTAAGCAAATGTTTGCCATCAAAAAATTGCCAATTTAAGCCACTGTCAGGCTAGTCAATGTCTTACATCACTTCAGGCCTTTGTAAAAAGTTGGAACTATCAACTCCGACCAAGTCAGGGATCAGGAGCCACAAATTCTTCAGGAGGAGCATTCAGGTCAGGAATTTCCATTCTCCTTTCCCCTCCAAATAGTAGCCAGTATGCCCTATCACCTGGCATACTTCCTCTCCCTGATGTTCTTCCTCCTCTTCCTCTCCAAGCATGTACATTTCCTGCCCCTCTTCCTCTCCAAGCAGCAACATTTGAGCCTCTTCCTCCACCTAAAGATGCATTTGCCCCTCTTCCTCCACCTCCAGCTGCATTTGCCCCTCTTCCTCCACCTCTAGCTGCAATTGCCCCTCTTCCTCTGCCTCCAGCTACATTTCTCCCTCTTCCTCTACCTATATTTTGAATTGCTCCTCTTCCTCCACCTGCATCTGGATTCCTTTGTCTTTGCCTCCCCCTTCCCCTACCAGAAGCTTGAGAGCCTTCTCCTCTCTCAACTACTATGGTTGCCCTTGTTTCCCTTGTTTGCCTACCTAAGTTCATTTCTGTAGTGACTCTTGGCTGAGGTATTGCAGCACCAGTAGAAACAACAAATGAAGACTGCTCTGGTAGTGGGCAATGAACTCTTTGTGGAGCTTTTCTTGAAATCTCTCTTTGAGCCATGCTGTAGAACATACTGGTTGGTGATTGTATTGGATCCAGTATAGGATTAACCTGATTAGGGAATATGTTCTACACAAAAACATTGAGCAATTCAGACATGTGCAGTAAAAATCAGACAACTACAGCAAAATTCAGACAACTACAGTAAACAGTAAATTCGGACAGCTACAGTAAATTCAGTAAAGTAAAATGTTGTTTATATTGTGTTGAATTCAGTAACCTGAATAAATGTGGGGTCGTCATAGTTTTCATCAACCAGCTCTACCAGAGCTTCCTGCCATCTGTAATGCCCCTTCCTGTTGTGATCAGCTCTACCACAAATTGAGCAGTGCATTGTAACACCTTTTTTGTTCAAAACCCTAACACCATTCTTGATCTTCTCCTCAGGGGTCTTCTTCCTATTTTTCTTGGGCCTTCCCAACTGTTTTGTAAACACACGTGGGTGCACCTTATAACCATTATGTACCTCCCACACATTTGGGTCTCCAAGAGGTACAAGAGTGTATCCATATGCTTTCAGATATGTCCTAACAGTGTAGCACTCATGTACCATTGTCTTTGGGTCAATCCTCTCCTCCCTGCAACCTCTCTGCCAAACTGCATGAAATCTGATCTTGTCATTTTTCAACTTCTTGATCTGCACTCTGTTCCTTATTGAATATGCAGTAATAGCTTTCCTTAGCTCAACCACATCAGCAAATACCATCCCTATACTTTAAATACAGGGGATTTCATGTCCACCTTGAAATTGAAAGCTTTGAATTTATACATCAGTTGCTCTTGTTCTTCAATTGAGAGCTTCAAATCTACATCATCAAGTACATAGTCAGGTTCCTCCTCTTCCTCCTCTTGCTCAGCTTCTTCATCAACATCAAAGTCAATGTTGTCTTCATAAAGATCATCATCTCCTCATCTATGTCATAATCACTATCACTCAAATTTGAATCTGAAAGCACTACATCTTCTGCAACATCAGTCAGCAAGTGATCTTCTTCAGCAAAATCAGTCGGCAAGTGCTCTTCTGCTGCAACATCAGTCAGCAAGCGCTCTCCTTGTGCAACATCAGTCAGCAAATGCTCTTCTTCTGCAACATTAGCCAGCAAGTTGTCTGCTTTTGTCTCATCTACTGCAAACTTTGAAATTGGATCTCTAGCATTGACTGAAATGATGCTGTGAGAACTAGCTGCACTGACTGCAACAACATTTGGGTTTACCATTCTGATAGGACTCTCAACTACTGCCACTGTACATATCAAATCTTGCCTGAAATTACTGATGAAATCTAAATGATCAACCATGATTGCAAGCACCTTATGCTGAGCA
The DNA here is from genome assembly GCA_032464435.1 of Aegilops umbellulata. Taxonomy (NCBI): domain Eukaryota; kingdom Viridiplantae; phylum Streptophyta; class Magnoliopsida; order Poales; family Poaceae; genus Aegilops; species Aegilops umbellulata. The sequence continues at coordinate 481,122,253 of CP136056.1, forward strand.
CTGGCTCTTATCATTTGCTGCACATCCTCATCACCTCTGATTCTGAACATACCATCTAAAATTGTTTTGTCAGGCATGCACCAATATATGATGTGTTCATTGACAGGATATCCCAACCATAGCAGGTGCTCTTCAATGGCTGCATATGAGAATGTGCCAGTATCAACATAGTCTAGCACCTCCACTGAAGGATTATAGTACTCCATGTTATTTATTGCTCCACGGAATAGTCCACCATGCTCCAGTTCTAATGTGAAGAAAGGGGTGTCCACACTTAGTCCCATTACTGAATCACAAACTGCAGCCACAGAGTGCAGAATGTAAGCACAAGCATCAATAGAGATAACTGAATAAATACATTTAACTCAATCTTGCAAGTTAAGTGGAAGTTAACTAAATCTTCAAGTTAAATGAATCTTCAAGTTAACTGAATAACTGGTGTTAACTGCATCTTGAACTAAACTGAATAAATTCAGTTATCTGCACAAACTAACTTAACTGAAGAAATACAATAACTGCAACTTGGAAACTGAATTCAGTTAACAGAAAATTCAGTTAACTACAGCTTGCAAATTAACTAAACAAATTTAGTAACCAACTTATTTAGCATTGCTAATCTACGAACTAAGTATTAATGCACTACTTATCTCAAGTCGTGCCCTACATTGCCTGGTACTACTACAAAGTTAAGATTTTTTACACTGCAATGTTGTCCCCTACGCCAAAACCCTAGGCCAAATTGCGCACGTATTTGCAAAACAGTATGCACGTAGTAGCCATAAACCTAAAGCCTGGCCGAAAGAACATTCAAAACAAGAACCCTAGCTTCTTGCCTAAAATCCCCAAGTTCACAGCCCAAAACCCTAGACTCGAATCAACTACCAAATAACCAGTTTGACCGCGCGGGAAGCACTACAACCACGAACTACCAATGAAAGGACCTGAAACAAGCTCCAAACTGGGCGATCCAATGGGGAGGAGGAGGACACTGGCGGGCGATAAGAGCAGAGAGATGAGGAGGAACAGAGCAGAGAGGATGATGAACCATAATCGGGCGGGTTGACACCGAGCGGCCGAACTTGGTGCGCGGTAGGCGGCGGGTGCACACCGCCGGTGAAGTCCGGCGACGACGCCATGGCTCACGCGAGAGCAGCCCGCGCGGCCTGTCGGCCAGTCACGGACAGGAGAAGAGCGACGAGTGATTGGGGGAGGGGAGGGAGACAAAATAAATGCAAGTGAAAATATTCGACGGCAACGAGGTGTAGCACGGGTTGATTACGGCTCTGGTGACTTGGCTCCGGTTGTCGCTGTCTGATTGGCTGATGACCAAATCTGCACATAGAATGCAAGTTATAGGATGAAATAGTCGAAAAGTCTATTCTGCACCCGAGCTCATATGCTCCCGCATGAACAGTAAAATTGAAAAAAATCGAAAAAAATTCAAAAAATTCCAATTTTTTTTGAAAGAAACATTGACAAAAGTTCTAAGTGCCTGCAAAAATTCATCATGAAATCACATTCCTGTAAGGCGTGGCAAAAAAACAAATTCAGTGCTTCAAAATGCATTTGAAAGTAGCTTTTTCAGAATACTATTTTTGTTTTTTTTTGCCACGCCTTCTAGAAATGTGATTTCATGACGAATTTTTGCAGGCACTTAGAACTTTTGTCAATGTTTCTCTTAAAAAAATTGGAATTTTTTGAATTTTTTTCGATTTTTTTTCGATTTTTTTTCGATTTTTTTTCAATTTTACTGTTCATGCGGGAGCATATGAGCTCGGATGCAGATTAGCCGCGTCTTGAAATAGTTAGCTTTTTCAAATTTCATGACTAGATCATCACATCCAGGACAACTTCAAGGATTCATGATGCTGTTACCTCTATAGTACCGCCGCTATTCAAATGCCGATGCCGTCCGTCGTCGTCTACCGAGAACGACCGCCCGTACACGTACGGAGCGGGAGTGGCGTGGCTCGTACTACTTCTCGCTCCTCCACCTGCACGGGCTCGCTAGTACAAGACCGACGCCGTGCACGACCATACTCTACTTAGCTTGTGTCTTAATTCATGCGCACTCACATTTGATGATGATTCTTCGTACTCACGCGACCAGTACAGTACTCCTACTAGATGCGCTAAGGCCATCTTCACCGCGCGACCCTATCCTGTCCGGCCCCGTCCGTTTGGGGTAAAACGGACAAAAAAGGCGGCCCAGCGCGCGGGAGCAAACGGACTTTTGTCCGTTTTGTGTTCGCTTTCGACCCATTCCCGGCCAAACTTACGTCTGCGCGTGTCCTCCCCTGGCCCGCCCGTCGGTGGCACAAGACGGGCCTTTTTCTATCCGCCCCCTCCCTCCCTCCGGCCGCACCCCCTCCACTCTTCCCCACTCTTCCCGTCGTTGCCGCCGCCGCCGCTACCATTGCAGCCGTGCAGTTCGGACGCGAGCTCGCCCAACCCCTTCCCCTCGGCGCCGGGCTCGGACGCGACCACGGCCACCTGGTTTGCGCACCCGCCAGCCGGTTTTGGGGCGGATCCGGTCGGTCTTGAGCTCGGCCGGCTGTGGGAGGCCGGACCGTGCCATGGACTGGTCGGGCACCTCGCCGGAAGGCCCTGGCAGGGCCGCAAGGCCACATGCAGGCAGTGGCTCCTCCTCTAGCCGCTCGGATCTGCACCGTCGGTGGTCCGCCGGCAGATACACGAATGGCGGTCGGCCGGGCTCGGTGCTTGCCCAAAAGCTCGCCGGCGCACCGTTGCCACTCATTAAGTGCGACCACTGCCCAAGGATGGTCGTGCGCCGCGTGTCTACTACGCCGGAACATCCTGGATGGGTGTTCATCAAGTGCTTAAATGATGGGGTATGCGATTTTTTTTAGCTTTGGTTTGTGCTCTAGATTTAACTAATTGTGATAACTTCAAAATTTGTTGTGTAGAATGGATGCAAGTTTTGGCATTGGGAAGAAGAGTACATCGATATATTGATAGAGCGTAATTTAGTAGATGTTCGTGCACTTTTAGCTAGCATAGAGGCTGTAGATGAGACAAGTGCTACGTGCGAGGAAGCAACCTCTACTTCTTTAGGCTCGAAGAAGAAGAAAGAAACACGCAAGATGGAGGCGGCTAGATTAGAGGCTAGACACGAGACTACGTGTGAGGAGGAAGCAACATCGACTTCTGGCTTGAAGAAGAAAGGAGGATGTCAGATCGAGCCTCCTCCTCCACAGATCAACAACGAGTGCATCGAGAAGGCCCTAACCCAACTCAAGGGAGCAGTTATGGAAGTTGGGTATCTTCTAAAATGCATTTTTGTGGTTCTTGTTTTTTTTGTCTTGCTTTACTAGTCAAAATGTGATGATGTATTTTTCATGTACTAAAAATGAATGATGAAATAAAGTTAAGGACTTGCAAAGAAATAATACACGGACAGAATGCGGCCGGGATGCGTCCGCGCGCTGGGCGCATGGCCACCGCATCCCAGGACAGGCCCGGACACAACCCCAAATCCCTACCCAAAGGGACAAAAGCCGGACAAAACGGACGTCCGTTTGGGATCGCGCGATGGAGTTGGCCTAAACAAAAACAAAAGGGTAAAAAAAAAAAAACACAAAAGGGCGAGCCTGGAACACACCCACACACTCTCTCTCGGTTAAAGCTGACTTCTGCCTCCACTCCAAAAAAGGGGTCTCCGGAGCCATAAACGCCCAAAACGAAAGCACACGCGACGGACGCCACCCGACCAGCGGCCGCCGCTCATCGCTCCCTCCGCCCGCGGCGCGAGAGCCGGCCCGACCCCCCGCGACCCGGGCACCGCCGCTGGAGGCGACCAGCTGCCAGGGACCGCGGCCGGCCCCGTCTTCCCCGCGCGGCGGCGGCGGCGGACGACGAGTATTCCTCTGTTTCTGTTTCTTGGCTGACGGGGCGAGGCGAGCAGAGGAAAGGAGAGGGGCGGCGATGTGGGGTGCCAAGGGGGAAGAGAAGGCCGGCGGCGCCTGCGAGGAATGGAGCTACCAGCTGGGGAACAAGGTGAGATTCGCAAAATCTCTCGTATGGATCCCTTTGGGTGAATGCTCTCCGCTTCCCTTCGATTGAGGGAGGGATTCCTTATTTTGGGTGGCGTTATTTCTTCTGCGAATTCGTTCCGGGCGTCATCTCAGCTGCCCCTTCCGGCGCAGCTCATCATCCGGTTTGGTGCTTGATGCTTCTTTCATCGCTTTCCTTACACGCCGCGCCTCTAAACTTCAAGCACGGCGGATCTCGTCTCGTCAGCTCCGAAATCCAAAAGAGATGTTGCGCCGGGCGATGCGGCCAGATCCAGAATCCAAAATACTTCTCCACTCTCCTCCTTTTTGTTTACTTAGTGGAGTACAGTACTACTCCACTTTACATACAGCGCTTGAGCTTTTTCCCCGACATTCCGTTTCTTCTTTTTGGTCCAAGTTTCTTCTTTTTTAGTACTATATAGAGTTAATTACACCTATAGTACATGAACTTGCGCGGTGGGTACAGATTCATACATAAACTTGAAAAATGATACAAATGGGCCACTAAACTATAATTTCGGGTGCATTTTGATACATTTGTTGTTAGAGAATTTTTACGGTACATCATACTACCCAATATAATGGGTAGTATTTAGTTGATCCAACGGTTGATGTGGATCAAACAAATTATCGCTTTAGGCATATTGGTAATTCTATATGCACTGCACCGGCTCAAATCCTCCGCCATGCCAACGCCGCTGCAGTCAGTGCCTGCACAAAACGACACAAAATAGCTCTAAGGCACGAACGGGTGCGTCTACAACCCACGTCGCCACTGATGCTTGGGCTGCCGGAGCGATGAGGTCGTACCGGCGTGGTTTAAACGCAAGTGGCGGACCGTGATCGCAGCCCAAGAGCATCAGCACCTCCTGTCGATGCTGAAGTGATGAGTACAGCGACATCGTCGAAACCCGACGAAGCCAGCTGCGACATCGGCGCTGGTTCAGTTCTTCCACGACAACAGCTTTGGCCCGACTCCGACGGAGGCCGAGCTCATGGAGTTCGCCGCCGACGCAGAGGCCGTTCTTGACCCATCGGGCATGGACGACTAGGTTTCTCCTCAGACCACAACTGCGACACGACACACCAGATGAGAAACGCAGCAAGCAGCGGTGGCTGTGCCGACCTTCATTTCCTCCCGTGGAGCCTTGACCTCAATCCAAATTACCAGGCCATCATGGATTACTTCCGGCGCTGTCACGACGACGACGAAGTAAGCTGACTGTTCCTGCCCCAAGCTGTACGACGCAATCCATGTATGTTGGTTGAACGTGCACGTACACAGCAGCAGGTTGATCGCTTCCCTTCGCTAGATCGATTCCGGCTGACATATGCACACATGAATCTGCCTTGCCTGAATCGGCCTATGTGATTGATAAACTACCGAAAATGCCCTTAACTATTCAATATACTACCGAAAATCTGCAGTAGTATTGGCTAATCTGGGCCCTCTAACCAGAAAAATGGACGGTTCAAATTATCTTGATGTACCGTAAAAGGTCGCTTGTTGTTAAATCGAACGGTGTGACATTAACTTGCAGCCCACTATGTTCTGTGTATACTTATATACGGGTCCACCTGTCAGCTGACTAGATATGTGCCGGTGACGACGGCGGAGAGGTTGGACTTCTCGTAAAGCAAAGTTGACGAGGGTACCATACGTGCAGCCTTGACCTTTACCGCCGGCGGAGAGGTTGAGTCACCGGCATGTGTATTCGGTATGTTGCCCGTTGGCAATACGATCTCACCGGTGTACAAAGCTAGCTAGCTTTAACGTGTCGAGCTGCAATATCAGTCCACTAGCCTGAGCTGCAATATCAGTCCACTAGCCTGATTGAGAAACCACATGCTTGTACGTGAGATATTGAGTTCATTCAATTGCAAAAAAGATCGACCAGGTATCCTTCTTCGTATAAGACTCGAGCAGTGCTTCCTGCTCCACCAAGTCCACGTCCGGCACGACCGCCCTGCCGGTGGCGACCTGCTCCTTCGCATGCAGATGCTCCTGAAGGAGGTTGTGGTTGTAGTTGGCCTCGGCCTGCGCCTTCCGGGACTGCTCCTGCCGCACCATGTCCATATAATGGGCACAAGCCTCGCCGATAGTCATGGTGCAATGCACTGGCAAGAGTGGAGCGGAAGAGGAGGGTGGCGCGGAGGAAAAGGAGGGTGGCGTTGGCTCGTTGTCAGAGGTGTCCTCCATTTGCATGTCCTCCGGCTGCCTGCCGGACTGCCAATCGGCAACAATGGCGGGCATGGCCTTCTTCTGCTCCGACGTAAGCCCGTCTCAGAGAGCTTTGGCCGCAGAGGGATCCATGGCGGGGAGTGGTGTGGAGAGGAATGACTGTGGATATGGCCGGGGCAGCGGTTTTATATAGCGCCGGTGGGCGGCAGAGGGATGGACGGGTGGCGTCGGAGAAGACACCTCGGCAACCGCGTGCCATCAATGCAGGCGGCAGACGGACGGGCGGGCGGCCGTCGTGTCGTTTGAACACGCGGCAATCACCTGCACTGGGAAGCGAAGCGGGTGGCGCTCTCTCGGCCGGCGCACTGCTTCAATACCGGCGCCAGTGAGCAGTCGCATCCGTTCTGACCGGGCATGTACGCGGGTGCTGACGCTTTAGAGCGGCGCTGACCGAAAACGCGCGGGAAGGGGGAGGGTTTTTAATGGGTGAGGGTGGTCAGAAACGGGCTTGGGATCGGTCTGGACTCCCGCAAACCTCCCTCAATTTTATATTCAGTTTGCGGGAGAAATCACGTCTGACCGTGCCGCGGACCGATACAGACCAACGTTGGTGGCTTCCGTGATTTGGATCGTTGCCGGAGGTTTGCGTCAGCGTTGGAAATGCCCTTAGCCCTGTGCTTGAAACATCTCACGTCCGAAGGTCAAATCCTACGTTTACATATTTGCTTCTCTTTCTCTAGTCATCTAACAAGTGAACCCAGCGTATACATATACCCACTACCATGCTGGCCTGCGAGTTAACGGCAAGCCTTGCAATTACCGTTAGATTTAACAGAAGATGTAGCAAAATGTACCCGAAATAATAGTTCAGTGACCCATTTACATCATTTTTCAACTTTATGTATGATTTTGTACCCACCACGCAAGTTTATGTACTATAGGTGTATTTAACTCTACTATATAGTAGTACATGTTGTTCCATTCAATAGTTATGGACTGTACTTGATCCGAACGTTTTTGTTGGTGAACAAGTTAGGAAGCCTGTACTACTTCTCTTGTTTAATTTCCGTATTCATTGCACAAGTTATGAGTAGTTGGGTTGGCTAAACTAGGTAGTAGCGTTTATTTTGCCATCCATGGCTGCCTGTTCCTACTTTTAGGGCTGATCTGATTACTCTTTGGGATTCTTTTTGGAAAACTGTGTGTTCTGAACTTCTGATGTTACTGCTTGTTTTCCACTCTTAAATTTTAGTAGCTCACTGCATTTTCTATTTTGATGGGGAACTCTTCTTCCCTAGCTGAAAAATGAGTTGGAATAGATCTTCAGTGGAGTGACGCAGTTTCCAGATGGAACATTCAAGAGTTGTCCTTACTAGTACACAGCAAAGGGATCTTTGGCTCCTTGTTATATGTTCCATTATTATTGGTGAAGGAACGCAAACTTAGACAGTACATGGATCATTTAATCTCAACACAAGCGGGCTGAAGGACAAAGCTCAAGACCTGATAGAGTGATAGTACATTGAGTGATTGAGTAAAGTTTGTTTAGAACCCTTTTACAGCCAGGTGGAATCGAATCACAGACTCTCTGTCCCTGAAATTAGCACCATATAGTTACCGATCCTTGTCAATCTCGGCGAGTCGACCCTGGTATGCCAAACAAGTTTTACTCCTATAAGAGGAAGTACATAGTGCTAGTTTCAGGAATTGGGAGTTCAGGGTTTAAAACAGATTTTACTCTAGTAGACTTTGTTCAGTTTTTGATCAAGCACAAGCCTAAATTAATGTTTTCCGAGGTCATCATTTTTGTTTATTGTGACTATATTCCTTATTCCTCTCAAGGATAGAGTTAAGAAAAAATGTCAGATTTGGAATTCTAATAGCTTTGATTGGCTATTTAATTTATTTAAAACTTGCGCTGATTGCAACTTATTTACAGGATACGCTGAGTTTGAAAGCTCCAAAGAAGTCACCCCTCGCGTTGAGAATGGTTGTTCTCACCATGACTATGATTTGTGGGGTGTTTATTTGCTCAATGTGTATGAAGCAACTAGGCAGCGACAGCTGGTCAAGGATAGTGAAGATTCAAGTTGCAGAACAGTCCTGCAATAAGTCTTTAATTCCTCCTTCTGAGGTTCAGTTTGTGCATTATCCGCAACCACTAAATTACAGCAGGTGATATTTGTGCTAAAGCTCGTTTGAGCTATCTACATTTGGCTTGCATAATGATGTCTGATGGTAATTTTATTTTGTAGGAAAGAATGCACCTGTACCCCTGTCCGCTTCTTTGCAATTATCTCATCACAACGGTCTGGAAGTGGCTGGTTCGAAACCCTTCTAAACAGTCACATAAATGTTAGCTCTAATGGAGAAATCTTCTCGAAGAAAGAAAGGAGGAGTAATGTTTCATCTATAATAAAGACAATGGACATGGTGTATAACTTGGATTGGAATAGTAGTGCTTCCAAGGATGAGTGCACTGCTGCTGCTGGCTTCAAATGGATGCTTAATCAGGTGATGATTTTGATCAGTTCTTTTTTTGCTTCATTCTTTTTATTTGTAGGCATCATTATGAGGTTGCTGTTAAAGCAATATACACATGTTTTTAGAGCTGTTTAGGGTATTCTTGTTAAAAGAAATATACCTAGTACTATCTGCTTGTTGGTTGTCCCTTGCATTCCGTGAATGCTCTGTTATGTGCACATTGCACTTATAATATATCGGGTTTCTTCCTAATTTTTGCATCCTGTTCCTCTTCTCAGGGAATCAGGAATATATTAACCTTGAATATCGTTAGCGTAGTCTCCCTGAGTAATTTTGCCAACTAACATATTTTCTATACAATAGACAATTGTGATACTAGTTTCTCTTTATTTATTTCCACTACTCCATAGTTACCTCGATGGAGCATATCAAATTACATTTTATTTTGGACAGTTTACAATCCTATGCATGGCTACATTTCTATTTGCACTGACTAGATCTTGGCAATGCTTATACTGTCCTGTATAGTCCATTTCTTGTATGACTGTGTTCATTTAAATATTGGTCCTCTTATGTATAGAACTCTGGATGAGGTCTCATAATTCTGAATTTTAAATATAGAATATTTTATGTCTACTTGACTGCAATTGTGACGCTGGTATCTTCAGAATGATAAGAGCGAGCATCAAGATTGCTATCAATTGTTGATAGCATTTTGATTGTCTGTTAACCTTCTGAAGATATCAGCATTCTGAGAATTGGTGTCCATCTTGATCCTCCATGCAAAAAAAAGTCCGACTACTGTTATCTGAGATTTTTAAGTGGTATGCATATGTACATTCTTACTATCTCCATGGTATCTAATTTCCTTCAAGACTAACATATCAGTCCAATTAGTGTTTTTGGGTAGATATGTTAACATTTGAGTCATGCACACAGCTTAACCCTTAAGCAGAATAAGCATTCTTCTGACAATATATGCCTTCAGGGTCTTGTGGCAAATGATGCTGCTGTGGTTGATTACTTCAACCAAAGAGGAGTGTCTGTGATATTTCTGTTCAGAAGGAATCTCCTCCGTCAGATGGTATCGCAACTAGCAAACAATCATGACAGATACCTGAAGCAATTAAAAGGAAAACATAAGGCCCATGTGCACACAAAAGATGAGGTGGTTCTTGGTAGCATATCTTTCAACTTCCACTTGCAAATATTTGCAGTTTGTGAGTGAAGATGTATCTTTCATTTCGCAGGCGAATATACTTGCAAAATACAAGCCCAGGTTCAACACAACAACATTATTGTGGAGTCTGAAACAGGCAGATGACTACACTCGCAAAGCTCTTGAAAACCTAAAGAGCGTCCGTCACATTACATTGTACTATGAGGATCTCGTCCAAAACAGAACAGTGAGTTACTCTTGATTAATCTGTTGCATGTCGGCATGATGTTGTTGTTGCTTATTCATGCTGCATTGACTTGTACTTGCAGATGCTTGTTGAGGTGCTGGATTTCCTCAAAGTGCCAGTGAGGAAACTAGTCAGCCGGCATGTGAAGATACACACGAAACCACTGTCGGATCAAATTGAAAACTGGGATGAAGTCTATAATGCCCTGAATGGCACCAAGTTTGAAAGTTTCTTGAATGCTGACTACCGAACATGACATTATTCTGTCTGCACGTTTCTTTAGATATTGGCTCCTGTGTGTTTCTTTTATTTATTTAGTTCTTTTTTCTTATTAAATAGCTAGCCTAGGGCGTGTCGGGCAAAAGTTTTGACATGGGGAATGGTGGGGTTTGCATGGTGGTTCACAAATCGCAAGTTCTTCGATGCTCCCTCCGTCTCATAATGTAAGACGTTTTTTTGACACTACAATATGGGATGGAGGAAGTATGTTCCACTAATTGTCTTGCATGTTCTTTTCATATATTTTTTCTTTGAAACTGATCAATGAGCTTCTAAACTCATGCATTCCACTGCTTATTATCACTTCTACAGTGTTGACCAGAGTGTTTCTTTACGATTCTCCCTTGCATGGATAGATATCTCTAACAGGTTCACATTAGGGAGGTTTTTGACATGCTAATTTAGACATGCTGAAATCTTAATGAGTTGCTTTACTAAGTCCACTTTTGAGAAATACAAGAACTCCCTCCGTCTGGAATTACTCGTCATCAAAATGGATGAAAATGGATGTATCTAGAACTAAAATACATCTAGATACATCCATTTTAATGACAAGTATTTCCGGACGGAGGGAGTACAAATCATTCCAAAAAGGAAGTACAAGTACAATGTAGACGGTGAATATTCTAGTGTAAATAAGGCACACATGGTGTCAGATTTGTTGCTGGGCTAGAGGTACAGCAACCTCCTAACCATTGGATGATATCCAACCATAGACCGGTTCTTGATATTTATGACATGTTTGGTTCATGACTTGTTGTATGTAAACTTTTGCCACAACTATCCTTGGGCAAACTGTAGCCGTCACAACCGCAAGTGTATCTTGTTTACTTGTTGTATGTAAAGGAGTTTTGAGATCGTACTTGCATTTTGACACCGTGGCCTATTTGTAGCATGAACAAACTCTGACCATGTTTTTTTTCACACATACAGTATATAAATTTAATATTTAACAATGCTGATACTGAAAGTATCAATACATTTTCATCAAAATATATTTTGGACATACAGTAAAGAGTTCCTAACAATAGTGTTGAAAATCCATTTATCCTTCTTGCTGCAAAATGCACGCAGTCTGCAGGTTGCAAATTATGCATTTTTCAATAGAACAAGATTGAAAATCATGTTGACAAGATCAATAGAACAAGACCAATCATGAATACATTTCAAAGAATTTTAAATTTAAACATTTCGGTCCACTTATTTCACTCACCCTATTTTGTAAAATGGTTGTGTGAATCTGATATTTGTGAAACATAACTGAAACTGAAATATTTGAAATCAATCAAAAATTTAAAACATATTTCATTCCACTAATTGCACTCAGAATGAATGAAATTAATTTTTTGAACCGAGTGAAATATGTTTTTCTGTAATGAGCGAAATCACTTCCTTTTACAATCTGTTTTGCATATTTTGTAAGAAAATGGTTTCACATATTTCGTAAGATATCAGTTTTACTCATTTTGAAGTGAAGCAAGTTTCACGTATTTCAATATAATTTTTGTGAACCTCAATAGAAGTGAAATATGTTTCACATTTTTTTATTACAAGTCATGTTTCACATCTCACATCACTGAAACACACATATTTGAAGAGAAATCAGTTTCACATGTTTTGGAAAATATCTATTTCACACTTTGAGACAATTTATTTTGCATTCTTTAAATGCCAGATTCACAATTTAAAACAAAATCAGTTTCACAGATTGGAAAGATTATCTGTTTCACACACTGAAATAATATGTTTCATATATTAAAAAATACCAGCTTCACATATTTGAAATAAATAATTTCACAATTTCAATAAACATGGTATCTATTTCACAAATTTGACTGATTCCATGTACTTCTATCTCACAACTAATTCGTTGTACATATTTCAAATTAGTTAAAACTTATCCAAGACCAGTCTTGTTTTGTCTAATTGCGCTGAAATATATAAAAAGTTTTAAAAACATAAATTTCGTTCAAAAGTTATGAGCAACATGAAATGCCACAATAAAAACTGAATGGTAGTTAGTCTTTAATTTGTAGAGAGTGTGTGCAAGCGGCCACCCACATATCCGAGTTTTGCTACACCTACGTGAGGTTACGTGGTTCGAGGAGCAAAAATGCTAGACATACAAAGACTTACACGTTTTTACACGCTCTTTCCATTTAACAACCAATCACAAACCTCTCCTCCCCTGATTTTCAGGGGGGTGGGCCGCTCCGCTCACATATTAACCAATCAAGGTTAACCATCCTGTAAAAGCCTGTAAATCGTTTGTATGTGTAGCATTGCCGTTCGGGGAGTTACCTGCTAATTTGGCAATGCTTAAACGAGAAGCTACGAAACAATTTACATAAACTGCCTAATAATCAATACCCCCTGATTTTCAGGTGGGTGGGGCCCCCTCCTCCCCTTCTCCAATCTTAAGAGCAACTCTAGCAGACCCCGCATCCTCCTGACCCGCAAAACGTTTTTGCAGGCCGCGGGAAAACGCCTTTGCGGGCCGGCGCGGACGCCGTGTATGCAGACCCCGCATGATGAATCCATAAAAAAAGATATTTTTGGAATATGCTTTTTTACGGGTTGGGGTTGCGGCGTCTGATGGGCGCAGCTCCTCCCAGCCCGCAAAACTGAAATTTGCAACTTAATTTGACCATGCATATTGCCTTGCTTTTCTTATTTAACAACATGCAAGATCAAAGAAAACAAGAACTACAAGTATGCATTTTAGAAGATTTCCAACTTCCATAATTGCTCCCACTAGTTGGACTAATATCTTCCTCATGCATTCATTGTTGATCTGTGGATTCTTGATTTTGCATTCTTCTTTCTTCATCTTTAGTTCGGAAGAAGTAGATGTTGCTTCCCCTCTAGTTGCACATGCAGCCGCATCATTGCCTTCGATTGTACTAAGGAGTGCACTAACATTTATTAAGTTTCTTTCTATCAACAAATCAATGTATTGGCCTTCCCAAAACCAAAATGAGCATCCATTGTCCTACACAAAAGAATGAGCAAGCTCGAAGTGAGCTACCGCAATTGGACTAGAGAATGAACTATGAAACGAGCTACCGCAAGTGCACGTATCCCGTCGTTTTCGCATTTGAAGAACACCCATCTGGGGTGCTTCGGCATGCTCGAAGTGAGCCGCAGCACTTTCCGCGTGCAGTCGTCGCACTCTATGAGCGGCATCAGCAAGCCACAAAGACGATGCGCGAGCGCCGAGCCCGGTGGATGGCCGGACGAGTCCATGCCCGCAAACCTTCGGCGATGGCGGGCAGACGAACTCGTACCTGCATGCAGCGATGCGCCCTTGCCTGGGCTGCGGGAGAGGCTCCCCGACCACTCCATCGCTTGGGGCAGCAACCGGCGGCCGGAAAAAGCCAAATCCGGCGACCGGCGGTGAAGTGCCGCAGATCTGCAAATCCGGCAGCCCGCCGACGCAGGGAAGAGGTGGGGAGGCCTCGTGCGAGTGGCGGCCTTCCGGTGTGCTCCTGCCGGGTGCGGTCGCCGGAATCTTGGGCGGCGACCGGCGACAGCCCGAGGGGCGAGAGGAGAGGTGGTTGGTGGGAGAAAGCGCGGGATGAAATATCCCCCCACCAACCGCTTCCGCTTATATGCAGGGCACCGCAGCCGCGAGGGGGAAACCCGCATTTTCCCGGGTTGGGCTCGGGATTTTGCCGCGCCCCCTAAAATTTTTTGCAGGCCGGGGCGGGATGCGGGGTCTAATCGGGCTGGTTTTTCCGCCCCAACCCGCATTTTGGCGGTTATTTTACGGGCCAGGGCGGAATGTAGGGTCTGCTAGAGTTACTCTAAGTATCCACGTCGCCTTTTTGTAAAATACGTAAGTTTGTTTACGTAAGTGTAGCATTTTCGAAAAGTGGGGCCCACCCTAAATATTTTTTTTGGAAAGTGGATGTTTGATTAGGTGAAGATAGTTCTCGTAAGCATAAGTAATTTTTTACGTAAGTCTAGCATTTTCTTTTCTCCCACATCCCTGCCATTTCACTCCTTTTTGTGACAAAAGGTGTGCATGTCAGCATATTACAATGTATATCTTCAGAAAATGCTTCACCTGTTTATACACAAACTGAACGTACCAATCTTGATGCCAAGACTAGACAGATGTATGCGCATGCACTCACCCATGAACGATTGAACCCACACACACGCACACTCTAGCTTTATGAGTATCTTCTAAGTACGGAGCCAACAATAACATTTTGAGATTGACAAAGTCAGCACAGGTGTCTCGTAGTCGACGGGAACGTCTCCTCTTACTAAACAAATATTATTGAAAAGTCTAAAATAAATATAGAAAATACAAGCAGTGCTAAGTCTAGAACTTCTCTGGTGAGTTTAACCAGCTGAGCTCGCTCAGTTCGCACAACAAATCTCGTTCGTGATTAGTGGAATAAACAAAGTTTTTTTCTCAGTTTCAGAAAAGAAAGAAAGGAAGGAAAAAAAGTGTATTAGACGGAGCATCCTACCCGTACTCGTCTGCCTCTTGAGATTGAGAGAGGCAGACTACCAAGCCGAGCCGCCAGCCGGCCGACCGGTGCAGTTAATACAGTGGCGGAGCACCTCGGCCTCCTCAACCGCCATCAATACCGTGCTTGATCCTCTCGACAGACTCAACGGCCACCCCAAGCACAACAGCAGCAGGGGTACGTATGCGATGAAGCATTCAACAGTAAGTAACTGCATCTATCACTTCTACGGCGTAGCATCCATGGAACTGCACACCTACGATCAGCAGGCCATCACGGCCGGCGGCGATCAAGTAACCCAACATACGAATGAATCAACCCCGTCCGTCGGCGATGAATCTGCCCTGAATCTTCTTCGCCTCCCAAATACCACCGCCGCACGCAACTTGGGAGCCAGCTGCAACCACCCCGAGCAGAGTCTGACACCGCTCCGCTCAGCTTTCTGTTACCGCCATTTAAAGTTTTAAACCTCCTCGTGCCTTTCCCGCCGCAAAGCAGATCGCCGGAGTAGTGCCGTTCTGCCTCTAACTCCCTGCTTGCTTGCATGCAAAGCTTCTCCACACTCCTCGGCGATCGGTCGGACGATCTCCACCTATAAATACGCCTCCTCACTTCTCCACCATCATCATCCCACACTCGAAGCTTGCTAGCCTCCAAGTAGCTGCTAGCTCTGCAGTACAGCACTGCGTACAAAGGTAGCCACTGCAGCTCGTGGTGCACTGGTAGAGCCGAGCGGCACGATGGGTCAGCTCAGCAAGAAGCTTCTGGTGGCGTCCATGATGGCGGCTGTGCTGGCAGTGGTGGCGGTGGAGCTGTGCGGCGCCATCCCGCTGCAGGACAAGGACCTGGAGTCGGAGGAGGCGCTGTGGGACCTGTACGAGCGGTGGCAGACCGCGCACCGCGTGCCCCGCCACCACGCCGAGAAGCACCGCCGCTTCGGCACCTTCAAGTCCAACGTCCACTTCATCCACTCCCACAACAAGCGCGGCGACCGCCCCTACCGACTCCGCCTCAACCGCTTCGGCGACATGAGCCAAGCCGAGTTCCGCGCCACCTTCGCCGGCTCCCGCGTTAGCGAACTCCGCCGCAACGGCCTCGCCAGGCCACAGTCCGCCCCGGGGTTCATGTACGCCGCCGTGAACGTGTCGGACCTGCCGCGGTCCGTGGACTGGCGCCAGAAGGGCGCGGTGACCGGCGTTAAGAACCAGGGCAAGTGCGGCAGCTGCTGGGCTTTCTCCACCGTGGTGTCCGTGGAAGGCATCAACGCCATCCGGACCGGGAAGCTGGTGTCGCTGTCGGAGCAGGAGCTCATCGACTGCGACACGGCGGACAACGACGGGTGCGAGGGCGGGCTCATGGACAACGCCTTCGAGTACATAAAGAAAAACGGTGGGCTCACCACCGAGGCCGCCTACCCGTACAGGGCTGCCAATGGCACCTGCAAAGCCGCGAAGGTGGCCAAGAGCTCCCCCATGGTGGTGCGCATCGACGGGCACCAGGACGTGCCGGCCAACAGCGAGGAGGCGCTGGCCAAGGCCGTGGCGAACCAGCCCGTCTCCGTGGCCATCGATGCCAGCGGGAAGGCGTTCATGTTCTACTCCGAGGGGGTGTTCACCGGTGACTGTGGAACAGAGCTGGACCACGGCGTCGCGGTGGTCGGGTACGGCGTGGCGGAGAACGGCAAGGCGTACTGGACGGTGAAGAACTCGTGGGGGCCGTCGTGGGGGGAGAAGGGGTACATCAGGGTGGAGAAGGATTCCGGTGCCGAAGGCGGGCTCTGCGGCATCGCCATGGAGGCGTCCTACGCCGTCAAGACCGACAGCAAACCCAAGCCCACGCCCAGGCGCGCCCTCGGCGCCTGGGAGTCGCAGTGATCGACCCGTCTGCGTGTCTGAATTATTTCTACTACTATCATTCCTAGCTAAATTAGGGTGAAAATAAATTACAGCTGAATTAAGTGCTTCTCCGTCCACACGCAAGAATTAGTACGTGTGTAGCGTGGGACCAGGACGATCTACATTTGTTTGGATTTATGAATGTAACAATGTAAAATGCAATAATGTAATGTAACCGGTAATGTTTGTAAGCTTGCTAATGTGCTGTGTTCTACTCCAGGTTGGTTAGTTCAAATTTTAAATTTAAACTAAAACCATGATAAAAATTACGAAGCAGATGGAGTACTTTATTTAGACTAGACGATACGATCCCGCGCGTTGCTGTAGAAATGGTATATGGTTTTTAAATATTATATGTAGAATACAAATTCAATCCTTACAATTTGAACTATGTGAGAAATTTATGTGTAAGAAAACAAATCTTAACATGAAAATTATGCATGTCGCAATCAAATGCAATGCAATTTAAACCCAACTTAGGATGTACTAATGCATGTTGCATGGTAGAGAATTCTCATGCTTAGATCGCACGGTAGGGAATTCTCATGCTTAGATCGCATGGACTTCGCCCTTCTCAAGTATTGTACATAGGCGAAGTCCGTTGAGCAAAAAACTGACAATCCAATAACATCAAAGTGATGTGTATGACGTATTAAACATTAGGCTTAATTTGTAGATGTGGATACAATGTTTTTTTGCCAATAAGATAATCTACATGGGTTGAGGTAGAGATGGATCGTTTCTACTCTTTTTCTTTTTGAGTTCTTACAACATTTTAGGCCCATTTGTAGAATTCCCATTTACCAACCTTGTGCAATTGCCCAGTTAGATGCAATATATCTAGGAGTTAATTTGGCACATGCCACTGCAATTCTGGTGATTCATAAAAATGCCACTATGAATTAGTTCTTTCGGAAAATGTCACTCCAAGTTTGAAAAACTTATCTATTTATTGTATTTGCCATTGTCGGCCCGGCGGACGCTCTGCATGGTCACCCTTCCCGCCTCTCCCAATGTCTTCACCAAGGCCATTTCCATGTACTCCTCATGCTCCCCATATTCCACCTCTATTGTTGGGTCCCCTTCTGAGCTTCAATTTCCTAGGCTATTTACAATGTCATGTTGCACCCTCCGTCCATCCATGTCCGCCATGAAATCTGACGAGAAGCACCACATAATCCTCCATCCCTCCATGGCCGTGTTGTTGGATCTAAAGAAGATGGGGAGACATGAGTGTTGTTGAATCTTGCAGCGAGATCCATTTTGACAACCGCAACAATCACCCGTGGTAGGCTTTAGAAGAGATGTGTGTGAGTGCATATAGTGCCCCGAGCGGCTTTTGATGATTCAACACAAATAATTGCGGGACTGATGTGTTTATTGGGCATACACATATGAGTAGTCCATGAAGATTTGGTCTAACCAAAGGATTAACCAAAGGATGTCGATTGATGAGTAGATTTTTCACTCATTTTTGCACATGTTTAAATCGGATATTCTCAGATATTTTTGAGATTATCTCTTTGATTTTTCAATTAATCACTAATAAATGCAAAGGACTGCAAATCTTGTTTTTTATTTTGTTCCTTGCATAATGACAATTGTAGATGGAAAATCAAGCCATATATGAGATATTCTAGATGTGAAGATTATTCCCATACGATTGGGAGCGCACAAGAGGTTCCGTAGTAAAGGAAATATGCCCTAGAGGCAATAATAAAGTTGTTATTTTATATTTCCTTATATCGTGATAAATGTTTATTATTCATGCTAGAATTGTATTAACCGGAAACTTGATACATCTGTGGATACATAGACAAAACACCGTGTCCCTAGTAAGCCTCAACTGAACTAGCTCGTTAACCAAAGATGGTTAAGTTTCCTAACCATAGACATGTGTTGTCATTTGATGAACGGGATCACATCATTAGGAGAATGATGTGATGCACAAGATGAAGGAAATATGCCCTAGAGGCAATAATAAAGTTATTATTTATTTCCTTATATCATGATAAATGTTTATTATTCATGCTAGAATTGTATTAACCGGAAACATAATACTTGTGTGAATACATAGACAAACAGAGTGTCACTAGTATGCCTCTACTTGACTAGCTCGTTAATCAAAGATGGTTATGTTTCCTAACCATTGACATGAGTTGTCATTTGTTTCATGGGATCACATCATTAGGAGAATGATGTGATTGACTTGACCCATTTCCGTTAGCGTAGCACTCGATCGTTTAGTAATCTGCTATTGCTTTCTTCATGACTTATACATGTTCCTATGACTATGAGATTATGCAACTCCCGTTTACCGGAGGAACACTTTGTGTGCTACCAAACGTCACAACGTAACTGGGTGATAATAAAGGTGCTCTACAGGTGTCTCCGAAGGTACTTGTTGGGTTGGCGTATTTCGAGATTAGGATTTGTCACTCCGATTGTCGGAGAGGTATCTCTGAGCCCACTCGGTAATGCACATCACTTAAGCCTTGCAAGCATTGCAACTAATGAGTTAGTTGCGGGATGATGTATTATAGAACGAGTAAAGAGACTTGCCGGTAACGAGATTGAACTAGGTATTGAGATACCGACGATCGAATCTCGGGAAAGTAACATACTGATGACAAAGGGAACAACGTATGTTGTTATGCGGTTTGACCGATAAAGATCTTCGTAGAATATGTGGGAGCCAATATGAGCATCCAGGTTCTGCTATTGGTTATCGACTGGAGACGTGTCTCGGTCATGTCTACATAGTTCTCGAACCCGTAGGGTTCCGCACGCTTAAAGTTAGAAGACAGTTATATTATGAGTTTATGTGTTTTGATGTACCGAAGATAGTTCGGAGTCCCGGATGTGATCACGGACATGACGAGGAGTCTCGAAATGGTCGAGACATAAAGATTGATATATTGGAAGCCGATATTTGGATATCGGAAGTGTTCCAGGTGAAATCTGGATTTCACCGGAGTACCGGGGGTTACCGGACCCCCCTAGGGGTTTAATGGGCCTACATGGGCCTTAGTGGAGAAGAGGAGGGGTGGCCAGGGCAGGCCGCGCGCCCCCTCCACCTCTAGTCCGAATTGGACAAGGAGGGGGGGGGGGGCGCCACCCTTTCCTTCCTCTCTCCCTCCTCCTTCCCCCTTCTTCTAATCCAACTAGGAAGGGAGGGACTCCTCCTGGCCGGCCGCCTCTCCCCCCTTGCTCCTTTATATACGAGGGCAGGGGGGCACCCCATAGACACAACAATTGATCATTGATCTTTTAGCCGTGTGCGGTGCTCCCCTCCACCATAGTCCACCTCGATAATATCGTAGCGGTGCTTAGGCGAAGCCCTGCGTCGGTAGAACATCATCATCGTCACCACGCCGTGGCGTGCTGAAGGAACTCTCCCTCAAAGCTCGGCTGGATCGCAGTTCGAGGGACATCATGGAGCTGAACGTGTGCTAAACTCGGAGGTGCCGTACGTTCGGTACTTGGATCGGTCGGATCGTGAAGACGTACGACTACATCGACCACGTTGTGCTAACGCTTCCGCTTTCGGTCTACGAGGGTACGTGGACACACTATCCCCTCTCGTTGCTATGCATCACCATGATCCTGTGTGTGCGTAGGAATTGTTTTAAAATTACTACGTTCCCCAACAATGGCATCCGAGCCAGGTTTTATGCATAGATGTTATATGCACGAGTAGAACACAAGTGAGTTGTGGGCGATATAAGTCATACTGGTTACCAGCATGTCATACTTTGGTTCGACGGTATTGTTGGATGAAGCGGCCCGGACCGACATTACGCGTACGCTTATGCTAGACTGGTTCTACTTACGTGCTTTGCACACAGGTGGCTCGCGGGTGTCAGTTTCTCCAACTTTAGTTGAAGCAAGTGTGGCTACGCCCGGTTCTTGAGAAGGATAAAACATCACTAACTTGACAAACTATCGTTGTGGTTTTGGTGCGTAGGTAAGAACGGTTCTTGCTCAGCTCGTAGCAGCCACGTAAAACTTTCAACAACAAAGTAGAGGACGTCTAACTTATTTTTGCAGGGCATGTTGTGATGTGATATGGTCAAGGCATGATGCTAAATTTTATTGTATGAGATGATCATGTTTTGTAACCGAGTTATCGACAACTGGCAGGAGCCATATGGTTGTCGCTTTATTGTATGCAATGCAATTGCCCTGTAATGCTTTACTTTATCACTAAGCGGCAACAGTAGTCGTAGAAGCATAAGTTGGCGAGACGACAACAATGCTACAATGGAGATCAAGGTGTCGCACCGGTGACGATGGTGATCATGACGGTGCTTCGAAGATGGAGATCATAAGCACAAGATGATGATGGCCATATCATATCACTTATATTGATTGCATGTAATGTTTATCTTTTATGCATCTTATCTTGCTTTGATTGACGGTAGCATTATAAGACGATCTCTCACTAAATTATCAAGGTATAAGTGTTCTCCCTGAGTATGCACCATTGCGAAAGTTCTTCGTGCTGAGACACCATGTGATGATCGGGTGTGATAGGCTCTACGTTCAAATACAACGGGTGCAAAACAGTTGCACACGCGGAATACTCAGGTTAAACTTGACGAGCCTAGCATATGCAGATATGGCCTCGGAACACTGAGACCGAAAGGTCGAGCGTGAATCATATAGTAGATATGATCAACATAGTGATGTTCACCATTGAAACTACTCCATCTCACGTGATGATCGGACATGGTTTAGTTGATTTGGATCACGTGATCACTTAGAGGATTAGAGGGATGGCTATCTAAGTGGGAGTTCTTAAGTAATATGATTAATTGAACTTACATTTATCATGAACTTAGTACCTAATAGTATTTTGCTTGTCTATGTTGATTGTAGATAGATGGCCCGTGCTGTTGTTCCGTTGAATTTTAATACGTTCCTTGAGAAAGCAAAGTTGAAAGATGATGGTAGCAATTACACAGACTGGGTCCGTAACTTGAGGATCATCCTCATTGCTGCATAGAAGAATTACGTCCTGTAAGCACCGCTAGGTGCCAGACCTGCTGCAGGAGCAACACCAGATGTTATGAACGTCTGGCAGAGCAAAGCTGATGACTACTCGATAGTTCAGCGTGCCATGGTTTACGGCTTAAAACCGGGACTTCAACGACGTTTGAACATCATGGAGCATATGAGATGTTCCAGGAGTTGAAGTTAATATTTCAAGCAAATGCCCGGATTGAGAGATATGAAGTCTCCAATAAGTTCTACAGCTGTAAGATGGAGGAGAATAGTTCTGTTAGTGAGCATATACTCAAAATGTCTGGGTATAACAATCACTTGATTCAACTGGGAGTTAATCTTCCGGATGATAGCGTCATTGACAGAATTCTTCAATCACTGCCGCCAAGCTACAAGAGCTTCGTGATGAACTATAACATGCAAGGGATGGATAAGACGATTCCCGAGCTCTTCACAATAAGGAGCATCAAGTGTTGATGGTCAACAAGACCACCAGTTTCAAGAAAAAGGGCAAAGGGAAGAAGAAGGGGAACTTCAAGAAGAACAACAAACAAGTTGCTGCTCAGGAGAAGAAACCCAAGTCTGGACCTAAGCCTGAGACTGAGTGCTTCTACTGCAAACAAATTGGTCACTGGAAGCGGAACTGCCCCAAGTATTTGGCGGATAAGAAGGATGGCAAGGTGAACAAAGGTATATGTGATATACATGTTACTGATGTGTACCTTACTAATGCTCGCAGTAGCACCTGGGTATTTGATACTAGTTCTGTTGCTAATATTTGCAACTCGAAACAGGGACTAGAGATTAAGAGAAGATTGGCTAAGGACGAGGTGACGATGCGCGTGGGAAATGGTTCCAAAGTCGATGTGATCGCGGTCGGCACGCTACCTCTACATCTACCTTCGGGATTAGTTTTAGACCTGAATAATTGTTATTTGGTGCCAGCGTTGAGCATGAACATTATATCTGGATCTTGTTTGATGCGAGACGGTTATTCATTTAAATCAGGGAATAATGGTTGTTCTATTTATATGAGTAATATCTTTTATGGTCATGCACCCTTGAAGAGTGGCCTATTTTTATTGAATCTCGATAGTAGTGATACGCATATTCATAATATTGAAGCCAAAAGATGCGGAGTTGATAATGACAGTGCAACTTATTTGTGGCACTGCCGTTTAGGTCATATTGGTGTAAAGCGCATGAAGAAACTCCATACTGATGGAATTTTGGAACCACTTGATTATGAATCACTTGGTACTTGCGAACCGTGCCTCATGGGCAAGATGACTAAAACGCCGTTCTCCGGAACTATGGAGCGAGCAACAGATTTGTTGGAAATCATACATACAGATGTATGTGGTCCAATGAATGTTGAGGCTCGCGGCGGGTATCGTTATTTTCTCACCTTGACAGATGATTTGAGCAGATATGGGTATATCTACTTAATGAAACATAAGTCTAAGACATTTGAAATGTTTAAAGAATTTCAGAGTGAATTCAAAAATCATCGTAACAAGAAAATAAAGTTTCTACGATCTGATCGTGGAGGAGAATATTTGAGTTGCGAGTTTAGTCTTCATTTGAAACAATGCGGAATAGTTTCGCAACTCACGCCACCCAGAACAACACAGTGTAATGGTGTGTCCGAACGTCGTAATCGTACTTTACTGATATGATGCGATCTATGATGTCTCTTACTGATTTACCGCTATCATTTTGGGGTTATGCTTTAGAGGCGGCTACATTCACGTTAAATAGGGCACCATCGAAATCCGTTGAGACGACGCCTTATGAACTGTGGTTTGGCAAGAAACCAAAGTTGTCATTTCTTAAAGTTTGGGGCTGCGATGCTTATGTGAAAAGGCTTCAACCTGATAGCTCGAACCCAGATCAGAGAAATGTGTCTTCATAGGATACCCAAAGGAAACTGTTGGGTACACCTTCTATCACAGATCTGAAGGCAAGACTTTTGTTGCTAAATTTGGATCCTTTCTAGAGAAGGAGTTTCTCCCGAAAGAAGTGAGTGGGAGGAAAGTAGAACAAAATGGCTTGAGGCCATGAAATCTGAGATGGGATCCATGTATGAGAACAGAGTGTGGACTTTGGTTGACTTGCCCGATGATCGGCAAGCCATTGAGAATAAATGGATCTTCAAGAAGAAGACTGACGCTAACGGTAATGTTACTGTCTATAAAGCTCGACTTGTTGCAAAAAGGTTTTCGACAAGTTCAAGGGGTTGACTACGATGAGACTTTCTCACCCGTAGTGATGCTTAAGTCTGTCCGCATCATGTTAGCAATTGCCGCATTTTATGATTATGAAATTTGACAAATGGATGTCAAAACTGCATTCCTGAATGGATTTCTAGAAGAAGAGTTGTATATGATGCAACCGGAAGGTTTTGTCGATCCAAAGGGAGCTAACAAAGTGTGCAAGCTCCAGCGATCCATTTATGGACTGGTGCAAGCCTCTCGGAGTTGGAATAAACGCTTTGATAGTGTGATCAAAGCATTTGGTTTTATACAGACTTTTGGAGAAGCCTGTATTTTAAAAAAGGTGAGTGGGAGCTCTGTAGCATTTCTGATATTATATGTGGATGACATATTGCTGATTGGAAATGATATAGAATTTCTGGATAGCATAAAGGGATACTTGAATAAGAGTTTTTTAATGAAGGACCTCGGTGACAAAGAGCATCCTGAAATACCTGAAAAGGACTAAGGATATGTTTCTCATTTATGGAGGTGACAAATAGCTAGTCGTAAATGGTTACGTTGATGATGATTCTAAATCGCAAACCGGATACGTGTTTACATTGAGCGGTGGAGCTGTCAATTGGTGCAGTTCTAAACAAAGCATTGTGGCGGGATCTACGTGCGAAGCGGAGTACATAGCTGCTTCGGAAGCAACAAATGAAGGAGTATGGATGAAGGAGTTCATATCCGATCTAGGTGTCATACCTAGTGCATCGGGTCCAATGAAAATCTTTTGTGACAATACTGGTGCAATTGCCTTGGCAAAGGAATCCAGATTTCACAAGAGAACCAATCACATCAAGAGACGCTTCAACTCCATCCGGGATCTAGTCTAGGTGGGAGACATAGAAATTTTCAAGATACATACGGATCTGAATGTTGCAGACCTGTTGGCTAAGCCTCTTCCACGAGCAAAACATGATCAGCACCAAGGCTCCATGGGTGTTAGAATCATTACTGTGTAATCTAGATTATTGACTCTAGTGCAAGTGCGAGACTGAAGGAAATATGCCCTAGAGGCAATAATAAAGTCATTATTTATTTCCTTATATCATGATAAATGTTTATTATTCATGCTAGAATTGTATTAACCGGAAACATAATACTTGTGTGAATACATAGACAAACAGAGTGTCACTAGTATGCCTCTACTTAACTAGCTCGTTAATCAGAGATGGTTATATTTCCTAACCATTTACATGAGTTGTCATTCGATTAACGGGATCACATCATTAGGAGAATGATGTGATTGACTTGACCCATTCCGTTAGCATAGCACTCGATCGTTTAGTAACCTGCTATTGCTTTCTTCATGACTTATACATGTTCCTACGACTATGAGATTATGCAACTCCCATTTACCGGAGGAACACTTTGTGTGCTACCAAACGTCACAACATAACTGGGTGATTATAAAGGTTCTCTACAGGTGTCTCCGAAGGTACTTGTTGGGTTGGCGTATTTCGAGATTAGGATTTGTCACTCCGATTGTCTCTGCACATTGCTACCTCTTGAGCTTGCGTCGGTTTTCCCCGAAGAGGAAAGGATGATGCAGCAGAGTAGTGTAAGTATTTCCCTCAGTTTTTGAGAACCAAGGTATCAATCCAGTAGGAGGCCACGCGCAAGTCCCTTGTACCTACACAACACAAAGAGCTCAATGCAACCAACGCGATTAGGGGTTGTCAATCCCTTCACGGTCACTTATGAAAGTGAGATCCGATAGATAATATTTTTGGTATTTTTGATATAAAGATGCAAAGTGAAAAGTAAAAACAAAGCAAGATTAAAGTGATGGAGATTGATATGATGAGAATAGACCCAGGGGCCATAGGTTTCACTAGTGGCTTCTCTCAAGAGCATAAATTTTCTACGGTGGGTGAACAAATTACTGTTGAGCAATTGACAGAATTGAGCATAGTTATGAGAATATCTAGGCATGATCATGTATATAGGCATCACGTCCGTGACAAGTAGATCAAAACGATTCTGCATCTACTACTATTACTCCACTCATCGACCGCTATCCAGCATGCATCTAGAGTAATAAGTTAAAAACAGAGTAACGCTTTAAGCAAGATGACATGATGTAGAGAGATAAATTCATGCAATATGAAATAAACCCCATCTTGTTACCCTCGATGGCAACGATACAATACGTGTCTTGCTGCCCCTTCTATCACTGGGAAAGAACACCGCAAGATCGAACCCAAAGCTAAGCACTTCTCCCATGGCAAGAACTACCAATCTAGTTGGCCAAACCAAACGGATAATTCGAAGAGACTTGCAAAGATAACCAATCATACATAAAAGAATTCAAAGAAGATTCAAATATTATTCATAGATAGACTTGATCATAAACCCACAATTCATCGGTCTCTACAAACACACCGCATAAGAAGAAGATTACATCAAATAGATCTCCACAAGAGAGGGGGAGAACATTGTATTGAGATCCAAAAAGAGAGAAGAAGCCATCTAGCTAATAACTATGGACCCGAAGGTCTGAGGTAAACTACTCACACTTCATCGGAGAGGCTATGGTGATGTAGAAGCCCTCCGTGATGACGGCCCTCTCCGGCGGAGCTCCGGAACAGGCCCCAAGATGGGATCTCGTGGATACAGAAAGTTGCGGCGGTGGAATTAGGTTTTTGGCTCCTGTTCTGATCGTTTGGGGGTACGTGGGTATATATAGGAGGAAGGAGTACGTCGGTGGAGCACCGAGGGGCCCACGAGGCAGGGGGGCGCTCCCCTACCCTCGTGACCGCCTCCGGTACTTCTTGGAGTAGGGTCCAAGTCTCCTAGTTCTTATCCGAGAAGAAAATCACGTTCCAAAAAGGATTTTTCTGTTTGGACTCCGTTTGATATTCTATTTCTTTGAAACACTGAAATAGGCAAAAAACAGCAATTCTGGGCTGGGCCTCCGGTTAACAGGTTAGTCCCAAAAATAATATAAAAGTGGAGAATAAAGCCCAATATAGTCCAAAACAGTAGATAATATAGCATGGAGCAATCAAAAATTATAGATACGTTGGAGACGTATCAGGCATCCCCAAGCTTAATTCCTGCTCGTCCTCGAGTAGGTAAATGATAAAAAGAGAATTTTTGATGCGGAGTGCTACTTGGCATAATTTCAATGCAAAATTTCTTAATTGTGGTATGAATATTCATATTAGAAAGATTCAAGACAAAAGTTCATATTGACATAAAGAATAATAACACTTCAAGCAAACCAACAAAGCAATTATGTTTTCTCAAACTAACATGGCCAAAGAAAGTTCATCCCTACAAAATCATATAGTTTAGTCATGCTCCATTTTCGTCACACAAGAATGCTCTCATCATGCACAATCCCGATGACAAGCCAAGCAATTGTTTCATACCTTAATAATTTCAAACTCATAAACTTTCACACAATACATGAGCGTGAGCCATGGATATAGCACTATGGGTGGAATACAATATAATGATGGGGGTTGTGTGGAGAAGACAAAAAAGGAGAAAGTCTCACATCAACGAGGCTAATCAATGGGCTAGGGAGATGCCCATCGATTGATGTTAATGCGAGGAGTAGGGATTGCCATGCAACGGATGCACTAGAGCTATAAATGTATGAAAGCTCAACAAAAGAAACTAAGTGGGTGTGCATCCAACTTGCTTGCTCATGAAGACCTAGGGCACTTGAGGAGGCCCATTGTTGGAATATACAAGCCAAATTCTATAATGAAAAATTCCCACTAGTATATGAAAGTGATAACTCAAGAGACTCTCTATATGAAGAACATGATGCTACTTTGAAGCACAATATATGAGACTCACTATATCATGGTGCTACTTTGAAGCACAAGTGTGGAAAAAAGGATGGTAACATTGCCCCTTTTTTTGGGCCTTCTTTTTCTTTGGCCTTTCTCTTTTTTTTGGGACAATGTGTTGGGGAACGTAGCAGAATTTTAAAATTTTCCTACGTGTCACCAAGATCAATCTATGGAGTCTTCTAGCAACGAGAGGGAGAGGAGTGCATCTACATACCCTTGTAGATCGCGAGCGGAAGCGTTCAAGAGAACGGGGTTGATGGAGTCGTACTCGTCGTGATCCAAATCACCGATGATCCTAGCGCCGAACGGACGGCACCTCCGCGTTCAACACACGTACGGAGCGAGGACATCTCCTGCGCCTTGATCCAGCAAGGAGGAGGGAGAGGTTGAGGAAGAAAGCTCCAACAGCAGCACGACAGCGTGGTGGTGGTGGAGCAGCAGTACTCCGGCAGGGCTTCGCCAAGCTCTTAACGGAGGAGGAGAGGTGTTGGGGAGGGGAGGGGCTGCGCCTTGGGATGGGTGCGGCTCCCATGTGCCTCCCCACTATATATAGGGGTGGAGGGGGCTGGTTTCTTGCCCTCCAAGTCCATTGGGGCGTTGGCAAAGGTGGGGGAAAGAAATCCCATCATTTCCTTTCCCCACCGATTGTTATCCCCCTTTTTAGGGATCTTGATCTTATCCCTTTGGGATATGATCTTATTCCTTCTAAGGGGGAATCTTGGTGCGTCTTGACCAGGGGTGTGGGGCCTTTCCCCCACTACCCACGTTCATGTGGGTCCCCACATGTAGGTGGGCCCCACTACGGAACCTTCTAGAATCTTCCTGGTACAATACCCAAAAATCCCGAACATTTTCCAGTGGCCAAAATAGGACTTCCCATATATAAATCTTTACCTCCGGACCATTCCGTAACTCCTCGTGACGTCTGGGATCTCATTCGGGACTCCGAACAACATCCGGTAATTACATACAAGTCTTCCTAATAACCCTAGCGTCATCGAACCTTAAGTGTGTAGACCCTACGGGTTCGGGAAACATGCAGACATGACCGAGACAACTCTCCGGCCAATAACCAACAGTGGGATCTGGATACCCATGTTGGTTCCCACATGTTCCATGATGATCTCATCGGATGAACCACGATGTCAAGGATTCAAGCAATCCCGTATACAATTCCCTTTGTCAATCGGTACATTACTTGCGCGAGATTCGATCGTCGGTATCCCAATACCTCGTTCAATCTCGTTACCGGCAAGTCACTTTACTTGTGCCGTAATGCATGATCCCGTGATCAACCGCTTGGTCACATTGAGCTCATTATGATGATGCATTACCGAGTGGGCCCAGAGATACCTCTCCGTCATACGGTGTGATAAATCCCAGTCTCGATTCGTGCCAACCCAACAGACACTTTCGGAGATACCCGTAGTGCACCTTTATAGCCACCCAGTTATGTTGTGACGTTATACACACCCAAAGCACTCCTACGGTATCCGGGAGTTGCACAATCTCATGGTCTAAGGAAATGATACTTGACATTAGAAAAGCTCTAGCAGATGAACTACACGATCTTGTGCTATGCTTAGGATTGGGTCTTGTCCATCACATCATTCTCCTAATGATGTGATCCCGTTACCAATGACATCCAATGTCCATGGTTAGGAAACCATAACCATCTATTGATCAACGAGCTAGTCAACTAGAGGCTCACTAGGGACATGTTGTGGTCTATGTATTCACACATGTATTACGGCTTCCAGTCAATACAATTATAGCATGAACAATAGACGATTATCATGAAAAAGGAAATACAATAATAACCATTTTATTATTGCCTCTAGGGCATATTTCCAACAGTCTCCCACTTGCACTAGAGTCAATAATCTAGTTCGCATCACTATGTGATTGTAATGAATTCAACACCCATGGGGTTTGATCATATCTCGCTTGTGAGAGAGGTTATTTGTCAGCGGGTCTGAATCTTTTAGATCCGTGTGTGCTTTACAAATCTCAAGTCTCTATGTCATCTCCTAGATGCAGCTACCACGCTCTATTTGGAGCTATTCCAAATAACTGTTCTACTATACGAATCCAGTTTACTACTCAGAATAATCTGGATTAGTGTCAAAGTTTGCATCGGCGTAACCCTTTACGACGAACTCTTTTACCACCTCCTTAATCGATAAAATTCCTCAGTCCACTAGTTACCAAGGATAACTTTGACCGCTGTCCTGTGATCCATTCCTGGATCACTCTTGTACCCCTTGACTGACTCATGGCAAGGCACACTTCAAGTGCGGTACACAGCATAGCATACTGTAGAGCCTACGTCTAAAGCATAGGGGACGACCTTCGTCCTTTCTCTCTTTTCTGCCGTGGTCAGGTCTTGAGTCTTACTCAATACTCACACCTTGTAACACAACCAAGAACTCCTTCTTTGCTGATCTATTTTGAACTCCTTCAAAATCTTGTCACGGTATGTATTCATTTGAAAGTGCTATTAAGCGTTTTTGATCTATCCTTATAGATCTTGATGCTCAATGTTCAAGTAGCTTAATCCAGGTTATCCATTGAAAAACACTTTCCAAATAACCCTGCATGCTTTCCAGAAATTCTACATCATTTCTGATCAACAATATGTCAACAACATATACTCATCAGAAATTCTATAGTGCTCCCACTCACTTCTTTGGAAATACAAGTTTCTCATAAACTTTGTATAAACCCAAAATCTTTGATCATCTCATCAAAGTGTACATTCCAATTCTGAGATGCTTACTCCAGTCCTTAGAAGGATTGCTGGAGCTTTGCATACTTGTTAGCATCTTTCAGGATTGACAAAAACTTTCTGGTTGTATCACATACAACCTTTCCTCAAGAAAATCGTCGACAAAACAATGTTTTGACATCCTATCTGCAAGATTTCATAAATAATGCAGTAACTGCTAATATAATTCCAACAGACTCTTAACATCGCTATGAGTGAGAAAGTCCCATCGTAGTCAACTCCTTGAACTTGTCGGGAAACATCTTAACGACAAGTCGAGCTTTCTTAATGGTGACACTTACCATCATTGTCCGTCTTCCTTTTAAAATCCATCTGCACCCAACAGCCTTACGACCATCAAGTAGTTCTTTCAAAGTCTATACTTTGTTTTATACATGGATCCTATCTCGGATTTTATGGCCTCAAGCCATTCGTTGGAATCCGGGCCCACCATTGCTTCTCCACATCTCGTAGGTTCATTGTTGTCTAGCAACATGACTTCCAAGACATGATTACGTACCACTCTGAAGTAGTACACATCCTTGTCGACCTATGAGGTTTGGTAGTGACTTGATCCGAAGTTTCATGATCACTATCATAAGCTTTCACTTCAATTGGTGTAGGTGCCATAGGAACAACTTCCTGTGCCCTGCCACACACTAGTTGAATTGACGGTTCAATAACCTCATCAAGTCTCCACCATCCTCCCACTCAATTCTTTCGAGAGAAACTTTTCCTCGAGAAAGGACCCGTTTCTAGAAACAATCACTTTTGCTTCCGGATCTGAGATAGGAGGTATACCCAACTATTTTTGGGTATTCTATGAAGATGCATTCATTCGCTTTGGGTTCGAGCTTATCAGCCTGAAACCTTTTCACATAAGCGTCGTAGCCCCAAACTTTTAAGAAATGACAGCTTAGGTTTCTCTAAACCATAGTTCATGCGGTGTCATCTCAACGGAATTACGTGGTGCCCTATTTAAAGTGAATGCGGTTGTCTCTAATGCCTAACCCATAAACGATAGTGGTAATTCGATAAGAGGCATCATGGTATGTACCACATCCAATAGGGTGCAGCTATGATGTTCGGACACACCATCACACTATGGTGTTCCAGGCGGTATTAGTCGTGAAACAATTTCCACAATGTCTTATTTGTGTGCCAAACTCGTAACTCAGATATTCATCTCTATGATCATATCATAGATATTTTATCCTCTTGTCACGACGATCTTCAACTTCACTCTAAAATTACTTATTCAATAATTCAGACTTGTGTTTCAGCAAGTAAATATACTTAGCATCTACTCAAATCATCTACGAAGTAAGAACATAACGATATCCACTGCGTGCCTCAGCACTCATTGGACTGCACACATCAAAATGTATTACTTCCAACAAGTTGCTTTCTTGTTCCATCTCACTGAAAATGAGGCCTTTCAGTCATCTTGCCCATGTGGTATGATTTGCATGTCTCAAGTGATTCAAAATCAAGTAAGTCCAAACGATCCATCTGTATGGAGTTTCTTCATGCATATCTACCAATAGACATGGTTCGCATGTCTCAATCTTTTCAAAAACGAGTGAGTCCAAAGATCCATCAACATGGAGCTTCTTCATGCGTTTTATACCAACATGACTCAAATGGCAGTGCCACAAGTATGTGGTAGTATCATTACTATCTTATATCTTTTGGCATGAACATGTGTATCACTAAGATCGAGATTCAATGAACCATTCATTTTAGGTGCAATACTATTGATGGTATTATTCAAATAAACATAGTAACCATTATTCTCCTTAAATGAATAACCGTATTGCGATAAACATAATCCAATCATGTCTATGCAAACACCGAATAACAATTATTTAGGTTTAACACCAATATCGATGGAAGAGGGAGCATGCGATGCTTGATCACATCAACCTTGGAAACACTTCCAACACATATCGTCATCTCACCTTCAACTAGTCTTCGTTTATTCTGTAGCCTTTTATTTCGAGTTACTAACACTTAGCAACTGAATCGGTATTTTAGTACCCTGGTGCTACTAGGAGAACTAGTAAAGTACACATTATAATGTATATCCAATATACTTCTGTCGACCTTGCCAGCCTTCTCATCTACCGAGTATCTAGGGTATTTCTGATTCAGTGACCGTTCACCTCATTATAGAAGCACTTAGTCTCGGGTTTGGGTTCAACCTTGGGTTTCTTCACTAGAGCAGCAACTGATTTGCCGTTTGATGAAGTATCCTTTCTTTCCCTTGCCCTTCTTGAAACTAGTGGTTTAACCATCAACAATTGATGCTCCTTCTTGATTTCTACTTTCGCGGTGTCAAACATCACGAGTTGCTCAAGGATCATCATGTCTATCCCTGATATGTTATAGTTCATCACGAAGCTCCAATAGCTTGGTGGTAGTGACTATGGAGAACCATCACTATCTCATCTGGAAGATTAAGTCCCACTCGATTCAAGCGATTGTAGTACTCAGACAATCTGAGCACATGCTCAACCATTGAGCTTTTCTCCCTTAGTTTGCAGGCTTAAGAAACTTGTCAGAGGTCTCATACCTCTTGACGGCGGCACTAGTCTGAAGTTCCAATTTCAGTCTTTGGAACATCTCATATGTTCTGCGACATTTCAAAAAACGTCTTTTGGTGCCACAATTCTAAACCGTCAGTATTACGCACTGAACTATCACGTAGTCATCAAAACGTGTATGTCAGATGTTTCCCAACATCTACAGACGACGCTCGAGGTTCAACACACTGAGCGGTGCATTAAGGACATAGCCCTTCTATGCAGCAACGAGGACAATCCTCAGTTCACGGACCCAGTCCGCATAATTGCTACTGTCAACTCTCAACTAAATTTTCTCTAGGAACATAACTAAAACAGTAGAACCAAAGCGTGAGCTACGACATAATTTGCAAAGACCTTTTGACTATGTTCATGATAATTAAGTTCATCTAATCAAATTATTCAATGAACACCCACTTAGATAGACATCCCTCTAGTCATCTAAGTGATACATGATCCGAGTCAACTAGGCCGTGTCCGAGCATCACGTGAGACGGACTAGTCATCATCGGTGAACATCTTCATGTTGATCGTATCCACTATATGACTCATGTTCGACCTTTCGGTCTTCCGTGTTCCGAGGCCATGTCTATACATGCTAGGCTCGTCAAATCAACCTAAGTGTTCCACGTGTGTAAATCTGGCTTACACCCGTTGTATGCGAACGTTAGAATCTATCACACCCGATCATCACGTGGTGCTTCGAAACAACGAACCTTCGCAACGGTGCATAGTTAGGGGGAACACTTTCTTGAAATTTTAGCGAGGGATCATCTTATTTATGCTACCGTCGTTCTAAGCAAATAAGATGTAAACATGACAAACATCACATGAAAATCATAAAGTGACATGATATGGCCAATATCATCTTGCGCCTTTTGATTTCCATCTTCGAGGCGCGGCATGATCACCTTCGTCACCGGCATGACACCATGATCTCCATCATCATGATGTCCATCATCGTGTCTTCATGAAGTTGTCTCGCCAACTATTACTTCTACTACTATGGCTAATGGTTAGCAATAAAGTAAAGTAATTACATGGCATTTTTCTTTGACACGCAGGTCATACAATAAATTAAGACAACTACTATGGCTCCTGCCGGTTGTCATACTCATCGACATGCAAGTCGTGATTCCTATTACAAGAACATGATCAATCTCATACATCACATATATCATTCATCACATCCTTTTGGCCATATCACATCACACAACATATGCTGCAAGAACAAGTTAGACGTCCTCTAATTGTTGTTGCAAGTTTTTACGTGGCTGCTATAGGTTTCTAGCAAGAACATTTCTTACCTACGCCAAAACCACAACGTGATATGCCAATTTCTATTTACCCTTCATAAGGACCCTTTTCATCGAATCCGATCTGACTAAAGTGGGAGAGACAGACACCCGCTATCCACCTTATGCAACTAGTGCATGTCAGTTGGTGGAACCTGTCTCACGTAAGCGTACGTGTAAGGTCGGTCTGGGCCGCTTCATCCCACGATGCCGCCGAATCAAGATAAGACTAGTAACGGCAAGTAAATTGACAAAATCGACGCCCACAACAACTTGTGTTCTACTCATGCATAGAATCTACGCATAGACCTAGCTCTGATACCACTGTTGGGGAACGTAGCAGAAATTTAAAATTTTCCTACGTGCCACCAAGATCAGTCTATGGAGTCTTCTAGCAATGAGAGGGAGAGGAGTGCATCTACATACCCTTGTAGATCGCGAGCGGAAGCGTTCAAGAGAACGGGATTGATGGAGTCGTACTCGTCGTGATCCAAATCACCGATGATCCTAGCGCCGAACAGACGGCACCTCCGCGTTCAACACACGTACAGAGCGAGGACGTCTCCCGCGCCTTGATCAAACAAGGAGGAGGGAGAGGTTGAGGAAGAAAGCTCCAACAGCAGCACGACAACGTGGTGGTGGTGGAGCAGCAGTACTCCGGCAGGGCTTCGCCAAGCTCTTAACGGAGGAGGAGAGGTGTTGGGGAGGGGAGGGGCTGCGCCTTGGGATGGGTGCGGCTCCCATGTGCCTCCCCACTATATATAGGGGTGGAGGGGGCTGGTTTCTTGCCCTCCAAGTCCATTGGGGCGTTGGCAAAGGTGGGGGAAAGAAATCCCATCATTTCCTTTCCCCACCGATTGTTATCCCCCTTTTTAGGGATCTTGATCTTATCCCTTTGGGATACGATCTTATTCCTTCTAAGGGGGAATCTTGGTGCGCCTTGACCAGGGGTGTGGGTCCTTTCCCCCACTACCCACGTTCATGTGGGTCCCCACATGCAGGTGGGCCCCACTACGGAACCTTCTAGAATCTTCCTGGTACAATACCGAAAAATCCCGAACATTTTCCAGTGGCCAAAATAGGACTTCCCATATATAAATCTTTACCTCCGGACCATTCCGGAACTCCTCGTGGCGTCTGGGATCTCATCCGGGACTCCGAACAACATTCGTTAAATACATACAAGTCTTCCTAATAACCCTAGCGTCATCGAACCTTAAGTGTGTAGACCCTAATGGTTTGGGAAACATGCAGACATGACCGAGACAACTCTCCGGCCAATAACCAACAGCGGGATCTGGATACCCATGTTGGCTCCCACATGTTCCATGATGATCTCATCGGATGAACCACGATGTCGAGGATTCAAGCAATCCCGTATACAATTCCCTTTGTCAATCGGTACGTTACTTGCCCGAGATTCGATCGTCGGTATCCCAATACCTCGTTCAATCTCGTTATCGGCAAGTCACTTTACTCGTACCGTAATGCATGATCCCGTGATCAACCACTTGGTCACATTGAGCTCATTATGATGATGCATTACCGAGTGGGCCCAGAGATACCTCTCCGTCGTACGGAGTGACAAATCCCAGTCTCGATTCGTGCCAACCCAACAGACACTTTCGGAGATACCCGTAGTGCACCTTTATAGCCACCCAGTTACGTTGTGACGTTTGGCACACCCAAAGCACTCCTACGGTATCCGGGAGTTGCACAATCTCATGGTCTAAAGAAATGATACTTGACATTAGAAAAGCTCTAGCAGACGAACTACACGATCTTGTGCTATGATTAGGATTGGGTCTTGTCCATCACATCATTCTCCTAACGATGTGATCCCGTTATCAATGACATCCAATGTCCATGGTTAGGAAACCATAACCATCTATTGATCAACGAGCTAGTCAACTAGAGGCTCACTAGGGACATGTTGTGGTCTATGTATTCACACATGTATTACGGTTTCCAGTCAATACAATTATAGCATGAACAATAGACGATTATCATGAACAAGGAAATACAATAATAACCATTTTATTATTGCCTCTAGGGCATATTTTGAACACAATGCTCTATTGAATGATGATCATCACACTTCTATTTATTTACAACTCAATGATTACAACTCGATACTAGAACAAAGTATGATTCTACATGAATGCCTCTGGCGGTGTACCGGGATATGCAATGAATCAAGAGTGACAAGTATGAAAAAATTATGAATGGTGGATTTGCCACAAATACTATGTCAACTACATGATCATGCTAAGCAATATGACAATGATGAATGTGTCATGATAAACTGGATGGTGGAAAGTTGCATGGCAATATATCTCGGAATGGCTATGGAAATGCCATAATATGTAGGTATGGTGGCTGTTTTGAGGAAGATATAAGGAGGTTTATGTGTGAAAGAGAGTATCATATCACGGGGTTTGGATGCACCGGCAAAGTTTGCACCAACTCTCAATGTGAGAAAGGGCAATGCACGGTACCGTAGAGGCTAGCAATGATGGAAGGGTGAGAGTGCGTATAATCCATGGACTCAACATTAGTCATAAAGAACTCATATACTTTTTGCAAAAATCTACAAGCCATCAAAAACCAAAGTATTACGCGCATGCTCCTAGGGGGATAGATTGGTAGGAAAAGACCATCGCTCGTCCCCGACCGCCACTCATAAGGAGGACAATCAAATAACACCTCATGTTTCAAATTTGTTGCATAATGTTAACCATACGTGCATGCTACGGGACTTGCAAACTTTAACTCAAGAACTTCTCAAATTCACAATTACTCTACTAGCATGACTTTGATATTACTACCTCCATATCTCAAAACAATTATCAATCATCCAACTTTTCTTAGTATTCAACGCACTCAAAAGAAAGTTTCACAAATCTTGAATACCAAGCAAGTTATTATTAAGCAAATTACCATGCTATTACGACTCTCAAAATAATTTAAGTGAAGCATGAGAGATCATAGTTTCTTTAAAACAAACCACCACCGTGCTCTAAAAGATTTAAGTGAAGCACATAGAGAAAAATTTCAACGCTCAAAAGATATAAGTGAAGCACATAGAGCAAAACTACATAGCTCAAAAAATATAAGTGAAGCACATAGAGTATTCTATTAAATTTTAATTCATAGATGACTCTCTCAAAGGTGTGTACAGCAAGTATGATTGTGGCACACTAACAAACAAAGACACAAATAATACAAGACGCTCCAAGCAAAACACAAATCATGTTGGTGAATAAAAATATAGCTCCAAGTAAATTACCGATGGAAGTGGACGAAAGAGGGGATGCCTTCCGGGGCATCCCCAAGCTTTGACTTTTTGGTGTCCTTGGATTATCTTGGGGGTTCCATGGGCATCCCCAATCTTAGGCTCTTGCCACTCCTTGTTCCATAATCCATCAAAAGAATTCACCCACAACTTGAAAACTTCACAACACAAAACTCAATAGAAATCTCGTGAGCTCCGTTAGAGAAAGAAAACATAAAACCACTTCAAGGTACTGTAATGAACTGATTATTTATTTATATTGGTGTTAAACCTACTCTATTCCAACTTCTCTATGGATTATAAACTATTTTACTAACCATAGATTCTTCAAAATAAGCAAACAACACGCGAAAAACAGAATCTGTCAAAAACAGAACAGTCTGTAGTAATCTGTAACTAACGCAAACTTCTGGAACTCCAAAACATCTACCAAAATTAGACGACCTATAAAATTTGTTTATTGATCAGCAGCAATTGGAATCAGTATTTTATCACGTTCTGACGATTTTTAATAATTCGGGTACTGAACGCAAAGTTTCTGGAAATTACAGCAAGATCAAATCACTATCATCCAAGAAGATCCAATAGGTCTAGCTTGGCACAAACACTAATTAAAACACAAAACCTCATCCAAACAGAAGGTAGATGGGTTATTTATTCCCTAACATAATAAAAACACAAAAAACTAAAAATAAAATTGGGTTGCCTCCCAACAAGCGCTATCGTTTAACGCCCCTAGCTAGGCATAAAAGCGAGGATAGATCTAAGTATTGCCATCTTTGGAAGGCAATCCATAAGTGGCTCTCATGATGGTTTCATATGGCAATTTTATTTTCTTTCTTGGAAAGTGTTCCATGCCCTTTTTTAATGGAAATTGGAATCTAATATTCCCTTCCTTCATATCAATAATCGCACCAACCGTTCTAAGGAAAGGTGTACCAAGAATAATAGGGCAAGAAGGATTGCAATATATATCAAGAACAATGAAATCTACGGGCACATAATTCCTATTTGCAACAATAAGAACATCATTAATCCTTCCCATATGTTTCTCAATTGTAGAATCCGCGAGATGTAAGTTTAAAGAGCAATCATCAAGATCGCGGAAATCTAGCAAATCACACAAAGTTTTGGGGATAGTGGAGACACTAGCACCCAAATCACACAAAGCATAAAACTCATGATCTTTAGTTTTAATTTTAATAGTTGGTTCCCACTCATCATAGAGTTTTCTACGGATAGAAACTTTCAACTCAAGTTTTTCTTCATAAGATGGCATCAAGGCATCAACAATATGTTCAGTGAAGGCTTTCTTTTGACTATAAGCATGCGGAGAATTTAACACGGATTGCAACAAGGAAATACAATCAATCAAAGAGCAACTTTCATAATTAAATTCCTTGAAATCCAATATAGTGGGTTTAGCAACATCTAAATTTTTATTTCTTTCAATCCCACATTCATCAATTTCATCATAAAGATCTAAATACTCCGAATTTTTGGAACGCCTTCTAGGTAAAGGAAGATCATATTCAGTTTCATCAAGATTCATATTACAAAATAAAGATTTGATAGTGGACACATCAATAACTTTTAGATCTTCATCTTGATTTTCATAGGTATTTGAAGAACACGCTTTAATAAAGGCATCTTTTGAAGCACGCATCCTAGCGGTTCTTTCCTTGCACTCATCAATGGAAATTCTCATAGCTTTGAGAGACTCATTGATATCATGCTTAGGAGGAATAGATCTAAGCTTTAAAGAATCAATATCAAGAGAAATTCTATCAACGTTCCTAGCCAAATCATCAAATTTAAGCAATTTCTCTTCAAGCAAAGTATTAAAATTCTTTTGTGAATTCATAAACTCTTTAACACTATTCTCAAATTCAGAGGGCATCTTATTATAATTTCCATAAGAGTTGTTGTAGGAATTTCCATAATTATTAGAAGGATTACTAGGATAAGGCCTAGGATTAAAATTCCCTCTATAAGCGTTGTTACCAAAATTATTCCTTCCAACAAAATTCACATCCATAGATTCATTGTTATTCTCAATCAAAGTAGCCAAAGGCATATCATTGGGATCAGAAGAAACACTCTTAGTAGCAAATAATTTTATAAGTTCATCCACCTTTCCACTCAAAACATTGATCTCTTCTATCGCATGCACTTTTTTATTAGAAGATCTTTCAGTATGCCATTGAGAATAATTAACCATAATATTATCTAGGAGTTTAGTAGCATCTCCTAAAGTGATTTCCATAAAAGTGCCTCCCGCGGCCGAATCTAAAAGATTTCTAGAAGCAAAATTCAATCCGGCATAAATTTTTTGTATAATCATCCACAAATTCAAACCATGAATAGGGCAATTATGAAGGAAATATGCCCTAGAGGCAATAATAAAGTTATTATTTATTTCCTTATTTCATGATAAATGTTTATTATTCATGCTAGAGTTGTATTAACCGGAAACATAATACATGTGTGAATACATAGACAAACAGAGTGTCACTAGTATGCCTCTACTTGACTAGCTCATTAATCAAAGATGGTTATGTTTCCTAACCATGAACAAAGAGTTGTTATTTGATTAACGAGGTCACATCATTAGTTGAATGATCTGATTGACATGACCCATTCCATTAGCTTAGCACCCGATCGTTTAGTATGTTGCTATTGCTTTCTTCATGACTTATACATGTTCCTATGACTATGAGATTATGCAACTCCCGTTTATCGGAGGAACACTTTGTGTTCTACCAAACGTCACAACGTAACTGGGTGATTATAAAGGTTCTCTACAGGTGTCTCCAAAGGTACTTGTTGGGTTGGCGTATTTCGAGATTAGGATTTGTCACTCCGAATGTCGGAGAGGTATCTCTGGGCCCTCTCGGTAATGCACATCACTTAAGCCTTGCAAGCATTGCAACTAATGAGTTAGTTGCGAGATGATGTATTACGGAACGAGTAAAGAGACTTGCCGGTAATGAGATTGAACTAGGTATTGGATACCGACAATCGAATCTCGGGCAAGTAACATACCGATGACAAAGGGAACAACGTATGTTGTTATGCGGTCTGACCGATAAAGATCTTCGTAGAATATGTAGGAGCCAATATGGGCATACAGGTCCCGCTATTGGTTATTGACCGGAAACGTATCTCGGTCATGTCTACATTGTTCTCGAACCGTAGGGTCCGCACGCTTAAAGTTACGATGACAGTTATTATGAGTTTATGCATTTTTGATGTACCGAAGTCAGTTCGGAGTCCCGGATGTGATCACGGACATGACGAGGAGTCTCGAAATGGTCGAGACATAAAGATTGATATATTGGAAGCCTATATTTGGACATCGGAATGGTTCCGAGTGAAATCGGCATTTTACTGGAGTACCGGGGGGTTACCGGAACCCCCCCGGGGGTTAATGGGCCCATATGGGCCTTAAGGGAAAAGAGGAGGGGCGGCCAGGGCAGGCCGCGCGCCCACTCGCCCCTAGTCCGAATAGGACAAGGAAGGGGGGGGGGCGCCCCCCTTTTTCCTTTCCCCCTCTCTCCTTCCTTCTCCTACAAGGCAAGGGAGAGGAGTCCTACTCCCGGTGGGAGTAGGACTCCTCCTGGCGCACCCCTTGGGGGCCATCCGCGCCTCCCCCTCCCCTCCTTTATATACGGGGGCAGGGGGCACCCTAGGACACACAACTTGATCTTCGTGATCATTCCTTAGCCGTGTGCGGTGCCCCCCTCCACCATATTCCACCTCGGTCATATCGTTGCAATGCTTAGGTGAAGCCCTGCGTCAGTAGAACATCATCATCATCATCACGCCGTCGTGTTGACGAAACTCATCCCCGAAGCTTTGCTGGATCGGAGCCCGGGGAGCGTCATCGAGCTGAACGTGTGCCAAGAACTAGGAGGTGCCGGAGTAACGGTGCTTGGATCGGTTGGACCGGGAAGACGTACGACTACTTCCTCTACGTTGCGTCAACGCTTTCGCTTTGGTCTACGAGGGTACGTAGACAACACTCTCCCCTCTCGTTGCTATGCATCACCATGATCTTGCGTGTGCGTAGGAATTTTTTTGAAATTACTACGTTCCCCAACAGTGGCATCCGAGCCTAGGTTTTTATGGTTTGATGTTATATGCACGAGTAGAACACAAGTGAGTTGTGGACGATATAAGTCGTACTGCCTACCAGCATGTCATACTTTGGTTCGGCGGTATTGTTGGATGAAGCGTCCTGGACCGACATTACGCGTACGCTTACGCGAGACTGGTTCTACCGACGTGCTTTGCACACAGGTGGCTGGCGGTTGTCAGTTTCTCCAACTTTAGTTGAACCGAGTATGGCTACGCCCGGTCCTTGCGAAGGTTAAAACGGAGTCTATTTGACAAACTATCGTTGTGGTTTTGATGCGTAAGTGAGATCGGTTCTTGCTTAAGCCCGTAGCAGCCACGTAAAACTTGCAACAAACAAAGTAGAGGACGTCTAACTTGTTTTTGCAGGGCATGTTGTGATGTGATAAGGTCAAGACATGATGCTAAATTTTATTGTATGAGATGATCATGTTTTGTAACCGAGTTATCGGCAACTGGCAGGAGCCATATGGTTGTCGCTTTATTGTATGCAATGCAATCGCCCTGTAATGCTTTACTTTATCACTAAGCGGTAGCGATAGTCGTAGAAGCATAAGATAGGCGAGACGACAACGATGCTACGATGGAGATCCAGGTGTCGCGCCGGTGACGATGGTGATCATGACGGTGCTTCGAAGATGGAGATCACAAGCACAAGATGATGATGGCCATATCATATCACTTATATTGATTGCATGTGATGTTTATCTTTTATGCATCTTATCTTGCTTTGATTGACGGTAGCATTTTAAGATGATCTCTCACTAATTATCAAGAAGTGTTCTCCCTGAGTATGCACCGTTGCGAAAGTTCTTCGTGCTGAGACACCATGTGATGATCGGGTGTGATAGGCTCTAAGTTCAAATACAACGGGTGCAAAACAGTTGCACACGCGGAATACTCAGGTTATACTTGACGAGCCAAGCATATACAGATATGGCCTCGGAACACGGAGACCGAAAGGTCGAGCGTGAATCATATAGTAGATATGATCAACATAATGATGTTCACCATTGAAACTACTCCATCTCACGTGATGATCGGACATGGTTTAGTTGATGTGGATCACGTGATCACGTAGAAGATTAGAGGGATGTCTATCTAAGTGGGAGTTCTTAAGTAATATGATTAATTGAACTTAAATTTATCATGAACTTAGTCCTGGTAGTATTAGCATATCTATGTTGTAGATCAATAGCTCGCATTGTTGCTTTCATATGTTTATTTTGATATGTTCCGAGAGAAAATTGTGTTGAAAGATGTTAGTAGCAATGATGCGGATTGGATCCGTGATCTGAGGTTTATCCTCATTGCTGCACAGAAGAATTATGTCCTAGATGCACCGCTAGATGACGGACCTATTGCTGGAGCAGATGCAGACGTTATGAACGTTCGGCTAGCTTAGTATGATGACTACTTGATAGTTTAAGTGCACCATG
The DNA here is from genome assembly GCA_032464435.1 of Aegilops umbellulata. Classification (NCBI taxonomy): domain Eukaryota; kingdom Viridiplantae; phylum Streptophyta; class Magnoliopsida; order Poales; family Poaceae; genus Aegilops; species Aegilops umbellulata. Next base: position 481,165,612 of record CP136056.1, read on the forward strand.
CTTAACGGCTTAGAATCAGGACTTCAAAGACGTTTTGAACGTCATGGACCATATGAGATGTTCCAGGAGTTGAAGTTAATATTTCAAGCAAATACCCGAGTTGAGAGATATGAAGTCTCCAACAAGTTCTATAGCTAAAAGATGGAGGAGAATCGCTCAACTAGTGAGCATGTGTTCAGATTGTCTGGGTACTACAATCGCTTGAATCAAGTGGGAGTTAATCTTCCTGATAAAATAGTGATTAACAGAATTCTCTAGTCACCATCACCAAATTAGTAGAACTTCGTGATGAACTATAATATGCAAGGGATAACAGAAACAATTCCCAAGCTCTTCGTGATGCTGAAACCGACGAAGGTAGAAATCAAGAAAAACATCAAGTGTTGATGGTTAACAAGACCACTAGTTTCAAGAAAAGGACAAAGGGAAGAAGGGGAACTTCAAGAAGAACGGCAAGCAAGTTGCTGCTCAAGTGAAGAAGCCCAAGTCTGGACCTAAGCCTGAGACTGAGTGCGTTTACTGCAAAGGGACTGGTCACTGGAAGCGGAACTGCCCCAAGTATTTGGCGGATAAGAAGGATGGCAAAGTGAACAAAGGTATATTTGATATACAGATTATTGATGTGTATTTTACTAGTGTTCATAGCAACCCCTCGGTATTTGATACTGGTTTAGTTGCTAAGAGTAGTAACTCGAAACGGGAGTTGCAGAATGAACAAAGACTAGTTAAGAGTGAAGTGACGATGTGTGTTGGAAGTGGTTCCAAGATTGATATGATCATCATCGCACACTCACTATACTTTCGGCATTAGTGTTGAACCTAAATAAGTGTTATTTGGTATTTGCGTTGAGCATAAATATGATTTGATCATGTTTATTGCAGTACGATTATTCATTTAAGTTAGAGAACAATTGTTGTTCTGCTTACATGAATGGAACCTTCGATGGTCATACACCCAATGAAAATAGTTCGTGGGATCTCGATCGTAGTGATACACATATTCATAATATTGAAGCCAAAAGATGCAAAGTTAATAATGATAGTGTAACTTATTTGTGGCACTGCCGTTTAGGTCATATTGGTGTAAAGCGCATGAAGAAACTCCATGCTTATGGGATTTTGGAATAACTTGATTATGAATCACTTGATGCTTGCGTACCATGCCTTATGGGCAAGATGACTAAAACTCCGTTCTCCGGAACAATGGAGCGAGAAACTGACTTGTTGGAAATAATACATACTGATGTATGCGATCCGATGAGTGTTAAGGCTTGCGGCGGGTATCATTATTTTCTGACCTTCACAGATGATTTGAGCAGATATGAGTATATCTACTTAATGAAACACTAGTCTGAAACATTTGAAAAGTTCAAAGAATTTCAGAGTGAAGTAGGGAATCATCGTAACAAAAATAAAAGTTTCTACGATATGATCGCAGAGGTAAAATATTTGAGTTACAAGTTTGGCCTTCAATTAAAACAATGTGGAATAGTTTCACAAACTCATGCCACCTGGAACACCACAGCATAATGGTGTGTCTAAACGTCATAACCGTACTTTATTGGATATAGTGCAATCTATGATGTTTCTTACTGATTTAGCACTATCGTTTTGGGGTTATGCATTAGAGACAACTGCATTCACGTTAAATAGGGCACCATCTAAATCCGTTGAGACGACACTATATGAACTGTGGTTTGGCAAGAAACCAAAGTTGTTGTTTCTTAAAGTTTGGGGTTGTGATTCTTATGTGAAAAGTTTCATCCTAATAAGCTCAAACCCAAATCGGAGAAATATGTCTTCATAGGATACCCAAAGGAGACAGTTGAGTACACATTCTATCACAGATCCGAAGGCAACACATTCGTTGCTGAGAATGGATACTTTCCAGAGAAGGAGTTTCTCTCGAAAGAAGTGAGTGGGAGGAAAGTAGAAAGACTTGATAAGGTAATTGTACCATCTCCCTTATTGGAAAGTAGTTCATCACAGAAATCTGTTCTTGTGACTTCTACACCAATTAGTGAGGAAGCTAATGATGATGATCATGTAACTTCAGATCAAGTTACTACCGAATCTCGTAGGTAAACCAGAGTGAGATCCGCACCATAGTAGTACGGTAATCCTGTTCTGGAAGTCATGTTACTAGACCATGACGAACTTGCGAACTATGAGGAAGCGACGATGAGCCCAGATTCCGCGAAATGGTTTGAGGCCATGAAATCTGAGATATGATCCATGTATGAGAACAAAGTATGGACTTTGATGGATTTGGCTGATGATCGGCAAGCCATAGAAAATAAATGGATCTTCAAGAGGAAGACGGACACTGATAGTAGTGTTACTATCTACAAAGCTAGAATTGTCGCAAAAGGTTTTCGACAAGTTCAAGGTGTTGACTACGATGAGAGTTTCTCACTCGTATCTATACTTAAGTCTGTCCGAATCATGTTAGCAATTACCGCATTTTTTGAAATCCGGCAAATGGATAAACAAAACTGCATTCCTTAATGGATTTATTAAAGAAGAGTTGTATACAATGCAACTAGAAGGTTTTGTCGATCCTAAAGGTGTTAACAAAATATGCAAGCTCCAGCGATCCATCTATGGACTGGTGCAAGCATCTCGGAGTTGGAATACACGCTTTGATAAGTTGATCAAAGCATATAGTTTTATACAGACTTACGGTGAAGCCTGTATTTACAAGAAAGTGAGTGGGAGCACTACATCATTTCTGATAAGTATATTGAAATGACATATTGTTGATCGGAAATAATGTAGAGTTATTCTGCAAAGCATAAAGGAGTATTTGAAAGGAGTTTTTCGAAGAAGGACCTCAGTGAAGCTGCTTACATATTAAGCATCAAGATCTATAGAGATAGATCAAGACGCTTGATAAATTTTCAATGAATATATACCTTGACAAGATTTTGAAGTAGTTCAATATGGAACAATCAAAGAAAGAAGTTCTTGCCTGTGTTACAAGGTGTGAAATTGAGTAAGACTCAAAACCCGACCACGACAGAAGATAGAAAGAGAATGAAAGTCATTCCCTATGCCTTGGCCATAGGTTCTATAAAGTATGCCATGCTGTGTACCAGATCTATTGTATATCCTACACTGTGTTTAGCAAGGGAGTACAATAGTGATCTAGATGTAGATCACTGGACATCCGTCAAAATTATCCTTAGTGAAATAAGGATATGTTTCTCGATTATGGACGTGACAAAAAGGTTCGTCGTAAAAGGTTACGTCGATACAAGTTTTGACACTAATCTAGATGACTCTAAGTCTCAATCTAGATACATATTAAAGGTGGGAGCAATTAGCTAAAGTAGCTCCGTGCAGAGCATTGTAGACATAGAAAGTTGCAAAATACATACGGATCTGAGTTTTGGCAGACCCGTTGACTAAGCTTCTCTCACAAGCAAAACATGATCACACCTTAGTACTCTTTGGGTGTTAATCACATAGCGACGTGAACTAGATTACTGACTCTAGTAAACCCTTTGGGTGTTGATCACATATCGATGTGAACTATGGGTGTTAATCACATGGTGATGTGAACTATTGCTGGTAAATCACATGGCGATGTGAACTAGATTATTGACTCTAGTGCAAGTGGGAGACTGAAGGAAATATGCCCTAGAGGCAATAATAAAGTTATTATTTATTTCCTTATTTCATGATAAATGTTTATTATTCATGCTAGAATTGTATTAACCGAAAACATAATACATGTGTGAATACATAGACAAACAGAGTGTCACTAGTATGCCTCTACTTGACTAGCTCGTTAATCAAAGATGGTTATGTTTCCTAACCATGAACAAAGAGTTGTTATTTGATTAACGAGGTCACATCATTAGTTGAATGATCTGATTGACATGACCCATTCCATTAGCTTAGCACCCGATCGTTTAGTATGTTGCTATTGCTTTCTTCATGACTTATACATGTTCCTATGACTATGAGATTATGCAACTCCCGTTTACCGGAGGAACACTTTGTGTGCTACCAAATGTCACAACGTAACTGGGTGATTATAAAGGTGCTCTACATGTGTCTCCAAAGGTACTTGTTGGGTTGGCGTATTTCGAGATTAGGATTTGTCACTCCGAATGTCGGAGAGGTATCTCTGGGCCCTCTCGGTAATGCACATCACTTAAGCCTTGCAAGCATTGCAACTAATGAGTTAGTTGCGGGATGATGTATTATAGAACGAGTAAAGAGACTTGCCGGTAACGAGATTGAACTAGGTATTGGATACCGACGATCGAATCTCGGGCAAGTAACATACCGATGACAAAGGGAACAACGTATGTTGTTATGCGGTCTGACCGATAAAGATCTTCGTAGAATATGTAGGAGCCAATATGGGCATCCAGGTCCCGATATTGGTTATTGACCGGAAACGTATCTCGGTCATGTCTACATTGTTCTCGAACCGTAGGGTCTGCACGCTTAAAGTTACGATGATAGTTATTATGAGTTTATGCATTTTTGATGTACCGAAGTCATTTCGGAGTCCCGGATGTGATCACGGATATGACGAGGAGTCTCGAAATGGTCGAGACATAAAGATTGATATATTGGAAGCCTATATTTGGACATCGGAATGGTTCCGAGTGAAATCGACATTTTACTGGAGTACCGGGGGGTTACCGGAACCCCCCCGGGGGTTAATGGGCCCATATGGGCCTTAAGGGAAAAGAGGAGGGGTGGCCAGGGCACGCCGCGCGCCCCCTCCCCCCTAGTCCGAATAGGACAAGGAAGGGGGGGGGGGGCGGCGCCCCCGTTTTTCCTTTCCCCCTCTCTCCTTCCTTCTCCTACAAGGCAAGGGAGAGGAGTCCTACTCCCGGTGGGAGTAGGACTCCTCCTGGCGCACCCCTTGGGGGCCGACCGCGCCTCCCCCTCCCCTCCTTTATATACGGGGGCAGGGGGGCACCCTAGGACACACAAGTTGATCTTCATGATCGTTCCTTAGCCGTGTGCGGTGCCCCCCTCCACCATATTCCACCTCGGTCATATCGTTGCAGTGCTTAGGTGAAGCCCTGCGTCGGTAGAACATCATCATCATCATCACACCATCGAGCTGACAGAACTCATCCCCGAAGCTTTGCTGGATCGGAGCCCGGGGAGCGTCATCGAGCTGAACGTGTGCCAATAACTTGGAGGTGCCGGAGTAACGGTGCTTGGATCGGTTGGACCGGGAAGACGTACGACTACTTCCTCTACGTTGCGTCAACGCTTCCGCTTCGGTCTACGAGGGTACGTAGACAACACTCTCCCCTCTTGTTGCTATGCATCACCATGATCTTGCGTGTGCGTAGGAATTTTTTTGAAATTACTACGTTCCCCAACAAATTACGTATCATTAATTTCATTCTCTCCCAAGCTTGTGCAACATGTTCATGATCAAGTTGCTTAAAATTCATAATATCGTTTCTAAGAGAGATGATCTTAGCGGGAGGAAAATACTTAGAGATAAAAGCATGTTTGCACTTGTTCCAAGAATCAATACTATTTTTAGGCAAAGACGAAAACCAAGCTTTAGCACGATCTCTAAGCGAAAAAGGAAATAGCTTCAATTTAACAACATCATTATCGACATATTTTTTCATTTGCATATCACATAAATCAACGAAGCTATTCAGATGAGTAGCGACATCTTCACTAGGAAGGCCGGCGAATTGATCTTTCATAACAAGATTCAACAAAGCAGTATTGATTTCACAAGATTCAGTATTGGCAAGAGGAGCAATCGGAGTGCTAAGGAAATCATTATTGTTGATATTGGTGAAGTAACACAATTTGGTAGTATCTTGAGCCATCGCGAGAAATAAGCAATCCAACACACGAGCAAACAAAAGGCAAGCGGGAAAAAGGCGAACGGAGAAGGAGAAGGAGAAGGAGAGGGCGAATAAAACGACAAGGGTGAAGTGGGGGAGAGGAAAACGAGAGGCAAATGGCAACTAATGTAATGCAGGAGATAGGGATTGTGATGAGTACTTGGTATGTTGACTTTTTGCGTAGACTCCCTGGCAACGGCGCCAGAAATTCTTCTTGCTACCTCTTGAGCTTGCGTTGGTTTTCCACGAAGAGGAAAGGATGATGCAGCAGAGTAGCGTAAGTGTTTCCCTCAGTTTTTGAGAACCAAGGTATCAATCCAGTAGGAGGCCACGCGCAAGTCCCTCGTACCTACACAACACAAAGAGCTCAACGCAACCAACGCGATTAGGGGTTGTCAATCCCTTCACGGTCACTTACGAAAATGAGATCCGATAGATAATATTTTTGGTATTTTTGATATAAATATGCAAAGTGAAAAGTAAAACAAAGCAAGATTAAAGTGATGGAGATTGATATGATGAGAATAGACCTGGGGGCCATAGGTTTCACTAGTGGCTTCTCTCAAGAGCATAAGTTTTCTACGGTGGGTGAACAAATTACTATTGAGCAATTGACAGAATTGAGCATAGTTATGAGAATATCTAGGCATGATCATGTATATAGGCATCACGTCCGTGACAAGTAGATCGAAACGATTCTGCATCTACTACTATTACTCCACTCATCGACCGCTATCCAGCATGCATCTAGAGTATTAAGTTAAAAACAGAGTAACGCTTTAAGCAAGATGACATGATGTAGAGAGATAATTCATGCAATATGAAATAAACCCCATCTTGTTACCCTCAATGGCAACGATACAATACGTGTCTTGCTGCCCCTTCTGTCACTGGGAAAGAACACCGCAAGATTGAACCCAAAGCTAAGCACTTCTCCCATGGCAAGAACTACCAATCTAGTTGGCCAAAACAAACGGATAATTCCAAGAGACTTGCAAAGATAACCAATCATACATAAAATAATTCAGAGAAGATTCAAATATTATTCATAGATAGACTTGATCATAAACCCACAATTCATCGGTCTCAACAAACACACCGGAAAAGAAGAAGATTACATCAAATAGATCTCCACAAGAGAGGGGGAGAACATTGTATTGAGATCCAAAAAGACAGAAGAAGCCATCTAGCTAATAACTATGGACCCGAAGGTCTGAGGTAAACTACTCACACTTCATCGGAGAGGCTATGATGATGTAGAAGCCCTCCGTGATGACGGCCCTCTCCGACGGAGGTCCGGAACAGGCCCCAAGATGGGATCTCGTGGATACAGAAAGTTGTGGCGGTGGAATTAGGTTTTTGGCTCCTGTTCTGATCGTTTGGGGGTACGTGGGTATATATAGGAGGAAGGAGTACGTCGGTGGAGCACCGAGGGGCCCACGAGGCAGGGGGCGTGCCCTGTAGGGGGGGGGGGCGTGCCCCTACCCTCGTGACCGCCTCTGGTACTTCTTGGAGTAGGGTCCAAGTCTCCTGGTTCTTATCCGAGAAGAAAATCACGTTCCAAAAAGGATTTTTCTGTTTGGACTCCGTTTGATATTCTGTTTCTTCGAAACACTGAAATAGGCAAAAAACATCAATTCTGGGCTGGGCCTCCGGTTAATAGATTAGTCCCAAACATAATATAAAACTGGAAAATAAAGCCCAATATAGTCCAAAACAGTAGATAATATAGCATGGAGCAATAAAAAATTATAGATACGTTGGAGACGTATCACACATCACTTAAGCCTTGCAACGATTGCAACTAATGAGTTAGTTGCGGGATGATGTATTATAGAACGAGTAAAGAGACTTGCCGGTAACGAGATTGAAATAGGTATTGAGATACCAATGATCGAATCTCGGGCAAGTAACATACCGATGACAAAGGGAACAACGTATGTTGTTATGCGGTTTGACCGATAAAGATCTTCGTAGAATATGCGGGAGCCAATATGAGCATCCAGGTTCCACTATTCGTTATTGACCGGAGAGGTGTCTCCCTCATGTCTACATAGTTCTCGAACCCATAGGGTCCGCACGCTTAAAGTTAGATGACGGTTATATTAGGAGTTTATGTGTTTTGATGTACCGAAGATAGTTCGGAGTCCCAGATGTGATCATGGACATAACGAGGACTCTCGAAATGGTCGATACATCAAGATCGATATATTGGAAGCCTATATTTGGATATAGGAAGTGTTCCAGGTGAAATCGGGATTTTACAGGAGTACCTGGGGTTACCGGAACCCCCCGGGGGTTTAATGGGCCTACATGGGCCTTAGTGGAGAAGAGGAGGGGCGGCCAGGGCAGGCTGCGCGCCCCCTCCACCTCTAGTCCGAATTGGACAAGGAGGGGGGGGGGCGCCCGCCTTTCCTTCCTCTCTCCCTCCTCCTTCCCCCCTTCTCCTAATCCAACTAGGAAGGGAGGGAGTCCTACTCCCGGTGGGAGTAGGACTCCTCCTGGCGCGCCTCCTCCTGGCCGGCCACCTCTCCCCCCTTGCTCCTTTATATACGGGGGCAGGGGCACCCCATAGACACAACAATTGATCATTGATCTTTTAGCCGTGTGCGGTGCCCCCCTCCACCATAGTCCACCCCGATAATATCGTAGCGGTGCTTAGGCGAAGCCCTGCATCGGTAGAACATCATCATCGTCACCACGCCATCGTGCTGACAGAACTCTCCCTCAAAGCTCGGCTAGATCGGAGTTCGAGGGATGTCATCGAGCTGAACATGTGCTGAACTCGGAGGTGCCGTATGTTCGGTACTTGTATTGGTCGGATCGTGAAGACGTACGACTACATCAACCGCGTTATGCTAACGCTTCCGCTTTTGGTCTTCGAGGGTACGTGGACACACTCTCTCCTCTCGTTGCTATGCATCACCATGATCCGGTGTGTGCGTAGGATTTTTTTTTCAAATTACTACGTTCCCCAACACAAGACCCATCCGTTAGCTTAGCATAATGATTGTTCAGTTTTATTGCTATAGCTTTCTTCATGTCAGATACATATTCCTTTTGACTATGAGATTATGCAACTTCCGGATACTGGAGGAATACCTTGTGTGCTATCAAATGTCACAGTAACTGGGTGATTATAAAGATGCTCTATAGGTATCTCCGAAGGTGTTTGTTGGGTTGGCATAGATCGAGATTAGGATTTGTCACTCCGAGTATCAGAGAGGTATCTCTAGGCCCTCTCGGTAATGCACATCATGATAAGCCTTGCAAGCAATGTGACTAATGAGTTAATTGCAGGATGATGCATTACGGAATGAGTAAAGAGACTTGCCGGTAACGAGATTGAACTAGGTATGAAGATAGTGACGATCGAATCTCGGGCAAGTAACATATCGATGACAAAGGGAATAATGTATGTTGTCATTGCGGTTTGACCGATAAAGATCTTCGTAGAATATGTAGGAACCAATATGAGCATCCAGGTTCCGCTGTTGGTTATTGATCAGAGCTGTGTTTGGATCATGTCTACATAGTTCTCGAACCCGTAGGGTCCGCATGCTTAACGTTTCGATGACGATTTTGTATTATATGAGTTATGTGATTTGGTGATCGAATGTTGTTCGTAGTCACGGACATTAAGAGGAGTCTCGAAATGGCCGAGAGGTAAAGATTCATATATAGGGTTATAGTATTTGGACACTGGAAGTGTTCTGGGGGTATCGGGTGTGTATCGGGTCACCGGAAGGGGTTCCGGGCACCCCCGGCAAAGATATGGGCCTTATTGGGCCAAGGGCGGGACAGACCAGCCCCTAAGGGGCTGGTGCGCCTCCATATGGGCTAGCCTAAATGGAGAAAGGAAAAGGGAAGGAGGAAAGGAAATAGAGGGAATAGGATTCCCCCTTCCTTTCCCCTCTCCCCTCTTTCCTTCCCCCCTCCGGAGATAAGGAAAAGAGGAGGCCAAATTGGAGGAGGCCCCCAAGTAGGATTCCTCCTACTTGGGGCACCCCATGGCTGTCCCCTTCCCCCTCCCACCTATATATATGTGGGGAGGGGGAGCCTAGAAAAAAAGCACTGTTAGCCGTGTGCGGCGCCCCCCTACACAATTTACGCCTCCGGTAATATTCACGTAGTGCTTAGGCGAAGCCCTGCGTGGATCACTTCACCATCACCATGCCGTCGTGCTGACGGAACTCTCCCTCGACACTTTGCTAGATCAAGAGTTGGAGGGACGTCATCGAGCTGAACGTGTGCAGAACTCGTAGGTGCCGTACGTTCGGTACTTGATCGGTCCGACGAGAAGAAGTTTGACTACATCAACGCATTGTCAAACGCTTCCGCTTTCGGTCTACGAGGCTACGTGGACACGCTCTCCCGCTCTCGTTGCTATGCATCTCCTAGATAGATCTTGCATGACCGTAGGATTTTTTTAAAATTGCATGCTACGTTCCCCAACAGTGGTATGCGAGCTAGGTTTATGCGTAGATGATATGCACGAGTAGAACACAAAGAGTTGTGGGCGATCATAGTCATACTGCTTGCCGCCAATGTCTTATTTTGATTCGGCGGTACTGCTAGATGAAGCGGCCCGGACCAACCTTACATGACCACGTTCATGAGACCGGTTCCACCGACAGACAGGCAACTTGTTTTGCATAAAGGTGGCTAGCGGGTGTCTGTTTCTCCAACTTTAGTTGAATCAAATTTGACTACGGTCGGTCCTTGTTGAAGGTTAAAACAGCACACTTGACGAAAAATCATTGTGGTTTTGATGTGTAGGTAAGAACGGTTCTTACTAGAAGCCCGTAGCATCCACGTTAAACTTGCAACAACAAAGTAGAGGACGTCTAATTTGTTTTTGCAGGGCATGTTGTGATGTGATATGGTCAAGATGTGATAAGATATAAGTTGTTGTATGAGATGATCATGTTTTGTAAAAGTTATCGGCAACTGGTAGGAGCCTTATGGTTGTCGCTTTATTGTATGAAATGCAATCGCCATGTAATTGCTTTACTTTATCACTATGTGTTAGCGATAGTCGTAGAAGCAATAGTTGGCGAGACGACAACAATGCTACGATGGAGATCAAGGTGTCAAGCTGGTGACGATGGAAATCATGACGGTGCTTTGGAGATGGAGATCAAAGGCACAAGATGATGATGGCCATGTCATGTCACATATTTTGACTGCATGTGATGTTTACCTTTTATGCATCTTATTTTGCATAGTACGGCAGTAGCGTTATAAGATGATCCCTCACTAAATTTCAAGGTATAAGTGTTCTCCCTGAGAATGCACCGTTGCGACAGTTCGTCGTGCCGAGACAACATGTGATGATCGGGTGTGATAAGCTCTACGCTCACATACAATGGGTGCAAGACAGTTTTGCACGTGCGGAATACTCCGGTTAAACTTGACGAGCCTAGCATGTACAGACATGGCCTCAGAACACTGAGACCAAAAGGTCGAACGTGAATCATATAGTAGATATGATCAACATAGAGATGTTCACCATTGAAAACTACTCCATCTCACGTGATGATCGGACATGCTTTAGTTGATATGGATCACGTGATCATTTAGATGACTCGAGGGATGTCTATCTAAGTGGGAGTTCTTAAGTAATATGGTAAATTAAACTTAAATTTATCATGAACTTAGTCCTGATAGTTTTTGCATATCTATGTTGTAGATCAATAGCTCGCGTATAGCTCACCTGTTTTATTTTTGATATGTTCCTAGAGAAAACTAAGTTGAAAGATGATAGTAGCAATGATGCGGACTGGGTCCGTGATCTGAGGATTATCCTCATTGCTGCACAGAAGTATTGTGTCCTTGATGCACCGCTAGGTGACAAACCTATTTCAGGAGCAGATGCAGACGTCATAAATGTTTGACAAGCTCGGTATGATGACCACTTGATAGTTTAGTGCATCATGCTTTACGGCTTAGAACCGGGACTTCAAAAAATGTTTTGAACGCCATGGAGCATATGAGATGTTCCAAGAGCTGAAAATGATATTTCAGACTCATGCCCGTGTTAAGAGGTATGAGACCTCTAATAAGTACTTTGACTACAAGATGGAGGAGAATAGCTCAGCTAGTGAGCATGTGCTCAGAATGTCTGGGTACTACAATCGCTTGAATCAAGTGGGAGTTAATCTTCCAGATAAGATAGTGATTGACAGAGTTCTCTAGTCACTATCACCAAGTTACTAGAACTTCATGATGAACTATAATATGCAAGGGATAACGAAAACAATTCCCAAGATCTTTGCGATGCTGAAATCGGCGAAGGTAGAAATCAAGAAATAGTATCAAGTGTTGATGGTTAAACAAGAACACTAGTTTCAAGAAAAAGGGCAAGGGAAAGAAAGGGAACTTCAAGAAGAATGGCAAGCAAGTTTCCACTCCCGTGAAGAAGCCCAAAGCTAGACCCAAACCTGAAATTGAGTGCTTCTACTGCAAAGGAAATGGTCACTAGAAGAGAAACTACCCCAAAAACTTGGCGGATAAGAAGGATGGCAAAGTGAACAAAGGTATATTTGATATACATGTTATTGGTGTGTACTTTACTAGCGTTCATAATAGCCCCTGGGTATTTGATACCGGTTCAGTTGCAAAGATTTGTAACTTGAAAGAGGAGTTGCAAAATGAACAGATACTAGTTGAGGGCGAGGTGACGATGTGTGTTGGAAGTGATTCCAAGGTTGATAAGATCACCATCGCACACTCTCTTTACCTTCGGGATTAGTGTTGAACCTAAAATAAATGTTATTTGGTGTTTGCGTTGAGCATTAATATGATTGGATCATGTTTATTGCAATACGGTTATTCATTTAAGTCAAAGAATAATTGTTATTCTGTTTACATGAATAAAACCTTCTATGGTCATACACCCAAGGTGAATGGTTTATTGAACCTCGATCGTAGTGATACACATATTCATAATATTGATGCCAAAAGATGTAAAGTTGATAATGATAGTGCAACATATTAGTGGCACTGCCGTTTAGGTCATATTGGTGTAAAGCGCATGCAGAAACTCCATGCAGATGGACTTTTGGAATCACTTGATTATGAATCATTTTATGCTTGCGAACCATGCCTCATGGGCAAGATGACTAAGACTCTGTTCTCCAGAACAATGGAGCGAGCCACTGACTTACTGTAAATAATACATACCGATGTATGCGGTCCGATGAGTGTTGAGGCTCGCGGCAGGTATCGTTATTTTCTGACCTTCACAGATGATTTGAGCAGATATGGGTGTATGCGGTCCGATGAGTGTTGAGGCTCGCGGCAGGTATCATTATTTTCTGACCTTCACAGATGATTTGAGCAGATATGGGTATATCTACTTGATGGAACACAAGTCTGAAACATTTCAAAAGTTCAAAGAATTTCAGAGTGAAGTGGAGAACCATCGTGACAAGAAAATAAAGTTTCTATGATCTGATCGCGGAGGCGAATATTTGAGTTACAAGTTTGGCCTTCATTTAAAAATGTGGAATAGTTTCACAACTCACGCCACCTGGAAAACCATAGCGTAATAGTGTGTCTGAACGTTGTAACCGTACTTTATTAGATATGGTGCAATCTATGATGTCTCTTACCAATTTACCACTATCGTTTTGGGGTTATGCATTAGAGACAACTGCATTCACGTTAAATAGGGCACCGTCTAAATCTGTTGAGACGACACCATATGAAATATGGTTTGGCAAGAAACCAAAGCTTTTGTTTCTTAAAGTTTGGGGTTGCGATGCTTATGTGAAAAAGTTTCAAACTGATAAGCTCGAACCCAAATCGGAGAAGTGCATCTTCATAGGATACCCAAAAGAAACTGTTGGGTACACCTTCTATCATTGATCCGAAGGCAAGATATTTGTTGCTAAGAATGGATCCTTTCTAGAGAAGGAGTTTCTCTCGAAGGAAGTGAGTGGGAGGAAAGTAGAACTTGATGAGGTAATTGTACCTTCTCTCGAAGTAGATATTAGCTCATCATAGAAAAACCGTTCTCGTGATGCCTACACCAACTAGAGAGGAAGCTAATGATAATGATCATAAAACTTCAGATCAAGTTACTACCGAACCTCATAGGTCGACCAGAGCACATTCCGCACCAGATGGTATGGTAATCCTGTTCTGGAAGTCATGTTACTAGACCATGACGAACCTATGAACTATGAGGAAGCGATGATGAGCCCAGATTCCGGAAAATGGCTTGAGGCCATGAAATCTGAGATAGGATCCATGTATGAAAACAAAGTGTGGACTTTGGTGGACTTGCCCGATGATCGGCAAGCTATTGATAATAAATGGATCTTTAAGAGGAAGATGGACGCTGATGGTAGTGTTACTATCTACAAAGCTCGACTTGTCGCAAAAGGTTTTCGACAAGTTCAAGGTGTTGACTACGATGAGATTTTCTCACTCGTAGCGATGCTTAAAGTCTGTCCGAATCATGTTAGCAATTGCCACATTTTATGAAATCTGGCAAATAGATGTCAAAACTGCATTCCTTAATGGATTTTTTGTATATGATGCAACCTGAAGGTTTTGTTGATCCTAAAGGTGCTAACAAAGTATGCAAGATCCAGAGATCCATCTATGGACTGGTGCAAGCATCTCGGAGTTGGAATATACGCTTTGATAAGGTGATCAAAGCATATGGTTTTATACAGACTTATGGTGAAGCCTGTATTTACAAGAAAGTGAGTGAGAGCTCTGTAGCATTTCTGATATTATATGTGGATGGCATATTGTTGATTGGAAATGATATAGAATTTCTGGATAGCATAAAAGGATACTTGAATAATAATTTTTCAATGAAAGACCTCAGTGAAGCTACTTATATATTGGGTATCAAGATCTATAGGGATAGATCGAGACTCTTAATAAGACTTTCACAAAGCACATACCTTGACAAGATTTTGAAGAGTTCAAAATGGACCAGTCAAAGAAAGGGTTCTTGCCTGTGTTGCAAGGTGTGAAGTTGAGTAAAACTCAAAGCCCGACCACATCAGAAGATAGAGAGAGAATGAAAGTCATTCCCTATGCCTCAGCCATAGGATCTATAAAGTATGCCATTCTGTGTACCAGACCTATTGTATACCTTAGCATGAGTTTGGCAAGTGAGTACAATAGTGATCCAGGAGTAGATTAATGGACAGCGGTCAAAATTATCCTTAGACGACTAAGGAAATATTTCTCGATTATGGAGGTGATAAAAGAGTTCGTCGTAAAGAGTTACGTCGATGCAAGCTTTGACACAAATTTGGATGACTCTGAGTCTAGATCTAGATACATATTGAAAGTAGGAGCATTTAGCTAGAGTAGCACCATGCAGAGCATTGTAGACATAGAAATTTGCAGAATACATACGGATCTGAATGTGGCAGACCCGTTGACTAAACCTCTCTCACAAGTAAAACATGATCACACATTAGTACTCTTTGGGTGTTAATCACATGGCGATGTGAACTAGATAACTGACTCTAGTAAACCCTTTGAGTGTCGGTCACATGGCGATGTGAACTATGGATGTTAATCACATGGTGATGTGAACTATAGGTGTTAAATCACATGGCGATGTGAACTAGATTATTGACTCTAGTGCAAGTGGGAGACTCAAGGAAATATGCCCTAGAGGCAATAATAAAGTTGTTATTTTATATTTCCTTATATCATTATAAATGTTTATTATTCATGCTAGAATTGTATTAACCGCAAACTTGATACATGTGTGGATACATAGACAAAACACCATGTCCCTAGTAAGCCTCTACTAGACTAGCTCGTTAATCAAAGATGGTTAAGTTTCCTAACCATAGACATGTGTTGTCATTTGATGAACATGATCACATCATTAGGAGAATGATGTGATGGACAAGACCCATCCGTTAGCTTCGCATAATGATCGTTCAGTTGTATTGCTATAACTTTCTTCATGTCATATACATATTCCTTTGACTATGAGATTATGCAACTCCCGGATACCGGAGGGATACCTGATGACCCACAAGTGTAGGGGATCTATCGTAGTCCTTTCGATAAGTAAGAGTGTCGAACCCAACGAGGAGCAGAAGGAAATGACAAGTGGTTTTCAGTAAGTCTCTGCAAGCACTGAAATTATGGGTAACAGATAGTTTTGTGATAAGGTAATTTGTAACAGGTAACAAGTAACGAGTGTAAATAAAGTGCAGCAAGATGGCCCAATCCTTTTTGTAGCAAAGGACAAGCCTAGACAAACTCTTATATAGAGAAAAGCACTCCCGAGGACACATGGGAATTATCGTCAAGCTAGTTTTCATCACGCTCATATGATTCGCGTTCGGAACTTTGATAATTTGATATGTGGGTGGACCGGTGCTTGGCTGTTGTCCTTACTTGGACAAGCATCCCACTTATGATTAACTTCTATTGCAAGCATCCGCAACTACAAAATAAGTATTAAGGTAAACCTAACCTTAGCATGAAACATATGGATCCAAATCAGCCCCTTACGAAGCAACGCATAAACTAGGGTTTAAGCTTCTGTCACTCTAGCAACCCATCATATACTTATTACTTCCCAATGCCTTCCTCTAGGCCCAAATAATGGTGAAGTGTCATGTAGTTGACGTTCACATAACACCACTAGAGGATAGACAACATACATCTCGTCAAAATATCGAACGAATACCAAATTCACATGACTACTAATAGCAAGACTTCTCCCATGTCCTCAGGAACAAACGTAACTACTCACAAATCATATTCATGTTCATAATCAGAGGGGTATTAATATGCATAATGGATCTGAACATATGATCTTCCACCAAATAAACCAACTAGCATCAACTACAAGGAGTAATCTGTTGGGGAACGTAGTAATTTCAAAAAAAATTCCTACGCACACGCAAGATCATGGTGATGCATAGCAACGAGAGGGGAGAGTTTTGTCCACGTACCCTCGTAGACCGAAAGCAGAAGCGTTATAACAACGCGGTTGATGTAGTCGTACGTCTTCACGGCCCGACCGATGAAGCACCGAAACTACGGCACCTCCGAGTTCTAGCACACGTTCAGCTCGATGACGATCCCCGGACTCTGATCCAGCAAAGTGTCGGGGATGAGTTCCATCAGCACGACGGCGTGGTGACGATCTTGATGTTCTACCGTCGCAGGGCTTCGCCTAAGCACCGCTACAATATTATCGAGGATTATTGTGGAGGGGGGCACCGCACACGGCTAAGAGATCTCAAGGATCAATTGTTATGTCTAGAGGTGACCCCTGCCCCCGTATATAAAGGAGCATGGGGGAGGGGGTGGCCGGCCAGGAGGAGGCGCGCCAGGGAGGAGTCCTACTCCTACCGGGACTAGGACTCCCTCCTTTCCTTGTCCAACTAGGAGAGGGGAAGGAAGGGAGAGAGGAGAGGAAGGAAAGGGGGGCGCCGCCCCCCTCCTTGTCCAATTCGCACTAGAGGGGGAGGGGGCGCGCAGCCTGCCCTGGCCGCCCCTCCTCTGCTCCACTTTGTGCCCATGAGGCCCATTAATCCCCGGAGGGGGTTCCGATAACCCTCCGGTACTCCGTTCTACATCCGATAACACCCGGAACCATTCCTGTGTCTGAATATAGTCATCCAATATATCAATCTTTATGTATCGACCATTTCGAGACACCTCGTCATGTCTGTGGTCACATCTGGGACTCCGAACAACCTTCTTTACATCAAAACATATAAACTCATAATGAAACTGTCATCGTAACGTTAAGCGTGCGGACCCTTCAGGTTCGAGAACAATGTAGACATGACCGAGACACGCCTCCGGTCAATAACCAATAGCGGAACCTGGATGCTCATATTGTCTCCTACATATTCTACGAAGATCTTTATTGGTCAGACCGCATAACAGCATACGTTGTTCCCTTTGTCATCGGTATGTTACTTGCCCAAGATTCGATCGTCGGTATCACAATACCTAGTTCAATCTCGTTACCGGCAAGTCTCTTTACTCGTTCCGGAATACATCATCTCTCAACTAACTCATTGGTTGCAATGCTTGCAAGGCTTATGTGATGTGCATTACCGAGAGGGCCCAGAGATACCTCTCCGACAATCGGAGTGACAAATCCTAATCTCGAAATACGCCAACCCAACATGTACCTTTGGAGACACCTGTAGAGCTCCTTTATAATCACCTAGTTACGTTGTGATGTTTGGTAGCACACAAAGTGTTCCTCTGGCAAACGGGAGTTGCATAATCTCATAATCATAGGAACATGTATAAGTCATGAAGAAAGCAATAGCAACATACTAAACGATCGGGTGCTAAGCTAATGGAATGGGTCATGTCAATCACATCATTCTCCTAATGATGTGATCCCGTTTAATCAAATGACAACACATGTCTATGGTTAGGAAACATAACCATCTTTGATTAACGAGCTAGTCATGTAGAGGCATACTAGTGACAATATGTTTGTCTATGTATTCACACAAGTATTATGTTTCCGGTTAATACAATTCTAGCATGAATAATAAACATTTATCATGATATAAGGAAATAAATAATAACTTTAATTGCCTCTAGGGCATATTTCCTTCAGTCTCCCACTTGCACTAGAGTCAATAATCTAGATTACACAGTAATGATTCTAACACCCATGGAGCTTTGGTGCTGATCATGTTTTGCTCGTGGAAGAGGCTTAGTCAATGGGCCTGCTACATTCAGATCCGTATGTATCTTGCAAATCTCTATGTCTCCCACCTCGACTAGATCCTGGATGGAATTGAAGCGTCTCTTGATGTGCTTGGTTCTCATGTGCAATCTGGATTCCTTTGCCAAAGTTCTGTATAAAATCAAATGCTTTGATCACACTATCAAGGCGTGTATTCCAACTCCGAGAGGCTTGCACCAGTCCATAAATGGATCGCTGGAGCTTGCACACTTTGTTAGCTCCCTTTGGATCGACAAAACCTTCCGGTTGCATCATATACAACTCTTCTTCCAGAAATCCATTCAGGAATGCAGTTTTGACATCCATCTGCCAAATTTCATAATCATAAAATGCGGCAATTGCTAACATGATTCGGACAGACTTAAGCATCGCTACTGGTGAGAAGGTCTCATCGTAGTCAATCCCTAGAACTTTTCGAAAACTTTTTGCGACAAGTCGAGCTTTGTAGACAGTAACATTACCGTCAGCGTCAGTCTTCTTCTTAAAGATCCATTTATTCTCAATTGCTTGCCGATCATTGGGCAAGTCAACCAAAGTCCACACTTTGTTCTCATACATGGATCCCATCTCAGATTTCATGGCTTCAAGCCATTTTGCGGAATCTGGGCTCACCATCGCTTCTTCATAGTTTGTAGGTTCACCATGATCTAATAACATGAATTCCAAAAGAGGATTACCGTACCACTCTGGTGTGGATCTTACTCTGGTTGATCTACGAGGTTCAGTAACAACTTGATCTGAAGTTTCATGATCATCATCATTAACTTCCTCACTAATTGGTGTAGGTGTCACAGAAACCGGTTTCTGTGATGAACTACTTTCCAATAAGGGAGCAGGTACAATTACCTCATCAAGTTCTACTTTCCTCCCACTCACTTCTTTCGAGAGAAACTCCTTCTCTAGAAAGTTTCTGAATTTAGCAACAAAAGTCTTGCCTTCGGATCTGTGATAGAAGGTGTATCCAATAGTCTCCTTTGGATATCCTATGAAGACACATTTCTCCGATTTGGGTTCGAGCTTATCAGGTTGAAGCTTTTTCACATAAGCATCGCATCCCCAAACTTTCAGAAACAACAACTTTGGTTTCTTGCCAAACCACAGTTCATAAGGTGTCGTCTCAACGGATTTCGATGGTGCCCTATTTAACGTGAATGCGGCCGTCTCTAAAGCATAACCCCAAAATGATAGCGGTAAATCAGTAAGAGACATCGTTGATCGCACCATATTTAATAAAGTACGATTACGATGTTCGGACACACCGTTACATTGTGGTGTTCCGGGAGGCGTGAGTTGCGAAACTATTCCGCAT
The DNA here is from genome assembly GCA_032464435.1 of Aegilops umbellulata. Classification (NCBI taxonomy): domain Eukaryota; kingdom Viridiplantae; phylum Streptophyta; class Magnoliopsida; order Poales; family Poaceae; genus Aegilops; species Aegilops umbellulata. Next base: position 481,185,497 of record CP136056.1, read on the forward strand.
TGTTTCAAATGTACACCAAACTCGTAACTCAAATATTCTCCTCCACGATCAGATCGTAGAAACTTTATTTTCTTGTTATGATGATTTTCAACTTCACTCTGAAATTATTTGAACTTTTCAAATGTTTCAGACTTATGTTTCATTAAGTAGATATACCCATATCTGCTTAAGTCATCTGTGAAGGTGAGAAAATAACGATATCCGCCACGAGCCTCAACATTCATCGGACCACATACATCTGTATGTATGATTTCCAACAAATCTGTTGCTCTCTCCATAGTACCGGAGAACGGTGTTTTAGTCATCTTGCCCATGAGGCACGGTTCGCAAGTACCAAGTGATTCATAATCAAGTGGTTCCAAAAGTCCATTAGTATGGAGTTTCTTCATGCGCTTTACACCGATATGACCTAAACGGCACTGCCACAAATAACTTGCACTATCATTATCAACTCTGCATCTTTTGGATTCAACATTATGAATATGTGTATCACTACTATCGAGATTCAACAAAAATAGACCATTCTTCAAGGGTGCATGACCATAAAAGATATTACTCATACAAATAGAACAACCATTATTCTCTGATTTAAATGAATAACCATCTCGCATCAAACAAGATCCAGATATAATGTTCATGCTCAACGCTGGCACCAAATAATAATTATTTAGGTCTAAAACTAATGCCGAAGGTAGATGTAGAGGTAGCGTGCCGACTGCGATCACATCGACTTTGGAACCATTTCCTACGCGCATCGTCACCTCGTCCTTTGCCAATCTTCGCTTAATCCGTAGTCCCTTTTTCGAGTTGCAAATATTAGCAAGAGAACCAGTATAAAATACCCAGGTGCTACGGCGAGCATTAGTAAGGTGCCGTAGATGCTTTCGCCTTGGCCATCGTGCAAAAGGATGCTCCGACGCTGCGCATTCTCCCTCTCCCTCTTACAAGTGGGTCCCGAAGGTCAATCCTACTTCCCCGGGCGGGTCCGCTGGGATTTCCTCGCCTGGCGCCTCGGTTTCCCACGCTAATAGACTAGCTGGGTCTCTGCCAAGTCCCATCACGTCTGCAACACCATCATCGCCTCCGCCATTACCCGCTGAGCCTCCGCCCATCACACCACCACCTCCATCCTCTTCGACGCCACCAACCTGCTTTGCCGCATCATCTGCTGCGGCTCCGACCGAGGGACTTCCTGCGATGGCTACCTTCCCCCTTGATCCCACGCCTTTCGTGCCTCCGGGGTTCGAGATCATTGATGGTGGACAGCGGCATCTGCCACGCACCTTCTATTCTCCTGCAGTTGCTCCGGATCGTCAGCATGAGGAATACGCCATTGCCATCGTCGAGCCTGCCCCTCTGCCTGAAGAAGTTGGGCTCTTCAGAAACATGGTTAGTGATTTTGTTGTTAACAATCTTGGTCGTGCTGTTCTTGATGCTCAACCGTGGATTCAAGGAGTGGGTCTTCTCCGCTTTCGCAGTCCTCTTGCTAGGCAGGCTTTAGTTGATCACACCCCGTTTGAGCTAGATAATAACAGATTTGTGAGATTTGTGCCGCATGATGAAGGAATCAATTTCAGAGCGGTTCAGGGTTTTCGTAGGGGTTGGGTTATGATTGTTGGGATACCTCTGGACTATCGGCGAACACAATACATTGCCGATGCAATCAGTACCTTTGGCCGTTTCCACCACTGGCACCAGGACGATCCGTTACTTGTTCGTACCCTGGCGTACGTCTCTTTCCCGGCAATGACATTGGTGCCGCGGGATGTGGTCTATCAGGAGTTTGCAGATTTTGGTGGTTCTCGGATTTCATGGTCTGCTCCAATCTACATCTTCTCTGCTGACTTTGCTGACATCTTGCCACCCGACGAGGACCCGATGCCCTTTGATGGCAATCCTCATCCTCTCCCTGGGCATCTGCAGTTCCATAATCACAACTGGGTTATGCCTGAATTTCCTGAGATTGGTTGGGATGAGTTGCCTCCACCTCCGCAGGAGCATGAGCCTCAAATTCATGCGGATCCACAGGACCTTAATGCACCACAGGAGGTAATTGAGGAAAATCAAGTGGATGAGAACCTGTCTCAGGAATCTATTGTTCTGGAAGTATCAAATGATTCTGTTAATGATCTGCAGCCTGAAGAACAATTTGCGGTTCTGCAGCATCCGGTTCAGCCCCCTCTCAATGTTGGGCGAGTTCTAACTGTCTTTCGTCCTGTGATCCCGCCTGAGATGCAGTGGCAGCGTTCCTTCGGCAAGTTTAAGCCAGCCATCTTTTCTGCTGAAATTCCAAAGTGTGTGTTCAAGACTAATCTGTGCTCTCTGCTTCTGTCCAAGAGCTCTTGGGATGTTTGCTTCAATGGGAATGATGTCAGCTTGTCTTTGTTGCCGGCACCTGGACCAACTCCAATCTGTCCTCGTCAAATAGCTCCAGTTAAAAGGCCTGTTGCTCGCGCTTTGTGTTTTGATGGCTTTGGTGATCTCTCTGAGCGTGTCAGTGAATCCTTTCAGTTCTCTGCAATGCCAGAGGTCAGAAACAAACGTGGTCGTAAGCCCAAGACCGTTAAGGCCACTAAGGTTGTGGTGGACTCTGAGGTACGTCGCAGTGCATGCTTAAGTGCACTCCGGGATGGTTATCATAAATCTTCAAGCAGAGGCCCCAATCAAGGCACCAACCAGCTCACTTTCAAGAAACGCCAAACTAGCTCAGCACAGCCAGAGGAAGAGCTGTCAGTACCTCCACCAACGCCAATTTCTGATCTTCAGCGCATTGGAGCTCGTCTGCGAATTGCGCCTGAGAAGATCTCCAAGGACAAGCTTGAGGCTGGTCCTGCTACACCCACCAGCAGCAAGGGATCCGATGTCTAGTTTCACTGAATGGCTCAATGGTTCATGGCGTACCTTTTCAAACGTCATTTATCTGTTCTTCAGTTCCCTGTTTAGGTTATCTGCCCCCTGTTTTGTGGCTCGATGTATGTCATTGCATGATCTACTGTTATCTATGCTTTTCATTTTGGTTTGTAATGAATCAGACAAGGTTTAAAGATTGGAAGGTGTTATGTTGGAATGTGCGTGGTCTTAATTCTGAAGCGCGGCAATTAGCAGTTAAGCAGAAAATTGACGAAAGTGGTTGTTCGGTTATCTGTCTGCAAGAAACGAAACGCATGCATATTGATCATAGGTTCATTAGGAAATTTTGTCCACGACATTTTGATAATTTTTCCTATGTACCTTCGGTTGGTGCTTCCGCTGGCATGATCGTTATTTGGAATTCATCTTTCTTTGAAGGAAAGTTAATTGAGGCAAGGCATTTTGGCATCATTATTGAATTCCAATCGAAGCACACTTCTGAAATTTGGACGCTCGTGTCAGTGTATGGTCCGTGTCAGGGCCCTTCCCGGGATGATTTCGTGCAATGGCTTTATAATCTTGATATTAACTGTGATGATAATTGGCTGTTGTTGGGCGATTTTAATTTCATGAGATCGTTGGATAACAGAAATCAGCCTGGGGGTAATGTCAATGACATTTTTCTGTTTAATGAAGTAATTGGGCATCTGGGTCTCATTGAGTTACCAATTAAAGGTCGACAGTTTACCTGGTCAAACATGCAAACTAATCCATTACTGGAACAGATTGATTGGGCTTTTACTTCAGTGGCATGGACCTTTGACCATCCTAACACGACTGTCCTGCCGCTAGCGCGCACGGCTTCTGATCATGTCCCATGCATCGTCTCGATTGCCACTGTCATTCCAAAAGCTAAAAATTTTCGCTTTGAGAATTATTGGATTGACCTGCCTGGTTTCTTTGATTGTGTGGCCAATGTCTGGAACAAACCTGTGGCAAGACAATCAACGACACACAAGATTTCCGCCAAATTTAAAGCGTTAAGGTATGCCCTCAAGAAATGGCACATGAGTTTGTCGACAATCAAGGCTTTAATTGCTGATTGCAACAAGGTTATCCTTTACTTTGATGGACTGGAGGAGCTCAGGTGTTTATCGCGGCCTGAGTTTAATTTCAGGCGAATTGTGAAGTTGCACTTGGAAGATATTCTTCATTGGCGAATTGTGAAGTTGCACTTGCAGCGTTGTACCATCCGTAACATTAAAGTTGGCGAGGAAAACTCCAAAATTTTTCATGCCATGGCCACGGAAAGGTTTAGGAGAAACATCATCTCGTCTCTGAGGAATTCTGATGGGGATGTGGTTTCGGATCATCAGCAGCTTGCCAGCATGTTTTGGTCGGATTTCAATCAGAGAATGGGTAATGCAAAAGGAATTCGCATGGGTTTTGATTTGGACGCTTTAATTACTAGAGTTGATGGCCTTCAGGACCTATCTCAGCCCTTCTCGGATTCTGAGGTTGATGCTGTCATTAAGAACATGCCTCCTGACCGTGCACCCGGACCCGATGGCTTCTCGGGGCTGTTTTTAAAGAAGTGTTGGCCAATTATCAAGAATGATTTCATGCAACTTGCTAAGGATTTCCATGAGGGGAAGTGTAACTTGGAATGTCTGAACAACTCATTAATTGCTCTTATACCAAAGAAGTTAAGTCCTGAAGTTGTCGGAGACTTCCGACCAATTTCTTTGACCAACACTTGCCTGAAGTTTCTGACTAAGCTGCTTGCAAACCGTCTTCAGAAAGCGATCCTTCGCTGCATCCACCGTAATCAATATGGCTTTCTTCGGTCTCGTTCTATACAAGATTGCCTAGCCTGGTGCTTTGAGTATATACATCAATGCAAAGCTTCCAAACGTCCCATTGTCTTACTCAAGCTGGATTTCACGAAAGCCTTTGATACAATTGAACACGATCTAATTCTCAAAATTTTGCAATATAAGGGTTTTGACTCCAGGTGGACTGGGTGGATCAATTCTATTTTATCCACAGGATCTTCTTCTGTTCTTCTAAACGGCGTACCAGGGAAGCACTTTGTTTGCAGAACAGGAGTGCGCCAAGGAGACCCACTATCTCCGTTACTCTTTGTGATTGCAGTTGACTTGTTGCAGTCTGTTGTTAATGAGATGCGCGCCAGGAGTATCCTTACTCTCCCAATTCCGTCCAACTCAAATGATTACCCAATAGTGCAGTATGCCGATGACACACTAATTGTGTTGCCGGCGGTTGATGATCAACTCGTTGCCTTGAAGGAGATGCTTGGAACTTTTGCGGAGTCAACTGGCTTGCGAGTCAACTTCACCAAATCTTCACTCATTCCAATAAATATGAGCGATGATGAAGGAGCAAGAGTGGCTGCTTTGCTGGGGTGCGATGTTGGCACGCTGCCATTCACATATCTAGGTTTTCCCATGGGAACTTCAAGGCCCACCATTAACGAGCTGACGCCTCTGGTGGATCGCATTGAGCGCCGTCTGTCTGCATCTTCCTGTTTGCTTAATCAAGGTTGTCGCTTGCAACTTGTTCAGTCTGTGTTGTGCTCCATGCCAATATATTTTTTGTGTACCCTTTCACTTCCAAAGGGCATTATTCAGCAGCTTGAGAGGATCATGCGACAGTGCCTGTGGAGGGGTAATACAGATAACCCACGTCAATCTTTGGCCGCTTGGGATCTTGTCTGTCGTCCCAAGGGTTTTGGTGGTCTGGGTGTTATGGACTTGACCATCCAAAATGAAGCTTTGCTTATTAAACACCTCTTCAAGTTCTTCAACAAAGTGGATGTGCCTTGGGTTTCCCTAATCTGGGATACCTATTACGCATCTTCTCCACCCCAAAGCACCAGGGTCTGTGGTTCCTTTTGGTGGTGTGATATTATGCGCTTATTCCCAAAGTTCTCCAACCTGGCAGTTCCCCATGTTCATGCTGGTGATACGGTCCTTTTTTGGCTTGATCGTTGGCAGCTGGGAACTCATGTTGTGTTGTTGCAGGACTCTTTCCCAAGGCTCCACTCATTTGCCGTGGACAATGCTGTTACCATCAAAGAGTTCCTTGTGCGTCCTGACATCTTGGAGAATTTTCATCTACCATTATCGCAAGAGGCTTTTTCTGAGCTCATACAGTTGCAGGCACTCCTGCCTTTGGTCACTTTGAATGGGGAGATCAAGGACGTGTGGAAGTGGCCTTCCAAGTCTGGAGATTATATGGCAAAGATATACTATAACTCTTGTTTCTCTCAGCTTGTGGTGGATCCAATTTTCAAGTGGATTTGGAAGAGTTCTTGCACGCTAAAGATAAAGGTTTTTGGTTGGCTTCTGTTAATGGATCGTTTGAACACCAGAGATATGATGCAACGAAGACATTGGATCATCCAGGATGACACCTGTGTGCTTTGCAATCTTGCTCATCATGAGGATCGGGCTCATCTTTTCTTTGCTTGCAACTACAGCCACAGGGTTTGGAACTACCTTGGGATATCTTGGACGCCACAACCAAACCAAACCACATATGATTTGGCTCAAGCAGCTAGGAAGGATTTTGGACACCCTTTCTTCTCTGAGGTGGTTTTCACCGCTACATGGAATATTTGGACACAAAGGAATGGGAAGATATTCAGGAATGAGCAACCTTCATTTCGTGCTTGGAGAAGGAACTTCATTCATGACATTTCTCTTCTGTCTCACAGGGTTAAATGTAAATATAAGGATAGTTTAATATCTTGGATAGCTGACCTCTAATAGTTTTCCTTTTGTAAGTATTTCTCCTTTCTTGTTTCTCCAGTTAGTTGTAACTAAGACCCTATTATTTTATTAAATAAAATACTGTGAGGCTGTTGCCTTGCAGTAAATAGTTTCAAAAAAAAATAACATGTATATCACATATACCTTTGTTCACCTTGCCATCCTTCTTATCCGCCAAATACTTGGGGCAGTTCCGCTTCCAGTGTCCAGTCTGCTTGCAGTAGAAGCACTCAGTTTCAGGCTTAGGTCCAGATTTGGGTTTCTTCTCCTGAGCAGCAACTTGCTTGCTGTTCTTCTTGAAGTTCCCCTTATTCTTCCCTTTGCCTTTTTTCTTGAAACTAGTGGTCGTGTTGACCATCAACACTTGATGCTCCTTTTTGATTTCTACTTCCGCAGCTTTTAGCATTGCGAAGAGCTCGGGAATCGTCTTATCCATCCCTTGCATGTTATAGTTCATCACGAAGCTCTTGTAGCTTTGTGGCAGTGATTGGAGAATTCTGTCAATGACGCAATCATCCGGAAGATTAACTCCCAGTTGCATCAAGTGATTATTATACCCAGACATTTTGAGTATATGATCACTGACAGAACTGTTCTCCTCCATCTTGCAGCTATAGAACTTATTGGAGACTTCATATCTCTCAATCCAGGCATTTGCTTGAAATATTAACTTCAACTCCTGGAACATCTCATATGCTCCATGACGTTCAAAACGTCGTTGAAGTCCCGGTTCTAAGCCGTAAAGCATGGCACATTGAACTATCGAGTAGTCATCAGCTTTGCTCTGCCAGACGTTCTTAACGTCGTCAGTTGCATCAGCAGCACGCCTGGCACCCAGCGGTGCTTCCAGGACGTAATTCTTCTGTGCAGCAATGATGTCGTGGGTTTGTCACGGCAGATGTCCTATCCAAAGGACTTAGTCGTGGAGCCATCGCAACGGGTTAACTCGAAGGGGTTAAAGCGGACACAAGGACACAGAGAATTATACTAGTTCGGCCCCTTCGATGAAGGTAAAAGCCTACGTCTAGTTGGTGTTGGAATTGATGAAGTCTCGACGACTAGGGAGCAATCGCTTCTCCTAGGCTTCGAGTTGTTGGTTCCCCCCTGAACCGATATCGGGTCGTCCCCTTATATACACGGGTGACGCCCGTCGGTTCATAGAGTCCCAATCTCCGGTTTATACTCGTACCCGGGTTGGTCTCTTGCTTATTCCTAACTTACAATACAAGTTGTACACATGCCGGTTTACGGCTACAGATGTTAAACCGACTACGGCCTCGGGCCTTTACATAGCCTCTTGGGCTTTAACATTCTTGAGCTACTGATGAAATTAACCTAGCCCAGATAGGCCGGTTTAGGCCTAGTAGTAATATCCCCAACATTAGGCCCCAGGTTGATTTGAATGATTTCATGTCAACCCTTAGCATAAACCTTCATATTCGGCATCTTCCCTTCATTGCTAAACCGATATGTCATCATTTTCTCTAGTGGCCGTAAACCGGCATGACATCATCATGAAGCTAGCTTTTATGGTGCCTTCTTCGTTTAACCAATTCGCAATAACCAAGGCGACAGCTCTTCTTCCGAAACCCGTGGCTCCTGGATTCGCGCGCCCGACACACGTGCCTTGCCTTATAAATAGGGGTGAGAGGTCATTTCTTTCTCCCCTTCATACCTTTCCTCTTCGTCTTCTCCGTGCCGCCAGCCTCGAAGCTTCGCCGCTGTCGCTGACTTCTGCATCACCTCGGGCCGCTGCATCAATCTGACTGGACCAGAGAAACTGCGGCGTTCTTCCGCACCCCTCGGAGCTCCGGTGAGATCCCCACCTTATCAACTCAGATCCGCCTCTAGGGTTTACTGTGTTCTTCCCGTTCCTCGAGTTCTTCGCGTTCTTCGCGTTCCTCACGTTCTTCGCATTTAAACTGGGATATACTTTCAGATGACCCCGTGACTTTTGCTCCGTTCAGTAGCAGTTTTCCGCCTCTGTTTTCCGGGTAATATACCTAGACCGTAGATCTGATCCACAGTTTGACCTTGCTGTTCTTGCACAATCTTCAAAAACTCATGAGTTTTTACCCCTTGTATGAGATCGCCTCAGATCCAATATCACACTGAGACAATGTGAAACCTGTTTCCGCACACCTGCTCTTTTGCATCTCCAACTGTTCCACGGTCTTAGATCCAGCGGTTTAACCTTGTTGTAGAAGATCACCAAATCGGTACATACCATTAGTCCCCTTGTTGAACCGCCAGTAATCCTTTGATAGACCGCACCACTTTACCAATGTCAGATTGTAATTGATTTCTTCCGGTTTAACATTGATAGCATCAACATGAAAAAAAATCTATGCAGAACATAAGTCCTGAACCGGAATCATTTTCATTTTGTACACTTCCCCATGGCTAAGCAAGTGTATGAGTGCAACTGGGCTCCTTCCCGGGTCACGGTAACTCAACTGAATAATCTGGTCCTGACCGGTGCTTTGAGCAGCAAAAACGCGATTCATTGGAGGGTGCCAGGCAAAGAGTGCCCCCCTACACCCCGAGATGGAGAAGCCGTTGTGTTCACGGATCACTTAGCCCGCGGTTTCAACCCGCCCGGTTCAAAATTTTATCACGATGTTTTGGCTAATTTCCAACTCCATCCACAAGATATTGGCCCCAATTCTGTTACTAACATATGCCACTTCCAAGTGCTCTGTGAGGTGTTCTTTCAAGAGGAACCTACAGTTGAGTTGTTCCGAGATTGCTTTCACTTAAACCGCCGCACAGAATTTACTGATGGCTCCAACATGGAACTGGGTGGTGTGTCAATCCAGAAGAGGAAAGAGGTCACTTACCCTCATGCGAAACTGCATAGTCACCCCCAAGAGTGGAATAACTCCTGGTTTTATTGTAAAGACACCTCCCTAGAGAACGAGAATATCCTGCCCGGTTTTCGTCCAGAACGGCTCAGCAACACTCACCCCTTTCCTCAGAGGTTGACTGCTAAAGAGAGGAGTAAATACGCTCCCCAACTGTCCAAACTTAGAGCCTTCATGGCCAACGGTTTAACAGGAGTCGACCTCGCTCGTTGCTGGATATCTTGGAGTATACTGCCACTCAGTCAACGCTCCGGTTTGATGTGCGAATACACAGGCAGTGTTGATGATCCGTTACGTCATGTAAACATCCAGCTTACGGATGAGGAGGTCACCGAAGCCGTAAAGAAGATTCTTAATGAACCGGAACGCGTCTGTGCACGAACTGGGCTTCTTCCCTTCTGCGCCATCAATAAACCACCAGCGGTAAATCAAAATTTCTTCTCATTAAGTCTGATGTTATCTTGTGTGTGTATGATTGATTCTAATATCTGTTGACGCAGGGTGATGACCCGTTTTGGAGCAAAAAACTCCCTCAAGGAAAGGCAGATAAACCGGAGCAATCGACCCGGCCTAAGACGAGAGTCGTCAAAAAGTCTGCTCACAAGAGGAAAACCACGGCCTCTTCCGATCGTGCCGATGATGAGGTGGGTAATCCGGGTTTTGAAGCTAATCTTGACTCCCTCGGTTTATTGTTTGTGCAGTTTATTGACGATGCAATTTGTCAGGATGATGCCGAAGTGAGCCATGCTGATGATGCAGAGGTAATTACTATTTCTTCTGATTCAAGCCTTCTGCCTTCCCACAAAATCCGTCAGGCGAACCGTAAAGTTAAATTTTCCCATCCTCTTGCTTACTTGGATCCCAACTTTCTTATGAAGACCCGTCAGCACGAGGTGCGTCGTACAACCCGACACAGCGGTCAGGTAGTTACCTCCGCCGGTTTACCGAACAGTCCGGTTCAGAGACGTCGTTCAGAGGTCTCTAATTTGCTTGTCAAATTTTGTCCTAAAGCGGGCTGCTTTCATCAACCACTTAATCCGTCTGACTCCGATTATCAGGTCACCTCGCACTCATCCTCTGGCGAGTCAACTGGTACTCAGCTGCCTCCACTCAAAACCGTGCTAGGGTAAACTTTGTTTTTCTCGTCAGGTTGTCCATTGTTATAATCTTCAGCATATGTTGTCCTTAACTTTGCTGCTTCTTTCAGAGCTAAACCGAGGCTGAGCAAAAAAGCTCGCCAAGACAAAACAGGAGAAGAAAACGCTCCTCCTGAACCGGACACTGTCCCGAATGTTGAAGCGACTGTCCCTGAAGATGTAATTGATGACCCATCAGTCCGAGATGAAGTCGTTGTTCCCTGAGAAGGCTCTGTTAACCCCTCCGGCCCAACGGATCAACCAGCCAGTCCAATTCGTGCTGAGAAAACCATTAGTTCCTCAAAGCCTGCCGAAAAACCGACCGTGCCAGTCCCGACCGGTGACCACAAAGATGATGAAGTCATGATTACTGGCATAGGTCATACTGAACCGGGAAATCCCATCGCTTTAGCCAAGCACACTGCTAAAGAAGAAATTTCTGCTTTAAGTAAAGGTAAATGGGATGTTGATCTGGCAACGTACGCTGCCCTTGGTGCTCAAGACATTCATTCTGGCTACTTAAACCGGCTATATACTAGCTGTGACTATGAAGCCAATCTTGTGAAGATGATGAAAGACAAATTCGAGGTAACTTCCATGCCCTCACTCCTGCTTCTTATCACCGTAGCCCCCAAGGGTCGGTTTAACTTTATCATAATTGAATCGACACTTGTAATCATTATACCGTAGCATCCGAAATATCATTAGAACAAATAGCCATTAGCCCCCAAGTGCCGAGCTGAATACTTGTATTGTGCTTGGGACTTTGATAATTAACTGATAACTTGAGATCAAATAAGCATTAGCCCCCAAGTACAAAGTACCTAACTTGTTATGTGCTTGGTACTTCCTTTGTTTAAACCGTACAACTGTCGGACTGCAGACTGAACTGAAGGTCAAAGAAAGCCAAATTGCCGATCTTCAAGAGAATATAAAATCCCAGCAAGCAGAAACTTCCAAAGCCAAAGAGGAACTAACCAGCGCTTTAGGCAGCATGGAACGATTGAAGGAAGGTTTTCAGAAGGAGCGGGCTGACTGGGTCACAGAAAAGGCCGCTTTAACCAAAAAGATTGAAAATGCAGAATCTGCCCTTAAACCGGTAACAGACGAATTGACCAGCGTGAAGCGACAGGTGCACGCAATGACTACCGCCATCTTTGGTAAGTCTCGCGTGACTTGTGTAATAATCCTGATTCTTCTATAAAACAGCTCGGTTTATGACCTGCTGATCGTATTACAGGCACTCGCATCAACCACCTGGGATTAGATGTGCGTATGAAGCTGAAAGCGGCCTATACCTTAGTCGAGCAGCTGTACACCGGCGCACAGCGGGTTATCACTACTGCTTCACACAACAATCCGGCGCCCACATTGATCCAGGACACACTGAAGAGGTTGTCGATGCTTCCCGCTCGGATTGAAGAGTTAAAAAGATCCGCTGCTCGAACCGGAGCCATTAATGCCTTAATCCGGGCCAAAGCATGGGTGCCTGATTTTGATCCCGTTGAAGCGGCTCAATGTTATCCTAGCTTAAAGTAGGATGGCTCCGAGTTCGATGAAGAAGAATTAAGAAAGATAAACCGGACAGTGCGCCCTCTGGCCTGTCAATTGGTAGAAGAGGCAACCTTGTCTCATTATCAAGCCCAGTATAACAATCAGAACAAACGGGTAGCAGCGCCAATCCCTGAAGCGAAAAACTTAATTCCTCCAATCCGGAAACACACCTATGCCCCTGATATTGAACCGTCGTCCCTGATACATGAGGAAGCTGTCTTTCAAGCTTTAATGGGGATTGATTGGACCACTGTTGACCTCCAGCCGCTGGGTAGGGAGGAGGAAGCGGAAGCGGTGCAGGATGATCCAGAGTCATCAAACCGGGATGACACACAGGCGTGAAACGAGGGCAGCTTTAATCGGTTTCCTTTTGATACTTTGTCAAGAAACAATCATCTTATTTAGGCACCATGCTGCCTTGTAATAGGATAGACCGTACTTTATGCTTTATGAGATGCCTTCGCGCATTCAGTACTGATATTCTCCTTTGAAAAATTATTTTTGCCAGCTTGGATCTCCTGCAATCACAAAATTTTAAACTACTAGGGCGGCTGTACCGTCATCCGGCTTGTGAATCTTTATGTAAATAAGCAAGGAAACTTGCAAGTATGATCAAACTATTTGTGATACAAAATACCTGCCATATAGTAAGCATGAAATAGGCGTTTGTGGCCAATGTTAAAACGGTAGTTGATATCTTTTAAACCGTCATGGGAGAACCGAGCTCCTGTGTATATAACACCGGTTTACTGTCCTTTACTGATAACAATCTTTTGTTGCTCGAAAAAGGATGTTTAGCAGAAAAAATCAAACCGAACCAACAATCTCAGATTGTTGAAAAAAGAAAGGCCGTGTTCCGCCAAATTGGCTACGTAGAACCGGTGTAAAATATTGTCGGTTTAAGAGAAAGGCAATAAACCATCAACGGTGACAAAAACCTTTTGCAAAAGAAGAGCTCTATTGAGCTTGGTCAGATGGAATTACCATGGTCAGACGCAACCGAGCCCCCCGAAGGTGTAGCGATGGTGCCAGTCAGCCAGGACCCCAAAATGACGCGTGGCATCACGCCGGCCAAGTGGCATTGCTATGGTTCGGGTTCGACCAAGCCCCCAAATGACTCTAAGGCCCGTAGGCCGATCAAGAGGCGTGACCGGTTCAGACATGACCGTGTCCCCAAATGATTCTGGTGGCTTTCGCCGGCCAAGAGGTATTGCATCGGTTCGGACACGACCAAGCCCCCAAATGACTCTGGTGGCTTTCGCCGGCCAAGAGGTATTGCATCGGTTCGGACACGACCGAGCCCCCAAATGACCTCATAAGGATAGCTATGTTCTCTTTGGTTCGAATACGACCTATGTTTGAACAGGAAGCCTCAAGTGATCTTGTTAAGACTTGCCAGGGGTAAACCGGATGTTGCTTAAAGGCAATCCCGTGTAACCACACATGATATAAAAGAACAGATACCCCGCTTTAGCTGAGGATCCGGTTTATTATAATATATACATAGTCATGATAGATACATAAGCAGAGCCCATGGCTCAAGTATAGTAAGGCCGAAGATGAGCTATATTCCACGGCCTGTCGGTCTCTTGTCCTGATTTGCGTGAGTCTTTGTGCTCTCGAACATCTATCAGGTAGTATGAACCATTGTGTAGATTCTTGCTGACCACGAAAGGCCCTTCCCAAGGTGGAGACAATTTATGCATCTCGGTTTGATCTTGAATAAGTCGAAGCACCAAATCTCCCTCTTGAAAGGTTCTGGTCCTGATCCGACGACTGTGATAGCGACGAAGATCCTGTTGGTAGATCGCTGAGCGGGCAGCTGCTATGTCTCGCTCTTCATCTAGCCGGTCCAAAGCGTCCTGTCTGGAACTTTTGTTGTCTACTTCAACGTAAGCCGCCACACGAGGTGAATCGTGATGGATGTCGCTAGGAAGAACTGCCTCTGCCCCATAAACCATGAAGAACGGCGTATACCCAGTTGACCTGTTAGGCGTGGTGTTGATGCTCCATAACACAGAGGGTAACTCTTCGACCCAACAACCCGGCGTCCGCCGCAAAGGAACCATAAGCCTGGGTTTGATGCCTTTCAAGATCTCCTGATTAGCTCTTTCTGCTTGACCATTGGACTGTGGGTGCGCTACTGATGACACATCAAGGCGGATGTGCTCTCGTTCGCAGAACTCTTTCATGGCACCTTTGGATAAATTGGTACCATTGTCTGTGATGATACTGTGTGGAAAACCAAACCGGAAAATCACATTTTTGATGAACCGAACCGCGGTGGCCACATCACACTAGCTAATGGGCTCTGCCTCTACCCACTTTGTAAATTTGTCCACCGCCACCAGAAGGTGGGTCTTCTTGTCCTTGGACCTTTTGAAAGGCCCAACCATGTCCAGCCCCCAGGTTGCAAACGGCCAAGTAATTGGAATCATCCTCAATTCTTGAGCCGAAACGTGAGCGCGTCTTGAGAATTTTTGACAACCATCACACCGCCTGACCAGATCCTCCGCATCAGCATGAGCAGTCAGCCAATAGAAACCGTGACGAAAAGCTTTTGCCACTAAAGACTTTGAACCGACGTGGTGACCACAATCTCCTTCGTGGATCTCACGCAAAATTTCACGGCCTTCCTCAGGAGATACACACCGTTGAAACGCTCCTGTCACACTGCGATGATGTAGTTCGCCGTTTTCAACTACCATGGACTTGGACCGCCGTACTATCTGCCTGGACAGAGTCTCATCCTCTGGCAACTCCCCTCGGTTCATGTACGCCAGGTAAGGAAGCGTCCAATCCGGGATGACATGTAATGCCGCCACCAATTGAGCCTCTGGGTCAGGAACCGCCAAATCTGCTTCGCCAGGCAGTTGAACCGGCGGGTTGTAAAGCACATCAAGGAACACATTAGGTGGTACCGGTTTACGCTGTGAACCTAGCCGACTTAAAGCGTCTGCCGCCTCGTTCTTTCGTCGGTCCACATGGTCCACCTGATAACCTTTGAAGTGACCTGCGACCACATCAACCTCACGACGATAAGCAGCCATGAGTGGATCTTTAGAATCCCATGTACCAGACACCTGCTGGGCCACCAAATCAGAGTCGCCAAAGCACTTAACCCGGCTTAAATTCATCTCCTTAGCCATTCGGAGGCCATGGAGCAAGGCCTCATATTCTGCTGCATTGTTAGTACAAGGGAACATTAAACGGAGAACATAACAAAACTTATCACCTCGTGGGGAAGTTAATATGACTCCAGCCCCCAATCCTTCCAATTGACGTGATCCGTCAAAATGAATGGTCCAGTAAGTGTGATCCGGCTTCTCTTCAGGGACTTGCAACTCCGTCCAATCATTGATGAAATCCACCAATGCCTGAGACTTTATCACAGTGCGAGGCACATACTTTAAACCGTGCGGTCCAAGCTCAATAGCCCACTTGGCAATCCGACCAGTCGCTTCCCGGTTCTGTATGATATCACCCAAAGGAGCAGAACTGACCACCGTGATAGGGTGGCCTTGGAAATACTGCTTCAGCTTCCGACTTGCCATAAAAACTCCATATACTAGCTTTTGCCAATGCGGATATCGTTGTTTGGATTCAATAAGCACCTCGCTGATATAATAAACCGGACGCTGAACCGGATATTCTTTGCCTGCCTCCTTCCGCTCTACCACAATAGCCACACTGACCGCGCGAGCGTTAGCAGCTACATACAACATCAATGGTTCCTTATCAGTGGGAGCAGCGAGTACGGGCGGATTGACCAACTGTCGCTTTAAATCCTCGAACGCCTGATCAGCGGCAGAATTCCAGACGAACTGATCCGTCTTTTTCAACATTTGATACAGAGGAATTGCTTTCTCTCCGAGGCGGCTGATAAACCGGCTCAACGCAGCAATTCGGCCTGCCAGACATTGGACGTCATTGATGCATTTCGGTTTAGCTAGAGAGGTGATAGCCGTATTTTTTTCCGGATTAGCCTCAATTCCCCTGTTGGATACCAGGAAACCCAATAGCTTGCCAGCTGGTACACCAAAGACACATTTGGCCGGATTGAGCATCATCTTGTACGTCCTTAAGTTATCAAAGTCTCCTTCAAATCATCGACCAATGTTTCCTTCTTCCTTGACTTGACCACAATATCATCCACATAGGCGTGCACATTACGGCCAATCTGCTTGTGGAGACAATTTTGCACACATCGTTGATAAGTTGCCAGGGCACTTTTGAGCCCGAAAGGCATAGACACATAGCAGAAGGCTCCAAAGGGAGTAATGAACGCCGTCTTCTCCTGGTCCTTAACCGCCATCTTAATCTGATGATAACCGGAGTATGCATCCAGAAAACATAAACGCTCGCAACCCATCGTAGCATCAATGATTTGATCAATACGGGGGAGGGCAAAAGGATCTGCAGGGCAGGCCTTATTAAGATCTGTATAGTCCACACACATACGCCAAGTGCCGTTTTTCTTAAGGACCAGCACCGGATTAGCAAGCCATTCAGGGTGAAAAACTTCAACGATGAAGCCAGCTGCTAAGAGCCTGGCCACCTCTTCTCCAATAGCCTTTCTTCTCTCCTCGTTGAACCGACGGAGGAACTGTTTCACCGGTTTGTATTTAGGATCCACATTAAGGGTGTGCTCAGCGAGTCACCTCGGTACACCTGGCATGTCAGAAGGTTTCCATGCGAAGATGTCCCGATTCTCACGGAGGAACTCGATGAGCGCGCTTTCCTATTTTGGATCCAGATTGGTACTGATGCTGAATTGCTTGGATGAATCACCAGCTACGAAATCAACAAGCTTGGTCTCCGCGGCTGACGTGAATTTTAAAGCCGGATCATGCTCTATGGTAGGCTTCTTTAAAGGAGTCATATCCGTCGGATCAACATTATCTTTGTAGTATTTGAGCTCCTCAGTAGCACAAACCGATTCTGCATAAGCGGCATCTCCTTCTTCACACTCCAAAGCGATCCTGCGACTCCCATGAACCGTGATGGTTCCCTTGTAGCCCGGCATCTTGAGTTGCAGATATACATAACACGGCCGTGCCATGAATTTGGCATAAGCCGGCCGACCAAAAAGGGCATGGTACGGGCTTTGAATCTTCACCACCTCAAAAGTCAGTGTTTCTGATCGGGAATCGTGATCATCTCCGAAAGCCACCTCCAATGCTATCTTGCCCACGGGGTACGCAGACTTGCCTGGCACCACGCCATGAAAAACCGTGTTTGAAGGCCGTAGATCCTTATCCTTGAGCCCCATACGTCGAAAGGTCTCATAGTATAGGATGTTAATACTGCTACCCCCATCCATGAGCACCTTGGTGAACTTATAACCTCCTACCTGAGGCGCCACCACTAAAGCCAGCTGACCCGGATTATCCACCCGAGGAGGGTGATCCTCTCTACTCCAGATGATCGGCTGCTCTGACCATCGTAGGTATCGGGGCACGGCCGGTTCAACAGAGTTAACTGCCCTCTTCCGGACCTTCTGGTCTCGCCTGTCCAAGCTAGTGGTGAATACATGATATTGGCCACTGTTTAGCTGCTTTGGATTGCTCTGGTACCCCGACTGCTGCTGATTATAGCCCCCTTGATCATTTTGGTTATGTTGATTACCATGCCCGCCCGGATTGCTATTCCCGCTCGGATTACCATTAAACCCTGAACCGGAGTTTCCTCCACCGTGGCTTGGCCCGGATCCTGAACCGCCACCAGGATTGTGATCATACCGGAAGGGGTTGGAATTCTTGAATTCTCGCATGATGTAACAAT
The DNA here is from genome assembly GCA_032464435.1 of Aegilops umbellulata. Taxonomy (NCBI): domain Eukaryota; kingdom Viridiplantae; phylum Streptophyta; class Magnoliopsida; order Poales; family Poaceae; genus Aegilops; species Aegilops umbellulata. Next base: position 481,203,479 of record CP136056.1, read on the forward strand.
CCTTCCACAGATGGTTTGCTGGTTCCTCCGTCGTCCCATGCTTTGGGCAGGGCTGATTCAACAAACTATTTAAGCGCTCTGGATTGGGGCTGGGTCCGCCACCGCGGCCTTTGCCCCTACGCTGCCGGACCCTGTTCTGCACATTGGTGTTAGCCACAAAATCCATGGAACCATCCGCTTTACGCTTGCCTCCGACGCTGCTCCCTGGGTGGTGCTGCTGTCCTCTGGAGTTGCCGTTCTTCTTTCCCTTCCCTGCCTTTTCATCATCAGACTCGGGATCCTTGGTACTATCAGAATCAGCATACTTTACCAAAGCAGCCATGAGAGTCCCTATGTCAGTGCAATGGCGCTTCATTCGTCCTAATTTCAATTTCAAGGGCCCAAACCGGCAATTGCTTTCCAAAGTCACAACTGCAGTGTCAGCATTGATGCGGTCTGATGAATGCAAGATTTGCGAAACGCGGCGCACCCAATGAGTGGTTGACTCTCCTTCCGCCTGGACGCAGGCGGCCAAGTCCACTATCGACATGGGCTGCCTGCACGTATCTTTGAAATTACTGATAAACCGAGCTCGCAATTGAGCCCATGAACCGATGGTATTGGGCGGCAGGCTTTTTAACCAAGTGCGGGCCGTTCCTTCAAGCATCATAGTAAAATATTTCGCACATGCAGCTTCATCTACATCAAGCATCTCCATGGCCATCTCGTAACTCTCCACCCACGCCTCCGGGGGTTGATCTGCTGTATAATTCGGTACCTTGCGCGGCCCCTTGAAGTCCTTAGGCAGGCGCACATTGCGCAAAGCAGGTATAAGGCAAGGCACCCCCAAAGCGCTAGAAGCAAGCCCCGGTTCAACCGAAGTGGTGGGACGAACCGGCGTAAGCTGGCGGGTCTGATGTGCTGCCAATTCGGCTTCTCTGCGTGCACGGGCCCGGTCTACCAACTCCTGAGCATCGGGAGCCGGATTGTTGCCGCGGGGCACTCCACGCCGTGCATTGCTGGACTCAGCTTGTTCTTCCATGTGCCTGCTATAATTCCGGGTTGGACGTGGAGTAGAATGAATCCGCTCGCGGCTGTATGAATACGCCTCCTGTTGGACCAGCGCCGTTCTGAGGAGCTCCTTGACCCGGCGCGTCTCTATTGCCTGTAACGAATCTCCCTCGACCGGAATAGCCTCTAGACGCGCTGCCGCAGCAACAAGATTATCCAGCGGGTTGGAATAGTGATCCGGGGGTGTGGTCATAATCCGTGGCTCTGGGTTATAACGGGGCAGATCTATTATGCGGGGCTGAACCAGCGCGCCTGTCCCGGGCGCCTCTGCTCGGTTTACCACTGGTTGATTACTGGTCCCTGCTCCAGGAGTATTGAAAAGATCCCTTCCTTCAAAAACCGGTGGCAGGCGGGACCGATATTTCCTTCTCATGACCTCCTGCGAAGCGTTCTGATCCAGCATGAACTTATAGGCTTGTGCGTCCAAAGCGGCCCGTTCGGCAGTCATCCTGACCTCCTCGGCCGCCAGATCCGCCTTGGCCTGGCTAATCTGTTCTCTCACCTTTGTAATCTCTGCGTTATGAGCATCCCGATCCGGCAGATTAGCCTCTGTCAAGAGCGCCGCCAGTGCGTCGAACAGATCGGATAATACTTGAGCCGGTGGGCGCACAAAACTTCCTGCTCCGGCAGCCGTTGAACCAGAAACCATTGTTGCGGCCGTTGATGAATGAGGCGCTGCTTGGGTGCCGGCCATGAATATGCCGACCCGGCTAGGCAGATCGGAGGGGTCCGGAATACTGTTGCCGTCGGAACAGCCCCCAATCCGACCATCATGCACTTGATACAGGGACTCAGTTTCCCCGGTTGACGACTCATCGCCGGAACAAACGACGGTTTCGCCACCATATTCTGATCCGTCCTCATAATTTCCTCCGTGGATGACTCCCACAAAGGCACGCTTTACGGCTGGCTTAACCCGGGCAGGTCGCGCACACTGAGCTGTCTCAATGAGGTCGGTGCAGGTGTCCAGCTCAGGGCCCGGTTCACCAATCTTGCCGATAAAAACGTGTATACTGCCAAAGGGGACCCGGTACCTGTACTCAACTGAGACGGCCTCGGGGCCCCAGCCTTCGTCGTCGATGTAAACCTTACCGCGGCGACTCTTGGTCATCCGACCCACGGCATATCCCTTGAGTCCTTCAAAGCAGCCCTCCAAGAACTTGAAACCATCGTGCGATAGCCCCACGGTGGGCGCCAACTGTCATGGGTTTGTCACGGCAGATGTCCTATACAAAGGACTTAGTCGTGGAGCCATCGCAACGGGTTAACTTGAAGGGGTTAAAGCAGACACAAGGACACAGAGAATTATACTAGTTCGGCCCCTTCGATGAAGGTAAAAGCCTACGTCTAGTTGGTGTTGGAATTGATGAAGTCTCGACGACTAGGGAGCAATCGCTTCTCCTAGGCTTCGAGTTGTTGGTTCCCCCCTGAACCGATATCGGGTCGTCCCCTTATATACATGGGTGACGCCTGTCGGTTCATAGAGTCCCAATCTCCGGTTTATACTCGTACCCGGGTTGGTCTCTTGCTTATTCCTAACTTAAAATACAAGTTGTACACAGGCCGGTTTACGGCTACAGATGTTAAACCGACTACGGCATCGGGCCTTTACATAGCCTCTTGGGCTTTAACATTCTTGAGCTACTGATGAAATTAACCCGGCCCAGATAGGTCGGTTTAGGCCCAGTAGTAATATCCCCAACAAATGAGGATAATCCTCAAGTTACGGACCCAGTCCGTGTAATTGCTACCATCATCTTTCAACTTTGCTTTCTCAAGGAACGCATTAAAATTCAATGGAACAACAGCACGGGCCATCTATCTACAATCAAACATAAACAAGCAAGTTGCTATTAGGTACTAAGTTCATGATAAATTTAAGTTCAATTAATCAGATTACTAAAGAACTCCCACTTAGATAGACATCCCTCTAATCCTCTAAGTGATCACGTGATCCAAATCAACTAAACCATGTCCGATCATCACGTGAGATGGAGTAGTTTCAATGGTGAACATCACTATGTTGATCATATCTACTATATGATTCACGCTCGACCTTTCGGTCTCCGTGTTCCGAGGCCATATCTGTTATATGCTAGGCTCGTCAAGTTAAACCTAAGTATTTTGCGTGTGCAACTGTTTTGCACCCGTTGTATTTGAACGTAGAGCCTATCACACCCGATCATCACGTGGTGCCTCAGCATGAAGAACTTTCGCAACGGTGCATACTCAGGGAGAACACTTTTACTATGATAATTTAGTGAGGGATCATCTTATAATGCTACCGTCAATCAAAGCAAGATAAGATGCATAAAAGATAAACATCACATGCAATCAATATAAGTGATATGATATGGCCATCATCATCTTGTGCTTGTAATCTCCATCTACGAAGCACCGTCATGATCACCATCGTCACCGGCGCGACACCTTGATCTCCATCGTAGCATCGTTGTCGTCTCGCCAATCTTATGCTTCTACGACTATCGCTACTGCTTAGTGATAAAGTAAAGCATTACAAGGCGATTGCATTGCATACAATAAAGCGACAACCATATGGCTCCTGCCAGTTGCTGATAACTCGGTTACAAAACATGATCATCTCATACAATAAAATTTAGCATCATGTCTTGACCATATCACATCATAACATGCCCTGCAAAAACAAGTTAGACGTCCTCTACTTTGTTGTTGCAAGTTTTACGTGGCTGCTACGGGCTTAGCAAGAACCAATCTTACCTACGCATCAAAACCACAACGATAGTTTGTCAAGTTGGTGATGTTTTAACCTTTGCAAGGACCGGGCGTAGCCACACTCGGTTGGAGAAACTGACACCCGCCAGCCACCTGTGTGCAAAGCACGTCGGTAGAACCAGTCTCGCGTAAGCGTATGCGTAATGTCAGTCCGGGCCGCTTCATCCAACAATACCGCCGAACCAAAGTGTGACATGCTGGTAAGCAGTATGACTTATATCGCCCACAACTCACTTGTGTTCTACTCGTGCAAATAACATCAACACATAAAACCTAGGCTCGGATGCCACTGTTGGGGAATGTAGTAATTTCAAAAAAAAATCCTACACACACGCAAGATCATGGTGATGCATAGCAACGAGAGGGGAGAGTGTTGTCCACATACCCTCGTAGACCGAAAGCGGAAGCGTTATAACAACGCGGTTGATGTAGTCGTACGTCTTCACGGCCCGACCGATCAAGCACCAAAACTACGACACCTCTGAGTTCTAGCACACATTCAGCTCGATGACGATCCTCGGACTCCGATCCAGCAAAGTGTCGGGGATGAGTTCCGTCAGCACGATGGCGTGGTGACGATAGCACCGCTATAATATTATCGAGGATTATGGTGGAGGGGGCACCACACACGGCTAAGAGATCTCAAGGATCAATTGTTATGTCTAGAGGTGCCCCCCTGCCCCCGTATATAAAGAAGCAAGGGGGAGGGGCGGCCGGCCAGGAGGAGGCGCGCCAGGGAGGAGTCCTACTCCTACCGGGAGTAGGACTCCCTCCTTTCCTTGTCCAACTAGGAGAGGGGGAAGGAAGGGAGAGAGGAGAGGAATGAAAGGGGGGGCGCCGCCCCCTCCTTGTCCAATTCGGACTTGAGGGGGAGGGGGCGCCCGGCCTGCCCTAGCCACCCTTCCTCTGCTCCACTTTGGGCCCATGAGGCCCATTAACCCCCGGAGGGAGTTCCGATAACCCTCCGGTACTCCGTTCTACATCCGATAACACCCGGAACCATTCCTGTGTCCGAATATAGTCGTCCAATATATCAATCTTTATGTCTCAACCATTTAGAGACTCCTCGTCATGTCCTTTGTCACATCCGGGACTCCGAACAACCTTCGGTAAACATATAAACTCATAATGAAACTGTCATCGTAACGTTAAGCGTGCGGACCCTACGGGTTCGAGAACAATGTAGACATGACCGAGACACGTCTCCGGTCAATAACCAATAGCGGAACCTGGATGCTCATATTGGCTCCTACATATTCTACGAAGATCTTTATTGGTCAGACCGCATAACAACATACGTTGTTCCCTTTGTCATCGGTATGTTACTTGCCCAAGATTCGATCGTCGGTATCTCAATACCTAGTTCAATCTCGTTACCGGCAAGTCTCTTTACTCGTTCCGTAATACATCATCTCTCAACTAACTCATTAGTTGCAATGCTTGCAAGGCTTATGTGATGTGCATTACCGAGAGGGCCCAGAGATACCTCTCCGACAACCGGAGTGACAAATCCTAATCTCGAAATACGCCAACCCAACATGTACCTTTGGAGACACCTGTAGAGCTCCTTTATAATCATCCAGTTAAGTTGTGACATTTGGTAGCACGCAAAGTGTTCCTCTGGCAAACGGGAGTTGCATAATCTCATAGTCATAGGAACATGTATAAGTCATGAAGAAAGCAACACTACAAGAAAAAGGGCTATAGATGGGATTGACAGTAATGGCGCACCAAACAAGCGGTGCGCCATTAGTACATACTAATGGCGCACCACCTTCAGATACGCCATTAGAGTTGAAACTACTAATGGCGCACCTGGCCCAGGGTGCGCCATTAGTATCAAACAATTTTTTTTGAACTAGTGCGCATTGTCCAAACATACTAATGGCGCATCCAGACAAAGTGCGCCATTACTAGTTGTAACTAGTAATGGCGCACCTGTCGGAAAGTGCGCCACTAATGTTGTTTTTTATTATATTTTTTATTCCTTTTTTTGCAAAACTACTAATGGCGCACTGTTCCACCGTGCGCCATTACTAGTTTAAACTAGTAATGGCGCACGGCGGAACAATGCGCCATTAGTATGTTTTTTTTTGCAAAACTACTAATGGCGCACCAGCAGAAGGTGCGCCATTAGTAACCTGGATTACTAATGGCGCATTTGGTGTTGGTGCGCCATTAGTAAGTGGGCAGCAACAAGATATTTTGGACAGCCTCTCCTACCCACACTCACTTTCTCCCCACTTCATTCTCTCCACCTCCTCCTTGTCTCGGGTGCCTCCTCTTTTTCACCTCATTTCCACCATAAGTTCATTCAAATTAAGTGGTTAAATTACCTTGTTTTGATAGGTAAGTAAGGGGGGAAGCTATATTTATGTTGTTCTCCCTACAACAATGTGCACATGCACTTTTTATGGCCTAGCTAGATCTATGTATGTTCGTGGTGTTGCATATGTTTGTGGTGTTGCATATGTGTTTGTGTTTGGAGGTGTACCGGTATTTGAAATGCGATAGTTGCCAATATTTTGCCGGAATGTTGATTCATTTCCGTTTCGGCGATAATTTTGGCATTAAGCATTCTTTTTGGTCCTATTTTTAGGGAAAGTCATGCCAAATTTTTTCTTGGTTCTAAAATATCGTTTTGCTCTACCCCACAGGCGACCATGGTCTGCACGATGACCGAAGGCATCGTGAATAGGTTTTTGAGGTCCGCGAAGGCCGAGATGCTTCAAAAGAACGAGACAGAGATAAGATATCCGTGTCGAAGATGCAAGCTGAAGAGCCTTATTGCGGACCCGGATTCCGGGCAGGTGCGGGACCACCTGCTCTTGCGTGGTTTCATGGATGGCTATCGGTGGCAAGGTGATGAAGATGACTACGAAGTCGTCCATGGGGGCCGGGCAAGAAATGAGGAAGGGCAGCAAGACAACCACCGCGGCTCGGGCGGGCGAGAAGACGAAGAATCCCCAGGAGATGATCACGACGGTGATGCTGTACACAGTCATCATGTAGAAGATGCAGGACATGATGATGAGGAAGATGCCGGAGCAGACGACGGGCATGATCATGAAGATGATGATGCCGGCGGAGCAGACGACGGTGGACCATCGATGGGCTGGGTGCAGGACCCTTATATTCAAGAGCTGCTTCTCAAGTAGACAGATAACGCAAGAGCTGCCGCCCGAGAGAAAGCCAAGATGGATCAACTTGAGTTAGACGCGGTTACTCCATTGTATGAAGGATGCAGGCCCGAGGATACCCGCCTGAAAGTAACGCTCATGGCTCTGGAGATGAAGGTAAAACACAAAATGACCGACGCATGCTTCGACGAGAACATGTCATTCTGGCACGAACGTCTTCTCAAGGGGAACAAGTGCCCGACCAGTTTGGAGGAGGCGAAGAAAATCATGTGTCCTCTGGATTTACCGCACGTGAAATACCATGTGTGCATGAACAATTGCATCATTTATCGGGACGAGCACGCGGAGTCTACCATATGTCCGGTGTGCGGCGTCACTCGATACAAGAAGAGGAAGAAAGCTCCTCAAAAAGTGGTGTGGTACTTTCCGATCACTCCTCGTCTGCAGCGGTATTTCGCGGATCCTAAGGTAGCAAAGCTTTTGCGTTGGCACGCGGATAGGGAGGAGAAGAAGCGAGAAGATGACGCAAATGATCCAGAGATAGATAAAAAAGACAAGATGCTGAGTCACCCTAAGGATGCGAGCCAGTGGCAAGCGTTGAACTTCGAATACCCAGAATTTGGGAAGGATCCAAGGAACATCGTGCTGGGCACGAGCACCGATGGAGTCAATCCGTTTGGCAGCCAGAGAAGCACACATAGCACCTGGCCTGTGTTTGTGTGGATGTACAACCTTCCCCCCTGGTTGTGCATGAAGAGGAAGTACATTCACATGAGTATGCTAATTGAAGGGCCGAAACAACCAGGGAACGACATCAATCTGTATCTGGGGCTGCTGAAGGAGGAGCTAGACACGCTGTGGAAAACGCCAGCCAATACGTGGGACGCCGCAGAGAAAGAATATTTCCCTATGAGAGCCGCACTGCTCACGACGGTGCACGACTATCTCGGTTACGGATATCTCGCGGGGCACGTAGTCCACGGATTTTCTGGATGCTTAAGGTGCATGGATGACACAACGTATCGCCAGCTAGATAGAGATCCCAGGTCTTCGAAAACCGTGTTCATGGGACATCGAAGGTGGCTTCGCGACGATGACCCGTGGAGGAAACGCAAGGATCTGTTCGATGGTGAAATCGAACCCCGAAAACGCCCGTGTACGAGGAGCGGCGAGGAAATAGACAAGCTGTTGAAAAATTGGAAAGACTGCCCACTGCCGGGAAAGAAGCAAAAGGCGCCAGAGCCAGGAAAGAAGCGAAAGGCGCCAGAGCTGCTGCTGAAGGTATTGAAAACGAGGTCTGTTTTCTGGGACTTGCCGTACTGGAAGATCCACCGTGTGCCTCACAGCCTTGATGTCATGCATATCACAAAGAACGTGTGCGAGAGTCTGCTTGGTACCCTGCTCAACATGCCAGAGAGGACCAAAGATGGGCCGAAAGCAAGGGCAGACTTGAAATCAATGGGCATCAGGCAGGAGCTTCACGCTATATATGATGATGATGATGATGAGGCGAAGCAGGACACAGAAAGTCGTCGCAAAGGCAAAAAGGCCAAGAAGACCGGAAATGACTACCCTCCCACGTGCTTCACTCTAAGTCAGGAGGAGATCGAGCAGTTTTTCACCTGCCTCCTAGGAGTAAAACTTCCTTACGGTTACGCAGGGAAGATAAGCAGATACCTAGACCCAGCGAAGCAGAAGTTCAGCGGGATGAAGTCTCACGACTGTCACGTGCTCATGACGTAGATACTTCCAGTTGCAATCCGTGGGATCATGGACGTGCACGTCCGTGAAACGCTATTTGGCCTATGCAACTTTTTCGACGTCATCTCTCGGAAGTCGATTGGCGTGAGGCAACTCAGAAGGCTACAGGAAGAGATCGTGGTGATACTATGCGAGCTTGAGATGTACTTCCCGCCCGCATTCTTCGATGTTATGGTGCATCTGCTGGTCCATATAGTGGAGGATATCATCCAACTCAGGCCGACGTTCCTGCACAGCATGATGCCGTTCGAAAAGATGAATGGTGCCATCAAAGGATACATTCGCAACATGTCACGTCCAGAGGGAAGCATAGCCAGGGGCTTTCTGACCGAAGAGTGCATCTCCTACTGCACGAATTATCTAGGCATCGAGAACCCCGTTGGTATGCCCGTCAACAGGCACCTCTGCAGGCTCGCTGGATGGGGTCACCGTGAGGGTCGCCGCGAAATGCATGTCGACTTCGAGGGTCGACTCGCCGACTTTGAAAGAGCAAACCTAGTCGCGCTACAACACATAGACGTGGTCGATCCTTGGGTGCTAGAGCACAAAACCTTTATTAAGAAGACGTACAATGACCGAGGCCAACAGAGGACGGACGGAGATATACTCAAAGAGCACAACTCATGTTTCACACGTTGGTTCAAGCAGAAGCTTCTGTCGTACCCTTTACATCAGGATTCTTCCGCGGAAGAACAACTCATATTCGCCTTGTCACAGGGCACTGAGCACAACCTGATGACCTATGAGGCGTACGATATCAATGGCTACACATTCTACACCGAGGCCAAGGACATGAAGAGCGATGGTTATCAAAACTCCGGGGTAACGATGGAATCCTACACCGGTAACGACAAGGACAGATACTACGGAAGGATCGAGGAGATCTGGGAGCTGAGCTACGCTGGAGAGAAGGTCCCGATGTTCCGTGTCAGATGGGCCAAGAGCGTCCTAAATGAAGACCGGTATTTCACCACCATGGTTATACCCGAAGCCAAATCCAAGACCGCGGGCGCAAACGTCACCGCGAAAAATGAGCCATGGGTACTGGCTTCCCAAGTGGACCAATGCTTCTTCATTACCGACCCGTCAAAGACCAGTCGTGTTGTCGTGAGGAGAGGCAAAAGGAAGATCATCGGAATGGATGGAGTAGCCAATGAGCAAGACTTCGACAAGTACGGCGACCCGAGGATCGAACATGACGACGATGATGAAGTAGCAGCATACACCACAAGAAGAAGCAGGACCACCCTACCTAAAGGACGCCCATTCCACAGAAGAACTCCATTTGCAAAAAAGAAGGGCAAGAAGATTGTGAACAGATAGTTAGCTAAGATCGATTGTATTTAAATCGTAGCCTTCATTTCTCGATTGTATTTCATGGGCACTTTTTGAACTATCATGAATATTTTTAAATTTCATGGACACACGATCTCGATCCCCTCCATCTCGATCGCTATCCCACCTTGCCAGATCCGGTCCCCCTCGCCGCCGAGAACCCCCCGGTCCACCGGCCGCCGCCGCCGACCCCCCGCACCCTCTATTCCCCTACTCAACCGCCGCCGCCGACCCCCCGCACCCCTCCCCTACTCAACCGCCGCCGCCAACCCCCCACACCCCCCCGCACCCTCCCCCGCTCCACCGGCATTACTGTTTGATGATATTTTTAAAAAAAATATTACTGTCTTATAAAAAAAATATTACTGTTATGATTTAAACAAGTTTGAACATATTTAAACACAAATAAGTATCAAACAACATTTTAAATGCATAAAAAAAATTGTGGAGCCTGGGAATCGAACCCAGGACCTCCTGGTGTGAGAACTGGCTGCTGACCAGTCGAGCTAGTAGAGGGAACTTGATGTGGATCAGGTCAGGTGGAAGATAACCTGTTGGCTCGAGCAGAAATCAAAAAAAAAATACTAATGGCGCACCGGGGTGAGGTGCGCCATTAGTATGGATGTACTTATGGCGCACCGAGGGGTGGTGCGCCATTAGTATTGTGCCGCCCCCATCCATATTCCCTCCCGGGCCCAAACCTATCCCCTCTCTCTCCCTCGCCCTCGCCCTTGATCCCCTTCCCCTCTCCTCTCCCGACGCCGCTGCCTCGCCGCCCCGCCGCTCTCCCCGCCGTCCCACCTCGTTGGACGCCATCGCCCCGCCGCCCTCGTCGCCGGCGGCCCGGACGCTGCCCTGTCCACACCACCGTCGCCGGAGCACCACCACCACCAGGACCTCGTCGCCTCCTCCCCTGCGTCGTCGTCGTCCCCGACATCCTCCCCGCGCCCCACTGCCCCCGCTCTCCCTCGACCGTGCTCCGACCCCACGACCCCCGCTCTCCCTCGCCGGGACATCGCGTTCCGTGCTGCTGCGACTCCGCCCGGCCCCGGTCGCCGGCCGTTGGGCTCTGAGGTACGAGCCTCTTCTCCATCCGACGATTGGTCAAACCCTGCTGCCGTTCGCGATCTCTCTATCTGTGTGCGCACCAAGCTCTCGGTTCGCCATCTCGTCTGATGTTCAGAATTTTCGTGTTGCTGCCTTATAGGATGGTGTAGTTGTGATGTTCATCATTATACTGTCTGATTCTAGTTTGGGGAAGTAGATGCTAGTCTGATTTAGTCTCTAATCTGCATTGTGGGGAAGGAATGTTTGCTATGTTTTGGAGGAAATGGCGAGCATGCAACTGATTGCTGTACCGTTTTGCAATATAAATAAGCTTTCACTCATGTGTTGCATATTTGGAAGAAATCCACATTATAGATGCAAACTGTGATATGCACTCCTTTTTGTGTGACGGAAGAATTTGTGGCTGGTGACAACATCAGGACATGTCATGTTTGCCTGACTATGTTGTGTGTCAGGTCAAGCGTCTCTAAATAATCATCATTTGGTGCCTTGCTGTTGTGGTCATCATGTATAAATAAGCAACATAGTGGAGTTGTCGGTGTTGGTTGGTTTGGTGTGTGCTGTTGTGGGTCAGAGCCTGTGCACCAGATCCAAAGGAAGTTACCAAGGCACCAGACCTTTACCCCCCAGATTTTGCAAGATAGGCTGGGTGTTCAGTTCTGTAATCGACGAAGATCTTTTTGATCCAGTTTCTTATGAATCAACATTGTTGCCTTGTTGGTGTTTTGCCTGGAACGAAGTGGTCATAATACAGTGCAATAGATGGGCAACAAGGCCGTATGAATATAGTGTAGTAGGTTGAGACTTAGACTTGCTTGTCACTCTCTGCATCTGAAAAGATCTGGGCAACAAGGCCAAATTCTTCTTGTATATATATCTATTGTCAGATGTCGACCTGCCTGTCACTCTCTGCATCTGAAAAGATCTGAACATGTGTCACCAGATGTCGACCATTACTTGTGTGCATCTCTAGTTTCCTTGCAAATCCACATGTTCCTTATACTTGTATATAATATGAGTAACAACAATACCATGGTAAAAACATGTACTCAGGCTTAATGTACTTTCTGATATTTAATCGTTACTCCTAAACAGTTCAGATGCATATATACCAGACCTTAATGCCTGGAGATGCATATATTGTTTCACCTCTTCACAGGCCAACGTATTTTACATGTTGTGATGGAGGCCTTTTTTTTAACACTGGGCTTTGCCACCTGTTGTTTGTCTTGTAAATAGAGCATTGGACAGAGATTTAAGCAAGTAGCACATTGCCTTGTCCACCTGGGATAATGATTTTGCAGGTACCCCGAGAGGCCCTTGAGTTTGCCGGAATGTCGATTAACTTTCGTTCCGGCAAATTCGGGTACTCCATATGTCCTATTTTCAGCAAAGGTCATGCTGAAATTTTCCGTGAATTTTAGCATGACTTTGCTAAAAATAGGACATATGGGGTACTTGTGACTAATGCATGGGCTGGGGTATCTTAGTAGTTAATTAAGTAGAATCAAGTGCCTCTTTATTCTAGCTGCATTAAACCATAGGCGGCAATAGAGCCAAGTGATTAGGCCCAACTTAGAATTCTACTTCCCAGCTTAGCTTTTAGGATGCCTCGGTGTCGACAAACCATTAATTATACAACCTTGGCTTTTAGGGTGCCCCGGTGTCAATAAAAACCGAAATGATGAAAGCTTAGGCTTTTAGGGTGCCTCGGCGTCGAAAAACCCTCAATGATAAAAGCTTAGCTTTTAGGATGCCTCAGTGTCGACAAACCCTAAATGATGAGACCATGATCTTCTTCCTTGAGAATAACCAACTTTTTGACCAAACTTTGTTCCTATTTAGAGAGAAACATGGCCCACAACGATGAGGCCGGGGGTTCGGGCGGCAAGGCATTCTGGGAGCTGTCCCAGGAGATGGAGGAACAACCTCAGTTGTATGAGGACGCCGCCTTCCCCACCGATCCTGAGACCACTGATGGTGCCGCCGAGGATGACCCCACTGATGCCACCACTGATGGTGCCGCCGAGGATGCCACCACTGATGATTGCGGCGCACGCACAGATGGCAGCCAACCGAAGAGGCAACGGAAGGACCGGCGCCCGACCGTGCTCTGCGCCCTCAAGGAGGAAGTTATTGAAGTGGACTCCGACTGGAATCCAACGGCGCCCGAACGAATAGTGAAGGGGTACTCGCTTTAGCTCGGGTGCATTCTCCGGAGCACCGTCTCGATCAACACCGAGAACCTGAGGCATCCTGACCGAGGGAATTTGCGCAACCTCCTCTTCACGAAGCTGCACGAACGATACAAGTTCCCCGCTGAATTTGAAAACACAAGCCTCAAAGGGAATAAAGTGTACAATGCTGCCCTCACGAAGATAAGCAAGGCCATGTCTACTTGGAAAAGCAATGTGAAGAGAATGATCGAGAAAGGTGAGAGTTATGAGAAGATCAAGGAGAAAAATCCTTCGATCATCGAAGATGACTACAACGACTTCAAGATCAATTGCTTGAGCACCGCAAACTCCGAATTAAGTCGGTGGGGGAAAGAAATGCGGGAGCTGAACTTAGGGGAACACACACTCGGTCCCGGCGGTTACAGAGTGGCGGAGCCTATATGGGACAAGGAGGAGGCGGACTGTGCCGAGCAAGGCCTACCGCCCCTCTTCGATAAATACTGTGACAAGCAGACCAGGAACTATGTCAGGGCCCGGTACAAGAAGGACCCGAAAACAAAGGAGCTTACCACGGATCCGAAGACCAGGGCGCTTGAGCTTGTTCTGGTAAGGAATACACCCCCGCGTAATTAGCTCCATATGGTTGCATTCTAATTAATGAAGCCAAATTTCTAAATGGTTCACATTCCTTCCGCAGGCGACTGAAAGCAGTAGCCCGGGGTCGACTAAGAGCAACCCTTGGGACACCACTCTAAATAGGGCGTTGAATGTAATGAAGAACAAGGATAAGCTCAGTAAGCCGACGTCAGCTGGTCGTGTGGCCGGCAAAGGCTTGTCGACAAAATGGGGGTCATAATATAGCACTGGTGGGCGAAAGGAGAAAAAGACCAGCTCGGAAAGCCAGGCGCGCGAGGTTCAAGAACTCAAGGCATAGGTGGCGCGGATTCCAGAGATTGTCCAAGAGCAAGTGCAACAACAACTCGGAGCGACGATCACCGCCATTGTGCCTACCTTGATCCAGGGGTTGAGTGCGTGGATTGCGGGCGGCCAACAGGGGCCGCCCCCAATTCCTAGTTTCACGGCCAGCAACTCGCAGAACGCGATGGCGGGGCCATTGGTGTCTCCGGCGGAGGCGGCATTGGTGTCTCCGACGCCGGCACGGGAGCTTAATGCACCCGGGTGTACGCCGGCCGGCACCTCTGCTGCAAGCGGCCCCTCCGTCAACTGCACGCCCGCCGTTGGCGGTGCCTCGACATTAGCCGAGCTCGACGCCATCATCACGGTAACTAATTAAGCCTCTCTCGGCCGAGGACTTCATCTCCTTGCCTTTGACTGGGCATCCCTGATGCCCTACATGTTTTCGCAGGGCGGCGCCGACGTTCCGTGCACTCTCCTGCACTTCGTGAACAACGAGTTGGTCGATGTCGCCAAGGGCAAAATCGTTCAACCGGGAAACCCCTTGTTCCACGGTACCCAGATGCCACCCAACTTGTTTAGGGTTCAACTGGTTCGGGTGCTGCCAGGCTGCGACGAGTTGTTACCTTCGATTCGACCCGTCGGGGCCGACGATGATGACGTGATGACCCTCAGCGCCTGCCTGAGCTGGCCCCTGCTTTGGCCGAAGAGCCAGATTCGTTTGGGGGCGGGGGACACCACCCCAAAGACAACACCGCCAGTCATGCCGGCGCCAAGTCGGCCCCATGGCAAGACCGCCGCAACGGTGCCGGACATCCCTATGCCACTGGATCCAAACATGCATATGGCACAGGATCAGAACGACGACGACGAGATACATTTGGCAACGTCGATCAGTACTTTTCCGATCATGGGTACGATGGCGACTTCATGGGGCCTCCTTCTCAAGAACCCAACCCAACAAAAGACGTGCCCGATCTAACTGGTACCACGGAGAAGCCAAGTTGCAACAGGCGTCGTCTGCCGTTCAGCTCTTAGGAGACGCCTCCAGCTGCCGACTTCACCGAGCCTCTGATAGGCGAGGTGCGAAATATTCTCAGCCCCAACACACTCAAGAAGGCGGTCTGTGAGCAGAACTCGGTCCCATTACAGGAGAAGAAGAAGGCACGCAAAAGAAAGACTAACGAGGGTGCGGGCCAGCCGGCACCGAGTACGATCCGTGCTCAGGACGGGCCACCTTCACCTGAGGATTTAATGAGGAGGGTGCATGTGGCGGGTAGGCCGATGCTACCGAGAAATATGCTCGATGTTGCAGCCCGTGCTATGCGGAGTCTGCATGACAATGTTCTTTCTTTGGAGAAGCGGCGTCTCAGAGAGAAGGATGTGGCATACCCGGTTTTCGCGGCCAAGGTGCCAGAGGGCAAGGGCTTTGTGGATAACTCCATCTGGGGTACGATCGTCCTGCAGTTTGATGACATCCACGCTATGTTGAACCTTCATCCGCTGCACTACACCTTCGTTCGGCTATTTTCGCTGAGTATGGAGATGCGGATCATTCGTGACAAGACCCCGAACATCGTGATAGTCGACCCCTTCTACATGCGTGCCAAGATCTTGGGCAGTGCTGGGGACCGGCAAGTCGCGAGTTCTTACCTCGAAGGCGTCATTCTGGCAAACCCAGATAAGGATAACTTCCTCGTGCCTTACTTTCCCGAGTAGGTCCTCCCCTCAACCGCCCCGTAACATATGAATTCTTAGATTTCGATCGTTTTTCTTTTAACATTCCGTGTTTTCTGCAGTGACACACATTGCACGCTCATCCTCCTAAGCCCCAAATATTCCATGGCCACGTATTTCGACCCGGACCGTCAGTCGAACGTAGACTACACAAATGTCAAGAAGGTTCTTGATGATGTTCTCCCCGGCTACGCCAAATCTGGAGGCACCTTCACCAGGCCTATTCGTAAGTACGGCAAGCACGTGTTCTCCCACAATATGACGTTCTGCTGCGTCAAGCAGCCGCCTGGCGGTCAGAAGGGTGCCTACTACGCCATCCATCACATGCGGGCGATCGTACAGGACCATCATCAACTTCTGCTACCGAGTAAACTCAAAGATTGGGCCACGAGCGTGTCGGCAATCCAGGACACGGACATCAGACAAGAATTCTTTCGCATCCAGTCGGAGTTTGCGGAAATCATCCATCAAGATGTCCTTCGTACCTCGGGGCAGTTCTACCTCAGAAATCAACCGTCCAATAGTGACATCGACACAATGCTACAAATGCAGGCTGACAACGCCCGTAATTTCATGACTCCCACGATAGACAACGGCTTCATCCACGTTCCGGTCCCTTGAGTCGAGTCGAAAGCAGTGATGCTGTGTCTAGTTCTGAAACATCGATTGGCTCATGTTGTAATTAAACTTTAGTGAACTTGTAGTATGTCTCTTTGGTTTCGAGAGTCCTTCGACTTAGATGTAATCGATGCTATTAATGTCTTGCTTTTCTCTTCCGATCGTTCTGTTGCATACTTATATATTGCTTATGTATTGTCTATGAATTGGTACTAACGTTTTGTTTGGCTAGTGCATAGCGATGCCGTCGTATGTTGTGTACAAGGGTAAGGTTCCCGGAGTCTACGACGACTGGGAGGAGTGTCGGAGACAGGTTCACCGATTCAGCGGTAACAGTTACAAAGGATACACCACTAGGGCCGAGGCCGAATCTAGATACGCCCGCTATCTAGCGGGAGAGGGGAGGGAGCGTTGGAGGAACCGGATGAAGACTAGTTTCATCGTGATGATGCTCATCGTGATGACCGCAGCTCTCTTCTATGTGATGGTAGTTTATATGATCGATATCGACTTGTAATGTGAAGACAAACTCGCTACTCGCGTTCTCGAGACTTGTAATATAATGTTCTATCTTTGTTCGGTCTTTTCAATTCGGAGACTAATATGATGAATTGTATTCGGAGACTAATATGATGAATTATATTCAGAGACTAATCTTCTATTGTATTCGATGAATCTGTTGTTGATGTGTGTTGTCTATATTTTGTCCAATTATACATTTTGTAACCTGTGCAAAAAACAAAAAATTAAAAAATTAAAAAAAACCTAATATTCATACTAATGGCGCATCACATCACAGTGCGCCATTAGTATGCCAGAGGATACTAATGGCGCATCATTAAACAGTGCGCCATTAGTATGCCGAAGTTACTAATGGCGCATCTTGTTGTCGTGCGCCATTAGTATGCCAAAGCACCTGGGTATACATGGCCCCTGGGAGGCATACTAATGGCGCACTGTTGTATATACTAATGGCGCATCTGAGGTGCGCCATTAGTATACCAGATACTAATGGCGCACCAGTGGTGCGCCATTAGTAAAATATACTAATGGCGTGGTACTAATGGCGCACCACTAATGCGCCATTAATGGCCAAATTAGGTGCGCCATTAGTAGCCCTTTTCTAGTAGTGCAACAGCAACATACTAAACGATCGGGTGCTAAGCTAATGGAATGGGTCATGTCAATCACATAATTCTCCTAATGATGTGATCCCGTTTAATCAAATGACAACACATGTCTATGGTTAGGAAACATAACCATCTTTGATTAACGAGCTAGTCAAGTAGAGGCATACTAGTGACGATATGTTTGTCTATGTATTCACACAAGTATTATGTTTCCGGTTAATACAATTCTAGCATGAATAATAAACATTTATCATGATATAAGGAAATAAATAATAACTTTATTATTGCCTCTAGGGCATATTTCCTTCATAATCAACACTACTAGCAACCCACAAGTACCAATCTGAGGCTTTGGGACAAAGATTGGATACAAGAGATGAACTAGGGTTTGAGAGGAGATGGTGCTGGTGAAGATGTTGTTGAAAATTGACCCCCTCTCGATCAGAGGATCGTTGGTGATGACGATGGCGATCATTTCCCCCTCCCGGAGGGAAGTTTCCCCGACAGAACAGCTCTGCCGGAGCCCTAGATTGGTTCCGCCAAGGTTCCGCCTCGTGGCGGCGGAGTTTCTTCCCGAAAGCTTGCTTATGATTTTTCCTCGGACGAAAGACTTCATATAGCAGAAGATGGGCACCGGAGGCCTGCCAGGGGGCCCACGAGGCAGGGGGCGCGCCCCCACCCTCATGGCCAGGGTGTGGGCCACCTCTGGTGGATTCTTTTGCCAGTATTTTTTATTAATTCCAAAAATAACTTCCGTGAAGTTTCAGGACTTTTGGAGCTGTGCAGAATATGTATATAATATTTGCTCCTTTTCCAGCCCAGAATTCCAGTTGCCGGCATTCTCCCTCTTCATGTAAACCTTGTAAAATAAGAGATAATAGGCATAAGTATTGTGACATAACATGTAATAACAGCCCGTAATGCAAGAAATATCGATATAAAAGCATGATGCAAAATGGACGTATCAACTCGCCCAAGCTTAGACCTCGCTTGTCCTCAAGCGGAAGCCGATAACGATAAATATGTCCACATGTTTAGAGATAGAGGTGTAGATAAAATAAAATACGGACATGAGGGCATCATGATCATTCTTATAATAGCAACATATATGGATATTGTCATATGATTTCTTATGATCAAGTAATAATCTATTCACAATGTTAAGTATGAATCAGAAACTTCATTGAGAACCAACAAACTATAATCTCAGTCATTGAAGCAATTGCAATTCATCATAACACCGGAAAGAGTCTATGTAAGAGCTTTTCAGCAAGTCCACATACTCAACTATCATTTAGTCTTTCACAACTGCTAACACTCACGCAATACTTGTGGTTACGGAGTTTTAAACGGACACAGAGAAATATAGGGGCTTATAGTTTCGCCTCCCAACCTTTTACCTCAAGGGTAATGTCAACAATAATAGCTCATGCTATATATATATATATATGTATACATACATACATACATATATATATATATATATATATATATATATATATATATATATATATATATATATATATATATATAGGGATTGACTATTCTTCACACTGGGTGAGAAATAGTTATTCTTCACCCCCTCTATTTACCATAAATGCACCATAATTTTACGTTTCGTAAGTTTTGTCTTATTTCCGACGTAAAAAGAGACCGTAAGAAAATATATAATCGTCCTAAAAAATATTTTATGTTATGTAAAATTACAAACGTAAAAACAGTGTAAAATACACATAAACTGCAATTTTTTTTGTCTTATGACCTATATTTTTAACTTTTTATGCCAAATTTTACGTAGTGAATCAACATGAATGTAACTATTTGAATTCCAAACGTAATTTAATTATGATATGATCGTAAGATTACCTCGGGTGAAGAATACTTATTCTGCGCCCTGAGTGATGAATAGTAACACTATATATATATATATATATATATATATATATATATATATATATATATATATCAGGATCTTTCTAACACAGTGTGCTTGCCAAAAGATAAAATGTAAAAAGGAAAGGTGAAGATCACCATGACTCTTGCATAAGGGTAGAAGATAAAAGTAAAAGATAGGCCCTTCACAGAGGGAAGCAGAGGTTGTCATGTGCTTTTGGTTAGATGCACGAAATCTTAATGCAAAAGAACGCCACTTTATATTGCCACTTGTGATGTGGACCTTTATTATGCAGTTTGTCGCTTTTATTTCTTCCACATCACAAGATCGTATAAAGCTTATTTTCTCCACACTAATAAGTCATACATATTTAGAGAACAATTTTTATTGCATACAACAATGACAACGTACTTGAAGGATCTTACTCAATCCATAGGTAGATATGGTGGACTCTCAAGGCAAAACTGGGTTTAAGGTTATTGGAAGCACAAGTAGTATCTCTACTTGGTGCAAAGAATTGGCTAGCATGAGGGAGAAAGGCAAACTCAACATGTTGGATGATCCATGACAATATACTTTATTTCGGATATAAGGAAACATAACCCATTGCGTTGTCTTCCTTGTCCAACATAAACTCTTTAGCATGTCATACTTTAATGAGTGCTCACAATCATAAAAGATGTCCAAGATAGTATATTTATATGTGGGACCTTGATTTCTTTATTACTTCCTATTAATTGTAACGATGACCAAAACTATGTTTGTAAACTCTCAACAACTTTTAATCATCATACTCTTTATATGTGAAGTCATTACTCTCCATAAGATCAATATGATCTATTTATTTCTTTTTATTCTTTTCTCTTTTTCTTTTCATTTATTCCCTCAAGATCATAGCAAAAGAATCAAGCCCTTGACTCAACACTAATCTTTATTATATAGCTCACGGACTCGATTACATAGAGGGATCATAAAGCAAAACTCAAAACTCAAAGCTAAATCATACTAAAACTTTATTCTACTAGATCAAGATATTACCAAAAGGATCGAACTAAGAAAAACGGTAAAGATAGGAGTGTGATGATGATACGATACCGGGGCACCTCCCCCAAGCTTGGCAGTTGCCAAGGGGAGTGCCCATACCCATGTGATTATATCTCTTTTGCCGGTGAAGGAGATGGAGTTGTTGATGATGTAGGCTTGTCGTCCCTCTTCCACGGCATAGGCTCACCATCATAGAAGGATGATCGAGTCTCCGGGGTCCTTAAATCTGCAGCCAAACTCATCCTCTTGAATCTATATTCATACTCACAGTTTTGGTTTTGCAGGTCATAGATCTGGGCTTGGAGGTGCTCGATTTTCTTGTGAAGCTTGAATATGGCCTCCCCAATGTCCTTGGCGTCCAGCTTGTGGTTGTTGGTGAACTCTGTGATCATTATTTGATTGGAGTCGAGTCCGCGCTCCACCATCTCCTGACACTTGAAAACTTGTTGCTCCATTGCCTCGAGCCTTGTCTCCACGCTTCCGGTCTTCCTTGGTCCCTCAACATCGCGGATGCGCAGCAACCCCTCACGCATCTCAATGGTTTGAGGATGTTGCAGCACTTCCGCGAGGTAGGGGTTGATGACCTTCTCGAAGAACTTGTCCTTGGGGGCACTTGGAGACGTCATGGTGATCTAGATCTGTCAGAAAAACAGCTCGAAACAAGAACAGAAGATAATTGTGTGATACGGTGGTCAAAACCTTCGGGAGATTATATAATGAATTTTTACCGACCAAAAGAAGTATCGTGCAAGAAAACGGAGTCCGGAGAGTACACGAGGTGCCCACGAGGCAGGGGGCGCGCCCAGGGGGGTAGGGCGCGCCCCCCACCCTCGTGGAAGCCTCGTGTCCTTCCCGGACTGCTTCTTATTTTCCTATTTTCTTAAATATTCAAAAACGGAGAAAAATTGCCATTAGAACTGTTTTGGAGTCGGTTTACTTACCGTACCATGTACCTATTCCTTTTCGGAGTCTGAAACGTTCTGGAAAGTGTCCCTTATGTATTCCTCCGGGGTTACGGTTTTAATAATATTAGTTTCAATATTTATAGGATTACCTGAGATATAATGTTTGATTCTTTGACCGTTCACCACCTTCGGATTTGTGCCTTCGAAGTTGTTGATTTTTATGGCACCGGAATGATAGACCTCCTTGATAACGTAACAACCTTCCCATTTAGAGAGATGTTTTCCTGCAAGAAATCTTAAACGAGAGTTGAATAGCAACACATAATCACCTACATTAAACTCACGCTTTTGTATCCTTTTGTCATGTCATCTTTTAACTTTTTCTTTAAACAATTTGGCATTCTCATAAGCCTTGGTTCTCCATTCACCAAGTGAGCTAATGTCAAATATCCTCTTCTCACTGGCAAGTTTGAAATCATAATTTAGCTCTTTAATGGCCCAATATGCCTTATGTTCTAATTCGAGAGGTAAGTGACATGCTTTTCCATAAACCATTTTATACGGAGACATACCCATAGGATTTTTGTATGCAGTTCTATAGGCCCATAATGCATCATTGTGACACCCCCGATTCAATCGTACACTAATCATGCACGCAAATGTGTACGATCAAGATCAGGAACTCACGGGAAGATATCACAACACAACTCTAAAACATAAATAAGTCATACAAGCATCATAATACAAGCCAGGGGCCTCGAGGGCTCGAATACAAGTGCTCGATCATAGACGAGTCAGCGGAAGCAACAATATCTGAGTACAGACATAAGCTAAACAAGTTGCCATAAGATGGCTAGCACAAACTGGGATACAATCGAAAGAGGCGCAGGCCTCCTGCCTAGGATCCTCCTAGACTACTCCTGGTCGTCGTCAGCGGGCTGCACGTAGTAGTAGGCACCTCCAGTGTAGAAGGAGTCGTCGTCGACGGTGGCGTCTGGATCCTGGGCTCCAACGTCTGGTTGCAGCAATCGGGTAGAGGAATGGGGAAAAGGGGGAAACAAAGCAACCGTGAGTACTCATCCAAAGTACTCGCAAGCAAGGAGCTACACTACATGTGCATGGATATATGTGTAAAGGGCCATATCGGTGGACTGAACTGCAGAATGCCAGAATAAGAGGGGGATATCTAATCCTGTCGAAGACTACGCTTCTGGCAGCCTCCGTCTTGCAGCATATAGAAGAGAGTAGACTGAAGTCCTCCAAGTAGCATCGTATAGCATAATCCTACCCGGCAATCCCCTCCTCGATGCCCTGTTAGAGAGCGATCACCGGGTTGTATCTGGCACTTGGAAGGGTGTGTTTTATTAAGTATCCGGTTCTAGTTGTCATAAGGTCAAGGTACAACTCCGGGTCGTCCTTTTACCGAGGGAAACGGCTATTCGAATAGATTAACTTCCCTGCAGGGGTGCACCACATAACCCAACACGCTTGATCCCATTTGGCCGGACACACTTTCCTGGGTCATGCCCGGCCTCGGAAGATCAACACGTCGCATCCCTACCTAGGCACAACAGAGAGGTCAGCACGCCGGTCTAAACCTAAGCGCGCAGGGGTCTGGGCCCATCGCCCTGAGCACACCTGCACGTTGCGTGGGCGGCCGGAAGCAGAACTAGCCCCCTTAATACAAGAGCAGGCTTACGTTCCAATCCGGCGCGCGCCGATCAGTCGCTGACGTCACGAAGGCTTTGGCTGATACCACGACGCCGAGTGCCCATATCTTTCCCACGTAGCTGGTTAGTGCGTATAGACCAAATGGCCAGACTCAGATCAAATACCCAGATCTCGTTAAGCGTGTTAAGTATCCGCGAACGCCGAACAGGGCCATGCCCACCTCTCTCCCAGGTGGTCTCATCCTGCCCTGTCGCTCCGCCACAAAGATCCACTCGCGGGTGCTCCTACGAGCCGACCCGTCTTTAATCACCACATGTATCATGTATAGTATATAGTATATACCCGCGATAACCTCCCGAGTGATCACGGCCCGATAGTATAGCACAGCAGACGGACAAGAATGTAGGGCCACAGATGGAAATACTAGCATCCTATACTAAGCAAGTAGGATTGCAGGTAAAGGTATCAATAGCAGTATCAAAGACAGGCTATGCATCAGGATAGGAATAACAAAAGCAGTAACATGCTACACTACTCTAATGCAAGCAGTATAGAGGAGAGCAGGCGATATCTTGTGATCAAGGAGGGGGGGCTTGCCTGTTTGCTCTGGCAAGAGAGAGGGGTCGTCAACTCCGTAGTCGTACTCGGTAGCAGCAGCGTCGGTCTCGGTGTCTAGCGAGATAAGAGGGGGAAGAAACAATAAATATTTAAGCAAACAGATGCATAGCGATGCATGACATGACAAGTATCGGTGCTAGGGGTGCCCTAACGCGGTATGTGGTGATACCGGTAAAGGGGGGAAACATCCGGGAAAGTATCCCCGGCGTTTCGCGTTTTCGGGCAGAGGAGCCGGAGGGGGAAAGTTGCGAGTTCGATAGGTTAGGGGGGTGTGGCGGACGAACGGGTTGCGTATTCGGAATCGTCTCGTCGTTCTGAGCAACTTCCATGTTGAAAATATTTTAATCCGAGTTACGGATTAAAGGATATGATTTTCTAAAGATTTTATTAATTTCTGGAATTTAATTAATTATTTAAATTATTTCGAAATTGGGTTAATGACATCAGCATGATGTCATGCTGACATAGCAGTCAACAGAGTTGACTTGGTCAACCTGACCAGTGGATCCAGTGGGACCCACCTGTCATACATTGTTTAGATTTAATAAGGGTTTAGGCTAAACAAACTATTGTTTAATTAACTAACAGATTAATTAGATTAATTAACTAGGATTAATTAACTTAATTAATTTAGTAAAATAATTAATTAATTAAGTTTATTTTATTATTATTCTTTTTAAAAAACGTTCTGTGGGGTGGGGCCCCCTGTCATAGGCACAAGTGGCCTTAACAGGTTTTGTGCGCTAGCGGGTGCTAGCGAAGGCTGGGCAGGGCATAGCCCGAGCGGCACATGCCCAGTGGGGCGCGGGTCGGCAGTCCTGGCAGGTCGCCAAGGCAAGGGGGGAGCAGCAGGGCGCCACCGGCGACGCGGGCCGGCAGGAGCTGCCGATGTAGCGGCGAGCAGAGGGGGCGGCCAGGACGGGGCAGACGAGGGCGTGCGGGAGGGAAGGCAGGGGCGCCATGGAGCGCAGGGCGGCGACAGGGGGGCACGGGTGGCACAGGCTTGTGCCCGCGCGGCGAGCTCGGATCGGCCGTGGCCGGGTGCGGGGAGAGGGCGAGAGGGAGCGCGGGGTGCGTCCATGGGTGCGGTCGGAGCACGGCGGAGATGGGGGAGGGCGAGGCGCGGGCCGCGGCTCCGAGCGACGCTCCGAACAGAGGGCCGCAACGGGCGCGACGCGTGCGTGCGCGCGGTCGAGGAGGCCGGGGCGTCGCGAACGGCGCCGGCGACAGAGGGAAAGGGGAGAGGAGGCGGAGCTCATAGGGGCGGTAGGGACTGGGCAATGGGCGCGGGGAGGTTTGGGGAGGCCGACGGGGACGTGCGACGGAGTGGAGGAGGACGGCGAGGTGGCGGCGAGCTCCGGGCGGCGTCGTGACGAGGCGGCGGGGTCGTGCCGAGCGGCGTCGGTGATGGCGCCCTCCTCCTCGATCCCGATCCAATCGGGGAGGGGAGGGAGGAGATAGTTTGGGGGGGGAGTGGGTGTGTCGGTGTGGACCGGGAGAGTGGGGGGGGGGAGTTAAGGGAGTGGGGTGCGGGGTGGGCCGGACGTGGCCGAATGGGCGAATGGGCCGGCCCGTTGGGTCTGGTAGCCCGGGGGGGTCTTTCTCTTTTTTTTGTTTCCTTCCTGTTTTCTTTTTCCCTTTGTATTTTTTTTCTGTTTTATTTATTTTAAATTACTTAGGCATTTTATAAAAATGGGTTTGTTGCACCATAATTACCTTTGTAATATTTAGTACAAACCAAACATTTTTATTTTAATGTTTGAAAACTTTTATTATTTACCAAACTTTGACTTTGAATTTTGGACCGGTTTTGTTCTAACGATAGATTAGCAGCAGTAATCGTGGTGACGTGGCACCATTAGCGTGGGATCACCGTAGCATAATTATCCGGGCATTACAAATCTCCTCCACTACAAGAAATCTCGTCCTGAGATTTAAGAGGTAGAGACGGGGGGAAAGGTCTAGTTACGAAATTCTAACGAATCTTCTC
The DNA here is from genome assembly GCA_032464435.1 of Aegilops umbellulata. Classification (NCBI taxonomy): domain Eukaryota; kingdom Viridiplantae; phylum Streptophyta; class Magnoliopsida; order Poales; family Poaceae; genus Aegilops; species Aegilops umbellulata. Next base: position 481,229,286 of record CP136056.1, read on the forward strand.
GGCCTTGTTTGCTCTCCTCGAAGAGGTCGATCCATTACATTGATGTCTTCATTTCTTTGCTTCAGGTCATCATGGTGAAGTTGTCATCTTTTTTTTCGGGGGTTCCTTCCTGCTTACAAATAGGTAAGGGGTAGCTCGGCTACGACAGAATGCTTAAGGGTTAATCGTCTGGAGTTTTTCTCGTGAATGAACAGATAAGTATCTCTCGAGTCGAACAAATCGAGAGTAAGGTAAGAAGGTATAACAAGGAGTTCCAAGTGGATAGACAATCGTTCGATGCCTGAAAAAGAGTGTGAAAGGGGTTCAGAGCATCAAGTTTAAGGATTGCCTCTGATACCGGAACAGATCACTAGGAAGGTGGTTCATGAATTACACACGAAACCAAGAGTAAGGGATAACTTTGTCAACAAGGTGTACAGGAGAGTCAGGTTTCGATCCTGTGGAACTATGGGTTATGGGCCCACTATGTGTATCAAAGTAGAAAGGGGCGGACATCTTGCAAGGTCATAATAGCAAGGCATGTCAGAGGGTAGGCTGTCAGTTATGTTGGCAACAACATCGATACCAAGGGCGAGGGACGAAGAGAACCATTTTCCTGCTCGTTGAACGAGGCGGACCAATAGGCAAGGTTCTCGTCCATCGCTGGTTTCCGAAAAGCCATCTACAAATGCAACAGGGTCTTACCGACACGGTAGTACACCAAGGTGTTTACATAAGCAGAAGAATATTACTTCTTAGATCATATGGATTACGAGGAAGGTTTAAACAATCAACAGAAAGGAAAATGTGATCATCAGATCAAACAGAACAATGGAAAGGAAAATGTGTTTGACACATATACCAGGGGTATACCCTTCCCAAGGACAAGCAAGGCATGATATCCCTGGTAGGATATAAAGTAGAAAACCCTTCAGGAATGGGAGAGAAATTTCATGACATTACCCATACAATGGTGTTTGGATAATTGAGTAAGAAACATTTAGCATTGGGCTTCAAATGTTCTTGTTGATAATCGAAATACCACAGACATGCTTCTAGGTAGCATTGACATGGTCTTCAAGCAAAGGTCGAACTTGGATACACAAAGGATTCATCAAGAACAACTTATAGAATAAGTCTTACAATTTCCTCATGGAAGAATGGTTAACCTTGCTAAAAAGGAATCTATAACAATAGGGCCTTTGGCCAGGGGTGCTAAGCAAAGATACCACCTTACCGGGTTATATAAGGATCAATGTTGTGACTCTTGGAAAACGTTCCAACCATCATATCTGGCCGAGATTCAGATCTGATTAGTGTCAGGATAACTCAGACTCATGATGCCTCAGAAGGAAAGGGGCAACACAATTTGATGATATGGAGCTGCAAGATTCTCGGGAAATGGACTATGGAAGCAAGTTCCGAATCATGAGTTCATCATTAAACCATGGATAGGATGAGGGTTGGCTGATGAACTCAACGGCAAATCATTGAGATTTCCAAAATATTGTTTTCCACAGTTATGTGAACAAGGAGATAACATTTTTCGGATCAAATGATATAATGAGGTATACTCGACGAAAACATACACAATTAAACATTGATTGAAAGGTGCACCCGAAATATGGGTTGGGTTGCACGACCAATGTCAGAATGGTGATTCAGTAATCAATAGGTATAAGAGTGAATGACCGACCATTAACTTTAAAGCAATATGGTTGCTAGAAGGGCAGAATCCAAACAGCCTTGATCGAATCAACACGAGGACCAAGAAAGAATGGTGATGGTGAGAAGTATCACAATACCAAGAATTCTTAAGAGGTGGTGAAATTCTAACAACATTCTTGAGATAAAATATGGTAACACTCCAAGCTAAAGAAGAACAAATGTTGGATAGCAAGGAAGTCAAGGTATAACCCAGAACATGAACAAGTTTGGGTTGGAGGGAAGGCAATAAAGTTGTCGATGACAACACAAATCAGCGAGGGCAAGGATGGTATTTCTCATCATGAATTCAATTGATATCCCGGAAGAGCTCGGAATGTTCATGATGATCACGACACATTTTGTCGAGAGGCTCCACGAAGAAGCAATTGATCAGCGACTACATCAAGCAAAAGGGCTGATGCAGCAAAAGATTATTGGAGCCACAAATACGACACAGACTCGGGGTCAAGTTTGTTGTTCGAGGTGAATTGATAAGACAAGGAAAATCAACGTAAGATTAGCTCATCATTGAAAAATGTGCTCTGAGAAGAAGGACCAGGTAGCACAGTTAAAAGTTTGCACGATAATGATATAGCCGATAAGGCTTGGAAGGGACTTGAAGGATTATTAAACTCGTAAGCAATGAGAATTACTTAGAGTTATTGAATAAGAGTGCGGAATCGATTCACTTATCAGTGTTCTCGAGTGACTAATAACTCAGAACCTGGGGGAAATCTGAGATCGGTGAGAAGCAATACTGGATGAAGACTCGCAGGAAGCAACACAGTTCTCGAGATACCAGAGGTTAATACTCGAGGAAGATCAAAACAGAGGTTGCGGAGATGTATCGATCAACAGAAGACAAGTGTTGTAACTTGTCTGAGAAATGGAATTAAGGAGAGAATGTGGTCAGGACCGCGATTGCAAAGATCAATACATAGATACCAAATGATATCATATCAAGGAAATAGTTATTATTACAAGAAGCTTTTATGATAAGTTCCACATCGGGTCCATGGCCATGAACAAAAAGTTCAAGGTTGACTCCCACTTCTTTAATGCATAACCTTTCATTCACTTCTCGTCTTCGAAGAAGTTGTAGTGTTGAAATTTTATCTAGCAAAATAACAGAAGAGTATGACTCGTGAAAACTTTCGAGTTCACACATATTAAGGAAGGCATAGGTTCAACCTGTCAGGGTATCGTGGAAACATATACCACAAGCTTCAAGAGTAAATATCACCAGCTCGAAAGCAGAGCATGGTTGACAAAAAGAGAGGATACCATTTACCAAAGGCATTATGTATTGAAGAAAGAGCTCACAAGGTGATTAATTATGAAGGACACTGTCGGATAATAATCCAACAGTGGATATGGCGATCCCCAATGGAGCTGATGTGAGTATCGATACCCAATCAGAGGAAGAAAGAATGCAATTGCATCGGTTTATGGAACATCTGAATAATTCAAGGTGTAAATAGCAAAGGAATTATGATTTTCAAATCAAGGGATCAGGAGCAAATGCTCTGATCAAGGATGGATAAGTTATATAGACTTAGGGGTACAATCGATGGCAATCTGATTTGTCGAGAACCAGCTCATGTTCGAAAGACGTCTGAGCCGGAAAGATAATTTATAAGGATCAACTGATGATTGCGTGCATTCACACATGTTGAATCAATAGGATCAGAATGTCAATCACAAGGATTTTAATGGTTACTGCTAGACAAATAGAATTGTCCAGACTGCAAGCAGACAAGTATTTGCAGAGCAATAGTTGGCAGAGGATTATCGGAAGATCGGGTAGTATTCCCATGTATCTAGTGAATCCTATAAATAACTGTAATGAACGGTTCCTCGATAAGTGTGAAGAAACAAATCGAAGGGATATTTTTGCGACAAGGAACCGCAAGGTAGTGGCACAAGGGATTCTTGGAACAACGATGAGTATTACAGGGTATCTTGTAATAACAAGACCAACTGGGGATGAATGTAAGAATGGCACGTGCAGGTAGTTATCCATAAGGGTTGACGGTGGAAGGGGAATTGCAAACGCAATGAACACAAGTTCTCGGGATAATATCAGATAGTATTATCGGGGTCTTCTAATGAATCAGGCGATCATCTGGAATGATGGGGCTCTCCGGGAGGAAGTAGTAATGAGATCCTTGTTTTAGAGTTAGCAAAATCAATTAACCCGAATAGAAGAGAGATCAGAGTCCCAGAGTATAGGCAAGGAATAAAAGATCCTAATACCACCCGATGGCGACGTGGGCCCGTAAGGCACACAGCTAAGTTAGTAAAAGTTTTCGTAATGTCTAGACTCAACTTCGGCCAAGGAGTGTGGAAGGGGGATTGCTACAGGCAGTCGGCTCTGATACCAACTTGTGACGCCCCTGATTCAATCGTACACTAGTCATGCACGCAAATGTGCACGATCAAGATCAGGGACTCACGGGAAGATATCACAACACAAATCTAAAACATAAATAAGTCATACAAGCATCATAATACAAGCCAGGGGCCTCGAGGGCTCGAATACAAGTGCTCGATCATAGACGAGTCAGCGGAAGCAACAATATCTGAGTACAGACATAAGCTAAACAAGTTGCCATAAGATGGCTAGCACAAACTGGGATACAATCGAAAGAGGCGCAGGCCTCCTGCCTGGGATCCTCCTAGACTACTCCTGGTCGTCGTCAGCGGGCTGCATGTAGTAGCAGGCACCTCCAGTGTAGAAGGAGTCGTCGTCGACGGTGGCGTCTGGATCCTGGGCTCCAACGTCTGGTTGCAGCAATCGGGTAGAGGAATGGGGAAAAGGGGGAAACAAAGCAACCGTGAGTACTCATCCAAAGTACTCGCAAGCAAGGAGCTACACTACATGTGCATGGATATATGTGTAAAGGGCCATATCGGTGGACTGAACTGCAGAATGCCAGAATAAGAGGGGGATATCTAATCCTGTCGAAGACTACGCTTCTGGCAGCCTCCGTCTTGCAGCATATAGAAGAGAGTAGACTGAAGTCCTCCAAGTAGCATCGTATAGCATAATCCTACCCGACAATCCCCTCCTCGATGCCCTGTTAGAGAGCGATCACCGGGTTGTATCTGGCACTTGGAAGGGTGTGTTTTATTAAGTATCCGGTTCTAGTTGTCATAAGGTCAAGGTACAACTCCGGGTCGTCCTTTTACCGAGGGACACGGCTATTCGAATAGATTAACTTCCCTGCAGGGGTGCACCACATAACCCAACACGCTTGATCCCATTTGGCCGGACACACTTTCCTGGGACATGCCCGGCCTCGGAAGATCAACACGTCGCATCCCTACCTAGGCACAACAGAGAGGTCAGCACGCCGGTCTAAACCTAAGCGCGCAGGGGTCTGGGCCCATCGCCCTGAGCACACCTGCACGTTGCGTGGGCGGCCGGAAGCATAACTAGCCCCCTTAATACAAGAGCAGGCTTACGTTCCAATCCGGCGCGCGCCGATCAGTCGCTGACGTCACGAAGGCTTTGGCTGATACCACGACGCCGAGTGCCCATATCTTTCCCACGTAGCTGGTTAGTGCGTATAGACCAAATGGCCAGACTCAGATCAAATACCCAGATCTCGTTAAGCATGTTAAGTATCCGCGAACGCCGAACAGGGCCATGCCCACCTCTCTCCCAGGTGGTCTCATCCTGCCCTGTCGCTCCGCCACAAAGATCCACTCGCGGGTGCTCCTACGAGCCGACCCGTCTTTAATCACCACATGTATCATGTATAGTATATAGTATATACCCGCGATCACCTCCCGAGTGATCACGGCCCGATAGTATAGCACAGCAGACGGACAAGAATGTAGGGCCACAGATGGAAATACTAGCATCCTATACTAAGCAAGTAGGATTGCAGGTAAAGGTATCAATAGCAGTATCAAAGACAGGCTATGCATCAGGATAGGAATAACGAAAGCAGTAACATGCTACACTACTCTAATGCAAGCAGTATAGAGGAGAGGAGGCAATATCTGGTGATCAGGGGGGGCTTGCCTGGTTGCTCTGGCAAGAGAGAGGGGTCGTCAACTCCGTAGTCGTACTGGGTAGCAGCAGCGTCGGTCTCGGTGTCTAGCGAGAGAAGAGGGGGAAGAAACAATAAATATTTAAGCAAACAGATGCATAGCGATGCATGACATGACAAGTATTGGTGCTAGGGGTGCCCTAACGCGGTATGTGGTGATACCGGTGAAGGCGGGAAACATCCGGGAAAGTATCCCCGGCGTTTCGCGTTTTCGGGCAGAGGAGCCGGAGGGGGAAAATTGCGAGTTCGATAGGTTAGGGGGTGTGGCGATCGAACGGGTTGCGTATTCAGAATCGTCTCGTCGTTCTGAGCAACTTCCATGTTGAAAATATTTTAATCCGAGTTACGGATTAAAGGATATGATTTTCTAAAGATTTTATTAATTTCTGGAATTTAATTAATTATTTAAATTATTTCGAAATTGGGTTAATGACATCAGCATGATGTCATGCTCACATCAGCAGTCAACAGATTTGACTTGGTCAACCTGACCAATGGGTCCAGTGGGACCCACCTGTCATACACTGTTTAGATTTAATAAGGGTTTATGCTAAACAAACTACTGTTTAATTAACTAACAGATAAATTAACTAGGATTAATTAAATTAATTAATTAAGTTTATTTTTTATTATTCTTTTAAAAAAATGTTCTGTGGGGTGGGCCCCCCTGTCATAGGCACAGGGGGCCTTAACGGGTTTTATGCGCTAGCGGGTGCTAGCGAAGGCTGGGCAGGGCACAGCCCGAGCGGCACATGCCCAGGGGGGCGCGGGTCGGCAGTCCTGGCAGGTCGCCAAGGCAAGGGGGGAGCAGCAGGGCGCCACCGGCGACGCGGGCTGGCAGGAGCTTCCCATGTAGCGGCGAGCAGAGGGGGCGGACGAGGGCGTGCGGGAGGGAAGGCAGGGGCGCCACGGGGCGCAGGGCGGCGACAGGGGGGCACGGGCGGCACGGGCTTGTGCCCGCGCGGTGAGCGCGGATCGGCCGTGGCCGGGTGCGGGGAGAGGGCGAGAGGGAGCGCGGGGTGCGTCCATGGGCGCTGCCGGAGCACGGCGGAGATGGGGGAGGGCGAGGCGCGGGCCGCGGCTCCGAGCGATGCTCCGAGCAGAGGGCCGCGACGGGCGGGACGCGTGCGTGCGCGCGGTCGAGGAGGCCGGGGCGTCGCGAACGGCGCCGTCGACAGAGGGAAAGGGGGAGAGGAGGCGGAGCTCACAGGGGCGGTAGGGACTGGGCAATGGGCACGGGGAGGTTTGGGGAGGCCGACGGGGACGCGCGACGGAGTGGAGGTGGATGGCAAGGTGGCGGCGAGCTCCGGGCGGCGTCGTGACGAGGCGGCGGGGTCGTGCCGAGCGGCGTCGGTGATGGCGCCCTCCCCCTCGATCCCGATCCAATCAGGGAGGGGAGGGAGGAGATATTTGTGGGGGGAGTGGGGGTGTCGGTGTGGACCGGGAGAGTGGGGGGAGTTAAGGGAGTGGGGTGCGGGGTGGGCCGGACGTGGCCGAATGGGCGAATGGGCCGGCCCGTTGGGTCTGCTGGCCCAGTGGGGGTCTTTCTCTTTTTTTTGTTTCCTTCCTGTTTTCTTTTTACCTTTGTATTTTCTTTCTGTTTTATTTATTTTAAATTACTTAGGCATTTTATAAAAATTGGTTTGTTGCACCATAATTACCTTTGTAATATTTAGTACAAACCAAACATTTTTATTTTAATGTTTGAAAACATTTATTATTTACCAAACTTTGACTTTGAGTTTTGGACCGGTTTTGTTCTAACGATAGATTAGCAGCAGTAATCGTGGTGACGTGGCACCATTAGCGTGGGATCACTGTAGCATAATTATCCGGTCATTACAATCATCAAGTTTCTCTGACCAATTTTATCTAGATCTATTAACAGTCTTTTGCAAAATTAACTTGAGCTCTCTATTGTTCAATTCTACTTGACCACTAGACTGTGGGTGATAAGGATATGCAATTCTATGATTAACAACATATTTAGCAAGCACTTTACGAAAAGCACCATGAATAAAATGTGAACCACCATCAGTCATTAAATATCTAGGGACTCCACACCTCGGAAAAATAACTTCTTTAAGCGTCTTAATAGAGGTGTTATGATCAACACTACTAGTTGGAATAGCTTTTACCCACTTAGTAACGTAATCAACAATAACTAAAATATGTGTATACCCATTAGAGGAAGGAAATGGTCCCGTATAATCAAAGCCCCAAACATCGAATGGTTCAATAACAAGCGAATAATTCATAGGCATTTCTTGACGTCTACTAATATTACCAAGTCTTTGACATTCATCATAAGACAAGACAAACTTACGGGCATCTTTGGAGAGAGTAGGCCAATAAAAACCGGATTGCAATACCTTATGTGCAGTTCTATCTCCACCATGGTGTCCTCCATAAGCTTCGGAGTGACACTTGCGCAAGATCTGTTCCTGTTCATGCTCAGGTATGCAACGTCTAATAACACCATCTACTCCTTATTTATAAAGGTGTGGGTCATCCCAGAAGTAATGCCTCAAATCATAGAAAAACTTTTTATTTTGCTGGTATGTGAAACTAGGTGGTATAAATTTAGCAAAAATGTAATTAGCATAATCAGCATACCATGCGGCAGTACGAGAAGCATTTACGACATTTAATTGTTTATCACGAAAGCTATCATCAATAGGTAGTGGGTCATCAAGAACATTATCTAACCTAGACAAATTGTCTACAACGGGGTTCTCAGCTCCCTTTCTATCAATAATATGCAAATCAAATTCTTGTAGTAAGAGAACCCATCTAATAAGTCTAGGTTTAGCATCTTTATTTTCTATAAGATATTTAATAGCAGCATGATCAGTGTGAATAGTTACTTTAGAATCAACAATATAAGGTCTGAACTTATCACAAGCAAATACAACTGCTAAGAATTCTTTTTCAGTAGTAGCACAATTTCTCTGGGCATTGTCTAGAGTTTTACTAGCATATTGAATAGCATTTAATTTCTTATCAACACTTTGTCCTGAATAGCACCTACAACATAATCACTAGCATCACACATAATTTCAAAGGGTAAATTCCAATCAGGTGGCTGAACAATAGGTGCAGAAATCAATGCTTTCTTAAATATTTCAAATGCTTCTACACAATCATCATCAAAGACAAAAGGTATATCTTTTTGTAATAGATTAGTTAGGGGCCGAGAAATTTTTGAAAAGTCCTTAATGAACCTCCTATAAAAACCGGTATGGCCAAGGAAACTTCTTATACCCTTGATGTCCTTGGGACACGACATCTTTTCAATAGCATCAACTTTAGCTTTATCAACTTCAATACTCTTTTAGAAATTTTATGCCCCAAGACAATACCTTCATTAACCATAAAGTGGCATTTTTCCCAATTCAATACAAGGTTAGTTTCTTCACATCTCTGCAAAACTCGATCAAGGTTGCTCAAGAAATCATCAAAAGAGGATCCATAAACAGAGAAATCGTCCATGAAAATCTCACAAATCTTTTCACAAAAGTCAGATAATATAGCCATCATGCATCTTTGAAAGGTAGCAGGTGCATTACATAAACCAAAAGGCATACATCTATAAGCAAAGGTACCGAAAGGGCAACTAAAAGTGGTCTTTTCTTGATCATCAGCTGACACAGGTATTTGAGAGAAACCAGAGTAACCATCTAGAAAGCAAAAATGTGTATGTTTGGATAATCTTTATAGCATTTGATAAATGAAAGGCAAAGGGTAATGATATTTTTTAGTAGCTTTATTTAATTTGCAAAAATAAATTACCATCCTATAACGTGTAATAATTCTTTGTGGAATCAATTCATCCTTATCATTAGGAACGACAGTAATACCTCCTTTCTTAGGGACACAATGGACATGACTTACCCACCGACTATCAACAACGGGATAAATTATACCTGCTTTAAGGAGCTTTAATATTTCCTTTCTTACCAATTCTTTCATCTTAGGATTTAGCCATCATTGGTGATCAATAGCTGGTTTAGCGTCTTTCTCCAAATTTATTTTGTGTTTACATAGAGTGGGACTAATGCCCTTAAGATCATCAAGAGTATATCCAATAGCAGCATGGTGCTTCTTCAGAGTTTTCAATAATTTCTCTTCTTCATGCTCTGAAAGGTTAGCACTAATAATAACAGGATATATCTTCTTTTCATTAAGATAAGCATATTTAAGAGTATCAGGCAATGGTTTAAGCTCAAACACGGGATCACCCTTGGGTGGAGGAGGATCCCCTAAGATTTCAACAGGCAAGTTGTGTTTTAGAATAGGTCCCTGTTTAAAGAATACTTCATCTATTTCCCTTCTTTCATTCATAAACATATCATTTTTCATGATCAAGCAAATACTGTTCTAAAGGATCATTAGGAGGCACGGCAATAGAAGCAAGACCAATAATTTCATCCTTACTAGGCAATTCCTCATCACGGGGTTGTCTACGAAATTTAGAAAAATTAAACTCATGAGACATATCATCCAAACCAATAGTAACAACATCCTTTTCGCAGTCTATCCTAGCATTGACAGTATTCAAGAAGGGTCTACCAAATATAATGGGACAAACGCTATCTTGTGGGGAACCAAGAACATGAAATTATGCATGATAACCAAGAACAAGAAAATATATAGCATTGCACTAGCACTAGCACCCATATCACATAAGCCATGATAACAGTGATCTCCTATTTTAGCAGAAATAACAGGCATGCCTACCACAGGTCTATGTTTATCTTTAGCACCAGGTTTAGCAATTCTAGCAGTTTCCTCACAGAAGTAAATAACATGCCCATCGATATTATCAGCCAAGAGATCTTTAACCATAGCAATATTAGGTTCAACTTTAACTTGCTCAGGTGGTTTATGTGTCCTAATATTACTTTTATTGACTACAGTTGAAGCTTTAGCATGACCCTTTATTCTAACAGGGAAAGGTGGTTTCTCAACATAAGCAGTAGGAACAACAGGATCATCATAAGTGATAGTCTTTTCTTCAACTTTAATAGGAGCAACTACTTTTACTTCAATGGGAGGATTATATTTAAACCACTTCTCCTTAGGGAGATCAACATGAGTAGCAAAGGACTCACAAAAAGAAGCTACTATCTCACAGTCAAGTCCATATTTAGTGCTAAATTCACGGAAAGCATCGGTATCCATAAAAGATTTAACACAATCAAACTTAGGTGTTATACCTGAATCTTTACCTTTTCGAGGTCCCAATCTTTAGAGTTGCGTTTAATTCTTTCCAATAAATCCCATTTGAATTCAATAGTCTTCATCATAAAAGAGCCAGTACAAGAAGTATCGAGCATGGAGCGATTATTGAGAGAAAGCCGAGCATAATTTTTTTTGAATAATCATTTCTCCTGAGAGCTGATGATTGGGGCATGAATATAACATTGACTTAAGCCTCCCCCAAGCTTGAGCGATGCTTTCTACTTCGCGAGGCCAAAAATTATATATATATATATATATATATATATATATATATATATATATATATATATATATATATATATATATATATATATATATATATATATATATATATATATATATAATTACGATCACGATGAACAAGATGCATAGGATAAAACTTCTAATGAAATTCCAATTTCAATCGTTTGTAGTTCCATGATCCCATATCATCACATAGCCTATACCATGTCAATGCATCTCCCTTCAAAGATAAAGGGAAGACCTTCTTATTGATAACATCAACGGGCATACCTGCAAGCTTAAATAATCCACAAACTTCATCCACATAGATTGTGTGTAAATCGGGATGCAATGTTCCATCTCCTGTAAAAGGATTAGCCAGCAGTTTCTCTATCATACCCAAAGGAATTTCAAAGTAAACATTTTCTGTAGGTTTAGTAGGTTGAGGAGCAACTATTTGCTCTACTGGTCGGGGTGAAGATACCCCGAACAAGCCCCTCAGAGGATTACTTTCCATAGTAACAAGTGACAGTAAATTTCAGCACACTATACAAATTTTTCCTTACCAAATTCCACCTACCAAAGGCGCTTCACTCCCCGGCAACGATGCCAGAAAAGAGTCTTGATGACCCACAAGTGTAGGGGATCTATCATAGTCCTTTTGATAAGTAAGAGTGTCGAACCCAACGAGGAGCAGATGGAAATGACAAGCGGTTTTCAGCAAGGTATTCTCTGCAAGCACTGAAATTATCGGTAACATATAGTTTTGTGATAAGGTAATTTGTAACGGGTAACAAGTAACGAGTGTAAATAAAGTGCAGAAAGATGGCCCAATCCTTTTTGTAGCAAAGGACAAGCCTGGACAAACTCTTATATAGAGAAAAGTGCTCCCGAGGACACATGGGAATTATCGTCAAGCTAGTTTTCATCACGCTCATATGATTCGCTTTCGGTACTTTGATAATTTCATATGTGGGTGGACCGGTGATTGGGTGTTGTCCTTACTTGGACAAACATCCCACTTATGATTAACTCCTATTGCAAGCATCCTCAACTACTAAAGAAGTATTAAGGTAAACCTAACCATAGCATGAAACATATGGATCCAAATCAGCCCCTTACGAAGCAACGCATAAACTAGGGTTTAAGCTTTTGTCACTCTAGCAAACCATCATCTATTTATTACTTCCCAATGTCTTCCTCTAGGCCCAAATAATGGTGAAGTTTCATGTAATCGGCGTTCACATAACACCACTAGAGGAGATACAACATACATCTCATCAAAATACCGAACGAATACCAAATTCACATGACTACTCATGGCAAGACTTCTCCCATGTCCTCAGGAACAAACGTAAGTACTCACAAATCATATTCATGTTCATAATCAGAGGGGTATTAATATGCATAATGGATCTGAACATATGATCTTGCACCAAACAAACCAACTAGCATCAACTACAAGGAGTAATCAACACTACTAGCAACCTAGGTACCAATCTGAGGCTTTGGGACAAAGATTGGATACAAGAGATGAACTAGGGTTTGAGAGGAGATGGTGCTGGTGAAGATGTTGATGAAGATTGACCCCCTCTCGATGAGAGGATCGTTGGTGATGACGATGGCGCTGATTTCCCCCTCCCGGAGGGACGTTTCCCCGATAGAGCAGCTCTGCCGGAGCCCTAGATTGGTTCCGCCAAGGTTCCGCCTCGTGGCGGCGGAGTTTCTTCCCGAAAGCTTGCTTATGATTTTTCCTCGGACGAAAGACTTCATATAGCAGAAGATGGGCATCGGAGGCCTGCCAGGGGGCCCATGAGGCAGGGGGCGCCCAAGGGGGTAGGGCGCGCCCCCACCCTCGTGGCCAGGGTGTGGGCCCCCTCTGGTGGATTCTTTAGCTAGTATTTTTTATTAATTCCAAAAATAACTTCCGTGAAGTTTCAGGACTTTTGGAGCTGTGCAGAATATGTCTCTAATATTTGCTCCTTTTCCAGCCCAGAATTCCAGCTGCCGGCATTCTCCCTCTTCATGTAAACCTTGTAAAATAAGAGAGAATAGGCATAAGTATTGTGACATAACATGTAATAACAACCCATAATGCAATAAATATCGATATCAAAGCATGATGCAAAATGGACGTATCAATACCTTGTGTGTTATCAAACGTCACAATGTAACTGGGTGATTATAAAGATGCTCTACGAGTATCTCCGATGGTGTTTGTTGGGTTGGCATAGATCGAGATTAGGATTTGTCACTCCGAGTATCGGGGAGGTATCTCTGGGATAAGCCTTGCAAACAATGTGACTAACGAGTTAGTTGCGGGATGATTCATTACGGAATGAGTAAAGAGACTTGCCGGTAACGAGATTGAACTAGGTATGAAGATACCGACGATCGAATCTCGGGCAAGTAACATACGGATGACAAAGGGAATGACGTATGTTGTCAGTGCGGTTTGACCGATAAAGATCTTCGTAGAATATGTAGGAACCAATATGAGCATCCAGGTTCCGCTGTTGGTTATTGATCAGAGATGTGTCTCGATCATGTCTACATAGTTCTCGAACCCGTAGGTCCACACTCTTAACAATTCAGTGACGATTTTGTATTATATGAGTTATGTGATTTGGTGACCGAATGTTGTTCGAAGTCCTGGATGAGATCATGGACATGACGAGGAGTCTCGAAATGTTCGATAGGTAAAGATTCATATATAGGATGATAGTATTTGGACACCGGAAGTGTTCTGGGGGAACCGTGTACGTATCGGGTCACCGGAAGGGGTTCCGGGCACCCCCCCGGCAAAGATATGGGCCTTATTGGGCAAGGGCGGGATAGGAAATAGAGGATATAGGATTCCCCCTTCCTTTCCCCTTTCCCCTCTCCCCTCTTTCCTTCCCCCCTCCGGAGATAAGGAAAAGGGGAGGCCGAATTGGAGGAGGCCCCCAAGTAGGATTCCTCCTACTTGGGGCACCCCATGGTTGTCCCCCTCCCCTTCGCCCTCCCGCCTATATATATGTGGGGAGGGGGCGCCTAGAACGAAAAAACATTGTTAGCCGTGTGCGGCGCCCCCCTCCACAGTTTACGCCTCCGGTCGTATTCACGTAGTGCTTCGGCGAAGCCCTGCGCGGATCACTTCACCATCACCGTCACCATGTTGTCGTGCTGATGGAACTCTCCCTCGAGACTTTGCTGGATCAAGAGTTCGAGAGAAATGGGTAAGTCACAATGTATTTTGCAAAACAACACTTGGGAATCTAAGTGAGGAAAACATAAGCAAGAACAATCTAAGTTGTGATTGAGAATCATAGAAGAACACCTTCGAACCTAAAAATCCCGCTTATTACTCTTGAAACTTTAGCATCTTCAAAATGGCCAGGCATAGATTTGTGAGCATCTAATTTGTGGATTTTCCACAAACTGGTTTGTGTCGGTGCGGAGTTCACTGCAAGTGGAAGTGTAGCTTACCTCCAAGGAAGTGAATATCGGGATACATTCTTTGGAGCTTCAGTTATCCCTAACCTTAACTCTTTACTTGTGGTTTAATTTTGTGTGGCAAGCCATTCGTGGGAACATTCCGACGGCGGACCAGGTCCGTAAGCGTAATGGCCCTGGGACTCAATTCTCTAAGCTTTGTGGAGCTAGGGAGAATACCAACCATGTGTTGTTCAACTGTCACCTTGCTAACCTGTTCTAGAACGGCATCAGATCCTGGTTGGTTGTGAATTGGTCTCCCTCCTCTTTTCTGCACCTCTGGTCCTTGTCTAATTCTCTTGTTGGGCAAAAGAGACGTCTGCTTTGATTCGGGTTTTTGGCTATGTTGTGGGTGTTATGGATTATTAGGAACAAGTTTACTGTCGAAAACATCTTTCCTTCTAAACCTACTGATTGCTTGTTTAAACTGATTTATTTTTTCAGCGGTGAAAATTATTGACTAAGGAGCATGATAGCGAGGCAACAAATGTGTTGATCTCATGTGTGCACTACAACTCTACGACGTCTTTTTTGCTTCGGATCGACCAAGCTAACGATGGTTGAAACTGTTTCTTTTTTTTGGTTGAGTTGCCGCTCTGGGCGTAAGTAGTTGGCATGCACGTCTATTTCGGCTGTAAATGCCGTGTAATCGTACTTCTTTAAAATTCTCGCTGTGTGTCTTTTCGGTTGTTGATCCTAGACATTGATGTTATGTTTAAGCTTTGTCTGGTGACTTTATCTATAAGTTGGATGATGGCCCTTTCTCTTAATAAAATAAATAAAAAAGATTACAGTGCGTCTCTTGGCACTTGTGAGAGGTAGGTGAAGGCGAGCAATACCGCAACAGACTACCACGCCGGCGGCTCTAACGGGCGGCAGGCGAGCGTCGTTAGCCGTTACCATTGCCGTCCACCTGACAGGTGGGCCTCCCCTGTCAGAAACGAGATTAAAAGCGTTAGAGCGGTCATCAAGTCAACCTGGTAGTTTTTAGTCATGAGATTCCAAATTTTTGATAGTTTTCAGCCATTTTTAAAAAAGTGGTAGTTCTGTAGAACGGAAGCCTCAAATGTTGTAGTTTTTTTGTCAAACATTCTGGTGTTTCCTTGTGTACCAAAAAATAAGAGTGGAGTAATTTCTGATCGAATTTGCTGGTGCGCGGTGGTAGACAACAACACACTATGTTATACTTCGAAAAATGAAAGCTAATATCACACTCCAAAATAAGATAGAATTTGTTTAAAACGTAGCATGAACAAACAGTGGACAATGGATCCAGGGAATATCCGTGCATGTTAAAATGCCAATTATCCTAATTACAGTGTGTCTCTTGAGAGAGGTAGGTGAAGGCGCGCAATACCGCAGCAGACTACCACGCCGGCGGCGAACGGCCAGGCGGCCAGCCGGTGCAGTTACGATCGAGCACCCCGCCCCCCGCGACTGCCATTAATACCGTGTTTGATCCTCTGGACCGGCTCAACGGGCAACGTCGTCATCCGGCAGGCACAACAGCACTACATACGACGTGATCAAGTATCACCAGTAACTGCATCTAGCCCGATTCTACGGCGGCGCAGCATCCATAGAACGGCACACCTACGGTCAGCAGACTATCACGGCGATCCAATCCAACGACGTATGAATGAATCAGGCCTGCACCTCGGCCAAGAACCTGGAATGGTCAGTGAATCTGCCCTGAATCTTCGTGGCCGCCCAATACCAGCGCCGCCGCACGCAACTTGGCAACCGCCCCGAGCAGAATCTGACACCGCTCCGCTCAACATTCTGTTACCGCCATTTAAACCTCCTCGTGTCTTTCCCGCCGCAAAGCTATCGGTCGGTCTGCTTCTACTTGCTTCTCAGTCACTACAAGCTGACGAGTGACGAACTGACGACCCGACCTATAAATACACCTCCTCCCTTCTCCTCCACCCTCATCGATCTCACACTCCAAGCTAGCCACGCCAGCTACTGCTCAGTGATCAGCAGTGCACTACCACGTACACAGAAACAACTCGTGGTACTGCACTAGTTTGGTACGTAGCAGCTAGCACGATGGGGCAGCTTAGCAAGAAGCTTCTGGTGGCGTCCATGGTTGCAGCCGTGCTAGCCGTGGCGGCGGTGGAGCTCTGCGGCGCCATCCCGCTGGAGGACAAGGACCTGGAGTCGGAGGAAGCGCTGTGGGACCTGTACGAGCGGTGGCAGACCGCGCACCGCGTGCCCCGCCACCACACCGAGAAGCACCGCCGCTTCGGCACCTTCAAGTCCAACGCCCACTTCGTCCACTCCCACAACAAGCGCGGCGACCGCCCCTATCGCCTCCGCCTCAACCGCTTCGGCGACATGAGCCAGGCCGAGTTCCGCGCCACCTTCGTCGGGGACTTCCGCCGCGACACCCCGGCCACGCCGCCGTCTGTCCCCGGATTCATGTACGCCTCGGTGAACGTGTCCGACCTGCCGCCGTCTGTGGACTGGCGGCAGAAGGGCGCCGTGACGGGCGTCAAGGACCAGGGCAAGTGCGGCAGCTGCTGGGCCTTCTCCACGGTGGTGTCCGTGGAAGGCATCAACGCCATCCGCACGGGCAGCCTGGTGTCGCTCTCGGAGCAGGAGCTCATCGACTGCGACACGGCGGACAATGAAGGGTGCCAGGGCGGGCTCATGGACAACGCCTTCGAGTACATCAAGAGCAACGGCGGGCTCATCACCGAGGCCGCGTACCCGTACCGCGCCGCCAAGGGCACCTGCAACGTCGCGAGAGCGGCACAGAACTCCCCCGTGGTGGTGCACATCGACGGGCACCAGGACGTGCCGGCCAACAGCGAGGAGGCGCTGGCCCAGGCCGTGGCGAACCAGCCCGTGTCCGTGGCCGTCGAGGCCAGCGGGAAGGCGTTCATGTTCTACTCCGAGGGGGTCTTCACCGGCAGCTGCGGCACGGAGCTGGACCACGGCGTCGCAGTGGTCGGGTACGGCGTGGCGGAGGACGGCAAGGCGTACTGGAGGGTGAAGAACTCGTGGGGCCCATCCTGGGGGGAGCAGGGCTACATCAGGGTGGAGAAGGATTCCGGTGCCGCGGGGGGGCTCTGCGGCATCGCCATGGAGGCGTCCTACCCCGTCAAGACCGACAGCAAGCCCAAGCCCACGCCCAGGCGCGCGCTCGGCGCCTTTGAGTCGCAGTGATAGACCCGTCTGCGTGTATGAATTATTTCTACTATCATTCCTAGTTAAATTAGGATGAAAACAAAATTACAGCTGAATTAAGCGCTTCTCCGTCCACGCGCAAGAATTAGACGTGTGTAGCGTGGGACCTGTTGGAAATATTAGCACTTTTCCAATTAGATTTATCCACGAGTAAACAGTAAGCATGGCATAAAAGGTATGGATCTCATAGCAATACCTAAGCATACTAGCACGTACAGAACATAGAATCGAACCTTCTATGAGCAGCAATAATATACGGCTAGCATAAGTACGAGTAAACAAGGGATGAACAGATCATACCCTCCGGTTGGCCAGGCCAACGCGGCGGCGGCAACAGCAGCCTCGGCGTCGTCGGCCATGATGTCGATGTAGAGGAAGTAGTGGAAGCATAGGCGAACGGAGTTGGGGACGGATCGGGAGCAGTCGCGTCAAGACGCTCCCCAAAAACCTTATTGCCGTTCTCCCGGGTAGGATCTCGAACGACAGGGTTCCGGAGGCACCTGCTCTCCCGACCAGCCGTGCACGCGGTCGTTGGGATGGGATCGCCGGAGGCAGCACAAAGTGAGAAACAGTAGATGACGGTTAGGTCACGCGAGAGGGAGTGAGTGAACCTAACTAGGTTACTTCACTGGCCAGAGCCTTCTTATATAGTCCGTAAGCAAAAAAGTCGTGGGCCTTGCGGAAGCCCACTCCCGGCAAGGGAGTCGTTGTTCCGCGTCGCACCCCCGGCAAGGGGTCGACGAATCACGGCAACGAGGGTCCCGGCAAGGGTCGCACCCCCGGCAAGGGGTCGACGAATCCCGGCAACACAAGTGAGCCCACAGTCCAACGTCTTGGACTGTGGCCCACATGTTAGCGACTCGTTAATTAATCCCTGATTAATTAATTCATTCTTGAGCGGCAAAAATAAGCTTCGGCTTATTCCCGCAACCCGCGGCGCGCGCGCGTCATGACGAGGCGAGGCGAGGCGAGGCGTGGCGAGGCGGGCGGCGGAGGAGGAGGAGCGCGCGTGTACCACTCCTCTTCCCAAGCTCCCAATGGCAAGTGGTAGAGCAGCCCTTATAAAGGGGTCTCAACTCTCCTCAACTAGCAAGGTGGGACTAAACTTCACACCACCTGCCATCTCATACATGGGCCTCAAGATTAACCAGAGATTAGTGTCTTATATGGGCCTAAGCCCATCCATAATCCAACAATCCCCCACCAGATCTCGAGGCACATAAATTTGTCAACTGTTCCAAACAATGTTTGATATACCAGAATTTTCAGTGGAGACTGTTAAGTTGAACTTCCACCTAGAGCAACAGGATTAGACTTCTTCACAACTGAACAATGGACTATGCCTTGAATTGTCAGTTTGGCGTGCAGAAGTTTCGCCTATTGTCAGCTGATACATGGCTGCCGAAGCCTAAACCCCACGGGTGGAGCCTATTAGTCATACTCCGTACCTTCTCATGAGCTTACTAGAGATTACCCAATCTCATATACTGTGACCAGCAGTCAGGCTCACATAGGTGTGTTCCTCCAAAGAATGCTCTGTAGGTTAGCATCTTGCTTACATAAGCTTTGGAACACGTTAAGACAAAAGTCAGCCTGCCTTACAGAATTGAGAGTATTACCGCATCTCCAACGGAGTGGGTTTATTAAGGATACTCTCCTCAGTTGACCGCTGGATTGTTTTCCCAGGTCCTAATTCACGGGATCTCCGATCACATAGGTTGGGTTACCCTCATGGCAACTTACGTGGGTCTCATACCCATCTCCCTCGATGCATTTTCTATCACAATCCGTGATAGCCCTTTCGTAAAAGGGTCTGCCAGATTCTTAGCCGTCTGGATATAATCCAACGCTATTACTCCGGAGTTTCTTGATTTTCTGACAGATTTCAATCTTCTTCTTATGTGCTTTGTGGATTTCATATTGTCCTTTGAACTCTTAGCCTTGGCAATCACTGTTTGATTGTCACAGTTCATAAGGACAGCCGGCAACGGTTTATCAACCACCGGCAAATCCATCAAAAGCTCTCGAAGCCATTCTGCTTCGACGCATGATGTGTCTAATGTTGTGAGTTCTGCTTCCATAGTCGATCTGGTTAAGATCGTCTGCTTGCAAGACTTCCAGGAAACAGCACCACCACCAAGTGTGAAGACATGTCCACTTGTGGCTTTCATCTCATCAGCATCAGATATCCAATTTGAATCACTATATCCCTCAAGTACCATCGGGTACCCAGAATAGTGAATTCCATAGTTCGCAGTACCTTGCAAATAACGCATCACTCGCTCAACAGCATGCCAATGCACATCTCCCGGATTGGAAACAAACCGGCTCAGTTTGCACACAACAAATGAGATGTCAGGACGAGTAGCACATGCTAGGTACATCAGTGAACCAACCACTTGATAATATCTCAATTGATCTACAGTCGTGCCTTCGAACTTTCGAATCCGCACGCTAGGATCATATGGTGTTGCTAAAGGTTTGCAGTCCGAATATCCAAAACGGCTCAAAATCTTCTCAACATAGTGGGATTGCAAAAGTGTAATTCCACCCTCAGAATTTCTCAGTAGATTGATGTTCAGGATAACATCAGCCACACCCAGGTCCTTCATCTCAAAGTTGTGAGATAGAAAAGATTTGACCTCCTCAATGACCTTGAGGTGGGTCCCAAATATCAGTATGTCATCGACATACAGACAAAGTATAACTCCTTCGCCCCCACCATAGCAATAGTATACACATTTGTCAGCTTCATTCACAACAAAGCCAGCAGATGTCAGAGTAGTGTTGTACTTCTCATGCCATTGCTTAGGCGCTTGTTTCAGGCCATACAAAGATTTCACCAGCTTACACACCTTTCTTTCCTGACCATTTACTACAAAGCCATCCGGCTGTTGCATGTAAATTTCCTCCTCTAGCTCTCCGTTAAGGAAGGCTGTCTTAACGTCCATCTGATGAACGAGAAGACCATGCGAGGCAGCCAAAGCGAGTAACACTCGAATGGTTGTCAGTCTAGCCACAGGTGAATAAGTGTCAAAGAAATCCTCTTCTTCTTTCTGGGTATAACCCTTGGCCACAAGCCTAGCCTTGTACTTCTCAACAGTACCATCGGGCCTAAGATTCTTTTTGAACACCCACTTACATCCTAATGGTTGACAACCATAGGGACGATCAATGATCTCCCATGTCCCATTAGCCAAGATGGAATCCATCTCACTACGGACCGCATCCTTCCAGTAGTCAGCATCCGGAGATGCATAAGCTTCTGAAATGGTACTGGGAGTATCATCATCCACGAGGTACACGAGGAAATCATCACCAAAGGACTTTGCAGTCCTCTGTCTCTTGCTCCTAACAGGAACTTCCTCGTCATCCTCCGTGGAACTCTCATCACTTTTTTGTTCATAGTATTCCATCGGAATAGCAGGTTCAGGAGTCTCATTAGATTCCAGTCTAGAAACGCTTTGCATATCTCTCATGGGGAAAATATCCTCAAAGAATGTAGCATCCCTAGACTCTATAATTGTACCGACCTTCTGGTCAGGTACCTCAGATTTCACCACTAGAAATCTATAGCCAACGCTATGCTTGGCATAGCCAAGAAAAACACAGTCCATGGTCTTTGGTCCCAACTTGCGCTTTTTGACTATCGGCTCATTGACTTTAGCCAAACAGCTCCAAGTGCGCAAGTAAGAGAGTGTAGTTCTTTTCTTTTCCCATTGCTCATAGGGAGTAGTCTCATTATCCTTTGTGGGAACTTTATTCAGGACATGACAAGATGTCAATACAGCCTCCCCCCCACCATGCCTTGGATAAACCCGATGTATCTAACATGGCGTTAACCAAATCAGTTAGAGTATGGTTTTTTCCGTTCAGCAACCCCGTTTGACTGGGGTGAGTAGGGAGGCGTCCTCATGAATAATACCATGTTCCGCACAGAATAAATCAAACTCATTAGAAAAGTACTCTCCACCACGATCAGACCGGACTCGTTTTATTTTCTTCTCAAGTTGGTTCTCAACTTCAGCCTTATAGACTTTAAAGTAGTGTAGAGCCTCATCCTTAGTATTTAACAAATACACATAGCAGAATCTAGTGGAATCATCAATCAGAGTCATAAAGTATTTCTTTCCACCTTTAGTCAACACACCATTCATCTCACAGAGATATGAATGTATGAGCTCTAGAGGTGCCAGGTGTCTCTCCTTCGCAGGCTTGTGAGGCTTACGAGGTTGCTTAGCTTGCACACACGCATGGCACTTAGAGCCTTTGGCTAAAGTGAAACTCAGGATTAAATCCATCTTAGCTAGCCGCGTCATACAACCGAAATTTATGTGACAAAGACGTGAATGCCAAACCTCATATTCGTTCACATTAGAATGAATTTGGTTCACGACTTTATTACAGAAATCCTCCAGGGAAAGGCGGAACAAACCACCATAATCATATCCTTTTCCAACAAACAGTCCATACCGAGATACGACTACTTTGTTAGACTCAAATACTAACTTAAACCCTTCTTTACATAGAAGGGAGCCACTAACAAGATTCTTCTTTATGGCGGGGACATGCTGCACGTTCTTCAGTTGCACGATCTTTCCCGAAGTAAACTTCAGATCTACCGTGCCAACACCATGAACAGAAGCATGCGAGTCATTCCCGATCAGGACGGAACAATCTCGTGCGACCTGGTAGGAAGATAACAAAGACACATCAGCACACACATGAATATTGGCCCCAGTGTCAACCCACCAATCGGTGGACTGACAAACTGAAAGTATGGTAAACAGATTACCATACCAAGATGCCGCATCATTGTTGCTCAGAGTGACATTCACAGACTTGGAGTCCTGTGCTGGCTTCTTGTACTTGTTTGGGCACTTATTTGCCCAATGTTCATCCGAACCACAAGTAAAGCAGCCATCTCTCTTTTTGTCTTTCTTCTTACCCTTCTTCTTAAAGGTAGTATTCTGCTGGACAGAGTTCTTTCCCTTGAACTTGTGGAAGTTCTTCTGCACCACATTGGCACTAGAAGAACCCTCTGCCCCTTTCACATGTGAGTCCTTTGCTCTCGAGTTCTGCTCAACACTGAGATGACCGATGACATCCTCAATAGAGAATTCACGTCTCAAGTGCTTGAGACAAGTAGCAAAGTTCCTCCAACTAGGAGGGAGTTTTGCAATAATGCAACCCGCGACAAACTTGTCTGGTAAATCACACTTCAGGAGCTCCAGCTCCTTAGCAATGCACTGTATCTCATGAGCCTGGTCCAATACAAAACGGTTATCAACCACCTGTAATCATGGAACTGCTCCATGGCATACAGCTCACTGCCAGCATCAGTTGCGCCGAATTTGACTTCGAGCGCATCCCACAAGTTTTTGGCAACGCCCATATGAATATAGGCGTCAACCAACTTGTCTCCAATCACACTCAGAACTGCTCCCAGAAAGATTGTGGTTGCCTCCCTAAACGCCTTCTCCTGTTCAGGAGCAATCGTTTCTGTGAGGGACACACCACCAACCCAGAACACATTCATCGCTGTGAGCCACAAGGTGGTCCTAATCTGCCAACGCTTAAAATGCGTCCCGATAAACTTTTCCGGTTTCAGAGTAGCAGCAAAGCCTTGAATCGAAAAGTGCCTAAAATAAGGTTTTTGGATTGTTGGAAATTTAAAGTGCGTTATATCGACTAGAGGGGGGGGGTGAATAGGTGATTTTTATGAATTCTTCACTGAGGAATTTGCTAGTGAGGAAATTCCTTAGCGAAGAACTACGCGCAGCGGAATCAGTACTCAGAAGTAAACATAACAGAATACAAGCATAATCATCATGATGAAATGAAGACAAACATAGAGTACAGAAAGCGTAATCACAGGATAGCTCAAGTGAAGACAAACAGACTGAAGAAATTGAACTGAGGAAATTAAGAAAGTCTTCAGTCACATCTTCAAACACAGATATGAACAAGCACACAACACAGTAATGAGGAAATGAAAGTGTTGAGGAAATAGAACCAGTTGGCTTGGTGAAGACAATGATTTGGTAGACCAGTTCCAATTGATGTCTCAGTTGTACATCTGGTTGGAGCGGCTAGGTATTTAAACCTGAGGACACACAGTCCCGGACACATAGTCCTTACCGTATTCTCCTTGATCTAAGGACACACAGTCCTCGCCCAATCACTCGGGGTAAGTCTTCAGGTGACTTCCGAACCTTCACAAACTCGGTCACTAACATGCTTCTTCTTTGCAAGCGTGTGCAAATTCCTCATGCCTGCATGACCAAGTCGTCGATGCCATAGCCATCCTTCTGCAGATTTTGCAAGTAGGCACACGGCTGGTTGTGAATCTGCAGAGAAATCAACAATATACAAGTCTCCTCTCCTAAAGCCTTCGAAGACTTTGGAATTGTCAGCTTCCATAATCACAACACAATGATACTTGCCAAAGACAACAACCATATCAAGATCACAAAGCATTGAGACAGACATAAGGTTGTATCCTAAGGACTCAACAAGCATGGCTTTGTCCATGTGTTAATCCTTTGTGATAGCTACCTTACCTAGACCCAATACCTGACTTTTGCTTTTGTCAGCGAAGATGATATGCTTCAGATGTGATGATGATAAGGGAGCATCCATCAATAGATTCTTGTCACTAGTCATGTGATTTGTACATCCACTATCGAGGACCCACTCAGTGGCTTTGGGTTGATCATCCTGCAGATGAATTAGTGCAACTTACGAACTCATATACTTCATCAGTGAAGAATATGATATCAAATTCATCAGATCAATTTCATCAAGCAGTAAGACAGATAAAACTGTAGGAGGATGTGTGAAATGAATATTCATTTCTTCATGATTAGCCTGCGTCCTTTCAGGCACGTTGTCAGGTCCCCAGCAATTTCTTCAGACGTTTGAGCACGTCTAGAGACCTGACCCTGCAGAAGAGATTAGTTCTTTTTCTTCACCACCCACATCTGAAGGGGTGGCAAAGAGTTCATCACTCTGTGAGCTCCATATGAGAACGGTGGCATAGAGGCCAATCCATTTCATTTCACATAAGAGTGGTTAGGGTAAGCATATGAATAAGCAGAGAAATTCTTCGAGGACTTATGAACATAATAATTAGAAGAATAATTCTAATATTCATAGCCCTTGGCTCTTCCCTGCGAAACATAGTTGTTAGCACGATGATGTTCATATGAGGACTTTGATCCTTTTGAGGAATTTGATCCATGTGAGGAATTTGGTCCGTATGAGGATTTGGATCCATATGAAGAGTTTGGTCCATATGAGGAGTTTGATCTGGGGTTCCTATTCTTCACAGGTGGTGTCATGAGGACATTCACCTGAAGACTTTCAAGGCACCTTTTGGGAACCCAGATTTTCTTCATAGGGGAACCATTCCTGAAGTTAGTGACAACATATCTAGCAAATACTTCACCATTCTGATTTTCGAACAGCTTATAGTTGGAGTCAATTGACTCATCAGAAGAATGAGAAGATTCACATGTATAGACAAATAAATTAGATGGATCAACTGGAGGTCCCGTTGCAGCAGCCCATGAGGTTTTGGGGTACTGCTCAGGCTTCCAATATGTACCATCAGCATTGAGTTTCTTCCCAAAGGCAATACCCTCTTTCCTAGGGTTCCTATTGAGGATCTACTTTTTAAGCACATCACAAAGAGTCTGATGCCCTTTGAGGCTTTTGTACATGCCTGTCATGTACAATTCCTTCAGCCCTGCATCATCAGTGATACTAGCAATGTCCTCAGATGAGGAATCAGTGATAGCAGTGGCAGGTGAGGAATTTGTAA
The DNA here is from genome assembly GCA_032464435.1 of Aegilops umbellulata. NCBI lineage: Eukaryota > Viridiplantae > Streptophyta > Magnoliopsida > Poales > Poaceae > Aegilops > Aegilops umbellulata. The sequence goes on from CP136056.1 coordinate 481,254,993, forward strand.
CATTAGAAGCATTTGAACATTCAGGTGAGGAATTAGCAGATTCTCGTTCAATCAATTTCAGACATGGAGGAACAAATTCTTCCTGAGCAGCGCTGATTTTTTGAGCAAGTAATGAAGACCTTTAGGATTTTGATGATAAAGATTTTGAGGATTTCTTCTTTTTTTTGCATCATCAGAAATTTAATCCTTGTATTTCTTATTCTTTGATTCCTTTTCCCACTAAGGACAATCTTGAATGTAGTGTCCAGGTTTCTTGCACTTGTGACAAAGCCTCTTCTTGTAGTCACTGGATGAGGAATCATTGCTCCTTGAGGGTCTTCCAAAGCGACCACGTCTTGAGAACTTCTAGAATTTCTTCACGGGAAGTGCTAGGTCATGACTCAGTTCTTCAGGGTCACCAAGGATGCTACCAGAGTCATCATCTTCGGACTCAGATACTGCCTTGGCCTCCAGTGCACGTGATCTACCATAGCTCAAACCATAGAGATCTCTCTTTTCAGCAAGCTGGAACTCATGAGTATTTAGCCTCTCGAGGATATCAGCGGGGTCAAGTGACTTGTAATCAGCACGCTCTTGTATCATCAGTGCCAGAGTATCAAATGAGGAATCAAGCGATCTCAGCAATTTCTTCACCACCTCATGGTCGGTGATGTAACTGGCACCAAGTGCGTGAAGCTCATTTGAGATGTCAGTGAGGCGATCGGAGGTTTCCTCAACATATTCATTGTCGAGTCTTTGAAGCGGTTGAAGAGAATGCGAAGAACATCAACTCGAGAGTCACGCTGAGTTGAAACTCCTTCATTGACTTTGGACAGCCTATCCCAGATAAGCTTAGCAGTCTCCAAAGCACTCACTCTTCCATACTGTCCTTTGCTCAGATGGCCACATATGATATTCTTCGCTTGAGAATCGAGTTGCTTGAATCTCTTCACATCAGCAGCATTCAGAGAAGGTGTGACTGAAGGAACACCATTTTCCACAACATACCATAGATCGTTATCAATTGCCTCAAGATGCATTCACATCTTATTCTTCTAGTAGGGGTAGTCCGTCCCATCGAAGGTAGGACACCCAGCAGAGACCTTGATCATACCTGCGATCGACATAACTAAAACTCCAGGTGGTTAAACCAAAATCACACAGAACAAGGGAGTACCTTGCTCTGATACCAATTGAAAGTGCGTTATATCGACTAGAGGGGGGGTGAATAGACGATTTTTATGAATTCTTCACTGAGGAATTTGCTAGTGAGGAAATTCCTTAGCGAAGAACTACGCGCAGTGGAATAAGTACTCAGAAGTAAACATAACAGAATAGAAGCATAGTCATCATGATGAAATGAAGACAAACACAGAGTAGAGAAAGTGTAATCACAGGATAGCACAAGATGAAGACAAACAGACTGAAGAAATTGAACTGAGGAAATTGAGAAAGTCTTCAATCAAAGTCTTCAAACACAGATATGAACAAGCACAGAACACAGTAATGAGGAAATGAAAGTGTTGAGGAAATAGAACCAGTTGGCTTGGTGAAGACAATGATTTGGTAGACTAGTTCCAACTGTTGTCTCAGTTGTACATCTGGTTGGAGCGGCTAGGTATTTAAACCTGAGGACACACAGTCCCGGACACACAGTCCTCACCGTATTCTCCTTGAGCTAAGGACACACATTCCAAGCCCAATCACTCGGGGTAAGTCTTCAGGTGACTTCCGAACCTTCACAAACTCGGTCACTCGGCGATCCACAATTCCTCTTGGATGCTCTAGATCATGACGCCTAACCGTCTGGAAGAAGCACATTCTTCAAAGGTAACAAGCGTCAAATCCACGCAGGATCAATCTCTTCAGTGATGCTCAATCACTTTGGGTTTGTAGGTGTTTGGGTTTGGGTTTTGGATTTTCCTCATTTGATGATTTTCGCTCAAAGTCCTCGGAGGATGGGATGCTCTCAAAGGACAAGTGTCAGTTTCTCACGGAGTAGCCAACTAGCTAGTGGTTGTAGGGGGCGGCTATTTATAGCCTAGGGAGCAGCCCGACATGATAAGACATAAATTCCCTTCAATGATATGACCGTTAGGTGGATAAGATATTTTGGGACAGCTCACGCGTAGCACAACAACGGTCGAAAATTTGAGGTACAAATTCCTCAGGGCTATCATGTCCTCACTGTGTAGGCAATCCGCACTGGCGAATTCCTAACTCATCAATCAGAACAAAGTCCTCAGTGAACAAAAGAATTGCGTCTCTGTTACTGAAGAAATTGACTGAACTGTATGAGATTTCCAATGGCTTCACTTGAAAGGATTGGTAGGTGTAGGATTTTGAGTTGAGCATCACATGGAAATTTTTCCTTAGTATTTCCTCGACCCCCTTTAACAGTACGGTGTTTCCTATGACTCAAGAAAGAGAAAATGAAACTACAAAAACAAAAGTATTCACGCTTCATGTTCCTCAAATGAATACCAAGTCTTTAAGGTCACACCAATTTCTTCACTTTCAAAGTCTTCAGAAAGTTTTCAGAATACCAAAGTCTTCAGTCGAAGAACTTCATTTTTAGGGGTCGACTTTCTTTGTAAATATCAAACTCCTCATGGAATTATAGACCTGTGCACACTCATAAACACATTAGATCCTTAACCTATAAGTCTTCAATACACCAAAATCACTAAGGGGCACTAGATGCACTTACAATCTCCCCCTTTTTGGTGATTGATGACAACATAGGTTAAGTTTTCAAGGGGATAAACATATGAAGTGTAAATACTGATATTGAGGAATTTGATTGCAAGATATAGAAGAACTCCCCCTGAAGATGTGCATAGTGAGGAATTTGCTTTTGAAGCAATGCACACTTGAAGAGTAGAATCATGGAGATCTCCCCCTATATCTTGTAATTCATACACGCATTTGATATATAATATGAAGAATTTGAAATGCATGATGAAATATGGTGACTGATGTAGTTCAACATGCGTGCAATAATATTAACGAGGAATAAGCATGCAGAATAACGTAGTAGAAGTATCAGACCACCATCGGGTTTAAGTTTACAACTCGATCCAATAAAAGTTTCAGAAGAATGAGAGTTGTAACTTAGCAAAAAAACGCCCATATAATAGACCCGCTTGAAGACTAACTCAGATTTCTCCCCCTTTGTCATTGAATGACCAAATGGATCGAAACTGAGGACTAACGCCCCTAAAGATAATCAGGTTGATGAAGCAGCGCCAGCGTTGTCGGGGTCGGTTGTTGAAGTAGGGCCTGCCGCTGTGTCATCCAAGTCATCATGTTCATCAGTGTCACGTGATGAAGAATAGGAGTTGGCCACCAAAGAAGGAACGTTGACCTTCTTGAATTTCTTCGGAGGAGGTGCAGACCAGTCAAAGTCTTCCTTGAGATCCATTTTCTTCAGATCTTCAGTGTTGTAGACATGAGAGAGGACAACCCAGGTGCGGTTGAGGGTTTCATGGAGGTAGTAGTGGTTTTTCTTCACTGCATTGTGTGTTGAAGTCATGTTGTGAAGAATTGAACCAAACTGACGCTTGACCCATTTATGATTGCGATCAACCTTATGATGAAGACTGAGGAGTAACTCACGATCAGTCATCACCCTGGATGCTATGGCTTGAGGATTTTGCTTGGCATTGTTGGTGGCAGAGTCATGTGTGGCAGAGTCATCATTGGTGGAGTAGGATGCAGCCTTGCGAAACTGACCATCCAATGGACGAATACCTTCATCTATCACAGCAGCGGCCTTGCCTTTGTCATCAGCTGAGGAAAATGTCCTTTTGAGGACTTCAATCGGAGGCAAGTAGCTGCAGTGGTTCAGAGTGTCAGCTTTGTAGTTGAGTGAAGACCTTGTCCTGATGAATCTCATAATCCATGGCGCATAAGGCTTCAGCTCAAATGGTGACATTGTAATATTGGCCAGAGTCCTCATGAAGAAATCATGGAAGTTGACGGAACGCCATGAATGATATTAAAAAGTAGATTCTTCATGATGCCAATGACTTCTTCATCATTTGAGTCATGGCCTTTGATAGGACTCATTGTCTTTGTCAGAATGGGATAGACAGTCCGAGGCACATACAGTAATTCCTTGACGAGGAAATTGGTTCGAGGGGCCTGCCCTGGCTTCAAAGGCTTCATCAAAACTTGCATGTAGTGATTTGAAAGCTCAGGTTCACTGTAGACACAACGTGCATCTTCAAGGGGAGGACTGAGTGGTAGGGCACGAAGCAATTCAGACGCTGGTGCCTTGTAATGAGTGTTCTCTGTCATCCAGTCCAGTACCCATGAATTCACATCTTCAGAGTCGCCTGTGATGTGCAACGTTGCATAGAACTGAAGAATGAGTTCTTCATTCCAGTCGCAGATGTCAGTACAGAAGTTGAGTAGCCCAACGTCGTGAAGAACACGGAGGACTGGCTCGAAGCACGGCAGAGACTCCATATCCACGTGAGGAATATGTGCATGATCGAAGACTTTGTCTTTGTTGAACATCACTGAGGAATAGAAGTTAGCCTGACTAGCAGTCCAGAAACCCCTCTTCCTTATGCGAGCAGAGTCATAAGGGTTGTAGTCATTGAAGAATACGTGCTCGCCAAACAAGTCTTCAGCCTTAAACTTTTGCTTCCTTGAGAACAGATCCTTTGGCTTTGGCAGAGGGGTGTCAGTGAGTTGCATCACAACCTCAGGAATCGCGAGCTCAGGTTCTTCAGGCTGAGGAATTTCTGGTTCCTCTTCAGGTGCTGTCTGTGTTGTCACATTCTCAGCAGCAGCAGTTTCTTCAGCACTAGCGGCTGGAATATCTTCATGCACAGATGCAGTGGGATGAGTTTCTTCAAAGCCCATTTGAACTGTTGGTGCAGAGGACTGAGGAATTTGTTGTAGCGGGGTTAAGAGTGGATAATTGGGGTGCTAACTTTCCCAAAATTCATCATTCATTACTGGCATTGTGCTTCCAATATCCACATCTTCATCATCCAATTCTTCAACACCGGCCTCTTCAGCTGTGAACTGAGGCATTGGTGATGATACAACAGGTGTTGAAGGGATTGCATCCACTTCAATTTCCTCATCAATCTGCTCTGATGAAGCAGCAGATTGAGTTTCTTCATCAGATCCGCTTGGGATCTCATATTCTTCACCAAAAGGAACAAGGTCCTTTGTGGCATGGTGGAAATTGGAACAGCATCGATCGGATTTGCAAAAGAGCTGGTCATAGGCTTCATCTTCTTTGGAGCTGAAGATTCTTAAGCACTTGATGCTTTCCTTTCCTTCACTGCAGCTCGTTCTGCAGCCTTGGTCTTCTTCACATCTGACGCAGATGGAAGGATAGGAGTTGGTGTAGGCGCAGGAGGAGCTGAGGAATCTGTTTGAATTTCCTCAGGCGCAACTGATGCAGTTGCCCTGACTTCTTCAGTTTCTTCAGGCGCACCACTAGTGGAAGCCCTGGCAATTTCTTCAGCAGCTGGAATGGAGTCATCAGCCCTGGAACTAGCATTTTCTTCAGCAGCTTGAAAATCATCAGTGGTGCTGGCATGTTCTTTAGTTGGCTGAGCAGAAGCTTCAGCCTGAGGAACTTCTTGTTGCGATGGGGCTGCAACAGTTGTGAACTTCTCAGTCAGTTTCACAAACCTGACTTTAGCTCCTTTCCAATCAACATAGTAAGCATCAAATTCATCGCTGAGGGTTTTGATGTCAGCCTGCATCTTGACGAGTTCTTCAGGTGTCATCTTGACAACATTTTTCTTTAGCAGTTTCTCTTTTCTGTACTGTGATTTCTTGATCCATCTGGCCATATCATACTTCCATTTTTCTTCTTGAATGAAAGCTGTCAAGACATGACTTTGACCAGGAGTGAGGTTCATCTCTGGCACAGGCGTATTTGGATATTTGTGCCATAGATCAATGAAATCCAGGATCAACCTTGGATCAAAAAGCATTGGCACATTGCTTCCTTTTGCACTAGCGGCCTTAGCTTGCATATCTCTGATGATTTCGACAAGTTCTTCTTGATCAGCCTCATCATCGTCAGAGGGCACTTGGAAAGCCACCTGCTTTTTCTTCAGACTAGGGCGAGGACCTCGTCCAGCAGTAGCCTTTTTCTTCAGCAGAGAGGGTCCAGCTGAGGAACTTGGTGCAGCTAAGGAACTTGCAGAGACACCAGAGGCAATGGAGATGCATGTAGTCCTTTGAAATAAGGCCAGATGCGTAGGTGTTGAGGACTTTGTCGGAACAGCTGAGAACTTTGGAGGAGGTGTTGATGATTTTGAAGGAGCAGGAGCAGCTTGAGGAATTGGTCGTGAAGATTTTGAAGTGCCTGGCCGTGAGGGCACAACTGAGGAAGTTGGTCGTGAGGGCACTGTTGGCGAAGCACTTGGCTTACGAGCAGGCTTCTTAGGCATAGATTTCCTCGGCTTGACAGAGGCCTCAGTGGCACCAGTAGCAGCAGAGTCTTCATTGAATTTCCTCACTGCTTCTTTGGCTTATCTTGCCAATTTGGCTTGGCGCTTTGCCCATTCTTCAGGAAAATCCTCACCGCGTTTGATGCTAGTGGGATCTGCCTCTTGGCCAGGTGCCAATGGGGCTCTTGGGCATGGAGGATTTAGTGCGAATTTCTTCATATACTTTGGGGTCACATATCTGTATTCCCTCTATTCGCGTACCCATCTCCGTTCAATCCTCTGAATGCGCACCTTGCGCTGATTTTTGTTTTCTTTGCCAAACTTGGCCTCATCAGGTATGCAGTATTCTTTGTAAATGTCCTTAGGTATTTCAAAAGCAGTCATGACCTCAGGCCTATTTCCTCCTTTCTGTGGCTTCTTACCATCTGCCATGTTCTTCAGCTGAGGAATTTGAACAATCGAATTCTCTAAAGAAGTATGCAATTTCTCTTCGAGGAACGCTGCAAATGAGTTAAGTTGATGAGAACCTAGTGATTCAGCAGCGGACATGAGTACCTGTGAACAGAGTATAGTTGCGAGGAATTTGGAGAGGTCATATGCGTTCTCAGAAGGTTTTTAAAAAAAGTTTGAGGAATTTGACCAGACGAGTCTTGAAGAATTTCACTAAGCGTGCTTTGTCTTAGGTTCCAGAGTTGTATAGATCAAAGATCCACACAATTGAGGAATCTTGAAGAAAATAAGGCTTAGAGAAATGAATCAAGAACAAATGACTTGTCAGGTGTTTTGTGTGTGAGGATTTGAAGAATAAAACACCTTTGAAGATTTTGTAGAAAACTTTCGAATCAAAGAGGGCAGTAAAAGTAACTTTTAATTACCCTGAATGAAGAACACGACGAACAGTGAGGTGAAACAGTGGAGTTCGTCGGTGTAGATCTTCCATGCCCTAACTAGGCGGAGGAAGACGTCTACGGCGACGACAGAGGTGAAGATTTCTGCGGTCGGCGCGAGTACGACGGCGACGAGTTCGAGGCAGTGAAGCTCTTCCTCACCGGCGACGATGGAGTAGCGGCGGCGCTAGGGTTTGGGAAGCTCGAGCGGGAGACAGAGGTCGAGCGGAGTAAAGGAAGTGAGGAAGGGGTAATGGGGTATTTATAGTGGCAGTGAAAAACTGTTCGCCCGAAGATTTGGGACGAACGTGCCCCTGACCCTTCTCCTTCGCATGACATGTGTCACCCACGTACTGTGAAGTAGAGATCGTGTTAGATCGTGGGTGAATAGAATAATGCATCGTGGGATTCGGAACGGTTTGAGCGGCAAAACCGAAAATTTGGATAAGATTAGTTTTAATGTTCCGTTCGCAACTTCCTCAGCTGACAAGGACACAGTGAAGATTTTGAACAATTTTCAAATAGAACGCACATGAAGAATTTGTGAATAGATTGGATTGAGTATTCCATAGAGGGGGAAGGGTCCAATCACATTCACTTAGCAGAAAAACCAACTTGAAGAGATAGCCATAAGTGAATGCTGTATATATATATATAGCGAATGAAGAAAAACTACGGAACAAGTGAAGATTTTGAAAAGTTGAAGAATTTGAAAAACTGAGGAAAAACTCAAATTGAAGATTTTCAGCTTTGGTGGTGGCGTGACCCACCGTATAAGAATGATGATTTCAGACACCGCGTACAATTGTCGTAGGGTTCTGAGAATCAAATTCTTCATTAATTTCTTCACACTTAGAGTGTTATTCTTCATTGATTTGAAGAAAAATGTTTCTTCATGTGTTGCACATCTAAGTCATCAATTTTGCATAAGTGTTAGGATGAGTGCCTTTTCAAAATAGATTCGAAGACTCTAAGATATTTAGCTCACACCGCAACTTGCTAAATCTCTTCTCATCCAAGGGCTTTGTGAAAATATCGGCTAGCTGTTCTTCAGTCTTCACATGCTCAATAGAAATGTCGCCCTTCAACACATGATCACGAAGAAAATGATGACGAATCTGAATGTGCTTTGTCTTCGAGTGCTGTACTGGGTTGTGAGGAATCTTGATGGCACTCTCATTATCACAGAGGAGAGGCACATTCTTCACGTTGATGCCATAGTCCTTGAGTGTTTGCTTCATCCATAGCAGTTGAGCACAGCAAGAACCAACAGCAATGTACTCAGCTTCAGCAGTAGACAATGATACGCAGTTCTGTTTCTTCAAGAACCAACAGACCAAGGATCATCTGAGGAAATGACATGCACCAGACGTTGACTTGTGGTCCACACGATCACCAGCATAGCCAGAGTCAGAATATCCAATGAGATCAAAATCCGAGCCCTTGGGATACCATAATCCTAGTGTTGGTGTGTGAGCTAGATATCGAAGGATATGCTTCACAGCCTTATGGTGTGATTCCTTCGGTGCAGCTTGAAATCGGGCACACATGCAAACACTAAGCATTATATCTGGCCTAGATGCACATAAGTACAATAAAGAGACAATCATGGAGCGGTATACCTTATGATCGAAGTCAATACCATTTTCATCAGTACATAGTTGACCATTTGTGGGCATAGGAATTTTGATGCCTTTGCAATCTTGCATGCCGAATTTCTTCAGGACATCCTTGAGGTATTTCTCCTGAGATATGAATATGCCATTGCGCTGTTGACGAATTTGAAGACCTAAGAAGAATTCCAACTCTCCCATCATAGACATTTGATATTATTCACTCATCATATAGGCAAATTCATCACTATAACGTTGGTCAGTACAGCCAAAGATGATATCATCAACATATATTTGGCACACAAACAGTTCACCATCATAAGATTTAGTAAAGAGAGTAGGATCGAGTGAACCGGGTATGAAGCCGTTCTTCATGAAGAATTCCTTCAAAGTATCATACCACGCCCGTGGGGCCTGCTTGAGGCCATAGAGGGCCTTATTGAGTCTGAAGACTTTGTCAGGATTCTTTGGATCTTCAAAACCTGGGGGTTGAGCAACATATACTTCTTCCTCAAGCTTACCATTGAGGAATGCACTTTTCACATCCATTTGATATAAGATGATATCATGATGGTTAGCATAAGCAAGCAATATGCAAATAGCCTCAAGTCTAGCAACAGGTGCAAAAGTTTCATCAAAATCAATTCCTTCAACCTATGTGTAGCCTTGAGCTACTAGTCGTGCCTTATTCCTCACCACAAGGCCGTTTTCATCTTGCTTGTTGCGGTAGATCCATTTTGTGCCAATGATATTATGCTTGCGAGGATCTGGACGGTTGACCAGTTCCCAGACGTTGTTGAGCTTGAACTGATGTGATTCTTCTTGCATGGCATGAATCCACTCAGGCTCCAGAAATGCTTCATCTACCTTAGTGGGCTCTGTGATAGAGACAAAAGCATAGTGCCCATAAAAGTTAGATAAGTGTGAAGCTTTTGAGCGTGTGAGAAGACCTGGTGCTTTGATGTTATCAATGATCTTCTCCACTTGCACTTCTTTTGCAACGCGAGGGTGAGCAGGTTGTCATTGAGGAATTTGATCAGCATTTTCTTCAGCATCAATTTCTTTGGCATTTTCCTCAGGTGCATCAGCTCGACGTTCTTCACGTTCAGGAATGAATTCTTCACCAGATTCTTCAGTAGGAATGACATCCTCAGTATCCTTGAGCTTGATAGAATCCTCAGGTGCTGGTTCATCTATCACAAAAGGTAGGTGCTCTCTTTGCGAGCCATTAGTTTCATCAAACCGCACATCTACAGTTTCAACAATCTTGTGAAGAACATTGTTGAAGACTCTATAGGTGCGAGTCCTTTCCATAACCAAGCATAAAACCTTCATGTGCTTTCGGTGCAAATTTAGAGTTGTGATGAGGATCTCTAATCCAGCATTTAGCACCGAAGACTTTGAAATAACTCACATTGGGTTTCTTGTCAGTGAGGAGTTCATAGGCAGTCTTCTTGAAGAATTTGTGAAGATATACTCTGTTGATGATGTGGCATGCAGTATCAATTGCATCAACCCAGAAACGACGAGGTGTTTTGTACTCATCAAGCATAGTGCGAGCCATATCAACAAGAGTCCTGTTCTTGCACTCCACGACGCCATTCTGTTGAGGAGTATAAGGAGCAGATAACTCATGAGTAATACCAAGTTCATCAAGATAATCATCGAGACCCGAATTCTTGAACTCAGTGCCATTGTCACTTCTGATGTGCTTGATCTTCACACCAAAGTTGGTTGAAGCCCTCGAGGAAAATCGTTTGAAGAGTTCCTGCAATTCATGTTTGTAAGTAACAAGGTGTACCCATGTGTAACGAGAGTAATCATCAACAATAACAAAGCCATATTGAGATGCTTCATTTGAGACAGAAGAATAATGATCAGGACCGAAGAGATCCATGTGAAGCAATTCAAATGGGCGAGTAGTAGTCATGATGGTCTTAGCTGGATGCATGGCCTTGGTCATCTTTCCAGCTTCACAGGCACCACATAAGTGATCCTTGAGGAATTTGACATTCTCAATGCCAATAACATGCTTCTTCTTTGCAAGCGTGTGCAAATTCCTCATGCCTGCATGACCAAGTCGTCGATGCCATAGCCATCCTTCTGAAGACTTTGCAAGTAGGCACACGGCTGGTTGTGAATCTGTAGAGAAATCAACAATATACAAGTCTCCTCTCCTAAAGCCTTCGAAGACTTTGGAATTGTTAGCTTACATAATCACAACACAACGATACTTGCCAAAGACAACAACCATATCAAGATCACAAAGCATTGAGACAGACATAAGGTTGTATCCTAAGGACTCAACAAGCATGACTTTGTCCATGTGTCAATCCTTTGTGATAGCTACCTTACCTAGACCCAATACCTGACTTTTGCTTTTGTCAGCGAAGATGATATGCTTCAGATGTGATGATGATAAGGGAGCATCCATCAATAGATTCTTGTCACCAGTCATGTGATTTGTACATCCACTATCGAGGACCCACTCAGTGGCTTTGGGTTGATCATCCCGCAGATGAATTAGTGCACCTTACGTACTCATATACTTCATCAGTGAAGAATATGATATCAAATTCATCAGATCAATTTCATCAAGCAGTAAGACAGATAAAACTGTAGGAGGATGTGTGAAATGAATATTCATTTCTTCATGATGAGCCTGCGATCTTTCAGGCACGTTGTCAGGTCCCCAGCAATTTCTTCAGACGTTTGAGCACGTCTGGAGACCTGGCCCTGCAGAAGAGATTAGTTCTTTTTCTACACCACCCACATCTGAAGGGGTGGCAAAGAGATCATCACTCTGCGAGCTCCATATGAGAATGGTGGCATAGAGGCCAATCCATTTCGTTTCACATAAGAGTGGTTAGGGTAAGCATATGAATAAGCAGAGAAATTCTTCGAGGACTTATGAACATAATAATTAGAAGAATAATGCTCATATTCATAGCCCTTGGCTCTTCCCTGCGAAACATAGTTGTTAGCACGATGATGTTCATATGAGGACTTTGATCCTTTTGAGGAATTTGATCCATGTGAGGAATTTGGTCCGTATGAGGACTTGGATCCATATGAAGAGTTTGGTCCATATGAGGAATTTGATCTGGGGTTCCTATTCTTCACAGGTGGTGTCATGAGGACATTCACCTGAAGACTTTCAAGGCACCTTTTGGGAACCCAGATTTTCTTCATAGGGGAACCATTTCTGCAGTTAGTGACAACATATCTAGCAAATACTTCACCATTCTGATTTTTGAACAGCTTATAGTTGGAGTCAATTGACTCATCAGAAGAATGAGAAGATTCACATGTATAGACAAATAAATTAGATGGATCAACTGGAGGTCCCGTTGCAGCAGCCCATGAGGTTTTGGGGTACTGCTCAGGCTTCCAATATGTACCATCAGCATTGAGTTTCTTCCCAAAGGCAATACCCTCTTTCCTAGGGTTCCTATTGAGGATCTACTTTTTAAGCACATCACAAAGAGTCTGATGCCCTTTGAGGCTTTTGTACATGCCTGTCATGTACAATTCCTTCAGCCCTGCATCATCAGTGATACTAGCAATGTCCTCAGATGAGGAATCAGTGATAGCAGTGGCAGGTGAGGAATTTGTAACATTAGAAGCATTTGAACATTCAGGTGAGGAATTAGCAGATTCTCGTTCAATCAATTTCAGACATGGAGGAACAAATTCTTCCTGAGCAGCGCTGATTTTTTGAGCAAGTAATGAATCGCGCTCCTTCTGAAGATCTTCATAACTCACTCTTAGCTTTTCAAGATCTTGCTTTCTTTGAAGAAGTTCATAAGAAAGCTTCTCGTGATCAGACAAGAGAGTGTTATGATGACCTTGAAGGTTGTCAAACCTGGTCTGAAGTCTCTGAAGATTTTCAGTTAAGGCTTTAGTGCGATCCATTTCTTCACCCAACATATCATCACTTTTGTCTACCATGTTTCACAGCAATCTTAGCAAGTTTTGAGTAGCTGGGCTTAAGATTTTCATTAGATTCATCTTCACTAGACTCAGAGGAGGTATATTTAGGTACCTTGGCACCCTTGGCCATGAAGCAATAGGTGGGAGCATAGTCATCACTGCCTGCATCAGCCTTGTTGGTGAGGTCATTTTCTTCAGAGTTGAAGATGGACTTGCTGACGAATGTAGTAGCGAGGGCTAGGCTCGCAACACCAGACTCGGAATCTTTAGATTCCTCCTCTTCCTCTTGTTCCTCAGATTCAGCTTCAGAGTCCATTTCCTTGCCGATGAATGCCCTAGCCTTCTTGGAGCTGCTCTTCTTGTGAAATGAAGACCTTGAGGATTTTGATGATGAAGATTTTGAGGATTTGTTCTTTTTTTTGCATCATCAGAACTGTAATCCTTGTATTTCTTGTTCTTTGATTCCTTTTCCCACTGAGGACAATGTTGAATGTAGTGTCCAGGTTTCTTGCACTTGTGACAAAGCCTCTTCTTGTAGTCACTGGATGAGGAATCATTGCTCCTTGAGGGTCTTCCAAAGCGACCACGTCTTGAGAACTTCTAGAATTTCTTCACGAGCAGTGCTAGGTCATGACTCAGTTCTTCAGGGTCACCAAGGCTGCTACCAGAGTCTTCATCTTCGTACTCAGAAACTGTCTTGGCCTTCAGTGCACGTGATCTGCCATAGCTCGAACCATAGAGATCTCTCTTTTCAGCAAGCTGGAACTCATGAGTATTTAGCCTCTCGAGCATATCAGCGGGGTCAAGTGACTTGTAATCAGCACGCTCTTGTATCATCAGTGCCAGAGTATCAAATGAGGAATCAAGCGATCTCAGCAATTTCTTCACCACCTCATGGTCGGTGATGTAAGTGGCACCAAGTGCGTGAAGCTCATTTGAGATGTCAGTGAGGCGATCGAAGGTTTGCTGAATATTTTCATTATCGATTCTTTTGAAGCGGTTGAAGAGATTGCGAAGAACATCAACTCGAGAGTGACGCTAAGTTGAAATTCCTTCATAGACTTTGGACACCCTATCCCAGATAAGCTTAGCAGTCTCCAAAGCACTCACTCTTCCATACTGTCCTTTGCTCAGATGGCCACATATGATATTCTTTGCTTGAGAATCGAGTTGCTTGAATCTCTTCACATCAGCAGCATTCAGAGAAGGTGTGACTAAGGGAACACCATTTTACACAACATACCTGAGATCGTTATCAATTGCCTCAAGATGCATTCACATCTTATTCTTCCAGTAGGGGTAGTCTGTCCCATCGAAGGTAGGACACCCAGCAGAGACCTTGATCAAACCTGCGGTCGACATAACTAAAACTCCAGGCGGTTAAACCAAAATCACACAGAACAAGGGAGTACCTTGCTCGGATACCAATTGAAAGTGCGTTATATCGACTAGAGGGGAGGTGAATAGGCGATTTTTATGAATTCTTCACTGAGGAATTTGCTAGTGAGGAAATTCCTTAGCAAAGAACTACGCGCAGTGGAATAAGTACTCAGAAGTAAACATAACAGAATAGAAGCATAGTCATCATGATGAAATGAAGACAAACATAGAGTACAGAAAGCGTAATCACAGTATAGCACAAGATGAAGACAAACAGACTGAAGAAATTGAACTGAGAAAATTGAGAAAGTCTTCAATCAAAGTCTTCAAACACAGATATGAACAAGCACACAACACAGTAATGAGGAAATGAAACGGTTGAGGAAATAGAACCAGTAAGCTTGGTGAAGACAATGATTTGGTAGACCAGTTCCAACTGTTGCCTCAGTTGTACATATGATTGGAGCGGCTGAGTACTTAAACTCGAGGACACCTAGTCCCGGACACACAATCCTCACCGTATTCTCCTTGAGCTAAGGACACACAGTCCTCGCCCAATCACTCGTGGTAAGTCTTCAGGTGACTTCCAAACCTTCACAGACTTGGTCACTCGGCGATCCACAATTCCTCTTGGATGCTCTAGACCTTGACGCCTAACCGTCTGGAAGAAGCACAGTCTTCAAAGGTAACAAGCGTTGGATCCACGCAGGATCAATCTCTTCAGTGATGCTCAATCAATTTGGGTTTGTAGGTGTTTGGGTTTGGGTTTTGGATTTTCCTCAGTTGATGATTTTTGCTCAAAGTCCTCAGAGGATGGGATGCTCTCAAATGACAAGTGTCAGTTACTCGCGGAGCAGCCAACCAGCTAGTGGTTGTAGGGGGGGCTATTTATAGCTTAGGGAGCAGCCCGACATGATAAGACATAAATGCCCTTCAATTATATGACCGTTAGGTGGATAAGATATTTTGGGACAGCTGGCGCGTAGCACAGCAACGGTTGGAAATTTGAGGTACAAATTCCTCAGGGCTATCATGTTCCTCACTGTGTAGGCAATCCGCACTGGTGAATTCCTAACTCCTCAGTCAGAACAAAGTCCTCAGTGACCAGAAGAACTGCGTCTCTGTTACTGAAGAAATTGACTGAACTATATGAGATTTCCAATGGCTTCACTCGAAAGGATTGGTAGGTGTAGGATTTTGAGTTGAGCATCACATGGAAATTTTTCCTTAGTATTTCCTTGACCCCCTTTAACAGTACGGTGTTTCCTATGACTCAAGAAAGAGAATCTAAAACTACGAAAACAAAAGTCTTCATGCTTCATGTTCCTCGAATGAATACCAAGTCTTCAAGGTCACACCAATTTCTTCACTTTCAAAGTCTTCAGAATACCAAAGTCTTCAGTCGAAGAACTTCATTTTTAGGGGTCGACTTTCTCTGTAAATATCAAACTCCTCATGGACTTATAGACCTCTGTACACTCATAAACACATTAGATCCTTAACCTATAAGTCTTCAATGCACCAAAATCACTAAGGGGCACTATATGCACTTACAGAAATATTAGCAATACCTAAGCATACTAGCACGTACAGAGCATAGAATCGAACCTTCTATGAGCAGCACATATACGGCTAGCATAAGTACGAGTAAATGAGGGATGAACAGATCATACCCTCCGGTTGGCCAGGCCAACGCGACGGCGGCAGCAGCAGCCTCGGCGTCGTCCCTGGCCTTCTTCTTAGCGACGGCGTCATCGGCCATGGTGTCGATGCAGAGGAAGTAGTGGAAGCAGAGGCGAACGGAGTTGGGGACGGATCGGGAGCAGTCGCGTCGAGACGCTCCGCAAAAACCTTATTGCAGTTCTCCCGGGCAGGATCTCGAACGACAGGGTTCCGGAGGCACCTGCTCTCCCGACCAGCCGTGCACGCGGTCGTCGGGATGGGATCGCCGGAGGCACCACAAAGTGAGGAACAGTAGATGACGGCTAGGTCACGTGAGAGGGAGTGAGTGAACCTAACTAGGTTACTTCACTGGCCAGAGCCTTCTTATATAGTCCGTAAGGAAGCCCACAGTCCAACGTTTTGGACAGTGGCCCACATGTTAGCGACCCGTTAATTAATCTCTAAACAATTAATTCATTCCTGAGTGGCAAAAATAAGCTTCGGCTCGGCTCATTCCCGCGCGAGGCGGGCGGTGGAGGAGGAGGAGCGCGTGTGTACCACTCCTCTTCCCAAGCTCCCAATGGCAAGTGGTAAAGCAACCCTTATAAAGGGGTCTCAACTCTCCTCAACTAGCAAGGTGGGACTAAACTTCCCACCACCTGTCATCTCATACATGGGCCTCAAGATTAACCAGGGATTAGTGTCTTATATGGGCCTAAGCCCATCCATAATCCAACAGGACCAGGACGATCCACATAATTTGTTTGGATTTATGAATGTAATGTACTGGTAATGTTTGTAAGCTTGCTAATGTGTTGTGTTCTACTCTGAGTTGGTAAATTTGAATTAAAACCATGACAAAAATTATGAAGCATATGGAGTACTTTATTTAGACTAGACAATATGATCCCGCGCGTTGCCATAGAGTTGCTATATAGTATTTAAATGTTATGTAGAATACAAATTCAATCCTTATAATATGAACTATGTGAGAAATTTCTGTGTAAGGAAAAAAATCTTAACATGGAAAATTATGCATGTCACAATCAAATGCAATGCAATTTAAACCCAACTTAGGATGCACTAATGCTGTTGCATGGTAGAGAATTCTCATGCTTAGATTGCACGGTAGAGAAACTTTTGTTGAGTATGACTGAATGAGGAAGAGCTCCTTATGTGGTATCACTTTACCATCATCTAAAATGCGCAAAACTCCGATTGGTGGAAGCCAGTCCATGAATATTCTCCCTTCTCTTACGTGAAATTCCTCTCTTTCGGTAAGCATCCAGTATCTCAGCAAACGAACATTTCTCTAAGCTTATCCTGTAGCTTATACGTCGTTTGAAAGCTGCTCCAAGGATCCAACGAATAGCATTTGGAGTGTATTTTCCCTCTCAAAAAAGGCTTCTCCCTCACTTCACTGAACTTATTGGAAATGCCTAGGACAGAGTTCATTCACTTGCCCAGCAGCCCATTCTCACGCTTAGATCGCACAGACTTCTCCCTTCTCAAGTATTGTGCACAGGCGAAGTCTGTTGAGCAAGAAACCGGCAATCCAATATTATCAAAGTGATACAATGACGTATTAAAAATTAGGCTTAATTTGTAGATGTGGATACACTGTTTTTTTTTTTTGCCAATAAGATCATCTACATGGTTTGAGATAGAGATGGGTCGTTTCTACTCTTTTTTTGAGTTCTTGTAGCATTTTAGGTCCATTTGTAGAATTCCCATTTACCAACCTTGTGCAATTGCCGAGTTAGATGCAATCTATCTAGGAGTTAATTTGGTACATGTCACTGCAATTCTGGTGATTCATAAAAATACCACTACGAATTAGTTCTTTCAGAAAATGTCACTCCAAGTTTGAAAAACTTATCTATTTATTATATTATGCATAATTTTAGGCCAAAATGGCCACATCTCCGCCCTCTTTCCCTCTGTGCGTGTGCACTTCATTGATCATTAGACCTTCAATACTAAATGCCTAGAGGGGTCCTCTACGGTCGTCTCTCTCTCTCTCCCTCCCTCCCTCCTCCCTCCCTCCCCCTCTCTCTCTCTCCCTCTCTCTCCCTCCCTCCCTCCCTCCCTCCCCCCCCCCTCTCTCTCTCTCTCTCTCTCTCTCCTGTGTGTGCGCGCACGCAGCCATTGTCGGCCGGGCGGCCGCTCTGCATGGTCGCCCTTCCCGCCTCTCCCAATGTCTTCACGAAGGCCATTTCCATATACCCCTCATGCTCCCCATCTTCCACCTCTATTGTTGGGTCCCCTTCTGGCCTTCAATTTCCTAGGCTATTTACAATGTCATGTTTCACCCTCCGTCCATCCATGTCCGCCATGAAACCTGATGAGAAGCACCACATAATCCTCCATCCCTCCATGGTCGTCTTGTTGGATCTAAAGATTATGGGGAGACATGAGTGTTGTTGAATCTTGCAGTAAGATCCATTTCGACAACTGCAACAATCACCTGTGGTTGGCTTTAGAAGAGATGTGTGTGAGTGCATATGGTGCCCCGAGCAGCTTTTGATGATTCAACACAAACAATTGCGGGACTGATGTGTTTATTGGGTATACACATATGAGTAGTCCATGAAGATTTGGTTTAACCAAAGGATGTCGATTGATGAGTGGATTTTTCACTCATTTCTGCACATGTTTAAATAGGATATTCTCAGATATTTTTGAGATTATCTCTTTGATTTTTCAATTAATAAATAATAAATGTAAAGGACTGCAAATCTTGTTTTTTTTGTTCCTTGCATAATGGCAATTGTAGATGGAAAATCAATCCATATATGAGATATTCTAGATGTGAAGACTATTCCCATACGATTGGGAGCGCACAAGAGGTTCCATAGGAGAAGACGGTGCACGATAGGGCTGATACTAGACGTAGCAGGTGCCCACCACCTTCGTGACGTCATCCCTAACATCTTCCGTGAACGGACCCATGCCTGGTTCATAGTAGAGGCGCCCGAAACCCTATTCTTTCATCATTTTCCACGCAGACATCATCATTACCATTCCCATCTACGCAACAGTCATCAATATCCCATCTTCGTAATCATTTTCACCACCGTAGTCTCGCTCCTCATTAGTTTAGTTAATTGTAATCGTGAATCCATAGCGATCAGCTGCGCTGTACGATTTTCAACCATACATCTTCAAACAAATTTCCGTACAATGTCTACTACTTGTAATTCAGCCGGGAGTTGCCCAAGGTTCTTTATGGTTCATTAGCTTCTTCACGAGGAGTTAGAGAACTCAGTTTATGGAGTTGCCCTGGGTTTTTTCGGCTTTACAAGTTTTCCCGCGCACTGATTTTGAATTCTAGTGATTGTCGAAGGACTAGGTTCTTAGGTGTCTTTGAAGTTGTAGAACTTTCGACACAACCGTTAGTTTTCCATGATGCGCCTATAAATAGCCCCCAACACCCTTCTGATTTGGGTAGATTCCCAAGTGTTGTTGTGCAAAATACATTGTGACTTACCCATTTCTCCCGGGACAAGAATCCGAAGTGAGGAAAACCTAAACAAGAACAATCCGAGTTGTGATTGAGAATCACAGAAGAACACCTTCGAACCTAAAAATCCCGCTTATTACTTGAAAATTTAGCATCTTCAAAATGGTTAGGCATAGATTTGTGAGCATCCAATTTGTGGATTTTCCACAAACTGGTTTGTGTTGGTGCGGAGTTCACTGCAAGTGGAAGTGTAGCTTACCTCCAAGGAAGTGAATATAGGGATACATTCTTTGGAGCTTCAGTTATCCCTCACTTTAGCTCTTTACTTGTGGTTTAATTTTGTGTGGCAAGCCATTCGTGGGAAGCTTCCCACTGCGGACCAGGTCCATAAGCGTAATGGCCCTGGGACTGAATTCTGCAAGCCATTTGTGGAACCAGGGAGAATACCAACCATGTGTTGTTCAACCGTCACCTTGCTAACCTGTTCTGGAACGACATCAGATCCTAGTCGGGTGTGAATTAGTCTCCCTCCTCTTTTCCGCACCTCTGGTCCTTGTCTAATTCTCTTGTTGGGCAAAAGAGACACCTGCTTTGGTTCGGGTTTTTCGGCTATGTTGTGGGTGTTATGGATTACTAGGAACAAGTTTACTATCGAAAACACCTTTCCTTCTAAACCTACTGACTGCTTGTTTAAACCGATCTCTTTTTTCAACGGTGAAAATTATTGACTAAGGAGCAGGATAGCGAGGCAACAAATGTGTTGATCTCATGTGTGCACTACAACTCTACGGCGTCTTCTTTGCTTCGGATCAACCAAGTTGACGATAGTTGAATCTGTTTTTTTTTGTTCTGTTGCCCCTCTGGGCATAGGTAGTTGGCCTGCGTGCCTATTTCAGCTGTCAGTGCCGTGTAATCGTATTTCTTTAAAACTCTTGCTGCGTTTCTTTCCGGTTGCTGATCCTAGACATTGATGTTATGTTCAAGGGGGTGGCTAGGTCTCATTCAACTGAGACTTAACCAAATCTTCGTCAAGTGATATAATATAAGAAGAAAAAAAGGAAAAGCTGAAAATAAATTTTTTGTACGAACCTCCATGTAAGATCAAAGAACTATAGCATCAACTAAGACTTAGCAAAACCGTATGTTCAAACTCTGCCTGGTGGCTTTATCTATAAACTCTGCCTGGTGCCTTTTCTCTTGAAATGTAAAAAAGAAAGATTACATTCTGTCTCTTGACACTTGAGAGAGGTAGGTGAAGGCGAGCAATACCGCGGCAGACTACCGCGCCGGCGGCGAACGGCTAGGCGGCCAGCCGGTGCAGTTACGATCGAGCACCCCGCCCCCCGCGACTGCCATTAATACCGTGTTTGATCCTCTCGACCGGCTCAACGGGCAGCGTCGTCATCCGGCAGGCACAACAGCACTACATACGACGTGATCAAGTATCACCAGTAACTGCATCTACCCCGATTCTACGGCGGCGCAGCATCCATAGAACGGCACACCTACGGTCAGCAGACTATCACGGCGATCCGATCCAACGACGAAGGAATGAATTAGGCCTGCACCTCGGCCACGAACCGGGAATGGTCAGCGAATCTGCCCTGAATCTTCGTGGCCGCCCAATGCCAGCGCCGCCGCACGCAACTTGGCAACCGCCCCGAGCAGAATCTGACACCCCTCCGGTCAGCTTTCTGTTACCGCCATTTAAACCTCCTCGTGTCTTTCCCGCCGCAAACCAATCGATCGGTCTGCTTCTGCTTGCTTCCAAAGCTTCTCAGTGCTGACGGCCCGACCTATAAATACACCTCCTGCCTTCTCCTATACCCTCATCGATCTCACACTCCAAGCTAGCCACCAAGCAGTAGCAGCTTAGTGATCAGCAGTGCAGTACCACGTAGCAAGATACCTTGGATCCAACAACTCGTGGTACTGAACTACACGATGGGGCAGCTTAGCAAGAAGCTTCTGGTGGCGTCCATGGTGGCGGCGGTGCTGGCCGTGGCGGCGGTGGAGCTGTGTGGCGCCATCCCGCTGGAGGACAAGGACCTGGAGTCGGAGGAGGCGCTGTGGGACCTGTACGAGCGGTGGCAGACCGCGCACCGCGAGCCCCGCCACCACGCCGAGAAGCACCGCCGCTTCGGCACCTTCAAGTCCAACGCCCACTTCATCCACTCCCACAACAAGCGCGGCGACCGCCCCTATCGTCTCCGCCTTAACCGCTTCGGCGACATGAGCCAGGCCGAGTTCCGCGCCACCTTCGTCGGCGACTTCCGCCGCGACACCCCGGCCACGCCGCCGTCCGTCCCCGGGTTCATGTACGCCGCCGTGAACGTGTCCGACCTGCCACCGTCCGTGGACTGGCGGCAGAAGGGCGCCGTGACGGGCGTCAAGGACCAGGGTAAGTGCGGCAGCTGCTGGGCCTTCTCCACGGTGGTGTCCGTGGAAGGCATCAACGCCATCCGCACGGGCAGCCTCGTGTCCCTCTCGGAGCAGGAGCTCATCGACTGCGACACGGCGGACAACGAAGGGTGCCAGGGCGGGCTCATGGACAACGCCTTCGAGTACATCAAGAGCAACGGCGGGCTCATCACCGAGGCCGCCTACCCGTACCGCGCCGCCAAGGGCACCTGCAACGTCGCGAGAGCGGCCCAGAACTCCCCCGTGGTGGTGCACATCGACGGGCACCAGGACGTGCCGGCCAACAGCGAGGAGGCGCTGGCCCAGGCCGTGGCGAACCAGCCCGTGTCCGTGGCCGTCGAGGCCAGCGGGAAGGCGTTCATGTTCTACTCCGAGGGGGTCTTCACCGGCAGCTGCGGCACGGAGCTGGACCACGGCGTCGCGGTGGTCGGGTACGGCGTGGCGGAGGACGGCAAGGCGTACTGGACGGTGAAGAACTCGTGGGGGCCGTCGTGGGGGGAGCAGGGCTACATCAGGGTGGAGAAGGATTCCGGTGCCGCGGGGGGGCTCTGCGGCATCGCCATGGAGGCGTCCTACCCCGTCAAGACCGACAGCAAGCCCAAGCCCACGCCCAGGCGCGCGCTCGGCGCCTTTCAGTCGCAGTGATAGACCCGTCTGCGTGTATGAATTATTTCTACTATCATTCCTAGTTAAATTAGGGTGAAAACAAAATTACAGCTGAATTAAGCGCTTCTCGGTCCACGCGCAAGAATTAGACGTGTGTAGCGTGGGACCAGGACGATCCACATAATTTGTTTGGATTTATGAATGCAATGTAAAATGTAATAATGTACTGTACTGGTAATGTTTGTAAGCTTGCTAATGTGCTGTGTTCTACTCTGAGTTGGTAAATTTGAATTAATACCATGACAAAAATTATGAAGCATATGGAGTACTTTATTTAGACTAGACAATACGATCCCGCGCGTTGCCATAGAGTTGGTATATAGCTTTTAAATGCTATGTAGAATACAAATTCAATCTTTATAATTTGAACTACGTGAGAAATTTCGGTGATATAAGGTCTTTTATGCTTAATAATTAATAAAGTGGGCGTATGCATCGTCCAGATGCAGAGGCCGGGGTGCATCCTCCTTTTTTTTAAAAAGAAAGAAATTTCGGTGTAAGGAAACAAAATCTTAACATCGAAAATTATGCATGTCACAATCAAATGCAATGCAATTTAAACCCAACCTAGGACGCACTAATGCATGTTGGATGGTAGAGAATTCTCATGCGTAGATCGCATGGATACTAGTGGATCAAGCTAGTAAATTTAACGGCTACAACAATTTTGATGATGTGGAAGCACACAGGTTGAGATAATTAGAAGTAGTGGAGATAACTCTCTTAGATATAGAGAATTATATCTAAATATTATACTACTGAACTTATCTCGACGACAGTAGATAACTCTCTATCTCTCTATTGTCGTCATCGCCGTCTCTCTCTCTCTCTCTCTCTCTCTCTCTCTCTCTCTCTCTCTCTCTCTCTCCCTCCCTCCCTCCCTTCCTCCCTCCCTCGCTCGCTCGCTCTCTCTTCCCGTATGTGTGTGTGCACGCGCGCAGCCACTTCATTGCTCATCGAACCTTCAACGCTAGTGCGGTAATGCCTAGATAGGTCCTCTACTGTCGTCCCGGCGGCCGCTCCGCATGGTCCCCCTTCCCGCCTCTCCCAATGTCTTCACGAAAGCCATTTTCATGTACCTCTCATGCTGTTCGATGTCATGTTGCACCCTCCGTCCATCTAGGTACACGATGAAATCTAACGAGAAGCACCACAGAATCCTCCATCCCTCCATGGTCGTGTTGTTGGATCTAAAGAAGATGGGGAGACATGGGTGTTGTTGAACCTTGCAGCAAGATCCATCTCGACAACCGCCACAATCACATGGTGTTGGCTTTAGAAGAGATGTGTGTGAGTGCATATAGTGCCCCTAGAGGATTTTGATGATTCAACACAAACAATTACGGGACTGATATGTTTATTGGGTATACACATATGAGTAGTCCATGAAGATTTGGTTTAACCAAAGGATGTCGATTGATGAGTGTCTTTTTCACTCATTTCTACACATGTTTAAGTCAGATATTCTCATATATTTTTTAGATTATCTCTTTGATTTGCCAATTAATGACTACTAAATGCAAATGACCGCAAATCTTCCTTTTTATTTAGTTCCTTGCATAACTAGACAATTCTAGATGGAAAATCAAGCCATATATGAGATATTCTAGATGTGAAGATTATTCCCATACGATTGGGAGCACACAAGAGGTTCCATAGGAGAAGACGGTGCACGATACGGTTAATACTATTCGTACCAGGTGCCCACCACCTCTTTGACGTGATCCTTAACACCTTTCGTGAAGGGACCCGGGCCTAATTCGCACTAGAGGCGCCCGAAACCCTGTTCTTTCCTCATTTTCCACGCAGTCGTCATCATCACCATTCCCATCTACGCATCAGTCATCAACATCCCATCTCTGTAGTCATTTTCACCACCATAGTCTCGCTCTTCATTAGTTTAGTTACTTGTAATCAAGAATCCATTGCGATCAGCTACGCTGTAGGATTTTCAACCATACAAGTAACTTCACACACAATGTCTATTGCTTGGAATTCAATCAAGAATTGCCCTAGATTCTTTATGGTTTATTAGCTTCTTCATCGGGAGTTAGAGAACTCGACTTATGGATTTGCCCTAGGTTCTTTAGAGTTTACAAGTTTTCCTGCGCATTAATTTTCAATTATGGTGGTTGTTGAAGGACTAGGTCCTTACGTGTCTTTCAAGTTGTAGAACTTTTGACACAACCGTTAGTTTTCCATGACGCGCCTATAAATAGCAACACCTTTGAACCTAGAAATCCCGCTTATTACTCTTGAAAATTTAGCATCTTCGAAATGGTTAGGCATCAATTTGTGAGCATCCAATTTGTGGATTTTTTCACAAAATGGTTTGTGTCGGTGCAGAGTTCAATGCAAGTGGAAGTGTAACTTCCCTCCAAGGAAGTGAATAGCATGATACATTCTCCGGAGCTTCGGTTATACCTAACCTTAGCTCTTTACTTGTGGTTTAATTTGGTAATTTGACCTTATACTTACCATAGCATATTGTGTTGCTTATCTCACTATATCATTGTTATCAGCTTGTTGTTAGTACTTAAATCACCTTAGCAATTGGTTAGGCTCACATTTATATTCCGCATTTGCCTAAACTTGCTGATAAGTAATTAAAATTTGTAATTGTACCTATTCATCCCCCCTCTAGGTCCATCTCCATCCTTACAACAATATCTACCACAAGTATTGTGCTAGATATGAGGAACTTAGCCTAATTAAGGAAAATAAGGTGATGTCCAAGTGACTTCAGAGGATCGAGCTCAGTCTCTCCCATGAAGACGTAGAGTTGTTGCCAACAACTTGAACTTCGGTAAGCAAATCCCGAGTCTCATTGTAATATTGCTACTATCTCGCCCACTCCCGTTCATATTAGTTCATATGGTGTTCTTACTTAGTTGATATTGTTTTGTAGCACTTCAGTGTTGAATCTCTCTCCGTTTCAGTTTTCTGTTTAGAGTAAGTTATGTTCTTCATATGCTTGTACTTGTGCCAGTTGTTATCTGCGTGTGTCTCTTCATGTATGTCAGTACTCAATGATATCTCTCTTACTGTATTCATTATTATCATTATCTAGAACTATTCATGTTGCTTCAATATATTTACTTAGTTTTCAATTCAGGTTGGTCAAATCCACTGAATACTCTATTTTCAAGTATAAGTTTTACAATCTCCTATGAACCCACCTCTAGTATATAAACCTCGACTTTCAATGTGAGATTGACTTTTCTCTCCACACATCATATGCCTGTTGATTTATTTTTGGTTCACTAATCATAGAATCCTTGCACGTCTCTCCTCCGACAATGGCGTCGGCCACATCGACCATCTCCATGACTGCAAGGAATGGCAAGGCATGTGGTCCTCTTGGGGACGCTTGATTATGCCATCAACCCACTACTACCTCTTGAGCACTGCGTTGGTTTTCCCTTGAAGAGGAAAGGGTGATGCAGTAAAGTAGCGTAAGTATTTCCCTCAGTTTTTGAGAACCAAGGTATCAATCCAGTAGGAGATCACGCTCAAGTCCCTTGCACCTACACAAACAAATAAGAACCTCTCAACCAACGCGATAAAGGGGTTGTCAATCCCTTCACGGTCACTTACGAGAGTGAGATCTGATAGAGATGATAAGATAATATTTTTGGTATTTTTATGATAATGAGTAAAAGTAAAAAGAAAGCAAGTAAACAGTAATGGAAATAACGGGAGATTAATATGATGGAAAATAGACCCGGGGGCCATAGGTTTCACTAGTAGCTTCTCTCAAGATAGCATAAGTATTATGGTGGGTGAACAAATTACTGTCGAGCAATTGATAGAATTGAGCATAGTTATGAGAATATCTAGGTATGATCATGTATATAGGCATCACGTCCGTGACAAGTAGACCGAAACGATTCTGCATCTACTACTATTACTCCACACATCGACCGCTATCCAGCATGCATCTAGAGTATTAAGTTCATAAGAACAGAGTAACGCTTTAAGCAAGATGACATGATGTAGAGGGATAAACTCATGCAATATGATATAAACCCCATCTTTTTATCCTCGATGGCAACAATACAATACGTGCCTTGCTGCCGCTGCTGTCACTAGGAAAGGACACCGCAAGATTGAACCCAAAGCCAAGCACTTCTCCCATTGTAAGAAAGATCAATATAGTAGGCCGAACCAAACTGATAATTCAAAGAGACTTGCAAAGATAACCAATCATACATAAAATAATTCAGACAAGATTCAAATATTGTTCATAGATAATCTTGATCATAAACCCATAATTCATCAGTCTCGACAAACACACCGCAAAAGAAGATTACATCGAATAGATCTCCAAGAGAATCGAGGAGAACTTTGTATTGAGATCCAAAAAGAGAGAACAAGCCATCTAGCTAATAACTATGGACCTGAAGGTCTGAGGTAAACTACTCACACATCATCGGAGAGGCTATGGTGTTGATGTAGAAGCCCTCCATGATCAATGCCCCCTCCGGCAAGACGCCGGCAAAGGCCCCAAGATGGGATCTCACGGGTACAAAAGGTTGCGGTGGTGGAATTAGGTTTTCCTGGTCGATTCTGATGGTTTGGGGGTACGTAGGTATATATAGGAGGAAGAAGTAGGTCGGTGGAGCCACGAGGGGCCCACGAGGGTGGAGGGCGCGCCTGGGGGGTAGGCGCGCCCCCTACCACGTGGCCTCCTCATCTGTTGCTTGACGTCCACTCCAAGTCCTCTGGACCACGTTTGTTCCAAAAATCACGTTCCCGAAGGTTTCATTCCATTTGGACTCCGTTTGATTTTTTTTTTCTGCGAAACACTGAAATAGGAAAAAAACAACAATTTGGGCTTGGCCTCCAGTTAATAGGTTAGTCCCAAATATAATATAAAAGTATATAAATAAGCCCATTAAACATCCAAAACAGAATAATATAAAAGTGTATAAATAGCACGGAACAATAAAAAATTATAGATACGTTGAAGACGTATCACCCACCACTTCTTCTGTCCGTCAATATAGCACGGAACAATAAAAAATTATAGATATGTTGGAGACGTATCACCCACCACTTCTTCTGTCCGTCAATATATGATGGCAATCGTCACTGGCTTCTCTGATCGGGATGCTTCTAAAAGGACATGCGATAAGTGGTATTGGTGTAATGACAACCTGATTAGTGATCTAACCACGTGATTGAGTCTATAAATGGAGTGTTGGCACATTCTAAGGCGAGCATCCATGGATGGAGATCCCCCTGACTCAAAAAGAGGAAAAACACGGCGCCTTGTTGATTTCTTTTATTTTTTTAGTCGGTAGGAAAGTTGTACTATAAATAGGGGGCACGCTGGTGACTTCATGGGAATCAACTCATGAACAATTAGAAAAATGTACCCACTATCTCACCCATGGAGAGAGAGAGAGAGAGAGAGAGAGAGAGAGAGAGAGAGAGAGAGAGAGAGAGAGGGAGACCCTTAAATTCTCTGTTTTGGATTTGTTTTTGGACCTTAGAACCTCCGGCTAACCTCCAGGTTGTCAAGAAGCTAGAACCTCTTGAGTTATAGCTCTTTGGAAAGCTCAGAGTCAGCCGGGAAGGTCTTGGCCCGGAGCCTCCAGGCAACCTCTGTACAACACCCAGTTTGTCAAGAGGCATGCAGTTAATGAGTTACAACTCTTTGGAAATCCCAGAGCCTATCTGAATGTTGCCTGGGGTCTCCGGGGAACGTATAATGACTGCATGATGATTGGATTTTTGGGCCACCTATATAATCCCACTTTCTTCCCCACAAGGAAGGTGACGAATCCATTTCTCTCACCTCCATTAAAACAAATCTCAGACCTTGTTACCCTCCCTAATACCCCCAATCTTGCTCAAACATTAGGGATAGCTAGACGAGATCCAGATCTACACTTCTATCAAAGAAAAATTTGAGCCACCCTTGGATGATCTTGTTACCCTTAGAGTTCTTGGGGACGCTTAGATGGTTTGAATCCTTCCAGGCATTTTCCTTATTATGGTTTCCTCTGTAAAAGTTTGTTAATGTTCGATGGCACCTCAGGACCAACCACTAGTGGATTGAGGTCTCTCCTTTAGTGTGAAGCTCAATGAGAATATGATGAGCATACGACAACATTCGGGAAGCTCTGGCTCCTACCTCCAGCAGAGATAAGCACTCGCCCGAGAATGTGAACTTCATGACACACACTCGCTTCCAACTTTTGGTTAATCTGTTCCCCACTCCTTTACTTTGTGCTTGTGCTTGCTAGTTAGTTGTTGCTCTTAGTTCACATGTGCAGCTACCTTTGCCTTGCTATATAGGTTGTTATGACCTTAGATATCATATCTAGAGAACTAATGTGTCCACACTTATACTTGAAATTGTGAAGAAAAGCTAAACATTCGTAGTCCCCTATTCAAGCCATGTAGTCGATCTATCAATTACTTTAGTGTCTGTCATAGTTGTGTGGGTGGTGTGATATGTTGTTTGCACGCACTATCGCAAGTCCTATGTAGATTGTCATCGAGTTCGCCGGCACCTGCACCGATCAAGAAATGGGATGCCACGGCACCCCTTCAGACCATAGTGTTATCGCCCTGTGGTCCATGCTAACAGCTGTTGCATCACCTCTTTAGGTGCGTATGTAGCTAGTGGC
The DNA here is from genome assembly GCA_032464435.1 of Aegilops umbellulata. Lineage (NCBI taxonomy): Eukaryota > Viridiplantae > Streptophyta > Magnoliopsida > Poales > Poaceae > Aegilops > Aegilops umbellulata. The sequence goes on from CP136056.1 coordinate 481,284,069, forward strand.
CTCCCATGCCACTGCACTGACTTTTGAAAACTACAGCTATGTCGCCCCCTCAGGTCGTAGTGTCTTCACAGATGGTCAACACCGCCCCCTTGCGTTGACTTCTATCTTGGCACCCATTGTGTCGTCTCCCTAGGCGCATCATCACCATTGTCTGCGCATGGTCATTGTTACTCCATCGAGTTCTCCCTCGTCTACGTCTAGCACCTCCACCATGCTTCTATTGGGAATTGGCGTGAACCCTTCAAGGTACCCATAGTTTCGCCTACAATCCCTATTTTGACTTTGTGTGGCACAAGCTCGTCGCCAATTTTGTTTTTTCCTATCGACTACTTCATCTAATCTGGCAACTGCGGGTTACATTGTCACCTTTTGCCCCCATATCGTTTGGCACCACAATTGTCCTAGAGGCCTCCTCCGCTAGTCACTCCAACATGGCTTACAATTCATGATGATCCCCATCTACGCATTCCCGACACTAGCGACATTAAGGCATTCCTTTGCCCCGACATGACCCCAAGCCTGGCAAATTCGGGGTGGAGTCTCGTATAAAATGGCTTCAAGAACATCGTCTTCAACATCGACATCCTCTTTGACGATTATTGCAATAACGCCCCGACTTCTTCTCGAGGCACCCATACGTCCATGACACCACATGTGGCTACCTCGACACACTTACACCTAACCCCTAGAAATCAACACAAGGGCTAACACCTTGCATGTGCACCTCGTTGACTTCCTCTACATTCAAGGCATTTGCGAGACGACACCGTCTACGACACTCCTGCTCCGATTGTGGGGTGATTTTAGCCCGTTGGTTCTACATTTGGTCTCTCCCCAGTTTGACCGTCCACGATGCTCCCATTGTTTGCGGTACTACCACTAGGGGATGCCAGAGATATACATTTATTAGTCAGAAATTGCACAGGATTTGGCAGAAACAGTTTCCATCTTATCCCTATGAGGCTTCTTTCCCTAGAAATCTTGCATCTCTATCTATAGTGGTCCTTGAAGCGTACGTATACAAACATTGTATTACAACTCTTCTCTCTTTTAATACCTTTACAAATTAACTTGATTTATTCACATGTTCATCACGGTTTTGGTGTCGTTTATGGGTGATTTGGCGGGCACACTGAAACACTATACATCAACATATTTCCCGTGAACTAATATCCACGTCGTTTTTCCTAAAGAAGTTCATGGCGGATTTGGAGCTAAGATCACGGGAAAAGAAGCTACTATGTTCAAGAAGTGTAGAATCCCGGAGTCATGTGTGGTTGGCTCTATACCATGCATGCATTCATCGTATGCCATTGCTTCACGATTCGTGCCACAATATTTGTCTTGTTTCAGATTATTACATAATGTTTCATTGTTTTTTCTTCTTATTTCAAAATGTACCATGGTGTTTCCTTCTGTACCAGATAATAAGAGTGGACTAATTTCTGATCGAATTTGCTATTACGCAGTGGTAGACAACAACATGTTATGTTATACTTCAAAAAAAGAGAAAGAAAGCCTGATGTAACACTCCAAAATAATAATAATATAAAATTTGTTGGACTGTGATATTTGGCACATGTGTGACATATAGCAAAACTAGCACACACCTCATCCTTCCATATAATTACATGCATGCATGTATTAGAGTGACTCACTCTTCATTCATGTTCATTCCTTCCTCTAATTTCAGACATGCACTAGATGACAAAAAACCTGATGTCATCCTAGATTCTCCCATACTCCAAAAAAAATGTTTTGTAGCTCAAATCATCGGTCGGATGCAAAAAGCGATTTCATATAAAAGATTTCTCGCGACGAGATCTTCGAAACTAGATCCCATGTTGGTATGTTCCAAAACTTTTATTTTGGGTCAAAAGTTAGCACGCTTGGTCTACATAAGTTACCACACATGTTGAAAGGATCGATATAGTTGACTAGAGGAGGGTGAATAGGCAACTAACAATTTTTAGCTTTTCTTTACCAATTTAAACTTTGCATCAAAGTAGGTTGTCTAGATATGCATCTAGGTGAGCAACCTATATGATGCAACAACAACAAGTACACAAGCAAGCAAGGGATGCAACACAATGTAAGCTTGCACAAGTAAAGGTACGAGATAACCAAGAGTGGAGCCGGTGAAGACGAGGATGTGTTACATAAGTTCCTTCCCTTTGAAAGGAAGTACATCTCCGTTGGAGCGATGTGGAGGCACAATGCTCCCCAAGAAGCCACTAGGGCCACCGTATTCTCCTCACGCCCCCACACAATGCGAGATGCCGTGATTCCACTATTGGTGCCCTTGGAGGCGGCGACCGGAACTTTACAAACAAGGTTGGTGCAATCTCCACAAATTAATTGGAGGCTCCCAACGACACCACAAAGCTTCACCACGATGGAATATGGCTCCGCGGTGACCTCAACCGTCTAGGGTGCTCAAACACCCAAGAGTAACAAGATCCGCAAGGGATTAGTGGGGGGAATCAAATTTATCTTGGTGGAAGTGTAGATCGGGGCCTTGTCAACCAATCCCTAGAAGATCAACAAGTTTGATTGGCTAGGGAGAGAGATCGGGTGAAAATGGAGCTTAGAGCAACAAAGGAGCTTGGGGATGGAAGAGGTGGTCAACTATGAGAAGAAGACCCCCCCTTTTATAGTGATAGGACAAATCCAACCGTTACCTACTCGCTCAGCCCGCGACTTGCGGTACTACCGCACCAGACATGCGGTACTACCGCAAGGGCCTGCGGTACTACCGTATGCACGGCAGGGGCTAGACCAGCCCTGATGCGTTGAAGCAAAGAACGGTAGAACCGCCGGAGCGGACTACCGCTCCCCCTTGCGGTACTACCGCTCCCCCTTGCGGTACTACCGCAAGGCAGGGTTTGTCTAGGCTGGGAAGGCACAGCCATAAAAAATTACATCCGTGGCTACTTCCGCTGAGTTTTGATATGTGCAAAAATCTGACGCGGTACTACCGCAAACCTAGAGCAGTAATACCGCGTAGGGCGCGGATGTAAAAAAATACATTTGCCCCTACTTCCGCTCATGCTGCTGTGCCCGGCCTGAGGCCACGGTACTACCGCGCCCGTGGAGCAGTACTAGCGCAAGGGTCTGCGGTACTACCGCGTCCCTGGCCGGTACTACCGCAAGGGCTTGTGGTACTACCGCTCCCGTGAGCAGTACTACCGCATGCCCCCGCACAACAACACTAGGATTCCTTCATTTTGCAGAGACACGGAAAACGGGAGGATGCTCCAAAGAGCCAAAGGAAAGGTGGTGCAAAAGGAACAGACATGTACGTGATGATCCCACTCAAACCTTTCCAAAGCGGACCCCCTCTTAATAGTACGGGTTTCCTACGACTCAAATCCACCGAAAAGAAACATAGGGAAAACACCGGCTTCACTAGACTCTGAGGGGCAACGAATCGTCTTGTGCCTAAACATGAGATATCTGAAATGCTCAAAGCACACTATTAGTCCGAAAATGCATTGTCATCAATCACCAAAACCACTTAGGGATAAATATGCCCTTACACCTGTTCTATGCAAATTACCGTGCTATTTTCACATAAGTTGCGAGGGTTATGTTTTCAACAAGTATTTCCCCTTGGTAAAAGTTATCGCGGTATTTGTACATAAGCCATTGGGTCAAAAGTTATCACCCATGGGGTATGCAACTTATCGTGCCACTTTCACATAAGTTACCGGAGGTATGTTTTTCAACAACTACCTTTTTTCCCCTTGGTCAAAGTTACCGTGGTGTTTTTACGTAAGTTACTGGTTATGCAATTTCTACATTATCGTGCTATTTTTACATAAATTACCGGGGATATGTTTTCAACAACAACTTTTTTGTACCGGTCAAAGTTACCATGGTGTTTTTTACATAAATTATCGGGTACGCGGTTCGTAGATTACCGTGCTATTTTCACATAAGTTACCAGGATTATATTTTTCAACCACCTTTTCCCACTTGGTCAAAGTTACCAGGATGTTTGTATGCAAGTTGTCCGATATGCAGTTCATTTATTACCGTGCTATTTTCACATGAGTTATCAGGGGTATTTTTCAACAAATCCACCTCCCCCCTAAGTTATCGTGGTGTTTCTATGTGAGTTATCAGGTATGCAGTCCATATATTACCGTGCTATTTTCACATAAGTTATCGGAGGTATATTTTTCAACAAAATTTCCCCCCTTGGTCAAATGTTACGGCGGTGTTTGTACTTAAGTTATCAAGTATGGGGTTCGTATACCACCATGCTATTGTTTTTAAACTCCCCCTTTGGTCAAAATGTTATGGCGGTATTTGTACTTAAATTATCAGGTCTGTGGTTTATATATTATCATGCTATTTACACTGAAGTGCCGGGTGGTAGGGTATTTTCAATAACTTTTTTCCCAAGGGCTTACCACTGTATTTGTACCTGAGTTATTAGATCTCCGGTGCATATATTACCATGTGTTTACATAGAGTTATCGAGGGTATATTTTTGAACATGTTTTCCCCTGTCAATGATATCGTGGTGTTTGTACGAAGTTATCAGGTCTGTGCTTCATATATTATCAAGCTACTTACACTGAAGTTATCAGGGTGTGTTATCCAATAAATTTTCTCCGGTCTAAGTTATTACGTATGTGATGTGTATATTACCGTGTTGTCTACATATAAGTTACCACGATATGTTTTCAATAGTTTTTTCCCCGGACCAAAACTATACCGATGCAAAAAAACACCGTGGTAATTTTTTCCCCTCCACCTCCACACATGAGAAGAAAACAGTAGCGTTGTCGGCCGGGCAAGTGGAGCAGCAGGGCAGCAGCAACAAGATATACATAGAGAGAGAGAGAGAGAGATATAAGCAGCAACAACGACCTACTCAAGCATGCTCCGGCTCTGGAGAAGGACTGAATGAGGCGAAGAAGACAAGACATGTACACGCAAACATCTCTTGAGGGAAGCCTAGTGCATCCTATGAGCCACAAATGATCTCCTTTCCTCCCTTAATCTTCCTGTGAAGTCAAGATGAAGAGGGGATGATGGGTGTATGTTCTTCTCGTGCCTACGGCCCCTCCTATGAAAGAACGAGGTAGGCGGCTTTCGCATCCTACTCTTATCAGGAAAACTCGGCTTGTCACATCCATGATTCCCACCAGTTGGCCATCGCGGTGTTGCCAAGAGGAAGCTCACACGCAGCGGTGAACATGAATGGCAGCAGTGAACTCCATGGCTGGAAGAGGATTTGGGTTGGCGACCCGGCGTCTCTTCTATTACAAACTTGCTCGTGATGCCCCTATGGGAAAGCAAGGTGGTGAGGAAGGGCATGCAGCGGTGCCAACACATTAGCATAGAACCCGGTGACGGCGGGGAAGCAGTGTGGTTGCCACTGCCAGTGTGTTGTGTGGCCGCGCGCGAGGTGACTTCGGGCACCGGCTTTTTCGGACAATTGGCCAGCAAGTAGGAGGTCGCTGCTGGGGGTTGGGCGGCGGTCGGCGCAAAGTGCTCCAATGGCGCGTGGTGGTTAGGCCGCGTCGTCCGCGGCCGGGATGAAGTGGGTCGTCGACGGCAGGAGGCACGCTGGGAGCTGGGGGCAGCACGCTAGGGGGGTTGGGCGTTGGAAGGAGTGACAGAGGGAGGCCGAGAGGCGGAGCTGCATCCACGCGAGCTCAGGCATAGAGAGAGAGAGAGGAGGGAGGAGATGGTGCGGAGGAAGGGAAGGAGAAGGGACTGACGCGGGCAGGGACGCCGGCGACCGCCGGCTGCAGGCGCGACCGGTGCCGAGCGCATCGCGCGGGCGCACGAAGTCTTCCTGGCGGCGCGGCTGAAGCGGGCGAGGGAGAGAGATAACAGGGGGCTGCCAGGCGGGATCATGTCCACTAGATTCAAAACAGATGTTGATGAGATCGTGTGGCAGTTTTGCAATCTACCACACGGTTGCCAGATACATATTTCGAAATTTGTTTAAACCATAAAACGTAGCATGAACCAAAAGTGGACGATGGATCCACGGGGATATTTGTGCATGGTAAAATGTCAATTCTGCTAATTACAGTGTGTCTCTCGACACTTTTTTGATAAAGGGCGCTTTTATTATCTCAAAATATAGCATCAAGCAGATACAATCATGATGAGAGACACCAGACCTCTGCAAAGTTAAGATACACACAATCACAAAAAGAACCATCTGGCAAAGTATGTAAAAAAGACAAGTTGGCAACAGTTAAGCCATATGAGACCAAAACTATGCCTATGTCGATCAAAGAGGTGGACAGATCCGGAGATTATGCTACCACCCATGTTGGGTAAAAACCTCCCTGGCCACCCGCTCCAACCGCGTAAACGCTACCTTGAACAACGACTGGCACTCCGTTCGGTGCAGCGTAGACCACATACGAAGCCAATGCGTACAACGGTAGATAACCTGCATAGGAGAGGAGATTTTGCTATTCAAAACACAATCATTTCTACATAGCCAAAGCGACCATAGTAAGGCACATGCTCCCACCCGAATTAGCGTACTAATCATATTTGGTATTTCGTCAAGCCACTGACCATATAAATTGGTGACACTTGTAGGCGGATACAAATTGTACGCTATTTGAATGATGAACCATGTAGAAGGCGCAAACTTGCATTGAAAAAGAACTGTTTGATTGTCTCGTCGTGACTACAAAAGCTACACTTCTTACTTCCTTGCCAGTTGCATCTAGCAATATTGCCTTTATTTAGCACAACTCCTCTCCAAAGATACCACATGAAAATCTTAACTTTCAGTGGCATCTCGGTTTCCATATTAGTTTATTATTGTCCATTGGAATCTCTAAGTGTGATAGTGCACGGTACATAGAGTCAACTACGAAGGACCCTGATGTTGTTAGATTTCAGCGAAGCACATCCCGCCCTTGTGTCAAGTTAATCAAATCCAAACGGGATAGTAGATGTTGCCATGACACAAGGCGGGGGGCAATCAAATCCCTCCTGAATGATACATCCGGTGGAGAAGAGCTGAGAACATGCGCAAGAGTATCATTCTTATCGCGTACTATGCGGTACAAGGTTGGATATTGTTCCCGAAGAGTGGCGTTTCCTAGCCACTTGTCCTCCCAGAAACGTATCTCAGAGTCGTCCTTTATCGCGAACGATCCGAAGTGAGAAAGATGTTTCTTCACCGCCATCAGACCACCCAAAAAATGCGAGTCACCAGGCTTCCAATATGCCTGGGATATTGCTCTTTGGCCTAAATACTTATTGCACAGTAGAGTTTGCCAAACACCGTCATCGGTAAGTAGCTTGAATAGCCATTTACTAACTAAGCCATCATTTTTGACCTGGAGGTCTTGAATACCTAAACCTCCTTGGTCCTTAGGTCGACAAACCACGCTCCATTTAGTTAGCCTATACTTTTTCTTTTAACTGTCTTCTTGCCAAAAGAATCTGGATCTGGAGTAATCCAGTCTTTGTAGAACCCCTTTGGGAAGTTGGAAAACTGAGAGCATGTAGAGAACCATGTTTGTGAGAACAGAATTGATCAAAACTAGTCGTCCTCCAACGAAGAGCAACTTGCATTTCCAACTACTCAGTCGTTTCTCCAATCGCTCTTCAACATGTTTCCACTCTGTGTTAGTTAGACGCCGATAATGAACTAGAATTCCCAAATATTTAATCAGAATTTGGCCTTGTGCACAAATAATTCAGCATATTGTGCAGCCGCGTCCGTGGCTTCTCCAAAACAAAACAATTCACTTTTATGAAAGTTAATTTTTAGACCAGACATTTGTTCAAAAGTTGAAAGCAAGAGTTTCAGATTTCGAGCCTTATCTAGGTCATGTTCCATAAAAAGAATCGTATCGTCCGCATATTGCAAGATAGAAAGTCCCCCATCCACAAGATGTGGCACTAGTCCTGCAATTTGGTCGTCTTGTTTGGCGCGTTCTATGAAAGTAGCCAAGATGTCAACGACAATGTTAAGTAACATCGAAGACATAGGGTCACCCTGACGTAATCCCTTTTTTGTCTGGTAGTAATGGCCTACATCATCATGACTTTGATAGCCACACTACCTCCATTAATGAAATTTTGGATCCATTCACACCATTTACCGAAGATGCCTTTCGTTCTGAGGGTCTGTTGGAGAAACGACCATTTGACTTTATCATATGCCTTTTCAAATACAATTTAATACTATCCCACTCATGTTCTTCCAGTGCATCTCATGAACGGTCTCATGAAGGATAACTACTCCATCGAGTATATTTCTTCCTTGCATGAAAGCCGTTTGGGATGGCCGTACAACATGATCAGCAACCACGTTGAGCCTATTAGTCACCACTTTGATGAAGATTTTGAAGCTGACACTAAGGAGGCAGATTGGTCTATACTGCTGGATCCGGTTAGCCTCCTTAGTCTTTGGCACAAAACAATCTCGCCAAAATTTAGCCTGGATAGGTCAAGTTGGCCGGCGTGAAGAAACTCGAATAATTCCATCAGGTCATTCTTGATGACATCCCAGAAGTTCTGATAGAACTATGCAGGGAAGCCATCAGGGCCTGAAGCTTTGTTATGTTCCATTTGAAACACCGCAGCTCGCACCTCCTCTTTAGAGAAAGGTGTTGTGAGGATATCATTCTCTTCTGCCATGACTTGTGGAATATCATTTGTTTGGGTATCATCAGGAGTGAAGTTTCCTTCATATGGAGCCCCAAACAAAGACTTGTAGTATCGGGAAATATAACGCTTGAGCTCCGCCTGACCCTCGATCTGTCCCTCATCCTATAGGAGACTAAAAATACACTTCTTCCTGTGCCGCCCATTGGCAAGCATTTGAAAATATTGTGTATTATCGTCTCCCTTCAAAATGAATTAGGCGTCGGATACCAGCTGATTTCCTCTTCTCGCAAAAGACGTGCAATCTGCTCATTGGATTGATTTTTCATATCAATCTCCTATTGAGACAAAGTGCGAGTATCAGCGATTTTATCGAGGTCAGCGATAATAGAGGAAAGGCGTTGCTTTTCCTTTTTATACATACCACTGGTGTGTTTAGCCCATCCAGTTAGGAACTTCCTTGTGGCACGGATTTTGAAGTTCCATCTCTGAATCGGTGTGCGACCAACGGCAGGCCTCATGCATATTGTCTTGATAATATCCGCAAAGCCATCCCCGTGTAACCATCCCAATTCAAATTTGAATGGGCGGCGAGCAATGAGAGGTCCAATAGAGTTAGAATCAAGAATGATGTATGCATGGTCCGAAAGTGTCTCAATACGCTCTAGGGCACACACTGGTACCAGAGGGGATTTTAATTCCCATTCGGTATCCAATTGAGTTTCTCGTATGTCGGCACCAGATCATTGTTGGCCCAAGTGTACTGTCGCCCCGACATACTGGCTTCGCGAAGATTCAAACTGTCGATCACGGCGTTGAATAAGAAGGCCAATGAGTTTCTCGACACTTGAGAGAGGTTATAGGAGAACTGGATGTTTTTTTCGCAATGATTTTTTTTTACAGTGTGTCTCTTGACTTTTTTTTTTTGAAACAGGTATCTCTTGACTCTTGAGGGAGGTAACTGGTGAAGGCGAGCAATACGGCGGCAGACTACCCCGCCGGCGGAGAACGGCCAGGCGCGCGGCCAGCCGGTGCAGTTACGATCGAGCCCCCCGCGACTGCCATTAATGCCGTGTTTGATCCTCTCGACCGGCTCAACGGGCAGCGTCGTCATCCGGCAGGCACAACAGCACTACGTACGACGTGATCAACTATCACCAGTAACTGCATCTAGCCCGATTCTACGGCGGCGCAGCATCCATAGAACGGCACACCTACGGTCAGCAGACTATCACGGCGATCAGATGCAGCAACGAAGGAATGAATCAGGCCTGCACCTCGGCCACGAGCCAGGAATGGTCAGTGAATCTGCCCTGAATCTTCGTGGCCGCCCAATGCCAGCGCTGCACGCAACTTTGGCAACCACCCCGAGCAGAATCTGACACCCCTCCGCTCAGCATTCTGTTACCGCCATTTAAACCTCTTCGTGTCTTTCCCGCCGCAAAGCTATCGGTCGGTCTGCTTCTACTTGCTTCTCAGTCACTACAAGCTGACGAGTACTGCTCATCGAGATGACGAGTGACTGTTAAACAAGTTGTATAGGACAGGGACACTAGTTTAAACTTGTACTCTGTCCTATCCTTTCTTCTGTCCAAACTCTCATGTAATCGTGATCGATCTGTCTACGATCGATCCCTCTCTTGTACGCCACGGCAAACCTTCTATATAATACAACGCGGCCCAGACGAAGGGTTCACGCTTCCCACATTATCTTATATGGTATCAGAGCCCCTTCCTCTCGTACATCTAGCCACATCGTTTTAGATCGATGTAGTTGAATCGAAGAGAGAAGAGAGGGTCGCCGAGAGAAGGCTATGGCAGGCACCACCGCTGGCACCGCTGCATCCACCGGAAACTCCCTGATCGCCTCCACCATGAGTGCCCTATCCACCCAATCTGCCGGCTTCACCTATGGGTCTTCTTCCACCTCCAGCAGCCCTATCTCTCTCGGCCCACCTCCATCGGAGAAGCTCACGAGGACAAATTTCCTCCTCTGGAAAGCCATCGTGCTACCCCAGATCAAGGGAGCACAGATGGAACACTTCCTGGACGCCGCAACGCCGGCGCCTCCTCCCACTCTCACCGTCACCAAGGACGGGAAAGATGAGGAGATCTTCAACTACGCCCGCACAATCTGGTACGCTCAACAGCAACAATTGCAAGGTTATCTAATGGCTTCTCTCTCCCGTGAGGTCCTTGCCCAGGTGGTGACTCTTCAAACACCGGCGGAAGTATGGGCGGCAATCCATGCCACTTTTGCTGCTCATACCCAGGCGCAAGAAATCAATAACCACATCGCGCTCGCCAATCTTCACAAAGGGAACTTCACTATGGCGGAGTATCTTGCCAAGATCAAGGCGTTGGCGGATGAGATCGCCACCATCAGTACACCTTTGAGCGATCGGGAGATGACATCATATGTTCTGAAGGGACTGGACCTTGATTACAACTCTGTGGTGTCGGCTCTTCAAGCCCGCGTCGAGCCCATCACCACCCCGGAACTCTACAGCCAACTCCTCAGCTTCGAAGCAAGGGTCAACTTGCTGCAAGGTACGAACCATCGTCAGTCTTCTGTCAACAACATCTCTCGTGGGAGCGGGAACGGCGGCCGAGGCCATGGTCACCAAGGACGTGGCCGCGGCGGTGGACATGGCGGGCGTGGCAACAACCAGGGCTCCGCTCGCTCTGGTGGTGGTGACCGTGGGGGTGGCTACAACAACAACAACACCCACGGCTCCTCCTCCAACTCTCGCCGAACCAGGTGCCAACTTTGCAAGAAACCGGGCCACGAAGTCATTGACTGTTGGCACCGGTATGACGAGGACTACGTGCCTGATGCACGTCATGCAGCTGCTGCCATCCGGGAGCAAGGAGGAGGTGATGGTGATACGGTCTGGTATGCGGACTCCGGTGCTACAGACCACGTCACCAATGAGCTAGAAAAGCTTGCTCTTCGCGAAAGATATCATGGCAATGATCAGATTCACACCGCAAGCGGTGGAGGTATGGAAATTCGTCACATTGGTCAAGCTTCTATTAATTCCCCTAGCCTTAAACGTGATCTACTTCTAAAAGATGTCCTTCATGTTCCTCAAGCCGACAAAAATCTAGCATCTATGTCTTGTTTAAGTTCCGACAATAATGTTTTCTTTGAGACTCACCCAACCTATTTTTTCATAAAGGATCGGGCAACGAGGGAGCTCATTCATCACGGTAGATGCGTTGGAGGACTTTACCCCATCACATCGAGAGCCTTTAGTTGCAAGCGTCATCGTCAAGCTTTTTCCGCCGTCAAGCCTTCATTGGCAAGGTGGCATCAAAGATTAGGACATCCCTCTTCAATAGTAGTCAAGCAAATAGTCAATAAAGACAATCTTTCATTGTCAAGTAGTCCAAATAATGAGTCTGTGTGTGAAGCTTGTCAATGTGCCAAGAGTCACCAACTTCCCTATCCTATTTCGAATAGTGTGTCTCATGCTCCTTTGGACCTTATCTTTAGTGATGTATGGGGTCATGCAAGAGATTCTTTTGGAAGAAAAAAATACTATGTCAGCTTTATCGATGATTATAGCAAGTTTACTTGGATATATTTGCTTAAGTTCAAATCTGAAGTATTCTCCGTTTTCCAAGAATTTCAAAAACTTGTTGAGAGATACTTTGACAGAAAAATCCTTGCAGTCCAAAGTGACTGGGAGGAGAGTATGAGAAACTCAACTCTTTCTTTCGCAACATAGGCATTATTCATCATGTGTCTTGTCCCCATGCTCACCAACAGAATGGCTCGGCTGAAAGAAAGCATCGCCACATTGTTGAAGTTGGTTTATCTCTCTTAGCTCGTGCATCTATGCCACTCAAATATTGGGATGAAGCCTTCATTACTGCTACCTATCTTATCAACCGTCTCCCTAGTAGAGTTATTGGCAACACAACTCCATTAGAACGACTGTTTCATCAGAAACCAAACTACAACTCTCTCAAAAAAATTGGATGTGCATGTTATCCAAATTTACGTCCATATAATCGCCACAAACTCGAGTTCCGCTCCACTCAGTGTGTTTTTCTCGGATACAACAATCTTCATAAAGGATATAAGTGTCTAGAGATAGCAACGGGTCGTATCTATATTTCTCGAGATGTCGTTTTTGATGAAACATTGTTTCCTTTTGCCAATCTTCATCCTAATGCCGGAGCCTTATTACGTGCTGAAATTTCCCTTCTTCCAGACTCTCTATCCACTTCTGATCACGGGGGTGAATTAACTAGAACTGATCATGTGCAAAAATCCATGGACAATTTTGATTCTGGTGATACTTGTGCAGAAACAGGGCATGATTTTATGTACACAGATATAGCCAAAATTGGTGCTGGATCCCAGGAAGATGCTGCCTGCAGTCGCTCGTCGCGATCCGAGGCGGATCTGCCCTGCAGGCCTGCCACATCGTCAGGTGCACGATCCCAGGCGGAATCTATCGTTGCCCGCGCTACAGCGGACCGGGTGGCCGACAGCCCAGCAGGTGGGGAGCCCACCAGCCCAGTCAACACGGGCGGGGACGAATCGTCCGACGCCACGGCTTCGCCTGCCGGGTCCAGTGGGGTCCGCAGCGGGGGCAGCGAGGCGCGCCCACCCGACCGCGCGTCAGGCGCCAGTGGGGTCAGTGGCAGGGCACGCATGCCCGACCGGGCGTCAGGCGCCACCCCTGGACGAGAAAGTCCGAGCCAGATCTCCCCTGCATCCTCGGATCTGGCGCTGGATCCTGGCGCTGATCTGGCCGGATCTTCTGTGGACGAATTTGTTACAGAACCTGTTGTTTCTCCTGGTTCTTCTGTGGCGAGGTCTACAACAACAACGGCACATGTGTTTCCTCCTCGGCATACAAGATCTCAGTCAGGTATTGTCAAAGAAAAACAGTACACTGATGGTACAGTCAGGTATGATAAAATCAAGCGTGCGTTTCTTACTAGCACCGGTGAGCCAACTCATTTACAGGATGCCCTTGCTGATAAAGATTGGAAAAAAGCCATGGATAGTGAATACGATGCACTTGTTAAAAATAAAACTTGGCATCTAGTACCGCCAAAGAGGGGTAATAATGTGATTGATTGTAAGTGGGTATACAAAATCAAGAGAAAAACTGATGGAAGCATAGACGGATACAAGGCTCGACTAGTTGCAAAGGGTTTTAAGCAAAGGTTTGGCATTGATTATGAGGATACTTTTAGTCCCGTTATTAAAGCAGCTACTATTCGACTTGTATTGTCCATTGCTATTTTCAGAGGATGGAGTTTATGACAGCTAGATGTTCAAAACGCGTTTCTTCATGGTGTTCTTGAGGAAGAAGTGTTCATGCGGCAGCCACCAGGATATGAAGACAAAGGCACACCACACTATGTCTGTAAGTTGGATAAAGCCTTGTATGGACTGAAACAGGCCCCAAGAGCTTGGTACTCGAGGTTAAGCACACAGTTACAAAAGCTTGGCTTTACACCATCAAAGGCAGATACCTCACTATTTTTCTACAGTAAGAGCAATGTTACCATATTTGTTCTTGTTTATGTTGATGATATAATTGTTGCTAGCTCAAGTCCAGATGCCACCTCTTGTCTGCTTAAGGATCTGAAACTAGAGTTTGCTCTCAAGGACTTGGGGGATCTTCATTATTTTCTTGGGATTGAGGTCAAGAAGATCAACAATGGCATACTTCTTACGCAGGACAAGTATACTACTGATATTCTCAGAAGGGTAGGTATGGAACAGTGTAAGCCTGTCAGTACACCTATCTCTACTTCAGAAAAACTTACTGTTGAAAGTGGAGAGGCACTTGGATCAGAGGATGCCACAAAGCATCGAAGTGTTGTTGGCGCATTACAATATTTGACTCTTACACGTCCTGATATTTCCTATTCTGTGAACAAAGTATGTCAGTATTTACATGCTCCTACGACAACTCATTGGACTGCAGTAAAAAGGATTTTGAGGTATCTCAAGTTTACAGGAGGACTTGGGCTTTAGATTGTGAAGTCCCCATCTCTACTTGTGTCTGCCTATTCTGATGCAGATTGGGCAGGGTGTGCTGATGATAGGAGGTCCACAGGTGGCTTTGCTGTGTTTCTGGGAACAAATCTTGTGTCATGGAGTGCAAGAAAACATGCTACAGTCTCAAGGTCAAATACTGAGGCAGAGTATAAGGCTTTAGCTAATGCTACAGCTGAAGTGATGTGGATTCAGACATTGCTTCATGAACTTGGAATCAAAGTTCCACAAGCTGCAAGACTGTGGTGTGACAACATTGGTGCAACCTATCTTTCAGCTAATCCTGTTTTCCATGCACGTACAAAGCATATTGAGGTTGATTTTCATTTTGTCAGAGAAAGAGTAGCACGCAAGTTGCTTGATATAAGGTCTATTCCCACAGGTGATCAACTTGCTGATGGCTTCACAAAACCTCTCACGGTGAGAAGGTTAGATGACTTCAAATACAATCTCAACCTTGGTAAACTTTTATAGGGTTTAGATTGAGGGGGAGTGTTAAACAAGTTGTATAGGATAGGGACACTAGTTTAAACTTGTACTCTATTCTATCCTTTCTTCTGTCCAAACTCTCCTGTAATCGTGATCGATCTGTCTACGATCGATCCCTCTCTTGTACGCCATGGCAAACCTTCTATATAATACAACGCGGCCCAGACGAAGGGTTCACGCTTCACACATATTATCTTACAGTGACGACCCGACCTATAAATACATCTCCTCCCTTCTCCTCCACCCTCATCGATCTCACACTCCAAGCTAGCCACGCCAGCTACTGCTTGGTGATCAGCTGTGCACTACCACGTACACAGAAACAACTCGTGGTACTGCACTAGTTTGGTACGTAGCAGCTAGCAGCCTAGCACGATGGGGCAGCTTAGCAAGAAGCTTCTGGTGGCGTCCATGGTTGCAGCCGTGCTAGCCGTGGCGGCGGTGGAGCTCTGCGGCGCCATCCCGCTGGAGGACAAGGACCTGGAGTCGGAGGAGGCGCTGTGGGACCTGTACGAGCGGTGGCAGACGGCGCACCGCGTGCCCCGCCACCACACCGAGAAGCACCGCCGCTTCGGCACCTTCAAGTCCAACGCCCACTTCGTCCACTCCCACAACAAGCGCGGCGACCGCCCCTATCGTCTCCGCCTTAACCGCTTCGGCGACATGAGCCAGGCCGAGTTCCGCGCCACCTTCGTCGGCGACTTCCGCCGCGACACCCCGGCCACGCCGCCGTCCGTCCCCGGGTTCATGTACGCCGCCGTGAACGTGTCCGACCTGCCACCGTCCGTGGACTGGCGGCAGAAGGGCGCCGTGACGGGCGTCAAGGACCAGGGTAAGTGCGGCAGCTGCTGGGCCTTCTCCACGGTGGTGTCCGTGGAAGGCATCAACGCCATCCGCACGGGCAGCCTCGTGTCCCTCTCGGAGCAGGAGCTCATCGACTGCGACACGGCGGACAACGAAGGGTGCCAGGGCGGGCTCATGGACAACGCCTTCGAGTACATCAAGAGCAACGGCGGGCTCATCACCGAGGCCGCCTACCCGTACCGCGCCGCCCAAGGCACCTGCAACGTCGCGAGAGCGGCCCAGAACTCCCCCGTGGTGGTGCACATCGACGGGCACCAGGACGTGCCGGCCAACAGCGAGGAGGCTCTGGCCCAGGCCGTGGCGAACCAGCCCGTGTCCGTGGCCGTCGAGGCCAGCGGGAAGGCGTTCATGTTCTACTCCGAGGGGGTCTTCACCGGCAGCTGCGGCACGGAGCTGGACCACGGCGTCGCGGTGGTCGGGTACGGCGTCGCGGAGGACGGCAAGGCGTACTGGACGGTGAAGAACTCGTGGGGGCCGTCGTGGGGCGAGCAGGGGTACATCAGGGTGGAGAAGGATTCCGGTGCCGCGGGCGGGCTCTGCGGCATCGCCATGGAGGCGTCCTACCCCGTCAAGACCGACAGCAAGCCCAAGCCCACGCCCGCGCCCAGGCGCGCCCTCGGAGCCAGCGAGTCACTGTGATGACTGATCGATCCTTCTGCGTATCTGAATTATCACTACTACTATCGTTCCTAGTTAAATTAAGGGTGAAATAAATTAAAGATTGAATTAAGTGGTTCTGCGTGGGCACGCGGCAAGAATTAGGCGTGTCTGACGTCGGACCAGGTCGATCGATATCTATTTGAATTCTGAATGTAATGTAAAATACTCCCTCCGTTTCTTTTTAGTCCGCATATAAGATTTGGTCAAAGGCAAACTTCATAGACTTTGACTAATTTTATAGAATAAAATATCAGCATTCATAATATGAAATCAACATTACTATATGCATCATGATATTAATTTTCATAGCATATAGGTTTAGTATTGTAGATGTAGATATCTTTTGATATATATTTGGTCAAACTTTGCATCTCTTGACCTTGACCAAATCTTATATGCAGACTAAAAAGAAACGGAGGGAGTATAATTTTATGTAATGTACTGCCATTTCTCAAAAAAAAATGTAATGTACTGCCGGTAACAGTGTATGAGAGCTTGCTAATATATTGAGTTCTGTTCAGAAATGGAGTAAGTGGTTTGAAATTTTTGAAATTTTTTTTTAGAAAAGGAGGATGACCCCCGGCCTTTACATCAGGGCGATGCATACAACCACTTTATTAATTTTTGAAATATGAATTGATTTGCTTTTGCGGGTAAGGTCACATGGTTTGGGCTGAAAAGATAGTTGGGCTGTGTTTTGTCCTTTACTTGGGAGGTCTTTCAACCTTTCAGGCCCACTAGCACGAAGTGCACCGCGCCCGTGGCCAATTTTGTATGTATGGCATTTCCTATTTAGCGCCACATTCGCCGATTTTAGTTCATTCCGCAAACCGGCGCCTGCATCGGTGCTAGGCGGGCCGGCCCGTTTAGAATCTGATTCGCCCCCGTCCCGTGGTCGTCTAAGGCTTTCCCCGGACCCCCTGTTTCTTCTGTTTTCTTGTGGCGTCCTCTGTTTCCTCCTCTGCTTCTCCCTCGACGACTTCTCTTCTTCCCCGAAGACTGAGTTCGAATCTCAGGCGAATTGGGCGGGTCGACGAGGGAGCACATCGACGAACCCTAATCCGACTGCTTCTTCTGTGTTCTTCTTCCTCCGTCGCGTGATGGATTCATCTGGTTCGTTCTTCTTCTAACCCTAATCCCCCTCAGGTCTTCGGTTAGGGTTTATGTTTTTCATGGTGCTCGTTCTTTGTGTTGCTATTTGTTTAAGCGTGGATCTGGCCGTGTGCAATGATGGATGGTGTATCTGGTATCTAGGGTTTGGGGTAGAAAATTTTGCCCCTTATTTTAGATCTTTTGTTTGCATGTGTATAAATGTATCATGTTCATGCGTGTAAATCCATCTCATGTGACGGATGGCATCTCCCGTGGGTTGGTGCGTGTCCCTCTGCCATCTGTGTAACTGAATCTCCTGTATGATTTATTGTCTTGTTGCGTCCGAATTCATCTCCCCTTTTGTTGTTCTGTCTGTTTTTGTGCCCATCGACATGCATAACATAGTTGAAATTTACTAGGGGTTTTGTGATTATTAGGAATATGTTGGCTCTGAGTATTAATATTGTTGGATAGGAGAGTGGTTCTACATGTATTGGAGTATAAATCAATAGTAGATTGTGGAGTGTATTGTAATAATTTCGAGGGTATAGTGCATTTGTTTTTGGTTAGTGAACTTCAACTTGAGACATTTAGTTTGTCATGGTTTGTTGACAAATTCTCCTTAGCACGTTCGCGTTTATGTCTGGTCCTAATCCTAGTTTTTGCACATCTGTATGCGACAGTCTCCTATATTTTCATTCGTTCTTTTTGTTGACACTTGTCCAGTAATATTTCATATGTTCCCCATTCTGTCATAAGTTAGTTTATTCACATAGTCCATACCATGAGGTATTTGGTAATGCCCATAGCTATGTCTTCATCTAATACTAATAAGCTATGCCTAATTTAACTGGACATATATCCCATTGTGAATGCATAGGTGTTGTACTTGGCGTGATTTTGTTTAGTCAAGTTATGATGTTTGATTGTTCCAGAAAGGGTTCCACTACAAGAAATATGTCAACTTATGACCTTCTATCAGTGACCCTGGAAAATATGGTCATAGATCTATGACCATTTCAGACCAATTGGTCAAAAGTTATTCGGGGGGCTCCAAACCCTAAACCATTGCGACCATTTTGTTCAGAAATGTCGTAATTTCCTTACACGAAAAGGTCATAAAGCAGATAGCACTAGTCCGCTGCCTTATTTCTAGTTGTTAACGACCAATATAGATGGTCATAGCCTTGTAAATTGTGGTGGGTTGCTATGACTAGGCGCCACCTCATCAGTTTTGCCTATGTGTCATGTCCATGTGGCAGTTTTTGCCCTAGGTTGTGAAGCAACCTATATTTCTGTCATTCCCAAAATTCCCAAAAGAAACTCATAAATTCTTTAGGTCATATCTTCATCAAATATGTAAAAACCTTCCTTGCCTAGTTCAAAAATATTCATTTTCCTATTCTCTTCAGAACAACAGTTTGTGAAGGAAGTACCACTTTGGCATGTCCAAATAGTATCCATTTTCTACAGTGCTTTCCTATTCCCAAATAACCATCCTCCACCAAATGCCAGCTCAATCCATTCATTATTTTGATCCGAGCTTCAACATTCGTAGTTATGTCCAGGGTGGTAGTTTGCAAAGGAAGTATCACCTAGGCTCCTCCTTTTGAGCTGAAAATTTGTGAAGACGGTCTTCTTAGTAACTAATAATCCTCAGCCAAAACTCACGCCCATTAGCCATGTATATTTCTCGTACCGCTAATCAAACACTTGGCTGCTAATTCATGTTTGAGCATCGATCAATCTCCTCGCGAGAATCTTATGTTGTAATTTTCTTCTTAGCACCTACCTGGGGAGTGCCCAACCCACTAGACATGCCTAGGCCGCCCAGAACACATGGCAATGCCACGGCCACGCGGTCACCTCGCGGCGGGCATGCGAGTTTACGCGCTCTAGAGTTTGGGCCCTCGGCCACCGCCCAAACCTCGACGTATCGCCACCAAACCATGTATTTATGGTTAAATAGGTACTTATGTAACTAGAAATGATTTTTGGAACAAATAAATACCAAACTATGAGGCAGCCGCAGTTCAAATTTGACCCGCTTCCAACTGAATCGGCGAGAATTTGTCTTTTTCACCAGAGGTGGATGAAAACTTTTTACACCCAACCATTTTGTCAATTGTGCATTAAATTTGTCTAGTATTTTAGAAAATTGATTTGGTCCAATTTTGCAACAATTATTCGGGAGGTCCTTCACAAAAAAACCTCCTTTTGGGCACTCGAAAAATGGAAAATGGTTTTTTCGTCCAAAGAAAATGAAAACTTATTTAGGCAACATTGTTTGCCATTCCAATATGCACCCTTGTGCACAATGTGAGATCATTTGAAGAAACTATGCCATGAATGTGGCCATAAGATTGATCATTTGGCTTGAAAGCTCGTTTCTGAGAACACTTTTTAAAAATAATTGTCGTATTACAAGTTTGTTATTTTTTCTGGGAACATGGACACATATAATGACACAATGCGAAGGTTTCCCAATTTTTTGATTTTTTTTTAATTTTTTATGCCCGTTTCAGAATGCGGTCAAAACGGCGGGAATGACCGTTCCTAGCTAGTGGTTGAATCTTGGAATTTTTTTGGTGTTTCTCTGATTAAATAGATACTTATGTACCTAGAAATGATTTTTGGAAAAAATAAATAGCAAGCTACGAGGCAGCTACAGTTCAAATTTGACCCGCTTCCAACTGATTCGGCGGGAATTTCTCTTTTTCACGTGAGGTGGATCAAAACTTTTTACACCCAACCATTTGGTCAATTGTGCATTAAATATGTCCTAGTATTTTATAAAATTGATTTGGTCCAATTTTGCAACAATTATTTGGGAGGTCCTTCACAAAAAAACCTCCTTTTGGGCACTCGAAAAATGGAAAATGGTTTTTTCCGTGCAAAGAAAATGAAAACTTCCTTAGGCAACATTGTTTGCCATTCCAATATGCACCCTTGTGCACAATATGAGATCATTTGAACAAACTATGCCATGAATGTGGCCATAAGATTGATCATTTGGCTTGAAAGCCATGAATCTTCACACTTGATAGCTCGTTTCTGAGAACACTTTTTAAAAATAATTGCCGTATTACAAGTTTGTTATTTTTCCTGGGAACTTGGCCACATATAATGACGCAATGTGAAGGTTTCCCACTTTTTTGATTTGTTTTGAATTTTTTATGCCCGTTCCAAAATGCGGTCAAAACGGCGGGAATGACCGTTCCTAGCTAGTGGTTGAATCTTGGAATTTTTTTGGTGTTTCTCTGATTAAATAGATACTTATGTACCTAGAAATGATTTTTGGAAAAAAATAAATAGCAAACTATGAGGTAGCTACAGTTCAAATTTGACCCGCTTCCAGCTGAATCGACGGGAATTTGTCTTTTTCACGAGAGGTGGATCAAAACTTTTTACACCCAACCATTTGGTCAATTGTGCATTAAATATGTCCTAGTATTTTATAAAATTGATTTGGTCCAAATTTGCAACTATTATTTGGGAGGTCCTTCACAAAAAAACCTCCTTTTGGGCACTCGAAAAATGGAAAATGGTTTTTCCGTGCAAAGAAAATGAAAACTTCCTTAGGAAACATTGTTTGCCATTCAAATATGCACCCTTGTGCACAATATGAGATCATTTGAACAAACTATGCCAATAATGTGGCCATAAGATTGATCATTTGGCTTGAAAGCCATGAATCTTCACACTTGATAGCTCGTTTCTGAGAACACTTTTTAAAAATAATTGCCGTATTACAAGTTTGTTATTTTTCCTGGGAACTTGGCCACATATAATGACACAATGCGAAGGTTTCCCAATTTTTTGATTTGTTTTGAACTTTTTATGCCCGTTTCAAAATGCGGTCAAAACGGCGGGAATGACCTTTCCTAGCTAGTGGTTGAATCTTGGAATTTTTTGGTGTTTCTCTGATTAAATAGATACTTATGTACCTAGAAATGATTTTTGGAAAAAATAAATAGCAAACTATGAGGTAGCTACAGTTCAAATTTGACCCGCTTCCACCTGAATCGGTGGGAATTTGTCTTTTTCACGAGAGGTGGATCAAAACTTTTTACACCCAACCATTTGGTCAATTGTGCATTAAATATGTCCTACTATTTTATAAAATTGATTTGGTCCAATTTTGCAACAATTATTTGGGAGGTCCTTCACAAAAAAACCTCCTTTTGGGCACTCAAAAAATGGAAAATGGTTTTTCCGTGCAAAGAAAATGAAAC
Organism: Aegilops umbellulata; assembly: GCA_032464435.1. Taxonomy (NCBI): domain Eukaryota; kingdom Viridiplantae; phylum Streptophyta; class Magnoliopsida; order Poales; family Poaceae; genus Aegilops; species Aegilops umbellulata. The sequence goes on from CP136056.1 coordinate 481,306,050, forward strand.
TTCGTTAGGCAACATTGTTTGCCATTCCAATATGCACCCTTGTGCACAATATGAGATCATTTGAACAAACTATGCCATGAATGTGGCCATAAGATTGATCATTTGGCTTGAAAGCCATGAATCTTCACACTTGATAGCTCGTTTCTGAGAACACTTTTTTAAATTAATTGTCGTATTACAAGTTTGTTATTTTTCCTGGGAACTTGGCCACATATAATGACACAATGCGAAGGTTTCCAATTTTTTTGATTTTTTTTGAATTTTTTATGCCCGTTTCAAAATGCGGTCAAAACGACGGGAATGACCGTTCCTAGCTAGTGGTTGAATCTTGGAATTTTTTTGGTGTTTCTATGATTAAATAGATACTTATGTACCGAGAAATGATTTTTGGAAAAAATAAAGAGCAAACTACGAGGTAGCTACAGTTCAAATTTGACTCGCTTCTAGCTGAATCGGTGGGAATTTGTCTTTTTCACGAGAGGTGGATCCAAACTTTTTACACCCAACCATTTGGTCAATTGTGCATCAAATATGTCCTAGTATTTTAGAAAATTGATTTAGTACAATTTTGCAACAAATATTTGGTAGGTCCTTCACAAAAAAAACTCTTTTTGAGCACTCCAAAAATGAAAAATGAATTTTCCGTGCAAAGAAAATAAAAACTTCCTTAGATAACATTGTTTGCCATTTCAAGATGCACCATTGTGCATAATATGAGATCATTTCATTGAATTTTTCATGTGAAAAAGTAGAAGAAAAACAAAAGAATGCCGAGGTAGATGCTTTTTTGAAACATAATTTGTCTTTTTGATGAGAGGTGGATCGAAAGCATTTTACATCTAAAGATTTGGTCAACTGTACATAAAATGCAGTCTTATAGTTTTGGAAAATGGAGTGGTGCTGTAAACATTTTTGGTACTCCGAAAATAGAAAATGACCCCCCCCCTCCTAAAAACTCATTTCTCACAACAATTTTTAAAAGATATTTGTCTTATTCCAATTACAAGTTTGTTAGTTTTCCTAAAAACTATGTCACATTTGGAGACACAATGAGAATGTTTCTTTTTGAATTTCTCATATCATAAAATTGTTTATATGATTCGACACCTTCTTTTGAAAAATATGGTTTAACACCTTATTTTTAGTGAATTACGACCAATTTAAAAGGTCATAACGTGTACTGGATTCTGATTGGTCGATGGACATGTCACGCGGATCGTGCTCAAACACCATCGGATGCTCTCGGATCGGACGGCAGCCCTTTCTCCCTCACCCCGCTCCCCCTATTTGTCTCAAAAAAAGAAAAAGAAAAAAGAAAACTCCCTCACCCTCTCACCCCACGAACCCTAGCGCTCCAGATCCACCTCACGCGCTTCCTCTCCCACATCGTCGCCGCCACCCCGCCGATTCAGATCCGACACCGCCGCCCGCGCCCGCGCACCACCACCCGCTCCTTCGCCTGTCCCGGAGGCCTCAGTCGAAGCCCTCCGTCGCATGGCTGCCGCGCTCGTCCCGCCCTCGGCGCCGCACCTCCACCGCCATCTCTACTGGCTCCTCGCCGACGCCTCCACCCCTTCCTCGTCCATGCGCCTCTGCTCAGGCTCACATCGGGCTCCTCATCGTCCTCCTCGACCTGCTCCTCCCGCCCGCGCTCCTCTCCAACTTCCTCCCTACTGGCGCCCCCTCCTTTCCGCTCCCCTCCCCTCCCCTCCATAGGGCCAGATCTGCACCGTGCGGCGTTTCCTCATCCGCATCCGTGCCGCCACCACGCCCAAACCGCGGCCGAGGAGATGAGCCCCGCCGCCACCACGCCCTCCTCCTTCCACCTCCACAGCTCTCCCTCCCTTCCTCCCTCCCTCCTCGCGCCTCAAACCCTAGCCCGTGCACGGGCGGCCATGGCGACCGAGCTCTGGATCCTCAGCACCGTCTTCTCCAAGAGCAAGATCAGCAACGCAACGTCCACAAGGAGAGGCTATGGTATTCTAGGTATGAATCCCTTTATCTTCTTCTTCTCCTTCTTCTGGTTTCCTTCATCCCGCATCTGATTCCTGCGTTCTCTGCAGTTTGCTCACTCCGATCTGCTACAGTACGGTCTGCTTCAGCTTGTGAAGGAAGGGGGCCAGCCAAGGAGAAGCTGCTGTGTTGCACGTCGTCTATAGGATCAACATCGAAGTAGTAAGTCCCTGCCCCTCGTCCCCTCCATGCCCATCTTCGTTCGCATTAACCACCATGGCCATGGCCAGTTTTTCAGCAGCAGTCAGTGTCACACACGCCAAACCCAAAATCAATTTCGCGTTATAATAGCAGCTAAAATTCAGATCTGGGACAATGATTCTACCCTGTAAAACGATTCAATGCCGCTAGTCTCAGGGGTTTGAATTGGCCTTAGCACGTACGAATGGAAGTGATGCATACATACAGGTTATAAGTTGTCCTTTACATATACCTTACCCACACACAATGTTCAGTTGCCAGCCTGCAAGAATGCTATTCATTTTCTAGTATGAGTGTACATTCTCCCTTAGGTCTGGTGTTAGTTTCGTCCTTCCCTGTGTGTGTTCTCTCCTAATGCTACAAGTTTCCACGCAGGCGACCTCCATGGACGACATCGACGATGAAAACAATGACGAGGGGCCTGTAACAAGAACGAGAGCCCTCTTGTTCACAGGGGCGTTGACCCGTGACGCGGTCTTTGCCGCGGAGTTCTAGAGTTCAAGGACCGAATCGTCGACACCGTCAGTGACAAGCAGGTTTGACATCTTTCTCGGTTCTTTCCCCTGCATTCCTTTGGTAGCAGCACTAGTAGTATATGTAATTTGTGCAGATGCAATTGAAGTGAATTAACTCGGTCCGCTGTAGTTTCATTCAGTTTGGATTTTTTTTTGAAATGTGACCGTTTTGGATTGGATGGTAGATGGTTTAGTTCATGTGAAGCATCCCTCTTACAGTAAAGAATGCAGTTTGAGGATAATCTGCCAATTCTTCTATAGTGGATATAAAATAATTAGGCATTTCTAAATTGTCTTGAATTTCCCTGAACTGAAAAATGGACTGATCTACTTGCTGCCTGTGCTACTAAACATAAAACTAAAAAACCTTTTACTGCCATTTTGTAGGTACTTTCCATAATGAACTTGGTTTCTGTTCACACACATGTACTGCTACATTATCCTATACATGTTGTCTGAAGTATGTGAGAGGATACTGCCATTTTGTTGGTATTTTCCATATTGAATTCATTGTAGCAGACATCAACAGGTTTTAGATGTAGCACTCTTTACTTTTGTCGCTGGTTTACATTTGTCCATCCTAGGAATTGATTAGTGCCTTCTGTTTTGACTCTAGATTTGAATAGTGCCCAGGTAGTGTTCATTAGTAAGTTAAAAGGACGTTCAACTTATTTATTAAATCATGATGTACAAAAGGTTTAGCTACGTGGGACTCCCAAGTCTGCAACTATAGTAGAAATAAGGCCATGGAGCAAGAGTTCTGTTGGGCATCCTTTGCATTTCTCTTGTCATGTTCCATGCTTCACAACATGTGGGTAAACATATCAGTACACTTGCACACTGCAGTTTGTAATGTCATTTAATAGGGGATGCATTAGGGTACTTTATTTCCATTATAAACTAATAATAATTAAGAGCTTAGTAAGGTAACAATAATCTAGCATATATAGTAGAATATTAGATGTGCTTGTATAAATAGAATGCAGAGTTTAGAAATGAACTGAAATATGAGAGCAGGAAGTGGTAGGCTTAATTTCATTTAGAAAAATAGGTGTACTGCAGCACCATATATTAAGGTAATTCCTCATCCAAAACAAATTGGAGGGGAAGATAGTCAAGTTAGCGACCCAGTTTTCATTATGTGGGCTTTCCTTTCTTCAATGTTATGTTATGGTAGTCCATCCTATACACGTGCTCTGCTCTGCTCTTGTTCTATTTGTTTGATGCCCTTCCTAATTTTTTGTTCTTGTTCTATTTGGAAATGGATGCAGCAGGTGCTCTGCTCTTGCACACGTCTGGCACCGTCTCCGGCGCGGTGCTGCTTCTTGAGGCGACCGGCATGATGGCGGCTTTGTACGGCGGCGACCACAAGCTCTCTGGTGAGTCGGCTCCATCTTCTATCCCTAGCTCCCTATTTTCTGCTCCTATAGCATGCTCTGTTGGTTTAGAACACTAGCAGCAGTAGCCTACCGTGTATGCGTACTAAATAGCAGGAGCTCAATCACCTTGTGTACACTAGCAGCTTGCTTACACACTTGTCACTTGCTTGTGGTAGCCATTACGTAGCTGAATCATGTTCGTGTCTACCAATCATCAATTCATAGTATTTGGCTTCTGTGTGATGGTCTGCGACTATTTTATGGTGATGTGGATATACCTTTTGATTTAAAGTTACTAATATTTTTTGTTTTGATTCTTTCTCTGGTGCGAGGAAAGCTGTGAGTAGACGTCAAAGATGCCTACTTGCTTGGCTGCTACAGTGATGCATGTGCCGGTCAAGCAAGCACACATGCATATACGTACATGTTAGGATAGTAGTAGACGTGCCATAATTCCTGTGTAAGGAAATGTATTCCTGAGATGATTTTGTTATGTTATCTAAACCTGGGAGATGTGTTATGTGATGTGATATGATGAATTATTTGAATTCGACATTGAGTTTTCCTGATTTGAATATGAAACAATGTCGGATGCGTGTGTGTAACTGGATTAAAGAGGTCTTGTGTCCAAACATTTATTTCAAAATCCGAGATCTAATAGTGGACAACTAATTGGGTTGAAAAAGGCCACAGCCCAACAAGCATTGGTCTGTTTAAAAGGTGAAACAAGAAAAAGCTTTAGAAAATAAAAAAAATATTGATTAAAGGCCGAGGCCCCCTAATATGAAAGTATGGCCCGTGCAGAACTTGACAGAAAAATACACTAAAAAGGCCGAATTAATGGGCTCGGCCCATATAAACACCGAATTGGACCGGGCTGAATCTCGTGCCACATCAGATTGCCACGTCAGATGCCTACGTGGCCTGGGGAGGCTGCTAGTGACCAAAACAAGACAGTAGGCATATTTTGGTCGTAAACGTCCATGACCTTCTCACAGAGAAGGTCGCTAATGTCAGTTTATGACGGGCAGCTTTTGACCTTATGTTTTTGGTCACAAAAAGGTCACAAATGGAAATTTGTGACCATTCAGTGACCAATAGTGGTGGTCACAAGTTGACATATTTCTTGTAGTGTTCTTGTCTAAAAATATAATCTTTTTATAGTACTATATATAGCAATTTTGTAGTTAGTGCATGGTGCATATAAAGTTGTCAAGTTCCAACATGTTAGGTTACGAGAGAATGATCAGCTAATTTCTAGAAGAAGCAATTGTCAATTTCAATTTCTGTAGTGGTAATATAGTACCTTATATAGCAAAAAGAACATAGAAAAAGATAACAGGAAATGCCCGCTCAAATATTCACATATAGAATCAGTGACCTAGGAATTAGAATGTGCTATAGTTATGGCACATGTAGATGAGCTTTAACACAAATATTTTTGTTTTTCCACTAGGTTATTGAATTTGAAGAAAATTTCCTCTTAGTACTTCTTGTTTTCTTGTCCAATCCCTTTAGTATGTTATGGGTTTTTATATTATCTGTAATGTCATATATTCATAAGTAGTGCTCATTTGTTAATAGTTGTTGTTAAATCTGTATTTGCAGCGCACGAAGGAGGTGGGGTTGGCCAAGTTCAAGAACTAGAAGGGGACGAACCAACTGAATACCCTCCACGAGGTCTCCGGAATGACTCAGGTGGTATGTTAGTTCTTCTCTTTTCAGTTTGTAGCTTTCAAATTTGCTATAGTACAAAACTAGATCAAATTGTTGCAAAAATTATTCTTAGGTCAGCTTTTGGTCTTACCAGATGTTTTTGTCTATTCACTTGTTAGTTTGTGTTGTTTGAATGTTAAGTATGTGCCTTTTCTTAATTTTTCTATGGATCACATATTTTTCCTATGTAGTAACATGGTTTATTTTCATATTTTTCTTGAAGTACATGCTCAACTAATCATTTTTATGTAAGTGATTTTTTTCGTGTGTGTACTCAAATCTGAGGCTATATGGTCGGGACATATTTATACTCAGTTTCCTGAAAATTCAAATCTGTATCCGTATAGAATTTAGTTAGACTCCTAATCGAATTAACCAACCACGATCATAACCAACTAGTTTCCGAGTCAAATTCCTTCTTATCGCTTTCCACGTATGTGTGAGTCATACACCATGTTTAAATTGTATCAATACATGTTTAAACTGTTGGGGATCGTAGCAGAAATTCAAAATTTTCTACGTATCACCAAGATCAATCTATGGAGTAATCTTGCAACGAGGGGAAGGGGAGTGCATCTACATACCCTTGTAGATCGCTAAGCGGAAGCGTTGCAAGAACACGGATGAAGGAGTCGTACTCGTAGCGATTCAGATCATGGTTGATTCCGATCTAAGCGCCGAACAACGGCGCCTCCGCGTTCAACACACGTGCAGCCCGGTGACGTCTCCCATGCCTTGATCCAGCAAGGAGAGAGGGAGAGGTTGGGGAAGACTCTGTCCAGCAGCAGCACGACGACGTGGTGGTGAAGGAGGAGCGTGGCAATCCTGCAGGGCTTCGCCAAGCACCGCGGGAGAGGAGAAGGACTTGGGAGAGGGGGAGGGCTGCGCCAGAAGATTGGTGCAGCTGCCGTCCCACCCCCCCACATATATATAGGGGCAAGGGAGAGGGGGGTCGGCCCCCTCAGATCCAATCTGAGGAGGGGGCGGCGGCCAGGGGGGTTCCCTTGCCCCCCAAGGCAAGGTGGGCGCCCCCTTTAGGGTTCCCCCAAAACCCTAGGCGCATGGGCCCTAAGGGGGGAGGTGCCCAACCCACTAAGGGGCTGGTCCCTCTCCACACACAGCCCATAGGGCCCTCCGGGGCGGGTGGACCCTCCCGGTGGACCCCCGGAACCCCTTCGGTGGTCCCGGTACAATACCGGTAACCCCCGAATTATTCCGGTGACCGTATGATGGCTTCCCATATATAAATCTTTATCTCCAGACCATTCCGGAACTCCTCGTCATGTCCGGGATCTCATCCGGGACTCCGAACAACATTCGGTAACCATGTACATCTATTCCCTATAACCCAAGCGTCATCGAACCTTAAGTGTGTAGACCTACGGGCTCGGGAGTCATGCAGACATGGCCGAGACAACTCTCCGGTCAATAACCAACAGCGGAATCTGGATACCCATGTTGGCTCCCACATGCTCCACGATGATCTCATCGGATGAATCTCGATGTCAAGGATTCAATCAATCCCGTATACAATTCCCTTTGTCTACCAGTATAGCACTTGCCCGAGATTCGATCGTCGGTATCTCGATACCTTGTTCAATCTCGTTATCGGCAAGTCTCTTTACTCGTTCCGCAACACATCATCCCGTGATCAACTCCTTGGTCACATTGCGCATATGATGATGTCCTACCGAGTGGGCCCAGAGATACCTCTCCGTTACACGGAGTGACAAATCCCAGTCTCGATTCGAGCCAACCCAACAGACACTTTCGGAGATACCCGTAGTGCATCTTTATAGCCACCCAGTTACGTTGTGACGTTTGGCACACCCAAAGCACTCCTACGGTATCCGGGAGTTGCACAATCTCATGGTCTAAGGAAATGATACTTGACATTTGAAAAGCTTTAGCATACGAACTACACGATCTTGTGCTAGGTTTTAGGATCGGGTCTTGTCCATCACATCATTCTCCTAACTAGATCATCGATGACGCGCGTTGCTGCGTCCGTCTATTTGTAATATTAAATGTTAGTACGTGATGCAAATATGTGGAGGCATTATACCAGAAATAGTAACAAATAGTGGCACCAAGACCACTTTTTTCAACATAGCACACTATATGGTAGCAATATCAATAATGCATATTGCATTGGTAAATATTGAGGTTGTTGCGAGCTAGATTTCAGAATACAAAAATTATGCCATCTAGATTGTTGTTTCTTCACTTCGTCTTGAAGGTTCAACGAATATTCACTTTCCTTGTCAACCTGGCCACTTAATGCTACATTAATGGTGGATTGGATACTTCAAAGATAACCGACAGTCACTAAACAATAATAGGTAATAATATTATAGTAAGATCACATATCAAGCCATAGCACGTATGTTGTATTGATATAATGCAATACATGCTTCAAAGATCATATATCAACCATTATATATAATCCAACAAATGTGTTAACGTGTTAATGAACAATTACTTCTTATTCCAATCTGGCATTTGTTGCAGGTAATTTATATTATTTCTATTATTATTGTAGAGTTAGTTGCAGAAAAATACCCTTGTGCAAAACATGCTTTTCTCCTGACATGCATGTTGCGGTTTTATCAAATGGAGAGGAAAGGAAGCAAGCCTCGTTTTCTTTTAGTGAAAGAGGAACCGGGCATGAGCATACAACATGAACCTTGAGAAAATAAGAGGGCTCCCTGGAATTTAAAAGGGAAATAATGTTATAAATTATTGGCATGTCATTGTCAACATGAAACTACTCTTATTTTGAGACCATTAGAAAAAAAGAACCATTCAAAAGAAAATCTAATTTTAGGGATCAGTTAAAATTGCATAGTGCATCACACTAACGTTTTACCACATCTCGTGCTTAGCTTAAATTATGTTTTCTCTCGGCCTTGTATGGAACAGAACAGTAAGCACCAGATGAAATATTTGAACTCATGTTTAGCTTTAAATCATGTTTTCTCGGCCTTGCATGGAACATAACTGTAAGCACCAAGTGGAATATTTGAACGCCCATGTCTAGAGTTGTTGATGCATGCAGTTTATATTGATAGTGGATCATCAGGTAAGCTATAGAAACATATGGCATGCGCACTACATGCCTTGGATTCTAGGTTCATCAAGACTATTGATTTGAATGATGCATTAGCACCATCTAGTTGTGTTTGGTCAACTGCAACTAAAAATATATTTTGGGCAAGTAAATGGATGATGAACTGATGAACACTCACGGTTTGCGAAATTTATTGATAAAAATATTAACATTAAAATTACAAAGGAAATTAAGCAAGCGATGGTGTGCACGAAAGGGGATTTAAAGGGGAGCATAAGAAAGGCAGAAATAACTACAGGCTGATGCCATTGCAAGTATATGATTTGATCAGATACATTTTCCTACATACATCCAACATCTGATTTCATTGATGTGTACTAACAATTTGCACATGAAAATAAGTAGAGGTCGTTCCTCCTGATACAACAGACATAAACAACATATAACTGGACATATAATAAATCAATAAAAAATCAAGAATTACGGAAAGAAGTGCCAGGTTGACTTGAACATGGAGCAGAATTAGATGCATAATACAATAGATCAAACCAACCTGTAACCCATCATGCATGTAATAAGTCGAAAAATAAATTCTAGCAAAAATGATGGTTGTTCCTCGTGGTGACGCTCGTGAGGAAATGGCGGCGAATCTCGTCTAGAGAGGGGCACCATGGCCCCCTTCAGTCTCCAGCTGTTGCTGGCGAGCTCTGGTGACCTCCAGGTGACGGCCACGGACGGCGGCATGCTCCCGAGCGTCGGTTCTCTTTGCCCCATCGGACAGCGACGCTGCCTTTTGTCGATGTTATCGTTCCCGTCGGTGAAGCTTCCATCTCTCTGTCTTCCTGCTTCTTGGGTTCCTCAAACCTCACATGCTTTGGGGCTAATTTTGAAGAGAAAAAACAACATAGTTGGATGGGCGGAATACGAATCATGGGGGAGAAGTGGTATAAAAGATTTGCACCAGCGAAGAAAACATATAATAACATCAACCTATGCAAGGCGAGGATATATAGGCGCAACGCAGGGCATGAGGGGAAGGCAGCTGGATTGTAACACACATCCACCATCAACGCTCGCGAGTAACCCACTTCCACCGCCATTACGCCTCGCATCAACGATGCCTTAAATCCATGACTGTACTTTACTCCGCCTCTTCAACCCTCCACAGACGCCGCATCGCCCGTTGGCGTCGCTCGGCGGATCCCCCCATCGCACGAGCGCGGCCTTCTGTTGTGTCCCGGTGGGCTCACAGGGCCCAAGCGCCCCAAGTAGGCCTAGTTGAACGACTGATGGGCGATTTTGTTGCTGGAGCAGCGGCCCAGCCTTTTTAGCGCTTTCTAGCGATGTGCGGACGCTCATATGGAATTAGAAGAAAATCCAACGGCCGGAGACGCCCACAATTCTAGATCCAATGGCTGAAAACACTAATGGCCTGAGATGGTCTGGTTAGTGCGCAGTTTTAATATCTCTAAATGATGTGATCCCGTTATCAACGACATCCAATGTCCATGGTTAGGAAACCGTAACCATCTATTGATCAACGAGCTAGTCAACTAGAGGCTTACTAGCGACATGGTGTTGTCTTTGTATCCACACATGTATCTGAGTTTCCCATCAATACAATTATAGCATGGATAATAAACGATTATCATGAACAAGGAAATATGATAATAACCAATTTATTATTGCCTCTAGGGCATATTTCCAACAGTCTCCCACTTGCACTAGAGTCAATAATCTAGTTCACATCGCCATGTGATTAACACTCACAGGTCACATCGCCATGTGACCAACATCCAAAGAGTTTACTAGAGTCAATAATCTAGTTCACATCACTATGTGATTAACACTCAATGAGTTCTGGGTTTGATCATGTTATGCTTGTGAGAGATGTTATAGTCAACAGCTCTGAACCTTTCAGATCCGTGTGTGCTTTACAAATCTCTATGTCATCTTGCAGCTACCACGCTCTATTTGGAGCTGTTCCAAATAACTGTTCTACTATACGAATCCGATTTACTACTCAGAATCATCCAGATTAGTGTCAAAGATTGCATCGGCGTAACCCTTTACGACGAACTCTTTTACCACCTCCATAATCAGGAAAATTCCTTAGTACACTAGTTACTAAGGATAACCTTGACCATTGTCCTGTGATCCATTCCTAGATCACACTTGTACCCCTTCAGGTGCGGTACAACATAGCATACATTAGAGCCTACGTCCAAAGCATAGGGGACGACCTGCGTCCTTTCTCTCTATTCTGCCGTGGTCAGTTCTTGAGTCTTGCTCAACACTTATACCTTATAACACAGCCAAGAACTCCTTCTTTGCCGATCTATTTTTGAACTCCTTCAAAATCTTGTCATGGTATGTGTTCATTTGAAAGTACCATTAAGCGTTTTTTTATCTATCCTTATAGATCTTGATGCTCAATGTTCAAGTAGCTTAATCCAGGTTTTCCATTGAAAAACATTTTTCAAATAACCCTGCATGCTTTCCAGAAATTCTACATCATTTCTGATCAACAATATGTTAACAACATATACTCATCAGAAATTCCATAGTGCTCCCACTCACTTCTTTGGAAATACAAGTTTCTCATAAACTTTGTATAAACCTAAAATCTTTGATCATCTCATCAAAGCGTACATTCCAATTCCGAGATGCTTACTCCAGTCCTTAGAAGGATTGCTGGAGCTTTGCATACTTGTTAGCATCTTTCAGGATTTGACAAAACCTTCTGGTTGTATCACATACAACCTTTCCTTAAGAAAATCGTCGAGGAAACAATGTTTTGACATCCTATCTGCAAGATTTCATAAACAATGCAGTAACTGCTAACATAATTCCAACAGACTTTTAGCATCGCTACGAGTGAGAAAGTCTCAGCGTAGTCAACTCCTTGAACTTGTCGGAAAACATCTTAACGACTAGTTGAGCTTTCTTAATGGTGATACTTACCATCATTGTCCGTCTTCCTTTTAAAATCCATCTGTACTCAATAGCCTTACGACCATCAAGTAGTTCTTCCATAATCTACACTTTGTTTTCATACATGGATCCTCTCTCGGATTTTATGGCCTCGAGCCATTTTTCGGAATCCGGGCCCACCATCGCTTCTCCATAGCTCGTAGGTTCATTGTTGTCTAGCAACATGGCTTCCAAGACAGGATTACGTACCACTCTGAAGTAGCATGCATCCTTGTCGTCGTACGAGGTTTGGTAGTGACATGATCCGAAGTTTTATGATCACTATCATAAGCTTCCACTTCAATTGGTGTAGGTGCCACAGGAACAACTCCCTGTGCCCTGCTACACACTAGTTGAAGTGACGGTTCAATAACCTCATCAAGTCTCCACCATCCTCCCACTCAATTCTTTTGAGAGAAACTTTTCCTCGAGAAAGGACCCGATTTCAGAAACAATCCCTATTGCTTTCGGATCTGAGACAGGAGGTATACCCAACTGTTTTGGGTGTCCTATGAAGATGCATTTATCCGCTTTGGGTTTGAGCTTATCAGCCTGAAACTTTTTCACATAAGCGTCGTAGCCCCAAACTTTTAAGAAACAACAGCATAGGTTTCTCTAAACCATAGTTCATACGGTGTCGTCCCAATGGATTTGTGTGGTTCCCTATTTAAAGTGAATGCGGTTGTCTCTAATGTCTAACCCATAAACGATAGTGGTAATTCGATAAGAGACATCATGGTGTGCACCATATCCAATAGGGTGCAATTATGATGTTCGGACACACCATCACACTATGGTGTTCCCGGCGGTATTAGTCATGAAACAATTTCCACAATGTCTTAATTGTGTGCCAAACTCGTAACTCAGATATAAATATCTATGATCATATCATAGACATTTTATCCTCTTGTCACGACGATCTTCAACTTCACTCTGAAATTACTTGAACCTTTCAATAATTCACACTCGTGTTTCTTCAAGTAAATATACTTAGCATCTACTCAAATCATCTGTGAAATAAGAACATAACGATATCCACTGCGTGCCTCAACACTCATTGGACTGCACACATCAAAATGTATTACTTCCAACAAGTTGCTTTCTTGTTTCATCTTACTGAAAACGAGGTCTTTCAGTCATCTTGCCCATGTGGTATGATTTGCATGTCTCAAGTGATTCAAAATCAAGTGAGTCCAAACGATCCATCAGTATGGAGTTTCTTCATGCATATCTACCAATAAACATGGTTCGCATGTCTCAATCTTTTCAAAAACGAGTGAGTCCAAAGATCCATCAACATGGAGCTTCTTCATGCGTTTTATACCAATATGACTCAAATTGCAGTGCCACAAGAATGTGGTACTATCATTACTATCTTATATCTTTTGGCATGAACATGTGTATCACTATGATCGGGATGGTATTATTCAAATAAACAGAGTAACCATTATTCTCCTTAAATGAATAACCGTGTTGCGATAAACATAATCCAATCATGTCTATGCCCAACGCAAACACCAAGTAACAATTATTTAGGTTTTAATACCAATCTCGATGGTAGAGTGAGCGTACGATATTTGATTACATCAACCTTGGAAACACTTCCAACACATATCGTCATCTCACCTTTAGCTAGTCTCCGTTTATTCCGTAGCCTTTTATTTTGAGTTACTAACACTTAGCAACCGAACCGGTATCTAATACCCTGGTGCTACTAGGAGTACTAGTAAAGTACACATTGATATAATGTATATCCAACATACTTCTGTCGACCTTGCCAGCCTTCTCATCTACCAAGTATCTAGGGTAGTTCTACTTCGGTGACTGTTCCCCTTATTACAGAAGCACTTAGTCTCGGGTTTGGGTTCAACCTTGGGTTTCTTCACTAGAGCAGCAATTGATTTGTTGTTTCATGAAGTATCCCTTTCTTGCCCTTGCCCTTCTTGAAACTAGTGGTTTTACTAAGCATCAACAATTGATGCTCCCTTTTGATTTCTACTTTCGCGGTGTCGCGAATAGCTCAAGGATCATATCTATCCCTGATATGTTATAGTTCATCACGAAGCTCTAGGAGCTTGGTGTCAGTGACTTTGGAGAACCATCACTATCTTATCTGGAAGATAAACTCCCACTCGATTCAAGCAATTGTAGTACTCATACAATCTGAGCACATGCTCAATGATTGAGCTTTTCTCCTTAGTTCATAGGCTTAGGAAACTTGTCAGAGGTCTCATACCTCTTGACGTGGGCACTAGCCTGAAATCCCAATTTCAGTCCTTGGAACATCTCATATGTTCTGCGATGTTTCAAAAACGTCTTTGGTGCCTCAATTCTAAACCATTTAACATTACGCACTGAACTATCATGTAGTCATCAAAACATGTATGGGGTTCAGCTCATACATGTATGGGGTTCGCAACATCTACAATTGACGCTTGGGGTTCAGCTCACTGAGCAGTGCATTAAGGACATAAACCTTCTGTGCAGCAATGAGGACAATCCTCAGTTTACGGACCCAGTCCGCATAATTGCTACTATCAACTTTCAACTAAATTTTCTCTAGGAACGTATCTAAAACAGTAGAACTAAAGCGTAAGCTACGACATAATTTGCAAAGTCCTTTTGACTATGTTCATGATAATTGAGTTCATCTGATTATTTCATGAACTCCCACTCAGATAGACATCCCTCTAGTCATCTAAGTGATACATGATCCGAATCGACTAGGCCGTGTCCGATCATCACGTGAGACGGACTAGTCATCATCGGTGAACATCTCATGTTGATCGCATCTTCTATACGACTCATGTTCGACCTTTCGGTCCTCCATGTTCCGAGGCCATGTCTGTACATGCTAGGCTCGTCAAGTCAACCTAAGTGTTTCGCATGTGTTCCGAGGCCATGTCTGTACATGCTAGGCTCGTCAACACCCGTTGTATTCGAACGTTAGAATTTATCACACCCGATCATCACGTGGTGCTTCTAAACAACGAACCATCGCAACGGTGCACAGTTAGGGAGAACACTTTTCTTGAAATTTCAGTGAGGGATCATCTTATTTAAGCTACCGTCGTTCTAAGCAAATAAGATGTAAAACATGATAAACATCACATGCAATCAAATAGTGACATGATATGGCCATCATAACTTCGCTCCTTTTGATCTCCATCTTCGGGGCTCCATGATCATCATCATCACGGGCATGACACCATGATCTCCATCATCATGTCTTCATGAAGTTGTCTCGCCAACTATTACTTCTACTACTACAGCTAACGGTTAGCAATAAAGTAAAGTAATTACATGACGTTTATGTTGACACGCAGGTCATAAATAAATTAAGACAACTCCTATGGCTCCTGCCGGTTTTCATACTCATCGACATGCAAGTCGTGATTCCTATTACAAGAACATGATCAATCTCATACATCACATATCATTCATCACATTCTTTCTGGCCACATCACATCACATAGCATACCCTACAAAAACAAGTTAGACGTCCTCTAATTGTTGTTGCATGTTTTATGTGGCTGCTATGGTTTCTAGCAAGAACGTTTCTTACCTACGCAAAACCACAACGTGATATGCCAATTTCTATTTACCCTTCATAAGGACCCTTTTCATCGAATCCGATCCGACTAAAGTGGGAGAGATAGACACCCGCTAGCCACCTTATGCACCTAGTGCATGTCAGTCGGTGGAACCTGTCTCACGTAAGAGTACGTGTAAGGTCGGTCCGGGCCGCTTCATCCCACGATGCCGCCGAATCAAGATAAGACTAGTAATGGCAAGTAAATTGACAAAATCGACGCCCACAACAACTTGTGTTCTACTCGCGCATAGAAACTACGCATAGACCTAGCTCTGATACCACTGTTGGGGATCGTAGCAGAAATTCAAAATTTTCTACGTATCACCAAGATCAATCTATGGAGTAATCTTGCAATGATGGGAAGGGGAGTGCATCTACATACCCTTGTAGATCGCTAAGCGGAAGCGTTGCAAGAACGCAGATGAAGGAGTCGTACTCATAGCGATTCAGATCGCGGTTGATTCCGATCTAAGCGCCGAACAACGGCGCCTCCGCGTTCAACACACGTGCAGCCCGGTGACGTCTCCCATGCCTTGATCCAGCAAGTAGAGAGGGAGAGGTTGGGGAAGACTCCGTCCAGCAGCAGCACGATGGCGTGGTGGTGAAGGAGGAGCGTGGCAATCCAGCAGGGCTTCGCCAAGCACCGCGGGAGAGGAGAAGGACTTGGGAGAGGGGGAGGGCTGCGCCAGAACATTGGTGCGGCTGCCCTCCCACCCCCCACATATATATAGGGGCAAGGGAGAGGGGCCCGGCCCCCTCAGATCCAATCTGAGGAGGGGGAGGCGGCCAGGGGGGTTCCCTTGCCCCCCAAGGCATGGTGGGCGCCCCCCTTTAGGGTTCCCCCAAAACCCTAGGCGCATGGGCCCTAAGGGGGAGGCGCCCAGCCCACTAAGGGGCTGGTCCCTCTCCACACACGGCCCATAGGGCCCTCCGGGGCGGGTGGACCCTCCCGGTGGACCCCCGGAACTCCTTCGGTGGTCCCGGTACAATACCGGTAACCCCCGAATTATTCCGGTGACCGTATGATGGCTTCCCATATATAAATCTTTATCTCCAGACCATTCCGGAACTCCTCGTCATGTCCGGGATCTCATCCGGGACTCCGAACAACATTCGGTAACCATGTACATCTATTCCCTATAACCCTAGCGTCATCGAACCTTAAGTGTGTGGACCTTACGGGCTCGAGAGTCATGCAGACATGGCCGAGACAACTCTCCGGTCAATAACCAACAGCGGGATCTGGATACCCATGTTGGCTCCCACATGCTCCACGATGATCTCATCGGATGAACCTCGATGTCAAGGATTCAATCAATCCCGTATACAATTCCCTTTGTCTACGGGTATAGCACTTGCCCGAGATTCGATCGTCGGTATCTCGATACCTTGTTCAATCTCGTTATCGGCAAGTCTCTTTACTCGTTATCGGCAAGTCTCTCTACTCGTTCCGCAACACATCATCCCGTGATCAACTCCTTGGTCACATTGCGCATATGATGATGTCCTACCGAGTGGGCCCAGAGATACCTCTCCGTTATACGGAGTGACAAATCCCAGTCTCGATTCGAGCCAACCCAACAGACACTTTCGGAGATACCCGTAGTGCACCTTTATAGCCACCCAGTTACGTTGTGACGTTTGGCACTCCCAAAGCACTCCTACGGTATCCGGGAGTTGCACAATCTCATGGTCTAAGGAAATGATACTTGACATTTGAAAAGCTTTAGCATAGGAACTACACGATCTTGTGCTAGGCTTTAGGATCGGGTCTTGTCCAACACATCATTCTCCTAATGATGTGATCCCGTTATCAACGACATCCAATGTCCATGGTTAGGAAACCATAACCATCTATTGATCAACGAGATAGTCAACTAGAGGCTTACTAGGGACATGGTGTTGTCTATGTATCCACACATGTATCTGAGTTTCCCATCAATACAATTATAGCATGGATAATAAACGATTATCATGAACAAGGAAATATAATAATAACCAATTTATTATTGCCTCTAGGGCATATTTCCAACACAAACATGTAGGCTTCTCAATACGTAGAGTTGATCCTACGCATAGCCCAGATTCCCCAGTTTATGCTGTTCCCGCGAATATTCCAACATGTATAAGAACTTGAAGTGTTCCAGTATAACTGTGACCAGCACCTTGAGTTTAATTCCTCAAGTACAACGAATGAATGCAAACCCTTGATCAATTCCAATCAAACATAATTTCCACAATGAGGTATTGATAAAAATAAAACTGTAGTATAATGTTTGAAAGACACATAAATTCCTACAGATTTTGCTTTTCAAAGCTACTAACCACACGTGCACTATCTAATTCTAATCTCCTTTTTGTGTTCTTTGATTTGATTTATTCCTGCTAACTAATTGCTTGTCCATCCAAATAGCGATGCCTCCCACATCTAGCTACACGGAGATCTAATTCGTGCAATAGTTTATTGGGCTATGCTTTTTCATATTCCATCTTTATTGGTTAATTCTCTAGTTTTTCCACCGTCTTATTAGTTGTTATATTTTTTTCGTAGCTCGAGTGTTCCCTAGGAAATTATGCAAGCCAACATACATTACCAAACTGTCTTTCAAGCGTTGGAACAAAACTGTGAAGAAGTTTAGTGATATTCAGTTAGGCCATGTGAGAAAGTACAAATTGGAACCTCTGCTTCATATGCCAGAGAAACTTAAAATACCAATGAATCTGCTTGAATGGATAGATCATCATATGTTTGGAAGTAAAGAGCCATGTTTCAAGCACAAGAATAAAACTATCAAGATTACTAAAGATATGGTCAACAAAATCTTTGATTTTCCTGGTGGCACCGAGCCTTTTGTATTTAGTAGCGATGATCCCCAAGTGAAGGTAGAGGTTACAGAGTTAAGGAACAAGTATGTAGATTATCGGAATAAAATGCCGATCAAAAAAATAGAGGAGGTGATGCTTAGTGACGAGACAGAAGATGGATTTATCAGGAGCTTTGCATTTTATTTCCTATCATCTATTCTGTGCCCTGCCTCATACTGCTTTGGTAAAATGAAGTTCTTATACTCTCTAAGAGATGTTTCTGCTATACCTTCACTTGACTTTCGGAAATTGGCACTAGATTTCATGCGTGAGGAGTCAGAGCGTCATTTTGACATGATTATGAACAGACCAAGTGTTGAGGAAATGAACAAGCCTTCATATATTGGTGGATGTCTTCCTATTTGGGGAGTAAGTTCAATCTTCACTTCCACAATTTTTTATCTCTCTACTTTTTACTTTACTGACCTGTTTATTTTTTAAATGGCAAATCATTTATCTAGATTTTGTTGATTTTGATTTTATTGGTAATCATCAGTCAACTGTGGATTATTCTCTTCCTCGGATATCTCATGTTAAGACTTAAGATTTCAAGTATCTCGCATTGTTGATAGGAATTATGAGTCTAGGAAATTTTTTGGGGTTTTACTAGTAAGCATCATATACTGTATATCGTTTCTTGAGTTATCTTTTTAGTTCTAGTAGTTTGTTTTCATCATTTGTTTAACTGTAATTTGTAGCTCCGAGACATATCATGCACACCATATGCCAATGTGGTCCCAGTTAATAGTGCTCCTGATGCTCCTGGTGTGTTTAATTCAGTTCCTTCTGTGGAGGTATTTCTGATGAGTAGAATCATTCGTTTCTATTTGTTTTATTCTTTGTTGTCAATTTTTATCTTATATCGATAAACATTTATTCATAATGTCAATTGTAGGTCAACAATGGTAATACTGTTCCTAAAGCTCTCAATGAAAACAAGTCAATTGATTCAAAAAGTCCAGATATCATTTCAGCAGTTCCCAGTTGCATTGCAAAAGTTGAACTAGATATAAAATTTAAACCAGAGTCACATTTGAAATCAGAGGTATTTTTTTGTGTTGTGCCTTTTTGTAGTTCCTATCTAAGTGTTTTCTTGAAAGGAGTGTCATGTTAGTAAATTTTTTTATAATCCAGGCCCCCTCCAATGATGTAGTTAAGAACGAGCCAATCAGACCAAAATTTGAGGTTTGTAAACGCACTTCAGAGCTTACATATTTGTCTCCTTTTCTTCATCTTGACTTCAGAGCTTAACAATAACTCTAGTGCTTAGCATATTGTGTGCTATGGATATTCGGTCAAGTAGCGCTGTTTCTAAGTCTATTGTATTCGCTCATCATCTGCAGTGCGTTTTCTAAATGGCCATTTTGAATGCAGCAGGAGTAATTTAATAATACCATTCAATTTTTTTTGTTATGACGTATCATGAGCAGCACTTATAATACTGGTTTTGCAAGTAAACTTAAGTGCAATTTTTCTATTTTTGAGACAAATATTCCATGTAGCTTTCTTTCATTTGCTTTGTTGTTTGCCTGAATTATGTGTGCTTCCTTTCGTCCAGAACATTTCTGTCCTGAATTCGGTGTACCAAACACCAATTTTTCCAGTCAATGGTACACCTCTGAACACCAACCCTGTTGAGCATCCTACCACTTCACTACCTAAGGTCTTCTTAAAGTTTTTCAAAAAAAAAAATTCCAATCATAATTTTGATTTAACTTACAACATCATTTCAATTTCCTTTCTTAGCAGGAAGAAATTTTTCTATCGACTGAAGCACCTGATATCAATTTTTCTAGTGGAGTTGATGCAAAAAGAAGTTTTATATTGATTAGTTTTGCTTCTCCAAATGAAAGAGTGAAACACTTCGAAGGTACTCCAATCATTATTCAGGATGATTCTCCTATCACTCCTGCTGGTGTGACTAGTGAAGACATGCCAGCCTCTCACCGTGATACAAGTGTAGGAATGTCAATGAACATGGACTTTGTTGTCCAACAAGGTTATAATTCTTGCCTATTATATTGTTTTCCCTTTATGTGTTCTCCATTTTCTTGTATTATGAGTCTGGGCGCAATGCAACACTTAATGGTCAACCTTTTTTCATATGTGATATGCAGGTTTTTCTACAATGAATAATGCAGAAGCTGGACCGAGTACAGGAACTAACACAATGGAAAAGAAGAACAGAAAGAAAAGAGCAGCTAAAGTTCAATCCCCCGAACCACCAAAGAAACTCAAAATCTCTCACGAAGTGGATATCTTCTTTTCCAAATACCTGAGGAAGCCTATATTCCATGAATAGTTAATTCTCTTATTCCTTTAGTTATTTTATCATTTCTTATTTCATTAAATTATGAGAACTTTTTTACTCTACACATCTACCTAGAAAAATAATTGGAGGCATTTTCTATATGCAAGCAATTTTATGGATTAAATTAGCTGTAGACATTTTTCATCATATTTGTATTATGAAATCCGAACAAATGTATGGGTCACCTCAAAGGTAGTTCAGATCAAAAACTTTGTAGTTCATACAATTTTAGACTAAAAAGAAATCATATGGATACCAAACTAATTTAGTTTACAGCTCAATGTTCATACCCCTATAAAAGGATGTTTAACTTTTTGTTTT
Organism: Aegilops umbellulata; assembly: GCA_032464435.1. Classification (NCBI taxonomy): domain Eukaryota; kingdom Viridiplantae; phylum Streptophyta; class Magnoliopsida; order Poales; family Poaceae; genus Aegilops; species Aegilops umbellulata. Next base: position 481,327,009 of record CP136056.1, read on the forward strand.
GACCACCATAGTGTTGTATATGTATTTTTTTAATTGTTAAACTATATTTTTTTAAGATCCTTTTTCTCAATTTAACATTAGTTATGCTTGTTTATTCTGTCTAGCACTCTTTTTGTTGACCTAGAGGGTTTTCCTGTAAGCTATGAGAATTACTTAAATTCATTTAAAGCGAGGGGTGAGATTGGAGATGAAGTGATGAACTCATTTATTCAAGTTCTTAACTATGAATCAAAGATGTCATCTAAAGTAAAGCCTTACGTGAAGAAGTACTGTTTCACTTTGTACTTCACTGTGAGTTTTCCTTCTAACCTGCCTATTTGGTTCTCTTTTGACCAATTTTTATTTTTACTTACATTCAATGTGAGATATTTACTAATTTTCATTTTGTTGTTCACAGAATAAATTGTTGGTTCCCCCTGAGTTATTTGATCCAGTTTCGTGCATACGAGAATTTGACAGGATTAATTCAGAAGAAAGCCTTTGGAAGCAAGACTTGGTAAATCTTTTTCAACGCATCCAATGTTAACCAAGATCTATTCTATTTGTTTTTATACTCATTCTGCCTTTTCTTGTTGAACAGTTATACTTCCCTACTATAAAATCAAACCACTGGGTTGTACTTTCCATCAACTCTCTCTTTGAGATATTTCACTTTTTTTATCCCTGTGGCACCATTCTGGGAACTACCCAGCAAGAACTTGTCTACAACTTGGTAAGTAATTAATGAGACATAATATCCTTTGTTTTCAATGCAAACAAAATTCTTTTCTAACCTACCATTTGTGAATCTCTTTAACTGTGTTTATATTTATATTAAACAGCTTTCCAAATACAACATGCTTTTCAAGGTGAGTAAAAAGCCATTCAAGAATGTATTCTCTTTCAAGCTTGAACCTGCGGGGCCTTATCCAACATACTGTCTAATGTAAGTCCTTTCTTCTTCTTTGTTTTTGTATATTTATTCAATTTTTTCAATTGCAACTTTATTTCAACATACTTTTTTGTAGTTATTACATTTTTTTCATCCTACTTGTTTGTTATCACAGTTGATACTCATTCTCATTTTTCCCGTATTTGTTTTTCTTTATGCAGGCATGACTCAGGCCACTATCTGCCTTTGTACATAAAAAATTTCGAAGGCAAAGCTATGAAGACTTTTAGTGCGGTATATCTTGAAAACTCTTTGCCTTATTATTATTTTTTCTGTTTATGCAAAACTGAATCCAAAGCAAACTAGTGAGCTAGGCCATTTGATATGTTCAAAGCCGGAAACAGTTGTTGGTTCTTTTTTTCTGCCCAATGAACACCATGAAGTCCGTTAAATTTCATGTACTTTCTCTTTTTAGCTTACTAGGGAATGACCTGACTTATTGCATGCATGGCTGGAATTGATACTTATTCATTTTTTTGAAGTGTTAGTTCGTTTTCTATCGATACTTCTTTTACCGACAATATTTCAAGTCTTGTTATGTGTTGTCACGTGTCGTCCCAGCAGTAATTGTTTCACGATGCTCATATGACTTAGTCAAGCTTTTTTCAGCATTTACTATCTCTGCAGCTTCCTGTAATAAATCAGTGATGTAGTACTGTATAGTACTTTTTTTCTAGTACTTTAAAAAGTTTTCTCAAGTTCTGTACTTCTATCTCTCACATTTTGTCTATATTGTCTTTATACCCAGGCGAACATTCTGAAGTACAGAATGATATCTGCGTTCAAGTTATTTAAAAGCACTTTGAACAAGCTCAAGGAAGAAGATCTGCCAATAGGAAATTGACTTTCCCTCAACATCCATCTGCAAACATTTTGAATGTGTAATTGATCGGGAGAAAAGGATGCATTTTCCTGTCTACGACAGTTTCATCTGTAATCATATGGAAATGTACTCTTGGAAATGTACTTTTTATTTGAATCCAGATGGCGTACTATATTTTCCATGAACTATATAGTATCTATGTTGGCGTACTGAGCATTTTTTTTGCTAAAAGTGCAACTATAGTTTCTTCTTGACCTATTGTATCTTTGTTGCAATCTCTGTTTGTACTAAGGGCCAGTTCTTTTGCGCGGCTTAAGCTACCGCTCCCCAGCTTAAAAGATAATTCGCGCTTTAAATTTGTTGAGACTTCTAAATTAGTTATCCCATAACTAGTTTAGAAGCCCCAATGAACAAAAGAAGAGGCTTATGGGAAAAGTTGGGGAGAAGGCGGCTTATTTTTTAAGCTGCCAAAAGAACTGGCTGAGTATCTCTGCTATGATACAAGTGGAACTATATTTCATGTACTTCTTTTTATTTTTTTTCCTCCCTTCCATGTGTTTTAAAGTATTTCCATCTCAAATATAAAAAGATGTCAATGTTGATTTAAGCCGGTTTTAGCTTTTTCACGTTTCACAGTTATTCTTTTATTTATTTGAGTTAATTATCGGCACATTTTGAAAATGCAAATTTTCAATTTTTTTGGTTTTGTTGAAATTTGTTTTGTTCTTTCTTCATCTATAACTGACAAATGCTGGGAAAGGACGACTGCTTTCGTTGAAAAGTAGTACGGTGTTGATGGAAAACCTAATTAATTTACTTGAATTCAATTCTAGTTCACCAACATTGAATCATTAGTTCACCAAATCGAAATTCAATTCATTAGTACTCAAAAATAATACAAATAAATTTGTTCACATTATTAGTAGTTTACTGCACGAAGGCCAATTAGTTCAAGAACAATTCAAATTTCATCCTCATGAAAATTATTTTTCCATACCACCAGATTTCAAATGTACTTCAAAAAAAATATAATTCAGTCATTTCATCTTGTATTCAAAACAAAATTATTTTTCAATTGATTTTGGAGCTATTTCGCCAACATTTCAAAATTCACTTCACCAAATTTGTATTAAAAAGTACTTCACAACATTTTCAGTTGTTACTTGACATCTATTAAAATGAACTTCCTGGAAAACCAAACTAGTTTTCTTGAATTCGAAAGTTCAATTTTTTTTTAAAATCCAAATTATAGTTCATGGAAAATACATTTAGTTCATTTGAATTCAAAAATAGTTCATCAACAGTCAAATTATAATGAACCAAAATCCTTATTCAGTTCTCCAACATTCAAAGTCTACTTCACCAAGTTAAAATTCGGTTCATCAAATCATAATTTCAGTTCACTAGATTCACATTCAGTTCACTTCAATACTCATCATGATCTCAATGTTTAGTTCACTGAATTCAAATTTAGTTCATTAAAATTAGTTCACCTGGATTCAAGTTTTTAGTTCACGCAAACATAATTCAGTTCATGAATTATACAATGAAAACCAGGTCAGTTGTTTTTTATTTTAGTTAACTTTTTTAAAAATCCAAAATATAGTTAATGGAAAATAAAATTAGTTCGATCGAATTCAAAAATAGTTCATCAACAGTCAAATTATAATGTACCAAAATCCATATTCGGTTCTACAACATTCAAAGTCCAGTTCACCAAGTTCAAATTCGGTTCATCAAATCACAATTTTAGTTCACTAGATTCATATTCAGTTCACTTGAATACTCATCATAATCTCAAAGTTTAGTTCACTTTAAAACACCATCTAATTTAGTTCATTAAAATTAGTTCATCTGGATTCAAGTTTTTAGTTCACGCAAATCTAACTCAGTTCATGAAATTTGCAATGAAAACCATGGCAGTTGTTTTTTATTTTAGTTATTTTTTTAAAAAAAATCCAAATTATAGTTCATGGGAAATAAAAGTTGTTCAATCAAATTCAAAAATAGTTCATCAACAGTCAAATTATAATGAACCAAAATCCATATTCCGTTCTACAACACTGATAATCTAGTTCACCAAGTTCAAATTTAGTTCATCAAATCATAATTTTAGTTCACTAGACTCATATTTAGTTCATTCAATACTCATCATAATCTTAAAGTTTAGTTCACTGAATTTAAATTCATCTAAATTTGTCCATGGAAAATAAAATTAGTTCAATCGAATCCAAAAATAGTTCATCAACAATCAAATTATAATGAACGAAATACATATTCATTTCTCCAACATTCAAAGTCTAGTTCACCAAGTTCAAATTTGGGTCATCAAATCACAAGTTCAGTTCACTAGATTCATATTCAATTCACTTGAATACTCATCATAATTTAAAATATTTCACTGAATTCAAATTCAGTTCATCAAAATTAGTTCATCTAGATTCAACTTTTTAGTTCACGCAAATCTAATTGAGTTCATGAATTCTGCAATGAAAACCAGGTTAGTTGTTTTTTATTTTAGTTAACTTTTTTAAAACCAAATTATACATTCATAATCTACTTCACCAAGTTAAAATTCGGTTCATCAAATCATAAATCTAGTTCACTAGATTCACATTCAGTTCACTACAATGCTCATCATATTCTTAAAGTTTAGTTCACTGAATTGAAATTCGGTTCATTAAAATTAGTTCAACTAGATTCAAGTTTTTAGTTCAGCAAACCTAATTCAGTTCATGATTTCTGTATTGAAAATCAGGTCAGTTATTTTTTATTTTAGTTAACTTTTTCAAAAATCCAAATTATAGTTCATGGAAAATAAAATTAGTTCAATCGAAAACAAAAATAGTTCATCAACAGTCAAATTATAATGTACCAAAATCCATATTCGGTTCTACAACATTCAAAATCCAAATCTAATTCAGTTCATGTTTTCTGTATTGAAAACCAAGTCAGTTGTTTTTTATATTAGTTAACTTTTTTTAAACATCCAAATTATAGTTCATGGAAAATAAAATTAGTTCAATCAAAATGAAAAATAGTTCATCAATAGTCAAATTGTAATGTACCAAAATCCATATTCGGTTCTACAACATTCAAAGTCCAGTTCACCAACTTCAAATTCGGGTCATCAAATCACAAGTTTAGTTCACTAGATTCATATTCAATTCAATTGAATACTCATCATAATTTCAAAATTTATTTCACTAAATTCAAATTCAGTTCAACAAAATTAGTTCATCTAGATTCAAATTTTTAGTTCACGCAATTCTAATTCATTCCATGATTTCTGCAATGAAAACCAGGCCAGTTGTTTTTTATTTTAGTTAACTTTTTTTAAAATCCAAATTATACATTGATAATCTAGTTCACCAAGTTCAAATTGGGTTCATTAAATCATAATTTTAGTTCACTAGATTCACATTCAGTTCACTTGAATACTCATCATAATCTCAAAGTTTAGTTCACTAAATACAAATTCAGTTCATTAAAATTAGTTTACCTGGATTCAAGTTTTCAGTTCACGCAAACGTAATTCAGTTCTTGATTTCTATATTCAAACCCAGGCAAGTTGTTTTTCTTTTAGTTAACTTTTAAAAAAAATCCAAATTATAGTTCATGGAAAATAAAATTAGTTCAATCGAATTAAAAACTAGGTCATCATAATCTCAAAGTTTATTTCACTAAATTCAAATTCAGTTCATCAAAATCAGTTCATCTAGATTCAAATTTTTAGTTCACGTAAATCTAATTCAGTTCATGAACTCTGGAATGAAAACCAGGCCAGTTTTTTTTTAGTTAATTTTTTTTAAATCCAACTTATACATTGATAATCTAGTTCAACAAGTTAAAATTTGGTTCATCAGATTCAAATCATAATTTTAGTTCACTAGATTCACATTCAGTTCACTTCAATACTCATCATATTCTCAAAGTTTAGTTCACTGAATTCAAATTCAGTTCATTATAATTAGTTCACCTGGATTCAAGTTTTTAGTTCACGCAAACCTAATTCAGTTCATGATTTATGTATTGAAAACCAGGTCAGTTGTTTTTATTTTAGTTAGTTTTAAAAAAAATGCAAAATATAGTTCATGGAAAATAAAATTAGTTCAATCGAATTCAAAAATTCTTCATCAAAGGTCAAATTATAATGTACCAAAATCCATATTCGGTTCTACAACATTCAAATTCCAGTTTACCAAGTTCAAATTCGGTTCATCAAATCACAATTTTAGTTCACTAGATTCATATTCAGTTCACTTGAATACTCATCATAATCTCAAAGTTTAGTTCAGTAAAAAAACACCATCTAATGTTGTTCATTAAAATTAGTTCATCTGGATTCAAGTTTTTAGTCACGCAAATGTAACTCGATTCATGAATTTCGCAATAAAAACCGTGTGAGTTGTTTTTTATTTTAGCTAAATTTCTTAAAAATTCAAATTATAGTTCATGGAAAATAAAAGTTGTATAGTCGAATTCAAAAATAGTTCATCAATAGTCAAATTATAATGAACCAAAATCCATATTCGGTTCTACAACACTGATAACCTAGTTCACAAAGTTCAAATTCGGTTTATCAAATCATAATTTTAGTTCACTAGACTCATATTTAGTTCACTTCAATACTCATCATAATCTCAAAGTTTAGTTCACTAAATTCAAATTCATCTAAATTAGTTCATGGAAAATAAAATTAGTTCCATCGAATCCAAAAATAGTTCATCAACAGTCAAATTATAATGAACGGAATACATATTCATTTCTCCAACATTCAAAGTCTAGTTCACCAAGTTCAAATTTGGGTCATCAAATCGCAATTTTAGTTCACTAGATTCCTATTCAATTCACTTGAATACTCATTATAATCTCAAAGTTTAGTTCACTGAATTCAAATTCAGTTAATTAAAATTAGTTCATCTAGATTCAAATTTTTAGTTCACGCAAATCTATATCAGTTCATGAATTCTGCGAAAACTACTTCAGTTGTTTTTTGTTTTTAGTTAAATTTTTTTAAAATCCAAATTATACATTGATAATCTAGTTCAACAAGTTCAAATTCGGTTCATCAAATCATAATTTTAGTTCACTACATTCATATTCAGTTCACTTCAATACTCAACATAATTTCAAAGTTTAGTTCACTGAATTCAAATTCAGTTCATTAAAATTAGTTCACCTGGATACAAGTTTTTAGTTCATGCAAATCTAATTTTGGTCATCAACTTTGTATTGAAAACTAGTTCACACAAATTATAGTTCACTCAAATTCTAGTTTCCAATGTTAGTTAACCAAATTTAAATTCAATTTTGAAACATAAATATTTTTAGTTCACTTTCATACAAATAAGTTCACTACTTTGTTTTTTCGTTAATGTAATTTCATGTTTTAGTTCACAAATTTTAAAATAATTGAACAAATCATCAAATTTTGTTGATGTTACTAGTTCACTAATTTATTCTGAATATTTGGATATTGAACCAAATTCATTTTTTAAAGTATGGTACATGTCAAAAAAAATTAATTCACCTATATTAAACTCAACAAATTTTGGTCCACAAAAATACAAATTCAACTCATCAAATTTATTTTCTAATTCACTAAATCATCAAATCTTGAATTTTATATAATTTGCATACAAAATTTAGTTCACAAAATTAGTTTTATTGATTTCAAAACTAGTTCACCAACATTCAACTTTTAGATCATCAAAATTTCAAATCATTTCATTAAATTTCAAAATTAGTTCGATTGGATTAAAAATTTAGTTCACACAAAAGAAATTCAATTCATCAAATTTGTAATCAAAAGTAGTTCAGTTGTTTCTAATTTTAATTCACGCTAATCAAATTGAATTCATGGAACCTCAAATTAATTCACTGCACTTCAAAACGTTTTTTCATCAACATTTCAAATTTGATGAAATGCATTTGTATTCTATAATTCAATTATACAATATTCAAATTCGATTCAAAACACAATTTCTACGCCCACATAAGCATAATGAAATCTTTTATTTGTATTATAAACTAAAGTAATCCTACTTTATAATAATATAAAATTATTTAACTAAAATACAAATTTGAAAAGTACTTCACTAAAACTGATTTTTTTTATTACTTGAATCCAAACTCAACTTAATAGTACTGGATTAAACTTCAAGAAATATATAATTTCATTTTGTTTGAACACAACTTGTCTTTTTTACTTCCCTTTCTGCACTTCTTCATGTCTCACTATTTTCCTCAATTTTGTTTTTCCTAAAACAATTTTTTTCAAACCAAAATGTATATACATGTCTAAATTCAACTGCATCATCTTGAGTATGAAACGAAAAAACAGTACCTCATACATCACAAATGCAATGACTAATTTTTTTTGTTTGTAAACACAAATAGTGAGGCATTTACTATTCCTCGCACTAATATTTTCAATAAGCAATAAGGACACCATTTCCAATTACAGCAAGAAATAATGTTTTGTTGAATATATCCCTTAAAAATGTAATACCACAATCTATGCTATAGCCTACATAAATAGCCACTGTTTTTATATCCAGCATATCAACTTCAACCTGGGAGTATCTCAACAACAAATTTTCTTAATCGTTTTTATGCACTAGTACTCACACCTTCATATTGAATTTTTTCTCTTTCGCGCAACACACTTTTGAGCTTCAATTTCTGAACGAGGCTTCATTCTATTCCCTTTGTTGATAGACTTGTTCTTTTTAACAGCAGGATCTTTCAGGCCCTTGTCACTATTTCTGTTCCTTCCATTCTCATTTGCTTCTTGGTTCCCTTCTGTTTCTTCTCTCCCAGCAAGATACTTGTTATGGACAGTCTTGACTGCATCTAATAATTCTTGACAATACCCAGAATCATGACTAATGTTCGAACATACCTCACAAACAGTATTCATTACAATTGCATATCCCACGGCATTGTGTGACTGGTCTTGGCTTTGTGCACCAAGAACATCAATCTTGTGCTTCCTTAGCTGAATCTCTCTGAATTATCTTGCCCATCTTGCCACTATACCTTTCTGGTATCTTGAGGTAATCAAACTGAGTAAACAGTCTTAGAATGTGGCAGCATAAAATTCCATCCCTATCAAACTTTCCACATTCACAGTCAAATTGCTCAGCAGCTCGATCTACATGCACAGTGAATATCTCCCTGCCAAATTCGGGGTTCTCATACTCAAAGTTTCTTTTAAGTTCATATTTTTTATCTTTCTCGATCTCTCTCTCACTCCAAAAGTTGTGGCATTCATCATCTCTGTCAGGAACTTGCTGTATATGGCTCTAGTATATATCTCAGCTTCATGTCGTTCAAACCGCTGATATCCCCACATAAAAGGAACTTTCTCATTAGATAAGAACATGTCTTTGTTTTCTATATGTATCACACTCTCCTGGAACAATTCATATTGACGGATAAATGTTTCAATTGTGTCTTTCCTCAAAACATAATCCTTAAAGTTAGAGTTGAAACTCTCACTTCTGCTTGTTGATCTAGTGAAAGGACAGAACACTCGTTGGTAGTAAGCAGGAACAAAGTACTGCCTATTCTCCCACATCCTCTTGATGTGAGCATGTTTCCCACAACTATGCTTCTCCAGCATTTCCTGCCATTTGGTTTAAAACTCCTCTACCGTCAATGACTACATGATACATTCATCCATGTCCTTCTCCATGCCTTTCTTCAAATGAAAGTATACTTTCAGATTCTCCCTTGCTTTCCTCCAAACATGCCAAATACAAAATCTATGCAATGCATCTGGGAACACCTTTGGAACTGCTTTTTTCATAGCAGCATCTTGATCAGTGAGCACAACTCCTGGCTTCTTTCCACCCATCACTTCAACAAATGTCTCAAATAGCCACTTGAAAGTATCTGCTTTCTCATCTTGCAAAAGAGCCCAGCCAAAGACAATTGTTCTCGAGTGGCCATTAACTCCTATTATTGGCGCAAAATGCATGTAATATTTGTTTGTGCTGAACGTTGTGCCAAATGAAATAATATCTCCATACAACAGGTAATCCAGCCTTGACCTTGAATCTGTCCAAAGCAAACTAAGGATGGAATTGGAAGAATCTCTCTGTGCTTTGTATACAAAACCAGACTTATCAACTTGCAACTTCTCAATATAATCCAAAGTGTGTTCTATGTCTGTGTTTCTTCTCTTCTCACGGTCATCTTGCTTCAAATTGTCACGTTTCTTCACATCAAAAGTTATATTCCCAAATTTTCCACCACACACCTTCCTAAATATGCTCATGATTTTCCTAGGTTTTATTCTGTGTTCCTGTAGCAGCCTGGACAATAACTTCTCAGCATCATTCATACTTCTGTGACTAAGGAAGAACTGTGTTAGAGATGGAGAAGAAACCAAATCATGGTTATGCTTCAAATCTTGGGACTGAATGTGCCATTTTCCATCTTCCAAGCAGACTGTAACATGCATTTGGCAGGTTGTTCTTTGAAGAACATGTCTCCTCATTTTTATTGCCCCTGTATATGTCGACATAGTCTTCCTACTCTTGTTGCAAACAAAAGATATCTTTCTATTCTTGTGGTTTCTTCCTTTCTTTATTCCGAATCCATTGGTCAGAGCATATACATTAACAAACCTTTTAGCAGCATCTAGAGTACTGAACACCTTCCCAACTTGAGGCACATTTGTCTTCTCTATTTCATCTGGCGTTGGAAACATATATTCTTCATCTTTCGAAACACTATCATCATCATCTTATCAGAATCCCCACTTCTACTACCAATATCTTGGGTTGTGTTTTCAAGAGCATTCTCACAAGAAAGTGCATCCTACACATTTTTTAAAAAACAACACGAGCAATGAAAAACAGAAAGTCTGTATTTTCTTTCAATAACTTTCATGAAGTTATAATAGAAAACAAAAAATTACATAGTACAAACCTTATCAGAACCAAGCACCACTCTCATTGCATTTTCATTTTGAATAGAAGATATATTATCTCCTGCTAGTTCAGCATCTTGATTTCCACTTATGACAGTACAAGAAGGACCAGAAACTCCAACACATTTTTGTTGCTGTTGAAAATTTATCTACAATTTTTGGAGCAAAACATGAAATTAAACAACCATGCACATAAAAAGAATAGATTTTACAAACAGATTGTTTTAGTGTTCTTTGAAATACCTCTTCAATGTCTTGACCATTTGAAGCATCTTTATCTTCTTCATTATCATCTCGCTCAGTCACATCTTCTACAACACATTGTGTAGTAATAACTTCTTGCGTAATTGATTCAAATCTGTCATGCGTGCTAAATTTTTCTTGACTTAACATCAATTCCTGACTATTTAGTACTTCCTAAAATATACAAGCAAGTCTATATTAAAAATTTTTAACAATGACTTCTCCCTAAGGAGGAACTTCACTAGAAAAATTTTTGTGCCCACGAACTTCACTTACTAACCTCTGTTTTCTTCTTCATTTCATGATACATTACATATTGGTCAAATTCAAGCATAACATCATCACCCTGCATCAAGTAGAACATATATATTATTAATAAACTTTCTTTTTCACAACTGTGTATAGAAACAACCTGATTGGGTAATTCGAAATATCAGTGAACAAAACATACAACATTTTTTTCTCCCAAACTTTTATCAACTTGATCACTCATTATTAGCATCTTTGCTTTTTCTTTGCTCTTCACTGGTTTCTTCTTACTTACTTCTCTAGTTCTTACACCTGAAAGCACCTAACACAAAAACAAAATACCTTTTTAGCAAGCTCAGCGGATACCATATATATTCACTGTCTAGGGCAATACCCAATTGAATTTAGAAGAACAAGACTTGGTCTTATTAAACTGAAGATCATCAGTGTTAATCATATTCAGTGCACAACATTTTACACTCAACTGATTCAAAGGAGATATTTATTTAACAATGATTCATTTATCATGTTGTTTGAGAACTAGTTTATTTTGGAGACGTAAAAGATTACACACTAGGAAATTTACTAATGGTTTGTCTGTTTTGTGGCCATAAATTAAATTTAATAAAATAACAACATAGTTTCTTCAATTCCAAATTGACCACATAATAATTTACCTTTCTAAACCAGGGTGAATCCATAATTTTTTTTCCTTCATTTGTGAATTACAGAGCACAAACGGTGCCACATAGCAATACACTTTTTTTATAATTTGCCTAACTGATTAATTGAAACTAAAATTAACTTATGCAATCATTACAAAATATCACTGTCCTCCACAATGATCTACTACTTCTTTCAACCTTGTATGTTTACAAAACAACGCATCTGTTTAAGGAGTTTGTTGATATGATGATGCTCTGTCTGACCCTACACTAGCCAGCTACAAATATACACATCTTTTTAGATGCATCACAGCATTCGGCATATAACAAGTTGAAAGTGCGTTATATCGACTAGAGGGGGTGAATAGGCGATTTTTATGAATTCTTCACTGAGGAATTTGCCGGTGAGGAAATTCCTTAGCGAAGAACTACTAGCAGCGAAATAACTACTCAAAAATAAACATAACAGAACACAAGCATGGTCATCATGATGAAATGAAGACAAGCACAGATTACAGAAAGCGTAATCACAGGATAACACAGGATGAAGATAAACAGACTGAAGAAATTGAACTGAGAAAATTCAGGAAGTCTTCAGTCAAAGTCTTCAAACACAGATATGACAAGAACACAACACAATAATGAGGAAATGAAATAGTTGAGGAAATAGAACCAGTAAGCTCGGTGAAGACAATGATTTGGTAGACCAGTTCCAACTGTTGTCTCAGTTGTACATCTGGTTGGAGCGGCTAGGTATTTAAACCTGAGGACACACAGTCCTCACTGTATTCTCCTTGAACTAAGGTCACACAGACCTCGTCCAATCACGCGTGGTAAGTCTTCAGGTGACTTCCGAACCTTCACAAACTCGGTCACTCGGCGATCCACAATTCCTCTTGGATGCTCTAGACCATGACGCCTAACCGTCTGGAAGAAGCACAATCTTCAAAGGTAACAAGCGTCGGATCCACGCAGGATCAATCTCTTCAGTGATTCTCAATCACTTTGGGTTTGTAGGTGTTTGGGTTTGGGTTTTCCTCACTTGATGATTTTCGCTCAAAGTCCTCAGAGGATGGGATGCTCTCAAATGACAAGTGTTAGTTTCTCTCGGAGCAGCCAACCAGCTAGTGGTTTGTAACATCCCAAATTTTCAATTTGGAATGTTATACATTAGATCATCATGCATAACATATTTTCTTGCATTTTTGGTTGATCCTAGAAATTTCACTCAACTCAAGGACCCTCGGAGAGAGTTGGAGATTTTGCTATTTTCATATTTGAGTTTTCTCAAATTTTGAAAAGAGTATCATTTGATTTTATTTATTTCATCTTCAATTATTTTTCCAATAACAAAAATATGAGAAGGGAATAATATGACTTTAACAAATTTAGGTAAAATAAAGATTTAATAAATAAATCAAATTTTGGATTTTCCGGAGTTTATTTGCATTAGGGAAAAATGCGTGTTTTTAAAATATTGCATCTAGGCCCCGAGTAAAAGTTCATTTTGTTCGACTTATTTTTAGGAGTCGGGAAAAATTAACTTCAGGATTTTTGGAGTTCGATTAGATTTTCTTTTATTTATTTTTTCTGCGCGCGTATCTATTTAAAAAAAATGCACAGCGCCCGACTGGGCCAAGGGCCCAGCCGAGCCGGCCTGCCGCCGCTCCTCCCCGCGCGCGCGCGCCCGCGGGCAGCCGCGCCGCCAGCCGGCCCCGCCGCCTCCTAGTCCGAGGAGGACTCCTCCTCCTCCTCCCCTTGCTTGCCCCCTCCCCCGAGCAACCCCCCTCCCCCTCTTTAAATACCCCCCCTCTCCCCTCTCCTCCCCACACCGTCGCCGCCCCCGCACCGCAGCAGCAGCAGCAGCACCTCGCGCCGCCGCCAGCGCCCGCCGCTGCCGCCTGCCGCCGCCACCGCCGCCCGTCGCCGCCGCCTGCCGCCGCCGCCCCCGCACCGCGCCGCTGCCCCGCCGCCCCGCCGGAGCCCCGTCGAGGTAGCCCCGTGATGCGCCACCCTCCCCTCGGTTCGGTTTTTTTATAAAAACCGTTCCGGTTTCTTTTACGTCGTTTCGGTTTTTTTTAAAACCCTAGATCGGTTTTTTTTTCGTTTTTTTCGGTTTAGTTGTTTAGCGAGCGTTCGCCGGACCGTTCGTCTTAACGAACGTGATCACCGGTTATTCACGGCTAACGAACGTCCGTTCGTTTAACCATTCGTCGTTTTCTTTTTCGTCAGATTTATTTCGCGAATTTCTGATCGCGATTTCAGATCCGATCTTCTTTCTAGTCTTTCTTCTCGCTCGTTTATCGGAATCAGGTGATTCAAGCGCCTGGAGTTTCGTTTCAAAACCGCCGTTCCGACTAATCAACTTAAACAAGTTTTTGCTACTGTAAAATTTGACCTAGTTTCAATTTGCTAGAACCGAGTTGTTTTCTTCCGCCGTTTGCTTTTCGTTACTTTGTTCGGTTCGTTTTCTCTTTGAAACCGGAGTTCTTAAGTTGAACTTTCTGGTTCGATCTCTTGTTCGAGTTTTACCTATGCATTAGATGAGTACTTATTGTATGCTTGTTGTTTGTCTGCGATAGATCACCCGGAGTGCGCCGCCTGTTATTTCGAAGCTCTAGGTTTCGCAGATCCTCAGCAAGGCAAGTAACACTTTGATCATACCTTCTCATTGCCCAGTTTTATTGCATTAGATCAATCCTCAAACATTGCATGATTAGGATCTAATTAAATTGTGGGATGGGAAGTAGATGAGGTAGTACCTATTACCTGTTTTACTTATGAAACCTTTGGGAGTTACTTCTACGTTTGCTTATTATGCCATGCTATGCTAGTAGACGTGGATTGGGTGAGTGATATCCATGACAGATGTGAGCTATGTTAATTAGTGGTTTATCTAAGGTGGCAACTTAAACACACATCTGGGTGGATTGAGGCACCTAGTTTCTATCAGGACTTGCCTGTTTTTCTTTGGACCGCCACCCAGGCTCAAAGGGATCATAAGATCATTCATGCTAGTAACTTCCGTGTGCAGCCACAAGCCAATATGGGCTCTGGCATAGCTGACTAAGTCGTGCGAACTCTTATAGTGGTAGACTAGCAGATGTAGGGGATGTAGGTTGGTACGGTCTATCACAACGTAAGGTGCTAGCGCTTCTGAAAGACTATGTCTCGGCCATCCGTTTCTCAAACACCATGTAGTGCGAGAAATCCAACGAAGGCGATCGAGTCTTGTGGGGAAAAGTGCGCAAACCTCTGCAGAGTGTACAAACTAATCATGATTAGCCGTGTCCCCGGTTATGGACGTCTTGAGTATCTAGTACTTGAATATCATGTGAATCTCATCATGTTACTTCTAATTAATATTGTTGGGTTTTAATTGTTCACTTAATTGGGATCGGAATGCTGTCAACCATTCTCGATGTTTCAACCACCATGATAGTTAAATAAATTTATTCCTTTGCAGTAGGGAAAAATTGGCTTTATGCAAAACTGTAACCATAGAGCTTTTCCACCAGCCATATATGCATGTAGTATAGGCTTATCATCCATTACTCTCTATGTGTTACATTGCCAGCATATTCCATGTGCTGACCCGTTTCCGGGCTGCAACTTTCATGTTGCAGACTTTTCAGATGATGAGTAAGGTGCCTTTAGGTCGTGGTTCTATACTCAGTGATGTCGTTGGAGTTGATGGACTCACTTATCTTCCAAGTCTTCCGCTGTTATCGTTATTAGATGGCCTTAAGCCATATTTATTGTAATAAGTTCTCTTTGAGACACCGATGTAATAAGTGTGTGATTGCTACTTTGTTATAAATCCTTCGAAGTATTGTGTGGTGTCAGCATTACTGATCCCGGGATGACACCTGAGCACAGAGACTTGACCATCTGAGGTCGGGTCGCTACAGAGATGGTATCAGAGCACACGCTGATTGTAGGACATGACCACTAAGTTAAAGCCATAGATCACCATTCTCCTCTCATTTTCTAACTCCTCATCTTTTCTACTCTTTTAGGATGACGGACGCGAAGATCAAGTACGCTCAACCGGATGAAGGCACACCTTTTGGATTTCACTTGAAGGAAGTCACCAAGTACCTGAACATTGGACTACCAAGCTTCACTAGGACCTTCAACGCCACTCTGCCTGAAGAGGAGCGCTGGAAGATTCAAGCTCACGTTCCGGGAAGGACATTCGCGCCAATCACGAAGCCCATAGATAGTGTTTTCAGTGCACCAACCTGGAGTCTAGGAAAGAGCATGGCAGCTCATATCACCATGGGACGCATTGGAGAAGTTTATCAAGAAGACCTCAAGGACACCATCTACCAGATTTGCGGACGCCGAGATGAACAATGGGAGATAGTCAGCACCAAGAAGGATAGGTCCATTGCAGCTTTCATCCAGGAGTTAAACCAGCACATTCGACGCCAAGAGAACCAGATGTGCAATGACATGATAGAGTTGAAGAATGCAAAGGCAAGGATCATCGAGCTAGAAGGAGAACTGAAGGGTACACGCAAGGACTACATGGATGAGATCGTAGCTCTAGCAAGGCACAATGTCGATCTTAAGCAGGAGATTGAAGAACTCAAGGAGAGATTAGCATCCAAGAAGGAAGACAAGTACGTCGCATGTCCGGACAACTACATCATCATCGACGACACCGATTCGGATCCAAGTGAACCCGACTTTGAAGATGAAGCTGGAGCAGACATCATGGAGTCTTCCACCGATTCAAATTTCTAGATGACCACCAAATATTAGTAGTATTTCCCCCATGTATACATTATAGTTCGAGCACTTTTGCGATAGTTCTAGACCGTTTGTATGCCCTTGTTTGAATTGAATGAAGTGAATTTGTGTGCATTTGTCTCACGTGCATTTGGGTAGTGTTTTCTCTTTAGACCTCACTCTATTCTTAATTCTCGTCTTTTCTAAACCCTCAGATGCCTCCGAGACGTGACAATGGATTTCCACCGGAGCTCACTCAGTTGATCCAGCAGCAGAACCAATTGATGTAGTTGTTAGTCTAGAACCAGCAGAACAACAACAACAACAACAACAACAACAACAACAACAACAACAACAACAACAACAACAACAACAACAACAACAACAACAACAACAACAACAACAACAACAACAACAACAACAACAACAACAACAACAACAACAACAACAACAACAACAACAACAACAACAACAACAACAACAACAACAACAACAACAACAACAACAACAACAACAACAACAACAACAACAACAACAACAACAACAACAACAACAACAACAACAACAACAACAACAACAACAACAACAACAACAACAACAACAACAACAACAACAACAACAACAACAACAACAACAACAACAACAACAACAACAACAACAACAACAACAACAACAACAACAACAACAACAACAACAACAACAACAACAACAACAACAACAACAACAACAACAACAACAACAACAACAACAACAACAACAACAACAACAACAACAACAACAACAACAACAACAACAACAACAACAACAACAACAACAACAACAACAACAACAACAACAACAACAACAACAACAACAACAACAACAACAACAACAACAACAACAACAACAACAACAACAACAACAACAACAACAACAACAACAACAACAACAACAACAACAACAACAACAACAACAACAACAACAACAACAACAACAACAACAACAACAACAACAACAACAACAACAACAACAACAACAACAACCCTCCGCCGCCGCCGCCTATTGATCACCTAACCCGTTTCCTTAGGCTGAATCCGCCGGTGTTTTCCAGTAGCACCGAGCCAATAGTAGCAGACGATTGGCTCCGCAAGACAGGAAGGGAGTTGACCACTACAGGATGCACATATGTTGAGAAGGTGAAGTTTGCCGCACATCAGCTTGACGGACCCACGGCGGCATGGTGGGAGAATTTCACAGCCACTTATCCAGTTGGCACTGTCACCTGGGATCAGTTTCAGCAAGCTTTCCGCACTGCCCATGTTTCAGCAGGAGCTATGGCCATGAAGAAGCGTGAGTTTCGCAACTTACGCCAAGGAGGAAGGACAGTTGGCCAGTACGTGGACGACTTCAGCTAGTTAGCACGTTATGCCCCAGATGACGTTGCTACGGATGCAGCTAAGTAGGAGAAGTTTCTGGAAGGACTGAATGATGAGCTAAGCATGCAGTTGATGGTAGCAAGTTTCAACAACTACCAGGAGTTGGTAGATCGTGCCATCATGATTGAAGGGAAGCAACAGCAGATTGAGAACCGCAAGAGGAAGTATGGACAGGGGAAGTATAACTCTGGAGCCCAGCAGAAGCCCCGTTTTACCCCTAAACCGGGAGTTCAGTTTCAGCATACCCATGGAGGAGGTAGTTCGCACAACCATAATGGCCACAAGAATGATAATGGGAATGGAGGAAGCAACGGCCAGAACCGTACCACCCCATCAACCCCAGCCAAGAGAGATCTGAGTCAAGTCACCTGTTTCAAGTGTTCCAAGACCGGACATTATGCCAATGAATGTCCCGAAGGCTAAAATGGAAATGGAAGCTCTGGAAAGAAGCCAAACCCTTTCAACAGGGGACAGGTGAACCACGTTAGCGTGGAGGAGGTTGAAGCTCAGCCTGATGCAGTAATCGGTAAGTTTTTGTTTAAGTCATTTACTGCGCTCGTTCTTTTTTATACTGGTGCATCACATTCATACATATCAAGGGGATTTGTGGATAAGTATAACCTGCCAACCCAAGCCCTTAGGTCACCCATGTTAGTAACCTCGCCTGGAGCAGAATATATGGCTAGACGATGGTGTGATCGGTTACCATTAAGGATTGGTAACTATGTGTTTCCCTCCGACCTAATAGTATTGGAATCTCAAGGATTGGATGTGATATTAGGCATGGATTGGTTGTCAAAGTATGAAGGGAACATTGAATGTGCTAGTAAGACAATTTTGCTCACGACGCCCGAAGGAAGAAGGATCAAGTATGTATCTCGACATGCGCCCAACAGGACACAATTAAATTCCTTATCAGGAGTTGTACAAGAGGAAGTACCAGTAGTAAAGGATTTCCCTGATGTATTTCCTGAGGAATTGTCAGGCATGCCACCGGACACAGACATTGAGTTTTTGATTGAGATTTTGCCAGGCACTGGGCCAATATCTAAGAGACCGTACAGAATATCAGCACAAGATTTGGCGGAAATTAAGAAGCAGATTAAGGAGTTACTGGATAAAGGTTACATTCGCCCAAGTTCTTCGCCTTGGGGATCACCCGTACTTCTTGTGGAGAAGAAGGATGGATCATTAAGAATGGTTGTTGATTACCGTGGATTGAACGAAGTAACCATCAAGAACAAGTACCCACTGCCAATGATAAATGATCTGTTTGATCGTTTGCAAGGAGCTAAAGTGTTTTCCAAGATCGATTTGCGATCAGGGTACCATCAATTGAAAATTCGGGAGCAGGACATACCCAAGACAGCTTTTACCATGAGATGCGGATTATATGAGTATACCGTTATGTCATTTGGACTGACTAACGCAGCTGCCTATTTCATGATGAACAAAGTGTTTATGGAGTTTTTGGATAAGTTTGTCGTAGTGTTCATTGATGACATTCTGATTTTCTCAAAGAATGAAGAGGACCATAAGGAACATTTGCGTTTGGTTTTGGAGAAACTAAGGGAACACCAGTTATATGCCAAATTCAGCAAATGTGAGTTTTGGTTAAAGGAAGTTGGATTTCTTGGACATGTTATATCCGGAGAAGGGATAGCAGTTGACCCCATAAAGGTTGAGACCGTAACCGAATGGGAAGCACCAACGACAGTTGGAGAGATCGGGAGTTTCCTTGGACTCGCAGGATACTACCGGAGATTCATTGAGAATTTCTCAAAGATTGCAAAGCCTATGACGGAGTTGTTGAAGAAGGATACCAAGTTCAATTGGACTGAGGAATGTGAGGCCAGTTTTCATGAGTTGAAGAAACGATTGGTTTCCTCACCAGTGTTGATTCTGCCAGATCAGACCAAGGGTTATGAGGTGTATTGCGACGCTTCACGTCGAGGACTTGGAGCAGTGCTTATGCAGGAAGGGAGAGTTGTTTCGTATGCCTCACGACAACTGAAACCTCATGAATTAAATTATGCTACGCATGATTTGGAGTTAGGAGCCGTAGTGCATGCATTGAAGATGTGGAGACATTTCCTCATTGGAAATCATTGTGAGGTGTACACGGATCACAAGAGTTTGAAGTACATTTTCACGCAGAAGGAGTTGAACCTCAGACAAAGGAGATGGTTGGAGCTCATCAAGGATTATGATATGAGATTACATTACCATCCAGGAAAGGATAATGTAGTAGCTGACGCATTGAGCCGTAAGAGCCATGTCAATACAAAAATGACGGGAGAAATACCAAGGGAGTTAGCAGAAAATCTTCGTGAGCTATGTTTGGAAATAGTTCCGAGAGGCTATGTAGCAGCATTGGAAATTCAATCTACATTGATGGATAAAATTAGGGAGGCTCAGAAAACTGACAAGGAGATTGCTGATATAAAGGAGAAAATGAGCAAAGGAAAAGGCGAAGGGATTTCGTGAGGATGAGCATGACACCCTATGGTTTGAAGACCGTGTCTATGTACCCAATGACCCGGAGATCAGGAAGTTGATTCTGCAAGAGGCACATGATTCACTCTATTCGATTCACCCAGGAAATACCAAAATGTATTTGGATTTGAAGGAAACATACTGGTGGACTGGAATGAAGAAGGATATTGCAGCATATGTAGCAGTTTGTGATGTGTGTCATAGAGTGAAGGCAGAACATCAGAAGCCAGCCGGATTGTTACAACCATTGCCGATACCCGAATGGAAGTGGGATAAGATAGGCATGGATTTTATCACAGGACTACCCAGGACGAAGGCAGGCTATGACTCGATATGGGTAGTCGTTTGACGAAGGTAGCACATTTCATCCCAGTTAAGACCACTTACACCAGTTCTAAGTTGGCAAAGATATACATGACCAGGATCATTTGTTTGCATGGAGTTCCGAGGAGTATCGTATCAGATAGAGGAACCCAATTTACCTCAAAGTTTTGGAATCAGTTGCATGAAACTTTAGGAACCAGACTAGAGTTCAGCACGGCTTTTCACCCACAGACGGATGGACAGACTGAGAGAGTCAATCAGATTTTGGAAGATATGCTGAGAGCCTGTGCACTAGATTATGGATCTAGTTGGGACGATAACTTGCCGTATGCGGAGTTTTCTTATAATAACAGTTACCAAACCAGTTTGAAGATGACACCATTCGAAGCCTTATACAGAAGGAGGTGCAGGACATCGTTGTCATGGGACGAAGTTGGAGACCGTCAGTTCTTTGGACCAGATTTGATTAAGGAGTCTGAACGGAAAGTTAAGTTGATTCGCGATAGGCTCAAGGTAGCCCAATCCAGGCAGAAGAGCTACGCAGATTCTAAACGTAAGGAGACAGTTTACGAAACAGGAGACAGAGTTTATCTTCGAGTATCCCCACTTCGAGGAGTTAAGCGCTTTGGAGTTAAGGGAAAGTTAGCACCGCGTTTCGTTGGACCGTATAAGATCTTGCAACGTATGGGAGAAGTCGCTTATAAGTTGGAATTACCAGAGGGACTGTCAGGAGTTCATGATGTATTCCATGTTTCTCAGCTGAAGAAATGTCACGCCGAGATGGCGGAGGTACCGCTAAGAGATACAGTGCCGCTTGAAGCAATTCAGTTGAAGGATGAATTAACGTATGAAGAGAAACCAGTCAAGATTCTCGATTATGCCAGCAGAGTTACCCGCAGCAAGGTTATCAAGTTTTGCAAAGTTTAGTGGAACCACCACTCAGAGGATGAAGCCACCTTGGAGAGAGAAGAAGATTTGCTCAAGGACCACCCTCACCTACTTTCTAGCCAACCCGAATCACGAGGGCGAGATTCATCTTAAGGGGGGTAGGTTTGTAACATCCCAAATTTTCAATTTGGAATGTTATACATTAGATCATCATGCATAACTTATTTTCTTGCATTTTTGGTTGATCCTAGAAATTTCACGCAACTCAAGGACCCTCGGAGAGAGTTGGAGATTTCGTTATTTTCATATTTGAGTTTTCTCAAATTTTGAAAAGAGGATCATTTGATTTTATTTATTTCATCTTCAATTATTTTTTCAATAACAAAAATATGAGAAGGGAATAATATGACTTTCCCAAATTTAGGAAAAATAAAGATTTAATAAATAAATCAAATTTTGGATTTTCCGGAGTTTATTTGCATTTTATTTGCATTAGGGAAAAATGCGTGTTTTTAAAATATTGCATTTAGGCCCCGAGTAAAAGTTCATTTTGTTCGACTCATTTTTAGGAGTCGGGAAAAATTAACTTCGGGATTTTTGGAGTTCGATTAGATTTTCTTTTATCTATTTTTTTCTGCGCATGTATCTATTTAAAACAAAATGCGCAGCGCCCGACTGGGCCAAGGGCCCAGCCGAGCCGGCCCGTCGCCGCTCCTCCCCGCGCGCGCGCGCCCGCGCGCAGCCGCGCCGCCAGCCGGCCCCGCCGCCTCCTAGTCCGAGGAGGACTCCTCCTCCTCCTCCCCTTGCTTGCCCCCTCTCCCAAGCAACCCCCCTCCCCCTCTTGAAATACCCCCCCCCCCTCTCCCCTCTCCTCCCCACACCGCCGCCGCCCCTGCCCCGCAGCAGCAGCAGCAGCAGCTCGCGCCGCCGCCAGCGCCGCCCGTCGCCGCCGCCTGCCGCCGCCGCCCCCGCGCCGCGCCGCTGCCCCGCCGCCCCGTCGGAGCCCCGCCGAGGTAGCCCCGCCCCGCGCCACCCTCCCCTCGGTTCGGTATTTTTATAAAAAACGTTTCGGTTTCTTTTACGTCGTTTCGGTTTTTTTTAAACCCTAGATCGGTTTTTTTTGTTTTTTTTTCAGTTTAGTTGTTTAGCGAGCGTTCGCCGGACCGTTCGTCTTAACAAACGTGATCACCGGTTAGTCGCGCCTAACGAACGTCCGTTCGTTTAATCGTTCGTCGTTTTCTTTTTCGTCGGATTTATTTCGCGAATTTCTGATCGCGATTTCAGATCCAATCTTCTTTCTAGTCTTTCTTCTCGCTCGTTTATCGGAATCAGGTGATTCAAGCGCCTGGAGTTTCGTTTCGAAACCGCCGTTCCGACTAATCAACTTAAACAAGTTTTTGCTACTGTAAAATTTGACCTAGTTTCAATTTGCTAGAACCAGGTTGTTTTCTTCCGCCGTTTGCTTTTCGTTACTTTGTTCGGTTCGTTTTCTCTTTGAAACCGGAGTTCTTAAGTTGAACTTTCTGGTTCGATCTCTTGTTCGAGTTTTACCTGTGCATTAGATGAGTACTTATTGTATGCTTGTTGTTTGTCTGCGATAGATCACTCGGAGTGCGCCGCCTGTTATTTCGAAGCTCTAGGTTTCGCAGATCCTCAGCAAGGCAAGTAACACTTTGATCATACCTTCACATTGCCCAGTTTTATTGCATTAGATCAATCATCAAACATTGCATGATTAGGATCTAATTAAATTGTGGGATGGGAAGGAGATGAGGTAGTACCTATTACCTGTTTTACTTATGAAACCTTTGGGAGTTACTTCTACGTTTGCTTATTATGCCATGCTATGCTAGTAGACGTGGATCGGGTGAGTGATATCCATGACAGATGTGAGCTATGTTAATTAATGGTTTATCTAAGGTGGCAACTTAAACACACATCTGGGTGGATTGAGGCACCTGGTTTCTATCAGGACTTGCCTGTTTTTCTTTGGACCACCACCCAGGCTCAAAGGGATCATAAGATCATTCATGCTAGTAACTTCCGTGTGCAGCCACAAGCCAATATGGGCTCTGGCATAGCTGACTAAGTCGTGCGAACTCTTACAGTGGTAGACTAGCAGATGTAGGGGATGTAGGTTGGTACGGTCTATCACAACGTAAGGTGCTAGCGCTTCTGAAAGACTATGTCTCGGTCATCCGTTTCTCAAACACCATGTAGTGCGAGAAATCCAACGGAGGCGATCGAGTCTTGTGGGGAAAAGTGCGCAAACCGCTGCAGAGTGTACAAACTAATCATGATTAGTCGTGTCCCCGGTTATGGACGTCTTGAGTATCTAGTACTTGAATATCATGTAAATCTCATCATGTTACTTCTAATTAATATTGTTGGGTTTTAATTGTTCACTTAATTGGGATCGGAATGCTGTCAACCATTCTCGATGTTTCAACCACCATGATAGTTAAATAAATTTATTCCTTTGCAGTAGGGAAAAATTGGCTTTATGCAAAACTGTAACCATAGAGCTTTTCCACCAGCCATATATGCATGTAGTATAGGCTTATCATCCATTACTCTCTATGTGTTACATTGCCAGCATATTCCATGTGCTGACCCGTTTCCGGGCTGCATCTTTCATGTTGCAGACTTTTCAGACGACGAGTAAGGTGCCTTTAGGTCGTGGTTCTATACTCAGTGATGCCGTTGGAGTTGATGGACTCACTTATCTTCCAAGTCTTCCGCTGTTATCGTTATTAGATGGCCTTAAGCCATATTTATTGTAATAAGTTCTCTTTGAGACACCGATGTAATAAGTGTGTGATTGCTACTCTGTTATAAATCCTTCGAAGTACTGTGTGGTGTCAGCATTACTGATCCCGGGATGACACCTGAGCACAGAGACTTGACCATCTGAGGTCAGGTCGCTACAGAGATGGTATCAGAGCACACGCTGACTGTAGGACATGACCACTAAGTTAAAGCCATAGATCACCATTCTCCTCTCATTTTCTAACTCCTCATCTTTTCTACTCTTTTAGGATGACGGACGCGAAGATCAAGTACGCTCAACCGGATGAAGGCACACCTTTTGGATTTCACTTGAAGGAAGTCACCAAGTACCTGAACATTGGACTACCAAGCTTCACCAGGACCTTCAACGCCACTCTGCCTGGAGAGGAGCGCTGGAAGATTCAAGCTCACGTTCCGGGAAGGACATTCGCGCCAATCACGAAGCCCATAGATAGTGTTTTCAGTGCACCAACCTGGAGTCTGGGAAAGAGCATGGCAGCTCATATCACCATGGGACGCATTGGAGAAGTTTATCAAGAAGACCTCAAGGACACCATCTACCAGATTTGCGGACGCCGAGATGAACAATGGGAGATAGTCAGCACCAAGAAGGATAGATCCATTGCAGCTTTCATCCAGGAGTTAAACCAGCACATTCGACGCCAAGAGAACCAGATGTGCAATGACATGATAGAGTTGAAGAATGCAAAGGCAAGGATCATCGAGCTAGAAGGAGAACTGAAGGGTACACGCAAGGACTACATGGACGAGATCGTAGCTCTAGCAAGGCACAATGTCGATCTTAAGCAGGAGATTGAAGAACTCAAGGAGAGATTAGCATCCAAGAAGGAAGACAAGTACGTCGCATGTCCGGACAACTACATCATCATCGACGACACCGATTCGGATCCAAGTGAACCCGACTTTGAAGATGAAGGTGGAGCAGACATCATGGAGTCTTCCACCGATTCAAATTTCTAGATGACCACCAAATATTAGTAGTATTTCCCCCATGTATACATTATAGTTCGAGCACTTTTGCGATAGTTCTAGACCGTTTGTATGCCCTTGTTTGAATTGAATGAAGTGAATTTGTGTGCATTTGTCTCATGTGCATTTGGGTAGTGTTTTCTCTTTAGACCTCACTCTATTCTTAATTCTCGTCTTTTCTAAACCCTCAGATGCCTCCGAGACGTGACAATGGATTTCCACCGGAGCTCACTCAGTTGATCCAGCAGCAGAACCAATTGATGTAGTTGTTAGTCCAGAACCAGCAGAACAACAACAACAACAACAACAACAACAACAACAACAACAACAACAACAACAACAACAACAACAACAACAACAACAACAACAACAACAACAACAACAACAACCCTCCTCCGCCGCCGCCTATTGATCACCTAACCCGTTTCCTTAGGCTGAATCCGCCGGTGTTTTCCAGTAGCACCGAGCCAATAGTAGCAGACGATTGGCTCCGCAAGACAGGAAGGGAGTTGACCACTACAGGATGCACATATGTTGAGAAGGTGAAGTTTGCCGCACATTAGCTTGACGGACCCACGGCAGCATGGTGGGAGAATTTCACAGCCACTTATCCAGTTGACACTGTCACCTGGGATCAGTTTCAGCAAGCTTTCCACACTGCCCATGTTTCAGCAGGAGCTATGGCCATGAAGAAGTGTGAGTTTCGCAACTTACGCCAAGGAGGAACGATAGTTGGCCAGTACGTTGACGACTTCAGCAAGTTAGCACGTTATGCCCCAGATGACGTTGCTACGGATGCAGCTAAGTAGGAGAAGTTTCTGGAAGGACTGAATGATGAGCTAAGCATGCAGTTGATGGTAGCAAGTTTCAACAACTACCAGGAGTTGGTAGATTGTGCCATCATGATTGAAGGGAAGCAACAGCAGATTGAGAACCGCAAGAGGAAGTATGGACAGGGGAAGTATAACTCTGGAGCCCAGCAGAAGCCCCGTTTTACCCCTAAACCGGGAGTTCAGTTTCAGCATACCCATGGAGGAGGTAGTTCGCACAACCATAATGGCCACAAGAATGGTAATGGGAATGGAGGAAGCAACGGCCAGAACCGTACCACCCCATCAACCCCAGCCAAGAGAGATCTGAGTCAAGTCACCTGTTTCAAGTGTTCCAAGACCGGACATTATGTCAATGAATGTCCCGAAGGCCAAAATGGAAATGGAAGCTCTGGAAAGAAGCCAAACCCTTTCAACAGGGGACAGGTGAACCACGTTAGTGCGGAGGAGGTTGAAGCTCAGCCTGATGCAGTAATCGGTAAGTTTTTGGTTAAGTCATTTACTGCGCTCGTTCTTTTTGATACTGGCGCATCACATTCATACATATCAAGGGGATTTGTGGATAAGTATAACCTGCCAACCCAAGCCCTTAGGTCACCCATGTTAGTAACCTCGCCTGGAGCAGAATATATGGCTAGACGATGGTGTGATCGGTTACCATTAAGGATTGGTAACTATGTGTTTCCCTCCGACCTAATAGTATTGGAATCTCAAGGATTGGATGTTATATTAGGCATGGATTGGTTGTCAAAGTATGAAGGGAACATTGAATGTGCCAGTAAGACAATTTTGCTCACGACGCCCGAAGGAAGAAGGATCAAGTATGTATCTCGACATGCGCCCAACAGGACACAATTAAATTCCTTATCAGGAGTTGTACAGGAGGAAGTACCAGTAGTAAAGGATTTCCCTGATGTATTTCCTGAGGAATTGCTAGGCATGCCACCAGATAGAGACATTGAGTTTTTGATTGAGCTTTTGCCAGGCACTGGGCCAATATCGAAGAGACCGTACAGAATGCCAGCACAAGATTTGGCAGAAATTAAGAAGCATATTAAGGAGTTACTGGATAAAGGTTACATTCGCCCAAGTTCTTCGCCTTGGGGATCACCCGTACTTCTTGTGGAGAAGAAGGATGGATCATTAAGAATGGTTGTTGATTACCGTGGATTGCACGAAGTAACCATCAAGAACAAGTACCCACTACCAATGATAAATGATCTGTTTGATCGTTTGCAAGGAGCTAAAGTGTTTTCCAAGATCGATTTGCGGTCAGGGTACCATCAATTGAAAATTCGGGAGCAGGACATACCCAAGACATCTTTTACCATGAGATACGGATTATATGAGTATACCATTATGTCATTTGGACTGACTAACGCACCTGCCTATTTCATGAACCTGATGAACAAAGTGTTTATGGAGTTTTTGGATAAGTTTGTTGTAGTGTTCATTGATGACATTCTGATTTTCTCAAAGAATGAAGAGGAGCATAAGGATCATTTGCGTTTGGTTTTGGAGAAACTAAGGGAACACCAGTTATATGCCAAATTCAGCAAATGTGAGTTTTGGTTAAAGGAAGTTGGATTTCTTGGACATGTTATATCCGGAGAAGGGATAGCAGTTGACCCCACAAAGGTTGAGACCGTAACCGAATGGGAAGCACCAACGACAGTTGGAGAGATCAGGAGTTTCCTTGGAATCGCAGAATACTACCGGAGATTCATTGAGAATTTCTCAAAGATTGCAAAGCCTATGACGGAGTTGTTGAAGAAGGATACCAAGTTCAATTGGACTGAGGAATGTGAGGCCAGTTTTCATGAGTTGAAGAAACGATTGGTTTCCTCACCAGTGTTGATTCTGCCAGATCAGACCAAGGGTTATGAGGTGTATTGCGACGCTTCACGTCGAGGACTTGGAGCAGTGCTTATGCAGGAAGGGAGAGTTGTTTCGTATGCCTCACGACAACTGAAACCTCATGAATTAAATTATGCTACGCATGATTTGGAGTTAGGAGCCGTAGTGCATGCATTGAAGACGTGGAGACATTTCCTCATTGGAAATCATTGTGAGGTGTACACGGATCACAAGAGTTTGAAGTACATTTTCACGCAGAAGGAGTTGAACCTCAGACAAAGGAGATGGTTGGAGCTCATCAAGGATTATGATATGAGATTGCATTACCATCCAGGAAAGGCTAATGTAGTAGCTGACGCATTGAGCCGTAAGAGCCATGTCAATACACTAATGACGGGAGAAATACCAAGGGAGTTAGTAGAAAATCTTCGTGAGCTATGTTTGGAAATGGTTCCGAGAGGCTATGTAGAAGCATTGGAAATTCAATCTACATTGATGGATAAAATTAGGGAGGCTCAGAAAACTGACAAGGAGATTGCTGATATAAAGGAGAAAATGAGCGAAGGAAAAGGTGAAGGGATTTCGTGAGGATGAGCACGACACCCTATGGTTTGAAGACCGTGTCTATGTACCCAATGACCCGGAGATCAGGAAGTTGATTCTGCAAGAGGCACATGATTCACTCTATTCGATTCACCCAGGAAATACCAAAATGTATTTGGATTTGAAGGAAACATACTGGTGGACCGGAATGAAGAAGGATATTGCAGCATATGTAGCAGTTTGTGATGTGTGTCATAGAGTGAAGGCAGAACATCAGAAGCCAGCCGGATTGTTACAACCATTGCCGATACCCGAATGGAAGTGGGATAAGATAGGCATGCATTTTATCACAGGACTACCCAGGACGAAGGCAGGTTATGACTCGATATGGGTAGTAGTTGATCGTTTGACGAAGGTAGCACATTTCATCCCAGTTAAGACCACTTACACCAGTTCTAAGTTGGCAAAGATATACATGACCAGGATCATTTGTTTGCATGGAGTTCCGAGGAGTATCGTATCAGATAGAGGAACCCAATTTACCTCAAAGTTTTGGAATCGGTTGCATGAAACTTTAGGAACCAGACTAGAGTTCAGCACGACTTTTCACCCACAGACGGATGGACAAACTGAGAGAGTCAATCAGATTTTGGAAGATATGCTGAGAGCCTGTGCACTAGATTATGGATCTAGTTGGGACGATAACTTGCCGTATGCGGAGTTTTCTTATAATAACAGTTACCAAACCAGTTTGAAGATGACACCTTTCGAAGCCTTATACGGAAGGAGGTGCAGGACACCGTTGTCATGGGACGAAGTTGGAGACCGTCAGTTCTTTGGACCAGATTTGATTAAGGAGTCTGAACGAAAAGTTAAGTTGATTCGCGATAGGCTCAAGGTAGCCCAATCCAGGCAGAAGAGCTACGCAGATTCTAAACGTAAGGAGACATTTTACAAAACAGGAGACAGAGTTTATCTTCGAGTATCCCCACTTCGAGGAGTTAAGCTCTTTGGAGTTAAGGGAAAGTTAGCACCGCGTTTCGTTGGACCGTATAAGATCTTGCAACGTATGGGAGAAGTCGCTTATAAGTTGGAATTACCAGAGGGACTGTCAGGAGTTCATGATGTATTCCATGTTTCTCAGCTGAAGAAATGTCACGCCGAGATGGCGGAGGTACCGCTAAGAGATACAGTGCTGCTTGAAGCAATTCAGTTGAAGGATGACTTAACGTATGAAGAGAAACCAGTCAAGATTCTTGATTATGCCAGCAGAGTTACCCGCAGCAAGGTTATCAAGTTTTGCAAAGTTCAGTGGAACCACCACTCAGAGGATGAAGCCACCTGGGAGAGAGAAGAAGATTTGCTCAAGGACCACCCTCACCTACTTTCTAGCCAACCCGAATCTCGAGGGCGAGATTCATCTTAAGGGGGGTAGGTTTGTAACATCCCAAATTTTCAATTTGGAATGTTATACATTAGATCATCATGCATAACTTATTTTCTTGCATTTTTGGTTGATCCTAGAAATTTCACTCAACTCAAGGACCCTCGGAGAGAGTTGGAGATTTCGTTATTTTCATATTTGAGTTTTCTCAAATTTTGAAAAGAGGATCATTTGATTTTATTTATTTCATCTTCAATTATTTTTCCAATAACAAAAATATGAGAAGGGAATAATATGACTTTCCCAAATTTAGGAAAAATAAAGATTTAATAAATAAATAAAATTTTGGATTTTCCGGAGTTTATTTGCATTTTATTTGCCTTAGGGAAAATGCGTGTTTTTAAAATATTGCATTTAGGCCCCGAGTAAAAGTTCATTTTGTTCGACTGATTTTTAGGAGTCGGGAAAAATTAACTTTGGGATTTTTGGAGTTCGATTAGATTTTCTTTTATTTATTTTTTTCTGCGCGCATATCTATTTAAAACAAAATGCGCAGCGCCCGACTAGGCCAAGGGCCCAGCCGAGCCGGCCCGCCGCCGCTCCTCCCCGCGCGCGCGCCCGCGCGCAGCCGCGCCACCAGCCGGCCCCGCCGCCTCCTAGTCCGAGGAGGACTCCTCCTCCTCCTCCCCTTGCTTGCCCCCTCCCCCAAGCAGCCCCCCTCCCCCTCTTTAAATACCCCCGCCCTCTCCCCTCTCCTCCCCACACCGCCGCCGCCCCCGCCCCGCAGCAGCTCGCGCCGCCGCCAGCGCCCGCCGCCGCCGCCTGCCGCCGCCCCCACGCCGCGCCGCTGCCCCGCCGCCCCGCCGGAGCCCCGCCGAGGTAGCCCCGCCCCGCGCCACCCTCCCCTCGGTTCGGTTTTTTTATAAAAAACGTTTCGGTTTCTTTTACGTCGT
Organism: Aegilops umbellulata; assembly: GCA_032464435.1. Classification (NCBI taxonomy): domain Eukaryota; kingdom Viridiplantae; phylum Streptophyta; class Magnoliopsida; order Poales; family Poaceae; genus Aegilops; species Aegilops umbellulata. The sequence goes on from CP136056.1 coordinate 481,358,071, forward strand.
TTCGGTTTTTTTTAAACCCTAGATCGGTTTTTTTTGTTTTTTTTTCGGTTTAGTTGTTTAGCGAGCGTTCGCCGGACCGTTCGTCTTAACAAACGTGATCACCGGTTATTCACGCCTAACGAACGTCCGTTCGTTTAATCGTTCGTCGTTTTCTTTTTCGTCGGATTTATTTCGCGAATTTCTGATCGCGATTTCAGATCCGATCTTCTTTCTAGTCTTTCTTCTCGCTCGTTTATCGGAATCAGGTGATTCAAGCGCCTGGAGTTTCGTTTCGAAACCGCCGTTCCGACTAATCAACTTAAACAAGTTTTTTCTACTGTAAAATTTGACCTAGTTTCAATTTGCTAGAACCGAGTTGTTTCCTTCCGCCGTTTGCTTTTCGTTACTTTGTTCGGTTCGTTTTCTCTTTGAAACCGGAGTTCTTAAGTTGAACTTTCTGGTTCGATCTCTTGTTCGAGTTTTACCTGTGCATTAGATGAGTACTTATTGTATGCTTGTTGTTTGTCTGCGATAGATCACCCGGAGTGCGCCGCCTGTTATTTCGAAGCTCTAGGTTTCGCAGATCCTCAGCAAGGCAAGTAACACTTTGATCATACCTTCTCATTGCCCAGTTTTATTGCATTAGATCAATCCTCAAACATTGCATGATTAGGATCTAATTAAATTGTGGGATGGGAAGTAGATGAGGTAGTACCAATTACCTGTTTTACTTATGAAACCTTTGGGAGTTACTTCTACGTTTGCTTATTATGCCATGCTATGCTAGTAGACGTGGATCGGGTGAGTGATATCCATGACAGATGTGAGCTATGTTAATTAATGGTTTATCTAAGGTGGCAACTTAAACACACATCTGGGTGGATTGAGGCACCTGGTTTCTATCAGGACTTGCCTGTTTTTCTATGGACCGCCACCCAGGCTCAAAGGGATCATAAGATCATTCATGCTAGTAACTTCCGTGTGCGGCCACAAGCCAATATGGGCTCTGGCATAGCTGACTAAGTCGTACGAACTCTTACAGTGGTAGACTAGCAGATGTAGGGGATGTAGGTTGGTACGGTCTATCACAACGTAAGGTGCTAGCGCTTCTGAAAGACTATGTCTCGGTCATCCGTTTCTCAAACACCATGTAGTGCGAGAAATCCAATGGAGGTGATCGAGTCTTGTGGGGAAAAGTGCGCAAACCTCTGCAGAGTGTACAAACTAATCATGATTAGCAGTGTCCCCGGTTATGGACGTCTTGAGTATCTAGTACTTGAATATCATGTGAATCTCATCATGTTACTTCTAATTAATATTGTTGGGTTTTAATTATTCACTTAATTGGGATCGGAATGCTGTCAACCATTCTCGATGTTTCAACCACCATGATAGTTAAATAAATTTATTCCTTTGCAGTAGGGAAAAATTGGCTTTATGCAAAACTGTAACCATAGAGCTTTTCCACCAGCCATATATGCATGTAGTATAGGCTTATCATCCATTACTCTCTATGTGTTACATTGCCAGCATATTCCATGTGCTGACCCGTTTCCGGGCTGCAACTTTCATGTTGCAGACTTTTCAGACGACGAGTAAGGTGCCTTTAGGTCGTGGTTCTATACTCAGTGATGCCGTTGGAGTTGATGGACTCACTTATCTTCCAAGTCTTCCACTGTTATCGTTATTAGATTGCCTTAAGCCATATTTATTGTAATAAGTTCTCTTTGAGACACCGATGTAATAAGTGTGTGATTGCTACTCTGTTATAAATCCTTCGAAGTACTGTGTGGTATCAGCATTACTGATCCAGGGATGACACCTGAGCACAGAGACTTGACCATCTGAGGTCGGGTCACTACATGGTTGTAGGGGGCGGCTATTTATAGCCTAGGGAGCAGCCCGACATGATAAGACACAAATGCCCTTCAATGATATGACCGTTAGGTGGATAAGATATTTTGGGATAGCTGGCGCGTAGCACAGCAACGGTCGGAAATTTGAGTATCAAATTCCTCAGGGCTATCATGTTCCTCACTGTGTAGGCAATCCGCACTGGCGAATTCCTAACTCCTCAGTCAGAACAAATTCCTTAAAGACCAGAAGAACTTTGTCTCTGTCACTGAAGAATATGACTGAACTGTATGAGATTTCTAATGGCTTCACTCGAAGGGATTGGTAGGTGTAGGATTTTGAGTTGAGCATCACATGGAAATTTTTCCTTAGTATTTCCTTGACCCCCTTTAACAGTACGGTGTTTCCTATGACTCAAGAAAGAGAAACTGAAACTACGAAAACAAAAGTCTTCATGCTGCATGTTCCTCGAATGAATACCAAGTCTTCAAGGTCACACCAATTTCTTCACTTTCAAAGTCTTCAGAAATACAAAGTCTTTAGTCGAAGAACTTCATTTTTAGGGGTCGACTTTCTCTGTATATATCAAACTCCTCATAGACTTATAGTCTTGTGTACACTCATAAACACATTAGTCCCTTAACCTATAAGTCTTCAATACATCAAAATCACTAAGGGGCACTAGATGCACTTACAATCTCCCACTTTTTGGTGATTGATGACAATATAGGTTAAGTTTTCAACGGGGATAAACATATGAAGTGTAAATACTAATATTGAGGAACTTGATTGCAAGATATAGAAGAACTCCCCCTGAAGATGTGCATAGTGAGGAATTTGCTTTTGAAGCAATGCACACTTGAAGAGTAGAATCATGGAGATCTCCCCCTATATCTTGTAATTCATACAGGCATTTGATATATAATATGAAGAATCTGAAATGCATGATGAAATATGGTGACTGATGTAATTCAGCATGGGTGCATAAACATTAATGAGGAATAAGCATGCAGAAAATCTCAGCAAAAGTATCAGGCCACCATAGAGTTTAAGTTTACAGCTCGATCCAGCAAAGTCATCAGAAGAACGAGAGTTGTAACTTAGAAAAAAACGCCCATATAAGATAGATCCGCTTGAAGACTAACTCAAATTTCTCCCCCTTTGTCATCGAATGACCAAAAGGATGGAAAATGAGGACTAACACCCCTGAAGAATATCAAGTTGATGAAGGAGCGCCAGCGTTGTTGGGGTCGTTTGTTGACATAGGGCCTGCCGCAGTGTCGTCCAAGTCTTCATGCTCATCGGTGTTGCGTGATGAAGAATATGAGCTAGCCACCAAGGAAGGAACCTTGACCTTCTTGGATTTCTTCGGTGGAGGTGCGGACCAGTCAAAGTATTCCTTGAGACCCATTTTCTTCAGATCTTATGCGCTATAGACATGAGACAGAACAACCCAGGTACGGTTGAAGGTTTCATGGAGGTAGTAGTGGTTTTTCTTCGCTGCATTGTGGGTAGCAGTCATGTTGTGAAGAATTGAACCAAACTGATGCTTGACCCATTTATGATTGCGATCAACCTTCTGATGAAGACTGAGGAGAAGCTCACGATCAGTCATCACCCTGGGTGCTGTGCCTTGAGGATTTTGCTTGGTTGTGTTGGCGACAGAGTCATGGGTGGCAGAGTCGTCATTGGTTGAGTAGGATGCAGCCTTGCGAAATTGACCATCCAATGGATGAATGCCTTCATCTATAATAGCAGCGGCCTTGCCCTTGTTATCAGCTGAGGAATATGTCCGTTTGAGGACTTCAATCGGAGGCAAATAGCTGCAATGATTCAGTGTATCAGCTTTATAGTTGAGTGAAGACCTTGTTCTGATGAATCTCATAATCCAAGGTGCATAAGGCTTCAACTCGAATGGTGACATAGCGACATTGGCCAGAGCCCTCATGAAGAAGTCGTTGGCATCATGAAGTTGACGGGAATGCCATGCATGATATTGAAAAGAAGATTCTTCATGATGCCAACGACTTCTTCGTCATTCGAGTCGTGGCCCTTGATTGGACTCGATGTCTTCGTCAGAATGCGATAGACAGTCCGAGGCACATAAAGTAATTCCTTCACGAGGAATTTGGTTCGTGGGGCTTGACATGGCTTCAATGGCTTCATAAGTACTTGCATGTAGTGATCTGTAAGCTTAGGTTCATTGTAGACACAACGAGTAGCTACAAGGGGAGGACTGAGTGGTAAAGCACGAAGCAATTCAGTAGTGAGTGTTTTCAGTCATCCAGTCCAGCACCCATGAATTCACGTCTTCAGAGCCTCCAGTGATGCGCAGCGTTGCATTAAATTGAAGAATGAGTTCTTCATTCCAATCACAGATATCAGTGCAGAAATTTAACAGTCCAGCATCATGAAGAATACTGAGGACTGGCACGAAGCACGGCAGAGATTCCATATCCACGTGAGGAATGTGCACATGATCGAAGACTTTGTCTTTGTTGAACAGCACTGAGGAACAGAAATTGGCCTGGCTGGCAGTCCAGAAACGCCTCTTCCTTATGCGAGCAGAGTCATAGGGGTTGTAGTCAATGAAGAATACATGCTCGCCGAAGAAATCATTAGCTTTGAATTTTTGCTTCCTGGAGAATGGATCCTTTGGCTTGGGCAGATAAGGATGGTAATTTTATCCATGGACATGGATACCCATGGATATCTGACCCGAATGGATAGGGTTTGGATATGCTTTTGTGCCCATGGGCGGTGCCGAAACCCGACCTGATTGCTTGCGGGTAGGGCATGGATATAATCTTGTACCCATGGGTATATCCAAACCCGACCCGGTAGTATGCATTAATGGGCAAAAATCTGCTATACCTACCCCGCACTCACATATTCCACTGCAATTTTACACGTTGCTATGTAAAACATGCAAAAGAAATTGCCCAATCCCCACCGTAACTTTTATTAGTTGACATTCCATCCCCACTAACATACTCCAGAGCCCCTTCCCTTTTTTCATCTCCCTGTTAAATGACTCATCATTCTCATCTTTAGACAAATACTAAATGATATTAGGTTGTTAGTGGACATTGATTTACCATAAGTTGATGTTTACAATAAATGAAGCCTAGCTTGCCACAAGGTGAAGAATGGAAGAGCTTATGTTAACATTGTGTTATGTCTTATTTATATGTCTTGATAGGACCCAATGGATATCCAGTGGGTATGGATATCCATCGGGTTTGGACATGGACACAAATTTTCACCCGTGGATATTTTCATGGGCAGGCAAAGATTGTCTTCATGGATATGGATATGGATTTGATATTGTTCAACCCGATCCAAACCCGACCCATTGACATCCTTATGGGAAGAGGAGTGTCAGTGAGTTGCATCACAACCTCAGGAATCGCAATCTCAGGTTCTTCAGGCTAAGGAATTTCTAGTTACTCTTCAGAGGCAGTTTGTGTCTTTAGATGTTCAGCAGCAGAAGTTTCTTCAGCACTAGTGGCTGGAATTTTTTCACGTACAGACGAAGTGGGTGAGTTTCTTCAGAGCCCAAAGGTACAGTTTGTGCGGGGGGCTGAGGGATTTGTTGTAGTGGCGTGAACAAAGGAGAGTTGGGATGCTGACTTTCCCAAAAGTCGTCATTCATCAAAGGAGTAGTACTCCCAATGTCCACATCAGAATTGTGTTCATCTAATTCTTCAACTCCGGCCTCTTCAGTTGTGAACTGAGGCATGGGCGAGGAGACAGCTGGAGTTGAAGGGATTGCATCCGCTTCAATTTCTTCATCCATCTGCTCTGACGAAGCAGTAGAATGGTTTTCTTCGTCAGATCCACTGGGGATCACATATTCTTCATCGAAAGGTACAATTTCCTTTGATGGCATGGTTGTGAGAGGAACAACATCAATAGGATTTGCAAGTGAGTTGGACAAGGGCTTCATCTTCTTCAGAGTTGAAGTATCTGATGGATCTAATGCTTTCCTTTTCTTCACAGCTGCTCGCTCTACAGCCTTGGTCTTTTTCACATCTGATGCAGATGGAAGGATTGGAGTTGGGGTAGGTGCAGGAGGAGCAGAGGAATCTGGTTGATTTTCTTCAGGCACAACTGATGCAGTTGCCCTGACTTCTTCATTTTTTCAGGCGCACCACTAGTGGATGCCCTGGCAATTTCTTCAGCGGCTGGAATGCAGTCGTTAACCCTGGAACTCACATTTTCTTCAGCATCCTGATTGTCATTAGCGGTGCTGGCATTTTCTTCAATAAGCTGAGCAGATGCGGCAGCCTGAGGAATTTCTGGTTGCGATGGAGCTACAACCTTTGAAGTGAACTTCTCTGTCAGTTTCACAAACCTGACTTTGGCTCCTTGCCAATCAGCATAGTAAGCATTGAAGTCATCGCTGAGGCCTTTGATTTCAGCCTGGATCTTCACTAGTTCTTCAGTTGTCATAGAGATAATGTTTTTCTTCAGGAAGCGCTCCTTCCTGTACCGAGCTTTCTTCAGTTGCCTGGCCTTCTCAAATTTCCATTTTTATTATTGGATGAAGGCAGTCAGAACATGACTTTGTCCAGGAGTCATCTTGAAATCAGGCATACGAGTGTTTGGGTCCTTGTGCCAGAGATCAATGTAGTCAAGGATCAACTTCGGATCCAAAAGCAGTGGCACATTGCTTCCTTTGGCACTAGCGGCCTTGGCTTGTCTATCTCTGATGATTTCGGCTAGTTCTTCATCATCAGCCTCATCATCATCAGAGGACACTTGGAAGGTGACCTGCTTCTTGTGAGGACTTGGTCGAGGACCTCGTCCAGTAGTAGACTTTTTCTTCAGCAGAGAGGGGCTAGCTGAGGAACTCGGATCAGCAGAGGAACTAGTAGAGGCTCCTGAGGCAATAGAGATGTCTGCGGTCCTTTGGCACGTGGCGAGATGCACAGGTGCAGAGGATTTTGTCGGAGCAACCGAAGACTTTGGCGGAGGAGCTGAGGACTTTGGAGGAGCAGGAGCTGTGTGAGGAATTTGCCGTGAGGGCTTTGAGGATTCTGGCCGTGAGGGCATTGAAGAAGAAGTACCTGCCTTGTGAGCAGGCTTCTTTGATATGGCCTTCTTCGTCTTGATAGCAGAGGCCTCAGCAGAGGCAGCAGCAGCAGCAGAGTCCTCATTGAATTTCCTCACTGCTTCTCTAGCTTGTCTAGCCAGCTTGGCCTGGCGCTTGGCCCATTCATCAGGATAATCCTCACCGCGCTTGAGGCTAGTGGGATCTGCTTCTTGGCCAGGTGCCAACGGAGGTCTTGGGCATGGAGGATTTAGAGCGAACTTATTCATGTATTTTGGAGTTACATATATGTACTCTCTCCACTCTCTTGCCCATCTCCTTTCTATCCTCTGGATGCGCACTTTGCGCTGATTTTTATCCTCTTTTCCAAACTTGGCCTCATCCGGAGTGCAATAGTCTGCATATATGTCATCGAGGATTTCAAACGCAGTATTAACCTCAGGCCTCTTTCCTCCATTTTGTGGCTTCTTTCCACCAGCCATTTTCTTCAGATGAGGTATTTGAACAATTGAATTCTCTGAAGAAGTATGCAACTTTTCTTCGAGGAACGCTGCAAATGAGTTAAGTTGATGAGAACCTAGTGATTCAGCAGCGGACATGACTACCTGTGAACATAGTATAGTTGCAAGGAATTTCGAGAGGTCATATGCGTTCTTAGAAGGTTTTGTAAAATGAACAAGTTTGAGGAATTTGACCATGGTGAGTCTTGAAGAATTTCACTAAGCGTTCTTTGTCTTAGGTTCCAGAGTTGTATAGATCGAAGATCCACACAATTGAGGAATCTTGAAGAAAAATTGTTGCTTAGAGAAACGAATCAAGAACAGATGACATGTGAGGTGTTCAGTGTGTGAGTATTTGAAGAAAAACACCTTTGAAGATTTTGTAGAAATCATCCGAATCAAAGAGGGCAGTAAAAGTAACTTTTAATTACCCTGGATGAAGAACATGACGAACTGTGAGGTGGAGACGTGAAGTTCGTCAGTGCAGATCTTCCACGCCCTAACTCGGCGGAGGAAGACGGCTACGGCGGCGGTGGAGTGAAGATTTCCACGGCCGGCGTGAGTACGACGGCGATGAGGTCGAGGCGGTGAAGCTCTTCCTCACCGGCGACGATGAAGTAGCTGCGGCACTAGGGTTTGAGAAGCTCGAGCTGGAGAGAGCGATCGAGCGGAGTAAAGGAAGTGAGGAAGCGAAGGGGTATTTATATTCACGGCGAAAAACTGTTCGCCCGAAGAATTAGGACGAATGTGCCCCCGACCCTTCTTATTCGCTTGACATGTGTCACCCACGTACTGAGAAGTGGAGGTCGTGTAAGATCGTGGGTGAATAGATAAGTGTTTTCGTGGGAAGCGGAATGGTTTGAGCGGCAAAACAAAAGTTTTGGATAAGATAATTTTAACGTTCCGTTCGCAAATTCTTCAGCTGACAAGGACACAGTGAAGATTTTGGACGAGTTTCAAATAGAACGCACGTGAAGAATTTGTGAATAGAATGGGTTGAGTTTAGCATAGAGGGGGAAGGGTCCGATCACATTCACTTAGCAAAAAAACACAACTTGAAGATTTAGCCATAAGTGAATGTTGTAGAGGACATAAATAGTGAAGAAAAACGACGAAAATAGTGAAGACAATGCAAAGTTGAAGAACATGAACAACTGAGGAAAAACTCAAATTGAAGATTTTCAACTTTTGTGGTCGCGTGACCCACCGTATAAGAATGATGATTTCAGGCACCGCGTACAATTGTCGTAGGGCTCTGAAAATCAAATTCTTCGTTAATTTCTTCACACTTAGAGTGTTAGTCTTCATTGATTGAAGAAAAATGTTTCTTCATGTGTTGCACATCTAAGTCATCAATTTCGCATAAGTGTTAGGATGAGTGTCCTTTTCAAAGAACATTCCAGGATTCTAAGATATTTAGCTCACACCGCAACTTGCTAAATCTCTTCTCATCCAAGGGCTTTGTGAAGATATTGGCTAGCTGTTCTTTAGTCTTCACATGCTCCATAGAAATATCGCCCTTCAACACATGATCGCGAAGAAAATGATGACGAATCTGAACGTGCTTTGTCTTCGAGTGCTGAACTGGGTTGTGAGCAATCTTGATGGCACTCTCATTGTCACAGAAGAGAGGCACATTCTTCACGTTGACGCCGTAGTCCTTGAGAGTTTGCTTCATCCACATCAATTGAGCATAGCAAGAACCAGTGGCAATGTACTCAGCTTCAGTAGTAGATAGTGATACGCAGTTCTGTTTCTTCGAGGACCAACAGACCAAAGATCGTCCAAGGGAATGACATGTACCAGATGTTGACTTGCGGTCCACATGATCACCAGCATAGTCAGAGTCAGAATATCCAATGAGATCAAAAGCCGAGCCCTTGGGGTACCATAATCCAAGTGTTGGTGTGTGAGCTAGATATCGAAGAATATGCTTCATAGCCTTATGGTGTGATTCCTTCGGTGTAGCTTGAAATCGGGCACACATGCAAACACTAAGCATTATATCTGGCCTAGATGCACATAAGTACAATAAAGAACCAATCATGGAGCGGTATACCATATGATCGAAGTCAATACCATTTTCATCAGTGCATAGATGGCCATTTGTGGGCATAGGAATTTTGACGCCTTTGCAATCTTGCATGCTGAATTTCCTCAGTACATCCTTGAGGTATTTCTCCTAAGATATGAATATGTCGTTGCGTTGTTGACGAATTTGAAGACCTAAGAAGAATTTCAACTCTCCCATCATAGACATTTAATGTTCTTCACTCATCATATAGGCAAATTCATCACTATAACGTTGGTCAGTACAGCCAAAGATAATGTCATCAACATATATTTGACACACAAACAATTCACCATCATAAGATTTAGTGAAAAGAGTAGGGTCGAGTGGAACCGGATTTGAAGCCTTTCTTCATGAGGAATTCCTTCAAAGTATCATACCATGCCCGAGGGGCCTGCTTGAGGCCATAGAGGGCCTTATTGAGTCTGAAGACTTTGTCAGGATTCTTTGGATCTTCAAAACCTAGGGGTTGAGAAACATATACTTCTTCCTCAAGCTTACCATTGAGGAAAGCACTTTTCACATCCATTTGATATAAAGTGATATCATGATGGTTAGCATAAGCAAGTAATGCGAATAGCCTCAAGTCTAGCAACAGGTGCAAAAGTTTCATTGAAATCAATTCCTTCAACATGTGTGTAGCCTTGAGCTACAAGTCGTGCCTTATTCCTCACCGCAAGGCCATTTTCATCTTGCTTGTTGCGGTATATCCACTTTGTGCCAATGATATTGTGCTTGCAAGGATCTGGACGTTTGACCAGTTCCCAGACATTGTTGAGCTCGAACTGATATAATTTTTCTTGCATGGCCTGAATCCACTCAGGTTCTAGAAATGCTTCATCTACCTTAGTGGGCTCTGTGATAGAGACAAAAGCATAGTGCCCACAAAAGTTAGATGAATGTGAAGCTTTTGAGCGTGTGAGAGGACCTGGTGCTTCAATGTCATCAATGATCTTTTCAACTTACACTTCTTTTGCAACGCGAGGATGAGCAGGTTGCCATCGAGGTATTTGCTCAGCGTTTTCTTTAGCACCATTTTCTTCAGGTGTCTCAGCTCAACGTTCTTCATGTTCTGGAATGAATTCTTCAGCAGATTCTTCGGTAGGAATGACATCCTCAGTAGCCTTGAACTTGATAGATTCCTCAGGTGTCGGTTCATCTATCACAGAAGGTAGGTGCTCTCTTTGCGAGCCATTAGTTTCATCGAACCGCACATCTACAGTTTCAACAACCTTGTGAAGAACGTTGTTGAAGACTCAATAGGTGTGCGAGTCCTTTCCGTAACCAAGCATAAAACCTTCATGTGCTTTCGGTGCAAATTTAGAGTTGTGATGAGTATCTCTAATCCAACATTTAGCACTGAAGATTTTGAAACAACTCACATTGGGTTTCTTGTCAGTGAGGAGTTCATAGGCAGTCTTCTTGAAGAATTTGTGAAGATATACTCTGTTGATGATGTGGCATGCAGTATCAATTGCATTAATCCAAAAACGGTGAGGCGTTTTGTATTCATCAAGCATAGTGCGAGCCATCTCAGCAAGAGTCCTGTTCTTGCGCTCCACGACGCCATTCTGCTGAGGAGTATAAGGAGCAGATAACTCATGAGTAATACCAAGTTCATCAAGAGAGTCATCGAGACCAGAGTTCTTGAACTCAGTTCCATTGTCACTTCTGATGTGCTTGATCTTCACACCAAAGTTGGTTGAAGCCCTCGAGAAAAATCTTTTGAAGACTTCCTGCACTTCATGTTTGTAAGTAACAATGTGTACCCATGTGTATCGAGAGTAATCATCAACAATAACAAAGCCATATTGAGATGCATCATTTGAAATTGCAGAATAATGGTTAGGACCAAAGAGATCCAAGTGAAGCAATTCAAATGGTCGAGTAGTGATCATGATAGTCTTTGCTGGATGCTTAGCCTTTGTCATCTTCCCAGCTTCACAGGCTCCGCATAAGTGATCCTCGAGGAATTTGACATTCTCAATGCCAATGACATGCTTCTTCTTCGCAAGCGTGTGCAAATTCCTCATGCCTGCATAACCAAGTCGTTGATGCCATAGCCAGCCTTCTGAAGCTTTTGCAAGTAGGCACACGGCTGGTTGTGGTCCTGTAGAGAAATCAACAATATACAAGTCTCCTCTCCTAAAGCCTTCGAAGACTTTGGAATTGTCAGATTCCACAATCACAACACAACGATACTTGCCAAAGACAACAACCATATCAAGATCGCAAAGCATTGAGATAGACATGAGGTTGTATCCTAAGGACTCGGCAAGCATGACTTTGTCCATGTGTCGATCCTTTGAGATCGCAAACTTAGCTAGACCCAATACCTGACTTTTGCCTTTGTCAGTGAAGATGATATGCTTCAGATGCGATGGTGATAAGGGAGCATCCATCAATAGATTCTTGTCACCAGTCATGTGATTTGTACATCCACTATCGAGGACCCACTCACTGGCTTTGGGTTGATCATCCTGCAGATGAATTAGTGCAGCTTACGAACTCATATACTTCATCAGTGAAGAATACGACATCAATTCATAAGATCAATTTCATCAAGCAATGGAACAGATAAAACAGTATGAGGACGTGAGAAATGAAAGTTCATTTCTTCATGATTAGCCTGCATCCTATCAAGCATTTTTCAGGTCTCCAGCAAATTCTTCAGACGTTCACGCATGTCTGGAGACCTTACCCTGTAGAAGAGATTAGTTCCTTTTCTTCACCACCCACATCTGAAGGGGTGGCAAAGAGTTCATCACTCTGCGAGCTCCATATGAGAAAGGTGTCATAGAAGCCAATCCATTTCGTTTCACATAAGAGGAGTTAGGGTAAGCCTATGAATAAGCAGAGAAATTCTTTGAGGACTTATGAACATAATGGTTAGAAGAATAATGCTCATATTCATAGCCCATAGCTCTTCCCTGCGAAACAGAGTTGTTAGCACAATAATATTCATATGAGGACTTTGATCCTTTTGAGGAATTTGATCCATGTGAGGAATTTGGTCCGTATGAGGACTTCGATCCATATGAAGAATTTGGTCCATATGAAGAATTTGATCTGGGGTTCCTTTTCTTCACAGGTAGTGTCATGAGGACATCCACCTGAAGACTTTCAAGGCATCTTTTGGGAACCCAGATTTTCTTCATAGGGGAACCGTTCCTGCAATTAGTGCCAATATATCTAGCAAATACTTCACCATTCTGATTTTTGAATAGGTTATAGTTAGAGTCAAATGACTCATCAGAAGAATGAGAAGATTCACATGTAAATCCAGATAGATTAGATGGATCAACTGGAGGTCCCTTTGCAGCAACCCATGAGGTTTTGGGGTACTGCTCAGGCTTCCAGTATGTACCATCAGCATTGAGTTTCCTCTCAAAGGCAATGCCCTCTTTCCTAGGGTTCCTGTTGAGGATCTGCTTTTTAAGCACATCACAAAGAGTTTGATGCCCTTTGAGGCTTTTGTACATGCCTGTCATGTACAATTGCTTTAGCCCTGCATCGTCGGTGATACTAGCAATGTCCTCAGATGAGGAATTAGTGATAGCAGAGGCAGGTGAAGAATTTGTAACATTAGAAGCATTTGAACATTCAGGTGAAGAATTAGCAGATTCACGTTCAATGCACTTCAAGCATGGAGGAACAAATTCTTCTTGAGCAGCGCTGATTTGTTGAGCAAGTAATGAATCGCGCTCCTTCTGAAGATTTTCATAACTCACTCTTAGCTTTTCAAGATCTTGCTTTCTCTGAAGAAATTCAAAAGAAAGCTTCTCATGATCAGATAAGAGAGTGTTATGATGACCTTGAAGGGTGTCAAACTTAGTTTGAAGTCTCTAAAGACTCTCAGCCAAAGCCTTCGACTGATCCATTTCTTCAGCCAACATATCATCGCTTTTGTCTAGCATGTTTTGAACCTTTTCCAAGGCCTTTTGTTGTTTAGTGGCAATGCAAACAAGCTTGGTATAGCTAGGTCCAAAATCATCATCAGATTCATCATCACTAGACTCGGATGAGGAACATTCTGTTACCTTGGCACCGCTTGCCATGAGGCATGGTGCAGAATATGATGGTTCAGGTTCGAAAGTCATCGTTTTGAGTGATTCCTTGAAATCTTCAAACCAGGGATCATGACAAGTTCGATGACCTTCATAGACGTCAGAGATTCGGCCCCAGATAAGCTTCGCATTGCAAAGATGCATAATGCACCTGAATTCATCTCTGGATAGGCAGGAACAGATGATATCCTTCGCCATGATGTCAAGTCGAGTGTACTTGCGAATATCATTAGCGTCCGCCATCTTGCATAGATCGGTAAGACCAATCTCAGTGACGGTCCACAGCTCGCTGTTCATTGCCATGAGGCGCTTCCTCATCATGGCCTTCCAATAATCATGGCCGTCAAAGATGGGGCATGTCACTTTCTTCATACCTGCGGTCAACATCACTAAAACTCCACGCGGTTAAACCAAAATCACACAGAACAAGGGAGTACCTTGCTCTGATACCAATTGAAAGTGCGTTATATCGACTAGAGGGGGGTGAATGGGCGGTTTTTATGAATTCTTCACTGAGGAATTTTCCGGTGAGGAAATTCCTTAGCGAAGAACTACTAGCAGCGGAATAAGTACTCAAAAATAAGCATAACAGAACACAAGCATGGTCATCATGATGAAATGAAGACAAGCACAGAGTACAGAAAGCGTAATCACAGGATAACACAGGATGAAGAAAAACAGACTAAAGAAATTGAACTGAGGAAATTGGGAAATTCTTCAGTCAAAGTCTTCAAACACAGATATTACAAGCACACAACACAGTAATGAGGAAATTAAAGAGTTGAGGAAATAGAACCAGTAAGCTCGGTGAAGACAATGATTTGGTAGACCAGTTCCAACTGTTGTCTCAGTTGTACATCTGGTTGGAGCGGCTAGGTACTTAAACCTGAGGACACACAGTCCTCACCGTATTCTCCTTGAACTAAGGTCACACAGACCTCGTCCAATCACTCGTGGTAAGTCTTCAGGTGAATTCCGAACCTTCACAAACTCGGTCACTCAGCGATCCACAATTCCTCTTGGATGCTCTAGACAATGACGCCTAACCGTCTAGAAGAAGCACAGTCTTCAAAGGTAACAAGCGTCGGATCCACACAGGATCAATCTCTTCAGTGATGCTCAATCACTTTGGGTTTGTAGGTGTTTGGGTTTGGGTTTTCCTCACTTGATGATTTTCGCTCAAAGTCCTCGGAGGATGGGATGCCCTCAAATGACAAGTGTCAGTTTCTCTTAGAGCAGCCAACCAGCTAGTGGTTGTAGGGGGCGGCTATTTATAGCCTAGGGAGCAGCCCGACATGATAAGACATAAATGCCCTTCAATGATATGACCGTTAGGTGGATAAGATATTTTGGGACAGCTGGCGCGTAGCACAGCAACGGTCGGAAATTTGTGTATCAAATTCCTCAGGGCTATCATGTTCCTCACTGTGTAGGCCATCCGCACGGGCAAATTCCTAACTCCTGAGTCAGAACAAATTCCTCAGAGACTAGAAGAACTCCGTCTTTGTCACTGAAGAATATGACTGAACTGTATGAGATTTCCAATGGCTTCACTCGAAGGGATTGGTAGGTGTAGGATTTTGAGTTGAGCATCACATGGAAATTTTTCCTTAGTATTTCATTGACCCCCTTTAACAGTACGGTGTTTCCTATGACTCAAGAAAGAGAATCTAAAACTACGAAAACAAAAGTCTTCACGCTTCATGTTCCTCGAATGAATACCAAGTCTTCAAGGTCACACCAATTTCTTCACTTTCAAAGTCTTCAGAAATACAAAGTCTTCAGTCGAAGAACTTCATTTTTAGGGGTCGACTTTCTCTGTAAATATCAAACTCCTCATAGACTTATAGTCATGTGTACACTCATGAACACATTAGTCCCTTAACCAATAAGTCTTCAATACACCAAAATCACTAAGGGGCACTAGATGCACTTACACAAGTGTATGCAGACTGCCAGTACATTAGTCTATATAATCTAGATAGTTTCTGTACTGACTTTCTAAAAGACCAACAACATCTTACGGTTGCACTTTTTATATCTGACATAAGATCAAAGCAGATGAAGAAAAGAACCTGGGATCTGGACGATCGGCTCGTAGCACGTACGTTTTCCATAGCCATGGACGCCAACACTGGTGGATTTGATGTCCTCCCATCCATGCCAGAGAATTCCCCACTGGAAATCTGTGCCGCCGTCAGCGGCGGCTCCGTTACCGCCATCTGCCCCGCAGATTTCTCCCCTTCGGGACTGGTCGAGAGAGTCGAGAGGTATCTAAAACAATTCCCCTATTTTCTTTCGTTTAGAGTCTTTTTCTCCCAAGTCACTTTGTAAGTGCATCTAGTGCCACCCCTAGTTGGTTTTAGAGTATTGACGACAAAGTTGGTTGAGGGACTAATGTGTTTGCGAGAATTGCAGGATAACACAGGTAGGACTCCCTCATTGATTCGGTTTACCTACCGAGATGACCCCTAAAAATGTATGAAGACATTGACGACAATGGTGGTATGAGAAGATATTCATATTGAAGACTATGACATGAGAAGACATTGATTGAAGACTATGGAGCACGAAGACTTAGTCGTTTCGTTGTTTCCTTTTCTTCTTTGTTGAGTCATAGGAACCATCGTACTGTTAAGTGGGGTCCAAGTGAACACAGTCAGAGTGCCTAGAGTGATGCTCAACCCAAATCCTATGTCTTCGAGCGAAGACAATGAGAGCAAATCTTATCCAGAGCTAGATGAGTCAGCTTTTCTTGTAGCCCAAGTAAAGTTGTCGTGTGTGTTTGAAATCTGACCGTTGGAACACGTGTCAGTTCCTTAGTGACCCAGGGTCATTTCGGACATATCAGGTCGGGTTGCCTAGTGGCTATAAATAGCCCACCCCCTACACCATAAATTGGTGGCTGCTCAGAGTTAGTACACGGCTTTTGTCATTTGAGAGCAACCCACCTCAAAGCCTTTGAGAGAGAGAAATCCTTGCGAGGACAAAGCCCAAAACACCCAGAGCCAAAGAGTGTTAGGCATCACTGAAGTCTTTCTGTCTGTGTGACCTGAAGACTTATTACACTTGAGGACTGTGAATCCTCCAGCCGGTTAGGCGTCGCGTTCTGAGCATCCAAGAGTCATTGTGGATCGCTGGTGAACCAAGTCTGTGAAGGTTTGGAAGTCTACCTTGAAGACTTACCAGAGTGATTGGGCGAGGACTGTGTGTCCTTAGCTCAAGGGGAATAAGGTGAAGACGAGGTCTTCTGAGTTGAATCTCAGCCTCCCTAACCATACGTACAGTTGTCACAACAACTGGAACTCGTCCAACAAATCCTGTGTCTTCAACAAGTGACTGGTTCTATCCTCTCCCTCCCTTTACTTAGAGTTTATCTTCATGAAGTCATTGCCCGTTTGTTGTATCTGTTTGACTTCATTGCTTGACTACTATTGCTGTTTGGCTTCATACTATCTTCCATCCTGATTCTTACTACCTAGCTGCTATTAGTCTTCGTACACTCACGTTATTGCGCACTTGACTATGGCTTGCTTAGTGTAGTTTATCTTCCGCTGCATTTCAATAGGTTCATTTCTATAGTTTGTCCTCGAAACTTCCATGTTTTGAAGACTTTCATAAAAATCGCCTATTCACCCCCCCTCTAGTCGATAACTAGCACTTTCAATTGGTATCAGAGCAAGGTACTCCCTTGTTCTGTGTGATTCGGTTTAACCACCTAGAGTTTTAGCTATGTCGACTGCAGGGATAATCAAAGTCTCTGCTGCTTGCCCCGTGTTTGATGGAACTGAATATCCCTACTGGAAGAATAAGATGCGCATGCATCTTGGAGCCATTGATGTCGACCTCTGGTATGTCGTCAAGAATGGCGTTCCCAAGACTGGTGAAGGTGTCACCCCTGCTGATGTCAAGAAGTTCGTTCAACTGGACTCTACTGCCAAGAACATCATCTGTGGTCATCTGACCAAAGGACAGTATGGCCGCGTGAGTGCTCTGGAAACGTCGAAGCTAGTCTGGGACTGGCTATCCAAGGTCAATGAAGGCGTCTCAACCCAGAGAGATCAAAGGATCAGTGTTCTTCGCAACCTCTTCAATCGCTTCAAGAGAAACTACAATGAAAATGTCCATCTCACATTTGATCGCCTCACTGACATAACAAATGAGCTTCATGCTCTCGGCGCCACTGAGATTACCAAGCACGAAATCGTCAAGACACTACTGAGATCACTTGGCAGCTCCTTTGACACCCTTTCCCTCATGATACAAGAACGTCCTGACTTCAAGACACTCGATCCATCTGATATACTTGAGAGGCTCAACACACATGAGTTCCAGCTTTCTGAGAAAAGAGATATCTATGGTCCCAACTATGGCCAAACTCGCGCTTTGAAGTCAAAAGATGTTTCCTCATCTAAAGAAGAATCTGACTGCAGTTCTGATGATCCTGAAGACATTGGAAAGGAACTTGCTATGCTTGTGAAGAAGTTCCAGAAGTTCACTAAGAAGAAGGGCTTCAGAAAGTCTTCACGATCCAGCTCAAGAAATGATGAAGCTTCCACTCATGACTACAAGAAGAGAACCTGTCACAAGTGCAAGAAACCTAGACACTATATCTCTGAGTGTCCACTATGGGACAATGAGAAGAAGAAGAAGAAGAAGAGCAAGGAATATGATTCTGATGACAAGAAGAAGAAGAAATCTTCAAAGTCTTCTTCCAAGTCCTCATCAAAGTCTTCATCTCATAAGAAGAGCTCATCTGGCAAGGCTCGTGCTTTTGTTGGCAAGGAGATGGATTCAGAGGAGGAGTCTGCTTCTGAGGAGGCAGAGGTGGAGTCTGAGGAGGAGTCTGACCCTGGTGTTGCAAGTCTGGCTCTAGCCACTGCCTATGTTGCCAAGTCCATCTTCAACACTGAAGACAATGACTTCCACACCAACGCTGAAGCTGATGACAAGGATGACCCTACTCCCACCTACTGCTTCATGGCACGTGGTGCCAAGGTAAAATCATGCGATGCTTACTTTCAAACATCTTGTGAAGATGACTCTGATTGTGAATCCAAACCCAGCTACAAAACACTTGCTAAAATTGCAACTGAACAACAAAAGGCTATGGAATATACTCAAAAACTGTTAGACAAAAGCGATGACCTGTTGGACACGGAAATGACTCGTTCACAGTCCTTCGTTAAAGACATAAAAAATCTTCATGCTAAGTACCAAGAACTTGAAAGTCGTCATGAAACGTTCTCAACCACTCATGAAAAGCTCTCCTATGATTATCTTCAAAGGAAGCAAGAGCTTGAGAAGTTGAGAGCGGCTCATGAAGATCTTCAAAAAGAGAATGAGTCACTTCGCGCTCAACAGATCAGTCCCGCTCAGGATGGATTTGAACCACCATGTCTGAAATGCCTTGAGCGTGATAACGCTACCTCTGTTGCTGAATGTTCCACTGCTGCTACTGTTGCATTGTCTTCAACTACTAATGTGGTAACTAACCCCTCTGCAGAGGATACCACTACTATTGCTGATGAAAATGCTAGGTTGAAGACATTGCTTGAAACAGGGATGTATAAAAGTCTGAAAGGGCATCAGACACTTTGCGATGTCCTCAAAAAGCAGATTCTGAACCGAAACCCTAGGAAAGAGGGTGTTGGGTTCGAGAGGAAAATGAATGTTGATGGTTCCTACTGGAAGCCTGAGCAGTATCCCAAAACCACATGGGTTACTGCAAAGGGACCTTCAGTGGATCCATCTACCTTATCTGGCTTTACCTGTGCTAACCCTGTTATCATTGATGAATCCTTTGATGCAAACTATAAACTGTTCAAGAATCAGTATGATGAAGTGTTTGCCAGATTTGTTGGTACTAACTGCAGGAATGGGCCACCTATGAAGAAGATATGGGTTCCCACAAGCTGTCTTGAGAATCTTCCAGTGAATGTCATCATGACACCACCTGGGAAGAAGACAAACCCCAGATCTAATGCTTCATATGGTCCAAAGGCTTCATACAGACAGAGGACTCACCTGAGTCACCCTAACGCCAATGTTTTGCAGGGAAACCATACTCAGACTTATGAATATGAGCGTGTGTCTTCAAACTGCAATGTTCATAGAACTAAGAACTTTTCTGCTTATTCATATGAGTATCATTCATCTCCTGCAAGGCTATTTGCTAGGGCTCCAAAGCCAAAGTTCTCAGATGCTGCACTTAGACTCATTGCTTCTAAGGAAGATGTGGGTGGTTAAGAAGAATTAACTTTCTCTTGTAGGGAAAGGTCTCCAGCCGAAAATCAAAGGCGTCTGATGCTATTGCTGGGGACCTAAAACATCTTGTAGGGCGCAAGATCAAATGCCCAAATGGTCTCACTATGTATTTTGTTCCTGAATCATTTGCAACTCATCCTATCAGTCCTAATCTTGATCTGAGCTTCAATAATCCTCTTGCCCATCAAATGTTTATGCTTCACAATGCTCTTGGTGAAGCCTATCCCCCTAACTGTAATGTAGGGTATGACACCTTGTGCTTCAGAATGGATTATGGACAGCGGATGCACTAATCATATGACTGGTGATCGAAGTCTTCTAATGGACTCAACTTTATGTCCATCTGATAAGAGTCACATCACATTTGCTGACACTGGTAAAAGCAAGGTATTGGGTCTAGGTAGAGTTGCAATCTCAAGGGATCAGCACATGGATAAAGTGATGCTTGTTGAATCCCTTGGCTTCAACTTAATGTCTGTCTCAATGCTTTGTGACTTAAACATGATTGTGGCATTTGGAAAATATCGTTGCCTTGTACTTATGGAATCTGACAAATCTCTAGTCTTTGAAGGGTACCGAAAAGATGATTTGTACATGGTAGATTTCTCAGCAGGACCACAGCTTGCCATATGTCTTCTCACAAAAGCTTCAGAGTACTGGCTATGACATCGGAGGCTGGGGCATGCTGGCATGAGGAACTTACATACTCTCGCCAAGAAGAAGCATGTCATAGGCATCGAGGACGTCAAGTTCAAGAAGGATCATTTGTGCGGTGCCTGCGAAGCTAGAAAGATGACTAGGGCTAAGCATCCCTCGAAGACAATCATGACGACATCTCAACCCTTCGAGCTGCTACACATGGACTTATTTGGCCCTACTCACTACTCTACCCTCACAACAACTGCTTATCTCTATGGCTTCGTCATTGTTGATGATTATTCAAGATATACGTGGGTGCACATAATTCTCTTCAAGACTGAAGTGCAAGATGTCTTCAGACGCTTCGCCAACCGAGCCATGAACAATTTTGGCATCAAGATCAAGCATATCAGAAGTGACAACGGCACTGAGTTCAAGAACACCGGACTTGATCTTTATCTGGATACTATGGGAATCACTCATGAGTTCTCTGCTCCATACACACCTCAGCAAAATGGCATCGTAGAGCGCAAGAACAGAACCCTCATTGAGATGGCTCGAACGATGCTCGACGAATACAAGACACCAAGAAAGTTCTGGCTTGAAGCTATTGGTACAGCATGTCACGTCATCAACCGTGTTTACATCCATAAGCTTCTGAATAAAACGTCCTATGAGCTCCTCACTGGCAAGAAGCCAAATGTCAGTTACTTCAGAGTATTTGGAGCTAGGTGCTGGATCAAGGATCCCCATCACAATTCAAAATTTGCACCTAAAGCTCACGAAGTCTTCATGCTCGGTTATGGAAAGGACTCGCACTCTTACAGAGTCTTCAACCTCTATCTCTACAAAATCGTCGAAATTGTGGACGTGCGGTTTGATGAAACCAATGGTTCACAAAGAGAGCTCCTGCCAAGTACACTAGACCAAGCTTCACCCAGTGAATCTATCAAGCTAATGGGAACTGGTGAAATCATGCCTTCTGAAGCACAAACTGAAGAGGAACTTATCATTTCTACACCTAACCAACCTGAAGACAATGCTCAGCCTGAAGACAATCCTCCGAATGATGACAATGATCAGCAAGAGCAAAATCTTCGGCCAGTTCATCCTTGTGTTGCAAATGAAGTACAGATTGAGAAGATAATTGATAGTATCAATGCACCTGGTCCACTTACTCGCTCAAGAGCAACACAGTTAGCAAATTTCTGTGGGCACTTTTCTTTTGTGTCAATATCAGAACCCAAGAAAGTTGCTGAAGCCTTTATGAAACCTGAATGGATTCAAGCTATGCAAGAAGAGCTTCAACAGTTCAAGCTGAACAATGTTTGGGAACTTGTCAAGCGTCCTGACCCTCGAAAGCATAACATAATTGGTAAAAAATGGATATATCGAAACAAGCAAGATGAGCATGGTCAAGTCGTCAGAAACAAAGCACGTCTTGTCGCACAAGGATATACTCAAGTTGAAGGGATTGACTTCGATGAAACATTTGCTCCTGTGGCTAGGCTTGAAGCTATTCGGATACTGCTAGCCTATGCAAATCATCACAACATCTTGCTATATCAAATGGATGTGAAGAGTGCATTTCTCAACGGCAAGATTGAAGAAGAAGTATATGTCGCACAACCTCCTGGCTTTGAAGATCCAAAACATCTTGATATGGTGTACAAGCTAAACAAAGCACTATATGGCCTCAAACAAGCACCTCGCACCTGGTATGATACGATTAAAGACTTCATGAAGAGCAAAGGCTTCAAACCTGGATCACTCGATCCCACACTCTTCACGAAGACATATGATGGTGAACTGTTTGTGTGTCAAATCTATGTGGATGATATTGTCTTCGGCTGCACCAATCAGAAATACAGTGATGAGTTTGGATACATGATGCAAGAGCAATATCAGATGTCCATGATGGGAGAGCTGAAGTTCTTCCTTGGTCTTCAAATTCGTCAGCAAAGAAACGGCATCTTCATATCTCAAGAAAAATACCTCAAAGATCGTCTGAAGAAGTTTGGAATGCAAGATTGCAAAGGGTACACGACAACAATGCCAGCCAAACACCATCTGGGTCCCGACGACAATGGTAAAGAGTTCGATCAAAAGGTATAACGCTCCATGATTGGTTCTTTACTTTACCTATGTGCATCTAGGCCAGATATTATGCTTAGTGTTTGCATGTGTGCTCGATTCCAAGCGGCACCCAAGGAATCGCGTCACTTAGCTGTGAAGCGAATTCTTCGATATTTGGCTTACACCCCAACACTAGGATTATGGTATCCAAAGGGCTCAGAGTTTGATCTGGTTGGATTCTCGGATGCTGATTATGCTGGTGACAAGGTGGATAGCAAGTCTACATCAGGCACATGTCACTTTCTGGGTCGATCACTTGTCTGTTGGTCTTCAAAGAAGAACTGTGTATCACTCTCAAATGCTGAATCTGAATACATTGTTGCTGGATCTTGCTGCGCTCAGCTTCTATGGATGAAGCAAACTCTCAAGGACTATGGCATCAATCTGAAACAAGTACCTCTCTTCTGCGACAACGAAAGCGCCATCAAGATTGCCAACAACCCAGTTCAGCACTCGAAGACAAAGCACATTGAAATTCGTCATCACTTCCTCATAGATCATGTCATGAAGAAAGATATTGATATCATTCACGTCAACACTGAAGAGCAACTGGCAGATATCTTCACAAAGCCCTTGGATGAGAAAAGGTTTTGCAAGTTACGGTGTGAGCTAAATATCTTGGAATCCTCAAATGTCCTGTGATCAGGCACACATCCTAACACTTATGCATGTTGATGACTTAGATGTGCAACACACGAAGTAAAGTATATCTTCAATCAATGAAGACTTACATTCTGAGTGTGAATACATTAATGTGGAATTTCACTTCGGAGCGCCACGATAATTGTGCGCCGTGTCTGGGTCTAATACTTCCTATACGGTGGGTAACGCCACCACCAAATTTTTCTGTTTGAAGTGTTTCACTCATGGCGTTGCATTTGAAATATCTTCGCATTTGGTTTGTCTTCAATTTCAATTTATCTTCATGATTATCTTCACTATGTTGATTTGATTGCTTTCCGATATATATACTAGTGTTCTGTCCTCTACAGCATTCACTTATAGCTATGTCTTCCTAGTTGAATCTTTTGAACTAAGTGAATGTGATCGGACCCTAATCTCTCTATGCTTTCTATCTCAAACTCTATCTGTCCAAATCATATGCATTCTATTGAAACTGTCGAATGTCTTCTCTGCGCCCTTGTCAGCAGAAGACACAGAGACAAACATTAAGTCAATTTTAAATGCTCTATCCTTATTGCCTGAAATCCGGAGAAGCCGGAGCGACCATCCGACAAACCAGGCGGGCGTGGGAACATGGGACAACTCTGAGTATGTTGCATGCTTGCCACGTGCCCCTCAGACGTGAACCACCAGGGGCACCTGCGTAATTGCGTTGTGTCGCACACTTCCTTATAAATACATGTCCCCTGCGGTAAAAAAAACCTTCTTCCACCTCTCCACCTCGTCAAAACCCTAGCGCCACCGCTAGCTCTCGACGACACCGGCGACGAAACGCTTAGCTGCCGCGACTTCTCCGACGCCGTCCTCACGCCAGTCGCGGACATCGTCTTCTCCGTCGCCGCCGTAGGTGTCCTCCGTCGCCAAGTTAGGGCCCGGTGGATTGAACTGCTCGGTCTCCTACACTTCCCATCTAGCAGTTCCTCGCGTGGTAAATATAACTCTATTTTTACCGTCTTTTTGATCCTCAAAGATTCATCCTGTTTGCCAAAATAGGTTTCTGCTTATACAATGTTAGATCTATCCTATCTGCATCTCATACTGCCTAGTATATTCACTTAAGCTTCATGTCTAGTTAGATTCCTCACGTGTACTTATTCGCGGATTCGTACAAATCTGGAACCAACTCTCAACATATAAGTGAATGTCTTCGCATCATGAGGTCAATGTCTTCAAACCGATTTATCTTCAAAATCTTCTGAGAATGCATATGACCTCTTCCCCTTCCCTCGCATCTCTAATGCTGTCACAGGTACATGTCCGTGGGAGAATCCCTTGGTTCTCATAGTCTGCATTCGTTTGCAGAATTCTTACAGCATCACATTAACTCTCCCGAAGCCAGTTCCTGTTTGTCCAGCAAGCGAAAGCCTTTGAAGCCCTTGAACATACTGAAGCCATTCAGTTTGAAGTACATGGCTGCAGAGAAATCAGTAAGGAAGGGTGGCAGACAGCGTCGTGGGGGAACATCAAGAGATTTGCCTGATGACCTCTCAGAGCTTTACAAGACAGATCCTGAAGAGGATTACAATCAGCGCAAGACACGAATCCAATGGATTCGACGATATTGGGTTGAATAGTGGTACAAGTACAGATTCGTGACCCAGGAATACACTGAGAAGAATGCTATCAAAAGTCCTTGGGGTGATATTCTCTTTCGAGGCCTTCCACCCAAGAACAGAGCTGAAGCTATTGCACAGGGTTTCTATCCCTGTATGGTCCGAGGACCTCAGCCTGAAAATGCCGACCCATCATCATTGCTCTGGTGTCATGATGAGAATCTCTTCAAGCGTAACTTCCAGCACGCAAAGGCATCTGCCAAGGAAAACAAGAAGTCATTGGGATTAGACTTCAACCCTGGTCCCTCTGCTCCCCGTGCTGACGGCTCACGTGATGCAGAACCCAATGTCATCGGTCCTTTCTACAACCTGGATGGCCTCATCGCTCACATCACAGTCCAAGGTGCCAAAGTGGATCATTCTGATGATGATGCTGACACTGATGAAGCCCCAGCTCCTACTCCAAAGCCGCGGAAGCCAAAGAAGACTAAGGCTTCAAGATCAACTGCTCCTCCAAAAGCTTCATGTGCGAAGCCACTGGCCACTGCACCTCCTGAAGACAGTGTGCAGTCTGAAGATCTATCACGTATCTCCAAGAAGACGAAGAAGAAGAAAATCGTCAAGAATACTGATCAGACATTGACTCCTGCTACCATTCTGCGAGAAGAGCACATTGATCTGTCCAGCGATGAAGATCTTGCAGATGATGCCCTTGAGCAACTGATCAAAAGCAAGGAAGAAGCAGAGATCTTCAGTGATTTGCCTCTCTTTGATGTGGCAATCATCCATAACTTCATTGATGAGTGGTTTGACACCCCAAATCTCAGCTTTGAAGATCTGTAACTTCCCATTGGCCTCAGCGTCTCCTTCAATGGCGCCATTGCTTTTGAGCTAGCACTCACTCAGCGCATCGTTGAGCTGAAGCACAAGATCGACTATGAGAAAGCTCAGTTCAAGAAGCATGTGGCAAAGCTAAGCATGCAAGATGTCAAAAAATTCAAGATCATGTTGCACGAGCTCAAGGAAGCCTTTCTCAAAAAGCGTGAAGAAGCTAAAGGCTCTCATGAGCGCATGAAGAGCCTGGCTGACAAATGTGTGCAAGGCTACAATGAGGCTGAGAAGCGCAAGGCTCTTGGTTGTCCTGGCATCGACCCAAGGCTGGCTGCAAAGAAGAAGAAGCCATCAACAGACCAATCTGCACCTTCAAGGCGGGAAGAGCCACGCATAGTCTTCCCAAGCAGCATGACTGGCTCGAAGCCAAAGGTCAAGTCAACAGCTTCAGAACTGAAAAAGACAAGGGCTACCGAGGCTGAAGCCAGAAAAAGGAAAAATCTTGATGCTTCTGATGCAGCTCCCTCCAAGAAGAAGCGCAGAACCAAGAAGGATCGGGCTGCTCCCACATAGCCCTTAGTTGTTGAACCTATCTCAATGGTTCGCCCTGCGTCTGAACACCAAGAACGACGGATGATTGTTCATGAGCCTACTTCCACAGAGGCTCATGAAGCTGAAGACATTCCAGCAGTTGACCCCACCGCTGCTGAAGACATTGGTCACAATGACAATGTTGAAGATGATGAAGTTCTTCCTCAGATCGAACACAACTTGGTATCATCGCCTGTTCTCACAAACAGCGAACTCATCAGCATTGGTCGTCCTCTGACGCCAATTGCTCAAGATGCTTCATGGGCTGATCACCCACAACAACAAGACTCCCCAAGTACTCCCCAATAGCAAGCTACCCCATCTGTGCAAGAAGAAGATGATGACTTTGAGGTCCAACCAACTCCATCTCCAAAGGTGTCGCCAGCGTTACGCAGGCTTCGCAAAGGACCAAGGCCTCAAGTCCCTCTTCCGAGCGTTCCAGAAGGAGAAGTGCCTCACCAATCTGTTGCACGTCAAGTGTTTCCAGATGCCACTCCCACTGTGAATGTCTCCAAGTCTGAAGCCAAAGATGCTGAAGACATTCCGGCTGCATCAGCCGATGACAAACAAGAAGAAGAACGTGCCCCTACTCCCCCCATTACTGAAGAAGTTGTTCCTCCTGTGAACGTGTCTGTGTCCGACCCTCCAGCTCATCAAGTGGAGGTTGAGAATCTTGAGGCTTTCACCACCAACACAAATGAAGCCAATGATGTAGTCATGGCTGAAGCAAATGTGGAGCCTGCACCAACCAATGTGCCAGAAGTGAATGAAGCCAATGATGCGTCTGCACCTGAAGCCTCTGTTGTGCAGCCTGATGCCACTGTTGATGCCACTGCTCCTGTTCCGCCACCAAGGCCACACACTATCGAGCAAGCATTCAACTATGGCCAGCTCATCACTGTCAAGTGGCCTGTTCTGACTCCTCCTCCTGCTGCTGGTCCTCAGTATGATTACCACGTTGAGCACAGGCCTCGGGTTCAGAAGCCAATGCCAATGTTGCCCAGGTTTCCAGGTACTGCATCAGCACCCGGATCCTTCAATATCAATGGCTTCAAGGCACACAACACTTTCTTTGACAGAGCCAAGAACCCCTACTCAAAGGCAAGCATATCTTCTGATCGGTTTTGGAGCTATCAGGAGAGAAGTTATTACTCATGCATTCTGTACAATCAAGGTCGCATTTTCCCACATATGCGTCTAGATACTGAAGCCATAACTGGTCTACCCTGTTTGGAAGAAGCTCTGGACTGCTTCAGAGAATCTGGCTTACTGCAGTTCGTCACAGATAAGGAGCACTGGAATGAAGAATTACTGCTCCAATTCTATGCCACTCTGCATATTCGTGGCTACAACAGGGATCTGAAGACTTGGGTCCTTGAGTGGATGACAGGCAATGTTCATCATGAAGCCAAAGCCTTTGATGTCATTGAGCTTACTAGCCTGCCCACTCTAGGTGATCTCTATGAACCTGGTTGTCAGCTTCACAATGATGCTATGGAAAGCATCTTCCACAAGCCTGAGTCCAATATGAGTCAGATGCTTAGCATGATGAAGCCTTTGCCTCCAGATGCTGAATACCCCAAGGAGTTCTTTGTTGAAGACCTTGAGTATCTGCCTCGCACCATCTATCACATTGTCAGGCGAACTCTCTGGCCCATCAAAGGACATTCTCCACATGCCAAGCTGGAAGGCGCAATGAAGACTTTGGTCTTTTATATTCTTCATGGCAAAAGCTTCAATGCACAAGACTTCTTTATCCCCTAGCTTGCTGCATCAGGATCTGACATATTTGGTCTGAAGTTCTATGCTCCCTGGATCATGCGTCTGATCAAGCTCCACTCTGCCTTCAACTATCAACCCTCTGCACGCAATCATATCATCTATTTGCCAGAAGATGATTTGTCTGTTGAAGCCATCTACCCAAAGCCTGCCAAGGAGCCCCTTAGTCTTCAGAATGCTGATCACCAAAGCTTCACGCAGAACATTGAAGGAGTTCAAGCTGTCGCTCGCGTCTATCCACTGGCTGGGATTACTCGCTTGCCTCACCGTGCGCAAACTGAAGCTACTGAGAGCACATTTGCCCAAAGGCCTAAGAAGCGCTCTCGCATTCTCAATGACCGAGAGCTTCTGGTTGCCCTTCATCAAAAACAAGATAAGCATCATGACTGGCTGAAGCGCCAAATGCAAAGCCTCTTGGTGGACGTCAACAGAATTCACAACCTTGCCAGCAAAAATGCCTTTGTCGCTCATGAAACTTTTCGGCGATCATGCAAGAGTTTGACCCTGCTCAGTGCTGAAGCAGATCTTCAAGACGATGGCTTCACTGAAAAATTCAAGTTTGACTCCACTCCTTCACGGAATGTTGTCCTACGTCGAACTCCATCCCTTGAAGACTCTGACTATTCTTCCTCCGCGGCAACTATGAACGCCAGAGTGATCGATGATGAAGGCGATGCTACTTCACCGCCACCTACCTCTGCACGCATCGACACTGCACCAAGTTCGTCTGCACCGCCAAACAACACCGACGACCCTGCTGCTTCACCTACTCCTCATGGGAACGAGTAGATACTCTATGTCTTCAAACCTTTTTGGTCATTGCTGACAAAAGGGGGAGAAGCATATGGGTTTGATAGTCTTCAAGCGGGTCCATATGGGAGGTTGCTTTATATTTTGCCTAGTGTTTACAACTCTCGTTTTTTTATACATTTGGTTCTTTGAGTTGTAACACTTAAACTTGATGGTCGTCTGCTACTTATTTGCTATTCTGTGATGCGATGATAACTTCCGCATGTGCGATGATAACTTCCGCACTTAGGTCATCTTGCAGACGTCCATTTTTCATTATGCATGTCATTATCTTCATTATATCTTATCATGCATGATGAATTGTCGTCATAAGTTGAAGAGGATCTCCACAAGTACAACCTGCCATGTGCATTTGCATTCCAAAAGCAAATTACTTATATGCACATCTTCAGGGGAGCTTTGCCACTTATGAAGACAATACCCTATCCTTTAAATTTCACATACTTTATTCCTGTTGAAAACTTCAACCAGTTTGTCATCAATCACCAAAAAGGGGAGATTGTAAGTGCATCTAGTGCCACCCCTAGTTGGTTTTGGAGTATTGACGACAAAGTTGGTTGAGGGACTAATGTGTTTGTGAGAATTGCAGGATAACACAGGTAGGACTCCCTCATTGATTCGGTTTACCTACCGGAGATGATCCCTAAAAATGTATGAAGACATTGACGACAATGGTGTTATGAGAAGATAGTCATATTGAAGACTATGACATGAGAAGACATTGATTGAAGACTATGGAGCGCGAAGACCTAGTCATTTCGTTGTTTCCTTTTCTTCTTTGTTGAGTCCTAGGAACCACCGTACTGTTAAGTGGGGTCCAAGTGAACACAGTCAGAGTGACTGAAGTGATGCTCAACCCAAATCCTATGTCTTCGAGCGAAGACAATGAGAGCAAATCTTATCCAGAGCTGGATGAGTCAGCTTTGCTTGTAGCCCAAGTAAAGTTGCCATGTGTGTTTGAAATCTGACCGTTGGAACACGTGTCAGTTCCTTAGTGACCCAGGGTCATTTCGGACATATCAGGTCAGTTTGCCTAGTGGCTATAAATAGCCCACCCCCTACACCATAAATTGGTGGCTGCTCAGAGTTAGTACACGACTGTTGTCGTTTGAGAGCAACCCACCTCGAAGCCTTTGAGAGAGAGAAATCCTTGCGAGGACAAAGCCCAAAACACCTAGAGCCAAAGAGTGTTAGGCATCACTGAAGTCTTTCTGTCTGTGTGACCTGAAGACTTATTACACTTGAGGACTGTGAATCCTCCAGCCAATTAGGCGTCGCGTTCTGAGCATCCAAGAGTCGTTGTGGATCGCCGGTTAACGAAGTCTGTGAAGGTTTGGAAGTCTACCTTGAAGACTTACCAGAATGATTGGGCGAGGACTGTGTGTCCTTAGCTCAAGGGGAATAAGGTGAAGACAAGGTCTTCTGAGTTGAATCTCAGCCTCCCTAACCAGACGTACAGTTGTCACACCAACTGGAACTGGTCCAGCAAATCCTGTGTCTTCAACAAGTGACTGGTTCTATCCTCTCCCTCCCTTTACTTAGAGTTTGTCTTCGTGAAGTCATTGCCTGTTTGTTGTATCTATTTGACTTCATTACTTGACTACTATTGTTGTTTGGCTTCATACTATCTTCCATCCTGATCCTTACTACCTAGCTGCTATTAGTCTTCATACACTCACGTTATTGCGCACTTGACTATGGTTTGCTTAGTGTAGTTTATCTTCCACTGCATTTCAATAGGTTCATTTCTATAGTTTGTCTTCGAAACTTCCATGTTTTGAAGACTTTCATAAAAATCGCCTATTCACCCCCCCTCTAGTCGATAACTAGCACTTTCACACTTACTTGCGGGCCCTGACTTATTTCCATAGGGACCTAAAAAATAATTCAAAGTTGCCGCAAGGTGTTTTTTCGAAAAATACTGGCAACGTGCTTGAACAGAGGGGCTTATTTGTCAAAAGACACCACGGGCAGGAAAATTCCCCATTTCTCTTCCACTCTTTCTTTATCTCTTGCTCCGGCGACTCCCGACTCTCTCCTAGATCCCATGTCGGGAAATTACTCTTCGCCAAGATGAATGCAGGTTTGCCCTTCGAAATCTCTTTTCTCTGTCGTTCCGTAGCTTCTAGATCGTACCTCTGGCGAAACTACAACCCTAGGTTGAGATTTTTATCCCCAAATGCCTCAGACACGGTGGATCTACTAAATCTTAGGGAGTTCTTCGATTCTACCACTAGGTTCCTACTGTTGTTTTTGGTTAGATAAATAAATTGATTAACCTAGTGTCAAAATCTTAGCCTACTGCACTGAAACTTTTATAGATCTATGCCTAGTGCACTCAATCCTGCCATGGGAACTGGTTTCGGATGCTCTGCTACCTTCCCACAACACAGCCGTGCAACATGATAGCAGGTGTAGAAATTGTTATTTCATGATTGATCCTCTGGCACCTATAGGAATTGCTCAATCAATATTTTTTGTTGGTGACAGTTGCTGAAGGAATTGCATTTTTTGTTTCACATGTTATATGACAATTATTTTTGGAAACAACAAACGTAAGTTTTCCTGTATGTAATACAAAAGAGCATGTGCATCACAGCTGACAAACGTGGCTAAACTAGATCAGCATTTTTGACATGTGAAATTCTGAATTTTACTTTCAGTACTATCAGTCCTAACAATCAAATGTGATTCAGGCACAACATAGTATTTTTACTTTCAGTACAACTTTTTCACATGTAGCGATAATCAAAATGCTAGTCTGTATTTGTTATCTCTCCCCCTACTATTGTGGTGATGCCCTGTGGCCTTGCAGCTCCATTGCCATGTAAAAACTTTTTAATTAATTGTTCAACATTAAAACAGAGTTAAAATTTCAAAATCGAATCGCAATGGACAAGTCTTGTTGATATAGCCTTTGGTCAATATATTCACTATGTTTTTCTGTCTGGTCATGACAATGCTTCTTTTTTCTTCTTCTTACCAACGTTGACTTTTGTATAATTTCATCCTAATATGCTTTATTTATAAAATTGTACATAGTAAAATGGTTTTTAGAATGGTTGTTTCTTGATAGACTGGTAGTCATGGCATTACTCTTGCTATAACTTCTGTGTTGTTATGTGCAGATGGGTTCTGTAGATCAAAGTTTCATCAACAAGAGGAGCAACCAGCAACACCTTAACACTCAATTAAATGAGCAAAATGCAGCAAAGAGATTAAAAGTAAGCACAACGATTATATCCCCCAAAACTAAATTTATTCAAACTCCTCTTTCTCCCCTAAATTTAATTAAACTTCTCTGTAACATGTTGTAGTTTTTCCCAATTCTAATTCATTCATTGTGTCCACCAGGTCACGGAAATTAATCATATCACTCTGCTAATCAAGTTTATATCTGAACTAAATGAGGAGCAGAAGCTGATAGTTCATAAACTTGGGTTCGGTTCTTTGCTTCATATATCATGCAACTGCATATTGGATGGTATATTTGAATGGTTAGGAATGCAGTTCAACACCACTACTTGCAGAATTGAACTAAGAAGTGGTTTCAAGTTCCATTTGACAGAATCAGCTGTACACAAAATCCTAGGCATTCCATGTGGCGGTTTTCCAATACAAGCAAAGCCTTCAAAACAAACTGTTGATTTCATGAACACATTTCTTGGAACAACAAAACCAACCCCAGAACACTTGCTATCGATGCTATCTGAAAACATATCATAAGAAGCTTTCTCTAGGATTTTCATGCTCCTTGTACTTTCCATTCTAATTGCACCGAATTGAAGGGACTTCTAAGCAAAAAAATACTACAATGCGTTGGTCAATATTGAGTCAGTTCCAAAATACAATTGGTGCCTCTTTACCCTGTCTTTCTTGGTTCATGAGATTGCAAAAATGCATTCAAGTGTTGGGAAGAAGAGGTCAAACCTAGCAGGAGGTTGAAAAGTTCTGTTAGTGGTAAGGAATTATTAGAATTTTAACTTCTTTTTCACTTTAGATCATGTCAAAGACAATTTTTAACTGACTTTTATTTCCTTCCATATTGTTTTGGCAAACTTTGGTAGATTGCACATTTTGAATTCTTGATCACTTCTGACTACAAGATTTCAACCAGTACGTTCCCAAGACTTCCTTTGTGGTCAGCAACAATGATCAGATCATTCATCGCTCTAGACACAAAGCCTGGAGTCAATATTGAGTTTGGGAGGCTTGAAATAAGTACAAAAGAGACAAATATGAAGATTAACTTTGATTTTATAGTACTTTTTTGCTCATGAAATTTACTCAGCTGAAAATCCACTTTCATATTTTTCCTCCAAACAAAAACAGATGAAGCACATAACAACAACTCCATTTGCTGATTCTATCGATGAGTCGCCTATGCAATTACATGAACCAATTTTGCACTACATCAATAGCAAACTGCCATCGATTCACAACATATAGGTTTGCAAATCTAATTCAGAAGCAAGAATACTTGTCTTTTACTTACAAAGTAGTAGGTTCATCTTTTTTTATGGTTGCTTCGAGCTCATTTTATTCTTTTTCAATTCTCATTTTCTTAAAATCAGGAAAGGATTAGGCTTCAGAGTTCCAGTCAAAAATTTTGGCAGACAGTTTTAACAAACTCTATTCCAACGCTGCAATCTTATGTTGACGATGTTCTCAGTTTATTACCCTCAAGTTCTCCTTATAAAGACCAACCTCAATATCAACCTTCTACAGTTACAGCTCTTTCAGGAGTGCACTTGGGTAATGTTGTATCTAACGTTGATTCAACTCGTTCCCTGATACCCATTAGTGTAATGCAGAAACATCCACACTTGGACTCATTCATGTATTCAACTGATTTCTTGGATTTTCCTGGCCCTCACTCATATCCTCCAAGCTTTGATTCAGAAAATACTCGAGAACTAATTGATTCAATGATTCTAAATTTCTCTGAACGCCTTCTTATTGATGAGCAAATAAATTTTGCTCCTCCAATATCTATTGGATCTCCAAGTTCCACAGATTTAGCACTTCTAGA
Organism: Aegilops umbellulata; assembly: GCA_032464435.1. NCBI lineage: Eukaryota > Viridiplantae > Streptophyta > Magnoliopsida > Poales > Poaceae > Aegilops > Aegilops umbellulata. The sequence goes on from CP136056.1 coordinate 481,391,920, forward strand.
AGATTTCAGCAGAGATGAAATTAATGAAAACTTTACCTATACAGTCATTTCTCCTAAAGAAGGTAATACAAACTTTTTAGAATATAAAGCTTTTGTTCTGTCCACTTTTTCTTTATTTTGCAGTCCATAAATATTTTTCTTCATATTTAAACTACTTACAATATCTCCAGTTCTTTCTTATTATTAGTCAATAACTTTACATTTTTCTGTTTATTCGTTGTATAAATACCATTTATCCTGGATTCGCTTAGAAACAAACAAACATGGTAAGACTTGAATTCAACGGTAAATCATAATTGGAGACAAGAGAAATTTAGCTCTACTCACTGGAAATTTATCTCAGCTGATTCATCTGCCACAGGTACTTTCAATTTATTTTTCTTATTCCATAATTTTTATTTTCTCTTCCTTTTTATATTTTAATGTTCATACTAACATAATTTTTTTTCATCTTGTCTTAATGCCAGGAGACTCTTTTTTACTGTGCACCACATCAAGTCAAACTAGAAGCATTAGAAGACAAGTCAATTATCATTAATTCACATCCCTACCATGAAACACTTGCAGAAAAATGTGAAACCAATCTCCCATCTACTCAAGTGTCTCAACCAGCACCTCCACCTAATTCTTTCCCAGCAAACTACACTGAAGATGACATACCAAGTTTCAATGCAATAACCGATGCACTACAAGATACAATCCCACCCTGTATGACTTCTTATCAAACAAGCATCTACTCTCATCTGGGTTCTTCGTCCAAACTTGACAAACCTGAGACTCATACATATCCTAGGTTCTTCAATGCTAATACTCCATTCCTGTATAGCAATAGTCCACTAAGGCCTTTCAAGATTAAATCTCCACAGCAAGAAATTTCCTTTGGAACTCCACTTAACGATCCAGCATTGCTCAAACTGATGGAAGAATTTGAAGCTAAATCCAAAAGGAATCAGATAGAGGCAGGAAAGAAGCAGTTTCAAAACTTCTCTTCTGCAAAAATTATTCAACAGCCCAACTATTTGCAGTTCCAACAAGTTATCTTCTCAACACCAGTGCAAGTAGAATTCTACAAGACAATGACTGCAGCTCTTCCAGTTCTGGACTCAAGGTAATTTCTTTCCTAAGTCCATTCCTTTTAGTTGTACAAAATAGTCATAGTTTTCATCAAACTATACCATACAAACCATTTCTTCATTCACACTTTTTTACAAACTTATAGTTGAAAGTTTCTAAGATTAATTCCAAAACAATAGCCAAAGAATATTCCAAGTGAATGAAGTATAGGTTGACCAGAAAACCTTAACTATTTCCTTAAGACCTGGTTGCTAGATGAATCCGCACTCTCTGGATTGTTACTCAAAGATGCTCAATACTGACCAACTAATCCGTGGTAGTCAAGGCCTAATACCAAATACTGATGTTATTAGGCACATTGTGCAAAGAGAAGATATGGTATGATACATTTAATTCCTTTTCTTTCTCTGTCTTCGAATGTTCTTCTGTGGTAACATCTGCTAGTTTCACCAACCAAAAATTTCTCTTGTCTGTAATTATCAGGCAATACTCATGAGGCCTATGCTTGATCATTCAGACCCAATATGCAGAGACATTTTAAGTGAAGCAAGAGTTGGCTTCAGATTGGAAATAGCAAATTTTGTTAGTACCTTTTCTTTTAAGCATTTTTTCTCTTACTGAGTTCTTCAACTGGAAAGTTGTGACAAGAACTAACCTACTATGAATTTTCACAGGTCCACTTGCCTTGCTTCAATGATAAGCAATGGATTCTAATAACAACAAACCTACATAGTGGAAGATTTTTTGATATTATGAATCCTGATGGGTCTGGACAAGACAGATTCACAACTATAATAAGCATTGTCTGTTACAATTTCAAGTCACTGTTTGCACTCACCTACCCTAACTGCAATGCATTCAGCATCAAAGACTTTGACTACAGATTCATTGCAGTTCCTAGGACTCATTTCAGGTTAAGCAGTTTGACTTCTTACGTCATTAACAGTTTTCCTCCATTTCATCCACATCACGACAACATAAATTTTGAAGTTATGGATTATTTTTTTATCTGGATTTGATTCTAACATGCTAGTTAACCTGATTTCATTAATGCATGTACGACACAGGTGTTTTCCTTCTTCAAATACTAAAAACATATCGTGGCATGGGAATTCTTGGATTCTCTACTGTAAGAGTTTCTTATCTTCTAAACAACATATGCTAATTGCAATTCTTTCATCTCATAGAAGAAAAAATATTCAGATGATAATCACAACTGTGCAAAACAGGTTGATCTCCAAGCTATGCGTGAAATATTTTTGTATGAGATTGCAACCTACCAAAACAGCGAGGTCCAACTACCAGTCGTGGGGTCATTTCTTCAAAACCACGTAAGTTATAAACACCTCCTTGAATTTCATATTTGTCTTAAAGAAACTTTGTTATTAAGGGAAGTATATACCAAAAAATTCAATCAATCTTTTCTGCTTTTATTCTTCAGGGTTTCCGGTCTTTCAAATAAAAGGACTCCGCACAATCAAGAGAATAAACAGCTGAAAGGTACACTCTAAAAGAAGTGTGTTATTCAAAAGTAGTACACTTTTTTCACATGATCCAGTCCATATTTTATTAAAGATAAAATTTACATACTAATTTATATTTATATTAAGAAGCTACATGTATTCTGTTTTTGAATTTTTCAGGACCACTTGAGGATGTAAAATGGATGAGATCATATTTTCGGCGAGCTTCCCATTTCAATATCAAAACAAGGGTCAAGACCAGCCATTCTTAAGTTGTTTCTGGCTTCCACTAGTGTAGTTGTTCTAAGTAATACACCCCCTGCCAGTATGAATTTACTTATGGAGAAGTGACTGTATTTTTTTTTAAATTCAGTTGTACTACCTAGAATAAAATTTGCTTTCAAACAACTAAACTAGTGGAAGCCACTACCAAATTCTGAAAGAATTCATTCAACAGCTTTTTTGTGATTTTATGGAGATTTTATATTGTTATGAAAATTCATACCATTTTTGGTTCACGCATTTTCTCCTATCGAACATAATCTGAGAGAAATTTCCAGTTCAAACTATATTGGTGAAACAGTAGAAGGAAACAGTGAACTAGCGCTGAAACAGTCCAAACAATACAAACTATATTGGCGAAACAGTTGAAGGAAACAGTCCAAACAGTGAACTAGCGCTGAAACAGTCCAAACGCGCTAGAATTTGGGCCGAACAAAGAATCAGCCCAACATTCGACTTCTGCAGGCGCCAGTTATGCTAATCGGCGCAGAAGGCGCCGACTAGGAGCTCCCTGTATGTATTTTGTCAAAATAGGCAAGAAAACAATGTGTATTACGAGAGAAAATAAAATGAAAAGGAGAACACAAATTCTACCTTTTCCCCCTGTGTAGGCATGTAACAAACATTAAATGTTAATGATTTAACAAATTAAGTAAACCGGCTGGCCTATTAATATGTTTTTCATAAGCACATACTTTCTGCTTTCGTCAGTTAAAAAAGTGTGATGGGCACGGTAGCAATACGTATTCGGATTCAAATGTGATTGTTACCAATTTATATAGACCCTATAGTAGGGAAATATTTCTTGTCCAGTTTGCGCATCTTTTTCGCCTACATTTCATATACAGTTCCTAGTCGACACTCTTTCATTCTCTCTCAAACATGAATTTATTTAATAAAATTAAACTTTAAAATTTTGTAAGTAATTTAAACCCCAAATCCATCATGGTGTAAAAATAAATAGTAATTGGCGAATAGCTTATTCAAACGTAGTATCTATGAATGGCTAATCTGATAATAGGATGTTCAACCCAATGCGCTTTTCAAACTGTGGATAAGTAGTATATTCATACTTTGGGGAATTTTGGCGGCTGAGGAATAACTGGTTCTGCAATAGTTTTTTGAGCAAACACTACCCTCCACGGATGATCCACTATCTTGTATTTTTCTCTTTCTCTTTGAATCGGTGAAAGAAATAAAATAAGGAATGGAGTGAAGAGGTTGGTCGAGTGATAGTTTTTATTTTTATGTTCTCTCTTCTCGTTGGCTGCTTATAGACTGTCGTGATGGAGCGTGTCGTAGAGGTGGCTTCAATGACCACATTGTGGCTGAAGTCTCGATCTGGTTGGACAGGGAAGGAGAAGGCAAGGTAGATGACGGCAAGAACATCGGCTATTCTCCTCGCGTAGGTGAACGCACCGAGGGAGAAGGAGTCTCAGTTTTTTTGTATTTCTTTTGGATTAATGTTCACGTGAATGCATAGTGTTGATTGATTGTTTTTATTGTTCCAGTTTATTTGAGTGTATTGTTTTGGGTTACAATTTTGTTACTGTTTCGGTTTTATGGTTCGGCTGGTTTAATGTTTTTGGTTTATTCAAGTGTTGCTCTATTTTATTGATTTTACTATTCCGGGTTATTCGGGTTTGCTGTTTCGGTTTATTTCTGCTATTGTTTCGGTTAGCAGTTCTGGGTTTATTCAGATGTTGTTCTGGTTTTTGGTTGGATAATTGTTGGTGCACTGTTCACTGATGTTGTGGTCTAAAAAATGATAGTAATCGGTCAAGGACTTATATATCCCACGGGTTACTGTTCATGCAAATATACCATTCTGGTCTACTATTTTGTCGAGTAGACACTATTCACCGATTCCACGTAATTGAACAGTACAAGTTAAAAAACTCAAAAAAGTAGAAAAAGGGAATGCTTCCCGCTTTAGTATAGTAACTTATCTTATAAAAATTCATTCCTGGGGTTGAGCAAATACCACTTAGATGCCACTGCATTTTGATGCCCATTACTTTGGGCATAAATCCTGATACTGAGGATAGTTTTCACAAAGAAGTTCCATCTAGAGGTATGATCACGAAAGAAGCTACTTCATCATTGAGGAGCGCATAATCTTCAAGTCATGTTTGGTTACCACAGGCATGCGCCATCAACGGCGGAGCTATGTACAAGGTTGAGGGGGTCATGGCCCCCCAACCAAAGTGCAGTTTTTACTAGGTAGTAATCGCCATGCCCTGCAGCTTTTAGATGGGCCATGCACATACACGTAGAAGGCCACAAGCCTCTGGTATTATCGCATGCGCACGAACCTGCTTAGGCCTCGGTTGCTTCGACTCTTTTTCCCTCAACCACACTTGTCGCTCAGGTATGGTTGCTCGCCTCCATCGCTTGCTGGCCTGATCCATCCATGAACCAAGCTGCCGCACTGCCTCGATGTGGGCGCCGAGGAGAAGATCGCCTCTGATCTGCGTGCACTAAGGTCGTGAGTGAGGAACAAGGGCGCGCTTGAGACAGTCATCTTTGGCTCTTTACCACTGGACAGTGGTCGCTGATGTCGACCGGCCGGCAAGCCACCCCCCGTCTCTGGCTACCCGCCATACGAATTTGTGTACTTGATTTTGTAAGTGCCATCCACCCAGCTCAAATGATGTGCTTCACTCAACCAGCCGACGGCGCCGCGACGGACAGCCTGGAGCCCTCGACTTCGTCCGGCCTTTGCTGAGGAGAAGGCGAGGAGGTTAGGAGGAGCTCCGCGTTTGGGCCGGTGGCGACGACTCCAGTGCCCGGTTTGTTGTTCCATCGTGTGATTTGATATAGTTGGGATTTTTTTGTTAGCACTACAATTTTCTCTCATAGTTAGTTAGTGGTTGACTATACAAATATTAATTTGTTCTCTCAATAGCAGTTGCTCACTACAGATATTTTTCAAATTTTGCCCCCCCAACACTTTTGTCTAGCTCCGCCACTGTGCGCCATGCATAAGATGAATGTCGATGCAACAATGTCCCGCTTGGCTCGGCGTTGAAATGGGCATGTGCAACTATGAGCGCGTTTTTTCAGTTGCAGATCCCTGCATAAGTAGATTATGTTGGGCTGCCGAGGGAATCGGCTACGGGATAGAATCCCCTGAGAAACTTCAATCTAGTTCTTTTTGGTGACTTTTGTATGAGTTCGTTGTCTGAGTTGACTAATGAAATGTCTGTAATACCCCTAGGAACGGCATCTCAAGTTCTGGAGTATCTTGGGAGGCCAGTTTTTTAAAAGTATATGGGCGAGCCGAGTTCTTTTTGTAGTTTCCTTCTGCAGATAGGGAATCTGCTACAAAAGTCAGAAAAAATTGGTCCTATATGTCGTGACAAATGCGGTGTTTATCATGGATATCCAGTAAGAATAAACAACAAAATGTCACATATAGCTACTTTGAAAGTTCTTGCCCATAGTGAACGTTGCCATGAACACCCTATCTTCACTTAAATCAGGCATGTATCATTTGGTTTTCCACACCAATGAAGAACACTTGCTTGGGCTCTTTACTCCATAGAGTGTGAGTCGGAACAAAATCAACATGAAGCAACACAAATTTGGCATGGTGATCTCCAAGCATGAATGGAGAGAGATGAATTTTGAAGCCCACACTTTGACACGCCCAGACATGGAGCGTCATGTAGTTTATATCAACCCTTACATTATAATTATTGTGCATCCATAAATATTGTGACTGAATATATGTCCCCTAATTCTAGAAGAAGAAAAGATAAATCAAGTGGTCCCTTTAAGGAAAAGATATGCGAAGTGAGTTCAGGCCCCGGCATGAACATGGTCTAGATCAATGTGGATGGGGCATGATTCAGTTTATCATGTGCCATGGTGCTAATGCTATTGGAGAGATCATGAATGGAAGTACTTAGGACTTTCTCATGATGTGAGTGAGTGATGACCTAACAAACCAATTTGTACTGGAGAGATATATGTGAAATTCATAAAGATTTTAATCCTTCGAAATTTCTATGAAAAATCCATAGACGAAAGAGGCCCTAATGTTGACCATTGATCAAAAGCTCAGCGAAAGACATGCGGGTTCTAGTTATAGAGCATGAAAGGTCGTCGCATAATCTTGGCCTTCCATTTCAATGGTCCTAGCAAATCGACGGCTGCGGGCAGATCACATAATATCCCAACGCGACCCAAACAGTTCCGAACCCGCGGACCATTGTCAGAGTGTGTACCCGTCTCGTGATATCCCAAATCCATGGCGAGCTCGCCGCGATCCCCGCAGCCGGCAGAGCTGGAGATCTCGCGCCAGTCCCGTATCCTCGCGGCGGTGAGTCCGAATTCTGCTTTGTCGCTTCCTAGCTTTTGCTTTTTCGCTTCTGCCCCGTCGTGTCGTCCTGATGCGTCGTTCTTGGGGCGACCGGTGAGCTCTGCAGTTGTCTAAGAAGGCGATAGATCTCGATGAGCTCCGGATGCTTGCGGCTCAGGGCGTCCCTGACGGCGCCGGCGTCCGGTCGACTGTGTGGAAGGTACCCGATTGACAGGCTCGTCCTTCTGTTCTTCCGAGATTTGTTCTGTACTCTCAAGCTGAAGATTTAGTATGTTGCCTTAATTTAGAATTTCAGACAGACGACTGATTTACTGTATGTGCAGCTGATGTTTCTGGTCAATGTGCCTGCATGTGCTTAGTTTGTTTATTTTTTCCTTTTGGTGCCAATGCTAGATTAGAAATCGTCTGCCTTTTTGTCCCTTTGTGTTCATCCACGTGCTACTGTTAAAAGTGTGAGGGGAAAGATGCAGTCAAAAGTGTTGATTTTTTCCATCTTCGGTCACAGACTCACTCTCACTGTACATGTGTTGGTTGCGCAGCTGCTACTGGGCTATCTGCCCAAGGATCGTGCACTGTGGGAGCAGGAGTTGGCAAAAAAGAGGTCACAATATGAAGCCTTCAAAGACGAATTCCTTCCCAACACTGTATGTCACTTCACGCTCAGATTAGACTGTTTTTTTGCCTTGATTGTACTAATTAATAGTTTCACATCACATTGGTACTTAGTGAAGATCCTTACTTGGAGACAGAGATCCTGAATCCTAATTTTGCTAGGTAGGTGGAAGTAGCACGACTGGGGGATCAGAAGGCCACAGTGACGGAAACGCAGAGCATGTTGAGAATGGGTTTCTTGACAGGTCGGAGATAGCCCAAGATGATCATCCTTTGAGCCTTGGGAAGACCAGCCAATGGAATCAGGTCGCCGAGGTATGCTCTAGTGCATTTGGATTTTATGATCTGTCTGCGTTGCACAGGTTGTTTTGGTGTACTTAGAAATTCTGGACACGTATTGCAGGTAGTGTTACTAGTCTGTGCTGCTCGCACTGGAGGTTGTGCTTCTGTTTTTGAGAGTTTCAAACAGCCATTAGCATCAATTTAGAGCATTTATGCTTTGACAAACATAAGGATCAAGTGCAAGAAATTTAAACCACTTATATCATTATATTTGCATCGTATTTATGCTCATTTTTGTTTTATTTTCGTAAGAAGGACATCGATTGACATGTTTTGAGAATTTAAATTGCAAAATATCTGGTGAACCGTTTGAAGCAATTGTTGTCAAAATTAAAACATGTGGATTTACCTTTTAGTTTCAGAAGAATTAACCTTTTCTAGTGTATGTATATGTGTGTGCTCTCAATGTTTGTGAATGCATATGGTGTCGAGTGCACGGGTGAGTCATTTCACCATTTCACATGACTCTAACATTGGTATTTTTTTTCTTTTAATATATCTTTCATATAGCATTCAGAGATGATCGAGCAGGTTGACCGTGATGTAAAACGCACTCACCCTGACATACATTTCTTCTGTGGAGACTCTTCTTTTGCAAAGTCCAATCAGGTAAATCTCCATTATGTGTAAACAGTGTTCTGCTAGGATACATGGCTGATCGTTTGTTATTCTGACCAGGATTCTCTGAGAAATATATTAATTATCTTTGCCAAGCTGAATGCTGGGATAAGATACGTGCAAGGAATGAATGAAATTTTGGCACCTCTCTTCTTTGTATTTCGGAATGATCCAGATTATAAAAATGCTGTATGGAGTAAGCGATTATTTTGACATATGCGTCATACCATTTGTTGTAGAGCAGACTGTTGACTGTTGAGACAGTTCTTATTTTGTATACTCATGAGTCATGACTTTGAGACTATCTACATCATGATGTTGCTAGCTGGAATCCTTTGCAGAACTTTGCCGAAGCCGATTCTTTCTTTTGCTTTGTGGAGTTACTTAGTGGGCTTAGAGACAACTTCTGCCAGAAGCTAGACAACAGTGCTGTCGGCATTCGAGGGACGCTCTCCAAATTATCGCGACTCCTAAAGAAGTATGATGGAGAACTTCAACACCACTTGGAAATAACTACGGAAGTAAGTCTTCACGTACTAAACTGCATGATCTTTAGTGTTTTTAGGGTTTTCCTTTGACTTGCTATGCCAATTGCTATCGAGATGACATTATATATGTTTCATCTGAGGTGAACCTTCTACTGTTCTACATTCTTACAGTAGCTATTTTATGATGTTTGAATGTGTGAAACATTGCAGCAGGAGATGCGCACTGCCGATCCGCCATGCTTATATAGTAGTAAAGAAGTGCCTGCAGTATTTTACTAACAAAAGCATGGTTTTCTGCAGGTTAATCCCCAGTTCTACGCGTTCAGGTGGATAACACTGCTGTTGACCCAGGAATTCAACTTTGCCGATATTATTCATATATGGGACACTCTGTTAAGTGACCCAGATGGTCCTCAGGTAACAAACAAGCAACATGCTCTGGTTTGTTCTGCAAATGGTTCTTGGCAGATGCCTGAAGATGTGCCTGCAGGAAACCTTGCTGAGAATATGCTGCGCAATGCTGATCCTGGTCCGGAAACGGCTCCTTGCCGGCGATTTCAGCTCCAACCTGAAGCTTCTGCAGAGCTACCCTCCGACGAACATCGGCCACCTCCTCTACGTTGCAAACAAGTTGCAGTGAACATGTTTCTTCAGTGAAATCTGTAACCGTACTCGGCGCCGCAAAACTGAACTTATGTTATTGCTTTTTATCATACATCCAAGTTCATTAATAATATATGAATTGCCAATCCCATAACCTGAAAATACCACGTTCACTACTTTCCCAGGTTTATTATTTCTAATACGTATATAAGTAGTTTGACCATGACTTTCCCGGCTTTATCGCCGGTACCGATGCGTTGACAAGGTTGAGATGGAGCATGCCAAACATGGACACGCCACACGGTGATCGTCCGCTCGTGCCATTCAACAGGCTACTAACTGTTACTACCATTCTCCACAGACCACAGTCGAATATAGCAATAACAAACAGCTCGACTCTACAGAGGCGGGATGGGCAGTCCGTGAACACATGCGTGACCCTTAGGGTAGAACAGCAGGGAGAAGCTTCACCGGTGCCCGAAAGTCTCCGTGATGTTCCTCGGTTGGCGCTAGCCACAGCCTTACTAACCCGCACCGGGCTAACCAAAGTGAGTGCCAGCCTGATGCCCGTGTTTACGATCGATATGTTTTCTCGACGGGCCTGAACTGAAACGGGGCACGTCGTATGGCGGAGCAGGGTAGGGGCGTAGGGGACGGAGAGGTCTATGCTCTGATCTTAAACAGCAGGGAGGGAGCGGGTGGCTGCGTCAGGCGCAGGGATTCGCGATCTCTGCGGCAGAATATACAGAGACACAAGAGATTACTACTTCGAGGGGACGTACCAGGGGCGCCGTGGGCGCAGGCACAGGCTGCTAGCTAGCTGCTGCCGCTGGGTTTCGTGATCGATGCACTGCACTGCACACGCCAATCCGGGCGTAATCCAACAGCCGATGGAAACCACTGCCATTCAAGTCAAGCCGATGGACGCGAAAATAGAGAAGGAACTTCAGCTCGCCAGAAATGAGCCATGCCCAGTTTGGAGCTGAAGAATCTCGTGCCAGCGAAGCGAGAAAGTCTTAGTGCTGAAAATCCGGTCACCATATAATTTTGCATGAGTAATTGCCATGCAGTGTACTCCCTCCGTTCCTAAATATAAGTCTTTTTAGAGATTTCAATAAACGACTACATACGAAACAAAGTGAGTGAATCTACATTCTAAAATATGTCTACATAGATCCGTATGTTGTAATCCATTTAAAATGTCTAAAAAGACTTATATTTAGGAACGGTGGGAGTATTTGAGTGTGCTTTAAAACTCTAAACTCTATTCTTCGTTACTTAATGGATGAGGCAAATATTATGCCTTCGTTTAAGAAAAAAAAAGATCCCGTCACCTTGCCCCAAATCCATCCATCCTACGGAGCAATTGCCGTGTATGGAACTCCCAGGTATTCTGCACAGCTCGGCAAATTAGAGCGCCCCTATGTCTTGCTGGTAGCGAGACATAGGGCAATCTCGCCTGAAGCGAAGGCCAGACAGGGCCAGCCCAGCGCGCGAGGCCACAGCCCACAGACCAGGGCCTTCGTTTTTTCTGTTTTTTTCACGCTCTTTATTTTTGTTTCTTCCTTTTTTTACTTTTTCTTATGCTTTTAAATATTCTATATGTATATATTATAAAAACACACTACATAAAACCTTCGAAACATGTTAATCAAGCATTTGGATATATAAAATGTGTGTGTATACACAAAAACTATAATGTATACGTAAAAGGTTTATCACGTATTTTTTTAAATGATCAAGTATTTTAAAAACCTAATAAATCATTCTGGAAATGTAAAATGCGTGCAGAAAATATGTTTTCATGTATGCAAAAAATGTATACAAAAATTATATGGTGTGTGTGAAAGAAGTTGATCATGTATTTAAAAAAATGTTAATCATGTATTCCGAAAATGTTGGCCAGTTATTTAAAAAAAATTAATCAAGCATTTCAAAAAAATTAAGTGTGTACAGAAACAATATTTCTCATGTATACAAAAAATATACAACGCATACGAAAAAAATTGATTGTGTATTTAAAAAAATGCTAAATGTGTATAGAAAATGTTCCTAATGGATAGAAGAAGTATACAAAAAATAACCTCGCCTGAAGCGAACCTCAGACTGGGCCGGCCCAAAGCGCGAGGCCACACGCCACACACCAGGCCCTCCTTTTTTCTTTTTTCCATGTTCTTTGTTTTTGCTTCTTGCTTTCTTTTTTTTACTTTTGCTTATGCTTTTAAATATTCTAATTGTATATATTATAAAACAGCACATAAAACATTCAAAACATGTTAATCAAGCATTTCAAAATGTAAAATATGTATGTATACACAAAAACTATAATGTGTACGAAAAAGGTTTATCATGTACTCCCTCCGTCCCATAATATAAGAACGTTTTTGACACTAGTGCTCAAAAAGGTTGTTATATTATGGGACGGAGGAAGTATTCTTTTTCCTAAATTGATCGAATATTTGAAAAAATGATCAATCATTATGAAAGTGTAAAATGTGTGTAGAAAGTATGTTTTCATGTATGCGAAAAATGTATACAAAAATTATACAAAGTGAGTGAAAAAATTTTGATCATGTATTTGAAAAAATGTAAATCATGCAGTTCAAGTATTTAAAAAAAGTTAGTCAAGAATTTAAAAATTAAAAATGTTTATAGAAAAAATATTTCTCATGTATACGAAAATATATACAACACATATGAAAAGTTTTGATTGTGTATTTTAAAGAATTGCTAAATTTGTATAGAAAATGTTCCTAGTGGGTAGAAGAAGTAGACATAAACAATATATGTTAAAAAAATGTTAATCATGTATTTAAAAAAATATGCATAGTTAAGAAAAATATTATTACCATAAAAATGTCCAGCGTGTATTTGGAAAAAGGCTGAAAATGTATTAAAGAAAGGGTTCATAACATGTTTTCGAGAGAAAAATGTACAAAGTGTGACAAAAAAGTGTTCCACGTGTACACTAAGCACTGCAGAAAAATAGATATGTGTTGAAGAAAAATAAAAAATGACAGAAAAAACAAGAAAGAAACATAAAGAAAACAAAGAAAACCAAGGTTAAACAATAGAAACCTGAAGCATAACGAAGAAAAAAGGAAAAGCAGAAAATAAACAAAAGAGAACCGGAGAAAACTAGTACAAAAAGACAGGAAAACAAGAAAACCGGACAAAACAAAAAAAAGAAATAAGGAAAGAAAACAGTAAAAATCGAGAAGAAAAAAATTGTTGAAACCCAAGACCCGAGGGGAACCGTGAAGAAACAAAAAATTGAAATAAAAACCAAAAAATAAATGAAGAAATAAATATAAATAAAGAAGAACGCATCGTGCACAGCTACCAGCGAGCGTGCGCTGCGAATGGGCCGGCCCAGTACTATAGAACACTTGAGAAAGCTTCAGAGGAGATAAAAGGCACTCTTGCTGTAAGCGAGTTATAGGGTTTGCGGGCAAATTATGCTACTGCAGAATTTTGCGAATCACTGCAGCACCAAGATGTCGCAGACCGTGCGCTAATCGAGCTAACTACCGAGCTTCGAGGCCATGGGGCATCGAAACTTTTTACGATATATTCTACGATGTAGTTCTGGTAGGCCAGATGCATCATGGCATGATTAAGCCATGCGTTCTATGTCATGCAATTTTTTCACTAAAAGTTTCTTGTCCTTGTTATTAATTTATCAATTCAGATATTAAGCTCCCTAGATTTGCAGCCCCAAGTGCATTGGGGGCTATGGCCTCGCGGGGGGACTGCGTGGAAGGTAGTGTGTCGTTGCTTAAGATTTCTTGTGTATTGTTTTACTTTTTTACTTTTTATTATCTTCTCATTTATAAATAATTTTTTTATTTTTTATTCAAGAGCATTAATGATTTTTTTTAATTTTTTAAAATCCTAAATAATTTATCAAAATATAAACATTTTAGAAATTGTGATTTTCTTAAAATTTCATGATCATTTTATTCCGAATTTTAATTCAAATTTAATAATGTTTTGAAATCCGATAATATTTTTAAAATTATCAAAACCTTTTCAAATACATGGTTATTTAATTTGCAACATTTTCTAATACCAGATTCTTTTAAAATCCGTGAACATATTTAAAATTCTTTAATATTTTGAAACTTCACAATTTTTTTACGTTTTTTATAAAATTCATGAATATTTTTTTAAAATCCATGGTCATTTGTAAAATTCTTTACATTTTTTAATATGCATGGTTTTTCTTTATTTTGCAACAATTTAAAATTTCCATATTCTTTTAAAATCCCCCAAAAATATTTAACAAACTTTTTCAAATAAAAAATGATAGACAGCTATTTTATAAGCTAGTAGTGCAGCGAGCTGGAAAAAGCGAGCAAGTGAAGCAAGGAGCCGAGCTGAGTGGGTGAGAGCTTTGTGGGCCGACTCATGTGAGTGATTCCACGATTTCTGCGTGGAATAATAGCTCCTAAGGGGCTCACACAAGGACCACCAACTGGCACCGAAGACAAAATAAAGACGCCACAACCACGCACCGAACAACTTCACTCTACTCTCCCAACAAATACCATCTCTAGCAGCTTCTAAACGCGATATACGAACTGAAAAACACCATCAAAATATACATAACACCCAAGCCGAACACCCACAGATAAACACAAAATGAAACAACCAAACACATTAAATCGGAAGAGTAAAGATGAAGGAAATATGCCCTAGAGGCAATAATAAAGTTATTATTTTATATTTCCTTATTCATGATAAATGTTTTTATTCATGCTAGAATTGTATTGATTGGAAAATGAAATACATGTGTGGATACATAAACAAATATCGTGTCCCTAATGAGCCTCTAGTTGACTAGTTGGTTGATCAATGATGGTTAAGATTTCCTAGCCATAGACATGTGTTGTCACTTGATAACCGGATCACATCTGTTAGCTTAGCATTTGATCATTCAAGTTTATGGGTATTGCTTTCTTAATGTCAAATACATATTCCTTCGACTATGAGATTATGCAACTCCCGGATACCGGAGGAACACCTTGTGTGCTATTAAACATCACAATGTAACTGGGTGATCATAAAGATGCTCTATAGGTATCTCAGAAGGTGTTTGTTGAGTTGGCATAAATAGAGATTAGGATTTGTCACTCCGTGTATCAGAGAGGTATCACTGGGCCCTCTCGGTAGTACACATCACAAGAAACTTGCAAGCAAAGTGACTAAGGACTAGGCCCTACTTGGGGCGCCTCCTGGCTGCTCCCCTCTCCACCCACCTATATATATGTGGGAGGGGGCTCCATCCATAGCTACGACAAACTCTTAGCCATGTGCGGCGCCCCCCTCCACAGTTTTGTCCCTCGGTCATATTTTCATAGTGCTTAGGCGAAGCCTATGGAGATAGCATTACCACCACCGTCACCACGTCGTCGTGCTGCCGGAACTCATCGACTACTTCGCCGTATTGCTGGATCAAGAAGGCGAGGACGTCAGCGAGTTGAACATGTGTTGAACGCGGAGGTGTCGTATGTTCGGTACTCGATCGGTTGGATCGCGAAGAAGTTCGACTACATCAACCGCGTTAACAAACGCTTCCGCTTACGGTCTATGAGGTTATGTAGACACACTCTCCCCTCTCGTTGCTATGCATCTCCATGGATAGATCTTGCGTGTGCGTAGAATTTTTTTTGTTTTCCATGCAACGTTCCCCAACAGTGGCATCTGAGCCAGGTCTATGCGTAGATGATATGCACGAGTAGAACACAAAGAGTTGTGGAGAGTGATAGTCATACTGCTTACCACCAACGTCTTATTTTGATTAGGCGGTATTGTGGGAAGCGGCCTGGACCAACCTTACATGTCCACGCACATGAGACTGGTTCCACCGACTGACATGCAACTTGTTTTGCATAAAGGTTGTTGGCGGGTGTCTATTTTTCCTACTTTAGTTGAATCGAATTTGACTACAACCGGTCCTTGAAGAAGGTTAAAATAGCAAACTTGATAATCACCGTTGTGGTTTTTGCATAGTTAAGAACGGTTCTTGCTAGAAGCCCGTAGCAGCCACGTAAAACTTGCAACAACAAAGTAGAGGATGTCTAACTTGTTTTTGCAGGACATGTTGTGATGTGATATGGTCAACATATGATGTGATATATGTTGATGTATGAGATGATCATGTTTTGTAATATCGATGACCGACATCAGCCTTAGGGTTGTCTCTTAATTATTGTAAGAAATGCAAACGCTGTGTAATTGCTTTACTTTATCGCTATGCGTTAGCAATAGTTGTAGAAGCAATAGTTGGCAAGACGACCCCGACGCAACGATGGAGATCATGATGATGCTTTGGAGATGGAGATCAAAAGCACAAGATGATGATGGCCATATCATGTCACATATTTTGATTGCATGTGATGCTTATCCTTTATGCAACTTGTTTTGCTTAGAACAGTGGTAGCACTATAAGATGATCCCTTCACTAAATTTCAAGATGAAAGTGTTCTCTCCGAGTATGCACCGTTTCCAAAGTCCGTCGTTTCGAAGCACCCCATGATGGTCGGGTGTGATAGACTCTACGTTCACATACAACGAGTGTAAGACAATTTTGCACATGCAGAATACTTGTGTTTAACTTGATGAGCCTAGCATCTACAGACATGGTCTCGGAACACTGGAGACTGAAAGGTCGAACGTGAGTCATACAGTAGATATGATCTACGTAGAGATGTTCACCGTTGAAGACTACCCCATCTCACGTGATGATCGGACATGGGTTAGTTGATTTGGATCATGTATCACTTAGATAACTTGAGGGATGTTTATTCAAGTGGGAGTTCGTTAGTAATTTGATTAATTGAACTTAATTAATCATGAACTTAGTCTTAATAGTTTTGCATATCTATGTTGTAGATCAATGGCGCGAGCTACCGTTCCCCTAAATTTTAATGCGTTCCTAGAGAAAGCTAAGTTGAAAGATGATGGTAGCAACTACATGGACTGGGTCCATTACTTGAGAATTATGCTCATTGTTGCACAAAAGAATTATGTCCTTGATGCACCGCTAGGTGACAGACCTGCTGCAGGAGCTACTGCAGATGTTATGAACGTCTGGCAGGCTCGATCTGATGACTAATCGATAGTTCAGTGTGCCATGCTTTACGACTTAGAACCGGGACTTCAAAGACGTTTTGAACATCATGGAGCATATGAGATGTTCTAAGAGTTGAAGTTAATATTTCAAGCAAATGCCCGGGTTGAGAGATATGAAGTCTCCAACAAGTTCTATAGCTGCAAGCTGGAGGAGAACAATTATGTCAGTGAACACATACTCAAAATGTCTGGGTATGATAACCAGTTGACTCAGCTGGGAGTTGATCTTCCAGTTGATAGTGTTATTGTCAGAGTTCTTTAATCACTACCACCAAGCTACAAAGGCTTCGTGATGAACTATAATATGCAAGGGATGAATAAAACAATTCCTGAGCTCTTCGCAATGCTTAAGGCCGCTGACGTAGAAATCAAGAAGGAGCATCAAGTGTTGATGGTTAACAAGACCACTAGTTTCAAGAAAAAGGGCAAGGGAAAGAAAGGGAACTTCAAGAAAAATGGCAAGCAAGTTGCCACTCTCGGGAACAAAAGTAAGGCTGGACCCAAGCCTGAAACTGAGTGCTTCTACTGTAAAGGGAATGGTCACTGGAAGCGGAACTGCCCCAAATACTTGGCGGATAAGAAGAATGACAAAGTGAATAAAGGTATATTTGATATACATGTTATTGACGTGTACCTTACTAATGCTCGTATTAGCGCCTGTGTATTTGATACTGGTTCAGTTTATCATATTTGTAAGTCGAAACAGGAGCTGCGGAATAAACGAAGATTGGCCAAGGACGAGGTGACGATGCACGTCGGGAATGGTTCCAAGGTCGATGTGATCACCGTCAGCACGCTACCTCTACATCTACGTTCGGGATTAGTTTTAGACCTCAATAATTGTTATTTTGTCCCAGCGTTGAGCATGAACATTATATCTGGATCTTGTTTATTGCGAGATAGTTATTCATTTAAATCGGAGAATAATGTTTGTTATATTTATATGAGTAATATCTTTTATGGTCATGCACCCTTGATGAATGGTCTACTCTTGTTGAATCTCGATCGTAATGATACACATATTCATAATATTGATGCCAAAAGATGCAAAGTTGATAGTGATTGTGCAACATATTTGTGGCACTGGCGTCTAGGTCATATTGGTGTAAAGCGCATGAAGAAACTTCATGCGCATGGACTTTTGGAATCACTTGATACTTGCGAACCATGCCTCATGGGCAAGATGACTAAAACTCTGTTCCCCAAAACAATGAAGCGAGATAATGTCTTATTGGAAATACTACGTACCGATGTATGCGGTCCGATGAGTGTTGAGGCACGTGGCGGGTATCGTTATTTTCTGACCTTCACAGATGATTTGAGTAGGTATGGGTATATCTACTTGATGAAACACAAGTCTGAAACATTTGAAACGTTCAAAGAATTTCAGAGTGAAGTGGAGAATCATCGTAACAAGAAAATAAAGTTTCTATGATCTGATCGTGGAGGTGAATATGTGAGTTACGAGTTTGGCCTTCATTTAAAACAATGTGGAATTGTTTCACAACTCACGCCACCTGGAACACCACAGCGTAATGGTGTGTCCGAACGTCGTAGCCGTACTTTATTGGATATGGTGCGTTCTATGATGCCTCTTACCGATTTACCACTATTGTATTGAGGTTATGCATTAGAGACAGAAGCATTCACATTAAATAGGGCACCGCCTAAATCCGTTGATACGACACCGTATGAAATATGGTTTGGCAAGAAACCTAAGCTGTCGTTTCTTAAAGTTTGGGGTTGTGATACTTATGTAAAAAGGCTTCAGCCTGATAAGCTCGAACCCAAATCGGAGAAGTACGTCTTCATAGGATACCCTAAGGAAACAATATGGTACACCTTCTACCATAGATCCGAAGGCAAGATCTTTGTTGCCAAGAATGGATCCTTTCTAGAGAAGGAGTTTCTCTTGAAAGAAGTGAGTGGGAGGAAAGTAGAACTTGATGAGGTAATTGTACCTTCTCTCGAATTGGAAAGTAGCACATCAGAGAAATCTATGCCCGTGATTCCTACACCAACTAGAGAGGAAGCTAATGATGATGATCATGAAACTTTGGATCAAGTTACTACTGGACCTCGTAGGTCAAACAAAGCATGTTCCGCACCAAAGTGGTACAGTAATCCTGTCCTACAAGTCTTGTTATTAGACCATGGTGAACCTACGAACTATGAAGAGGCTATGATGAGCCCAGATTCCGATAAATGGCCTGAGGCCATGAAATCTGAGATAGGATGCATGTATGAGAACAAAGTATGGACTTTGGTGGACTTGCGCGATGATCGGCAAGCCATTGAGAATAAATGGATCTTCAAGACGAAGACATACGCTGATGGTAATGTCACCATGTACAAAGGTCGACTTGTCGCGAAAGGTTTTCGACAAGTTTAAGGGGTTGACTACGATGAGACTTTCTCACCCGTAGCGATGCTTAAGTCAGTTTGAATCATGTTAGCAATTGCCGCATTTTATAATTATGAAATCTGGCAAATGGATGTCAAAACTGCATTCCTCAATGGATTTCTTAAAGAAGAGTTGTATATGATGCAACTAGATGGTTTTGTCAATCCTAAAGGTGCTAACAAAGTGTGCAAGCTCCAGCTATCCATCTATGGACAGGTGCAACCATCTCGGAGTTGGAATATACGCTTTGATGAGGTGATCAAAGCATATGGTTTTATACACACTTATGGTGAAGTCTGTATTTACAAGAAAGTGAGTGGGAACTCTGTAGCATTTCTGATATTATATGTGGATGACATATTGTTGATTGGAAATGATATAGAATTTTTTGATAGCATAAAAGGATACTTGAATAAGAATTTTTCAATGAAAGACCTCGGTGAAGCTGCTTATATATTGGGCATCAAAATCTATAGGGATAGATCGATATGCTTAATAGGGCTTTCATAAAGCACATAAAGTTTTGAAGAAGTTCAAAATGGATCAGTCAAAGAAAGGGTTCTTGCCTATGTTACAAGGTGTGAAATTGAGTCAGACTCAAAGCCTGACCACTGTAGAAGATAGAGAGAAACTGAAAGTCATTGCTTGTACCTCAGCCATAGGTTCTATCATGTATGATATGTTGTGTACCAGACCTGATGTGTGCCTTGCCATAAGTTCAACAGGGAGGTACCAAAGTAATCCAGGAGTGGATCACTGGATAGCGGTCAAGAACATCCTGAAGTACCTGAAAAGGACCAAGGATATGTTTTTCGTTTATGGAGGTGAAGAAGAGCTCGTCGTAAATGGTTGCGTCAATGCTAGCTTCGACACTGGTCCAGATGACTCTAAGTCAAAAACCGGATATGTATTTATATTGAACGGTGGAGCTGTCAGTTGGTGCAGTTCTAAGCAGAGCGTCGTGGCGGGATCTATGTGTGAAGCGGAGTACATAGCTGCTTCAGAAGCAGCGCATGAAGGAGTCTGGATGAAGGAGTTCATATACGATTTAGGTGTAATACCCAGTGCACTGGGTCCAATGAAAATCTTTTGTGACAACACTGGAGCAATTGCCTTAGCAAAGGAATCCAAATTTCACAAGAGAACCAAACACATCAAGAGACGCTTCAACTCCATTCATGAAAAGGTCAAGGATGGAGACATAGAGATTTGCAAAATACATATGGATCTAAATGTAGCATACCCGTTGACTAATCCTCTTCCACGAGCAAAACATGATCAACACCAAGACTCCATGGGTGTTAGATTCATTACAATGTAATCTAGATTATTGACTCTAGCGCAAGTGGGAGACTGAAGGAAATATTCCCTAGAGGCAATAATAAAGTTGTTATTTTATATTTCCTTATTCACGATAAAAGTTTATTATTCATGCTAGAATTGTATTGATTGGAAACTGAAATACATGGGTGGATACATAAACAAATCTTGTGTCCCTAGTGAGCCTCTACTTGACAAGTTCGTTGATCAATGATGGTTAAGGTTTCCTAGCCATAGACATGTGTTGTCACTTGATAGCGGGATCACATCATTAAGAGAATGATGTGATGGACAAGACCCATCTGTTAGATTAGCATTTGATCGTTCAAGTTTATTGCTATTGCTTTCTTAATGCCAAATACATATTCCTTCGACTATGAGATTATGCAACTCCCAGATACCATAGGAATACCTTGTGTGCTATCAAATGTCACAACGTAACTGGGTGATCATAAATATGCTCTACAGGTATCTCAGAAGGTGTTTGTTGAGTTGGCATAAATTGAGATTAGGATTTGTCACTCCGTGTATCAGAGAGGTATCTCTGGGCCCTCTCGATAATACACATCACAAGAAGCTTGCAAGCAAAGTGGCTAAGGAGTTAGTTACGAGATGATGTATTACGAAACGAGTAAAGAGACTTGCTGGTAATGAGATTGAACTAGGTGAAGATACCGACGATCGAATCTTGGGCAACATACTAACGGACAAAGGGAATTACGTATGTTGTCATAAGGTTCGACGGATAAAGATCTTCATAGAATATGTAGGAACGAATATGGGCATCCATGTTCCGCCATTGTTTATTGACTGGAGAGGTGTCTTGGTCATGTATACATAGTTCTCGAACCTATAGGGTCCGCACGCTTAACGTTCATTGACGATATAGTGTTATATGAGTTATATGGTATTGGTGACCGAATATTGTTCGGAGTCTCGGATGAGATCACAGACATGACGAGGAGCCCCGAAATGGTCTTGAGGTAAATATTGATATATAAGACGATACTATTTGGACACCGAAAGAGTTTCAGGATGTACCGGTTAGTCATCAGATCACCAGAAGGGGTTCCGGGAAGCCCCGGGAGGATGATGGGCCTATTGTGCCAATAGAGGGGGGCACAACATCCCACAAGGGGCTGGCGCACCCCCCTATGGCAGCCGGCCTATGGGAGAAAGGAAGGAAGGGGATTCGGCCTCCCCCTTCCTTCCCTCTCCCCCTTTCCTTTCCCCCTCCGGCATATATGGTAAAGGTGGCGCAGCCAAGGCAGGAGCCCAAGTAGGATTTGGCCCTACTTGGGGGGCCTCCTAGCTGCTCCCCTCTCCCCCACCTATATATATGTGGGAGGGGGAACCACACATAGCTACGACAATCCCTTAGCCGTGTGCGGCGCCCCCTTCCACAGTTTTGTCCCTCGGTCATATTTTCATAGTGCTTAGGAGAAGCCCTGCGGAGATAGCATCACCACCGCCGTCACCACGCCATCGTGCTGCTGAAAATCATCCACTACTTCGTCGTCTTGCTAGATCAAGAAGGCGAGGACGTCACTGAGCTGAACGTGTGCTGAACGCGAAGGTGTAGTACATTCGGTACTCGATCGGTTGGATCGTGAAGAAGTTTGACTACATCAACCGCGTTAATAAATGCTTCCGCTTACGGTCTATAAGGGTACGCAGACACACTCTCCCCTCTCGTTTCTATGCATCTCCATGGATAGATCTTGCGTGTGGTAGAATTCTTTTTGTTTTCCACACAACGTTCCCCAACAAAAGAATGGTGCGGCGAAGCGCACGTGAGCCTCTAGTTGAGTACATGAGATGTGGTGCAACTTGCCGGATATGGTATATGTGTGAGTGTGGTAGAACTCATGTTGATCCTACTGCCTCATCGGGCTCTGCTCAGAACGACTCAAGAAACAGGCATGATGAATTGCTCGTTCTTCGCAATACAGTTTGTATTCTAAGTGCATCTACAACAGCAGTCCAATAACTAGGTGACCTAAAACAGATTATTATTATTATTTAAAAAAACCCTCCCATATATTAATTAACTAAGAAACATTCATACAATCATCTATTTTTACAACTTTAGCAATGTAGGGCGGAACACTACTTATAAGCAAACCATCATACCTATTATCTAAACTAAACTTCGAAATCTACCTTCTGTTAATCTTAGATATCTTGAGATTAATCATCATCTTGGAAATACTCAACGCTTCCATCTTAAGATCAATGAGGGGAGACCTGTCCAAATAATAATTTCCAAGAAAAGATGCCATAAAGAGCAACCGGTTTCCAAAATGATGGGTTCGTGAAGGGCAATACTGATATAAAGGCCCGCAAGTGTCACTTTCAGTTTCGCTTCATCCACGCTATTGGAAACCCCAATATAGTCCTAAGAAGAAATGATGACTTCACCAATATTGTTCCTCGCAACCACTCCCACAATGGCAACACTAATGGCCTCCACAAAACTTGCGTCAACATTGATCTTAATGAAATATCGATCGAGGGGCTGCCAAGTCACACATTTTCCATCCTCGTCATTCGTATAATTTACGCCATCCACCCCTCCTTACCTTTGTTGGTAATCTCCACATTGATACGTCCATTTTGCATCAGGCTTTTGTGTTGATATTTATTGCATTATGGGCTGTTATTACAAATTATGGTACAATGCTTATGCCTTTTCTCTCTTATTTTACAAGGTTTACACAAATAGGGAGAATGATGGCAGCTGGAATTCTGGACCAGAAAGGAGCAAATCTGAGAGACCTATTATGCACAACTCCAAAAGTTCTAAAACTTTACGGAGAATTGTTTTGGAATATATAAAAAATATTGGGCAAAAAAATACCAAAGGGGACCCACCAGGTGGCCACAAGTCTGGGGGCACGCCCCTAGGGCTTGTGGGCCCTCTGGCAGGTCTCTGGTGCCCATCTTCTGCTATATGTAGGGTTTTGACCTGGAAAAAATCATAAGGAAGCTTTCGGGACGAAGCGCCGCTGTCTCGAGGCGGAACCTGGGCAGAAGCAATCTAGGGCTCCGGCGCCATCGTCTCTGCCGAGGAAACTTCCCTCCGGAGTGGGAAATCGAAGCCATCATCATCACCAACGATCCTCTCATCGAGAGGGGGTCAATCTCCATCAACATCTTCACCAGCACCATCTCCTCTCAAACCCTAGTTCATATCCTGTATCCGCTCTTTGTCTCAAAACCTCAGATTGGTACATGTGGGTTGCTAGTAGTGTTGATTACTCCTTGTAGTTGATGCTAGTTGGTTTATTCGGTGGAAGATCATATGTTCAGATCCTTGATGATATTTATTACCCCTTTGATTATGAACATCAATATGCTTTGTGAGTAGCTACGTTTGTTCCTGAGGACACGGGAGAAGTCTTGTTATAAGTAATCATGTGAATTTGGTATTCGTTTGATATTTTGATGAGATGTATGTTGTGTTTCCTCTAGTGGTGTTATGTGAACGTCAACTACATGACACTTCACCATGATTCGGGCCTAGGGGAAGGGATTGGGAAGTAATAAGTAGATGATGGGTTGCTAGAGTGACATAAGCTTAAACCCTAGTTTATGTGTTGCTTCTGTCAGATTTCGGGTTCCGGCAGACCCTTGAGGTTCGAACTCTGGGGTGCGCGCGGAGATTACGCTCTCCACCTCTCCGTCTCGCAAAGATCTAAACTACTGAAAGAACAACACAAGAGACACAAGGTTTATACTGGTTCGGGCCACAGATGTGGTGTAATACCCTACTCCAGTGTGGTGTGGTGGATTGCCTCTTGGGCTGACGAGGATGAACAATACAAGGAAGAACAGCCTCGTGAGGGTCTGTTCTTAGCTGGGGCGATGAACTGCTAGGAGGAGTTCGGCCGCCCTTCTCTCTCTCTCTTTTTGTCTGGTTGCCTCTACTTTGATTTGTCCCTCTCCCCTCTACACTTGGGGTGGCTAGTCCTATTTATAGGCAAAGGCCCTGGGCCTCTTCCCAAATATTGAGCGGGAAGGGCGCCAACAGTTGTCCATTTTGAAGGGGAACATCTGGTACACTTATCCTGACTAAAGTCGGTCCTCGCCTGCCAAAGGCTCTGGTGATGACGCTGGCTTGGGCTCCACGATGACCTCCTCCTTGTCGCGGAGCTGGTCTTGGTCTCGTTGCACCGAAATGGATGCCTTTGCTTGATCCTCTCGCCTGCGCTTGCCCCCTTAGCACCAAAGAGGAAAGGGAGGACACTGCGCAGGCTGGCGCCCGCCTGGCACCCTTGGTCGTCATGGCTTACGTCATGGGCGCTTCGTGAGGTACCCCGCCTTGATCTCTCCACCTCCTCGTGAGCTAGCCTGATGAGGCCGTGCTTGAGGAAGCTCTGTGTCGTCCGCCCCGCGAGGCTTGGCCCCTCGCGAGGGTCTTGGGTCTTGTGTTGATGAAGATGGGCTGTGATGGGCCTCCTTTGAGCCACGCCGCAGGCCGCAGGCAGGCAAGTCTGGGGACCCCCGTTCCCAGAACGCCGACAGTAGCCCCCGGGCCCAAGGCGCGCCCGGTTTTGGCCGTGCAGGGAGGCGAAAGGACAAGGGCGAAGCGCCGCGGGCCCTAACAGCCTGCGGCCTTGGGCGCCGTGTGGTGGTTGATTGGACGTGGGCGGTACTGTTCCCCCATGCCCCCTTATTCCGCACCATGCTAGGCGGACCCGTAGTTGTACACAGCTGCTTTCTTCCCTTTGCTCGTGCGCCCTCTGTCCTTCCTCCGCTCGAACTCCAGCTCCTGCTCTCGACCCAATCTCAAACCATCTCTCCCTCTTCCCATCACCATGGCTCCAACGAAGAAAGGAAGAAGGAAGCAACCCACGCCTCCGCCGTCGGTGGCCCCCGCCATCGGCCGGTCGATCATACTTAATCGGTAGGCCTGGACAAGGTCAGCTCGGCTCTGGCTACTACCTTCAACGAGTGCGGGAGGACGACGGCCTGGCCCATGTCTCACTTCCCCACTGATAGGATAATCACCGAGGTCCATTACTTCGCTGATGCCCTGTGGGCGGGTCTGGTTCCCCCTTCTCTTATTTCTTCAGGGCCGTGTTTTCCCATTACCAGATCCATATGATGCATCTGGGTCCCGAATCCATCGCCCTTCTCTCCGTCTTTGCTTTTGTTTGCGAAGCAATGATGGGTATCGCTCCATCAGTTGCCTTGTTGCGCCACTTCTTCTCCATGCGCCTCGTCGACTCTACCCAGTGCTCGGCGTGCGTGAGCTTTGTCGCCGCGCCCAAGACAGCGGCCTCTGGGATCGACTTCGGGCTCCCTCCACCTTCGGCTGGGTTCCGCGAGCGGTGGCTGTATGTAGACGTTGGGGTGCCCAGCCCCCTGCTGTCGAAGCCAACCTCGCATGCTGTCCCCAATTCAGGCTGGGGCCAGGAGATGCTCGAGAGCCCCTGGCTCGCCTTTGTTTGGCGTCACTTCACGTTCTTGAAATCGAACGGCGTGACTGCGCCCAGGATGGTGAAGGAGTTCCTATTACGCCGTATTGCTCCTCTCCAGCGCCACTCCCGTCGAATGTGGACCTTCAGCGGGCGTGGTGATCATATGAGGCTCCAGGAAGAGGATTTGACGCCTGAAGTGCTGAGGACGGTGCTCTTGGTCTTGACTGGTGACCCCAACCCGGGCAGCGTCCAACGGGGAGGGGCCCTGCTATACCTTTGCAAGAACAAGGATGACTTTGTGAAGCAGATGCCTATCTTCGATGAGTGGGGGCTGTGCCCTGTTGGCCTCCAGGGGCTTCGCGAGAACCCAGTGATGGTGACCGCCCTTGCAGTCGGCCAAGGCGAATCTTCCTCAAGTGGCGGAGCGGGGAGGCATGAGGCGCCGGAGGCCGAGGGGGCTCGTGATGAGGTGGTGGCACCGAGCGATGCTCTCGAAGGAGCGGCTCCCGAGGCCCATGCCACTGAGGCTGAGGGTGGCCAGCAGCTGCCCCTGGTGCCTGGGGCTGAGGCCCCCGAGGCCCCAGGCATGACTTCTGGCGAGGCGATTGGCAGCACGCGTCAGGCAGTCGCCCTGGACGCGGGTCGCCCCGACACTCCGTCTTCGTCGCAGGTTGATCCCTGCGCTCTTCTCTTGGGTCGTTTCCGCGTGGACTTTGAGGCCCTCCGGAGGAAAAGGGAGGCCCTGGGTGAGGACTTCCCTTGTCGCCTGCTGAAGCGCAGGAAGTACTTCGCCACCGATGAGTAAGTTTTCTCCTTTTCCAGCCTATGACCCTCTTGTTGCTTTTACTGACCCTTGCTCTGCAGGCCTCTTCCGGCTGAACTCGCAGAAGCAGCTGAGGTGCCGCCTCCTTTGGCTTCGCCTCCTCCACCGCCCCCTAGTGCCCCAAGCAGCACTGCTCTTGTGGTGAGGGCGATCGGAGGGGCGGACCGTCCCGAGGCGCGCTGCTGCCCTTCACTCCCCGAGATCTTCCTTCGCGGGCCCTCTTGTGGCATAGCCATCCTGTTGTGGGCTTCTTGTCTGGTCGTGGACTGCGATTGGCTGAGGCACCCCCCGCGCCCTTCATCTGGAGGCGAGCTGGCTGCAGGCCGGGCTTCTGGCACGGCGCGCCCGGCCGTCGCGAGGGCGCCAGCCCCCTGCCCGGAGGGGGAACGATGATCCGTGGCCCCCGGCGCTTGCTTGGGGCAGATGGTGGCGTGGAAGACGTGCTCGAGCGCGCCTGGGAGCGTCACGTTCGCCGCCAAGGGTTTCTTCGAAGGGCGACTGACGCGGTGGACCTGCTCGAGGAGGAGCTCGCCGATGAAGACGCGTGCCTGGAGGCCGAGGGTCTTCGCCTGGCCGTAGGCAGGCGCGAGTTGGAGGCCGCCATCGCCCTCGCACTCCATCGGCGCGACCTTGATGATGAAGAGGCGAAGGCGTCTCTGGAGGCCTCCCGGGTGGCCCGATCCCAGGCTACTGAGGAGGCCCGGGAAGCTTACCAACGGCGAGAAATGGCGGAGGAGCGGGCTCGGGAGCTCCTGGCCCGGTGCCACTTACTGGAGGAGCAAGTGGAGCTGCACGAGGCAGCCCTAGCGTCGATGAAGGTGGCCTCAGGCGACCAGGCTGAGCTCCAGAAGCGTGAGGAAGCGTTGACACTGGAGGCCGCCGAACGCACCCGTGAGTACGAGCGGCTGGAGACGAGGGAGCTCCTGGTAACGCGGGCGAAGGAGGATGTCGCTGCACGGGAGGCCCGCGTCCTGGAGGAGGTTGGACGTCGAGTGGCGATGGCGCACCAAGACCTCAAGCGTGAGCTCGATAGGAGACTGGAGTTGGTCCGGGTCGAGGCGGAAGGAAGGACTGCAGCCTTGAGGGCCAAGCAGGAGGAGGCGGTGCGGCGGGCCGATGCCTCTCGGGCTGCCCTTGAGGCTGCGCAAGGGGAGCTAGTCGCCTCTCACGCTGAGATGCTCCATCTTCGCCAGCGGGTGGAGGAGGCTGAGGCCGTCGCGTGCCAGAACGCGGACGAGATACGCCAGCGTCAGGTCCTGGAGCACGTGCACGCTCCCATGCTCGCCACACTCTGGGAGAGAGCTAACACGGCCTTGGACAACATCTGCGAGGCGGCTGTTGGCGAGCCGCACACGATCAATTATGCTGGCAACCTTCAGTTCTTCACCGCCGTGGTGACGCAGCTGGAGGCGCGGTCGGTCAGGGCCGACAGGTTGGTGGAGGAGAGGAGCCACGCCCTGCTCGGGCGCGCCTTTTCCCGTGTCTTCAGCCATCTCTGGAACATGGATCCCAACTTCGACTTCGACGCCGCCATCGGCCCAGTTCCCCAGGCCGCCCGAGACGACCTGGCGCACTGGGTTGAAGACAACGTGGACGCTCTTGTCAGGGCCTTCGCTTCGGATGACGACGACGTGATCGCGGCCGCTGACGAGGGCGGCGTGGTGAACGGCCTTGACGCCGCTGGTGGTGACACAGACGGCGATGGCGAGTTCAGCGACGGCTCGGGAGGCGCTCCTGAGGACGCATTGGGGGATTTGTCCAACTAAGTATATGTCGCTCCTGTCTTTTCACCCTACATGAATAGAACTCAGGTTTTGGCCTGATGGCTGTGAGAGCATTTTGGGAGGGGGTGCCCCTTATGTAAAATCTGTGCTCGTTGTTTCAGTAGTTGTTACATTGCGCGCGCGCCCGCGCACGGTAGTCGGCTGGTTTACCTTTGTTTTGCGCAGGCTCCCGAGGTAGCCCGTGGGAGGGCGAGTCACCTTGGGCATTCTTTGGCTGAATCCGTAGGACACGAGAGCATCACTCACGGGGAGCTTCACAGGCGTTGGCCTTCTTCACAGGCTTCGGGCCTTTTCCCGAACGCGATAGCTTCACAGGCATTCACCTTCTTCACAGGCTCCGGGCCTTTTTCGAAACGCAGTAGCTTCACAGGCATTCGCCTTCTTCACAGGCTCCGGGCCTTTTCCGAAACGCGATAGCTTCACAGGCATTCGCCTTCTTCACAGGCTCCGGGCCTTTTCTGAAACACGACAGCTTCACAGGCATTCGCCTTCTTCACAGGCTCCGGGCCTTTTCCGAAACGCGACAGCTTCACAGGCATTCGCCTTCTTCACAGGCTCCGGGCCTTTTCCGAAACGCGACAGCTTCACAGGCATTCGCCTTCTTCACAGGCTCCGGGCCTTTTCCGAAACGCGACAGCTTCACAGGCATTCGCCTTCTTCACAGGCTCCGGGCCTTTCCTTAAAAGGACAACCTCCGCAGGCACCGGAAAATCCTCCTGAGAGGGAGCGACAGCGGCAGTCCGGGTCACGCACAAGCCGGGCCTGACCCGTCTCGCGAGGGGCTCGCGAGGGGAGGCAGCTATGGTGAGGCGGTAACCAGAACGCGAGAAATGGTTCGAACGAGACTAAGCACCCCTTCCCCGAACACATGCAAATCTCAGATTCGAATCCAACTTAAATCCAGCGGGGGAAAAGTCACAACCAAAGGAAAAGGCAATGAAAGCAGACAAAAGGCCGCGTCCGGCACCTAATCTAGCCTTGGACGTCTTCTCACCAGCGCGGAGCTAAGTGCTGTCCACTGGGCGTGGGAGGGAGCCCCAGGGCCTGAGGCCGGCACCCCTGAGACTCCGGGGCGTGTACAGCCCCACTCATTATTACGTGAGAGTGTCACGGGGCGGCGAGCTTCACAAGCACTGGGCCTTCTTCACAGGTACCAACCTTGCTTCATATCGCTAGACGAGGGCCTTGCCTTGCGGCACACTCTAGTGCCACCAACGATGACCGGAAACCAGGATGCCGCCGGTGGGGTAGAGCGGTCGCCAGTGGTTCCCCCGACGACCATGGGTCCTTAGGCGCCTCCCCAGCGGAGGGACTACCTCCTGAGGATGCCTTGCTCCGAACGCCGCGGTGGTGATGTCGAATATCCGCCCCTCTCCTGCAGCCCCCTGCGCCCTCCTCCCGAGGGGTAGGAGACCGTGGGAGCGGGGCAACTGCTCACTGTGGCGACCTGAACTTCCTGCGATCCATGATTAGCGTACGCCTGCTCCTGAGAAATTAGCGGTACCCGGTAATCGTCGTCCCCAGTGTGGCCGGCGGGGCCGTCCCGGGGCTCCTAGAAGAGCTCAGCTTCTGGTGTCTCATCCTCCCAGCTCGGGCTGAGGAGCCAGCCTCGCTCGCCCTCGCGAGCGGGTCCTTGGTCCATCATGTGTGGCACGTATTCTTCTGGCGCCGTCATCCCGAAGGCTACGCCGTAGTGCTCCGTGTGCCAGGCTTCTCTGCTTGACGTGCCCACCGTGGGGTGGTAGCGCGGCTGCCCGCTGGAGCCGAGGGCCGCGCCGAGTCCCTCTCCTTCACGTGTCGGGGGCAGGGGTAGCGCCACCGCCAGTCCGGCGCCGGCGGCTTCACTGGCGTTGGGGTAGTCTTGGGGCCTGTGGGCGCGTGCGGGGACCCCGCGCGTGCCGCCCTGGGCTTGAGACGGGAGCTGGATGCAGAAGGGGTGAGCCCCCGAGGCGGCAAAGTCCAGGAGCTCGGCGACCCGCTCCAGCAGCACATCGCGGCCGCCCTCCAGCAGCCTGCACTGCAGCAGCTCTCGCGCCACCGGGAGCGCGGCCCTCGAGTTCGCCTCCTCTCGGCGGGTGTACGGTGTCGTGGTCGCGACGTGATTGGAGGCCCTTGCTGCCGACCGTGCTTGCCACGGCGTGAGGGTTGTTGAAGCCTGTCCGCGCTGTCCGCGGCCCGCAGCGCCCTGCGGACCACGAGCTACCTGGGGCGCGGGGTCGCCCGAGGCGAGCGGCTCTGCGCGGGCGGGCCATGCCGCCCATGGATCTTGATTGCCCGTCTGGTCGCCGGACATGGTGGGGACGATGCGACGGGTCGCGAAGTGGTAGAAAGGTGGATTCCGGCGCACCCCTACCTGGCGCGCCTAATGTCAGATTTCGGGTTCCGGCAGATCCTTGAGGTTCGAACTCCGGGGTGCGCGCGGAGATTACGCTCTCTACCTCTCCGTCTCGCAAAGATCTAAAACTACTGAAAGAACAACACAAGAGACACAAGGTTTATACTGGTTCGGGCCACCGATGTGGTGTAATACCCTACTCCAGTGTGGTGTGGTGGATTGCCTCTTGGGCTGACGAGGATGAACAATACAAGGAAGAACAACCTCGCGAGGGTCTGTTCTTAGCTGGGGCGATGAACTGCTAGGAGGAGTTCGGCCGCCCTTCTCTCTCTCTTTCTGTCTGGTTGCCTCTACTTTGATTCGTCCCTCTCCCCTCTACCCTGGGGGTGGCTAGTCCTATTTATAGGCAAAGGCCCTGGGCCTCTTCCCAAATATTGAGCGGGAAGGGCGCCAACAGTTGTCCATTTTGAAGGGGAACATCTGGTACACTTATCCTGACTAAAGTCGGTCCTCGCCTGCCAAAGGCTCTGGTGATGACGCTGGCTTGGGCTCCACGATGACCTCCTCCTTGTCGCGGAGCTGGTCTTGGTCTTGTTGCACCGAAATGGATGCCTTTGCTTGATCCTCTCGCCTGCGCTTGCCCCCTTAGCACCAAAGAGGAAAGGGAGGACACTGCACAGGCTGGCGCCCGCCTGGCGCCCTTGGTCGTCATGGCTTATGTCATGGGCGCCTCGTGAGGTACCCCGCCTTGATCTCTCCGCCTCCTCGTGAGCCAGCCTGATGAGGCCGTGCTTGAGGAAGCTCTGTGTCGTCCGCCCGCGAGGCTTGGCCCCTCGCAAGGGTCTTGGGTCTTGTGTTGATGAAGATGGGCCGTGTTGGGCCTCCTTCGAGCCACGCCGCAGGCAGGCAAGTCTGGGGACCCCCGTTCCCAGAACGCCTACAACTTCATAATGGGCTGATTTGGATCCATGTGTTTCACGCTATGGTAAGAGTTATCTTAATTCTTCTTTCGTAGTTGTGGATGCTTGCGAGGGGGGTTAATCATAAGTGGGAGGCTTGTCCAAGTAAGGACAGCACCCAAGCACCGGTCCACCCACATATCAAATTATCAAAGTAACGGACGCGGATCATATGAGCATGATGAAAACTAGCTTGACAATAATTCCCATGTGCCCTCAGGAGCGCTTTGCTTTATATAAGAGTTTGTCCAGCCTTGTCCTTTGCTACAAAAAGGATTGGGCCACCTTGCTGCACCTTAGTTACACTTTTTACTTGTTACCCGCTACGAATTATCTTATCACAAAACTATCCGTTACTTATAATTTCAGTGCTTGCAGAGAATACCTTGCTGAAAACCGCTTGTCATTTCCTTCTGCTCCTTGTTGGGTTCGGCACTCTTACTTATTGGAAGGACTACGATAGATCTCCTATACTTGTGGGTCATCAAGACTCTTTTTTGGCGCCATTGCTGGGGAGTGAAGTGCCTTTGCTAAGGAATTTTTTAGTGTGCTCAAATTTACCATCACTCGCTGCTATTGAAAATAATCCTTTGAGGGGTTTGTTCGGGGTATCTTCACCCCGACCGGAAGAACAAAGAATTAACCCTCAACCTACTGAACCTACTGAAAATATTTATTATGAAATTCCTTCAGGTATGATAGAGAAACGACTAGCTAATCCTTATCCAGGAGACAGAACATTACATCCTGATATGCATCTAATTTATTTGGATGAAGTTTGTGGATTATTTAAGCTTGCAGGTTTGCCCGAAGATGAAGTCAAGAATTAGGTCTTCCCTTTATCTTTGAAGGAGAAGGCATTGACATGGTATAGGCTATGCGATGATATTGGGACTTGGAATTACAACTGATTGAAATTGGAATTTCATAGAAGTTTTATCCTATGCATCTAGTTCATCGTGATAGGAATTATATTTATAATTTTTGGACACGTGAAGGATAAATTCTCGCTCAAGATTGGAGGAGGCTTAAGTCAATGTTATATTCATGCCCCAATCATGAGCTCTCAAGATAAATTACTATTCAGAATTTTTATGCTCGGCTTTCTCGTAGTGATCAATCCTTGCTCAATACTTCGTTTACTGGTTCTTTTATGAAGAAGACTATTGAATTCAAATGAGATTTATTGGTAAGAATTAAACGCAACTCTGAAGATTGGGAACTCGAGAAGGTAAGGAGTCAGGTATAAACCTCAAGTTTGATTGTGTTGAGTCTTTTATGGATACCGATGCTTTTCGTGAATTTAGCGCTAAATATGGACTTGAATATGAGATAATAGCTTCTTTCTATGAAACATTTGGTACTCATGTTGATCTCCCTAAGGAGAAGTGGTTTAAATATCATCCTCCCATTGAATTAAAAATAGTAGAACCTACTAAAGCTGAACAGGAAACTATTACTTATAATGTTGATCCTATTGTTCCTACTGCTTATATTGCAAAACCACCTGTCCCTATTAGAAACAATTGATGCGGAGCATCCCACAGCCATCCCCATGGACACTACCTCAACTACCCAAGCTCCAAGTGGACCCATGACAAGAGCTCGAGCACGTGCTATTCAATCTAAGGTGACATCTCTCCTACTAGAGTTTCCCCTACATTCGAGTGGGACATGGCTGCTGCCTAAGTCAGAATCACTATGTGTAATCAGGTACAATGCATGTCACGCCCAAGATGCGACCCTATCCTAAAGGAACTCGAAGGTCCCACCAAGGATAGAAGTGCATCTTGAAGACACTTTTGCAAGGTGGATATCATTACATCAAACCATTACAAAAGTTGGGGATACATACATAAGGCACAAACGCCCCAAGAATACATCAACATCATACAAGAGATCAACATCCGACTACGGATGGAACACAAACAGAAACTCAAACAATATCCACCCTGCTAGCCCAGGCTGCCGACCAGGAACCTATCCCTCGAACAAGAAGAAGCGGAACAAGAACTCCAAAACTATAAACATCGCTCTCGCGTCATGATCATCGCATAACCTGTACCTGCAACTGGGGTTGTAGTAATCTGTGAGCCACGAGGACTCAGCAATCCCATTACCATGGGTATCAAGACTAGCAAAGCTTAAAGGGTAAGGAAGGGGTAAAGTGGTGAGGTTGCAGCAACGGCTAAGAAAAGTATGGTGGCTAACTTACGAAACAAGAGCGAGAAGAGGAGCTAAACAAACGGTCGCCAACTAGTAATGATCAAGAAGTGACCCTGAACTCCTACTTACGTCAAACATAACCCAAAAACCGTGTTCTCCTCTCGAACAACCCGAAAAGAGACAATCACGGTTACGCACATGGTTGGTGTATTTTAGAAGAGTTTACTTCAAGTTTACTACAACCGGATATCAACAAATTCCCATCTGCCACATAACCACGGGCACGACTTTCGAAAGTTCAAAACCCTGCAGGGGTGTCCCAACTTAGCCCATGATAAGCTCCCACGATCAACGAAGGATATTCCTTCTCCCGGAACGACCCGATCAGTCTCGGTATCCCGGTTACAAGACATTTCGACAATGGTAAAACAAGACCAGCAAAGCCACCCGAATGTGCCGACAAATCCTGATAGGAGCTGCACATATCTCGTTCTCAGGGCACACCCGATTGTCCAAACTTCCGGTAGGCGAGCCCAGAGTTGCCCCTGGTGGCCACCGGCGGTTGACAGGTTGGACCAACACTCACAAAGAGCGCTGGCCCGGGGGGGGGGGGTAAAAATAAGATGACCCTCGAGAGCGCGAATCCCAAGGGAAAAAGGGCTAGGTGAGGCAAATGGTAAAACCAATGTTGGGCCTTGCTGGAGGAGTTTTATTCAAAGCGAACTGTCAAGGGGTTCCCATAACACCCAACCGCGTTAGGGACGCAAAATTCGGGAACATAATACCGATATGACGGAAACTAGGGCAGCAAGAGTGGAACAAAACACCAGGCATAAGGCCGAGCCTTCCACCCTTTACCAAGTATATAGATGCATTAATAATATAAGAGATATTGTGATATCCCAACATGAACATAATCCATTGGAGCAATCTTCATCTTCACCTGCAACTAGCAATGCTATAAGAGGGGCTGAGCAAAAGCGGTAACATAGCCAAACAACGGTTTGCTAGGAAGGGTGACAAAGGTCAGAGGTTCATGGCAATTTGGGAGGCTTGATAAGCAAGTGGTAGGTAACGCGGCATAGCGATAGAATGAAGCAACTAGCATATCAATGATAGTAATGAGATCCAGGGTGACGGACATCTTGCCTGAAATCCCGCAAGGAAGAAGAACGAGTCCATGAAGAAGATGAAGCCACGAAGATGAACCAAGCGTAGACGAACGAATCCTCACGATCGCAACGAAACGGGAACTATCGAGAAGAAGCACACAACATGGTAAACACACCACACATGAACAAGGCATGATGCTCAACCAAGTATGATGCATGACAAGGCTACATGAGGCTACACATGGCAAGAGATGATGCATACAAGAACAACACATCAAAGCAAGTTTAATTGAGGCCGGAAAGAACATATAACAATACCGGTAAGTCCCCATATGCAAATTTCGAAATTGGTCCAGATCTGAATAAACCTTATGTTCAAGTTGTTAAACAACAAGTTAAGATGCACCACGATGATCTACACGAAATTCTAGTCAAGTTACATATAAAGTTCGTTTAATTCGGAGCTACGGCCTAGAAGATATGAACAAAACAAGTTAAACATGGCATTGATGCAAAATGCATTCAAACATCAAACACACACCTCAAATCATGGATGCAACAAGGTAACATGAAACTACATGCAAAACTAAGCAAGTTACATGTATATCACACTCAAAACGGAGCAACGGTTAAACACATACACATGAAACAAGTTTAAAGGACAAGCTGTCCAAAACAGCAACTAGGCAACTAGCAAGCATCAAAACAATATGCTACAACACCTTATGTCACGACCGATTTTTCCGGGCTTTAATTTCCATAAAAAGGGCCGTTGTGCTCACCAGCCCCAGGATTACTGTTAGCTGATGAGGCACCAACTTGTTACAGAAATTCCAAGCAAAAGTACAAAATATGTAGTACAAGACCATTGTGGCCTATGAGTACATCAAATGGTTTCTGGTGGTTGAGGGCGGAAGCGGTTTGTGGATCACCACGGCCTATGGGACTCCATTTCCCACAGGAACAGCTGACCAGGTTAACTCCTATCTTCGCGAGGTTGCTATCACCGTTGCTTAGGTCCCGAGGCTGTCGTCGCAACGCTCCTCTCCAAGCAAGTAATCTGGCCAAGACAATAGCCAGGGACAAGCCAATGAGTACTTTGAATGTACTCGCAAACATTAAGAATACAGGTATAATATAGCCACTGATAATCATGCTTTGCAATATTCTTATGCTCACTTAGTTAGTCATGAAAATAAATATTTTGATGCATGCAAGCAGGTTATTCATATGCAACCAGAAATTTATGCAATGACCAAATATAAATAAGGTGTACCGATCGGATGTCTGAAGCGACGTCTCGAAAGGATAGTGAAAAAGAGTATGCCACAGTCGGGCGTCTCAGCGACACCACATAAAGGGCTTTAAAAGAAATGCCACAGTCGGGCGTCTTAGCGACACCACATAAAGGGCTTTAAAAGAAATGCCACAGTCGGGCGTCTTAGCGACACCACATAAAGGGCTTATATAAAAATGAAATTATCATAGTGAATATCCAGGAGGTGGTACCGTCCCAGGGATATTCATTATTCCAAATCATGCAAAACGGTTAGTCCATATAGATAATAATAATCATAACCATCATATATCACAAATCATAATCAATAATCGAGTTTTAGTGGTTTCTCCTCCGAAGACCGACACTTGACCCGTCCCAGACTGTAATCCTTAACCATGGACACGGCTATTCGAATAGGTTTGATCTCTGCAGAGGGTGTACTCTTTACCCACGAGTAACGGATTCCTTTATTCCATCGGGACTAATTCCGTCTACGGTCTTTTAATTGAAAACACACCTGACTTGCACACACCAGCTCAACTCACCGGTGTCTGGAATCACCCACGACACCTGTCAAGCAAACTCTAAGTGGGGAGGCTACAACCTCGACGTAGCATGGGATCAAATTTCTATTTGCGCGCTCTAAGGGGTATCCCCCTCTCGGTCCCAACCGGATACACCCATGCCCCCAGATCAGGTGGCATGCCTACCGGATGCAGCCGATATCTTCCACCATGGCCTCTCTGTACGGTCTGTGCCAAGACAAGGGTTAGCAACTTACTGAACCATACCCCACCTACGGTGTGGACCTGTGGCAGTACGAAACAAGTATGGGGGTTACCGGAACAAGACTCGATCTATGGCCGACTCAGGAGGCTTGTAAAGGTTCCCTGCATGGTTAGCACAACAAAAAATACTTCAACCAACAAATCACCACCCATTATACCTTACCATGCCATACCGGGTGTAACCGTCCCGACGGAGACCGGCGACAAGCTCACACCTACCCAAGGCAGAGGCTTTCCCGGATTCCTTACCGGCATGCATGTAAGGCACATCAAGATGATTGCCATCACACGGGTATGCTCATTTCCAACAGCAAGTAAATCACAATAATGCGTCCATGCAAATGATCATATCACATGAAATAACAACACACCGAATTAAGGTGGTGTTATAAACGTGTCAACTAACACACCAAAAATATTATTCCGGGGTTCAGAATGCTTGCCTTAAAGGTGTGGAGAGGTGGGGGTGCTCTCCAAAA
The DNA here is from genome assembly GCA_032464435.1 of Aegilops umbellulata. Classification (NCBI taxonomy): domain Eukaryota; kingdom Viridiplantae; phylum Streptophyta; class Magnoliopsida; order Poales; family Poaceae; genus Aegilops; species Aegilops umbellulata. Next base: position 481,429,741 of record CP136056.1, read on the forward strand.
CTTTTGGAAGTTTTTTTTCTTCTCTTCCAAAATCCTATTTTCAAAAAAATATACAAACAACACATATTTCAAAAATAGTACAAAAAGTTGTTTGGAAAATTTTCAATTAAATCTTAAAATAAACTAGACAGAATTTGAGAGATGTAGGAAAAAGAATTAATTCATTTGGAGTTATATTTAAAAAGTTACAACCGGTCAAAGTTTAGTCAAATCTGTTTTTAAAATAAATATATAAAAGAAAACGATTCGGACAGAATACACTTTCGGTGTAGGGGAGACGTACTGTGGGGTTTACGCTTCCACTCAAACACGTGGACGGCGTGGGTGCCACTGACAGTGGGTCCAGGGGGCCCACTAGTCAGGTTTGACTAGTCCTTTCTCCCTCTCCTTCCTCTGTCCCAAGCGGAGGCGGAGCTCCGACGATCGTCGCCGGCGACTGGCGGCTCCTCGCGGGGCTTTGAGGGCGGGGATGGATCCACCACTCCAGGGCGATCCTCCCGGTGGTCGCCAGGCAGGTGGGGGCGGCAGGAGCTGCCGGCGGCGAGCTTCGCGGCGGAGGAGGTTTCGGGAGCGGAGTGATTTTTGGGCCACGGTGGTTCCCGATCAAAATTGAGTAGGGGGTTGGGTTCGTGGGAGGAAGGGGAGTTTTCTGGTGAAGAGAACGGAGCGGGGGAGGCCTTGGTGGCGCCGGAACGGCCGGGGCAGTGGCGGCGGCGAGGGTTGCCGGAGACGGGGAAGAAAGCTTTCCTGGGTCGATTGGCGAGCTGGGGGAGCGTCATTGGGGTGGCTTGGGGTTGCCAGTGTGTGGGAACGGCTCGGGGCGTCCATTTATAAGCAAGGCAAGGCGGTTCCGCGGCGGCTGTGGATAAGCTTCTGGCGAACCGACATTCTGTAGCAGCAGGGCATCGTGGCGGCGACGAGCGCTAGCGGACAAGCTCACGGATGAGTTCGGGCTGTGCCAGGGGCCAGGTGGCGAGCCGGGGTGGCTTGGGCGGCGCTGGACGGAGCAGCGGCTGTCGCCGACGCTGGCGTGCCGCCAAAAACGCTCTGGCGGTGGCGCTGATGGTTGCCAGGCGGCTTGGCGCGATGCTGTGAGGAGGGTAGTGCGTGGCGTGGCGCCGCAGAGCGAGCCAAAACCAGGGGGGCCAGCGTGTCGGCTCGGCAAGGTTTCGTGCAATACGCACGCTCTGGGCACGTCCAGTGTACGCACGGAAGGCGTTTGACACAATGCCGTGGCATGCTACAGGCTGCGGGTGTGGCTGGCAAGGAACAGGGCTAGGTTAGAGATAGAGGGAAACCCAAGGGACAAGGTGGCTTGGTCAGGTGGTCAAGTCCATAGTGCAAACAAAATCCCATGTCAAAACTGATCATGCCCACAGGGTGTTTGATAAAATGCTAAGGTCATCTAGGTAGTTCTTGGAGGGGTCAAATTCTCCAGATCAGTGTCTCTTTAGATGCTAGAGGGGGTGGTAAGGTTAGTTTGGCAAAAGGAGAAACTTGTTAGTGCAATTTTTGCAAAACTCCAGTTCTGGACAGAAGGTAAATGGCATCACAACATGGATCAAAAGTGATCCAATGGTTGCATGCTCCTGGACATAGGGGTTTGGTAGGGTGGTCTACAAGTATAAAAAGGAATCATGGGTAAAGGAGCAACTAAAAATGTGGTTGCTGTACAAACCAGCAAGTTGGGCCAGAATGAAGATGAGGTTGATTCACTCAAATTTTTCAAAGGACCTCACTGGGTTTTTGCATAAAGTTGAATCATATGCTGCTACTAACATCCCAAAATTTTGGTGGAGGCTAGAAGCAAAGATTTAAAAGGGTTGCTGTGCAAAACTGCTCACTGGTCCAGAGAGGGAAAACAGGTGCACAACTCAATTTATTTTATGAAAAGGAGTTATTTTAGTATAAAAGTGTTTTAAAGACATCATATGACATCTCCAAATTTTGGTGGGATTTTTGAATAAATTCTTAATGAGGTTGTAGTTCAAATATGGCCATTTAACCTGTAAAAACCATTTTCAAGAAAATAAAGAGCAAGCAAATTAATTATGTAAATTTGTTCTACTAATAAAAGAAAAGTTTTTCTTGAGAGGTTTAAACAAGCCCAAAAACATATTTGAAAGGTTCTCTTTTTGGGGAAAAACTCCATAATGACCAAGGGAATAATGGTTCAAAAATAAAAAGGGAGCTAAAAAAATTAAAGTTTTAATTCCTGGCAAAATTTTAATTAATAAAACAAGGTCAAAATTTTTGGGGTGTCACACCTTAACATGAAAACAAAGGCACGGACATGATGTACAGGTAAAGCATGACAAAACATGAACACCGAGCTATCCCTAGAAATCACTATAACATACTAAAAAGGGCATGGCAAGATTGCAAATAAAAACAGTTTCACAGACTTAGCAGAAATCACTGTGCATGGTAGAAATAACATCAGGTTGCAATGTTTAGAGCTATCAAACAACATGCTGAAGCAAGCTATCATGTCAAAATAGAGCACAGAATGCTAGTAATAAAGGCAATTAACAAAACTCCCTTACTGAACTTATTCCAAAGATTAACAGAAAAGATGGTAGAACCCATGCAAACATGGCAAATGATATGACAGATTCAGACTTAGTGAAAATAACAGCACAGTAAAAATAACAGCACATGGCAGGAACAACGATAAGTAGGCATATTGGTGAGCTTGAATAACTCACCACAAGGCATTTCATGACAAAACAAGCATACCTACAGTAAGATGACATGTTCATGATGCTAACCATGGCAAGAGTAAGTTCATAGCATGCTTGGATCACTAACAACAACCATGACAAAATTGATTAACATGTAAACAATCTGCCATGAACATTTTATAGCAAAATTAGAGCAATATTAAGACATGCTAAGTCACTTGATAAATGCAAACAGGGGCATGGATAGATATAGCATAATATGTGTAACAAAACACGCTTAGTGAACATCTCCAGATTATGCCTAGAACTCAAGGTATTAACAGGTTTACATAGCATCACAATATATCAGTTTCAGACAGCAGAAATGACTTAAAGTCACAGAAATCAGCAACATCATGGAGGCTACTTTGCAAGCTTGTAACAATCAACACATGTCATATCATGAATAGTGGGTTGCACCACAGCAAATATGGCATGTTGTAGCTCATAACACATGTAGACTCCATGCTCAAAAGAAAATCATACAAAAAGATACAAAAATGACAAATGAGCAATTTCTGTTAACTACAGCAGACAATATCACATAGCACTGTTGCAACGATGATTAGGGCATCAAGATGAACTCAAACAAACATGGAACAATTGTACAAAATGAAGAGCATCTCACAGTGAACATTTTGGTATATCAAACATGCAAAACGGAGCTACGGTCATGGAGATATGATGTGATGAACTTGGCATTAAAATGTAAGGGGATTTCGGGACTTGGTGGAATCTCACCCTCCAAAAACAGATCTAGGTTTCGGCACGGACTTCGAGGATCGCCAAAGGTCGCCGGAGAGGAAGGAGGACGGTGGCCGGAGTCACGGAAGAAGTCCGGCGATGGGGCGGCGGATCCGGTCACCGGAGCGGAAGGAGACGGAGCGGCGACGCCGGGCGCGGTTCCCGGCGTGGCTCGGACGGCAGGCGCGGGCGACGGGGCGAGGAGCGGCGCGCGGCGGCGGGGCGGACGTGGCGGCGGAGGTCGGAGCTGGCGAAAACGGCGGGAGGCGGCGCTGCGGGGCGCGGACCAAGCGGGCGGCGGCGGACAGACGCGCGGGCCGGGGAGGGCCCGCCCCAGCCTCGGCAGGCCAGCGGGGAGGCAGCGATGTGGGCGCGGGCGTCGGGTGACGTGGCGCCCCCGTGGTTGGCTAGGGCGGCGGAGGAGGCGATGTGGCGCACCCTGATTCATCGAGGTGACGCGGCCGGTGGACAAGTCCGGCGCGGGCGGACACGTCTGGCAGCGGAGTGGGAAGTTTGCTAGGGTTTGGACCCGAATTTTGGAGGGGATGCACATATTTATAGGTAGGAGGAGGTAGGAGTGTCCAAATGGAGTGCGGTTTTTGGCCACGCGATCGTGATCCGACGACGGAGGACATGGAAGTGGTTTAGATGGGTTATTGGGCTGTTTTTGAGGGGTGTTGGGATGCAACACAAAGAGGGCTTTCGCGGTTACCCGGTTAACCGTTGGAGTATCAAACGGACTCCAAATGGCACGAAACTTGACAGGCGGTCTACCGGTGGTGTACCAAGGCCGCTTGGCAAATATCGGTCCATTCCGAGAATGTTTAACACCCGCTCACAACAAGAGACAAAAGGGGGACGCTGGAGGACATAGGAGTGTCGGATTGCAAAAACGAACAACGGGGAAAATGCTCAGATGCATGTTTCAAAAACATGAGGATGCAATGCATATGATGACATGAAAAAATGCAACACGCAAGCACATGACATGGCAACGACGGCAAATAACTGGGAGACACCTGGCGCATCGAATCCAGGGCGTTACAATGCACAAGCCACAGAGCCAAGGGCTGAGGAAGAAGGAGAAAGCGTCAACTCTCTGTTAAGCCTGGAACCTCCGGCCGCCCTGGAACTTCCAGCCTCCGACGACCCAGATGAGCCCGGGCGTGCCAACTCTCTGGTTAGCCCGGAACCTGGACCGAACCTTCCGGCCCCTGGAACCTCCATCCTGCCCGGACCTTTCGGCCCACGGACGCCAGTCCAGCTCCCACCTTGCCAACTCTCTAGTTAGGCCGGACCCTCCCCGGACCTTGGCCCGGAACCTCCGGCACCCGGAACTTCCGGCCCTGCCTGTGCATAGTGAGTTCGGCCGAGACCTGTGTACCCTTTCGGCCCCTAGACTATAAATACCCTTCATCTACCTCCGTTTTAGGGCTAGCAAAGGATTAGCTCGTTTGAGAGATAGAGCTTTGCTCATCCACTTGATACCCTTCTCCATTGGAGTTCACGGCCTCTTTGGAGAAGATCCCCCAAGTGGATCTCAAGACCCCTCATGGGAAGACACCCTCAAGACCTCCTCACGGAGAAGAACTTCCTACTTGTATCGTCCTTTGTTGATCGTGGATCGTGCATCTCTTTGCGTTTCGAGGATCTAGCACATGTGTAATCGAATCTTGTTGGTTTGAGTGATTTCTATCGTGTTTCCCCTCGTGTTCTTTACGGGATCCGCTCCCATCGTGAAAGATCGGGCATCTAGGGTTCTACCCTATATCATATTGGTATCATGAGCCGCGTTGATTACGATTTCGTAGCCTCCCTCATGGTTTTCTAGCCTAATTTTGTTGCGATTCGTCCAAATTTTGAAAACCCCCACAAAAAATAACCCTCCCAAAATTTTTGTGATTTGTTGGTTTGATGAAGTTTTGTTGGATTTGATTCATGTATTTCGCGTGTGGCACGTAGATCTTGCTTCCCCACCCTCCCATCCACCCCAAAATTTTCTTTTCCCCTCGGATTTGAGTTTTTCCCGAAGTTTTTCCTCCAAATCCACGATCCCCAAGTTCTCTGTTCTTGACAGAATTGCGTCCCCCGGAACTTCCGGCCTCCCCGAAACTTCTGGCCCCCGGACCTTCCGTCTTGCCCGGAACATTCGACTTAGATAGAAAGCCTGCACATCTTCAACGACTTCCTCTACCTCGCCAATTCCGACTACGGTGCAGCGGCATCTTCGCCAACGTACTGAAGACCGTGCAATATGACATCGCCAACGATCACATCACCTTTGACACTATCAACCGTAGGCAAGGACGGTAACTTCGACAACATCTTTGTCTACTCCTTGCCATTGCATTGATAACCCCATAGCCTTCCTTTTGCATAACTTCCCATCGAGACTAGCTTTTGAGTATTGCCGGCAACGTTACTTGTGCACCTTAGTGATCATTGCATATATCATCATCTTGGTTTCCATATCTTGGTATCATCTCTTGTGTCACGAGGTTGTCATAGCATATACTCCATTGCTATCTTGGTCCATCAATTTTTTCATGAGAAAGAGCTCAAAAGAGAAAGAGCCAAACAAGCTTTTAAGCAAAAGGGAAAGATAAGCAAAGAGCTTTTAAGCAAGAACCATAACATCATACTACATTAAGATTGTCATACTCGATCATCTTGGATCATACCATACGAACATCATACATATAGCATACTTGGTGCAGGAGTCGTTGCATTTTGCTTAGTAGGTTGTGCACAAGTTCCGTATCCGCCTATTGTGCAATCGTGCTAGTGTCTCTCTTGCTTGTGCAACAAGAGAATTTTCGTGGATTCCACATTTTGGCTCATTCCTTGGTTGCACGAACCCATCTAACTATTCGTGTGTGTGTTTCCGTGTACCATATCTTGCTACTAGTCAACTTGTTGCATTTGCAAATTCGCGAATCTTTTTCAACATTATTGAGTCTCACTAACAATTGCATACATTTTGTGCCACCATCCTAACTGAGATCCACCATAAGCTTTCTTTGTGTAGGTGCGAGAGATCAACGAGATACGGTACCAATTGTGCTATTTCCTTGTTACATCATTGAGTGATCTTTGATCCACCCTCAACATTAGTCAAAGTACATTTGGTATAGTTCTTCTCTTTCTCCCACTCACACATTTACTTGAAATGATGGATAGGCCAAGTTATTCTACCAACCCACTCTTCATCGAGCAAGATAACGACTCGACCTCCTACGTCACAAAGGGCCACCTCTTCGGTGCACAAAGAGCTTTGCATCAAGAACAACAAGCTTTGGGCGACCACATCAACAACCTCGCCACCGACTTAAGACAATCCGAGCAATGTACAAGAGACTACTTCGACACATCCATGGCCTCTCTCAAGGAGCATATTCGAGCCATGATGGTCAACCGCTTTTCTACCTCATCGTCCTACTCAAGACGGAGCTGCTCGAGTCGACACTTCGATGACACCATCTCCGGCTCAAGTACACCGACATCAAACACTCCTCGTTGAGCCGTGCGACAAGACCATCAAGCAAACCGCAATCCTCTACACAGAGCTGATCCTCAAGAGCAACTTCTAGCGCAAGAACGCCGACATCGTCAAAATCAAGCTACCTTTGCGCAAGCATAAGCAAGGCAACGCCAACGCCAACAAGAGGAAGAGTGATAATCCCTAAGTGCAAGGAATCATCATAGCAATTTCCAAAGGTGGAAGTTATAAGTATGGAGTGTCGAACCCACAAGGCGCTAAAGTTAAGATCAATATTCTCTCAAGTCCTATCTGCCACTGATACGACTCTACGTACACCGAACGTTTGCTTCCATCTAGAAACGAGAAATAAAACTATGTTGGGGTATGAAGAGGATAACTTTGCATGATATCGGAGAACTAAAATATAAAAGTAGGTGTTGTTAACATAAAGTTAGAATATATAACTATATATATTATAAATAGAGAGTGTGGAATAATGATGGGTCGGTGTGAGGAATTATCCTAGGAAATTGTTAACAAGATCGGTAATCATTATTGCAATTTCATATGAGGGAGAGGCATAAGCTAACATACTTTCTCTTCTTGGATCATATGCACTTATGATTGGAACTCTAGCAAGCATCTGCAACTACTAAAGATCATTAAGGTAAAACCCAACCATAACATTAAAGTATCAAGTCCCCTTTATCCCATACACAACAACCCCCTTATTCGGGTTTAAGCTTCTGTCACTCTAGCAACCCACTATAAGCGAATCATGAACGTATTGCACCACCCTACAGCGGGAATCCCTCACGTGTGCGCGGCATGGAAGGCACCATAGGACAGCACCAAAATAAAACATACAAGTCAAACCAATCTAGATCATCAATCAACCCAAAAGACAAAAGAAATCTACTCAAAACATCATTGGATCATAATATGTGGCATAAAGCACCATGTTCAAGTAGGGGATTACAGCGGGGTGCGGGAGAGCGGACCGTGTAAAACAGATGGTGATGTTGATGAAGATGATCACCGCGGCGATGGTTCCCCCAATGGCACTCCGGCACCAGCTAGGGAGAGGGGGAGAGGTTCTCCCCCTTCTGCTTCCTCCTCCAGGCCCCCTAGATGGGGAGAGGTTCTCCATCTGGTCCTTGGTCTCCATGGCGATGATGGCCCCCTCCGGGATCCTCCTCCATGGCCTCTGATGATGATGGCCCCCTTCGGCAGGGTGCAGAGAGGGCCTAGATTGGTTTTTCGTGGCTAAAGAGGCTTACGGTGGAGCAACTCCTGATCTTGGTTTATATCTGAGGTTTTTGGGATTTATAGGAGGCGTCGAGGAAAAGTCAAGGGGTCCACCAGGCGATGACAAGGTAGGGGGCACACCCTAGGGGGGTGGGGGCGCCCCCACCCTTGTGGTTACCCTAGGACTCCTCTCTGGTATCTTTTCGCTCCAGTACTTTTTTATTTTCCAAAAATATTCTCCGTAAATTTTCAGCCCATTCCGAGAACTTTTATTTCTTCACAAAAAAACGACACCACAGTAGTTCTGCTGAAAACAGCGTCAGTCCGGGTTAGTTCTAATCAAATCATACCAAAACCATATAATTTTTTTATAAACATGGCATGAATACTTCATAAATTATAGATACGTCGGATACATATCAGCATCCCCAACCTTAATTCCTGCTCGTCCTCGAGTAGGTAAATGATAAAAGAAATAAGTTATGAAATGTGAATGCTAGCATATTGTATAAGTTTGATCAATGATAGTTCCAAACACTTTTTCTAGCATCATTATATATCATAAACAGTAGCTCATCTCATAAAACTTCTCATGATCAAGTAGCAAGATATTCACAGGTTATAGTATAGACCATGAAGTTTCTTAAAAACTAACAAACCATGTTCTTAGTCATCAAACTATTGCAATTCATCTTATTTTCAGGAAGGGTCTATGTAAGAGCTTTGATTCAGTAAATTCCACATACTCAACTATCATATAGTCTTCCATGATTGCTAACACTCAAAGCATATTTTTTAGAACAAATAGAATCCGTCCAACATAGAGAAACATAGGGGCTTAATGTTTCGCCTCCTAGCTTATTTATCATATAGATAATTGTCAACAATAATAATTCATGATCAAATATATTTGAATGGCCATATATGCCTGGATCCTTCCCCACCACATGATGCTTGCCAACTTAAGAATAGTTGAGGTTGAAATAGGAAGGGATACTATTGACTCTTGCATAAAAGCAAATACATGAAAGTAAAAGATGGGCCCTTCGTAGAGGGAAGGAAAGGTTGTCATGTGCTTTTAAATGTTGGATGTGCAAACCCTTAATGCAAAGGAACGTCATGTTGTATTACCCTTTGTGATAGCAACCTTTATTATGCAGTCCGTCGCTTTTATTTCTTTACCACCACAAGTTCGTACAACGTTTATTTTCCCTTACAATAAAAGATCATACATATTTAGGAGCAATTTTTATTGCTTTTTGCACCTATGAAAACTTACTTGAAGGATCTTATTAAATCCATAGGTAGATATGGTGGACACTCATGACATGAAACTGGTTTAAGGGTTTTGGATGCACAAGTAGTATCTCTACTTAGTACAAAATTTTTGCTAGCAAAGGATCCTAAGAAAGCACCGCATGTTAGAGGATCCATAACAATATAACTTCTATGCAAATATACCAAAACATAACTCATTACGTTGTCCTCCTTGTCCAACTTCAACTAATTTGCTCAAGTTTGAAAATTATTAATGGGGCTCACAATCATAGAAGATGTCAGAGATAGTATATTTATATGTGAAATCTCTTTTCCTTCAATATTCTTTCATGAATTGTTCAAGTGACCAATTTTGAGTTTGCCAACTTTCAATAAATTTTACCACCTATACTTCTTATAAGTGAAGTCATTACTCCCCATGGAATAAGCATATGAAGCATATATAATTTCAGATCTATGATATGCAATTCGTTAAACTATTTACTCATAGGATATACGTGAACCACGTGAGTAAACGACAAACTACTCCAAAAAGATATAAGTGAAGAACATTGAGTAGTCAAATAATTAACTAGCCATGGGAGGACTCTCTCTTATTCAAGATTTCAGATCCAATGATTTTATTCAAACAGCAAGTAAAATTAAAATACACTCCAAGAAAAACACATATCATGTGACGAATAAAAATATAGCTCCAAGTAAGGTATACCGATGGTTTTGGAGACGAAAGAGGGGATGCCTTCCTGGGCATCCCCAAGCTTTGGCACTTGAGTATTCCTTGAATATTACCTTGGGGTGCCTTGGGCATCCCCAAGCTTAGGGTCTTTCCACTCCTTATTCTCCTCGTATCGATATCTCACCCAAAACTTGAAAACTTCAATCACACAAAACTTAACGAAACTTCGTGAGTGGAGTTAGTGTGATAAAGAGTAAATCATTCACTTTGGCACTGTAAAAGACAATATTCATAATTGTTCTCACACAATGCCTACTATATCATATCATTTCTACAATTTATATTGAGCAATATAAGCCATAGAAACTAGAAAACAAGCAAACTATGCATTGAAAACATAATCTGCCAGAAACAGAACAGTCTATAATGATTTGAACAACAACCATACTTTTGCTACTCCAAAAATTATGAAAAAAGACAAACTAGGCAATCTTTATATCAATCTCGTGTAAAAGATTCAGATCAAAAGCACACTTCTGTGATTTTTAAAAAATTATGGCACTAAGCACAAAAGTTTCTATTTTTCAGCAAGATCAAATCAACTATCACCATAAGCCATCCCAAAGGTCTTACTTGGCACTTTATTGAAAGAAAAGCTATAAAACATGATTACTACAGTAGCTTAATTATGTGAACACACAAAAACATTAGGGGAAAATATTGGGTTGCCTCCCAATAAAGCACTTTTCTTTAATGCCTTTTTAGCTAGGCATGATATTATAATGATACTCTTCCAAGCCCAATTCCGATGATAGTCTTATTCATACTCCAAAAGATATAACTGAAGTTCATGGAGCATTCTACAATTAATATAGATTTACCAACATCCATGCTCAAAATATATAAGTGAAGCACACGAAGCATTCTATAAAGCCATACTCAAAAGATTTAAGTGAAGCACAAAGAGCATTATATAAAGCCATACTCAAAAGATTTAAGTTAAGCACAAAGAGCATTCTAAAAATAAATGAAGGACCATCTCATACTAGCATGGTGCATAAAGGAAAATAAAATTAAAGTAAACACAAAAGACGCATATCACGTGAACAAAACAAAAACCGAGGTATATCGATAATTGTTGAAGAAGAAAGATGGGATGCCAACCGGGGCATCCCCAAGCTTAGATGCTTGAGTACCCTTGAAATATTTACTTGGGATGCCTTGGATATCCCCAAGATTGAAATCTTTCCTCTCCTTATTCTTCTTATATCGATAACTCCTCGATCTTCGAACACTTCATCCACACAAAACTTGACGAAACCCTCATGAGATCCGTTAGTATAATAAAGCAAACCACTCCCTTTAGGTACTGTTGTAAACTCATTCCAATTTCATATTAGCATTATATCTACTGTATTCAACTTCGCCATCGTTCATACCCCCCGATACAACCCATAGATTCATCAGAATAAGCGAACTACACATAGGAAACAGAATCTGTCAAAAACAGGATGGTCTTTAGCAATCTGTAACTTCCGTATACTTCAGTAACTTCAAAAATTCTAAAACATTAGGAAAATCTAAACAATTTGAATAGAAGTACTGTGCAAAAAGTTTCAGAAACATTCTACGTTCTAGTAAAAAATGAAAATTCACACACTACACACGAAGTTTCTGTTTTTGCACTGCACAAACCAAACAATCAATCTAATCATCCTAGAGGCAAATCTAGGCACATTATTTTTATAATACAATGGATATATACAAGTGGATAATTATTTTTGAGAAACTTCCATGAAAAAATCTACATTGTTTCCATGAGCATGAACACAAGTGTTCAAGGTCGACCCTCACTTCTCCAATGCATAACCTTCCAATCACTTCTCTTTTTGAAAAAGTATTTAGGCATAAGAGGCAAGTGACTTTTTTGTATTCTCATTCTTAAAAAAAATTGTTTGTTTCACCCACAACTAAAGAAAACAAAAACAAAGGTGGAAGTGATAAGTATGGAGTGTCAAACCCACAAGGAGCTAAAGGTAAGATCAATATACTTTCAAGTCCTATCTGCCACTGATACGACTCTACGTACACCAAACATTCGCTTCCATCTAGAAACGAGAAATAAAACTACGTTGTGGGTATGAAGAGGATAACTGCATGATATCAGAGAACTAAAATATAAAAGTAGGTTATGCTATCTTAAAGTTAGAATATATTATTATATATTATAAATAGTGAGTGTGGAATAATGATGGGTCGGTGTGCGGAATTGTCCTAGGAAATTGTTAACAAGATTGGTAATCATTATTGCAATTTCATATGAGGGAGAGGCAAAAGCTAACATACTTTCTCTTCTTGGATCACATTCACTTATGATTGGAACTCTAGCAAGCATCCACAACTACTAAAGATCATTAAGGTAAAACCCAACCATAGCATTAAAGTAACAAGTCCCCTTTATCCCATACGCAACAACCCCCTTACTCGGGTTTAAGCTTCTGTCACTCTAGCAACGCGCTATAAGCGAATCATGAACGTATTGCACCACCCTACAGCAGGAATCCCTCACGTGTGCGCGGCACGGAAGGCACCATAGGATAGCACCAAAATAAAACATACAACTCAAACCAATCTAGATCATCAATCAACCCAAAAGACAAAAGAAATCTACTCAAAACATCATAGGATGGCAACACATCATTGGATCATAATATGTGGCATAAAGCACCATGTTCAAGTAGGGGATTACAACGGGTTGCGTTAGAGTGGACCGTGTAAAAGAGATGAGGATGGTGATGAAGATGGTGATGTTGATGAAGACGACCACTGCGGCGATGGTTCCCCCGATACCACTCTGTCGCCACCTAGAGAGAGGGGGAGAGGTTCTCCCCCTTGTGCTTCCTCCTCCATGGCCTCCCCCCTAGATGGGGTGAGGTTCTCCCTCTGGTCCTTGGCCTCCATGGCGATGATGGCCCCCTCTAGGATCCTCCTCCATGGCCTCCGGTGATGATGGCCCCCTCCGGCAGGGTGCCAGAGAGGGCCTAGATTGGTTTTTCGTGGCTACAAAGGCTTACGGCGGCACAACTCCCGATCTTGGTTTATATATGAGGTATTTGGGATTAATAGGAGGTGTTGGCATCAGGGACAAGTCAAGGGGGTCCACCAGGCGATGACAAGGTAGGGGGGCTCACCCTAGGGGGGTGAGGGTGCCCCCCGCCCTTGTGGTTACCCGGGACTCCTCTCTGGTATCTTTTCGCTCCTGTATTTTTTATATTTTCCAAAAATATTCTCCGTCAAATTTCAGCCCATTCCGGGAACTTTTATTTCTGCACAAAAACGGCACCACAGTAGTTCTGCTGAAAACAACGTCAGTCCGGGTTAGCTCTAATCAAATCATACCAAAACCATATAAAATTGTTATAAACTTGGCATGGATAGTTCATAAATTATAGATACGTCGGAGACATATCAAAGAGCGGGCGCGCCAACACAAAGAAAAGCAAGACGCCGAAGCGCTCCGTCAACAACAACAATAGCGTGAAGCCCAAGCACTTGAGGCGCAACATGCCCTCCATGACACAAGTCGCACCATCGCCGACCACAACGGTCAAACATGTGAACAAGAAGAAGCACTTAGCGACGAAGTTCAAGAGAGGAACTATCAAGCATGATTGCACCGACAAGTTCCACAAGCTACTGCTCAAGCTAGACAAGAATAACAAGTTCGCCAAGAGCAACAAGACAACGGGAATCTTCCACACCAAGCGCAAGTGGAGGGAGACAATCCTCCTCATCAAGGACGTCATCACCTTCGTCCCCAACATAATGAAGAACAATGCTACGGCAAGCTCAAGTTCACCATGCCCAAGTTTTCCAAAAGCAATGACCCTGAAGAGTACCTTTCATGGGCATTGAAGGTTGACAAAATCTTCCATTTGCACAACTATGAGGAAGAGAAGAAGATCGCCATGGCATCCCTTGAGTTCAAAGACTATGTCCTAATTTGGTGGGAACAAGTCCTTGAGCGCCGTGAGGCAAGAGGTGAACCACCCATCACTACTTGGGCGCAAATGAAGGATGTCATGAGAGCGCGTTTTGTACCAACTTACTACAACCGCGAACTCTTCAAGAAGTTACAACTCCTCAAGCAAGGAACAAAGAGCGCTGAAGAGTACTACAAGGAAATGGAGCTTGCCATGATAAGAGCCAATGTCACGGAAGATGATGAGCAAACTATGGCAAGTTTCTTGAATGGACTCAACCATCCTATCAAGAAGACCGTCGACTTCCAACCTAACTCCACCCTCACCGAGCTAGTGCACCAAGCCACCAAGGCGGAGCGACAAGTGCAAGATGACTTCAAGTATGCCAAGTTCTCTTCCAAGTCCTATGGCTTCTCCAGCAATCAAACTTCAATGACTTCGACACCTTCTTCAACGACAAAACCTTCTACAAGCAACGACGACAAGTCAAGTTACAAGAAAACTTCGACAACCTTAAGTCATCCTCCTACTACAAGCAACTTCAAGCCATGATCTTCATCATCTACAACTCCACCGGATGAGACCATCAAGACAAGTTCCATCAAATGCTTCACATGCGGCGGCCGAGGCCACACGTCCTATGAATGTACCAACAAGCGCACCATGATCTTCAACGACGAAGGTACATACAACTCCATGAGTGAAGGAGAAATGGAAGCCCTTGAGAATGTGGCTATGCACCGGTAAGTGAATGTTGTCTCCAAGGTCTTGACACTTCAACATCAACAAGACGAAGATCAAAGATGCCATATCTTCCACACCAAGGCTGGCATCAATGGAAGATCCGTGAAGGTCATCATCGATGGAGGAAGTTGCCATAACTTGGCAAGTGAAGAACTATGCTCCAAGCTCCAATTATTCAAGATGAAGCACCCTCATCCCTACAAGGTCCAATGGTCAAGAAACTCCGGCACTATTCAAGTGGAGCACATGGTGCAAGTTTCCTTCAAAATTTGAGCATACGAAGACACTTTGGAGTGTGATGTCGTTCCGATGTCCGTTTTCCACCTCCTTCTTGGACGACCATGGCAATTTCACCGAGGCTTCATCCACAACAGGCGCACCGATCACTATAGCTTCAAGATGAAGGGAAAGGAGTACGTGCTATGACCTATGTCTCCAAGTCAAGTGATCGTCGACAAGCAAGCCACCCATCGTGGAGAGAATAGTGAGAGAGTGAGCCACCAGAAAGGGAGTGAGAGCCACAAACCCAAAATGAGTGCCTCCACGATGAGCGACAAGGAAAACCTAGTACTATTTGCCACCAAAAGTGAGATGAGATAAGTGTGTGAGAACCCATCAAGTGTTATGCACTATGTCATTTTGTGCAAGGACGAGGCACCACAAACGAACACCTCTAACAATCTACCTTTAGTGTTATCTTCTCTATTGCAGGAGTTCCAAGATGTTTTCCCTGACGAGCTACCTCCGGGTCTACCTCCCCTGCAAGGCATTGAACACCGAGTAGACCTCATTCCTAGAGCACCTCTTCCTAACAAAGCTCCCTACCGCATCAACCCCGAGGAAACCAAAGAGATCCAACAACGGCCATGTACGTGAAAGCTTGAGCCCTTGTGGCATCCCGGTAATCCTTTTTCCCAAGAAAGATGGTACATATCGCATGTGTTTTGATTGTCGTCCTATCAATGCTATCACCGTTCAATATAGATACCCTATTCCACACCTTGATGATATGCTAGATGAGCTTAGCGGAGCCACAATTTCCTGTAAAATTTATCTTAAAAGTGGCTACTATCAAATACGCATCCAAGAAGGTGATGAATGGAAAATCTCTTTCAAAACAAAGTTTGGCTTGTATGAATGGTTGGTCATGCCAATGGGCTTATCCGAAGCACCCGGTACTTTCATGTGAGTCATGCATTCTGTTCTTCGCCCCTACATTGGCGTATTTGTTGTGGTCTATTTCGACGATATTCTTGTTTTTAGCAAATCTCTCAAAGATCATGTCACCCATCTTAGAACCGTTTTGCAAACTCTTCGAAAAGAGTGCCTTTATGCTAATATGGATAAATTCCTTTTTGGTGTTGATAAGCTCGTTTTCTTGGGTTTCATTGTGTCTTCTAAGGGTGTTCATGTAGATGAATCTAAGATCAATGCTATTAAAACTTGGCCTCAACCAACCAACTTGTAACAAGTGCGTAGTTTTCTTGGTTTAGCCGGTTTCTATCATAGATTTGTGAAGGATTTTAGTAGATTGCTTTACCTTTACATGCCTTTAGTAAGAAAAATGTACCATTTGTTTGGGGACCATCCCAAGATACCGCATTCAATGAGCTTAAGAATTTGCTTACACATGCCCCTTTGCTTGCATTACCCAACTTTGATAAACCATTTGAAATATATTGCGATGCTAGAGGTTATGGCACAGGAGGTGTGTTGATGCAAGAGAAGCGCCCCATAGCTTACTTAAGTGAAAAACTTTCCGGAGCGTAACTTAACTACCCCATCTATGACAAAGAGCTATATGCTTTAGAGAGAGTCTTGCATGTTTGGGAGCATTATCTCCGCCATCATGAGTTCATTCTCCACACCGATCATGAAACACTTAAGTACCTTAAGGGTCAAACTAAGTTGAACAAGCGTCATGCTAAATAGAGTGTATTCATTGAGTAATTTCCTTACGTCAGCAAGTACATCAAAGGTAAGGAAAACATTTTGGTGGATGCGCTTTCCCGTAGATGCATGCTTGTTACCCAACTTGAATTGAATGTCATTGGTTTTGAGCACATAAAAGACTTATATGCGCATGATCCTACTTTTGCTATTCCTTATGCCAAATGTTTGACACATACGTCTTGGGAACGCTATTACACCAAAGATGATTATCTTATGAGAGCTAACAAACTATGTATCCCCGCGAGTCTTCTCTTCGTATGTTAATTTTGCAAGAATATCATGGAAGAGGACTCATGGGACACCACGGACACGACAAGACATTCGCTATGCTCTCCAAGAACTATTTCTGGCCCAAGATGTTCCGCAATGTCTCACGCTACACCAACCGATGATCTACATGTCACAAAGCTAAGTCTAAAGCTCAATCCCATGGTATCTATATGCCACTTCCTATTCCATATCACCCATGGGAAGATATTAGTGTGGACTTTGTGCTTGTTTTGCCTAGAACTAGAAATGGCAAAGATTCCGTGTTTGTTGTTGTGGACCGATTCTCTAAGATGGCTCATGTCATACCATGCAACAAGATAGACGATGCTTCACATGTTGCAAATCTTTTTTGTAGGGAAATCTTGCGCCTACATGGAGTGCCAAAGACGATTGTCTTGGACCGCGACGTCTTGTTTCTAAGCTACTTTTGGAAGACCTTATGCGCCAAGCTCGGAATCAAGCTTGTGTTCTCTTCGGCATACCATCCTCAAACCGACGGCCAAACGGAAGTCACGAACCAGACGCTCTCCACTCTACTTCGCGTGTTGATCAAGAAGAACATCAAGGAGTGGGAGGAGTGTCTGCCCATCGCCGAGTATGCTTGCAACTGCGCAAGACACTCTACTACCGGTAAGTCCCCCTTCGAGATCATCTATGGCTTCAACCCGTTGTCCCTATTGGACATCCTACCGCTACCACTACAAGAGCGAGTCAATATGGATGCAAGCGCCCGACCAATCTACAACAAGAAGATGCATCAAGATACAAGGCACACCATCGAGCTCCAAGTACAATGCCTCGCAACCAAAATCAACTTCAACAAGCAACCCATGATATTCAACATTGGAGGTCTTGTGTGGCTACACCTTCGCAAGGACCGCTTCCCCAACGAACGCAAGTCCAAGCTTCTACCGAGAGCCGATGGACCCTTCAAGGTGCTTGAACGCTACAACAACAACACCTACAAGATCAACATCCCATGTGACAAGTATGCCATTAGTGACATCTTCAATGTCAAAGATCTCTCTCCCTACAATGGTGATGAGGTTTTTGATCCGAGGTCGGATCTTATCGAAGGGGGGGGGGGGGAAGAGGATGCAAAGCATCCCACGGTCATCCCCATGGACACTACCTCAACTACCCAAGATCCAAGTGGACCCATGACAAGAGCTCGAGCACGTGCTATTCAATCTAAGGTGACATCTATCCTACTTGAGTTTCCCCTACATTCAAGTGGGACATGGCTGCTGCCTAAGTCAGAAACACTATGTGTAATCAGGTACAACACACAAGCCACGGAGCCGAGGGCTGAGGAAGAAGGAGCAAGCATTAACTCTCTGTTCAGCCCGGAACTTCCGGCCAGAGCCCAGAACGTCTGTCCGCCGCAGAACTTCCGGCTTCCGACGACCCAGACGAGCCCGGGCATGCTAACTCTCTGGTTAGCCCGGAACCTGGCCCGGACCTTCCGGACCCCGGAACCTGTGTCCTGACCGGATCATCCGGCCCCCGGACGCTAGCCGAGCTCCCACCATGGCAACTCTCTGGTTACGTCGGACCCTCCCCGGACCTTGGCCCAGAACCTCCGGCACCCGGAACTTCTGGCCACGTCCAGAACTTCCGGCCCTGCCTGCGCGTAGTGACTTGGGCCGAGACCCGTGTACCCTTTCAGCCCCTAGACTATAAATACTCTTCTTATACCTACGTTTTAAGGTTAACAAAGGATTAGCTCATTTGAGAGATAGAGCTTTTCTCATCACTTGATACCCTTCTCCATTGGAGTTCACGACCTCTTCGGAGAAGATCCCCCAAGTGGATATCAAGACCCTTCACGGGAAGACCCCTCAAGACCTCCTCACGAAGAAGAACTTGCTAATTGTATCGTCCTTTGTTGATGTGGATCGTGTATCTCTTTGCGTTTCGAGGATCTAGCACATGTGTAATCAAATCTTGTTGGTTTGAGTGATTTCTCTCGTGTTTTCCCTCATGTTTCCCCTCTTGTTCTTCATGGTCTTCGCGGGATCCGCTCCCATCATGAAAGACCGGGCATCTAGGGTTCTACCCTACATCAATAAAGGAACATGCTAAAGCTTCAGCTGTGGTTCGTAAGAGTTATACTAGAACACCTACACCCCCTGAACGGATTAAAATTGAATCTAGAATTGCTATGGTTAAAGATCTCTTGGTTGATAATATTGATGGGCATGTTATTTATTTCTGTGATGAAGCTGCTAGAATTGCTAGACCCAGTGATAAAGATAAGCATAGACCTGTTGTTGGCATGCCTGTTGTTTCTGTTAAAATAGGAGATCATTGTTATCATGGCTTATGTGATTTGGGTGCTAGTGTGAGTGCAATTCCTTTTACTTTATATCCAAAAATTATGAATGATATTGCACCTGCTGAAATAGAAGATATTGATGTGACTATTAACCTTGACAATAGAAATACTATATCACCAATTGGGATTGTTAGAGATGTTGAAGTCTTGTGTGGGAAAATAAAATACCCTACTGGTTTTCTAGTTCTTGGTTCCCCACAAGATGATTTTTGTCCCATTATATTTGGTAGATCTTTCTTGAACACTCTTAATGCCAAAATAGACCATGAGAAAGAAATTGTTACTCTATGTTTTGGGGATGTGTCTCATGAGTTTAATTTCTCCAAATTTCATAGACAACCCCATGATAAATAATTGCCCAGTAAAGATGAAATTATTGGCATTGCTTCTATTGTTATGCCTCCTATTGATCCCATAGAACAATATTTGCTAGACCATGAAAATGATATGTTCATGAATTAAGAAAGGAATTAGACGAGATTTTCTTGCCTATTTTGAAACACAATTTTTTCTGTTGAGACTCTTGGATATCCTCTACCACCCAAGAGTGATCCTGCGTCCTAAGAAATTACCTGATACTCTGAAATATGCTTATCTTGATGAGAAAAAGATATATCCTGTTATTATTACTACTAACCATTCAGAGCATGAAGAAAAGAAGTTGTTGAAAACTCCGAAGAAGCACCGTGCAACTATTGGATACATGATACATCCATTTTGCATCATGTTTTCCTACTATTATTTATAATGTTTTTATCCATAATAATGCTTTTTGGAGTAATTCTAATGCCTTTTCTCTCATAATATGCAAGGTATACACAAAGAGGGAGAATTCCAACAGCTGGAAATCTGGACCTGGAAAAGCTACGTCAGGCGACCTATTCTGCACAACTCCAAACAAGCTGAAACTTCATGGATAATTTTTATGGAATATACACTACAAAAAAAGACACATCCGTGACATTATGGGCCGAATGAATTTTTTCTGTCATACTTATGACACTTCTATGACGATAATTGTGACAAAACCCGGTATCATCATAGATGTGGTGGGGTCCTACTTCTATGACAAAAAATCATGACAGAAAATGGGCTTTTCGTCCTGGGCGGGCTGGAGACGCAACTGCATGACATTCTTTGGGCCGTCCATGATGGAAAAAATCATGGTAGAAGCGAGGGCGAGGAAAATATCGGGGTGTTCCCGGTTACGGTGGGTGGTCGGGGCCGAGCGATGCACATTTCTCTCGTACACGCACGCGCGTGGGTGCGAGGCGTTGGGCTCTAACTGAAGCCGAGCGAGGTGTTGGGCTCCAACTGAACCCAAGCGATTGCACTGCAGGCTACGCGTTACTGAACCCGAGCTATCGATCAATGGTTCTTAACTGAACCCGATCGAGCGATTCCTTCGCTACTGCTGCTAACTAAATCCGATCGATGCTGCCTCTGGATGAACAGTGAGCGTTGCTAGGGGGTTTGGATGAACAGTTCCCGGTGGGGGTGGATGAACAGGACCCCGATCGATCGAGCCAGTTGGGGCTGTATGAACAGGACCACCCCGTGGAGGGCAGGATGAATAGTAGACGGTGGAGGGCTGAATGAACAGTAGCCCGTGGAGTGGTGGTTGAACAGGAGCCCGTGGAGAGGGCTGGTTGAACAGTAGCCGCTGGAGTAGCGCGCCGTGGAGGCTGGATGAACAGGAGCCAGTGGATGAACAGTCGTAGGTGGAAGCTGGAGGAGGTCGACGGTGGATGAAAAGTAGCCCGTGGAGGCTGCAGGGGGTCGACGGTGGAGATGAACAGTATCCTGTGGAGTCCCGTTTTGCGGTACGCCACACCCCTCCCGATGAACAGGACCCCCGTTTCGACCGTAGCGCTCCAACACAAGTCCATTTCCTCCATTTTGCGGTACGCCACACCCCTCCGATCAACAGGACCTCCGTTTCGACCGTAGGAGGCCCGTTTCCTCCGTTTTACGGTACGCCAGACCCCTCCCGATGAACAGGATCCCGTTTCGAATGTGGCGGTCGAACACAAGGCCGTTTCCTCCATTTTGTGGTACGCCAGGCCTCATTTCCATCGGCTGTTCCGTCCAAGCCCTCCCGATGAACACGACAACTCATTCCGTTCCGACCCAGCCGGTTCGCTCCCCATGAACACGACGACGATGATGTTTCTTTGTTCCGACCCAGCCATGTACACGAGCCCTGGCCGTACGTACGTGTGAGTAGGCGTTCGAGACACCGCCCGTATGTACGTACGCGGCCGTATTTACTTTCTTGCACCCTAGCCGCTGTACGTACGTGTACATGCTACATGCGCACCTCTGCTACGACACGTGCGCGCCTCTACATCGACTAGTATGTACGTACACGTCCACGACCAGAATGACAACACTACGTACGCTTCTACTAGGTGGGTCCCGACTGTCAGGCACTTCCTTGCGTGCGAAGATGTAGCTGGCGGGTCCCAGTAGTCAGGGGGCAAATCATTTTTTTGTTGCCTGGACGCACTTCCTTGCATGCGAAGATGTAGCTGGTGGGTCCCAACAGTCAGGGGGAAACATTTTTTCACGAAATATGGTGGCACGTCTAGTGGGTCCCCGCTGTCTGATAGAGGAATATTTATTTTGCGCGTAATAAGGAGGCACTTCCTTGCTGCGGCCGTGGACCCAGCTGTCAGCCTCTCCACGTATAGTCCACGTCCGATGGAAGCCATTCCTTGACCATGTTGACCACGCCGCACCGAGAGCACCAGGGCGGTGAATGACGGCGAGGCCTAGGAAGGGGATGACGC